>OY754973.1:6167051-7519551 GCA_963576475.1 Molanna angustata
CTCGGCTAGGCGGGCAGACATACATTGTATATGATAGGGATACAGATAAGAAGATGATTCAAATGTATATCCCTAACATAAGCCACTGGATATGTCAAAAGCACGCATAGAAAAAAGAAGATATGTAATTCCATTAACTGATTTTAAAATTGGACATACGTGTGAATTTATCTCATCAATTGAAACGATGAATTATCAAAGTTCTCGTAAAATGTCTTTTTTTAGCTTTTGTAAACTTCATTTTATCAAAATAAATCACATCACACCGCAATAAATTTACGACAAGACACAGGGATCTTCTCATAACTCCAAAGAAAAAAACGATATCACTTTTATTTACATAGGTCCAATTTTTTTATTACTATTAAATAGATATAAAGGACATCTTACAGTTGATGAAACATTTGAAACTTAAGAAAAAAATAGATACATGGTAGAGAAACAAGAACATAATATTTTCAAATGTTTGAATGTTAACTTTGTGGTTCATATTTAACAAATTAAATTTAAAGATATAACTTTGTATTAACCACGTTTTTTGGTTGAAACGATGCGACCGGTTTCGGAACTAACCGTTCCCTCATCAGGCTAACTTTCAACTGAAACAGAATGTGACGACGTGCTTACAAGAAATCTATGGGGGCGGAGGTAGAGGTAGGGTGGGGGTACTTAGGGTTGGGTCTTGTGCAGGGTGGGTCCGATTGGCCGAAGGATTAGAAGTAAAAGGAAACATTTAATAATGGACTGAAAAATAAATTTAACTGATTGTTTATTATGTTCTGTTTTGAATTTATACACTTTTTAATTTCTAGCGACTCTAAATTATCAAGACGGAGACCTACTTTGTTGACGTGTAAAATTTTTGTTCCCGATTGCATATTAAATTGATGCTTATTAAGTACTAAGTGTTCTGCGAATTCCGAAAAATTATCATTGTTTATAATAATAATAATAAATGGATAATTTCTATAGCGCCATTTTTGTGTATCCACCTCAAGGGCGCTTAACAATAATACCTGGAAAAAATAATAATAAACAAGGAAATAACCATTTAATCACTATACGAGTTTTTGAAAAAATAAGTTTTTAACTGTTTTTTAAACACACTTTCACTGTCTATCGATCTTAACCTATATGGAAGCTTATTCCACTGAACCGGACCCACTACAGCAAACGCTCTTTCACCAAAGTTCGTCATTCGACACGTATTTTGCTCTTTTAGTCGATGCATTGCCGTATTACTTGCAGAGCGAAGCGTAGATCTTTTTTGGTTCAGGTCATCTGGTACACAAAGATCCATGAGGTATTTTGGAGCACGTCCGTGAATAACTTTGTGCACCATCCAGCATATCTTATACTGAATCCTTTCCGATATTCGCAACCAATGAAGATCTTTTAACAGTGGAGTTATGTGGGAAGACTTCGGTGAATTGAATATCAATCTTGCTGCTGCATTAAAGACTGACTGAAGTCTTTCAAGGTGAATCTGTGGAAGTCCTGCATAAATTATGTTGCAATAATCTAACCGAGATACTATGAATGCGTTTATCAATAAACGTGCTGCGTCTGTAGGTAAGTTTTTCCTTATGTATTTTATCTGTCTTAATTGAAAAAAACACGAACTGATTGTTTTACTGATATGATTGTTTAGAGATAGTTCTGAATCGAGGTCCACACCTAAAAGTTTAATTGATTTTAATGGTTGGATCAATTCACCTTGAACGGAAAGTGGACTCCATTCAATTTGGTTTTGTTTACGGTGTGTGTTTATTAATAAAACTTCTGTTTTGGTAGGATTAAGTGTTAATCGGTTGGACGACATCCATTCACTGATTGCTTCTATACACAAAGAAACTTGAGATTTTAGTACATTTATTTCCGAAGGTTTCGAGTAGAAATATATTTGCGTGTCATCAGCAAAGATATGTGCCCATAATCCAAAATGTTTGATTATGTTTTCTATTTCTTTTGTGTACAGTATGTAAAGAAGTGGTCCTAAAACAGATCCTTGAGGTACTCCAGCATCAAGAAAGAATGGAAGCGATGTTTGATTGCTGACTTTTACAACCTGAGATCTTCTAGATAGATATATTCTGAACCATTCTTTCGCGCTGCCAATGATCCCATAGGAATTCTCCATTCTAGATAAAAGGATCTCATGATCAACTGTATCGAAAGCCGCGCTTAAATCTAATACAGCCATCAATGTCAGATTTCCATTATCCACCGCTGTTATCATATCTGAGAGAACTCTCGTTAATCCAGTTTCGGTTGAATGGTGCTGGCGATATGCAGATTGTCTTTCGGGAAACAAGTTGTTATTGTGCAAATATGTTACTAAGCGATTTGATACTATTTTTTCTAAGATTTTTGATAGTACTGGAAGGTTTGACACAGGTCTATAGTTGGAAAGATCTTCCATATCCAGTTGTGGTTTTTTCAGGAGTGGTGTTATGTGAGCGCATTTTAAGTTTTCCGGTATATCGGGTGTTATTAAACAGGTATTCAGTAATTTAACTAAAAATGGTGCCAGACATTCCACACATTGCTTTAATAACCACGTTGGTATTGGGTCTAGTGAAGATTGTTTTGAAGGAAGGTTTCTAATTATTGTTATTAACTCTTTTGTACATGTAGGACTTATCGTGTTTAAGTGCGAAGTCGCAGTTATCTCTATATCAGGTTTACAGTATCCTTTAGTCTTGTTGCGAATAGTTTGAACCTTTTTCTGGAAAGCTTTTGCAAAGTCAGATGGAGTAGAGGTCACGGTGACAGATTCATGTTTATTTTCACAAACATCCTTAAGTGTTGACCACAGTTGTTTGGATGATTGTTTTTGGCTTATTTTAGTTCTCCAAAATTCTTCCCTCTTTGAGTCTACCAGATTTTTGTAAGATATTTGTGAATCAATCCATTTAACTCTGTCGTTGACATTTTTGGTTTTGCGGTAAGTTCTTTCCAACTTTCTCATACGTTTCTTATGAGATCTGCAGGTTTCATCAAACCACTTATTTGAGTTTAATACTTTTATTGTTTTTGTTGTGTACGGTGCATGTTTATTCAAAATTTCCTGTAAGATTCCATTATAGATATTTAATAAATCCGATGCGCTTATAGATTCCTCGCTTTGCTGACATAAGACAGAATTTTTGATATCATCTAGAAATTTATCAATGCTGAAATTTCTCCATGATCTTGATGTAATTGTTTGATAGTGTGGTATTGGTCTATTGATCTTAACCTTTGTTGATACTAAGCGATGATCTGAAAATCCTATATCTGTGACATTGGCTATCAATTTATCGTCACACTTTCTAGATATCATTACATCCAATATACCTCCACCATCGTGTGTTGGTTTATTGACATATTGCACACAATCGAAATCAGTGAGGATATTTTTAAATTTTATCGATGCAGAGTCATTCTCGCGTTCCAATCTTATGTTCAGGTCACCAGTAATAATAATTGATTCTGATCGAGTTATAATGGATTCTAGTAAGAGTCTGAATTCAGAGAAAAATTGCAGGGATGTGCTTTGTGAACCCGGTCTATAGATAACAACTAACAAAAATGAGTTCCCACATGATGTTATTCGACATCCGAGACATTCAAATGTTTTAAATTCTAGAAGTTTATACATCTAATATGTGTTTAAAACATATCCGTGTTTACTTTATTGATATGTTTTGTAATACATCAATAAAAAAAAACAAAGCGATTACGAAATATGTAATATATTTCACATACGCCTTTGGATGTATTATTGAGTTTTATCATGCTATTGAATATTAAACAGTAATACAGAGAAAAATATACGTTTTATGAACACTCTATAGTTGTGGACTTAAAGCCACTGAAGACAATAATTGACTGATGAAAATATATGTTTTCATAAATGTCATGTGTATTGTATGTAATAATGCATAAATGTCATGTGTATTGTATGTAATAATGCATAAATTTCATGTGTATTGTATGTAATAATGCGTGGATTTTTCAGCCAATAATTTTCCAATGCAACATTTGTCCATGCAGATAATGAGGCAGGCAAACTCTCACAAATCATTCACTTAAGTTCGAATGGTCAAGATAATAATATTCTTCATGTGACGTCTTTTAACGAAGGACTGCCATTAACAATACGATTTCCATTGTGTTTATTTTTCACTTATTTATTTCCAATAGTCGACCAACTCTTACTTTGTACACATGGTGTGTCATGGAGACATCTTCCCAAATTTTCATTCTTCAAGTCTACCTATAGGTTTGCCGTGATATCATGCATTTTCCGTTATTAGAGCCTAAATAGTTCACTGAAATGTCTTTCTAAAATATGTCTATCTATGAGATTGTTCATATACATTTCTCTTTATTCCTCCTGTCTTTAAGTTTCAGTATTGAAACCAGGCCTTGATCCTGAGATCATTCATATAACACTGTGTAAGGCATTGTTCTACTTATATTTTTATTCAAGTGAGATGAAGCTATCTTCTTCTTGTGTCATATCAGGTCCCCCCTGACGACCACTATAGAGTAAGCCTCCCTGTCCCGTGCACTGCGAAACAGCTCCTCCACAGCTCTCATACCGGTCCATTCCCGGATGTTTCGCAACCAGGAAAGCTCCCTTCTTCCGACCCCTCTACGACCCTCAATATTCCCCTTCGTGGCAAGATTTAGATAACGCTCTCAACGAAGTAAATAAAAATATTGTATTTACATAATATGGTCATTGACATTTTAATAATAATGTGGAAAAGGCACGTAACATCGTACCATCTAACAAATCTATGTTAGTGGAATTTCCTGTGGTCCTTTTACAATAAGAAAATACAGATTTTTTCCGTTTACTTTAATGTTTTATGCAACCGTATTTTTGGTATTTATTATAATTCGGTTAGGTTGGGGATAATTTTTGTAGTTGGCATTTATTATATTTTATTCGAAAATTTAAATTCGATGTTAATTAATGACAGTAATCATCTTGAATCCACCAAAATCCTAATCATCAAATCTTGCAACAGAACGAGCCAAAGTTGAAACAAATTATGTGTTTTTTTTTCAGTTAAAGACGCAAATGTATTGCAACCGCCCAAAAGATGATGTCGATTCGGATCAATGAAAGAAAAAGAGAGAGCATAATATTTTATGCAAATTGTCTGATATTTATGGACTTAATGAGGTTGAGGTCGTCAAATTAAGGAATGCGGATAATGTCACCTGCACGCACCTAATTTTAAATATAATAGCCAATGATGACAGTTCAAGTTTGACATTATTTTGTCATACTTAATTTGTTCCGTTACCGCGTAGCCCAACAAATTTATATAAATACCAGATATTTATATGTTAGTGATGTTTAAAACAAAGAAGAGCTGGCACCTGGTTACAAGCTGTCCATTATAAAATTTACAGTTTTGAATAACACTACTGGCTGTAGGGTCATTCTTGAATTGCTGCCCAGAGTAAGTCGAAAATAATTGTTTTTCAGTCTCCATAACCAGATAGGTCAGTGATATGGGGAAGACCCATATTTTTGGGACAAAATCTCTTCAAGCTTTCATAATACCTAACGTAACTTTTTGAGACAACTGTGCACTTTTGGAAAATCGTCACAAAGAGACTGTCGAGTGTGCTTCTATTAAAAAAACATTATCATCGAAATAATTTTATTCTTTTGGGTAAAAAGTTTCGTTAAGAGGACATTTTATAACGCTAAACCTAGTGACTGAAAACATGATATATTAAAACTGACTAATGTATTATGGAGTTACTCGTTAGTAAGGATAACTGTCGCGTGCGTTAAAAATGGTTTATATGTGATTCAAAATATCGGAAACCCCATTTTTTTTAATTTTTTGCAATTTAAGAACAAACCTGACTTGAATTGAAAAAAAAATATCGGTCATTCACTTCGATTTTATGAACTCTTTAAGCATATGCAAGATTTATTTCTCTACGACACATAGTTATGGAGTAATTTAAAAAAAAATGTTGTAAAAAAGGATATTTTAAATCATTAGTTTGGGAAAATTAATGCTGAATTTTAACATTTTGTGATGAACATTC
Source organism: Molanna angustata (assembly GCA_963576475.1). NCBI lineage: Eukaryota > Metazoa > Arthropoda > Insecta > Trichoptera > Molannidae > Molanna > Molanna angustata. The sequence goes on from OY754973.1 coordinate 6,173,121, forward strand.
ACACGAGAGAAATGTTGAAAATATTTATGGTATTTTTTTAGAAACACACTATTACATGTATTCAAGAAATTTGATTTGAAATTGGGGTGTTTAGGTTTATATGGCCCCTTAATAAGTTTGACTTTATTGCATAATTCATATTTATAAATCTAATATAAATATTTTTTTGAGTGATTATCACAACCTAGATAAATTTATATATCGTTATAGTTATATAATATAATAAAACTTTCTCTTTGTAACGTGCGAGCAATAAATATACTATTAAATAAAATCTTGTAATTTTTTTTCGCATTTGTGCATGAAGATTATCACAAAGTTTCTTCACTGTGTATTAACATTAACGTCTGCTGACGCTCTCCGTTCTTCAAGTTGGTAATTAATGTGGTTAGGCAAGCAAGAAGACATCAAATTGTATTATAGTAATCATTCCATCGCTCATGTATAGCACATGAAGTGTGACGTCATAATGTAGGTTGTCGACCCCTTTAAAAAGGCTGCTTTGAATCTGTCATAACCATAGATTAATTATAATGCAAACCATAGAAAATTCCCAGCCATCTATACGTACATCCAGACAGACAGTGCCTTGTAATTCATTGTTTGATATTCAAACAGAGGTATGACCAAATGAATTAATGGAACACGTGTTTTGTTACGTGCAACAAACGAATTATATTGGATAGGTAGGTACTACATAATATTTTCTTATGGCATCAAATATTAATATTTTTTTTTTTTCATATATTTAGGCGACTTAGTAGAAGCATATAAAATATAAAGGTACATATTATATACATACCATCACGGCATATCCCACAATGTGGGGTTCACCAGTGACAGGTATGCGGGTGCGGTAAAAAGGCAATACATTTAGAATGAATGGTGAACCTCATTGCTTAACTATGTATGTAAGATATTATTTTGCCGCTTGTATTTTCGATTACTCGGCTCTTAGGGGACACCCGAAAACGATGGTACTGGTAAAGAGTAGAATCACTATTCTAATCCGGTGCTTCACTGTAACGATGTAGAGTTCAAAACATTTGTTTACATGTCTTTTGTCTAATACGTTCTTGTTAAACAAGTACATATACATCTTCCTACATTCCCTAAAATAAGCATAAATGCTTGTGCTATAGGTGAACGAAATCGGTCGAGGCAGGATTTGAACTCGCGACTACTGGATTACTAGACCAGCGCGCTAACCGCTCTGCCATCGACCCATCTATTTTATTTGTATAAGGTAGGTATTTCGAACAAATTAATTCGACATTATAATATGATATAATTATAATATGAATTTTGATTACAGAATATCATTCATAGCCTAGATTTTAAATTAAACATATTTTTTTATGTTAGTACACAAACAATGAATAGACAATTGATTAATTAGAGTATAATATAATATTAACAAAGTTTTTTCGTACACAGTGGAAGTTCACAACTATGCCTAAATTAAATTTGTAAAAATAAGACACAATTTCAATCCTCGAGTATGAAATTTATTAGCCAAAGCCTAGGCGCTTGATTTAGTCGCAGCTAACTTCCTCAGCAGAATTTTTCATTTCTATAACAAACTAATAAATTTCATAATCGTTGTGGATTGAAACTGTGTATCTTATTATAATTATATAAAATTGAATTTTAAATTAATTTATAGAAAATATATTGAGAATAATGTTTATCTGAGAATTCTCGAACGATATTCCTTCTGTGTACTTCAATTCCCTTCTTCGATGCTGTGATTGGTCTATTTAATGTATTTTTAAGGACTTTATACCTACCTACTATTGTGTAATGAGAAATGATTAGGTATATTAATAAAAATCATCTTCATACGTCGTAATCAGGCTATAATACATTCAACTGAGGCAGTTTGCTCCGCTAATCTACATTTTCACACACTGTATTATTAAATTATAATGTGAGAACAGTCACAATGGATTTCAAACGAGAACAATCAAGTATTCGGCTATGCACACGTAAAAAATCATCGTTTTTCTATGGAATGACGTGACTATCTCCAGTTTCCATAGAGAATCAGAGCAATATATTACTAATTCCAGTCAGTCGTTTGCAGTCAACATCACGAAATGCCACCGAATTTAGTAACGCATATGAGGCAATAAACATAAAAGTGTTTGCGTTTTGCCAACATAATAAGTTAATCTATTGCAAAACCTTGCAAGTAGACGCAAATTAAGTATCTATCCATACAAAAAATAAGTTTATGACCTCACACATATAAAATATTAAATCTTTGTAAATACATATACAATGTACCTATGTAAATTAGGTTCAATTGATACTGAATAGTATTGCTTTCTTATTGGTTATTTTATTAAACAAATTTGCGCCTAAATAATTATGATCTGAAAAATAAACACATGCGTATTGACAGAAGGTCAGAATATAAAAGACATGCGTGCGACCGATCATGGCGTATGCTGTGGAAGCGCGAGCAGACACTGTACGAACCAAGGGGCTCCTATATAAGGACAATGGATATGAAGGTTCTAAGTTTAATCACTAGAAAAAACTCTCCGAAATCGTCTTCGTATTGTGGAAATAAGAAAAACATTTGGAATAGAGGACATCGTTCGGTGGAGTTGATCCAGAAGAAGACATTGGAGGGACCACGTAGCCAGAATGGCAACGTAGGTCGATTTGTAAAAATACCAAGGAAGAAGTTAAGTTCTATTTTATCTGTGGTCTGCATACAAAAATCACAGATAAAATAGTACTTGACTTCTTTGGTGTTTATACAAAATCGACCTTCTGGTCACCGTCTACCCGGAAGACCATCCAAGAGATGGAAGGATAGTTGGACTTCGTCATCTCAGGAGGCATAGTTTCTGAATAACAGACCAACTAGTCTACTAAACGAAGAAGAAACTAGCGCAATATCTTGGACATACATAATTATAACCAGTTTCAACATATTTTTAACCTATATTGCTATTGATTATTTTAAAATGGTTCCATTTTTATAAATTCGCGCCTAAAATCTACCACAAACAAAAGATGCACCTTCGATAATAAACAAATCTATGAAAATTATTTACATTTAGAAAACAAAGCTTTCTTCAATTTAAAAATAAATTAAAGTAGTTCGGTAAACATAAATTTAATTAATACAATTTTTAGTATATAATAAACCTATTATATTTATTATTTAAATAGAAGTATAAAATGTAGTAATACACCTTGAAAAGAAAAAACGAATAAGTCGTTGAAATCATCTCATTATGCATTTCCTTGTTTAAATGAAATCATTACCTACATACATACATACATACCATCACGCCATGTCCCTTACGGGGTAGGCAGAGAGAACCGAACGCCATATCTTTCTATCCTGGCACACATTCATCGCCTCGTCAACATTCATGCATCGTCTCATACATGTTCGTCTATTGTACATGCTTCTAACATTTCCGTCTTTCAGAATATCGTTCACATGGTCGTGCCATCCCTTTCTTGGGCGGCCCCGGCCTCTCAATCCATTCCTATCCGCATTGTATATTTTCTTCGTCAGGCGTTCCTCATTCATTCTACCCATGTGGCCAAACCATCTCAGTGTGTTCACTTTCATTCTATTAATGATATCTTTCTTCATCTTACATTCTTTCCTTATGTTCTCATTTCTTACCCTGTCATACATCGTTCTATTGCAGTATCCCATACATTAAAGCCACACCCTCATATATTATGTTAATAACTAATAGGTATGTAGATGTAGGTGCAATATATATATATCGTATACCTAGGTATATTATTATGTACTTCATATAATAATAATAATAATACATACGTAATCACCAACATACAAAAAACTACAATTATCAACACATGCACAATAGTCAGAAAATTTCTACAGGTACCACTTTAAACAACTACACACAACCACACAGACACACAAACACATAGCCTCACAACTTGAGTACGCTCCGTTGTGAAGGAAATTACCGGATCATAACCGAGATCAATCTACATATAGTAATAATAATAATAAATTTATTTGTTGCATTAAAAATAACAAGAAATTATATACATTTTGAACTATTTTACAACAAATAGGCTATTGCTCAGCTGTACACCCGTGGAGACCCACAGTGCAGCTGATTTTCAGCAATGCCTTGGACGATCACAAAATATATATTTTATACATACAGATAATAAATAAAAAATAAAATAACATAAAATTATATACGAAAACATTTATACATGAAGAAAAGAAAAAAAAATAAAATAATTGAGAAAGATAAAAAAAACAAAAGGAAAAAACATATATATTATATATACAAATAAAAATAAATAAACAAAGAAAGCATTATTAGGATAGTTAATTTTGTTGTACTTTGGCATTATTACATTTAATTTTGTGTACTTAACAGCCATTCACTGCAATGCTTTTTAAAGCTCTGCAGTGAGGCTGCCGTACGAATGTGCTGCGGCAATTCATTCCAATATTTGGTTGATGTGTATGTATAACTCCCTTCAAAGGCAGTGGTTCGATGTCTGGGGAGAATAAGTAGATAGTCTCTTTGTCGCGTAGCATGCATATGAATATCACGGGACCACTGTAATCTGTCATACAGATAGGAAGGTGTCTTACTTTTAATGATTCTGAATATTTGACACAGATGATGAAACTTCCTTCTGTTAAACATATTCAGTATCCCGTGCTGCTTAAGGTATGGAGAAACATGTGCTCGCCTAGGTATTTTGTAACAAAAACGTGCACACGCATTTTGAATACGTTGCACTTGCTTTTGTGTATTTTTTAACAAAGAAGGACCATACACCGCATCCCCATAGTCTAATATGGATAAAACAAGACTATCTGTCAGCAGTTTGCGAACATTGACCGAAACATATTCCCGTATTTTATATAAAAGGCGTAGCCTTGAATAGCCCCATTGCATCTTTTTTTTACATGCTGTTCAAATTTCATCCCTTGGTCCATCACTATACCGAGATTACGTGCAACGCGTACAAATGGAATGTCAGTGGAATCAATGGCAACCCTAAAGCCGCTGCTTTCCACAGCAGTAATTTTTTGTTGCCGCTGCTTTCCACATATATCAAGGTTCTTTCAAACTTTGATTTTTCGTCACAAAGTTTATGACAATTATGATTGAATAATTTTTAAACATTGATTATTATTTGTTTAATCGTAATGATTTTACGTATATGGCGTATGTACCATAATTTCTTTCATCTGCACCCCAAACTGTGTCAAGTAGGTTCCTTCATTTTTTTCTCTTGATTTTATTACCTACATAATATATCAAAATTCCATGCCATCTCGTTCTAGAATGTATACAGTGGAATGGGCTTTTACCTGTTTAGGTGTACTCTCGTCACCTGTTTGGCTTTGGGCCCTCGGGATACCAAGTTACCTGATCTTGGTTACCGAGGACTGGGTTGTGCTGCCGATCAAGTTAGATAACCTGTCGGTGGTCACCCAGGATAGGCTATGCCGGTCTATATAGGCTTTAGGTATTTCAACCTGTTTGCCTATCCCCAAGCGAAGGTATTGTAATGACTGTGTAGGTACTTACCTAACACAGCACTACGTACATATAGATATTTAATATTACAGTAAAACACAGGTAATTAGATGGCAGAAATCAAAAGATAATTGGTGCAATTACTTACATGAATTTATTTGGATAAGTGACTCTAATACATTGAAAATAGTTGACTTAATAAATAATTATATTTTAAATTAGAATAATATACGATGATTACGCGGATTGAAAACTATGGGGTCGCAAGGACAGCGCGACCGCGACAACTGGAACAGGGTAGATCGAATGAACGCTCCCGGTCTGAGGCGTCTTTATATAGGGCTGAATCGTCCGGATTCAGACACTAGCGCGCGCCATATCACCCCCTTTCCAGTCGATTCGACGATATCCTTGCTTCCCCTATAGTCCTTTCAGCATTCTGTAACAATGGAAAAAAATTTTAAAACATTTGTTGATTCGACATGAGGAAAAATTAAGTTTTTTTTTTATTTTGGCATGAGATAAAAAATATTTCTTTGGTTTGGTTTAAATACAAATGTTTCTTTGTTATGTTGACATAATAATGGAAAAAATATAGCATACTTTCATGCTGTATGAGTTTTCCAATACAATTTTAATTCTTTATAATTACATTCCTTGGTATCAAAAAATAAATAAATTAACTAGTTATTACTTCTGAGTTGGTTTTCATATAGGTACATAAAATTTAAATTAATAACTCTTTACTTCTGAGTTTATAAGTACTTAGTTTTACATATTACATTATACACAATATTTTAAATAATTACTCATTACTTATGAGTTTGTAAGTACTTAGTTTTACATATTACATTATACACAAAATTTTAAATAATTACTCATTACTTATGAGTTTGTAAGTACTTAGTTTTACATATTACATTATACACAAAATTTTAAATAATTACTCATTACTTATGAGCTTGTAAGTGATTTTTTTTTACATATTAAATTATACACAATATTTTAATTAATTATATTATTTTATTCAATGCACTTTACTGTGAGGTGCTACAAATTGAATAAAACAGTTATATTATATTATAACGAATGCACTTTGTGTTACATATTTTACATAAATTATACATATTTTCATAGATATATGAAAAGAAAAAAATATACGTTACTTAACTTAAAAAAATCTGTAGCTTGTGAATCTTTCAGGGAAGTACACTCTTCTTCCAGCTCTGGTGGTTGTGTGTGATTGCTGTGATGAAGTGGCTTCTGACGTAGTGGCGTTGTTAGTCTGCGGAATAGACATCCTTCTCTGCTCTGGGGAAGTGGCTTGTCTGGTGTTCATCTCATCGCAGGGGTCCATACTCTCATTTAGGAAGAAGGCTGGTTTTAGACGATCTAATGAAATTTTTCTGCTTTTTCCCTTGATATTTATAGTGGCTGTTTTATCATCCCTCTCTTGCACTAAGTAAGGTCCGTCGTAAGGTTTCTGAAGAGGGCGTCTCACTGCGTCGTTCCTTAGGAAGACGTATTTTGTCTGATTCATCTGCTTATGCACGAATGTTTTTAATCTGCTATGATTTGAGATTGGAATGGGGCGAATTTTTGACATCATTGTTTGTAGTCTCTGTCCATAGGTGTCTGGTTCCTCTGGTGGTCTGTCTTCGAAAAAATCGCCAGGTAGTCTGAGTGTTGTACCGTAGGTCATCTCTGCGGGCGTGTAACTTGATCCTTCCTTGATTACTGCGCGGAGACCTAGGAGTATCATTGGTAGTGACGTCGACCATGACGTATTACCTACTGCCATTATTGAACTTTTTAACGTGCGGTGCCATCGTTCAATCATTCCATTGCACTGTGGATGGTATGCGGTAGTTCTATTATGTATTATGCCCAATTTACTTGTAAGCTTTTTGAATAGGGAGCTTTCGAACTGGCGGCCTTGATCTGTTGTTATCGAGGTGGGAACGCCAAAACGAGAAATCCATGAATACATGAGGGCGTCTGCTACTGTTTCTGCAGTCATATCTTTTAGTGGCACTGCTTCTGGCCATCTGGTATATCGGTCGATTATTGTTAGCATATATGTATAATCTCCGGACGGTGGTAACGGTCCTAAGAGATCTAAATGAATGTTTTTAAATCTTCCATCTGTTTGTTGAAATTCTTTTAAAGGTGTGACGGTGTGTCTGTGGATTTTCGACGTTTGACATTCTATGCAATTATTTATGATGTTTTTGACAGTTTTATCAATATTGGGCCAAACGTATCTCTGCTTTATCATTTTTGAAGTTGCTTTTGCTCCGGGGTGACTTATTTTATGTGTCGCCAAAATGACTTCTTCTCTCATGCTGGCCGGTACGTACGGACGTACTGTATTATTAGATATGTCACACCATAACATTTTAGTAGTTCCCGGTATTAAAATTTTCTTCAGCGTTAACGATGATTTTTCTTGAATTTTCCTAAATTCTTTATCACTGATTTGTTCTGTCGCCATTTTTCGGTAATCTATATTTGATGGAATCTCTATTTCTTCGACTCTTGACAATGTGTCGGCGACTACGTTATCTTCGCCTGATACGTGTAGGATATTCGTGGTAAATTGGCTAATGTAGTCAAGCTGCCTCTCTTGTCTTGGAGAGTTGAGTTTGACTTTTGTGAAGGCGAAAATTAATGGTTTATGGTCCGTTATTATACAAAAATTTCTTCCTTCAATCTGTGATCTGAAATATTTTATTGCTTCATATATGGCAGTTAATTCTCTGTCGTAAGTGCTGTACTTGACTTGCGCATTGTTAAACTTTTTCGAAAAAAAAGATATCGGCTGCCAATCATTATTTTTCTTTTGTTGCAGGGCCGCGCCCATGGCGTTGTCGGATGCGTCGACCATTATTGACATTTCTGCTGAAGGGTTTATATGCGTGAGGAGTGCTGCTTGTACTAAGTCTTGTTTGCATTTTTCGAATGCGTAACGTAACTCTTCTGTCCATGCTAGTTTTCTTTTGTCGTTTTTGCTGTATCCTTTGAGCTGATTGAATAATATTTGCTGCGTTTCTGCTGCGTTGGGTAAAAATTTTCGGTAGAAATTTAACATACCCATAAATCTTCTGAGTCCTTTGGCATCCTTAGGTGGGTCAATTTTTGTTATTGCCTCGATTTTTTCTGGGATTGGGGTGCTTCCGTATTTGTTTATTTTATAACCGAGAAAGTTAACTTCTTCCACGCCTAACTGGCATTTGTTTTGGTTAATGATGAGACCATTCTCAGATAGTCATTTGAACAATATGTCTATATGCTTTTCATGCTCTTCTAAATTTTTTGAGGCGACCAGAATGTCATCTATATACGAGAAGACAAATTCTAGGTCCCTTGTGATGTTATGAAGATACCTCTGGAAGCTTTGTGCTGCATTTGATAGTCCAGGTTGCATTTTTGTGAACTCAAATAATCCAAATGGAGTTATTAAAGCTGTTTTCGGAATGTCTTCTTCCTCCATCTTAACTTGATTATAAGCTCTAGCCAAATCAATTTTGCTGAATATCGTTGATCCGTGGAGCTTATGTGAAAAGTCCTGGGGTTGTGGTATCGGATACTTGTCCGGCTTGGTAATTGAATTCAGTCGTCTGTAGTCTCCACACATTCTGTAGTTTCCATCTGGTTTCTTAACCATGTGAAGTGGGCTTGACCAATTGCTCTTTGAGGGTCTGCATATGCCTTGCTCGACCATGTATGCAAACTCTTTTTTTGCTATCTCTAGTTGCATCGGGTTTAATCTTCTCACTTTTGATGTGACAGGCGGTCCTCTTGTTTGAATGTGGTGTGTTACGTTGTGTTTCGATTCATTTGGTGTCATGTTTGCTCTTGTCAGATTCGGATATTTTTGTAAAATTGTATTAAATTTTAATGTTGCTTGCACCGTTGCTATGTCTATGACTGATGTCTTGTATATGAATCCTCTGGTTGTTATACCTGTTGTTTTATCTATTAACAGTTTTCTTTTTAAATCAACTAAAATATCATAATTTGTAAGGAAGTCCGCTCCGATAATTGGCTTTGTTACATCGGCTATTACAAACTTCCATTTATGATTTCTGCGAAGCCCGAGATTTAGATTTATAACTTTATGACCGTATGTTGGTATCGTTGTTCCGTTTGCGGCGTATATTGGAGTGATGATGCTGTCTGTAGAGATCGTTGCTTTGTCACTTTTGTGATATCTCGGTATTATACTGATCTCAGCACCAGTATCGATTAAATATTTGACGCCGGTGACTATATCTGGCATGAAGAGACGATGTTTCATTTGCGACAGTGTTGTCTCGCACACCTGTCGCAGTTTTAGTTTTCCGGAAGATTGAAAGTGCAGGGTAGTTGACAATATCTTGCGTTAATTCCAAATCTTTGATGTGGTATGCATATATCTTCCTTCTTGTTGTGATTATTATTATTAGGCATATAATTTTTATTATTATTATTTTTATTTTTATAATTTCGATTATTATTTTGTCGGTTGTGATAAGAATTATTATTATAATTATTATGACGGTTTCTACTAGACGATCTTGATCTGGAACGTTCTCTTTCTTGATTATTATAAAATGGTCTTGATTGCCTTTGCTGAAGTTCTAGTCCTAATATTTTGTCAGTCAAAATTTTAATTTGCTGCTGCATTCCAATAAGAAGTTGAACTGTGTTTGGATCGTTATGTGCATGGTTATTCATTGTAGATGTAGATGGTAAATTTATCGATTGTATTTCAGCTCTATTGTTCACCTCCATAATTCTGTCTGCTGTAGTTGCGATTATCATAATGTCGTCAGTATTAATTGCTGTGATGATTTCTTGAATTCTATGCGGAAGTCTCTCTATCCAAAGTCTTTTGATGAGTGCGTCGTTGTTTAATGTTGGTCCTGCGAGATTTTTCATTTTTCTTAATAGTTCCGATGGTGTGTTATCTCCCAATTGCATCCCGTGTAGTAGATGTGTGAGTCTTTTTTCTTCCGATTCTTGTAGACGGTTCAATAATGTTAATTTTAGATTTTTGTAGCGCTCTGTACTTGGTGGAAATTGAATAATATCTGCGACGCAAGACATGGTTTCAGGATCCAATGCTGCTAAAACATGATTATACTTCGATTCGTCTTTTGTGATTCTCGCGTTCGCGAATTGCGCTTCTATCGTAAAAAACCATAAGTGGATTTTCTCTCTCCATACGTATGGTAGTTTGAGGTTCGCTGAAGATATTTCGTTTCCTGTTTCTTGTGATGTCTGATGTAGATTATCTTGATCCATAATGCTTAATTTATCGTAGGACATTGTATACAATTTTATTTAAATTTAAATTTTTATTATTTGTAGACGATTGTATTTGTTAATTAACTAAGTTGCTTTCAATTAATGTTTGAAATTGCTTGATGAAATAATGTTTTGATCATTTTAGAAATGAATTTGTAAATAAAAAAAAATTTGAATCTTAAAAAAAATTTGGATCTTAAAAAAAAATTTGAATCTTAAAAAAAATTTGAATCTAAAAAATAATTTGAATCTTAAAAAAAATTCAATATTAAAGAAGTTTTGAATCTTAAAAATGTTTCTTTTGTTTCTTTTCTTTTTAATTAAAGAGGAATAAAATTTGTTTTATAATTATTTATACGCGTTTCGAAAAATTATTTTTTTTTGAAGTTCTATTTGTATTTGTTTGAAGTGCGATGTTTTGTTTCTTGTTGCCGTTGATTAAGTTGATATTGGTTAAATATTATATCTTTTTAAAATATTATAAGTTTAAAATCTGAAATAAAGTTACAAGTTATTACAGAAAATAAATAATATTAAATAATATAATGTTGTTTGTGAAACTCCGGGTATTAATGCTAGATGACAATATTATTTCCGTTACGAGATTCGCGGCGAGTTAACTGACGTTCGGGATACGGTTTCTCGCTTTGCGGGATTAGTTATTTCGGGAATGCAGTGGCGTCCGAAATATTGTTGCGATGTTATTTATTTTACGATTAATTTAAAATAAATTTGTTTGGACACGAATTAATGAATATGATTTTAAGTTTTTATAAATATTCTGATGTTTGATAAGATGATTATGTTGTAATTTTTCAAAGTTAGTTAGGTATTTAATATTATTTATTAAGTTATACCCTTGGTTTTAACAAAAATGGCTTAAATAAAATATTATTTTTCAAATGGTTTTTTTTACAATATAGTATATATTCTCACTTTGTTGCTAAAAATGTTATTGTGTTTTTTTTTTTTTAAATGCAAAATAATATTTTTTTGTTTGGTTTTATTCTTGTATATTATGCGCGTCACTGGCAAAATTGTTGTTCGGTTTTTTTCGATGGGTATTTTTTTTTTTATCACGCGGAATAATATTACGCTTGGTGACGATTTTCGGCAGTATTTTTACTACACACAATAATAAATTATGATTTGATAAATATTCCAAAATTTAATTCTACCCGAATTATTGGTAGATATCAAAATATCATGATAATAATTTATGCGAACGCAAAAATAATATCACCTTGATAATAGGTATTTTTGTTACACGATTTTGATATGATTGTTAAATGTGCTAGATTTCTCGTTACCTTCTATTCGGTTATAATTTTAGACAAACAACATATATTTAAAAAATATGCGGAGTATTATATTCCTTTTTTGTAGGTATTTTTATTAAAATGCCTCTACAATTTGCCAATAAAAAATGCGTCTATTATTAATTTTTTTAAAAAATCATCAATGATTTTACTTTAGATTGTGCACTGATTTTATATATTTTTTACTAATTTTGGCAATAATTTTACATATTTTTAACTATTTTTTTTTAGCAATGATTTTACATATATATATTTTTCAATGAAATTACTATATTTTTTACTGCACAACTGAATATTATTATAAAAATTATTATTTTACTTAACTTTTTGTAGAATTCTTGCTTCTCTGGCATGTAATTTTTTATTTTTACTTCGTTTCCAACTTCCTTGGTTTTTTTTGGGTATTATTTTTTTTCGTCTAGTTTACTTGTTTTGTTTGGTTTGTCTCGTTTCATGAAAAAAAAATAACATATATTATTAATAAACATATACATTTATATCTAAAAGAAATATCAGTTATGATACAAAAGTATTCAACAATAATAGGGTTATATTACATATTTATATATGTCGCTTTTTATAATTAAATTTACATGTATAACTATTTCGAAGCATTTTTTAAAATTAATACGCTTCACACGGGTCTTGCGTATTATATTAGGCTAAATTAAATACAAAAAAAATACGATTACTTCTGAATGCGTATAGAGTTACCCGTGGGATTCGATCTAGCCAGTCCTTTTTAACGACAAATTCAATTATTTTTTAATTTCTGGCTACCTGTTATGATTAATTCTTTAAAAAAAATATTATTTGTGAAATTATATGGGTAGATTATTAATGCACAAAATTATTTTGTTCCTTTTAACAATTTACCGGTTACAATAATTATCACAAATTGAGCACGTTTACTTGGCAACAAAAATATTTATAAAATAATCCAATTTAATACAAAAATAGTACACGAAATAATGCAATTTTTAAAATAATACATGGGGCTTACCAGTTTTAAACCTTTATTTTTTATGTTACATTATTTGTCACTTGGAGCAAGATTCAAATCAAAGTTTCGAGTTTATATTTATATTCTATTTTCTTGTTTGGTTTCGTTTCTTAATATAATATTATCTCTATTGCATACACATAAAGCAATATGTCCACTAGAAACAAACAAAAGAATGAACAAGAGAATACATCAAGGATGGACTCAAACTCAGATTTGAAAAAATATTTTGATCTTAAATTTGATCAATTCAAAATAGAAATTAAAGCTGAAATCGAACATTTTACCAAATCAATTGAATTTTGCTGCGCAAAGCTTGATGACATAGAAAAAAGAGTCTCGATAACTGAAAACAAACTGAGCAAACTTGATACCATCACAGCAGATCTGCGGGAATCAATGAATGAAGTCAAGTCCAAACTGGAAATCATGGATGCATTGTCCAGGAAGAACAATATCATTTTGCATGGCGTTCCCGAAAGGAAACAAGAAAATATATTAAAGATAGTTGAAAATATCGCCGAAGTCACCAACTTTCCTTTAAAAGAAGAGCATATTGATCACTATTGCAGAATGAGACATCCAGCCAAAGAGAACGCGCCGAGAGGAATACTCCTTAAATTCACTAAACAGTTGCAACGCGACAACTTCCTGGCAGCAACAAAAAAGTTCAACTCAAACAAACCATCTCAAACTAAACTGAATACGAGCCACATTGGATTCGAAGGAAGCCCAACTCCAATATTCCTTCAGGAACATTTGACCCAAAAAACCCAGAAACTCTTGGCTCACACCAAAAAATTTGCGAAGGAGCATAATTTTAAATATTCATGGACACGAGATGGCAGAATATTTTTGCGTAGAAACGACATATCACCCCGTATAATTATTGATAGTGAGGCAAAATTGCACAGGCTCGCAAAAGGTACTGATGACTAATGTCATCTAAATGTTTATTCTGTTTTTATATTTTCTTTGTTTTTCTCTTTAAGCAGTCTATAGTAACTTGCTCTAAATGAATTTAACTCTTTATTATATGAATGTGCGTGGCACAAGAACTAAAGTAAGTGAGGTGTTTAGGAATATACTAATATCGAACTACGATATAATATGCTTAACTGAGACGTGGCTAAATGAATCTATATTCAGTGGAGAACTTGTCGACAACCGTTATGACATTTTTAGGGTCGATAGACAACATGACACAAAAAAAGATGGAGGCGGTGTTCTCATTGCATGTTTAAAATACCTTGAATCCAAAATTATTAAAACGGATTACGATAAGCAAATTGAAGACGTATGGGTCCAATTCAAGCTGAAAATAAGAAATAGAGTTAAAAAAATTAATCTTTGCACTGTATATATTCCACCAAACAATGATTTAGAATCGTGTTATAAATTTTATGATAAAATTAGACTTTCATATGTAGAAAATCCGAATGCGCTTAATCTCATACTCGGAGATTTTAATAGGCCTGATATATCTTGGACCCCTGATGAATCCAATACTTTAACCCCAATACTCTTAACTACAAATGCAAGCTCATCAAATCTAATCGATACAATGTACTTTTGTAGTTTTACACAACGAAACAATGTGGCGAATGCTAATAATAGAATTCTCGACCTAATTCTAACGGACATATCAGAAATATCTATCACTCGCTCGAAAAAACCTTTGTCTAAGGAAGATGCGCATCATCCGGCATTAAAAATTAAAATTCAACATGAAGATGTTAAAATGCTAGCATTCAAAAATGATAACAGACCAAACTTTTACAAGGGAAATTATGAAGAAATTAATAATGAGCTTAATGAACTAAACTGGGAAACCTTATTTCATAACAAAACTGTCGACGAAACTGTAGAACAATTCTATAAAACTTTGGAGTCACTGATTGACAAATTCATTCCTAAGAAAAAATCAAAAAATAATTTCCCGCAGTGGTACTCGAAGGAATTAATAAATGTCTTAAAGCAAAAAGAAAAATACCACAAAAAATATAAAAAATATGGAAACGAACTTGATAAACTAACATTCAGTATAATGAGAAAAAGAGCCAAACTACTTACGGCCTCGTGTTATGATAATTATATCAGTAATATGCAAAAAGAATTCAAAGCAAACCCAAGAACTTTGTGGAAACCGATTAATGATAAACGGCAATGTACAACCACTATACCAAATCAGATGATCCTAGGAAACGAATCAGCTATTAAAGGCGTCAATATATGTAAACTTTTCTCCAAATATTTCCAGTCAGTATTTAATCCACTAAGTAATAATTTTTACCCCTGTAATCAAAATACAGCGACATCGCGCATATTAACCAAAGTTTGTTTCTCACTTGAGGACATTATAAATAAACTAAAAAAGACAGACATAAATAAGGGAGCAGGCCCAGATGGTATATTGCCTATTTTCATACTTAAATGTTTTTCAGGTATAGCCAAACCCCTTACCATAATTTTTAACAAATCGATTTCAAATGGGCACTTCCCCACCAGATGGAAAAATGCAAATGTGACACCGATCTTAAAAAAAGGTGCCAGAGATGATATAGCTAACTATCGACCAATATCTAAGTTAGATTGCTTTAGCAAAATATTTGAATCACTTGTTCATGAGGTTTTATTCAGTCATGTCAAACAAGACATAATATATGAACAACATGGTTTTCATCCTAAGAGATCTGTAACTACAAATCTATTGACATACTCACAATTCATTGCTGAAAATGTGGATAACAGAATCCAAGTTGATAGCATATATACAGACTTTTGCAAAGCATTTGATAAGGTAAACCAACGTCTTCTAATAAGAAAACTGAAAATATATGGCATTAATGGAGAATTACTTAAATGGTTTGAGTCTTATATTTCTGATCGATCGCAAACAGTAACAATAGGAGGGCATAAAGCGCCACCATATAAAACAACATCGGGAATCGCACAAGGATCACTACTTGGACCGCTTCTATTTTTATTATTCATAAACGACATAGCCTCGTCAATTAAATACTCTGAATTTTTGCTTTTTGCCGACGATCTAAAACTGTACCGTAAAATAGAATCTATCACAGACTGTAATCTACTGCAGAAGGACCTTGCCTCCCTATATACTTGGTGTAAACTTAATGACCTTTATTTTAACTACAGCAAGTGCCAATATATTTCCTTCACAAATAATAAATCTAAAATATCTTTCCAGTACAACATAAACAACAATTATTTAGCAAGATGTGATACTGTGAGAGATTTAGGAGTCCTATTCGATTTTAAACTTAAATATGACGCGCATATAGATGAAATAGCCAAAAAAGCTTCTAAACTACAAGGGTTTATATGCAGGCAGACAAAGGACTTTTCGGACCAAACAGTAGCATTGAGTCTATACAAAAGTCTCGTAGTTTCTGTTTTAGAATATAATTCGGTTATTTGGTCACCGAATTATGAAGTGCATAGTCAGAGAATTGAGGGAATTCAAAAAAAGTTCCTCAGGATTCTGGCTTATCGCTCAAAGAAATCAAATCTAGATACATACGAAAAAAAAATGAACTTTTATAAAATAAACTCCCTGAAGGAAAGAAGAAGAATGGTTGGTTTAATTTGCCTATATAATGTCGTCGATGGCAGACTAGATGCCCCCAATATACTGCGTCTATTAAATTTTAACGTAAAAAAAATGTATACAAGATCTCGGGACTTTTTTATTTTAAATTCATATAAGACTAATATAGGATATTTCTCCCCCCTCCCTAGAATTACTCGCGATTTTAATATTATATCGTTGTCCAGACCTCTTGTGGATATTTTCTCAGAGTTAAATGAATTTAAAAAATGTATTTTCTTGCCTTGATTTGTGGAGCTTGTGCAATCTGTGCCCACATAGTATGCAATGCGGGATAGTTAATGTTATGTAGGTGCGAATTTTTTTGGTTGTTTCTTTCCTACCTACTTCGATTATATTTTTGTAAACAAGCGAATGACCCTTGTATGCTTTAATTTATTTTGATTTTATACCTACTACCTTGTATGCTATTGGTTTGTTTTAATTTTTATACTTTGAAATTTGAAATGTTATACAAATTTGATGTAATTATTTTTTTATGATTAATCGTGTAAAATAATTGTAGGTTTAATCCTGTATATTTTACCTAAATAAATAAAATAAAAATAAAAATAAAAAATACAATTTCGGTGGTTACCAGTTTACTGATTGGTAACCATTGTGTTTTACTTCACGTTTTTGGTTTACCAGATTACTTATTGGTAACCAATTGTGATCAAATTCACGTGTTTTGGGTCACCAGTTTACCTGTTTAGGTGTACTCTCGTCACCTGTTTGGCTTTGGGCCCTCGGGATACCAAGTTACCTGATCTTGGTTACCGAGGACTGGGTTGTGCTGCCGATCAAGTTAGATAACCTGTCGGTGGTCACCCAGGATAGGCTATGCCGGTCTATATAGGCTTTAGGTATTTCAACCTGTTTGCCTATCCCCAAGCGAAGGTATTGTAATGACTGTGTAGGTACTTACCTAACACAGCACTACGTACATATAGATATTTAATATTACAGTAAAACACAGGTAATTAGATGGCAGAAATCAAAAGATAATTGGTGCAATTACTTACATGAATTTATTTGGATAAGTGACTCTAATACATTGAAAATAGTTGACTTAATAAATAATTATATTTTAAATTAGAATAATATACGATGATTACGCGGATTGAAAACTATGGGGTCGCAAGGACAGCGCGACCGCGACAACTGGAACAGGGTAGATCGAATGAACGCTCCCGGTCTGAGGCGTCTTTATATAGGGCTGAATCGTCCGGATTCAGACACTAGCGCGCGCCATAGGCTCTTTCAATATTAATTCAGGGATTTTTAAAATTTAACAAAAAAATGTGTTCTCTGTGCATATGTTTTATCGTAATGATTTTACGTATATGGCGTAAGTACCATCATTTCTTTCATCTGCACCCCAAACTGTGTCAAGTAGGTACCTTCATTTTTTCTCTTGATTTTACTACTTACCTACATATATCAAAACTCCATGCCTTCTCGTTCTAGAATGTATACAGTGGAATGGGCTCTTTCAATATTAATTCAGGTATTTTTAAAATATAACAAAAAAATGTGTTCTCTGTACAATTTAAATTTTAATATTGATACCTATAACTTATGAAATGTAGATATAAGATTTATATTTAGCTGTTGAAGAGATAAGAAGGGAGTGTAAGTTATCGAGGGTGCAATGACGTATTGAATATTTATTTCAAAAAATGTCAAAAGTAAAAACCATAGATCAAAGCATACACGATGATCTATGGTGTATACAATAATGCACCACAGATAATTCGATATTTGAATAAACAATTATAAATGCCGCGCGCGCACTTTTAAATGGAAAGCGAATGTTGACCTCTTTGATAAACATTATTTATTATCATGCCATTCGTGTTTTAGGTGTCTATGCATATTATTGTACTAAGATAGATACCTAGGTACCATCTTACTTTGATAAAATATTGTTTTTTGCCTAATGAACTTTCTATTCCAACGCTTTGCGGTTAGTTTTTATTGGTAGGCAGTTGTTTAATCAATTTAAAAAATTGAAAATATATTATTTTCTATAATGATTGTCTTCCATTCGCGTTTCTCTGATTCTAATATAAAATATTGAATATTTTGGATGTATATTATTATTACTATCCAAAAAATGTGAATACACTCGAATCCGAAGGGAATTTAATGGAACACAATCAGACATAATTTACATATATTATGGCACTATTATTTCGCAGGTAAACCAAGTTAACGCAATCTGCCCTCCTAAACAACGTGTCATTTAGCTCAAGAAAAGATAACTCAATGTATGGTAATAGTTTGCCAGACACGTGACAACTGTCACTTCCATATATTGAGTTATCTTCTCTTGAGCTAAATGACACATTGTCTAGGGGGGCTGGACTATTTTAGGTTAGTTATAGGGGCTTTGATTTTTTTTAATGTTCTATTTTCAATCCATGATATTATATAATAAGTACATATTTACCTAATTCTTATAGCGTCGATGAATAAGCCAATGGCGAAGGTATTTCTAACAAATATATAATGACTATACAGGATTTCATTATAATTTATGCCGAAAAAAACACAAATAAACCGAATGAATTCAAATTTCGTCTAATTTTAAAACAAAATTACCTATTCATAATATTATGCTATGTTTGTTTATTTATTTATGGGACAGTCTTAATGAAATATACAAAAAAACATACACTATGAAATAAACAAAAACAGACTAATTACGTTTGTCCACAGATGATAATGACATTACAAAAAAATATACTTAACAGTAAGTTATTGTATGTTTGCCTGTGACGGGAAGGAAAGGGATGGGAAAAAGATTTAATTTGTTAATACTATGATATAAAATAAAAACAAAATAATAAAACCAGTATGCAAATTAAAAATATTAACAATACACAAATTTAGTTTTTGTAGCAGTTATTACTAGCAGTGAATACATCAGAATGTGGGATACGGTCTGAGTTTGACATTATAGAAATTATATGCCCTTTTGATAAATTCATTTTGATTTAAATCTTATAAATATATAGACTTTTTTTGCATCATCTTGTATTTTTGGTAGTACTACTTACACAAAAAAGTAGGTGGGTTATTAAGGTACAGATACAAGTTGTATTAGTCTGAATAATTTTATAATTATTATCACAAATGTATTTTTATTTAATTTATCATTTTGCTTTCTTACCGAGTATCCACAAATCATTGATTTAAATGTAGACGTAGTGCATATATTATAATTCAATGCCATAAATTGAAAATATTTTCAAAATTTTAATTTTACATAAAGGCACGACGTAGCATAAAAACATTTAAATACTGTCTAATATTTGATTTGATATAGGAACCTTAGTGAATGCGGTCGTCGGTCGTAAAAGCGTCCTAAAATTGGCTAAAATATGTTCATCAGTTTTTCCATTAGTCCTGTAAAGACTAGATCCGTGTTCTCATGATGGTACAGCAAACAAATCTAATAAAAGTACTACATATATTATTTTATTTAAACGAAATATGTAAAGTCGAGTCTGTTTTGTCTTGGTATAAAATTAATATGAAGGAAATCGAAATTGAAAATATCTCGTTTCTTAGTCATACAGTGCACGTGAATAACCTTTGAATGTACTAACCTTCACATTAAAGATACGATTCCATCTTAATATCTCGCTTAACAATGAGTTAGTAGTTACAGTAGGTATGTATGTATGTTGGTATATTTATATCATTATAAAATATCTTTCAATGAATCTAAAATATACTCAGGAATTTTTATTTTTTGTTAGATAATAGAATCATTCAGGACTTAATAAATTCGTTTAACAGATATGTGTAGTTAATTTTAGTGTTGCTCTACGAAGTACTTATGTAAAACTGATTTAAGTTTTTTAGGGAGGGTTATTTTGCATTGATCACCGCAGACATCTACAGAACCAGTCACAATAAAGAATCAATCATAGTTAACTGATTTGTTGAATCTGTTTGTGTTCTAAGTTGGATCTGAGTGTAAGATGCCTCCCACAAAGCTCTCAAATTCCCTTCTTTCTCTCTTGATTGCTGTGATTGTTTATTAAATTGTAGATTTAATCATATTTTTGCTACAACAAATGAAAAATAATATTTGCAATGTTTTACCTACCAATTAATACCATGATGACCAGCGAATCCCTAGTATATCATAATATGATTGAATCGTTGTTCACAAGTATGTACAGTACATTGTAAGGAAAAAAGTATCTACCTATTTCAAGGATTTTATATCTCAAAGACAATAACCACAACAAGTTTGTATAAGTATTATGTATACTCATATTATACATAAATATTATGGTGTAATGCATTCAAAGTGATTCCAAGCGTTTGTATTTCCAATGTGGTACGGTGCAGTGAACAAAGTACCTAATAGTTTAACAAGCAGTACGCTAATAATTAAAACAGTAATATATAGAAATTGTACAAAAAATATGTGAATTATGCGAAAAAAACAATGTTCATTAATTACTTTCGAATGAAAATCTTTCGGTGTACGCCTACAGGTGATATTGACGAATTACGTGGGTATGAGTAGGTACATTGGTACGTACTTGCTACTCGATAAGATCCACTAGAAATCCGCGCGCAAGTTTGCCACAGGCGAGACAGTGATATGTGGATGGATGTTCTCTCAACGTCTTGCGTCTTTTCTAGTCTCTGTGTTTACCGGAGAAGAGGGGACAATGTTTCTAGGGAACTGTGCCGGTTGGCACCATCAGGTGGACCAAAGGCGAAACACGTTTGTTACACAACGTCGCAAGATGAAAAATGTTATTTATATATTGAGTAACTAACGGCTTCTCTACAACCAAGATTCCTCTCAGCGCTAATACATACATACCAAATTTATTATTATTCCCCACTGAAAATTTACATAGCCGGTTGATGTTAAGTTGAGACAAATCTATTGGTGACCCGCATTCGATTACCGTACACTGACAATGCTCGAAATTCCTAAACCGTTCGAATAAACAACACGAATAATTTGCCAATTTACACATTATCTAGGTCTCAAGTTACAAAACAATCACTGCAAAAACAGGTACAATAATGACAATTTACTCTAATGAATTATACCTATTTACATACACAGCTGTTTCAAATGAACATCTTACATCAATCTAACTAAAACGTCATGTTCCTAACGATAAGTACATACATCAAGGCGTTACAAAATAAAAAGTAAATAAAAAAAACAAATAAAAAGTAAATAAGTAAATAAAAATACCAAAACTATAAGTAAATAAAAATACCAAAACTATAAGTAAATAAAAATACCAAAACTATAAGTAAATAAAAAAAAATGATGACACCCTTTTTTATATTGCTTCTCGGGCAACTAACAGGTACTATGTCAATATTAATTTAACACGCACCCAATAACAAGTTGCCACATTCTGGAGACTTACGATATTAATCTTCACACTGATCCAGACTGAAAATACAATTAAAAACTGTGTCTCCACCGGGAATCGAACCCGGAACCTTTGGATCAGCAGTCAGATACCTAACCAACTGAGCCACGAGGGCCGACAAATCAAATAAAATAGATTGCAAATTATTGCGAAATTCCGGTACAGACAGACGTCTACAAGTGTAAATTGAAATCGATCTAACAAAGATTGGTATAAATAATTAGAAATTAATTGTGAATTTCCAGTACGCTAATACAAAATTGTTCAATTTCATCGAAGTATCACATTAATCAAGGTGACATTTTTAACGTGCATTGTCATCGGGAATACATAAATTCTGATAGTTTGAGAGCTTTAATAAATGGTCGGGAAGTTAGTTAAAAAATAACTACAAAATTCCAGTACTTACAGTCTGGTGAAATTGAAGAAAAGGATGTATAACCAGAAACGAGGTGTGCATAAGGAATACTTGTCTAAAAATATTTTCTTCCAAATTCATTTAATTTATTTGAAAACCCCTATGTACACTTTTCTGTAACTCGGGAATTTAGTTTACTTATACAATTAGCTATAAGTATTCTTAAACTTACCGATTTCTGCCATTATCAACTTTATTAATTTAGCTATAAGTATTCTCAAACTTAGCGATTTCTGCCAGTATCAACTTTATTAGTTTAGCTATAAGTATTCTTAAACTTAACGATTTCTGCCATTATCAACTTTTTCCGTGATGAATATGAGGAATAGAGCCATTGATTTTTATTTTGAAACATGGAGCCCGTATAGGAAATAAACAAATTACCAAGTGAATAATATTTATATTACATATTTTCATTAAATAAGTACATATTATATAAATTTTGTTTGGTCTGAGTATCCTTATATTATAACTTGTGTGCTCATACAGCTATTATATTGGTGTGTGATATTTAATATCCTATATTTCTTCTCATATTAAGTAATTTGGTTAATAAATCTCATTAAATATTAACTACTTGATTATTTGCGAATATTACCTATTACTTCCGCTTTTTAGTAGCCTCGGCAGTAAATAATTTTAATGATTTCTAATGTCATTTTAATAATGTACTTTTAAACAATTTATTTCTGTACGTATTTCAAATTCTTTGTATCTCGTTTATCTGCAAATTTGTATATAAAACTGTAAAAACTTGAATGAAATTAAATTATTATTGTATTTATTGTTTCAGGATGGGAGTTAAGAGGACTCTACTGTTATAAATTCTTCAATATCAAACACTCCTGGGAGAAGGCGGCAGAATTATGCAGGAGGTAAATATTTTTTTTATTAAAATCATTTCATTTTTATAGCAATAGAATAAAAAGCATTGAGCACAAATTGTTAAAACAATTGAGTTTTCGAAATACCTTATATTTATTTTAATAATTACCGTGAATCTCAATCATATCACCATATAAAACATTAGATTTCAGAAGATTAATGCTCGACACAAATTTCTTGTACAAAATTGTAAACAACATTACAGATTCTTCAAACTTACTTGCACTAAATAACTAACAATTGCCCCCAGCGTCACACTCGATCAAACGAACTGTTTTATTTTAAATGCCCACGAACCAATTTCATAAAAATTACATTCATAAATCGTTCAACAACTAACTTATACATCAAATTATATGATTCGTAAACCCTGGACATTTTCATGATGACATTGGTAAATTTAGGTCTCGGATTTAGACTGTTGTTGGTGTAATTGATCAAGGCGTAAATTGTAAAATCTTCGAAGTTATTCCTATCTCCATATTCCCTCTCCCTTTCTATTCAATAGAGGTTTGTAAAATGTATGTAGCTACTTGTATATTGGATTGTATAAATTTTTATTTAATTAGGTATGTATGTTCCCAAAAAAAAATTAAATTAAATATTTATTATTGTGTAATTATTTTCTGACTTTTTGTTCATATAATACATAATGCCATACGAAGTTTGGTACCAATTCGTAAATGAAACCATATAGGTAATATGAAATTGTCTTTCATCAGATTTCATCGAAATAGACAAAAAAAACTTAAATAAAAAATAATTGTAAATAATCTGTATGATTAATAGTGTTTCTACCGTTTCGCCTGATTAATGTCGTTTTATCTGATGAAGTTCATGGTTTAAGAAGATTTTTCTTACCTATATACAAGGATACTTGAACACGGAAAATACAAAAGTGCGAATCTGTGTGATCTTCGATAGAAATTAATGAAGCAACAATAATTTGTGCATACTTTTCCAGGTACGGCAGCGAATTGATGGTCGTGGAGTCATACGCGGAGAACAATATGACGGCGCATATGGCGTCCGGAGCTGGTCCCCATTACTGGTTGGGTCTAGCTTCCGTGGACGACCTCCGAACGAACACATTAGAGTCAGCAGCCGGTGGACTGGTGTCTCAATATGCTGGCTTCTGGGACCTGCAGCAGCCAGATCCAAAGGCCGGTGAATGTGTTGATGTCACGTTGATGGGCGAAAGACAAAGTTGGGAATTGACAACGTGTGAATCTTTGTTACCTTTCATGTGTAGAGCCAGCGCATGCCCTGCAGGTAATAATTATTTCACAATTACTAAATAGGTACCTACCTAAATGTTAACGAGATTATTTAATTTATTTCTGATTTTTTATTCTATAGTTAAAAATGCTCTAGAAAGTACTCTTCAAAGCATAATTATTAAATTCACTTTTATTGGTAACAAAATAATAAATCCCTCTAAAGCAATTTTATTTTAAAAATCACAATTTTATTTGTGTATTCTATGGTTATAATCGTAACCATAGACTAAGTCAATGATCGTAACTGTCATAATGACGTTTTGTTTTGTTTACATTTTAATTTTAACCGCGTAAATTTTCGTTGACTTCGGTCAGGAAATTTTGATTTTTGAACATAATATTTATTTCAATGGTATAGTATTTCTTAGGTATCTTAATTGGAAATATTGTCCTGTAATATTCCCTTGAAATTATTGTAGAATTTTATACTAAAGCATGTTTACTGTTTAGTCCACGAAAACAGTTCCTATAGTATGACCTTTTTTCTTTACAGGCGCTTTTCATTGCTCAAATGGCAGATGTATCAATGCCGCATTCAAGTGTGATAAACAGGATGACTGTGGAGATGGCTCCGATGAAATGGACTGCCCAGCAAACTGCCACTTCTACATGGCCAGCAGTGGAGACGTTGTGGAGAGCCCCAACTACCCACACAAGTATCCTCCTCTCAGCGAGTGTAAATGGACGCTCGAAGGCCCCCAGGGACACAACATTCTTCTACAGTTTCAAGAATTCGAAACGGAAAAGACTTTTGACACAGTCCAAATTTTAGTCGGAGGCAGAACAGATGACAAGGCAGTCAACTTGGCCACACTTTCTGGAAAACAAGAACTCTCAAATAAGCTATTTGTATCGGCTTCAAATTTCATGATCATCAAGTTCAGTACGGACGCTTCTGTTGAAAGAAAAGGATTCAGAGCTTCGTGGAAAACGGAACCTTCAACGTGTGGTGGAACTCTGAGAGCGACGCCGCAAGGTCAGATTCTGACATCTCCTGGATATCCTAATCACTACCCGGGAGGTTTGGAATGTTTATACATTATCGAAGCACAACCAGGAAAAATCATCACATTAGAAATCGAAGAATTCGAACTTGGAATCGATCGAGATTACATATTAATACGAGATGGACCTCTGCCTTCTAGTCCTGTATTGGCACGATTGACCGGTTCCGTTGAAGATAATCAAAGAGTCATCATTTCAACAACAAACACAATTTACCTCTACTTCAAAACTAGTCTCGGTGATACCAAAAAAGGTTTTAACATTAGATATACGCAAGGATGTAAAGCGACCATCATCGCGGCAAACGGAACTATCAATTCACCGGCTTACGGTTTGACCAACTACCCAAGCAATCAAGAGTGTCTGTTGAAGATCAAAAATCCAAAACGAGGACCAGTCTCGCTGAAGTTCAATGAATTCTCTATCCATGGATCTGACGCAGTGCAGGTCTACGATGGCGCAAGTACCAGTGGATTGAGATTGCATTCTGATAATGGTTTTGTGACCAAACCAAAGATCACTCTTACTGCTTCTAGCGGAGAAATGTTACTGCGGTTCGTGTCTGATGCTCTACACAACGGAAAAGGATGGGAAGCAACTTTCTCAGCTGGTAATATATTTTTTATTCATGTTTCTTTTAAAAATCTGTTGTAGTTTTTAAGTTAAACCTAGCCGTTAGATAATACAACAAATTCTTTAGATGTGTTATTCTTGTTCATTTTATTATTGTCATGTGTGTATGAATTATTGTGTATTTTCATATATCATGAAACTTAAAGAATTCTTATCACCTTCTAATATAATCTTATAGGGTTGCCTTGATAGTACAAAAAATCTTGCTTTTTATACAACAGATTTATTAAATGGGTTTTTATCATCGTATTAAGTATATTCATTATTTATTCTTGTAATGCATCTTCTTCGTACCAGATTTTCTATATTTATTTTCAGATATATATATATAAAATATTGTATGTATTAAATGTTTAAATTATTTTTCTGTTTTCAGATTGTCCACTTCTTCAACCAGGTATCGGTGCATTAGCTTCAAATCGTGACACAGCATTTGGAACTGTTGTAACGTTCTCATGTCCGATGGGTCAAGAGTTTGCAACAGGAAAAGCCAAAATAACCACACAATGTCTCAACGGAGGAAACTGGTCAATCACTTACATTCCTAAATGTCAAGGTAAATTTTTATTTGTCTTACTTGTGTCATAACAGTCTACTGTTTTATCCTCTCCTAATCAGTTTACCTAGAATTTTATATACATTAATCAGAAGTACAGGTTTCCCAAAATTTTTCTCAACAAATTTATGTTGGCAACTGACCTCAAGGCAGACCACCTTAGAGATGGAGAGATAGCTGGAGCTCGGCATTACGGGAGGTCTTACGGGAGGGACACACTTCCTGAAATAGAACAGGTTTCCAAAACCTACAACAAGAAAAAGAAGAATCATAAGAAAATTCTTATTTGAATGTGATATACTTATAAAAAAAATTGTCATCAAAAAGGTCAAATGACTCTCATCTTATTCTTTGCTTTTCTGCTCAATGACAAGAATTGAGGGTTTCTTGACAAACCTTCAACTCTGCTTATTGTGTGTCTCTTTTACTTTTGATCCTTTCCCATTTTCACTATTTCATGAGGTGTCAGTCAGGTCCTTTAATTGATTCATCTTATAGGTCATCTTCTTGTTCCTTGTCTGCATTCAAGTATCCTAATGATAATACTTTATTCTTTCCAGCAATGTTCCCAAATCCATCAATCCTTTTATTACTCTCATTTCTTTTCATTTAATTAAAAATACCTTTAATTTTTCAGAGGTGTACTGTGGACCCGTTCCCCAAATCGACAATGGATTCTCAATTGGTTCAACGAATGTGACATATCGAGGAGTGGCTACATACCAGTGTTATGCTGGATTTGCATTTCCTACTGGTCAACCTGTGGAAAAAATCTCCTGCTTAGCTGATGGACGATGGGAAAGGCAACCATCTTGTTTGGGTATGTTTATTTTGAATTAATACATCATTAAATACATTTACTGGCATTAACACGCATGACACTGGGTTTTCATCTCTTGAAATAAAATGCAAATTATTCTAATTATTCCATACAACATTGTTCTGTGAAAAAGGAATATAGCAAATGTCGGACCTAATATTTTAACAGATTTAAAAGATTGAACTTATAATATACAAAACTTCCTATTAAATATACTCTGATGATGGTTTTTGATCTTACAACACCAGGTAGTGCCTCTAATAAATTGATAAAAGCTATGTATTAACTCTTTTGATTTAATCTTTCCAGCTTCTCAGTGCATATCACTTCCAGACGTACCTCATGCCAACATCACAATTCTCAATGGCGGAGGTCGCAGCTACGGTACAATAGTCCGTTATGAATGTGAACCTGGCTACATTCGCTCCGGAAGACCAGTGCTCCTCTGTATGAGCAACGGCACATGGTCCGGAGAAGTTCCAACGTGCACACGGGCCATCTGTCCCAAAATTCCTGAAATCAAAAATGGTCTAGCCATTGACCCAGCGAGAATATACCTCTATGGAGATGAGCTCCGAATGCAATGTCACAAAGGATACAAGCTGATCGGATCCACTGTACTCAAGTGTGGACCTAACCAAGAGTTCCAAGATCCACCCAGATGTGAAGGTCAGTTCTTTTCTGTTGTTTCTTAATCGAACCATATGAATTTTGTATTTTATATATCTACTTAATTACTTTTTGTTTTATTTTATTTGTGCATAAAGACTTAATTTATATTTGGAATACAAATAGTTTTACAGTACTTTTCGAGTAGACCAGTGAAAACTTAAATATATTTCACTTCTTTGTATATGTATTTTTTGTGACTGGTTTCAGAACTATATGTAACTTACGTTACAATCTCTCGATAAAATTTTTCACTCAATAATCCAAGATGCACAGGTATATGATATTTGGTTTATCATTTCTTTATTGTATAGTAAATTTATTCTGTGTTTGACAATAGATATCAACGAGTGCATCAGCAGCCAGTGTGACGTAGCTTCAACGGAATGCAAGAATGTTGCCGGTGGATTTACTTGTGCTTGCCGCCCAGGATTTCTTCCTAGTCTCGATTGCCGACCTGTCGCAGATCTTGGCCTCATCAACGGAGGGATCCCCGATGAATCAATCACAGTATCTGCCACAGAACCTGGATATCGGAAAGGAGTAAGTTTGATCATCCTCATAATATAAAAACAATTCATTCAATAGTTCTGTTTTGTGCTTTTTTGACATTCCAAAAATTTAATTCACATTCACTGATTGGACTACTCAACATTTCCACCAAAATCTTTACTGATATTTTTTTGTTTACTGATTTTTTGTTTACTGATATTTTTCATTCACTGAATGAATTACTCAACATTTCTATTTCAACACTTTTTATTGACATTTCCACTACCATTTTTTTATTGACTGAATGAATTACTCAACACTTATTGACATTTGTTGAATTACTGATATTTTTCATTCACTGAATGAATTACTCAACATTTCTACTGGCATTTTCTTTCAGATGGTTCGTTTGAACTCCGGAGGTGGTTGGTGTGGAAACAACATTGAACCAGGAACAAACTGGGTATTATTGGACCTCAAAGCACCCGTCATCATTAGGGGATTCCGTACCATGAGCGTTATGAGAGCTGATGGAAATATTGCCTTCACTACTGCTGTTCGATTACAGGTATACAATATTTTAAAATGATTGAATATTTCAACACTATGTTTCTTATATGCAACATTGTCAAATGCCTACTTTTCTGTTAATATTCAATCTCTTATTTCAGTATTCCAGTGATTTGACCGATGTGTTCAAAGACTACACCAATCCTGATGGAACAGCTGTCGAGTTCCGCATACTGGAACCCACTCTTTCAGTTCTGAACTTGCCAATGCCAGTCGAAGCTCAGTACATCAAGTTTAAGATCCAGGACTATGTCGGAGCCCCTTGCATGAAACTTGAGGTCATGGGATGCACCAGATTGGAATGCTTGGACGTAAATGAATGTGCAGTTAACAACGGAGGATGCGATCAGAAATGTATCAACACGTAAGTGTAATTTTTATAAAGTAGATCAATCTCTGTTTATACTGTTTTTTATAGCTCATAAATAAAACTAATTATTTTGTGACTAGGTGCTTGATTGCTCTGCAATAGCTTGAAGTTCATTGTTTGGCATTTGATATAATACCAGTTTCAATGTTAAATCTTGTGTTATCATTTTTATACATAGTAAAAATTCTATTCATACTAATTCAACTGTCGATTTGTTCAAGAGAACTTTGTTCTCTTAACATATCAGTTAGTTGGATCTCATATGTTACATGCAACTTGTATTAAAGCAACATATTTTGTGTTTGCTTTTAGACCAGGTAACTATTCATGCGCTTGCAACGTCGGCTATGAATTATACAAAGCTAACGGAACCGCCGGTTTCAACATTGAACTGTCTGAAAGCGGCGAAAGAGATGGCGACACGTTCCAGAGAAACAAGTCTTGTGTTCCAGTCATGTGTCCAGCCCTCAACTCTCCAGAAAATGGACAACTTCTCTCGACCAAAACTAAATATCACTATGGAGACTTGGTCAAGTTCCAATGTAACTTTGGATATGTCATGGCAGGCTCTTCGACATTGTCTTGTACTTCCTCCGGGACATGGAATGGCACAGTCCCTGAATGTCAATGTAAGTAATATAATTCATTTAAATAATCAATTATTTCTCAATTGAAGAAAAGGAAAATATTTTTGCATTGAACTACCTAGGTCAGGTAGATTCAAAATTGAATGAAATTTCAATGTTCAAGTATAGATCCATTACGAAAGAATAATCTTGATCACATTATAAACAACATTTAGGATTTTAAGAATTATAAAATATCAACCTTTGTTTGGAGTTAATTTTTCCCTAGTTACTGAAAGTATATTTGATACAGCCAACATATGACTAAATTGATTACACTATTCTTCTATAGATGGCATTTTTGTATCTTATTAAGGTATTTTATTGTATGACAACTGAAAATACAATAATTTGGATATTAATTTATCAACACTATTACATTTCCTTTTATTTCAGATGCTCGCTGCGTAACATTGTCAGATGACCGCAATGACGGACTATCCATCATCCGAGCAGATCCTGATAATGTTCTGGTACCATTCAGAGACAATGTCACAATAACTTGTAAAACTCCGGGTCGTTATTTGAGAAGTACAGCTTCGTCAGGATTCAGGCAGTGTGTGTACGATCCAAAACCAGTGAGTATTGTAACTTTGGTTTTCTTATATCCTTAATAAATGCATTATTTCAAATTTATATTTTAACACAGTCATTGCTTCATTGAATTGACTAGACTTTTTTTTTAACATTCAAATACATCTTTACTCTTTTTAGTTCTCGTAATTAGTTCATTAATCTTTTTTAATGCATTCTGAAAATGTATAAATTATTGTTTCTTTTATTTAGGGTTTACCCAATTACTGGCTATCTGGATCCCAACCGGCCTGTCCTAGAAAGGAGTGTGGTGTCCCTCTACCAACTCCCGGTGCTGAATATGGTCAATTTGTTGATACAAAATACCAGAGCTCGTTCTTCTTTGGATGTCAAAATACTTTCAAGTTAGCCGGACAAACCAGCAAACACGATAATGTTGTGAGGTGTGTATTTTTATCAATTGATATAGACCAACGTTCCATTATTGCTAACTTGATATAAAGATGCCAAGGATTATTAACAATTGTTTTTTGAAACCTATCTAGAACTGTCTTTGATTATTATCGTTAGTGTGATGGAAATATATTAATAACAAATGTTTTCATTTACAGATGTCAAGGAAATGGAATTTGGGACTTTGGAGATCTCCGTTGTGAGGGACCCGTTTGCGAAGATCCAGGCCGCCCAGCTGACGGTTTCCAAATCGCACGAAGCTACGAACAGGGATCCGAAGTTCTGTTTGGCTGCTCCAGGCCAGGATATATTCTGATCAATCCACGTCCCATAACTTGTGTGAGAGAACCAGAGTGCCGAGTGATCAAACCTCTTGGTTTAGCATCTGGAAAGATCCCAGATTCGGCTATCAATGCCACATCTGAGAGACCAAACTACGAAGCTAAGAACATCAGGCTCAACTCTGTGACCGGATGGTGTGGCAAACAGGAAGCTTTCACATATGTCAGCATCGATTTAGGAAAGGTTTACCGAGTTAAAGCCATATTGGTCAAAGGAGTTGTCACTTCAGACATTGTCGGTAGGCCGACTGAAATAAGATTCTTCTACAAACAAGCAGAGAGTGAAAACTATGTTGTGTACTTCCCCAATTTCAATCTGACAATGAGAGACCCAGGAAACTATGGAGAGTTGGCGATGATCACTTTACCCAAATATGTTCAAGCTAGATTCGTCATTTTGGGCATTGTTAGTTTTATGGATAATGCTTGTCTCAAAGTGGAGCTGATGGGATGTGACGAACCAGCTGTGGAACCACTACTGGGATATGATTATGGATATTCACCTTGTGTTGGTGAGTACAAATTCCTTCTTTTTATTTTTTTTTGCAGATTGAGTTGATGCAACATACATCATTTTAATTTCATTCAAGTTTTTCAATATTATTAGGTACTTATTATACTTGAAAAGAAAAGCAAAGAACTTTGTAAAATGAATGGCAATAGCCAATTTGGTTAAACAGATGGAAGAGGCAGACCCTGATTTGATGGAAAAACAAAGTTACTTTTGAAATATTTTGTTGATAGCATTTACAAATTCTGTATTTTTGTTTTCTAGATAATGAGCCTCCTGTATTCCAAAACTGCCCACAACAACCGTTGGTTGTTCAGGTCGATGCCAACGGAGGATTGATGCCAATCAACTTTACCGAACCAACAGCCATTGACAATTCCGGTTCAATAGCTCGATTGGAAGTTACCCCGCAACACTTCAAAACACCCATCCAAGTATTCAGCAATATGGTCGTAAAATATGTGGCCTTTGATTATGACGGAAACGTTGCCATATGTGAAGTGAACATTACAGTTCCTGATACAACTCCACCAAGACTCAGCTGTCCTCAAAGCTATGTTATTGAACTGGTTGACAAACAAGATAGTTATGCCGTCAACTTCAACGATACGAGACGAAGAATCAATGCAACAGATGCCTCAGGAGAAGTATATCTGAAGTTTATCCCAGATAAAGCCATCATACCTATCAAAGGTTTCGAAAATGTAACAGTCATTGCTTCAGATAAATATGGAAATAAAGCTCAATGTAATTTCCAAGTAAGTCCATTGTTTATTATCATTGTATGATATTTTATACATATTATTGCAGAGCATGCCAAGATGAAAAGAGGAAGAAGAGATAATAGTACACATCCTCTGTCAATAATGCCCTACTTTGTTCAGAAATGTGAAAAACTCCTTGGGAATTTTTTTCTATGAAGATCTAAGAATGGACATGGCATCTGCTGACAGTGTTCTCCTCTTTAAATTGCCACTCAAAAAAAAAACATTTTTTATTGTGTGATGTTAATAATAATTCATTTTTTGCTATTCATTTTTTTATAGGTTTCTGTACAAGCCACCCCTTGTGTTGACTGGGAACTATCCGCCCCTGCCAATGGAGCTTTGAACTGTGTGCCAGGTGACAAGGGAATTCAGTGTATCGCAACTTGCAAACCAGGATTTAGATTTACCGATGGACAACCGGTCAAAACATTCGCTTGTGAAAACAAACGTTTGTGGTCTCCATCTTCTGTGGTACCCGACTGTGTCTCTGAAAGTAAATATACTATATTTATTTATGTCCAAAACAGAAATTGTACATAGGCTGGTTTATTGCCATAAGCCAATATTTTCCAACCGACCAATACAATAAACCCTAAGTATCAAAATTTGGTACAATATTATTTGATCTCTTTTGAATAGAGCAAAAACTGAATAAAGAAAATGAATGAATTAGAGGATGCAGATAGATAATTATTCAAGAACTATTTGACAAATATGATTTAAATTGCCAGATAAGAATTAAATAAAAAAAAAGTTTTTTAGGTATTGTAATGGTCGAGGGTTATTAGTTATGTTAATAGAAGTGAATGTAACAATTATCTTATATCTTTAGCTAACAAATAAGTTTTATAGAAGTGGAAAAATCATATTTTCCGAGATTGAAGACAAATTGTATACAGACTATACCTTCATGCATTTTGCTATCATATCCAGATGACAAACTTCAAAAATATTCTAATTTATTTTCTTTTTATTTCAGATACTCAACAAGCTGCTTATCATGTAGTAGCTGGAATCCAATACAGAGCTTTGGGCGCAGTTTCTGCCAATTGCTTACCACAATACAGAGACCTTCTGGCCCAATACGACAGTGCTCTCAATGAACGTTTGAGTCAGAGGTGTTCCGCCATAAATATCCAAATTAACGTGACATTCATCAGAGCTGTACCCATGCTTTTGGACGAAAATGTTGTGAAAATGGACTACATTTTGGATATTTCACCGATTGTCCGACAGACTCAACTCTATGATCTCTGTGGTTCCACCTTGAATCTCATATTTGACCTGTCTGTGCCCTATGCTAGTGCACTCATCGAACCATTGTTGAATGTATCCAGTATCGGAAACCAATGTCCACCTTTGAGAGCCATCAGAAGTATGATTTCTCGAGGTTTCACTTGTAGTGTAGGAGAAGTTCTTAATATGGACACTAATGATGTTCCTAGATGTTGTAAGTATATTTTTTTTCCACTATGATCAGATATTTTTACAATTTTTATCCTTGTATTTTTTACTGATTTTTTTCATTTTATTTCAGTGCACTGTCCCGCTGGAACATTTGCTGGAGAAAAACAAAAGACATGCACCATGTGCCCAAGAGGATTTTACCAAAATCAAGCTCGCCAGGGCTCCTGCTTGAAGTGTCCCCAAGGCACATTCACAAGAGAAGAGGGAACCAAGAGTGTAACAGAATGTATTCCAGTTTGCGGATATGGAACATACTCTCCAACGGGTCTTGTACCTTGTCTAGAGTGCCCGAGAAACAGCTTCAGTGGTGAGCCCCCATCCGGTGGTTTCAAAGACTGTCAAGCTTGTCCAGCCAACACATTCACTTATCAACCGGCCGCACCAGCTAGAGACAGGTGTAGAACTAAATGTCCTCCCGGAGCATACTCGCCGACTGGACTAGCTCCATGCTCACAGTGTCCCAAAAACTTCTTCCAAAACAATGTCGGACAAATAACGTGCAACGAATGCCCAACTAACATGAAGACTGCATCTGTTGGAGCGACAGGAGTAGAAGAATGCATTCCCGTTGAATGCTCAAACAGCGCTTGCCAACACGGCGGATTGTGCATCCCCAAAGGTCACGGAGTTCAGTGCTATTGTCCCGCTGGTTTCTCAGGAAGGCGATGTGAAATTGACATGGACGAATGTGCCAGTCAACCTTGCTTCAATGGTGGATCCTGCACTGACCTACCACAAGGATACAGATGTACTTGCACACCAGGATATACTGGAATCAATTGCCAGGAAGAAAAATCAGATTGCAGAAATGATACATGTCCTGAACGAGCTATGTGTAAAGATGAACCCGGATACAACAACTACACTTGCTTGTGCAGATCTGGTTATACTGGCATTGATTGTGATGTAACAGTACGTACATTTATACATTTATTTTTACTTCATCAACATGAAATGTTAATTTATTATTTACTTTCTTTTTGCTAATATGTGAATCGTCTCTTTTATAGATTGATCCATGCAGTGCCAATGGAAACCCATGCAACAACGGAGCAACCTGCATCGCTCTTCAACAAGGTCGCTTCCAATGTGAATGTTTGCCTGGATGGGAAGGACAAAAGTGCGAAATCAATATCGACGACTGCGCTGAGAAACCGTGTCTCTTGGGTGCCAATTGTACTGATCTAGTGGCCGACTTTAGCTGCTCGTGCCCACCCGGATTCACAGGAAAAAGATGCCAAGAAAAGATCGATCTATGCGCTTCAGATCCATGCAAGAATGGAATATGTGTCGATAAACTCTACTCTCACGAATGTGTGTGCAACCTCGGATGGACTGGAGCCTCTTGCGACGAAAATATCAATGATTGTTCTTCTTCTCCTTGTGAGAATGGAGGCAACTGTATTGATATTGTCGACGGATACATGTGCAACTGTGAAGCTGGCTACACTGGAAAGAGATGTCAGCATACCGTAGATGACTGCGCATCTAAACCATGTCAAAATGGAGCTACGTGCATCGATCAACTCGATGGCTTTGTTTGCAAGTGTCGACCAGGTTTCGTTGGATTACAATGCGAGGCTGAAATAGACGAATGTCTCAGTGAACCGTGTAATCCAATTGGCACCGACCGCTGTGTGGATTTAGACAACAAGTTCATGTGCATGTGCAGAGATGGATATTCGGGTGAATTCTGCGAAACTGATACCAATGACTGTGCAACTGAACCGTGCTTCAACGGAGGATCCTGCAGGGATGAAGTTGGGGGTTTCAAGTGTGTTTGCCAACCAGGATGGGCGGGTGACAGATGCCAAAAGGATATTGGAACCTGCACAAATCAACCTTGTCAAAATGATGCTGTTTGTATTGATTTGTTCCAAGACTATTTCTGTGTGTAAGTAATAATTGATGCTCTCATTCCTTTATTTTACATAGTTATTGTGCAATCCCTTGAAAATTTGCCAATTTAAATAAACTTCATATTTTATGAAATCATAGGAATAACTATCTAAAATATACAATACATTGCTGTCCACAAATTACTCAATTAATGATTTGATTTATACTCAATGGTATTTCCTGTTTTAGATGTCCAAGTGGCACAGATGGCAAGCAATGCGAGACTGCTCCAGAACGTTGCATCGGAAGTCCCTGCATGCACGGTGGAAAATGTCAAGACTTTGGCTCGGGACTCAACTGTTCGTGTTCCAGCGATTACAAGGGCATCGGTTGTCAATACGAATATGATGCCTGCGAAGCTGGTGAATGCAAGAACGGAGCAACTTGCATCGACGAAGGAGAAGGATACACTTGCATGTGTGCACCTGGATTTACAGGACAGAACTGCGAAGATGACATCATTGACTGCAAAGAAAACTCTTGTCCTCCATCAGCTACATGTATTGATCTACCAGGAAGATTTTACTGCCAATGTCCTTTCAATCTTACTGGTGATGATTGTCGTAAAAGTAAGTGTAAATTTTTATCAAAATCTGATTTTAAATATGTAAGAGAAACCAATATTGAAATAATTTAATCATAAAGATAATCCATTTATAGCTTCTCTTGTTTTCATATCAACACATTTGTAATTTTTAGACTATCAACAAAAGAACAACTTTCTAGAGAACCATTAATTTTTGCTACATAAATAGTTCATTTTGACTACCTCATAGTTACATATTTATTGAGTTACCTATTCTGCTGTAAAAACTCAATTCTAAGATATCAATAGCCCAATGACCTTTTTTGTCAACCTTAATGTTGCTAAAAAGTCTTTGCAAAAATGTTTATGATTTTGATAATAATTAATTTGTGGATAATTACTGGGTTACTTTTGTTATATAAATTATGCTCTCCTTCATTTTGCAGCAATCAGTGTTGACTACGATCTTTACTTCAGTGATGCACTCCGTTCCAGTGCTGCCCAAGTTGTACCTTTCTACAGTGGTGAGACTTATGGTTTGACAGTTGCAATGTGGGTGCAGTTCACCGAACCAGATTCAGCTGGAATTTTCTTCACAATGTATTCTGTTAAGTAAGTGATAACTATCTCCATCTTCTCATCCCCTCTTATAGTCCACACTATAGACTTTACTTTGCTACTGTGTTTGGTAACAATATTATGTTCATGTTTGTAATTTTATGATTGCTCTAGTTGTTTTGAAATTGATAATATTTTAAATAAGCATTTGTTGTTAAAAATTAACTTCAATATAATTTAAAATGTTTTAAATATCAACATTGATGATTTTTATAGAATATATTTTGAATGCCATTTTCTACTGTGCATATTTTAGTTGTCATCATCAGGTAGTCTGTTGCTATGAATTGTTAAATGTCTCCTGATTGGTGATGTTGATACAATGTAGATACATAGATGTTCATTTTATTTAATAATTAAATTCCTAATGAAATTATGTATTCTTCAGCTCCCCACATGTGGCTAATGGACGTAGATCAGCAATCCAGGCACACTCCAACGGTATCCAGGTCTCTTTGTTCCCGGAACTCCAAGATGTCTACCTGAGCTTTGGAGAGTATGCTACTATCAACGATGGACAATGGCATCATATTGCTTTGGTATGGAACGGAGCTAACGGTGGTGAAATAATCCTCATCACTGAAGGTTTAATATCCAGCAAGATTGAGGGATATGGCAGTGGAAAGAAACTTCCCAAATAGTATGTTCAAAATTCAGTATTTATTAAAATCAACACATTGTTGTTTCTGTATATTATTATGGTAACATCTCCAGCATTCACGAGTCAAGACCAGAATGCTTCAAATTTACTTCAGAAAACTTTTTAAATCAATTATCTGCTAAATTTTTCAGCAATGATGTATCATATTTAAAATAAATGTGTTTTGCTGGACAATTTAACATAAATTTCTTTTGTTTTCAGTTCTTGGGTTAGCTTAGGAAAACCACAATCTGATAATCCCAAAGCGTATACTGAGGCTGGATTCCAAGGACATTTGACTAAAGTTCAAGTATGGAATCGTGCTCTCGACGTGACCAATGAAATCCAAAAGCAGGTCAGAGATTGCAGAACGGAGCCAGTACTTTTCAAGGGGCTGATCTTAACGTGGGCCGGATACGAAGATATTGTTGGTGGAGTCGAAAGGATTGTTCCATCGCACTGCGGTCAGAGGGTGTGTCCAAAGGGTTATGCTGGAAACAAATGCCAACAATTACAAGTAGACAAGGTATCAATTTTGTTTTTGTTTTGATTCATTATTTCTGGATGTTTTTTTTTAGATTCTGTCTAATGGTCAATTTATTTTTTCCTTATCCTTAACATTATTACTACCTTGATGTATGCAAATGAGACTTTAGGACGTAAAAGTCACATGAAAGCAGAATAAATGTAATTGATATGGTGTTGCCAAGATGGATTTGTAGTTGGATGTGTGGGAAGGTATGAAATGAGGAAACTAGAAAAGAATGTATGATAAAGAAAGACATCATTAAAGAATGAAAGTGAAAAAGTTCAGATGCTGTTCCATGGTGGTTTGAAAATGGAGATTATTATTTTAGTTCTTGTCATTTCAACTTGATATTTATTGTTATAATATGCTCACACTTCTTCCTGTTTTAACTTTGTTTCAGGAACCGCCTAAAATCGAACACTGTCCGGGAGATTTGTGGGTTATTGCCAAAAATGGATCGTCAGTGGTCAACTGGGATGAACCACAGTTCAGCGATAATGTTGGAATTGTAAAGGTTTCTGAAAAGTCTGGCTACAGACCAGGTCAAACTCTTCTTTGGGGAACATACGACATTGCTTATGTAGCTTCTGACCAGGCAGGAAACACCGCATCTTGCAAATTTAAAGTAACCCTCTTATGTAAGTCTATTTTTCATATTGCTCTTCTTTATATTTATATAACTATGACTGATATATTGTTTACTTTATTACACTAGTTGTTTCATGATTGTCCAAGATAAATCTCTCATAAAGAGTTATAAAGTATGTGCTATTCTTAACGTTCTAAGGCTTTGATACTCTTCAATCATAATTCATATATTCTTGTTTCTTCTTCAGCCGAATTCTGTCCGTTGTTGGCTGATCCTGTGGGAGGTTCACAATCGTGCCGAGACTGGGGAGCAGGAGGACAGTTCAAGGTTTGTGAGATTGCTTGCAAGCCAGGATTGAGGTTCTCACAGCCCGTTCCACCGTTCTACACATGCGGAGCTGAAGGCTTCTGGAGACCCACACCTGATCCATCCCTGCAGATGCTCTACCCGGCTTGCTCACGTACGTACAACAATTATAACCTCTTCAGTATTTAAGTAACTTGTTAAATTTGTGTCAAAAAAACTTGTATCCAGTTCTCCCAGAATATATTGTGATATGATTGTTATCAATCATTTTGTGAATATGTTATTTCATTGAGTTGTACATTGTGATTTTCAAATGCTTGTTATACGAAAATAAATATTTCTGATTGTTTTTGAGAAATTTAAATAAAAAGTTGTAATATGTTTTCTTTGGAATATGCTCATGTTTTTTGAAGATATTCAAGTTTTTTAAGTTATATTTATTTATATTTATAAACATATTCACTGATTTGTAACTTCGATTTACTGTCCTGTTAACCTTTGTACTCTTAATATTGTATTTAAACAGAATAAATATGTTGTTTTTGATGAATACTTTTAGAATCCACACCAGCGCAAAGAGTTTTCAAGATCTCCATGCTCTTCCCTAGCTCTGTGCTCTGCAATGAAGCTGGTCAAGGTGTACTCAGACAAAAGGTCAGGAATGCTGTCAACCAACTTAACAGGGATTGGAACTTCTGTTCTTACTTTGTTGATGGTAAGATTGTTTTGCTTTTTATGAAATAAAAACTAGTTGTTAAAATTATTGTAGATTTTTAATCACCCTTTATATTGCCATGTTGATTCTTTATTGATTACATTTTATCAAATCTGTAACAATCATCGAATGTTCTTATTTGTAGAATTACATTATTAGCTCAGAATGGATTCATTTCCAGTAAAATAGTATTTTTTAAAACCTCATATTTGTATCAGAGTAATGGAAATGTGAAAAAGTTGTGTGATTTTGTAGATAATACTTTTAATATGTAAACAGAATGATTGTAAAGCACGTATGTATGAGGCAGTGTATACATAATATCATTAACTATCCAACTGTGTGGAAAAATAGCAAAACCTCACCGATTACTGGTACTAAGAGTACATGAAGATAGCATAATAAAAAGAAAGCTTTGTTGAAATAACTGTACATAGTTATTCCATCGTGTTTTTTTTTTATTTATATTCAGGTACAAG
Organism: Molanna angustata; assembly: GCA_963576475.1. NCBI lineage: Eukaryota > Metazoa > Arthropoda > Insecta > Trichoptera > Molannidae > Molanna > Molanna angustata. The sequence goes on from OY754973.1 coordinate 6,213,997, forward strand.
GGAATGTAAAGAAATGGATATCAATGTGAAATGTGACCACCGATCTAACAGAGTAACAAGACAAGCATCTCAGTCATCCAAATCAGAAAAGGACGGAGGAACCTACGTATTGGATGCTATTATTCCTATAGAAGAGTAAGTGATGTTTTCACATATTGTTTGATCTTTTGAATGCCATTGAAAATCCAAAACATAGAAACGTTACTCTTGAAAAACATTCTGGCTCATTAACGAGGTTATAAAAAATTATCCCTAATAGATTATTACCCACCTATGTCAAATCAGTCCCAGTCCTCAAAGCTGAACGTAATCCTATGTAATATGACCGGTATTCCTTTCCTGATGATTTGAAGTGCCCAGAAGAAGACAGCTCTATGCCGACAGCTGCACCAAACCGCTTTGAATCTCCAGTCTCTGTCAGATTGAGTGAATGTTGGGTTATTTTTACAGCTGGGTAGAACCATTAAAATATAGTGCATTATTACAATTAGTTAAGGTCGTTTAATTAGAAAAAATTTCATTTAATTTGAATTTTATTAAATTTACATTTGAATATAGGTGTCGCCAAATAACTTGATTTTTTAACAGAGAAGGGGGGCGATTTGCACCTAAACCAACGAAGCAAAGACACAAATTTGCGCTCTGTGCAACCGGAAGCTCGTTCAAGATATTTGGCGATAATTATACCCCTTTAATTCAAATTAATTAATATATTTTTTAAAAATTGGTTATGGATCAGAAGTGGCATTCATAGAACTTAAATACTGTTTTTCATTTAGTTTTGTGTTTTTGTGATAGTTTTTTTGCATGTATGTGTTGTCCTTTGTGTATTTTTTTTGTCTTGTCAAAAGCATGTACTCGGTACACAATATTTGCACATTTTTAGCACCAGTGTATTTACAATTATGTAATATTATGTAAATGAATATACCTATATTTATGTTGGTGTCTATACATAAACATTATGTAATTTTTGTTTATATTTTATTTTTTAAACTTGTGCATAAAATATATTCTAATATGGCAGAATTACTATATATGGTAGAACCTCGGTTTATAGAGAAAAACTTGGTTAAGAACTAAAAATGTCTCAGTTTTCAAACTGAGTTTTGCATTGCAAACTGGTTTACAGTCACATTCTTGACAAAATAAGATCATAGAAATAGTTTTTATAATACTTTTCAGAGTTTGATGAACAAAACCCCGATGTTCTTAGAGTCTGTCCACTAAGCATACCCAAAATGGTGTATTTTGCAAAGTTTTCTGGAACAATATTTCCCTGATAAAATATTATTGTTATTTTAGGAAAAATATCATTAGATATATTTTTTTTATATAATATAAATTATTGAACATCAAATTTATTGATTCTAAACAATCATTTATGTTTTGTAACATGAAATTCTGGATTTGCATTGGGATTTCAAGTATGGTTCATTTTCTAGGAGCCTTAAGTAAATAAATCATTTTAGGATTCAAATTAATATTGTAAACCGAGGTTTGACTGTATAATATTTGAATAGTCTCAGAATGCATGAAAAGTTGTGTATTAAATATTGACTTAGAATTTGGAGATGATAAATATTATTATGTGCATGAAATATTTGATTATGCCATAGGAACAAGAAGCCAAGAGAAGGAAGACAGGCGAGTGATACATACAATGTGCAAATATCATTCCCTGCTATCAAGTAAGTTTATTCTAATAGTATATATATATTTTTTTTTAGACTTCGTAGACTTTAATAATGTATTAGAGTAAAATGTATTGTTTTGAAAGGAAAATCAATGAAGAAAGGAAAATCAATCAAGAATTACTTAAGCCTATTCTAAATATTTATATATGATTCAGATGACTTAAAATTGCCACCTAATTTTTTTCAATGCCTTGATGATTTTATTTTGAAAGAAGACCTAAATTAGTCGATAGAAGAATTGGAATTGCAAGCTTGTATATTAAAATGAAATTTTTTGTACTTCAATATATTTTTAAACATAGTTTATATTACTTTTCATACGAATTTGTTGATGTTTATTTTATTATGAAGATTTATTGTGTATTTTTTAGGTGTGTAGGTTATTATTAGAATATGTATACAAATGTAGTCGTATTGTATTTTCGTAAAATACAATGAATTTGTATTATTTGTATACTTGTTGAAATTATACATTGGTTGCATGTTTTTTTATTAGATATAAAGTTATGTGTTTGTGTAGAGAAAAATGTTTTGTTGTTATTGTTTGGTATTATTTATTTTTAATATACAATTTGCATATAATGCACAGCACATTGCATGTTTTCATTTATTGTAAATCAATTATTTAGAACTATCAATCATTGTTTAACTGATATAAATTTCTCCACAGTGACCCAGTTGTCCATTCTGGCACAAACGAACGATCCACAGTACAGAGACTGTTGCAAAAGTTGATTTTGGAAGAGGATCAATTTGACGTTAGAGATATTCTTCCAAACACTGTTCCTGATCCAGCTTCATTGGACTTGGTATCAGACTATGCTTGCCCATTGGGACAGGTCGTAATGGCACCTGATTGTGGTAAGTTGAATACTCATTTACCTACGGCATTTCCCTCAATGTTGAGTAATCAGCGACATGTGCAATATTTCATAAAAGAAGCACAACAACGCCACACACCAGTCTTGTTTCACCTAAAAGGCACTGCATACAGAATGGGTGGTGAACCTCATTGCTGAACTTTGTGAGATGTTATTTTGCCCCTTGTATTTTCGATTACTCGGCTAATAGAATAGAATGGAAGCACTATTCTTAGCCTTGCAGGTAAATTGGTTGTGATTGCCAATAATATAGAAAGAATATAAAATTATTTGAGTTAATAGAGGAACTTTGTAGATAACTTTTTCATAATTTTGTATTTTTCAGTACCATGCGCAGTTGGTTCATTCTACCATGCAGAGACTAGCAAATGTGTTATGTGTCCTTCGGGTACCTACCAATCAGAAGCAGGTCAACTTCAGTGTCTGTCTTGCCCAAATATTGCCGGTCAACCAGGTGTCACCAATGCTCCCGGAGCCAGAAGTGCCGCTGATTGCAAAGGTTCGTATACTTTTATTGTTTACTTTTCGTGTCATCGAAAATTTAGTTTGTCATGGTAATTGTCACTTGTCTTATGCCTATACTCATTGATTCATTATATTCTACAAACATGAGCTATATAGATATGTTATTAGAGTTATTGTTGCTGATTGCTGCAGTTTACTGTATAACCCAAGATTGTTGAAAAGACTATATCTACCGAGACATTAGCTGACTGCCATTTAAAAAACATAACATAGCTGAGAAACCCATTTGCAAATATTAACAATTACTGAGTGTTTTTTATATAATATTTCCTTGTCATACTTTAATTTTTCATGTATTTTAATTTAACTGCTTTTCATCAGAGCGCTGTCCAGCTGGTAAATTCTATGATGGTGATGCGGGACTCTGTCGCCCTTGTGGCCATGGATCCTATCAGCCTCAGGAAGGTGCCTTCACCTGCATCCCTTGCGCGAGAGGACAGACCACAAGAAACCAAGAGGCTGTCTCCAGTCAGGAATGTAGAGATGAATGTCCACCAGGTACTTATCATCTAGTCACCCAAAAACTTAACGTTTTTAAATATTATTTTTATTTTATTGTATTTTTTTATTTATTTTAGGTTACATACTATTTATTACAATAGACCGATTTTGTTCACAAGCATTAATGCTTAATTTAGGGAATGTAGGAAGGTGTGTTTAATAAGAATATATTCATTTTTATATAAAAAAAAGTGTCAGTTCGTTCAAGAGAATTTAATTCTCTGAATGATTCGACAGTATTAAGCCAAGACGCGTGTATGAAGGACTTTTTGCATGCCTTATAACTTTTGATCCGCTTAATTCACAGAGCTTAAAATTTCAGATTATATAGATATTTACAGGCTTACAAAACTTTCATACTCAGAATTTGGTCAGGGGTTATCAACTTTTGAATTATTACTATAGGTATATATTTTCATATACCTATCTTAAAAACCATATAAGCTAGAACCTGTAAATTGGTATAAATATAAACAATTACAAAATCTCGAATTTGTTTTTTCAAAAAAAATCCAGGGTAACTCGAACATTTTTTATTAAGATTTTTTTTATGGCAAATCAGTCATTTTTAAAAATTCAGGTCTTGCATATATATACATATATACACTACATGCTTGCATATATACACTACATGCTTGCATATATACACTACATGCTTGCATATATACACTACATGCTTGCATATATACACTACATGCTTGCATATATACATACCTACACTACATGCCCAAAATATTTTACCCACTTGAATAGGTACATGATGAGATCCGATGATGACAGCTATGTGTTCTAGGAGCATGCTCCTTGGGTTGCTCGGCTGTTGTAGGTTGGAACCTGCATCGTAATATTTATTGTAAACTTACTAACTACTGAACTCGTCAACTTCAGACAAACCCTAAGGATTTTGATGGTAGACTACTATATGTAGTTGTAGGTCCCGCTCCTAAATAATAATATTTCAAAATGTTTATGAATTGTTGACACTTTGAATTCTGTGAATATAAGTGTGAATTATTTTATACAGGTATGCAACTGGGAGGCAGCGGAGAATGTGAACCATGTCCGAGAGGAACATTGAGAGCTGCCGGTGCAAGAGCTTTGTGTACCCCATGTCCATCGGGCACCACAACAGCAGCTAAAGGAGCCTCTAGTCCCGACCAGTGCACTCTGCCTGTTTGTAAACCAGGTAATAAATCTTATATTTTTTGTTTTGTTTTTTGCATCCCTCAATGATAAGTATTTGATGTATCTATTTCTCCAGTGTTTAAAGAATTTATCCATCTTATAACTGACCATTCTTTTTCTTGTTTACAGTCATTATATTTGCTTATTGTATATAGTACAAAATTTTAAATGAAACGTTCATGTGGAGTGGTGTGCATTAGCCTAATTATAATTCAATAAAATCAGTTTATTAACAATACAATAAACATTATTTACCTCAGAATATACACTCGTAATCTAATGAAATTAATATGGAGTGTACTTGTTCGAGGTTTAACTAATGATACAAACTCTATACGAAGAATAGTGAAACTATTGACCCATCTCTTATCGATATTATTCAATTCCACGAAGACTACCAAATGTCTTCCGAGTAAATGAAATTCAATGTTTATAATGCCTTTTATCGCAGAATCTTTCATTTCCTCTATAAGTTGACCTTGAACTGTACAAATCCTTAGAATGTTGTTTTATGTGTTATTTTATTTATTTTATTATCTGATTTTTTTATTATTTACTTTTCAGGCTCTTATTTGAACGGCACTCTCAACAGTTGCGTATCATGCAAAAAGGGAACTTTCCAACCAGAAGCTCAACAAACTAGCTGCCTTCCATGCCCTCCTAACACCAGCACCAAAGGACCATCTTCTGTAAGTTATACAAAAAAAAAATATGACCATATCATACACCTGTTATAAAAACTTTTGGTACATGTTAATTATTTATATTATGAAGTTTCGTCAAACATAAAGCAAATGTATAAGACTAGAATAATGAAAAGCAATGTTTTCAATTCTATCACTAAATCTTTTTATCTCAAAATGGGGGACACTATGATCTAATTTGTTTTCTAATAAAACATCCCAGAAATAAATAATAAATAACATAATTTTCTTTCTTTTCTTAATATTAACTGATTAATATCTTGTTTCAATAAAGTGGGAACTTGGTATTAGACATTATTTTGATGGGTTGTATTTATATCAAACATTCTTGCGTTTCAGGTATCTAAATCAGAATGCACAAACCCATGCGAAATGGAAGGACCAGAAATGCACTGTGATACAAATGCCTATTGTCTGCTGTTACCAGAGACTGGTGAATTCAGATGTCAATGCAAACCAGGATTCAACGGAACTGGAAAAGAATGCACAGGTGCATAAATAAAAATTTGACTTTTACATTCATTTTGTGACCATAGAGTATTGTGATTTTTTCTATCTTTGACTATTATCAAAGTTTGTTTGAACTTATAATTCAAAGTTTGAACTTATTAATCTTTTATTGTTTCTATTTACAGGAATTTTAATATTCATTTTATTACAATATTTGTTACTTATTTTAATGGACCACACTAATTTTATTACTATTTAATTTTTCCCAATAACAGAAATTTTATGTTTAAAATATATTTTTTCCATAGGCTTTATATTTTTCCTTGTATTTTATTTATGTTGGGAAATTTTATTCTGCAGATGTTTGTCTGGACTACTGTGAAAACGATGGACAGTGTATAAAGGATCTTCGAGGCCAACCAGCTTGCAGATGTATTGGAAGCTTCACAGGAAGACACTGCACAGAGAAGTCTGAGTTTGCATACATCGCTGGCGGTATTGCTGGTGGTGTCATCTTCATAATACTTATCGTATTGCTTGTATGGATGATTTGTGTTAGGTAAGGAATATATTATAATATATGTGTCATTTTTGACTTAAATATCTGTATCTTCATACATTGCAACTATTCTTTTGTGATACATTTTATCACTAAATACTAGTGTTTAATCTTTTTATTGTATAATAAATCTCACATTATCCAGTGTTATGAATACAATCAACTCAGTTTCATATGTAAAAGTGAAATCAAATTCTAAATTTACCGACATCCTTGGTTTAAATTTATTTATTTCAGGTTATCCAATGATATATATCATTTGTATATTTTAAACAACACCGTTAAATGGAAAAAATTACCCTCTGACATACGTGGAGTGCAAAGTGTTGAGTCTTTCAATAGATTACTTAAGACCAATCCATTTTGCAGAGCCAACAACTAAACAAGAGCGCCCTTGAAATTATCTGGACTATTTAAATTTGTACCTATTATTATTATTCTTTTAAATTTTTAGAGCAAATCGCAAGAAGGAACCAAAGAAAACAATGACACCGGCGATAGACCAAAACGGCTCCCAAGTCAACTTCTATTACGGAGCTCATACACCGTACGCCGAGTCCATCGCTCCATCTCATCACTCAACGTACGCTCACTACTACGATGATGAGGAGGACGGATGGGAGATGCCCAACTTTTACAATGAAACGTACATGAAGGAGAGCCTTCACAACGGTGTTAACGGTAAAATGAATAGCTTGGCGAGATCCAACGCCAGCATCTATGGCACCAAGGAAGACCTCTACGATAGGTTAAAGAGACACGCATATCCTGGAAAAAAAGGTAAATATATCACAAGATCTCAATCACAAGTATTGTAAACTTCTGGTTGGTTGGAAGAAATTGCTTGATGGCAATAATATAAACAAATACAGTATAAAATGTATTTGTTTATTCATATTATGTAACAAAAAGATAAATAAACAATCCACAGTTCTGTAGCACTCAATCTAAATCAAAATCTATCAAAATCTTTTTCTTCCTGACTCATATTGTCTATGTAGACTCTTTGAGTCAGCTCTCTTTGTCTTTATGTCTCTCTCTTCTCACATCTGTCCTGCACAATGTCGCCCAGGTCATGTCTCTGCATCTGGTTACGCCTTTGCACTATCCAATAACTCTTAGTCTTCCTCTGGATGTTAGACGAGTTGGCTATCAATATGATCAAAATATAATTCCTATGAGCAGTAGTTATTGTTATTGGCAAACATCACATGAACACAAATTTTGTTTTTTTTTTACTTGGTTGGTGATGTGTAAACCCCACTGTGCCATAAATTTGTAAAGATATTTGCCGATACCTATATCATAATTATTTATTACATATTTTTGAGACACATGAAGTACAAATTTGGCAATAACTACAAACAATGAATTGGAGACTTTACAGACAAGACTTAATGTACCTTTATAATATAAACCTCCAATATTGACTGTACAGACCTTCTGAAAATTATTAACTTCAACATACCAGCATATTCTTTTTAGACAAAAAAACACTAACGTTGCTCTGAATTGTATCAATGCCTTACCACACATATAATAATTTGGAAAGGATCAGAAACGTGGACATATTCTGTATGTCCAGGACCCTTTTTAGGAGCCATGTTAGACAGGAATATTCATTGTTTTGTTACCAGCAGTAAGTAAATGTAACATGAAATCAAAGGTGGGCTGATTAAGTTAAATTATTGTTATTTTTGCCCATTTTTTAAATATATAAATAAAAAAAACAAAAAATTACCTTGGTCTAGATGCAAATTCAATGTGTTTTATAGCAAATTGTATTCTGGCTTATTTCTATTATGGTATATTAATGTGCTTTTTTTTATTTCACAGATAAGAGCGACAGTGACAGTGAAGGACAGTGATAGTGAATATAAAATTTAATGGAAATCTTATCTTTGACAAGAACAATATAACCCAATAATTATATTGTTGTGTATTACGTAAGACATATTGAAATACTCAAAAACTGTTAAAAACAATACATTATTATTTTAATTCCAAAAACAAATTATCACAATCTACATAAAATATAATGTGAAACCATAAAATAATAGTGATTTTATAATACAACGAATTTTACAATTATATTTCATTGACATCGATGATAACCAAAATGATTTATGAAAATCTAAACCTTTTTTTGGATTATATATGATATCATAAAATTAAGTTGTGTATTGCGTAGAATTTGTGAAGTCGACTTTATTTAATTATAAAGATAGATATCAATAATTATAAAGTTTATTTCCTTTATTATTATTTTACTGTAACAACCTAATTAAAATTAATAAATAATAATGGCAATCATTTACCATTCTAAGTACCTACATAATTAACTGTTGATGGTTAAAAAAATTGAGCATAGAAGTAGTTTTTTTTATTTTAAGATCAACAAGCTATGTCTTATTTGAAAATAACCACAACCTGTTTTCTTAAATTGTCAATTTCTCGATTCTACGTAATAATGTAAAACAAAATGTATCGAGAAATTTATACATCATGTCATATAAACGAAATAAGTATTTAATCGAAAAATGTTAACAAACGACGAATTATTTACAAGATTTTTTTTGTTTATATTAATATAATTTTTATTGTTTAGATATTTTTATGTGTATGTATGAAATTGATGCCCTATTGATTGTTGTTTATTTTATATATACAAAATATCTTTCTTTTATAATATATTTTTTATAATTCGTGGAAGTCAAAAGACCTAGAATGCTCAAGAAATTATATAATCTTTCTAGTGGGTGATAGTTGATATAATGGGCACTGCCATACGAATGAATAGATCAAATTAGAAATGTATTTGTATGTAAAGATACGGTACTTTGGCAACATCGCCTATTTGAACGTATGTTTGTTCAGGTGCAAAACTTACATAAGTCATTTGTTATATTCTTTATGTTGATAATAAAAAAAAAAATACAATCAAATATTGTGTATTGTTGTGTACGTGAACAAATATAATGGAAGGTATTCTGCAAAATTAAATATACTTGCATAACTCTGATTCGATGTAAAATTGTTTCAATTAATGACAATTTTACGTTCATTAATATTTTTTAAGCTGTATTTGATACAATGCAACCTTATAAATACACAATGCACATTTGTATTTGACTATTGTAAATTTATAGGAAATTTGTGTATTTTTTATAATTAAAAGCTTGCAATTTATTACAATGCAATCAAGAATATGAAGACTCTTAAAAAGCACCAATTTTTTTGACAGTTTTTTTTATTTTATATATATAAATTCTTTTCCATTTGAAAGAATATAGATTTAGCAGTAAATATTTTGTTTATATTGAAATTGATTTTATTTATAGAAAAACCAGTTGGTGTAACAACTTTTTTGACAGAAGGCTTTGTTATACTGCTGAATATAAAAATTATATTTGTTTTGTCTGGGTCTGATTAAAATTTAAATTTATAGAACTAAAACCCATTACAATTAAAACATTCAACTTAGCAAATTTTGTGTTCTGACTCTGGTTTAGAGTCGGTTCCATATAACTTGTTCCACCGTGGAAACGTGGGAACTAAAATTAGTGAGTATGTATTGGAGATGCCGAAGAAACACAATATTTTGGTGACCACAGCGTCGGACTAAGGGGATAAGTTATGTGGCGTTGACTCTGCATTCAGTTTTTTTGCAGAAGATCGACCATTATATGTTTAGGCAACCTCGCCATAGTACCGTACTATAATGTATAACTAGTTTTATTTTTAAATTAATAATTGTAATTAATATCATAGGGACTAACCAACGAATGCATATTATTTGTAAGATATTATCGAAAGTGTGTCAGATCGACAACAAATTACATATATTAATATTAATAGACTCATGCACAATTGTAAATAACCCAATTATTTATATTTATAACATAACTTAAATATTTTATAATAATATGTATTAAATAGTGCAAGTTTTAAATGCAAGACAAAATAATGAACTGCTCACCATATCCTTGATTTTGTAAATAGACTTCTGATTTACTTGTAACTTGTATGAAAACCTTAAAATAATGATGGTGTGTGGCCAGAAAGTATATTAGTTTATTATTTTTTTGTGCTTTTTTTTAAAGCACAAATAAGTTATTTTTTCCAATTGTGTTTTATTAAATTTTCTTCTTCGTACTTCTAAAATCTCTTCACTCAGTTTTTGATTGTATTTAAAACATTCATTTTAAATCATACCTCTACATTTTATTAAAAAAAATCACTACATACATTATACTTTTTTTTCTCTTCTCGTTTAATATAATGTTTTCTGCATAAATACCATTAAATGTCATTTTGTAATATTTTTTTATTTATGTATCTCCATGTTGTACTATACTTAAGCATTTATAATTGATATTGAATAGTAATGTGAATGTGCTGATGTATGATAATGAATAATGTCTGTGTATGTACATTTATTTTATAATTAATAGCAAAATACATTCCAATTTAATTCATTTTTTTAAAAAAGCATGAAAATCAAATTCAAGTATTGATTTGAGTCGCATTTAAAATTTTCTGTTTGGAAAATTCATCTTCATAATATTGGAAACCCATCAAATTCATTATTTAGGTCTAATCATGTTAAGACAATGTATTTTTAAAGAGATTAACGTTTAATTAATTACCAGTCAGTTATATTTTTATAGTATCATAGTTATATATTTTTATATTGTATGTAAAATAATGAATTTATAAAATTCCAGTCCACATAAACAAAAAAAAGGAACTTATTTTAATAGAATTGTGTGTAAATGGAAATAAATGAACTGATTTATATAACAAGATTATTTTATTCATGATCCTTCATACACCCTTCTTTATTGTTTTTTTTATTTTTTGTGCTTTACTTGAAATTCTCTCATGTATTCAGTCAAAGTTTCAACATTTTTTAATGTAACAGCATTGTAAATAGAAGCTCTTATACCTCCAACAGACCTGAAAACACATTTTTTTTTATTACAAAGCAATGTTGCCAGTTGCTAAATTGTGCAGCAGAGCTGATTGAAGTTTTCGAAAATACAAAAAAAATCTTTTGTCAAGTGCAATATACATACATACATACATACCATCACGCCATGTCCCTTGCGGGGTAGGCAGAGAGAACTTTAGTGCAATATACTTTAGATATTTTAATTTTACATGATTTTATGGTCCTAAATCTGTCACTAAAGTTCAGGCCACACAAAAAGGTGCCTTGCTTAGTGCTACGCTACTAACTAGGTGACATCCTAATGAATCGACACACGCTATGATATCGCAATGGGTACACAGCAAGCTTCGCACCACGGTAAGTGTGTTTCTAGTAGATAAGCGAACCACTTAGGTATGACAGTGTGACCTTAGCCATAGTTTCAAAATAATTGTCAAAAGTGAAAAGAAAGAATGACTCCACTGTAATGATTTGAAGTGACAAAAAAATTAAATTGTTTAAAACATGTTGGCATACAAATTGATAAAAAAATGCTTTTTGCACCATAATAAACAATTAGATCATTTACCTATGTCCTTTCAATTGCAACATTCCTATACTCACTGCTCCCTTCAAAAATGTCTCTTCCAATTCATCGTTGCCGGCTTTACCGCCAATTCTAAATGGGACATTCATTTTGCTACGTACTTGCTTCTCAACAGGACATACGTAGAATCCGTCAGAACTATCAATAATGTCGTACAACATGGAAGATTTCTTCGTCGCATTCTTTTCCATACCTTCAACTCCGCCATTCTTCTTAATCCATTTGAATACTTCACCCATTACATATACCCTTAAAGAAAAATATTTAAGGTTTAGAGAAATATTAACAATAAAACAAATTGCAAATAGATATTTTTATATTTGTTCCCTATCTCAGCTGAGTTAACTAAGGCCCAAAATCTTAGCTGGGTGTGAAATAATAATTTGTGATTATTGAACTCTTAAGTTTTTTTTTTAATATCCACATAATAGTTTAGTAGTTAATTTCGAATATGTTATAATACTTGTTTATGACTGTTAGTTTGCTTGATTTTAATATTAAAATGATTAACATTATCATTGGTGTTTGCATATTTACCTAAAATATATAAATATGACCAAGAATAGCTTACTTTTGCAAATACTTTTTTCTTACACATTTATTTTCAGATTACATGAAAATTCTTCGAAACACAATTGTTCGAATGCGCAATTGTACGAATAACAATTTTTCGAAAATCAGTTATCAGAATGACAATTGTCCGAAAGCAAATTATTCGAACTAACATTTGTTGGAAAACCAATTAACCGAATTTAATATATTTTTGTGTCATTATGTTGCCTCCTTTGACATATTTGTAGCCAGTAAAATATATTCGATGAAGACTATTATTACTTGTTGTATTATTGTTGGGTACGTATGCTTGCACATTTTTAATAACTGATGTTTGACAGCGCGGGATAGCCTAGTTTGTACACCAGTTTATGTTTATCTAGTATTCACACCAGTTACGTTATTTTATTTTAATATTATAGTTACTTTTTTAAATATATAATGCAACTGGCTCACGCCAGTCGCAATTATAACTACAAACAAACCTAACCAACCTATTTTTACCAAAGTTTTGTAGGTTTAGGTTTCAAAAAATGGGTGTACATCCTAGGATATCTGACAGCGCGGTGCGTCGCCATGTTGTTTATTCCATAGATTTTTATTAAACATAATATACTATGTATGTTGTTTATTCCATAGATTTTTATTAAACATAATATACTATGTAGATGTAGTACTCCGTGCAAAAAGTGAGTCATTTGTTTTCGATTCATACAAAATTTGCTAACTACGACATCTAGTACCTATATTATAATAAAAATCTATGGTTTATTCCTCTCACAATACTACCAACATGACGTCATAAAAATTCGAACAATTGTAAATTCTGATAATTGTGTGTTCGGAAAATTGTTTTTCGAAAAAATGTGATTCGAATAATTGCCATTCGTAAAATTGAGCATTCGAATAATTGTTTTTCGAATAATTTTCCTGTCACCTTATTTTCAATACATGTTTTACTCAATTTTTTTTTGACAAAATATACAAAATACCAAGTAAAATACTCACGAAAAACATGGAGGAGTATTGTAGACAGAATTCTCCTTAGCCATTATATTGAAATCTAATATAGATGGTGTTGTTGATAATGCATGTCCCAACAGATCTTTTCTTATGATAACCAGAGTCACACCTGAAGGCCCAATGTTCTTCTGTGCTCCAGCATATATAACACCAAACTGAAAATCATAAAATATATTGAGCCTTACAAACTATAATAAGACACTTAGGCAGATTCGGGTATACAAAAAACTGGGTAAGCCTCAGATCAAACTCAAATCGTAAATATTAATAAGTAAGATCAATTTTGTATATTTTGACCCCAATTATTGAATTACTATTTATTTGACAGAATTCCAATGTGAATTAAAAGAAATATTTCTTTGTTAGGAACCGGATAGTCAAAAATACAACAGGCAAAATAACATCCTTCATAGTTCAGCAATAAGGTTGAATTACCCATTCTGAATGTTGGCCTTTTTAGTTGTAATGAGGCTGGTGTGAGGGGATACACGCGTCACATGTGTCATTCTTTCTTTTTATAAGGTAATCACCACACATATCGCTGGGTGCAAATTGTGGGATATGTCGTAACAGTATGCATTTTTTTATAATTCCGAAAGTTATTATTTCCTCCTACGAAGATATTAAAATAATAGCGGAACAATTTACATAATAATTATAAATTCACATTTAACTGTAAATCATTCACAAGCTGTCACAAACAAAAAATACAAAAAAATTGTACCTTGGACACATCAATTCTTCTAGACATAATATTTGATGACATATCAGCTACAAGAGGAACATCTTTGGTATCTGGTATGTAAGGATATTCTACGCCTGAAATAAAACATAAAATATTTGTTTAACTTTAAATTAGGTTTTGCTTACTTTCTCTTTATATTAATTTTACCATCCCTCTAAGTGATTCCCTCATCAAGCACAACATTTTAATCTTTTTGATGAGGTATTGAAAAAATATTATTATAATTTATATATTTAAAATATGTTAAAATAAATAATGTTAAATTAATGAAAAATCAATATATACGTTAAATATGTATGCCTTAAAAAACTGAAAATCAATCAGTGGTAGAGTTAAAATATATATTTTACATTAAGTATCAATTGATTATATAATATTAATAGTTTGGTATTTTTTTTAAAAATCAGGCATTTCAGATAACTTAATGCACTTGCACAACTTTTGGATTTTGATTAAACAAATATTAGTATTATTTAAGATCTCTACTCTATTCCCATAAAAATTACATTTTTTGTGTTAAAAATCCAATGCTTATTTGTGCACAACATTTTTTATAAATCTTACCATGAACTGTTTCGTTAAAACAAATATGAACATATGAAGCCGAATGATTTAAATTCCATGTGGTTTCACTTGGAATATCGGTAAACTTGTCCATTTTAGGAATAACCAGATTAACTTTTCCATATTTCGATGCCTCCTCAGCTGCTTTGGATGACCAAGTACCTAACAAAATAATTTTATTCCATTTATTAAACTAATTATTGTGACACAACATATATGTGAAGCTATAGAGCACATTTGTTATTATGATAATAAAAACTTCCTCGCACCCTGCGCAAGTGGCGAATTTATGGCCGTATTCTTTTCTTCTATTTGCAATTTCTTCCAACTAAGCAGTGTTTCCAGCCCAGAGAAGCAATATTAGCGTGAGAAATTTATTGAAATAATTTCTCCACTGCTGAGGATCCAACCCAGGACACCCACACAGAAACCTACTTTGCCATGGCGGTCGGCATTATATTAATAAAAATATTTAAAATATAAAAATTCATCAGTGTGTTTGAAATTCAAACGATGATCATAAATTAAATATTATCAAACAGATAGTGACAGTATCAAAAATTACCAGTCACGACATAATCAGCAGTTCCTGTTTTAGAAATAAGATTCAAAGGAACGGCTGCGAACATTCCGGTACCACCTCCTTGCATGAAAATAATTTCATAATTATCCGGAACATTCCTAAAACAATCAGAATCATACACATTTACTATCGAACATATAAGTATTTAAAAAATATTTTGCAACCATTTTTTTTTAATTAAAATGTTGATATCATAAATATAATATATTAAACTAATGTTACTCCTAAATACATTAAACTTTAATTCAAATAAATATTATTCTCTGACAAAAATAATTGTCGTTTTGTTGAAAAAAAAAATGCATTTAACCATCAATTAAATTGTACCTACATGATGGCAAATATACAATAAAACAAATATCCGATATTAATATACATACATACCATCTTTCCATGTGTTCCTAATGGGTTATGCAGAGAGAAATAAACGCTATATTTTTCTATCATGGCACACATCCATCGCCTCAACTTTCATACATCATCTCAAACATGTTCGTTTGTTGTTCAAGCTTCTTACATTTCTCCCTTTCAGAATATTGTTCACATGGTTGAGCCATCCCATTCTTGGACAGCCCCAACCTCTCATTCCATTCCTGTCTGCATTATATATTTTCTTCATCTGGCGTTCCTCATTCATTCTCCCCGTGTGTTCACTTTCATTCTATTGATGACATTTATTTATGTACACATTTTTTCCTAATGTCCTCATTTCTACAACGTCTTGTTACATAATATTCTTCTCAACAATCTCATTTCAACTGCATTTATTCTGCTTTAATGCGTCTTCTGCCATGTCCACCATTTATGAAAAGCAACATTGACTTCCTTTGATATGTTATAATCATTCATTGCTTATATTATTACTGCATTCACCTTGTTTTCTGCCATTACTCTTTTTTCACTATCCTTTATATTAAAATATTTAAATATAATCTAACATGGTGTAGTACCTAGTAATAATAATTAGAATGTGAAGTAGTAATAATATAGTCTGCTGATCCAAAAGGGTTCGATTCCCGGTGGAGACACAGTTTTTAATTATGTTTTCAGTCTGGATCTGTGAGACGGTTAATATCGTAAGTCTACAGAATGTAGCAACTTGTTATTGGGTTCGTCTTAAATTAATATTTGACATAGTACCTTGTTAGTTGCCCGAGAATCGACATAAATTAAAATTAAAATGATTCTGGATCGTTCCAAGGGCATTCATTGCTTAATTTGTGTTGTGTTGATATTGTGAACTTACATTAATTCTTTGACTAATGCCTGGCAGTCATCATTAATTTTTTTATAGTGAGCAGATCTATGGCTCATTTCCATTACACTAATTTGTGAACTTCCATATTGAATCAGTTCTTTTTGGACATCCAATAGCACCTATAAAATTTGAAAAATATACATATTACTGATATTTTTTTGGGGAATGTACGAAGAAATAAAATACTATTATTTTATGGGAATTCAATAGGTACAGATTTTTATTGACATATTTTATTAAGTTTTGAATAATATTTTGTAAGCATGTCTCTTTTATGAGTGAACTTTTAGCCGAGAAGGGGGGTGATTTGCAAAAATTTTCAAAAAAACCAACGAAGCAAAAAGACACAAATTTGCGCTCTGCGCAACCGGAAGCTCGTTCAAGATGTTTGGCGAAAATTTATATCTGTTTTAAGAAATAAATAATCAATTTCACAAAAAATATGCGCGCAAACAACAAACTCATACTATATGAAAAATATCTCATTTATATTACAGCAAAAAATAAAATGTATATCTTGGTATTTCGTAAGACAAAAAATAATTTCCTATGCAATTGTTAATGAATGCTCACGCCAATCTGAATCAAAGAATAAACTAAACTTTATTTTGTCTCTTTCTATCACGAACAACATACATATTGAATGAGAAAGAGACGGTTAATTGAATTTGACACTTGTTTAATAACAGAAACGTGGATGACTGAAAAATATTTACTAAGCACAAGAATAGATAAGAAAGATTAAATTCACAACAAACATAAAAAAAAACATTTTATACCTCTTCTGGTAATTTTGCCGGTCCCGCACCAAAATTCAAAACGGATGTCATGGCGACAGTTTAAATTTCGATAATCGAATTCCCGCGTTCAAATTCCAGAGCCGACCGCACAAACAGGCGGCAGTTTTTAAACTGTCTCAAACTGTCTGTTTTCTGTCTTGTTTCTTTTTGTCGCTAGCCGCTTCGTTCACAAAACTCGTTTGACCGACTTGTATTCCAATGTATTGGTACGTGACGTACGTGTAATATTAGTAATATACATACATACATAATTATTAACAAAGAATATAATTATTATACTAGTACGTATTATAAATAAATTATAATAGTTCAATGTGTCTCGCGACTCGCGGAAAGACTTGACTCGAGAACTCGAGTAAAAATTACTATATCTTCAAAACTCGTGTAGTTGTATGGTTTGGTACTACATTATAAAATGACGATTGGTTCATTGGTTAAAATTTAAACGTAAAAAGGTCGAAGATCAAACTAGGTCATCTAAGATCATCGAATCAAGTGTATTATAATATTATGGTTATGTGTTTTATGAAAACAGTTTTGTTTTTCTTTAAAATTAAACGAAGTTATTTCTAAATGCATCGCTTTTCTATATTTACTAGAAATTATTATATTTTCATCAATTTTCATCTTAATTTCTTCTGAGCAACTGCGCAAACTAACACACAAATCCCAGTCGTATATTCTGAATAAAAAAATCTATATAAATTTAGTTTGTAGGTATCTAAATAGATACAAGCTAGATGCATGTAACACTAACACATGAGATCCAACTGTCGATGGTGATAGTATGTATAATTGAAGAGAAGAATACGTACCGAACTATAAACATTTTATGATATTTTGTTTTCCATATAAAACATGTAGGTATATAATATGTCAGAATAGGATAGAATGAAGGTCAGTCTTTTTTTTCCTACCCAGAATATAAAAACAGCATGATGGTATGCATGTGTATTAAGTATCAAACTATTGAGTCCCCGTAGATATTGTGTAGTGTAGATATACTTACTGCCTTACCAATTGTATGAAACGAAGTCGTCACTAAATTCAATATTTATCAAAATTGTAAAAAAAATAGTTTGAGCTGTTCTTGTTTTTTTTTATAGCAAATGAAATTATCTAGTGGGGATTTTTTGGCTTTTTCGATATTTTAAAAATATTTGAAAATAAAGACAGTTAAAAAAATAAAAGTTTTTCTTTATAAAAAAATGTTTGAGAAACGCTTGAGATATTGTATTTTTCTATATTTATACCTATTTACAGGGTTCTAGCTTATACGGTTATTGAGATATATGAAAAAATAAAGTAAAAATTCAAAAGTTGATAACCCCTGACAAAAACAAAAATTCAAAATTCTGAGTATTAAAGTTTTGTAGGCCTGTAACTAGCTATATATTCCGAAATTTTGAGCTCTGTGAATTGAGCGGATCAAAAGTAATAAGGGGGGGGGGGGACACTCACACACGCACACAGACACACAGACACACTAAATGTTCTAATCCTAATTCTGAGTAAATCAATATATGGAACATATATATGCTGCGAAGCCTCTAAGTTGGTGTTTTTTTACTTCAAAGTTGGAAAAACTGTGAAAAATATAGCCCCTGCATACAAGTCTCGCGTATCTTGGCTTGATACTTATGCCTTTTAGTTAATTTTTTCATATATCCCATAAATCATAAAAGCTAGAACGCTGAAAATTGGTATAAATCAATAAATAGATAAATACAAAATCTCAAACTAATTATTTAAAAAAAGTGGGAGTTTTTCCAACTTTTTTTATTACCTATGAAAAACCATGGGGGTATATGAAAAACATTTTTATATGTCTAGTTGCATGTAACACATGAGATCCAACTGTCGATAGCGATAGTATCTATAGTTGAAGAATAAGTACCAAACTATAAACCCATAAATACAAATTATTTAATATTTTAAGATATTTGGTTTTCTATACAGCATATGTACCTAGGTATGTATGTTAAGATAAGATAGTACGGAGGTCAGTCCTTTGATCCTACCCAGAATATGAAAACAGGATGATGGTATGTATGTATGTTTGGAGATGAGTATCAAACAATTAAGTCTTCTTAGATATTGTGTGTAGGCGACTGCCATACAATTTGTATGAAACAATGTCGTCACTAAATTCAATTTTTTAAAAAATTGAGATGTGCTAATATAATGTTAATATTTTTTATAGAAAATTAAATTATCTAGTTGGGGTGTTTCGGCTTTTTTCGATATTTAAAAAAAATGGAAATATATGCAGTTAAACTCATAAATTTATCATAAAAAAAATATTTTTCTTAATAAAAAATGCTTTAGAAACCTTGGAATTTTTTCAAAAAAACTAATTTGAAATTTTGTATTTGTCTATGTTTATACCAAATTTCAGCGTTCTAGCTTTTATGGTTTCTGAGATACATGGAAAAATAAATCAAAATTTCAAAAGTTGATAACCCCTATGGAGATCGCGATACCACTTCCACGCCGGTAGCGTTATAGAACCCATTGGTCCTGTTCACCCCCAGACGCAGCCGCAACGTCGGACAACACAAAATATCCACTATCCATCGGGTTCAACCACTGCCCCCGAGAATCCAACCTACAACGGCGGGGCAACCGCTCAAGATCGGCAGCAGGGGCAAGCCCCTAGGCACAGCGATCGAACGGAAGGGCTTGTCCCCGCACCCCTCGGTCCTCGTGTTGGCGTCCGAAGGCTTGGCGGGCTAACACCGGGGGCATCCGACACAATCATCACCTGTCAGATTTGACGTCACAATTGTCAACACAGGATGTCTGACCCGACGTCTGCGCCGGCGGTGTGCCCGAACCAAACAACATTCGCCACAGTTGACGAGTCACTGCCGAGCGAGACTAGAGGCGTTCGTCCTGCTCTTCTCTAAGTACAGAATTGATGAGGGCACAACAGCGTCGGCCGCCCACTCCCGCCTTTACTGCCTAGGCCCTTAGAGCCGCAACCTAGGCTCAAGTTGATAACCCCTGACTGAAACAAAAATTCACAATTCTGAGTATAAAAGTTTTGTAAGCCTATTTATATATTCTGAAATTTTGGGCTCTGTAAATTGAGCGTATCAAAAGTTATAAGGAGGGGACGGACAGACATACAGACACACAAAACTCACATAAAATGTTCTACTCCGAATTCTGAGTAAATCCATGTATGGGAACATATATGCTGCGAGGCCTCTAGTTATACCTATAATTCTTCTTCTTCTTCTTCTTCAGCCCTCTGTCTTCCACTGCTGGATATAGGCCTCTTCCATATTCTTCCACTTCATAATTAATCAACAATAATAATTCAAAGTCTAACGAAAGCTTGAATGTTTAAGAGTATTTTTTATAGTAACTATTTTCGTTTCGTCAGACTTTAAAATATTTCTTATCCTAATCGGCAACGCGTTAATAATATGCGGTACAAGATGTTTCCTGGTACGATCTCCATACACGTTGTTTGTCTTTGGTGTTATTAGCATGCAAAAAGTCCACTACGCCATACAAAATGTTCCTTCGTACACGCAACTTCGCATCTTGGCTTAATAATGTCGATTCATTCAGATAATTGAATTCTCATGAACGAATCGACAGTTGGATAAATGTATGTGTTCAACTGCTTACATTTCCAAAGTTTTAAAAATATCGAAAAAACGCCGAAACACCCCAACTATATAATTACATCGCAATCATAGTAGTACATCGCAATTTTTTTTACGATTTTTATAAAAATTGAATTTAGTGACGACATCGTTTCATACAATTTGTAAGGCAGTAAACACCACACTCTCACTCAATAGTTTGATACCTACATAATCTACAAACATACATCATGCTGTTTTCATATTATGGGTGGGAAAACACTGTCCTCCATACTATCCTATCCTAACATACATACCTACATGTTATGTAAAACGAAATATCTTAAAACATTTATTAATTTGTGTTTATAGTTTGGTACGTATTCTTCAATTATACATACTATCGCCATCGACAGTTGGATCTCATGTGTTACATGCAACTTGTATAGATGTAAACTTCTGTCGGCGATACAGAAATATCGGGTCCAAGTTTGTGGAAGCGTATGGGATGGGACTGCTGCAATAGAAGCGACGATGACGTCATGTTTTTGATTAGTTGAAGGTTTCGTAATGCGAAAGGGAGGTGAGCATGTTGATCAAAAAATTTATCAAAATTAACGTCATTAAAATCTAACACTGTACATAAAATTGAAGTAAAATATACAAAAATAACTTATTTTTTCTCTATTTAGACAATTTAATCAGTTAACTTGTATGGCTGAGAACACTCGGGTGAAGAGCCAACCAAAAAAAAATGCGAAACCTTTATCTAACCGTAACCAAAAACATAATAGAGCTGGCTGCGAGCTTCTGAAAAGTACTTGCTGTGTAGGTATTTGTTGTAATTCATTAACTCTATATGTGTTGTTGTTATCATGGGAAATTTTTGATTACGCTAAAAGATGGGACGACGCGATGTATTATATAAATTTGTATATTTATCGATGTTTAGGTATTCGTCTTTACAGTAATATTTTACACTATATTATAATTGACACAATTTGAAGGGGTATAATTTTTCTTAAAGGCTGACGAGTCTTCCGAATTCACTAATAACTTAATGTAGTAATCTTCCTTAACATGACGATTATCAAAATGTAGCCTGTAGAGATGGAATGGACGAAGAATATCATGATTCCTCAGTAACAAAAATACCAACTAGCACGGCACAGAATTTCCTCTCGTGGCACCGTCTGCAAGTGCCCACATGATATGATGCAATATCGAAGTACATATATGTAAGTAGACAAATATACTAACAATAATCATCATATAGAGTGAAAGCTTTGAAATAACTGCTATGTATGTTATTAAAACGTTAACAATTATTGCCAAAATTGTTGTAAAATAAATATGAAAATCATTCTTAAAAACTTTATGCATCAAAGAAACACAACAATCTACAAAACAAAACTCAAATCTCAGGGCGGTCCGATAAAAACTATCGTTTTTAAAATGCCCCACATTGGGCGCCAAATTGTTTTAAAAACGTAAACAATTATTGCCAAAATTATTTAAGTCAAAACCTACTGCTTGGAAGGCCTCACGGTCGATAGCGCCAAATTGTTAAAATCGTTAGTGAGGCATCGCGTTGGAACGCGCCAAATTGTTAAATCTTGATTGAAATGAAAATTATTAAATCATATAGCAGGGAAGAGCGTGGATAATTGAGTTCAAATGCCGGCTAGAAAATACAATAACTAAATATTTCGGGGAAAAAAGATATTTGCCGCGAGGAAGAAATAGAACGATGTTAAAAGTTTTTTTTCCGTAATCACACGACAGCTGCTGCCAATTATAGTGTGATATGCGGTTCGATGACGGCTATCTCTGTTTAAGGTACGATTTAAAGCGTCTTACATATATTCAAATGGAAAATATCTACCTCGTCCGAGAGTGAGTTCAATTTTTCCATAATGCGCACCAGAGTGCTGCGGGGCACTACATCCGTTCTGGAATGAAGTTATAGATAGACAGAATAATAATAATCGTCATTGCTAATAGCTGAGAGGTGAAATACAAAATAAACATCGAATGCTGCCACTGAAAAGAATTCTTGTTTTAAAAAAACATTTTCGGCTGTCATGTGTCTGAAAAGACAAATACATTAAAATACAAGCATGGCAAAAATAATACATAACTGGAAAGATCTTACTTAACTACTCTCCTACCAAAACTTCGATGAAGCACTAAAACTTTAGCACTTAATTACTATTTTATAAATTAAAACTAACTTAAATTCACCCCCTTAGTTAGTTGTATCTGAACAAATTTTATTATTAATACTTTTACTCAGCCTTGAAGATAGGTAGAGGATATGAAAAGAACTTAATCACTACTTTATTCCATTAAAATGCTCAGGCCGCCCGACAGCCCAGCCAATCAACTTTTTTATGGTACAACCCCGTTATGGTACGACAAAATAATGAATTCGGTTCGACTAGCGTTAGACTACGTATGCCAACTCTCGGACGTGACTCGCTGACAACAATCATAAAAACAGCAGCGCGTGGACCCCGCGCCAGCGGAACAAAGAGAGAAAGGGGGGGGCAAGTCAATGCTCCAATCAGAGACGCCGCCTTGTAAAAACCAACATTCCAAAAATCTGTTTAAGGCTTTTATTTGGGGCTAGTTACATAGTTTGAAAACAATGGCTAAGGCCAAAGTGAAATAATGGTTATTGGGTTTCTATGCTATCTTAATGTATGGCAATATATCGATCACAATTCTTATAATATATGTAAATATCAAGTACTGAATTACTATCGCGTGGGGCCAAATTGAAGGCCTCACGGTGGATAGCACCAAATTGTAAAAAAACATTTATAAGACACCACGTTGGAACGCGCCAAATTCTCAAAATGGTATATAGACATTTCAAATGATAAGTAATTGTTGAAAAGGACAAATTAAACATAGTATAGCTATAGCTCCTGCTGCAATGTAAAATACATAAATAAACATTAAACGCTGCCGCTGAATAGAATATTTGTATTAAAAAAACATTATCGGCTGTGATGAGTCTGAAAAGACAAATACATAAAAATACAGGCATGGCAAAAATAATATATAACTGGAAAGATCTTAACAAACTGCTCCAACACCAGGACTATATATATATATATATATATATATATATATATATATATATATATATATATATATATATATATATATATATATATATATATATATATATATATATATATATATATATATATATATATATATATATATATATATATATATATATATATATATATATATATATATATATATATATATATATATATATATATATATATATATATATATATATATATATATATATATATATATATATATATATATATATATATATATATATATATATATATATATATATATATATATATATATATATATATATATATATATATATATATATATATATATATATATATATATATATATATATATATATATATATATATATATATATATATATATATATATATATATATATATATATATATATGTCCTATTCTGATTCGTTTCACAGTACGAAAACGTCTATAACCGATGAGCGACCGTGGACAAAAGCATTTTATCCACGCGGTATAACGTAATAAGTCCCGTATAAATGCAGTCAACTTTTTGACATTTCTCATATACTAAAATTCAGACGGATAAATTTAGGCGAATCAGAATAGGACATAATGAAGCTCTTACACTATCACTTAATTACTTTTTATAAAAAAGTACTTTTATAAAAAGTGGCCCTACACCAGCGGGACAGGGAGAAATAGGGGGAAGGGGGGTAAACCAATGAACCTGGTGGAAAAACTCATATTCCAGGAATCTGTTAATTACATTTTAAATTTATTTTCAACACAAAAGATAATGTTTAAATATATATAAACAAGGCCTAGTGGGCCGTTATAAGTCGTTCCTAGAATTAATAACAGAAATATATTAGTCCAAAGTAAAATAATGAAATTTAGGTTTCTTTGATAAAATAATGCATGGCAATATATAGATCATAATAAAATATCAGGATGGTGCCAAGAATAAATTACCCTTCATCAATTTTCACAAATGTATTTATTTTCTATACTAGCAACATCAATTTTATCTGTCACAGTTTGTTATCTGTCACATTTCACGTTTTAGTGATTAGTATAGGAAATATTGTATTTTTTTATTTTGTTATCTGAAATATCGTCGTAAATTTAATATATTTAATGAACGTTGAAAAATATACATTGCTCTATTTTGTATTCGATTTTGAAATAATCATTTGATTATATGTAATAATAATAATAATATTATTTCAATGATGTATTATGTATTTCCAATAACCTGGTTTACCACGTGACCTCAGTTTTGTGCTTTTAATATTTGTTTTTGAAGAAATATTGTATCAACATGAGTCTGGAATCGATTAAGTATTCGAGAGGAAGTTTGCAAATCCTTGATCAGCTACTTTTACCTGGTCAATCGAGATATGTCATTATTACAGGTGTAGAAGATGGCTGGAAAGCTATAAATAAAATGCAGGTAACACTACATGTTTTATTTCAATCCATCAATCCATTTCCTTATTGATTATTTATAAATTGAGTGCATTGTGTATCATCTTGTTTTCAGGTCAGGGGTGCACCAGCCATCGCAATTGTTGGATGTTTATCTTTAGCTGTTGAACTATACAACGAAAATATTGAAGATAAAAAGATTATGAGACAGGAGGTGTGTGGTTATTTTATCTAATTTGATCATTGTATTAATTTAAAAATTGATTTAATACCCAAAGATACATAAAAATATATACAAGTTTCTTGTTTTTGCAACTAGATAAATTTTTCTATATTACTTAATCCAACTGCCAATTTGTTCAAGAGAACTTTGTTCTCTCAACATATCGACAAAGTATCAAGCCAAGATATGCGAGATTTGTAAACAGGGTCTATATTTTTCACGGCTTTTCCAACTTTGAAGTCAAAAAACACCAACTTAGAGGCTTCGCAGCATATATGTTATATATATATATATATATATATATATATATATATATATATATATATATATATATATATATATATATATATATATATATATATATATATATATATATATATATATATATATATATATATATATATATATATATATATATATATATATATATATATATATATATATATATATATATATATATATATATATATATATATATATATATATATATATATATATATATATATATATATATATATATATATATATGGATTTACTCAGAATTCGGAGTAGAACATATAGTGTGTGTGTCTGTGTCCCCCCCTCCCCTTATAACTGTTGATCCACTCAATTTTCAGAGCCCAAAATTTCAGATAGTTTCAGGCCTACAAAACTTATACTCAGAATTTTAAATTTTTGTTTCAGTCAGAGGTTATTAACTTTTGAATTTTTACTTTATTTTTCCATATATCTCAAAAACCATAGAAGCTAGAACCCTGAAAATTGGCATGAATATAGACAAATACAAATTCTCAAATTTATTTTTTCAAAAAAAGAGTTTCTCATATATTTTTTATTAAGAAATCATTTTTTATAATAAATTCATGTGTTTATCTGCCTATATTTCCAAAGTTTTCAAATATATCGAGGAAAGCCGAAACACCCCAACTAGAAAATTTAATTTGCTATAAAAAATATTAACATTGTAATAGTACATCTCAAACATTTTTAAAAATTTTTTATAAAAATTGAATTTAGCGACGACATCGCTTCATACAATTTGTATGGCAGTGGCCTATACGCAATATCTAAGAAGACTTAATAGTTTGATACTTAATCTACATACATACCATCATCCTGTTTTTAAATTCTGGGTAAGAAAAACAGACTGACCTCCATACTATCCTATCCTGACATACATACCTACATGTTTTATGTAGAACAAAATATCTCAAAATATTTATTAATTTGTGTTTATGTGTTAATAGTTTGGTACTTATTCTTCAATTATACATACTATCACCATCGAGAGTTGGATCATATGTTACATGCAACTAGTTTAATAATACTATGAAAAACATTCATATATTCTATTGGCCAAATATCAGAACTAAATTAAAATTATTAAATAGAATATTTCATTGTGTTACAATCTTTAAAATGTGGAGTAAAGAATGTAGAGTGCATTTCATTTAAAAGTGCACTTCGTGGTTAAGTTGGTATAATTGGATTTGGTGTTGTTATATTATGTTAACATCAGGATAGTCTCTACAATTAGGGATGTTTTATAGGTAAAAGTTATTTCTGAAAAATATACACACATCGTTAAAAAAATAAGTTTGTTTTGTTTAAAATAATTAAAGACAAAATGTATCATATTATACTCAGATTGTTTTATTTTAAAATTTCTTATTGAGTTTTAAATCTGAGATTAGAGGAACTTAATTTGGAGATATGGCAACATTATTCAGTTTATTTGACTGACTGACAGTCCTACCAACATTGCCATGAAGTACACTTTTAAGTATATTATTAAGTTATTACGGACATAAATAAATAAATTTAAAAAAAGTGAAACACAGAATAGTTAACATATTTAAATAAATAAAACAAATGTGCAATAATTTTGACCACACCTAAGCAAAGTTTAGACACATAGTGAAAAAGTAATTTCCATTTGTATATAAATGTATTTCAGATCGAAGGTAAACTCAATTACTTAATATCAGCAAGACCTACAGCTGTAAACATCAAAATTGCTGCCGATGACCTTATCTCGTTTTCTAATTCATTATTTAACGATGATAAAGTTTCAGCTGATGATATGAAAACAAGGTTTGTATTAAACGAGGAATCACTGTATTATAAATATGTAAGTGTAATTTTTAAATAATAGGGTGAAATATTTTCTTTCAGATTTATAAGTCGCATCGAGGACATGTTGAATAAGGATATATCAGACAATAAGGCCATCGGAGAAAATGGAGCCAAAGTTATCCTGGAAAGTACTCCTGAAAGTTCTGTTAGAATTCTAACGCATTGTAATACAGGATCGTTGGCGACTGCCGGTTATGGCACAGCTCTTGGTGTTATTCGGTCTTTGTTTGCTGCAAATAAACTTGGTTAATAGTTTTAAATACCATATTTTACTAATACTTAGGTCCGAATGCAGAGTCCTACCTAAATACTAAATTATAAATACTAACCATGTTTTCATTGCACAGTCGCTCACTTTTTTGTATGAGAATTGCATTGCAGAGACATATCTAAATACTTAGCGCATGCGCATCGTTGTAAACTACCATTTGCGAATTGTCAAATAAACTACCATTTGCGAATTGTCAAAAATTTAGGTTGATAGCGAGGAACCTTACGAGTGGTTTAATACTAAAATACGAGATTTTTTCGGTGGATGATGATTTTATCGGCTTCGTTGGATATGTATTTGGTAATTTTATCAAATCAAATACCAAACAGAGTATTCAGCGATGCATACGAGATG
Organism: Molanna angustata; assembly: GCA_963576475.1. Taxonomy (NCBI): domain Eukaryota; kingdom Metazoa; phylum Arthropoda; class Insecta; order Trichoptera; family Molannidae; genus Molanna; species Molanna angustata. Next base: position 6,242,661 of record OY754973.1, read on the forward strand.
CCGAAAATTCGGAAGAATTTCAAAAAAATCGTGACATCGAGCTGTCAGTGTGAAGTGTGAAGTTAGTTACGTATGTTTGTGTTATTATAGCAAAAAACATTTTAAACGTCAGAAAAGAGATAGATAGCTTTCTAAGCTCATAGAAAGCTATCTATCTCTTTTCTTCATACACAATAATGTGAAATTTTACACCATCGACCTTAAGCTTGGTGTAGTATTTAGTTAGGGATGTCTCTGCAACACAATTGCTAACTTAAGAATACTAAATACTCCAGTGAGGTTAGGAGTTAGTATTTAGGTACCTAGGACTCTGCTTTCGGGTCCTAGATGTCAATTTTATCATATTTCCCATAGGAAATTTATTTTATAAATCATAATACGCCTCAATCTCTATTTCTCTCAGGTATCGTTTTTCCCCACAAATGTTGGTCACACAAAACTCCAGCCTCTCGCCTCCTTAACTAATCTTAGATTGTGTTATTACCAAAGTTCCTGCACTTGAGGTTACAGGAGCCATTAATGAGCGAAGTGAAATTAAATTATGATAATATTACAGATTTGATGTTATAAAAATCCTTTGTATGTTTTTTCTATGGAAAGTGCAACTTTTTGGTTGGTTATTTTTATGTAATAATCAGATTTTTAAAGGGATATGTATGTTTTTTTTTTACTATTACGCCTATAATGCAAATATCCAAATTGTAAATTACAGTAAACGCCTGGTAATCCGACAAACATTTTTCATGGCGGTGACGTATTATCAAATTCGTCAGACTATAGAGTGCTGCCACCGAACTCTTGTAGTTCGAATTTTGAAAGAGGAGTATATTGTAATCTGTCAAATTATGATTACAGTTGATACCTGTAGATAGTAAGAAACTGGAGTGCTCGGTTAGATTTGACTCAAGCACAGGCGAAGAGTTCAAGATCCAGACTCTCACCTTCTCACTCTACCGTATCGTTAAAGACAGGGGCTTTTTACAGTAATAATAAGAATTCAATTTTGTTAGTTAATTTTATTCTTCTTCTTCGATGGCGCTACAGCCCAAGTCGAGCCTTGGCCTCCTTCAACTTCTGCCTCCAACCCCGTCTGTCCTCAGCTGCCGTCCTCCAGTTTGTAATGCTTAGGAGCTGTACCGCATCCCTCCTCACCTCGTCCTGCCATCGCAAGTATAGTAGCCAAAAAATTACAAATTAAAAGGAAGAAAACCATATTAAAAGACAAAAAATATTAAAAGTTTTTAGCACAATCACAATTGTAGAATACATGATTTAAAATTTACAGAACATAGTGGCGCATTGATATGGCCATGACACTGAAAGAGGAATATTTTTTTTCTCTAAGGCTTTTTACCCGAAAAGGATGTTGCAGCCGTTACTAATCAGAAACATTAGATTACACAGATTTAGACACAAAAAACAATATTTAAATAATAGTCATATTCTTTACAATAGATTTAAATATTAAACCATGAACCTGAGGAGAGTTCAGCCCAAGAAGGTAAACTGTGGAAATGGAGTATTGGACATTCTCAAACCTAAAATAAATGTCTAGCGCGTCCCTGATTGGACAACCAAACAGAATGTGATCCGGCGTTTCCGGTGGCGTCTTGTTTAAAAGGAATATTGACAAGTAAAATTTACGATTATAATTGTCATGAATTAAAATTAAAATGTCTATATTAATGTCCAAGTTGAAGTTTACACAGTTTCACATTATAATTAAAGTTCACAATACCTTGATTCTTGGGTTGAGTTTCGTTCACAGCATTATACAATCGCTGGGCGATTGTATAATGCTGTGATTTAATTTGTCACACTATAATTGTTGTAATTTTTATTGTCACATTATTTTGTGGAAATAGTTTACCAATTCTTCAGTCAAATGACTACATCATTGCATTGTTTTTATATCTCATACTTGCATTTCTATACAGATCTAAAGATGCGTTTCTCTCTTTTATATAATTCCTTAAAATATTCTTTTCATTAATCTTTCACACCCTCATACAATCGCATATTCCCATCTTTATTATTTACTATTTGGATCCCACTGCTTTAGAATATACAGTTTAAAAACCTTTTGATGACGGATATGAAAAAGAATTTGCGGTACCTGTGGATGTACATATTAGTTGTGTGTACCGCTGCAACATCTAGACACTCGTCTTTTAGGCACGGGATCAGCTGTTTTGTAAATGTGACTCTTGTCATCAAAAGGTTTATAAGATGAATTTGTATTATGCATTTTTTACAGAACATGTTTATTGCACGGAAACTAGACCATATAACCAAGGTGCCAGATTGACAGCCTTTGAACTTGTACACGAAAAGATTCCGTCAACGTTGATTGTTGACAGTATGGTTGCTGCATTGATGAGAGCCAGAAATATATCTGCTGTTGTAGTCGGAGCTGACAGGGTAAATATTTTTTTATTAGATCTAATTTTTATTATAAGTGTATTTTCACCACATGAAAAAATTAATTTAATAGACAATTAACAAAAAAGATGGTGTGGCTTAGGACAAGGATATTCTATTGTTGTATGTAAAGATACAAAAGAGAAAGGCAATAAAAATAGGCGAGCTACATAGGCTTGCGACCATGTATGCTGACTTAAGGGGCCCCTTTATGACTTGAGTCACGAAAATGTACAAGAAAAGTGCCGTAAACATTAAAAAAAAATATTTGTAATTATTTATTATCGGCAAACTTCTTAGCAATTTTCGACATAGTGGAGGAAGGTTTGCATATCTATTAACCAAGCAATAATACCAAAATTTGTGTTCTGCGCTCAATGCCATTATTCAAAATATTTTCCAGTCAATCTACAATGTATTAACTTTTTTTTCACTTTTTTGTAGGTAAAATTTCCAGCAAATAACTTAAAATGCACGTATACAAAGTAAAAAAAAATTGCACTCTGCGCAGCCCACCTGCTTTCTCAAGTTATTACCCAAAAATCTATTTACTATCATAGATTTTACACTTAAATGCTATTTACATATCTCTCAGACTTATTTGTAAATATTACGAAATATAGACAGTAATTTTTAAAAAATGTGAATATTTTGTTACATTATACAACACTAATTTTAGGTTGCAGTTAATGGAGATACAGCCAATAAAATTGGCACATATCAAATTGCTGTAGTTGCCAAGCATCACTCAGTGCCTTTCTATGTTGCCGCACCTTTAACTTCTGTGGATTTATCAATACCTAGTGGAGAGCATATAACTATTGAAGAAAGGCCAGATAAGGAAATGACTCATATAGGAGAACATAGAATCGCTGCCAGAGGTAAATTTTGTTTAATAATAATAAATAGAATTTATAAAGCACCGTTTAGTGATACAAGGTCACTCCGTTGCTCTGTAGCTTATTTGTTGGCTCTATGAAACATGGCAGTCTTTAAAACTCTACCGAATGTCAATGCTCTGGGCTCCAGGTATATCAAGGGGCAATTTATTCCATTTTAAATGACTGTTTACACTGAAACCACGATCATAATAAGCCACCTTATTGACTCTGTCCAATTCTTTTAAAGAGTTGGTACTCTGTGATCCAGATGATCTAAATGTAAGCTGTCTTCCTGATGGAACATTCTTTTTTCACAGTTCTTATGGAGTCAAGTCGTTAAGGGCCTTAAACATTGTCAGGCATACCTTATAGTACACTCGTTCGAGACATTTCAACCAACGTAGTTCGTTAAAAAGAGGTGTTATGTGACATCTTTTGTCGGCTCCACATATCAACCTCTCAGCTGAGTTGAAAAGCCTTTACACAACAAATGCATTTATATGCGTTTAATTGTAACTTTAGAATAAATATTGAAAATAGAGAATTTTCATGTACCTATCTTATTTATTTATTATTATTTACGGCTTAAAAGCCTTGATAAACATAATACATATATCTATTAAATTATTAAAATAAAAAGGTTATATGACATCTATATCTCATAATTTGAACTATGCACAATTTATTGCTTTGAGAATAAGTCTTTGTGTTATATTAATTGCATATTCTACATCTATCTTTAACCCAAACTACTCATTTAACTTTGAAGTTTATGCTTGTCTATCCTATTTCAGGTATTGGCTGTTGGAATCCATCCTTTGATGTGACCCCGGCATCATTAATAAAAGGTATAATCACAGAAAAGGGTGTTTTTCCACCTGAGAGACTTAAGGATGTTGTGAGCCTTTTAAAATAACAAAATTAATAATGTTATAGCTTGCCTTGTGCCCCTAATATGATTAATTTCTAGATTTTGCTAAAAATATATTAATATGATACATTTATACACTGTTGATCATGTATATTTTATATATTTTTTATAATAAAGCATTTGCTAAACATTTTTGATTTTTTATTAGTAAATGTACTCTTAAATATTAAAGGCTGAAAGGATTTTCCAGTTGAATTACTTACTTACTTTGCGGGTCCGGATCCCAGTCCATGCTACTCAAGTAGGCAGAATTGGATATCGCCTTGTCATTCCGGACAGTTCAATTAGTAAGTATACATTTTTTTTATAATTTGTCCTTGCAGCCTTTATAATTAAAAATAACCAAAATATATGTATTTACGTATTTATCTTCCATAATGTATAAATTATTTAATTTTTTATAGTATCATACCTTCATGATGTTTTATATATTGTATTACATATTTTGAAATTTGAACAAAAATAAATCATTGTCTTGAATAAAAAAAATCCATAAAATTTCCATTATTATTATTACTTAAATGGCTCTTGTAACTCTCAAATGGAGGAAAATTGGCCAGACTCAAGTTTGTTATAAAGTCGTACATTTGTTACTTGCATATTAAATTTCTAAAATAAATAATATGTAGTGGAAGCAAGGGTATTACCGGTCACCTATGGGAATAGTTGAATAAAATCTATATTAATAAACATATCTTTATTATATTACACTTATACAAAACTTTCATTATTCTTTTAACAATATCACTTTAATTAAGATCAATTCTATAGTTATTTTTGGAATGACCGTTGATTAAAAACAACTGGGTTTGACCGGTAATATCAACACTGGTGGGTAATAGCAGTCAGTTTGCGTACAATACCAATCAAGTACGATGTAAACACATTTTGCATATATAAACAAATTACATTTCTGCCCATATGACGTCTTAAAAAGTCCAAAAATGATACATCGAGTGGCCGAATGCGATGCGAGCTATGGGTGTGAAAATTAAAAAGAATTATGGCTAACTTAGGTATCTATAATTTGTAAAATAGGTTCATTTTTACTAAGTTTTGCATTACCTGCAAAATATTTCAGCCATTCCACAAAGTAACTCATTTATCGAGTCATTTTATTTTTGTACAATGCGCCACATGGTTCATCTTTCTCTAACGAGTTTGAATGTCTCTGGTGAGAATAAATTAACATCAGTGGTATAAATGCCCCAGTACCACTCATTGTATACAATGCTCTAATATTGCGACCTGTTCTCCACTTGTTATAGAACCTACTCTTTTTTCTCTGCATGAACCGCTTTAACCAATCCTTTCCAGCAATACATAATGTGTCATTAAAGTTTTGCTTTATTTTATTTAGCTGTGCATATTGGTAAGCATTTTTTATTTTCTGAATACCAGTAACTCCATAAAAAATATTTGATAATAATTTTAATACTGAAGCCACATTATCTTCTTGATGCTTATTAAAAAAGGATTTTCATCCAGTTGTGGAGTGTCAGTGTTTTACTTTTTCAATTCTCTACTAATTTGAAAGCTTTAGCTAAGAATGTTTTGAGTATTAAGATCGCTATTTCTTCTTTGTGGCATTCTAAAATAAAGAAAAATAAGTCAAATTATCATAAAAAACATATTTTTATATAATACTTCATGACCAAGTATGGGTAATACTAAACTCTCCACACCATAGGAAGTGTTCATTTTTTCTTCTTGAAAGGTTGACAATTTCTGGATGCATAGTTATGAAGTGAATTTCTATTAGATTTGTAAACAAACATAAGATTCCCAGTGGACAAAAGTTTTCACAATACACCATACACACATAAACATTGTCACGAAACTCATAGTAGGTATGCACTTTCTACGTTATACCCGTTGAAAAATTGATGTAAAAAATTGCATTACTAGCAAGATGAGTATGTATGAGACAGTGTATCAATGTTGATGAAGGCTTTGTATATGTGCCAAGATAGAAGAATGTGGTGTTCGGTTCTCACTGCCTACCATTTGAGGAAGATAGAAGTGGAGAGTAAAAAGATACACTTGTCTAGAGACACATACAATATCAATATGAAATTTATCACTCAATTTTCCCATACAGAAGCTATTTTACTTCTGTTATATACATTTTTCATACACATGAAATTTATTTCACATTTATATGGCAGACCATAGATTTTTTTCTTTAAATTTTAACAATCCTTGAATGCATTTTTGATGAGTGTATTTTTATTGCATCAAAATTTTAAACAGTATAAAAATACCTCGATTTTCCAGACCGTGAGAGCATTTTGAAAATTTGGACAGATGAAATCATAGAGAAGAAATTAATAGATATCTATGGAGAGCTAATCAGCTCTAAGTTTATGGACTTTACAAATATGCTATCAATATGAAGTCAATCGGACTTATAGTTTGAGCTGCAGAGAGGACACCAAAAAAAAAACAATGTAAACGATGAATTCATAATGCAGGAAAATTACAGCATTTAACACTCGCCTATTATTTTCACAACTCTGATTAATATACTAATTCGGTTTGAAATTGACACATATCCACACCTAACGCTGACTCAGAACTTCTTGAGTAATTTATTTATTTATTTAATATAAAGAGACACCAACAGAACACTGAACAACACAAACAAAGAAATCATGAAACAAAAAAATAGAATCTCCAGTGCTCTAATAACAGGTATCTCTCGCATGGCTATTGTGCATAGTTAGGTAGCTAAAATCAACGTCTCCCGAGCATACAAATTATAACAAAAAAAAAATACATTACACTGCACAATTAAAACGAAAGTTTAAAATACACATATACAAAAATTGAACCGAAAAAAAAAATAGATCTTGGCCCATCATATTTTAAGGAATAAAAATAGACAATTTATCAAGGGTTAATTTCTATAAAATTATGTACATCAGTATCAGTTGGGACCTATAATAATACTTTAAACTGTCACAACGATTCAGGCGCGACGCGCCTACACTCACCCATACACTGCAGACAGAATCAGGCAGAATGTCATTGTATTGGTAGGTGCATACGCAAATGCAATGTAACGACGGTCAAAAGAGAACATCGCGTCGCGAACAATATCGCGAACTCGGAAAAAAAACAGAAAAACCAAAAATAATAAAACAAAGAAGTGTGCATCCTGGGGGGTGTTATTTTATTTTTTCTTTCCTCTTTCTTTCCTTTTTGGACTTGGCAGCATGCCCGTCTAACTTTAATAGTGTTTTAGGAAGAAATTGATTCTTCGATTAATCGAAGAATCAATTTCTTGGTATTTTTTAACAGATTTTTAATTATCTCAAAAGAGACGAAGTTGGAATATTTATTGTAGGAGAACCGGGAAATCAAGGCACCTACAGGGCTTACGACCTGTCATCGGCTGGTTTACGTGATCACTTTATGCGCTTGCGCAACGTTCACCAATTATGCCTTTTTAATGAGATCCCTATCAATTCAATTTTGAAAGTTCTATATATTGTAATACTGAAATTCTTTTCGCTTGAAAATAATGAATTTTTACTACAGCCATCTATGGGTGAAATTATGAACAACAATCTTATTATTTTTTTATTTATTTTACAATTTCTTGGATCAAAAGAATCTATTTTTACAATCGATACTAAGTGATGTATCGAGATTCGATTTTTATGATGTGATAAGATTTTTTTACTCTTAAAATATTTTTCGAGTTGACCGGTATTACCCAGTCTCCCCTTCGCACATTTACTGATATACAGATAGGTAGGTACCAAATATATTATTATTGTAAACGTCAAATTATTTCGAACAAAAAATCATACTAGCAACACTTGACTTAAGTTACCATATATACATTTTTTTAATATAACAATCCTATTTTATGGGAAATAAAAGTAACATAATATCCTCTTTGAAGGTTTATATTTTTAGATGCCTATTCAATCATAGTGTTTTTAAAGATAATTATTTCATATTATTTCTTGGGAAATTAACTCATTGTCAAATATTTACCAATCTGCTTATTTTTTAAAACATTGTCTTACGAAATGTACTCTCACTATAACTAAAACGTAAAAACCAAATAAACATATCATAGCGGCGAGTCAATTGGCTTTTGTGACAGTGTTAAAAATATTTCTCTGAGAAAAACGATGCTTAATCGAACGATATTAAAAATATTTATAACCGCTTTCACAAAATACGAACAATCGTTAAATCGAGATATTTATGACAAATTAGTGTTAATGAAAACAAAACCCGGGACCTACTGTAACTCAAGAATCAGATCAACTAAAAAACAAAGACCTCTGTTTTTAAAAAAAACATTAGTTTGTTAGTTTAATGTGAAATAAAAACAAATTCAAGTTTTTAATAATTTACATTTTGACGAAACCTGGAATTATTTTTTTAAGCTAGCAACTCTATATATAGTACATACTACAGTACATACCAAATGAAATCTATAAATCCGACATGTCCTCAGTCGTTCGTCGTTCCGGAGAACTGTTAGCGATAATTAAGTATTCTTTGTTTGTCGTAAATGAAGTTTAATCGGCAAACTCGGGGGTGTTTTTAGTTATGATTTGAAGTTTTTATCCCTGTTATCATTTTGTGTTTCCTCTTTTAATGGTCGATTTCTGTGATATTATGTTTTATGTGTAGTTTGCAATTGTGTACAAACAACGATGTGGATAGTTTATGTGACGAATTAATCGTAGTGTTTAGTTTGTGCAATTCCCCATTGTTAACTTGTTTTATGGTAGTGTACATTTAGTTTATTTTTCAATCTACAAAACAATAAAATTTTGTTTACAAGCGCATGCGCCCTTGTCAAAACAGACAAAGGTTTTGTGTTTCGAGTCAGCTGTATTATTTTCTAGGAATGGCATAGCAGTATAAAATTGTGTATCATTAGTGCCCTTTGTGGTTTTAGTGCTTAAAACAATGTTCAATGAATGTGGATACGTGATATTTCTGCTACTAGTTCTTCCATGTACAGAAAGTGGTAAGTTCTTTCATCTTTTGATCAATCGTCGTATGACAACAAATGTCCTGTCATTTCTCTTTATTCCTGTTTAGTCAGTATGCTATTCTGATTTAAAAGACAAATTAAAGAGATACTTAAACTTTTGTTCAATTTACTAATATTATTTTAATATTTTGTTTATAAATAATTTGTGGCTTCACACTAGAAATAACAAAATTTTCTTTGTTTACAGATTATAAATGAGACAAAAAACACTATTTCTTATTTCGTAATTTTTATTTAAACAACTTGTAGCTGTTGTTTGTATAATTTATCATTAGGAGAGAATTGTCATTGATAATTTATTTTTATTTCGGTTGAATATGTATTGAATATAATTCATTTAATTAAAAAAATATATTATTATGTTCATAAATCAGTATTTTACTATGTTTGTTTGCCCAGATTATCGAAAATAAACTTATGACTAAGGAAGAAAATGTATTGGGCTTAAAAAAATAAATAAGGCCAGAGATCCAATGTAGAAAAGTTGGCATGACACAGAAGGCTAAAAAGCAAGATTCATAGAAAATCATCCATGGGTGTAGAAAAACCCATGAATTGGACCAAAATTTGTGTTTCAGTTATCTCTAGCCATTGGCGACGCACAATGGTTTCTTTTTAGTTAAAACCTATCGATTTTCTTTCGTGATGCATCGTTTTTTTAGTCTGAGTATTACTAACGCAACTTCTGATAAGAGCAACCGATTATATGAATCATATGATTATTTGTTATCAGTCAAAATAATTCTTTGTAAACATAAACTTACAACAAAAGTTTACACCATGGTGCTGAGATTGTACCACTTACGGGTTCAATAAAACTATGTTTAATGCAATGGATTACTTTTTCTACTGTTTTTGATGTTATTTTTCTGTCAAAAAGATTCTTTACATTCCCATATGGACGTAAAGATTATGTTAAAGTGCGAAATATACCTGCCATATTGAAAGTCCATAGCATCTCTCGGAACAATCATTAACTTTGTTAATCATCTATTTAAACATTTTAAAGCATTATAATTATTCAATAATATGGATAATTATAATGCTTTGAAATGTGGTTGATAATTATTATTTTGGGATTGTTATATGTGAAAAAAATGTAAGTACACGTAATGCCTTTTTAGTTAATAAACCGACTGTTCAAACTCCTAACAGAACGGAGATTTGATATATATATTTTTTTATTATTGAAATCCGAAGTACATAATACAAACTATAAATATAAGTAAAAAATACATTTTGAATCAAATTTAAGAATAATATAAGTATATGTTTTTTTTGTATAAACCACCTCACTAGGCTGAGCCTGTTACGAGAAGGAATATTTCTTGCATTATATATCACAGAAAAATCATTTTGAATTTGTTTAATTTTTTTTTAATATCAAATATTTGGTTGAAAAATTTTTTATGTCTTCGAAATAAGTTCATTTTCATCCTCGTACATTTCCTAAATTAAGCAAGAATCTTTGTACTTTCTTCGTATCATTTTCAATCCTGGGATTGGTTTGTAACAGCTATGGCTGCCTCTCTTCTACTCCACTCCGTCCTGTCCTCTGTCAGCCTCTTCATCTCTACGTAGCTATTATAGCACATGTCGTCGATCACATGGTCCATGTAGCTCTTTCTTGGTCGGCCTGTATAGTTGCTGCCCTCTACCATTCCCTCCGCGATGGTTATGAGCAGACCCGGGTGCCTCATGTTACGGCCAATCCAGTTGGATCTTCGTTGGGCTATTCTTTTGAGGAGTTGCCTTATTTCCCCAACTCTGCTCAGCACCTCACAATTTTGGATGTGGTCAGTGGATCTTCAACATGTGTCTGTTGCACCACATCTCGAATACAGACAGACGTTCTTTTTCCCGTGTACTTTAGGTGAATGAAATTGATTGAGGCAGGATTGGAGCTCGTATATACCGGGTTAGTGATCCATCGTGCTAGCGATTCTGCCACCGACCCATTTAAAATTGAATTTATTTTTTGAGGTCTGGATCCATAGTTTATAACTTTGTAAAAGGTATTATAATATTATGAATTCAAATACATATGACAATTTATTCACTTAAGCCTAAATTTTCTCTTAGATATCACATTTAATCCCAAATATTTAACTTAACCTTTTCTGATAGATTGCATATGTACATAAAACTCTCAGATAAGTACTTATGTATCTATTCTTTCTTCACTAAGCTGCTCTCGCTATAGATGCTAGTCATAATCACCATATTTTTCTAGTCTTTTATCACTAATAGATGGCGTTAGTTATGAAATAAGATTTGTTTTACTTTTGTTTATCATTTATTGTCTATTATGTTTCTAAATTTTTTATTAACTAAGTGATCGTCTGATGCTAAATGTAAGAAGTAATTTTACAATATTACTTTTATTATTCTTATCATCCTTCAAGATTCCATTTATTTATTGTGACAACTTTTTCTTGGCCGACCTCTTGTTCTTCCTTCCTCTCTTATCAGCCTTGTATACTTTTGGGTCAGACTACCATTACTCGTTCTCTCTATGTGTCCAAACCATCTCAAGACATTTATTTACATCTTACAATATCACTTTTAAGCATACATTTTTGCATTGTATCCACATTTGTTATTCTATCATAAGATGTTTTACAACTACACCATAATTTCAGCCGTGTTAATTCTACTTTCATGCATCTTCTGCCATATCTATGAAAAAAATAGGATTAAAGAAATTGAGAATCATAATTGGGCAAACACTGTAATTTTTAAAGTCAATATCATTAAATTAATGTTCTTATCCAACTGTCGATTCGTTCATGAGAATTCAATTCTCTTAATGAATCGACATTATTAAGCCAAGATGCGTGTACGAAGGAAAATTTTGTATGGTGTAGTGGACTTTTTGCATGCTAATAACACCAACTAGAGGCCTCGCAGCATATATGTTCCCATACATGGATTTACTCAGAATTCGGAGTAGAACATTTTATGTGAGTTTTGTGTGTGTGTGGTGTGTGTGTACGTGTGTCCGTCCCCCCCTTATAACTTTTGATCCGCTCAATTTACTGAGCCCAAATTTTCAGAATATATAAATAGTTATAGGCCTACAAAACTTTTATACTCAGAATTGTGAATTTTTGTTTCAGTCAGGGGTTATCAACTTTTGAAATTTTGGTTTATTTTTCCATATATCTCAGAAACCATAAAAGCTAGAACGCTGAAAATTGGTATAAATATAGACAAACACAAAATCTCAAATTAATTTTTTTTTTTAAATTCCAGGGTTTCTCAAACATTTTTTATTAAGAAAAATATTTTTTTTATTATAAATTTATGAGTTTAACTGCCTATATTTCCAAACTTTTTAAATATATTGAAAAAAGCCGAAACACCCTAGATAATTTAATTTTCTATAAAAAATATTAACATTGTATTTGTACATCTCAAATTTTTTTTAACAATTTTTATAAAAATTGAATTTAGTGACGACATCGCTTCATACAATTTATATGGCAGACGCCTATACACAATATGTAAGAAGACTTAATAGTTTGATAGGATCTTAATATCCAAACATACATACAGAACCATCATGCTGTTTTCATATTCCGGGAAGGAAAAGAGGACTGACCTCCATACTGTCCTATCTTGACATATATACCAACATGTGTTAAAATTTTCAATAATTTGGATTTATGGGTTTATAGTTTGATTTTTATTCTTCAACTATACATACTATTGCTATCGACAGTTGGATCTCATGTGTTACATGCAACTAGTTTAGTTAGTCCATTATTAACCATATGTCGGTTAATGTGTTGTAATCATAAATGATTTTAATTTCCTTACTAGTTTAATATAAAGTTGCGTGTATTAAAAGTGTATCTATGCCAAGGATTTTTTTTGAATAATTGCAACCTGAAATAAGTTGATTATTTAATTTATTTTTACATAATTTGTTACATTATATAAGTAGTTTAATTTCCTGTATTGTAAATATTATGATTACTTACCTATTAACTTAGTAATCTCAGACACATTATTTTTTTTGATAAAAATAATGAATATGTTCTTTTAACATTTAAGTTGCACAAAGCACTCTTTGTAGGGTGAATTCTTTATAATTAAAAAAATAATGAATATGTTCTTTTAACATTTAAGTTGCACAAAGCACTCTTTGTAGGGTGAATTCTTTATAATTAAAAAAATAATGAATATGTTCTTTTAACATTTACAGACGGTGGCCAAATTAATACAATCAAATGAATTTATAGCAGTTTTTAGACTTCGAATCATTGAAAATTATTATTTTTTTATTTTATTTCGATCTTTCTAGAATATTATGGGAGATTTAATATATTTTTATAAAATAAAATGCATTTACTATGAATATATAATAGTTTATTGATAATAAAATACGTTTTATGGTAAAATGATCAATATTTAGTAAATCCTCCCTTAGCTTTAATTACTGCTGATATTCTTCTGGGCATGCTGGAGATACATTTAATTGAGATATTTTTTAATTCTGGTGTGTTGTGCCATGCCTCAATTATGTTTTCTATTAGTTGTCTTTTGTTGGTGATGACACCTTTTTTTACAATTGCCCTTTTCAGAGCCTCCCAAACGTTTTCAATTGGATTTAGATCCGGTGAATTTCCTGGCCAATCTAATACCTTTATTTTTTCTCCTTCTAGAAATTTAGTAACGGTTTTCGCTTTGTGGCAGGGTGCAGAATCATGCATAAATACATATTTTCCATTTGGAAACCATTCGGCCACTTTAGGCTTTAGTCTCCCTTTTAAAACTTCTATATACTGGTCCTGGCGCATTGTGCCATTCACAATATACAGCCTTCCCATACCCATCCCACTAATCACTGACCAGATCATTATTGACTGAGGGTGCTTCACTCTTTGGACCACACATTCCTCATTATATTTTTCACCTGGCCTTCTTCTCACATATTGAGTTTTGTCCTGCAGTATTTGGATTGAGGATTCATCAGAAAAACAAACCTGAAAGAACACGAGAAGTTTTCACTAGTCAATTTTATTTAATACAGAAAGTTTCATAAAAACTTATTTTACATTCTAATACCTTGCTCCAATCGTCTTCGTTCCAATTTTGGTGTTTTAGTGCCCATTCTAGTCGCTTTTTACGCATTTCAGGTGTTAGTTTTGGCTTTTTCACTGGGCGATAACATTTGAGGTCCATTTCCACCAATCTTCGTCTCAATGTACGATCAGATATATTGACTCCTGTGGTCTGCAAAATAGATTTTATTACTTTTCGAGGCTTCTGTCTATTTTCTAGAGCAACATTTCTGATTTTTCTTTCTGTTCACGGAGTAGTAATGCGCTTTCGTCCACATTTTCCTATTCGAGATGGTTCAAGGGGTACATTTCCTTTCATTTGCCTACTTATTTTGTGCACAGAATATTGAGAAACATTGGTAAGTGTGGCAATTTCTCGTTGACTGTATTCACAGTGACCAAGAAGGGTTGCAATTTTAGATTTTTTTCTTGGAGTGAGGTCACAAGATCTTCCCATTTCTAAAATAAACCAAAAAATTCTGAAATTCAGCATACATTTAGAAAATAATTTATCAAAATCGTAATAATTTGATAAGTAGTATAATTGTGATAAATATTTAGTAATAAATATTAGGTTTACCTGTTATTTAAAAAAAAATGTAAGAAACACTCAAACACTGTCTCAAATAAACACAAAATCAATGGGCAAAATATTCCATTAACACCCGCACACTCTGTGAAGACCAATACTAAACTGACATTATCGTATCTTGTATGTGACAAACTTCATGTTGATGCTTAAAAAGTGTTGCAAGTACGATAACAATAATGAAGGGAGTTGCCACAATTAAAAATATACTGATGTGATTCGATTTTGCTGGATAACAGCTAAAAATACAATTATTTTTGCATTTTTTTCCTTTGATTGTATTAATTTGGCCACCGTCTGTAAGTTGCACAAAGCACTCTTTGTAGGGTGAATTCTTTATAATTAAAAAAAAAACATTTATGTACTGCATCCTCATACATTCCCTTAACAGAGCATAAATTCTTGTAACTATAGGCGAACGAAATGGAGATTGAGGCAAGATGGGTTTAGAACACATCATCACTCGATTTTAAGAACTGGTATATGATTTGGAGATAAAATCGTGATTATCCTCAATGTTTGCTGTGAGGCACCGGCTTAGAATAGTGCTTCCACTCTTTTCTATTATCATCCTTTTCAGGCGTTCCGTAAGAGCCGGGTCATAACAACAGGCAAAATAACATCTTGCAAAGGTCAGCAATGAGGTTCACCATCCATATGGGTATGCCCCTTTGATAAATTCGTTTCAATTTGAATTGGTGTTGCTTGGAGGCACTTAGAACAAGTTGTTAGATCTGCCATTTCGCAATGGCTCAAATGGAAATTAATTTTATTCAACTAGTTGCATGTAACACATGAGATCCAACTGTCGATAGCGATAGTATGTATAGTTGAAGAATAAGTACCAAACTATAAACCCATAAATACAAATTATTTAATATTTTAAGATATTTGGTTTTCTATACAACACATGTACCTAGGTATGAATGTCAAGATAGGATAGTATGGAGGTCAGTCCTTTGATCCTACCCAGAATATGAAAACTGCATGATGGTATGTATGTATGTTTGGAGATTAGTATCAAACAATTAAGTCTTAGATATTGTGTGTAGGCGACTGCCATATTGCATGAAGCAATGTCTTCACTAAATTCAATTTTTTTTAAAAATTGTTAAAAAAATTTCAGATGTGCTTATACAATGTTGATATTTTTTATATAAAATTATATTATTTAGTTGGGGTGTTTCGGCTTTTTTTGATATTTAAAAAAAAATGGAAATATAGGCAGTTAAACTCGTAAATTTAAAATAAAAAAAATATTTTTCTTAATAAAAAATGTTTGAGAAACCCTGGTATTTTTTTTAAAAAACCGATTTGAGATTTTGTATTTGTCTAAGTTTATATCATTTTTCAGCGTTCTAGCTTTTATGGTTTCTGTGATATATGGAAAAATAAACCAAAATTTCAAAAGTTGATAACCCCTGACTGAAACAAAAATTCACAATTCTGAGTATAAAAGTTTTGTAGGCCAATAACTGTTTATATATTCTGAAATTTTGGGCTCTGTAAATTGAGCGGATCAAACGTTATAAGGAGGGGACAGACACACACACTAAACTCACATAAAATGTTCTTCCGAATTCTGAGTAAATCCATGTATGGGAACATATATGCTGCGAAGCCTCTAAGTTGGTGTTTTTAGCATGCAAAAAGTCCACTACGTCATACAAAATGTTCCTTCGTACACGCATCTTGGATTTAAACTGCCTCTTCCTTCAATAGAATTTCATTATCTTGAACGAATCGACAGTTGGATAAATCTGGACAGTCACCTTCTGAGTTTTTTTTGTGCGAGTTAGTGATTAAAAAAACATCTAAGTATATTGTGACTTGTAAATGATGATTTCTTTTTTTGATGGTTTTATATAGTAATCGTTGTGCTTAGGTTTTTGTATTTTTTTATATAATCATACGGTGGAGTCAAAACCCTCATTATTACCCATTTTTTTTTTATAAAATGAATATGTCCTTGTTAAACAAGTACATATACATCTTCCTACGTTCCCTAAAATAAGCATAAATGCGTTCGTATTTCGTTCACCTACCTATAGCTTGTGCTATAGGTGAACGTAATCGGTCGAGGCAGGATTCGAACTCGCGACCACTAACCCAATGCGCTAACCGCTCTGCCATCGACCCATATAATTATTATTGTATTTTGTTTTTAATTATGTATTGTGTTTTATAATTGATATTATTTAGTTTTACTTTTATTTTAAAAGTTTTAATTTTTAATATAGGTACTTGTTAATTTTTTTTAATAGGCTTTCAAGCCGTAAATGTGGAAAAATGAATAAATTATTGTTTCCGATAACTATATTAGTACTTATATGTCGGGATTTGTGACACTCCCTACTCTTCGGGGTGCAATAATCCATGGTGCGAGTTTCAAACTAATAATTTGTATGGGATTGTATCTCTATTTATGTTATATCTCTATGCATTTAACATTAGGCTCGCAGAAAGGGACGAGGCTATTATATGTATACTATCGCGGCAATAACGCCGTGGCACGAATGCTCAGTCGAGCCGAGCGAATGACACAGCTCATCCGCAATTCGCACATTACCTATATACCTATATAATTTTATCATAATATCTTACCCGGACTTCTTGCGGTGATTTAAGGGAGAGTACGTTCAGAAGATATCTACCTTCGAAGGCATTATGTTTATTTTTTGTTATAAAAATGGGCAACGTGCGTAAATAAAAATTTAACAATATAGTTAATAAGAACAACAAAAGTACCTAATTGTAACTTAATCAGCCCCCATTTTATTTTATGTTATAAATACATATAGGTACTCACTGTTGGTAACAAAGCAATGAATTATTCCTTTCTAATATGGCTCCTGGACACACAGAATATGTCTACATCCTAATCCTTTCCAAATCATTATAATGTGGTAAGGCGTATAAACGCAATATTTTAAGTTGTAGACTACGAGGTGTGCAATTTGAAATATAGACAGGGGGACTGTCCACAAAATGCTGAGACAAACTTTAATTTCCTTTTTTAGCTTTATAAACATATATTAAGAAAAAATAACCAGGTCTAATTGAAAATCATGTAATATTGTTCAAATAATTAAATAAATCAATTGATTCTTAAATTTATTTTTAAAATAAATTGAATCTAAAGGAACTAAATTGGTGTGGTGACACACCAGGGGACTGTTTTTTGAGCATTATAAACACATTTTTCATGTATTAAAGTTAAATTAAATGGATGCAGTATGATGAGCACATGTAGATTAGGTAATTATCTTTTATAATTAACTATGAAATATATAATAATCTAATTTTTTTTGTATAATATAGGCCTGAGACAGCGAGTTGCCCAGTTTACAGAGAAACACCCATATATATATATATATATATATATATATATATATATATATATATATATATATATATATATATATATATATATATATATATATATATATATATATATATATATATATATATATATATATATATATATATATATATATATATATATATATATATATATATATATATATATATATATATATATATATATATATATATATATATATATATATATATATATATATATATATATATATATATATATATATATATATATATATATATATATATATATATATATATATATATATATATATATATATATATATATATATATATTCATTCCACTAATAGTTTTCACTTGAGTAAATGGTTTGCATACTCTCATCAGGAATCCCAACATTTTATAAGCTTTTAGGGTAACTGTGTCAATAATTTTATATTTAGATGGCTCAGCGTCAGAGCAGCCTGCGCGCTGGATTTATCGAGAGGACGCGTGTTCGAATCGTGTCTCGACCGACATTGTTTCCTTGTATATGGACAAGTATTTATGCTTAATTTAGGAAATGAATGACGATGATGTATAATATTTATTTTGTACTTGTTCCAAGGATATATTCATTCTATTAAAAAAGTCTACTTAAGCAATTATTGTATGTTGATATTCTGTCTCAATAAATTGTGATGTCTTTATTTCCTTATCGGTCCGTGCATCAACCAGAAAAATCACCTTCAAAAGTCTATGGAGCTAATCAAATGTTAAGGAAGCACATTAACAATCATTTATTCTGGTTGTTTTTTTTTTGGTTTGTCACATTGTTCTCCTTCATTTGTTACACAAGACGTGACTTTACTGTATTCTACAGCGGTTACATTAACAGTCAGTGACGGTTCCAGTAGTGCAGGTGTGCTAGACACAAAGAAATATGGGGCGCCAAATACATACAACAAAAATAATTTAAAATACTATTTGCATGAAACACATGAGATCCAAAACACATATTATTAAATATTGTAAGTTATTTTGTTTTGTATATAAAACATGTAGTTATGTATGTCAGGATAGGATAGTATGGAGGTCCGTCTGTTTATCCTACCCAGAATATGAAAACAGCATGATGGTTTGTATTTATGGTTGGAGATTAAGTATCGAATTATTAAGTCACCTTAGATATTGTGTATAGGCCACTGAGATACAAATTGTATACAACGATGTCGTCACTAAATACAATTTTTTTCAAAATTGTTTGAAGTTTGAGATGTACTACTACAATGGACATTGTTAGAAAGGCGCGCAAGATGGATCGGCCTTGTAATACGACAAAAGGGCCTCTTACACGCCATAATGGAGGGTATGACTGAGGGAACAAACTCTAGGGGACGCCCAAGCCGAGAGTATCTGGAGGACCTGCTGGTATGTAGATGTGCGCTGCTCATCATATTATGTTAATTTTCCAAAAGAAGCGCACAAGACAGGGAAGAATGGAATTAAAGAAATTGCTGCAAACCAATCCCAGGATTGAAACCAGAGAAGAAGACCATGAATGCTTTGTCTACAATGGAGGGTATCCAGCAACAGGTGTGCACAATATTATAAAAAAGAACTTCGAAGAATGCGTCTATCCCCACATACAAGTCTCGTCTCACCTAAATAGGTAACATCCAATGTGAAATGTTACTGTGCCTGTTGTATTTTCTATTACCCGACTCTTATGGGGCACCTGGAAATACTTTATTTATTTACCTTTTATCACACCATATTTATAATGATAATAGTAAGTAGATTACTGCTGCCCAACTAGGAAATCCTATTCTAGGGCTAGCAGTTTACAATTTTTATTGACAATTATATGCAATTATGGACCAGGTAATTGTTCCCGTTCCACACTATAAATATGTACACAATCATTACCTCAACAAACATATGGGCTCACACAAAACAGATCAACCAGCAGGCTAAGTCTGTAAGTAGATCTCGACCGGTAAATGTCGAAATAAACTGTCAAAAAATCGACTAGTCGATATTTTGACAGTTTTTGTTGTCACTAAGCAGATAACGCGTCGAATCGTTCTCGCCCACTTATTTGACGGCGAGATTGGGTCGACATCGAGTCGAGAGACGAGATCTAACGCCGCCATGTTGAATTAAATGTCATTTTTTACGCGAACAATGCCGAATTTCATATTTATTTTGAGAATAATTATATAAACGGGTTAAACGACGCTGTTTAAGAGATTCTTCAAACCCCTTAAATATTCCGCGTAATTCATTTATTGCTAATTACCGCGTAACAAAAGTTTTATATGGTTATATATTTATTGGAAATATGCGTCCGTAAATGTTTTCCGTAGGTATAGATTTGAAATAATTTTTGATTTTGAGAAAGTATTCTTGTAAGCTATTTTATCACATATGTATTTTATCACTTAACAAAAGAAAATTCGGCGTAGTTTTTAGTAAAAAAAATAACACGCTGCTGTCATCACACTTGATAAATTGATCGAAATATAATTAAAAATATTTTTTTAAATTACTCTCAAAACTTTCAATAAACACAAAAGAAACTTAATTTAATCGTATTATAACTTGCTTTCGTGCTTAAAAATATGACCATATTATATTTATTTAACAAATTTATGTAAACAAATTTGAAATTTATTCAAATCATGGGGAAAATATTGTGTATTGCCATAAATGATAATTCAAAAATGTACCGCAAGCCAGCCTAACGGCGACAAATACTAATAAGTTCATTTACGAACTCGACAGCGCTTAGTGACTACGAATTGTCGTCACGGGCGTAAACATGGCGAGAAGTTCGGCGATACGTTGTCGGATCTCGACTTTTTTACTGACTTGGCCTGCAGGTCCCAATGTAATGATGATAGAAATGAGTGGAAGCACTATTTTAAGACGGTGCCTCACGGCAGAACGTTATTATTGTGTAAAAGGGCTGTTTTGTTTCTCCTAATAGTGATATTGATATGAGGGAGGGGGGTGGTGGGAACTATATGTAGATCCGTGCCTGTAAACAGCTTGTTACGTTGAATTACTCCATGTTGATGTGAATACTTAGTACCTACATATAATAATAATATTATATACGCCATTGTCTCTGATCCACCAACATAAAGCCTAATTAATTAATATCTCGGTAATAATTTGAGTGTTTTTCCTTGAAAATATCATGCACGAGGCGATATTTATTCACACCGCAATGAGATTTATTCTACTGTATCTAATGTCGTATATTTTATTCGGTCTTTAATGTATGATTATGATAGTTTCTATTTCTTATATAATAGGAAGATGTATTCGCGATTGCTAAAGGTAGCGCTCTTGGAATGATCTTCTCATCAAACTGCGCTTTATAAATTTTTTTTTGAAGGATAGCAAATACGGAAAGAAATTAAACCGTATAAAATTGACAAATTTATTGTGATAATAAAGCCGGAGATACACATGCCTGTAGCTTCTATATTAGCGTACCAGCTCCTAGCACTTGCCAGCTCCTGGCACGTGAACTTGTTAAATTGTTGTGGCAAGCAAGTTGATGTTATTATATGGAGTTCTACAATATCTTTAGATGTCACAGAACTCCATACGATAATTATATCCATGATATGGGTAATCACTGGGGTTTTGATTTCGCCGGTCGAACCAGACTTGCCCCCCTGGTTAGTTGGTGACGTAAACTGTATACCAAAATGAATATGTAAAGAATGCCTCTACAAGCATGCCACGAAGTAGCTTGCATGAAATTTTACTTGCAAATGACATGCATTCTCGGTGTGTTAGTTACTAGCACATGCCATTTTTTCAGCAAACAAGCCACTTGCTTAATTTGATGGCAGGTGTATCTTCGGCTTAACAGGCTTTCGCAGATATATTAATCATAGGTATACCGATTACATTTACTTATAGCACAAGTACTTATTTAGTCGCTGACCGCTGAGGTATACTTAATGGTAATCGTTCCATTCCCAATAGAGATAGTACTTATTTAGTCGCTGACCGCTGAGGTATACTTAATGGTAATCGTTCCATTCCCAATAGAGGTAGTACTTATTTAGTCGCTGACCGCTGAGGTATACTTAATGGTAATCGTTCCATTCCCAATAGAGATAGTACTTATTTAGTCGCTGACCGCTGAGGTATACTTAATGGTAATCGTTCCATTCCCAATAGAGATAGTACTTATTTAGTCGCTGACCGCTGAGGTATACTTAATGGTAATCGTTCCATTCCCAATAGAGATAGTACTTATTTAGTCGCTGACCGCTGAGGTATACTTAATGGTAATCGTTCCATTCCCAATAGAGATAGAATTCCATTATTAGTTAAAAATAAAACATTTTGTTTCTCCTCTTTCTTTTGTTGATTTGTTTTTTGAGAATCTGGTCATTCTAGAGAAGCTGAGGTCCGGTTGTTTATTTTCGATTCGATTTTACATATTTAGAAAATTTGTTTTCATTTTATTAGCAGTCTTACAATAAAATGTGTTGCAGTACACAAACATGCTGTTTGGTGTGTGTGTTTTTTTACTCTCCACACTATGGAATAGGGGAGAGTCATGATTTCGCAAAATTTAAGCGTATTTTTTTTTGTTTTATAGTGAGCGATGTGATTATGAAGTTTGTTAAATCTGCGTGTGTGTGAAGGAGAAACTGTGTTGGTTGGGGGAGATAATGTATAGCGTTAGGAGGATACATTGATTACCCAGTTATTTGTGGAGTTACTACACCACTAGGAGTTGTTGTTTGTTACATGTTAGCGGCGAATCGTGCTACAAACTTTGTCTTATTTAGGCTGCCTCCATCAAAAGTCTTTTGTATATAATATATTTACTTGAGATGCTCCATATGAGAATGATACTTAACCTCTTATTTTATCGTGTTTAAGTACTTATAATATTTCTGCATAGTGCTAACCTTATTTTCATTCCAAAGGAAACTATGCAGGTATTTTTTAATTTTGTTTTATTTTAACCTGTATAGTTACAATAGTTGGTGGAAAAAATAACAAATTTCAAAATGTAACTGATATTCTATTTTTAATGTTTTTATATCGCCCTTGGAGTGATCTTGTATTACTAAAAGGCGCTTTATAAATCATTATTATTAAGAGATAAAAAAGTAAGCTACGAAAGAAAATTGTTATTTCGGACTTCACAACTCAAATGATTTGTTTGGTTCTTACATCAATATACATATGTTGTTATTATAAACTTACACGTGTATAAATATTTTTACATTAACAGTTTATTAACAATTTTTTAAACATGTTTGATAAACAAACTTTATTGTAAGATAAATTACTATAATTTTATGTACTCAGTACCTACCCACTATTATTATTAGTTATGATGTTGCCTTGACGTATTATTATTAATATTTCCGTGCATTGATTGGCGGATGTTAAAATTATAATAAATTCTTGATTCAAAGGTATTTGGTAAAAAAAATTGCGTATAACTCTTTGATTTATTATTTTCCTCTTGTGTATTTTCTTGTTTGTTACTAGTTTATACTTAACTATAATATTATATTAAAATAATTATAGACTCATTTATAGTACACATTTTCATGGGACAAACTAGGAACTGAGGTGCATCTTCAGGGCTCACGACCTGTCACCTTTTACGTCATCACTTAATATTAAGCTTACATAATGTTCAATTTAAACGCACAGATTTTCACGTTAGTTTTTGATACCATTCTGGACCATTATGGATCCTTCTAAGTTGAAAGTAATTGTGTGATCACATATAGATCATCAGCCGGCTGCAGGCCGAATGCTATGTGTATAATCTATGTTTATCTAACTTTCTTATTCTCATATAAAAATCTTGTCCACAAGATATTAAGATATTTTAGACGCGATAGTGTAAAATTCAAAGCGTACGTTTAATTATGATTAATTCATATTTTCACGGTACTTAATTTGTTGCTTAAAATGACACTTTCGACTGTGTCTTTTCTCCGAAAGTCATTTCTGCATTTAAGTAAGTATATGGCTACAAACAGACCGCAACAGTATATTAATTAAATTCTTAATGCATATTAATTTTCTGTACCTTCGTGTTATTTTTCTAATACTCGGAAAACGTCATCATCAGTGACTCCATAGTCCAGGATGGGCTTTGACCTCCTCACGTCTCCATTGCATCCTGTCCACGGCCTTCTCTCCAATTCCGCACGCCCGCCATCTGAAGGTCCCTCTCGACTCCATCGTAACCTAGGCCTTCACATACTTCTCCTTCCTCCGGACGCGTTGTGAGGATTCTTTTCGGCGTCTGGTCACCGTCCATACGATGCACGTGTCATAACCAGCGGAGCCTCTATTTTTATTTTTTGGACAATATTCGCTTCGTTAAATAGGCTCTCTAGTTCATGGCTAAAAATCTGATTCCCCACTCCACATGCATTTATCGCAGATGGGATCGAAAATTTTCCTATTGTTCTTCTCCTGATGTAGTATGTTATAGGCTTCCTTCAATTTTTTCCACCCTTCTACATCCTGGGCGTCCCTCTCCCACAACTGTAACTATGTCATCATCCTCTCGAATTCTCGGAAATAATTATACAAAAATCAAAGAAATACGTAACGCCAAACATCTTCACAATTTTCGGCCTAGTGTGACGGCCTGTGTATCTACCAACCAGACAAAAATCCCCAAACTAATGTTCTGCGCAGCGACGTCATAATTCAATATGAAAATTGATAAATTAATAATAATAATAATAATAAAAGACTTTTATTGATTTATACAACGTGGCGGACTTATTGCCCGCAGGCAATCTCTACCAGTCAACCACCAAGTAAGTAAGTTATACCAACTCCTGCAGTTTGTTATCTAGGGAAGGATACAACGGAGAATCGGACCAGGAGGACGAAGAATTCTATGACTGTAACCTGAAACAATAGTTAAGAAAATGTACCAAGTGAATGTTTCGGGTCGCCGTGAATAAATTAGAGATAGCGCCGATGATCGCCAACCTTCGTAGAGGATACGACACGTGATGAAGAAGTAGAATATTAAAAATAATATAATATATAAATAAACTTTGTTTTATCAGATTGTTTTAGTTTTATTAAGTGTGCATTATTATTGTGACGTGACACGAAGGAGTAATGTTTTATGCAAATTATTTTCTAATTCATTTGCATGTAAAATAAATTATTTAGAGTGTGCATAAAACAACGTACTTAATGGACTCAATAACGCTTAACATAATATATATGTAATATTCATATTAGGTGTATTATTATGTTGTGGTATATTTTTCTAACATAATATTATCGCGTTATTCATATAACAATGTTATGTTATATTTTGTATACTGATTTGTTCCATGAAAATCAACTATTGCAAATTTTTAATTGTTATAAAATTACGCGTAGAATAATATTATATCGACTTTCTTTTTTTTAAGTGAATATGTCCTTGTAACAATTACAAATTCATCCTCATACATTATCTAAATTATGAAAAATAGTCCGAGAGATAGCAACGTTTTCGATGATTTATTTTTTAATTGTTGGTTTATTTGATATTTTCTTTCTTATTGAATATTGGTATGAAAAATGTAAGTTTGGCACCTGGGAGTGGTTGTTTTTTATACCTATAAAAACCTGCTGTTTGTGAAACATGTATACTTACTGTTACATATATATATATATATATATATATATATATATATATATATATATATATATATATATATATATATATATATATATATATATATATATATATATATATATATATATATATATATATATGAAGAATACATACATACATACCATCACGCCATGTCCCTTGCGGGGTAGGCAGAGAGAACCGAAAGCCACATTTTTCTATCCTGGCACGCATCCCTCGCCTCGTCCACATTCATGCATCGTCTCATACATGTTCGTCTATTGCTCACACTTCTAACATTTCCGTCTTTCAAAATTTCGTTCACATGGTCGTGCCATGGTGCCATCCCTTTCTTGGGCGTCCCCGACTTCTCATTCCATTCCTTTCCGCTCTGTATATTTTCTTCGTCAGGCGCTCCTCATTCATTCTCCCCATGTGACCAAACCAAAGAATACTTATATAAATAAAAGAAGAATACTTATATAAATAAAAGAAGAAGATTTTCTTTTCAGAAATCTTCGCGGATTCGCGCTCACCAAATCACCATTTTCGTTTCATTGTATTCAGATTGATGATATAAGGGCACAAAATGGACTTACAAAGCTATGAATATAAAGCTATTCCGACACAAGCACTGCTTAGTGGAATAGGTCTTATCCACTGGATGTTGGTACTGATAAATTGTAGTCATTTTGTCAGTGCCAACATATTCTAATTTGTCGTCTCATAATTTAATTGTACTATTGTTGCACTATTGTATTGTTGTTATTTTTGTATGTTAATGTGGATTTAAATAAATAAAGATACAAATGATTACTAAAATCTGCTATTTTCACTTACAGAAAAGGGATGCGCACTGGTAAACGCAACCACTCCCAGGTGCCAGACTTGCCTTTTTCATACCCATATTCAATAAGAAAGGAAATTTCAAAAAACCAGCCATGAATATTATTCATGAACTATCTTAATTTTTATATATAGGTATCCAGAACGTGTTGTAAGGCTCCTGAATGTGACAACTTGCTTTTGGGTGCGTGTTAAATAAATATTTGACATAGTATCTGTTAGTTGCCATACCTAGTATTGACATTGAAATAACATCCCATTCGACAGTACAGTTTTATGTTTATACAAAAAAATATCTATAAACGTCGGTTTTATTCTGATAAAATTCACGACGTTCATGATACTATAATATTTATAATTTTGCTGAATTTCTTTGTAGTACCTAGTAGGTATATGTAGTTGGTTTGAGGTTACAATAGTTTCTATGTTAAACTGTTATCGCGATAATAATGTTGCAGTTGTTTGCTTTCATGGAATCGTGAAATCATCAATGACTTAGCGGTCACCTTTTTATATTACATATGTGGTGATACATGATAATAATTCGTGTATGATATCATACACGAGTCAATATAGCACTAAATCACATATAATAATAATTTCTTCTTCTTCTTCGTGTTATATCAGGCGATCACTGCTGAGAAGGTATCTCTATCCGCCGTACGGAACAATTCGCCGACTGACGTCTCTAATGCTGGTCCACTCACGATTGTTGCGGAGCCATGACATCTGACGTCTTCCTATTCTGAAGCGTCCCTATATTGCAGCCCTTCATAATCACTTGGAGCAGACTGTACTTTTCACCTCGCAAAATGTGACCCAAATATGATATTTTTCGTCGCTTCATTGTGTCACTCAGCTCGCGCTCGACATTTGCTCTCCTGATAATTTTCCTACCTAATATTTTTAGCACATGCTATTTTTTATCTTTATTTCTTGGCTAACCCACTCCCTTTTTAGACCGAATACACATCTCAAAGTCTGTATCAGTTATCGGTATAGTAATTTCAAGTTGTTATGTATCGCTTCTCGGGTAAATAACATGTATTTTACATACTACATATGTCATGTAGTCTAAGAAGTTGCCACATTTGAGAAACTCGTGAGATAAATCGTTTCACAAATCCAGAATGAAAACACTGAATCGATGATCAATGTTTTTTTTTATTCATACTATAATCAATCATATAATTATATTTGGGTAAAGCTAAGTTTGTAATTCAATTTAATGTAGAAATGTAAGAAATATTCATACCACCTGTGGTCAAAAACTTCAATACTAAATAATTATTTTATCTTCTTGTACACATAATTTGTACATTTGTCAATGGCCAAACGGCAATTTCTTTCAACCAACCAGAGTTGATGTTAATATACAATACAATGAGTACTTTGCCAATAATGTTATGACATGAAAAAATTAAATAAAAAATAATATAGATAACAGAAAGAAAGCAAAAATAATATTGAATAAAATAACATTTCATAGCAATGACGGAAAAACAAAAGATGAGGAGAGGAAGAAGAAATCAGGTATTATCATAGCTTTAGCCTTTATAGCTTACGTAATATCAGGACTATTCCATAGCCTTGCTGATTGTATTAGTATCAGTACTTCAGTACTTTGAATTGGAACAGTAATGCCTTGAAAGATAAGTGAATTTATCTTTAAGGTACTGAGGTAAGTTTGGATTAGAAAATACGTTGTATAACAATGACAGGATATGTAGGTATATTACGTCGCTGTCGCATTTTAATACTTCGTTTAGGAGTCAAATAATATTATAAATAATTTGGTCTCCTCAGATTTCTCGGTCACTTTTCTTATTAATGTAGGTCAATACCTACTGATGTCCATGACATTCCATTTGCCTATTGTTCTTTTAGCGCTATTTTGCCAAGAATGCAAATATACAGGGACTATAAGGTACTTTTACAATTGTTTTGTTTCATGTTCATACTAGCGTTCTACGAATGAGCATAATATTAGTCATCGAATGCGAAATGGACGGAGGTGGAGACAAGAAAAATATTTTAGCTGTTTTATTTAAATGAAAATTTCCGTTATCGTTCTAACCAAAGACCATTATTAATTTATTTTGTTTAAATTTATGTATAAAAATTGTATTGTCGACCGCCGTGGTATAGTGGCCTTTTGGCTTTTGTGCCAGCGTTCTGGGTTCGGTACTCAGCATAAGAGAAATTTATTTAAAAAAAAATTTTCTCACATAAATCTTGCTTCTCTGGACTGAAAACATCTGTAAGTTGATGTATAGAAGCGATGTATAATTTAAATTCGTTTGAAATTAGTTGAATCTTCACGTTGCTTGAAAGAGATTGTCTAATGACAATAAACTCGCCTTCTAAATAGTTTTTTTATTAACTAGTGTTTCCAGTCCCTTATTAGCAACAATTGAGTGAAAAATAATTTTATAAATTTCTTTTCTTTTGGGAATCGAACCAAACGCTCTATCTCTACACATGTCATCAGCCAGCCCTTTCATCTTTTGGTAGCTGCTATCACGTGGTCCATATAACTGTCTCTAGGGCGACCTTTATGGTTTCTGTCCTCTGTCATTCCTTCGGCGATAGTAACAAGCAGACCCTAATGTTATGGACTATCCATTTGGATCGTTGTTGGGCAACCTTCTTTAGGAGTTGTCTCGTTTTTTCGACTCTGCTCAATACCACGTCGTTTGGAATATGGTCCTACCAATGGATCCTAGCCATGCTCCTGTAATCATGATAGTATCGTTGTATTTTACTATTGCAATGACTGCACACAGTACATGCATACAAAATAGTGATAAAAACAACAATGTAGAATGCATGTCATGCACCTCTTACGTACAAAACAATGTAGGTTATATGGTTGTGTTTTATACTATGATTTTCAGGTGAGACAGGATGCGCACTGTAAATCCTTGTTATAATTTTGATTTATTTATTTGTAATTTTACATACCGACATTATGTATTTCTGTAATATCGATTTTTTCGTTGAGCCTTTGAAATACGTTCACCTTCATACAATTATGATTAGTTGAATAAAACATCGGTAAACCTCTTGTACCTATATATATATATATATATATATATATATATATATATATATATATATATATATATATATATATATATATATATATATATATATATATATATATATATA
Source organism: Molanna angustata (assembly GCA_963576475.1). NCBI lineage: Eukaryota > Metazoa > Arthropoda > Insecta > Trichoptera > Molannidae > Molanna > Molanna angustata. Next base: position 6,272,577 of record OY754973.1, read on the forward strand.
TATATATATATATATATATATATATATATATATATATATATATATATATATATATATATATATATATATATATATATATATATATACATATTTATATAACTTAATTCAATGCGGTCAATTTCGGTAACACGTTTAGAATAAAGCTTTTGTTTTTTTTTTCAAATTGTAGTTTTATTTTTTCATTCTAAACTAAAATAAACAAATTAGGTAATCCCAGATGAAATAAAATCCATCTTTTTCATCACGTCTCCTTTATTAACTAAGTATGTACAGATCTTATTTATTGTTCTTTAATGTAACCGTTTTATTGATTTCAAAAATTTTAAGCGCATTTATTTTACATTAATTTCTCAACGGGTATCGTGTTGTTAAGAAAATGGTTAATGTGAATTTCGTTGTGACGTTTTTTTTGTTTTTTTCGTACCATCACGGTACATATCCCACAATGTAGGATAACTAGTGTCAGATGCGCTGGTGTGTATTACCTTATAAAATGAAGCACTAAACCTTCGTTTATCCCCCTACACCATTATCGTCTCAAAAAGGTATTGAATTCAGAATGGGTGGTTCACCTAATTGGTGTACTATTTGAGATGCTATTTTGCCTGTTGTATTTTCAATTACCCGGCTTTTACGGAACACTTGAAATCGAAGATAATTGAGGGGAGTGGAAACACTATTCCAAGCTGGTGCCTCACAGCAAAGATCTTATATTTAACTTTATAAACGCCCTCGCGTTCTGAAAGTTTTATTTTTGCTCAATTTTTTCTCTCAGTGTAGATATTTTTACTCTCCAAACTATGGAATAGTGGAGAGTCATGATTTCACAATTTTTAAGCGTATTTTTTTACATCAATTTCTGACTGGGTATCATGTAGAAAATGCCCACTGAGTTTCGTCGTGATGTGTTTGGATGTATGGCGTACGGCGCACGGCGTATGGCGTACGGATTACCCTTTTTGTGTCCTCTCTATAAGTCCCTGTACTATAAGTCCGATCGACTTCATATTGATATCATATAATGTAAAGTCCATAAACTTAGAGCTGATTAGTTTTCCATAGATTTATTTATTTTTTTATTTATTTATTTATTCCCTCTCACAATATATGCATATATATAAATTGATCAACAACGCCCCACTAGGTATTACCTGTTCTGGTGCTGCTGTTACGTATATTACATTATCGTCATCCGTTATAGATATCCGTTAATTTCTTCTCTATGATTTCATCTGAGGTTCAAATTTTCAAAATGCTCTTATGGTCTGGAAAATTGAGGTATTTTTATACTGTTTAAAATTTTGATACAATAAAAATACACTCATCAAAAATGCATTCAGGATTGTCAAAATTTAAAGAAAAAAATCTATGTTTCGTGACAATATTTTTGTGTTTGTTGTATTGTGAAAAATTTTGTCCTCTGGGAATCTTATAGGTATATGTTTAAGAATCTAATATAAATGTTCTTCATAAAAATGCATTTAGAGATTGTCAACCTTTCAAGAAGAAAAATTAACGCTTACTGTGGTGTGGAGAGTTTAGTGTTGGCCACAACCTACTCGTTTTATTTATTATATTCTCACGAGTTTGACTATTCATATTCTTTCTCGAATTCCGAGTGAATCTCTTTTCGAAATATATACATTGTATAGTGGGTCTGCTATGAATGAGTATTTAAAGGTATGTAAGGGTCTCCGCTCTCCATACCGCACACACTTCCATTGTCTTTAATCCACGGACCGCGAAAACAATCCACCATATTGAATTACTCAGTTACGGTCCAAAAGCTTTCGCTTTTCAAACAGATTTTTCCTTTTTCTACCGGCCGATGCGATGGTTCGCCCAGGGAATTTTGTTTCCGATATTCGAGTGTAAAATATAGGTACTTAGCACTTCGTACTTACATCGATTATTCCAACTCCCTAAACTATTTTCGGATTAAGCCTAAAATAATGATTTCATCGTCTTTCATTTGGTCGGAATAGCTACATTTTATTTATTGAAAACAAAAATACAGCCAATTTAGTAAATAATACAATACAATCAGGCCGTTATACAATAAATTAGCCATAAATGGTTTGATAAATGTTACTGGTCAAATATAAATTGAAAAGAAACGTTTCTTTATGCTCGATAAAAAAATATTTTGTGCGAGAAGGAATTTGGAAGGATATGGGGGGTTACGGGAAGCGTTCGTGAGATCATTCAGAGTGATAAGGAGGATTTACTATTATAAAAATGTAGGTACTAAAAATGTATTGCATGAGTGTATGGCGCTCAGTTTTCTTTGCCTACCCCAATTACGGAACATTGCTTAATGGCAAGTACGCATGTACGAAAATACTGAATTGTACCAAAATTGTACAATCCAGTATTTAAATCGACCTGTAGCATCGTATATTTGGAGTACGTAAAAATATAACTCAAGTTTCAGAGATAACATAAATTTATTCAGGCATTGTATTTAACAAACTCGTGTATAATTCAAGCTTCTGATATATATATATATATATATATATATATATATATATATATATATATATATATATATATATATATATATATATATATATATATATATATATATATATATATATATATATATATATATATATATATATATATATATATATATATATATATATATATATATATATATATATATATATATATATATATATATATATATATATATATATATATATATATATATATATATATATATATATATATATATATATATATATTTTCAATAAAAAATAAATATGTCCTGTTAAACAAGTACATAATATACATCTTCCTACGTTCCCTAAAATAAGCATATCGCTCTGCCATCGACCCATCTTATTGGTATTTTCGTCTGGCACATTCATTCATTCATTCATTCATACCATCACGGCATATCCCACAATGTGGGGTAACCAGCGAAAGGTGTGCAGGTGTGCATTGCCTTATAAAAGGGAGCACAACAATCTGTGTATACCCACACACCAGTCTCGTCTCACCTAAAAAGGCACTATATTCAGAATGGGTGGTGAACCTCATTGCTGAACTATGTGAGATGTTATTGTTGCCTGTTGTATTTTCGATTAGCCGGCTCTTACGGAACACTCGAAAACAATAATAGAAAAGAGTGGAAGCACTATTCTAAGCCGGTGCCTCACAGCAAAAGAGCCCAAAATTTCAGAATATATAAACAGCTATAGGCCTACAAAACTCTTATACTCAGAATTGGCACATTCGTTTGTCACAATTCTTGACGTACTATGAAATTTAATAGATCATCAAGAATATCAACACTTCAATCTGCGTTATTGTTACTAGGGCTATTGATTAATACGAATCTCCTTATTGTTTTCCTCATCTTCTGCATTTTTTGAGTCGGCTTTCTTTATGTTTGTCCTCCATGCCTCTCTATTTTGCATCATCGCTTCATCCAGTTGTGACTTTCTCAACTCCTTCTATATACCACTCCGTCATGTGAGTCTGGGTCAACCTCTCCTTCTCCCGCCTTCCTGTATTTCTAGTGCAGTATGTACTGCATGATCTTCTCTGCCTCATCACATTTCCATATCATCTCACTCTTGATTCTGTTAACGTTTCCGTCACTGGGACCGTCTCAAAGCTGCTTCTGATATGTTGGTTTCTCACTCTGTCTAACCTTGTCTTGCCTCCGGACCACCTAAGCATCTTCATCTCGTTTGTGTAGAGTTTTGATCGTGTACGTTTTTTATAGTCCGGCTTTCGGCGCTATAAATCATTTCATTTACTTTTGTTTTTATTGGTACACGATTATCACAAAATACTACTGTGAGGAATCGAATATTTTTATTATTGCATATGCGCAAACATTGGATTTTTTTCCCTGTCGGGAGTCAAAGATATTTTTTAACAGATTTTTAATTATCTCAATAGAGACGAAGTTGGAATATTTATTGTAGGAGAACCGGGAAATCAAGGCACCTACAGGGCTTACGACCTGTCATCGGCTGGTTTACGTGATCACTTTATGCGCTTGCGCAACGTTCACCAATTATGCCTTTTTTATGAGATCCCTATCAATTCAATTTTGAAAGTTCTATATATTGTAATACTGAAATTCTTTTCGCTTGAAAATAAGGAATTTTTACTACAGCCATCTATGGGTGAAATTATGAACAACAATCTTATTATTTTTATTTATTTTGTTGGAACGCCATCTATTGAGAGAATTGGTTTTTTGTAAATAATGAAAGCTACAATTCTTATATCTGAGGTGACAATGCATTTTTCGCATAGAAGTCACCCCTGAATTGCGCCAGACTTATAAGGTCATTTTTGTCTTATTTACCTACTTGTACCAATGTGTAAGTAATTACTTACACATTGGTACAAGTAGGTAAATAAGACAAAAATGACCTTATAAGTCTGGCGCAATTCAGGGGTGACTTCTATGCGAAAAATGCATTGTCACCTCAGATATAAGAATTGTAGCTTTCATTATTTACAAAAAACCAATTCTCTCAATAGATGGCGTTCCAACAAAATAAATAAAAATAATAAGATTGTTGTTCATAATTTCACCCATAGATGGCTGTAGTAAAAATTCCTTATTTTCAAGCGAAAAGAATTTCAGTATTACAATATATAGAACTTTCAAAATTGAATTGATAGGGATCTCATAAAAAAGGCATAATTGGTGAACGTTGCGCAAGCGCATAAAGTGATCACGTAAACCAGCCGATGACAGGTCGTAAGCCCTGTAGGTGCCTTGATTTCCCGGTTCTCCTACAATAAATATTCCAACTTCGTCTCTATTGAGATAATTAAAAAACTACTGTGAGGGTTCTCCATTTCTGTCAGGCTACGCTTTTCTGCGGGTGACGTCAGCATCAACATTTGCATCCGCTGTGAGCACTGATTCAAGATATTTGAACTCTCTTCGAGTAGTTTTATTTTGTCAGTGTACCTATATTGGTTGATCTATAGTTAAATCGCATATATTATATTCAGTAATACGAATACTTCGCTGAATTTCAAAAATATTATAAAATGAAAGTACCTACTCTTTTTTTATACTAACTTATACTTTGTTGAAACAATTCAGCCATGTGAATTTGACAATAGTTTCATTGCTTTTGACATTTTAGTATGTGGGTTGGTATGTCATAATACTAATATACCTAATATGAGAATTTATTTTGAAATGATAAAAATTAAATTACACTCTTTATTGATATTAAGTAAACATTTTTCATTTCGCTACGTACGGTCCTTTTAAATATGACTCAACAATAGTAGTATGTTTTGCAAACTAATAATCATATACTTTGTTAGCAATAAATCACATTCCATTATAATATACGTATAACAAAACGTTTGTCCAGTGTTTCTACATGTTTATCTTGGTTCATGCCTCTCCTTCACTCACCGAATAGCATGGTTCTCAAACTGTGATGATAAACAGTAAATGTTGATAATATACTGTGACAAAGGTCGACTCACGGTGAGTGGAGAAAAAAAAATTCTGTACTGCGTTTTCAATCTGGATTTGTGAACATATTTTTTATTTACATTGTTTTATCAAAACCACTGGGTGCAAATAGAAAGATAATGGATTATATTTTTCTTTTTAAGAACGTAAAATACAGTAAAGCAGGTATACATTGTATTAGACTCGTTTGCACGTGCAACGTACATATATTATGTACGTGCAAATGAGATATGAATAATGAATAGTGTGTCATGTTTTTAATTTATTACTCTATTTATCTTGTACGTCAAAGCTATGTATATACAAATAAGTGTAGAATGGCGGGTTTATTGCTAAAAAGCAATCTTATCCTAGCAGCTTAAGCTACGTGAAACCTCAACCAAGGTCGGTTCTATAGTAATAGTTCATTTATTTATTATTAAATATTCTTCCTTGGTTTTAATCTTGGGGATTATATAGTTGGCAGCAAAACGATGCATCTCTTCCTCGTCCGCCCTGTCTTCAGCGACTTTCTTCAACTCTATGTAGGAGGTACACTTCATATCCTCGCACACCAGGGGGGCAAGTCTAGTTCATCCGGCGAAATCAAAACCCTCACGATTACCCATATTATCGATATAATTATTATATAGAGTTCTATTATATCTTAAGATGTCCAGACTTGCTTCCCTGGTGTAGATACTCCCGGCGGGGACGCCCTCTGCCAGTTGTTCCCTCGACCATTTCCTCCAAGACAATTTGCGGGAGATCCCCGTGACCTAACCAATTTGCCTTAACTGTGGTGCCCAAAATAATTGGCATATTAAAATATTACTGTATTACCTACATCGCAAACATTTCATACCGAATGAGAAAATCTGCAAATTCATATAGGTACCTCTGTTGCGAAACTGAAGTGAAAATACAATATGGTCTTAATGTAGGTTAATAGTTGTACTGTATGTTTCGTGTTTAGCCTTGATTTTCATTTCAGATTTGGCCTTTTCGAATAGCGTTTATTATCTCACTACGTTTTGTCGTATAAGTACAACGATATTGTGATGAGTCATATAGTGAATATATGACAATAGACACTACACTTAGAATGCGTTGTTGTCTTTATGACTTTCCTTTACGATCTGAATAATATTATTATAGCCGATTACATGAATAGAAGGCGACACAAAAATAATAATATAAATATATTCAGAGTTATATTTTTGACACATTTTTAAACAATTTAATTTATTACAATTGACTTGGTCAAAGTCACGAATGAGTTACGATTGAACGACCGAGTTTTGAATAAATTATCTCATTTATGATTAAAACTAATTGAATTGTTTTAAATAAATAAAAATATGACTACTTACAATAAATAGATAACGCATAGAATTGAAGAACGCACGAGGATTATCGTTTAAGTCGGTCTTCGTGGCTCAGCTGGTTAGGTATCAGACTGCTGATCCAAAGGTTCCAGTCTCGGTTCCCGGTGAAGACACGGTTTTTAATTGTGTTTTCATTCTGGATCTGTGAGACGATTAATATCGTAAGTCTCCAGAATGTGGTAACTTGTTATTAGGACCGTGTTAAATTAATATTTGACATAGTACCTGTTAGTTGCCCGAGAAGTAATATAAAAAAAGATAAGTATGTTAATTTTATTTTTTTTCTTTCATATTTCTACAGACGACATTATAATATCATCAATTATAATATATTACACAACTTTAGCTGTCCTTTACTTGAAGAAAGAGCTCAATAAACTTAGTTTTTAATGAAAATGCCAAGTGTGGTAGGTTCGTTCGGTTAGTAATATGTTGACTTATTTCAATATTTTCATTTTAAGGTAAACAATGTTACATTCCAAATACATGTTAAAGGAAAAAAATATTCCAATATAAATAACTATAATGCGGTAGGACATGCATACGGCAGCTGATTCAAATATTATAAAAATAACGTCAAAAAATGGATTTATTATTTATCAAAAAATGTCATCGATATTCCTTGTGTACTGTCGTATTTTCTTTTTCTTCTTAGATACCATATAATATATGTATATCTTCTTCGATGACGCTTCAGCCCAAATCAAGCCTCAGCCTCCTTCAACTTCTGTCTCAAACGACTTCTTTCTCTCCAGTTAGAGATTGGTCTCTCAATACTTCTTTCTCCTGGGTGTCCAACCATGATATGTATGCTATACATTGTATACTATTTTAGATAAAGTTGACGCCAAATATCTTGAACTTTTAGCCGAGAATGGGAACGATTTGCACGTAAACCAACGCATCAAAAAGACACAAATTTGCGCTCTGCGCAACCGGAAGCTCGTTCAAGATGTTTAGCGAAAATTATACCATATTATATGTATACTATAAATACTTGTGTTGATAGAAAGAGATTGCATTTTGACATTATACTCTCCTTTTTACACTTTATATACATACCACTTACCTTTATTTACATTTGTTATTATTTTGTTTCGTAAATACATAATGTTTAGTTATAATATCTCTGATCTAAATGAACTAGAACACCGTGATGAACGTATTGTCCAGTATGTTGACCGTAAAGAGCACTTATCTTTCAAATGTCAGATATTCTGGTTCAACTGTGAAATACGTGTCGGGTCTGCATCATCTTAGCGTATCATAGAAAGTTTTGACCAGAGATGTCTTGTAACAAAAATATATAAGTACCTACTTACTAATTATATATAAGACAGTATGGTTATGTGGAAAGATGGAAAGTAGGACTAAAATTTAATTAAGATAATGTTCATCATTTAAAACATATACATTAAATGCTAGTTGTGTCTAGCGAAAGCGACACTAGGCATCTTATATGTTTTATATTGTACATATACTCGTTTGTGGAATATCAGAATCCTGAGCACAAATGTCCCGGGCTAGTTGGAGATCCCTGTGGATACACAGTTTTTAATTGTTGTTTTTTCAGTCTGGATCCGCGATAAATATCATCTCTAGCCTCCAAAATGTGGCAACTTGTTATTGGGTGCGTGTTAAACTTTTACTTGACATATTTTTCTGAATAAGTAAACTAAATTTCATAACCATAATACATGACTATTTGGTTTTAGAAAATAATAGCACCTTGATTTTTATTCATTTAACAATTTATACGATGTTAGACACTAAAATGGTACCTACCTATCCTCTTAAAAGTTATTAAAAAACATATTCCTACATTTTATTTTCTATTCTTTGATTTCTTCAATGAATCATTTTTATTTCTTGTGTATTTAATGCGTAGTTTATTTTTCACTAAGGTCACTAAGTTATTGTGGTTGAAAGGTAAAGGCTATAAATCTGTTATACGTAGTGTGTTTTAAAATGTTCAACTGTATGTTTTCTATTTTTATGCACAATTTTATAAAATACCTACAAAATTTATCTTCAGTTGTAGAAGTTTAGTTGATATTTTTTATTTTGATTCTGTGTGTCCATTAATTTTATTTTGCTTTTAAACAATTTTCATAACATATTTTTATTCATATTTATTTTGATAAATTTGATTCCCACGCTAACAGTAATGTGAGATCGAGTTGATTAATTAACGAGTAATAAGTAAATTTCCTCATATTAATATTTAATTATAATATATACCTAATATTGCAGTCATTAAAATAAAGATGACGTATTTTGGTTATTACGATTTCATAATTATTTTTAAAGTGTAATTAATGAGAGCGAAAACATGATTGATGGTTAGAAGACCACCTTTCATTTTTTTTCAAAGAAAATTTGCCGTGAAAATAAATCTTGAAAAGTATTGATGAATAGTTGTAGGGAGAGTATTGATCGAGATCTATTTAAAGGTGATGAACAACATATTGAGACAAGTTGCTTAAATACTTTTAACAAAAAAAAGAAGATATAGAAAATATTAATCTATAACTTAATAATTATTTATATAATATCCAAAGTGACTTTGTTTACACCACTTATGAGGACTAACGAATAAGTACGAATATTTGTTAATTTGATTGAAACTCTCAGTCCATCCACTTACCATTGTTTCGAAACCATGCTGCGAGAATGTTTCTTTCTACATCTATAAAGTTTTCCAAGTTCCTGATCCGTCGAGAGCTGGAACAGTTCTGGCTTCGACCGCGGTTAATAGTTAGTTATTGGCGTTCAAAGATTACCCACTGCTCTGAAACATTACAAATAATTGTGGTAATTCCTATTCAGGCTAGGGATTTAGCGTCTGTATCCATGTACACTCCGAAGAGTATACTAGATCACGTAGTAACGCGTTTCGATAGCGAATTGTAGCAAATAGGAGTTTACATATTATAGGTATTATAACTAGTGGAGTTTATGTGAAACCCAATAGGGCGGTACTTGCTATATAGTAGTACAGCGTTTCTCTCATCCATTTTCGACGGGAGACCGTACTTCACAAGAATCGGTTTCAAATTCACGAGATATCGTATTGAAAATGAGACTTAATAGAATAGTTGTATGAAACTCACTCGACGTATCGTAGGGTATGTTTATGTCTGGCTCCGACTTCAAAAAGTGATTTGATGTAAATAAATATTTTATTATATTTATTTTATACACTTGAACGACTCTAATGGGGCATTTACATATTGATTGGTAGGTATGTAGTGTTGGCACAACAAGAAAAATAATGGGAAAGATACCACAGATTTATTATACACATACAAAAAGTAAATACAAAGGAGGAGTAAAAATACAACATTAATTTTAAAAATAAAATTTAAGAGTAAAATAACAGCATAATTATTCTATGTAGAAAATAATTCAAAGCAAAGTAATACCTAAACAAAAAGCGGTGATAGTCCAGCGGTAAGGTTGTCGCCTCACATGCGTGAGGTTGACGGTTCGAATCCGGACGGGGCACGCACCTCTGGATTTTTAAAAAATCTATGTGCGGATTTATATCACTAGCTATGTGTAACCATGATCCAATTTGTCTGGTTCCCCTTTCTAAGGGTTACGAAGGTCAGATGGCAGTCGCTTCAATATAATAACCAGACTCGCCAATTCCAGGATCATGGTCAAAGCGTACCCCGATAGAAACGGGACAAAAGCGCTAAGGGTAAAGAAGAAAGAAGAAAGTAATACCTAAACAAAATGATTATGAAATAAGCAAATAAATTGACATAAAAAAGAGGAAGAGAATAGCAGAATAGTACTATGTAGACAAAAAAATAGCAAAGCAAAGCAATAACTAAAAATTATAATTAGCGTTAAGTAACTCATTAAAACCATCTATCTTTCCAAGGCGGTGTAATCCAACTGTCGATTTGTTCAAGAGAATTTATTTCTCTTAACATATCGACAAAGTATCAAGCCAAGATTCGCGAGAATTGTATGCCAGGTGTATATTTTTCACGGTTTTTTCAACATTGAAGCCAAAAAAACACCAACTTAGAGGCTTCGCAGCATATGTTCTATGTATATGGATTTACTCAGAAATCGGAGTAGAACATTTAGGGCCTTACTTACTATTTGAAATACGAGTTAAATCCAATGTTGTCAGTTTTGACCATACAAAAAACTGGGTAAGTATCATCTTAAACACAAATTGCTCATAGTAAGTAAGACCATTGTGTTTAACAATTTTTATAAAAAATGAATTTAATGACGACATCGTTTCATACAATTTTTAAGGCAGTATACACTATGTACACAATATCTCACTCAATAGTTTGATACCTACTTACATACATAATACCATCATGCTGTTTTCATATTCTGGTTAAGAAAAACAGACTGGCCTCCATACTGTCCTATCCTGACATAAATGTTTTATAATAGAAAACAAAATATCTTAAAATATTTAATTTGTTCATTCATTCATTCATTCATACCATCACGGCATATCCCACAATGTGGGGTAACCAGCGAAAGATGTGCGGGTGTGCATTGCCATATAAAAGGGAGCACAACATATCTGTGTATACCCACACACCAGTCTCGTCTCACCTAAAAAGGCACTATATTCAGAATGGGTGGTGAACCTCATTGCTGAACTATGTGAGATGTTATTGTTTCCTGTTGTATTTTCGATTACCCGGCTCTTACGGGACACTCAAAAACAATAATAGAAAAGAGTGGAAGCACTATTCTAAGCCGGTGCCTCACAGCTAGGTCACCCCAATATATCATGTAGGTATTATTAAATAACTTTGCAATTCAATCAACAAAGTATATTTTTATGTTAAGATAGACAAACTATTAATGCAGTATGGTGAAGAATGCTTATGTTGTATGAAATATTTTAATAAAAGCAGATAAATTTTGTTTTAAAGAACACGAGAGAATTTTGAAAATTTTGACACGTGATATCATATGAAGTAATTTTATGTTATTCATAAAAAGCTAATCATTTCTATGTTCAAGCTCTTTAAATTATAACATGAAATCAAATCTACAAAAATTAATGAGAATGTTATCGAAAACTCTAATATTAATGAGAATGTTATTGAAACCCCCAAAATTACCGAGGATTTTATTGAGGACATAACGCCTAAGAAGGTAACATTATTAAATAACTCGTAAAAAGAAAACATGCAAACATATATTTAAATAAATATTATCTAATGATACAATTAAGTTATACCAAAAATCACTTATGTTTTTGTCTAAAATAAATATTGTTTCTTTACAGATATCGTCTGGTTTTCATAATAAATAAAAAAAAACACCGAAGAACAGTAATATGAATATAAACAAAGAAATAACTAGACAAGTAACTTCAATTGCAGAAGTAGAAATAGAAAATAAAAAAAATATATATATTCGATCCAATTAGAAAACGCTAAGAAAAAATCACAATACTTAGACTTAGCCAATACAATTGCAGAAAAAGATATGGAACATAAAAGAGAATTACACGAAATAAGTATTGAAATTGCAAAGGAGTCGCGTAACTTAGATGTTATTGGAATATAATAAACGTGGAAATTATCTAACCATCTCTTGTATGCATCTTTAACCACAGGCAGTAAGAGTTTTACTCCTAAATATTGGTGGAAAAGGATATTAAATAACAAAGTTGCGGAAGCAACAATTGGAAATACAACCTTTTATGCCACTGAGAATTTAATGTTGATTCAATGTCCTCAAGGAAATTATTTAGTTTCAAGAGACCATTTATTGATAATATCAGATTTAGCTTCTCAAAGATATTTGCTTAAGCTATATAGTATTATATGTAATAATATGGAAGACTATGATTCTTTTATAGATATAAATACTTTAGACAAATTTTTGCTAAATGGAGATCTCATATTAGAGGAAGCAGGAAACTTAGGATATGAGTATATTTATAAAATGGAACCTGCAGCATTAAGCAGATTAGTAGGAGATATTAAAATTGGTTCAGATCCTATTGACAGAAAAACATTTAAAGAAATAATGAGAGATGCAACAAATAATATAGCAAAAGAATTAAACATTCAAATTCTACACTTAGAAAGAGAAGAACTATTAGACAACATTCAAGACAAACCTCATTTATTGTCACAATTATACGGACTATATAGAATATGGGGACATCCCACATTAGAGCCCTGTGATGGAGCTATAGCTCTTAAGAAAATAGCAACTTATGTAAGACTATCTTGCCAAGAATTAATAGACAAAATTGAATGCAAATTTAAAGAGGAATTCATCTTACGATACATCTCCAAATATAATAAATGGCCCATTATGAATATTGATAGATTGATGCCAAATCACATTATTAGATCATGTTATGAAAAACAATTACCTTTTCCCAAAAAACACAGATATTACAATAGACAAAATTTGACATTAATATCTTTTGAAAAAACATTTCCTGTGGATCCAAAGTTTGATATCATTGAAATGCTTTCAGACAAATCTATGTCATTATTAACAGATGAACTGATAAAAAAAGCATTAATGAAGAAAGAGGTGTTGGAAATGCTATAGATAGATCAGTCTTAATCAAATGGATTGAGTCAGATCTGCAAGATCCAGAAGTTTTCTTAAAAGAGATAGATATTAATCGGTACAAACACAATGAAAAATCTTTTGGAGTCAAAGAGAAAGAAAGAGAAGGGAAATCCAAACCTAGATTGTTTGGACTTATGACAATGTACAAAAGAATGTACATTGTATTAACTGAATCCTTAATTGCAGAGTATTTTGTCCATCTATTTCCTGAAATAACAATGGTGGATGACGAGTTTTCTCTGGATAAGAAAAGAATGAATTTTACTAAAACTGCTACTACTGACAAACAAACAGAATATCAATATTTAATTTGTGTTTAAGTGTTAATAGTTTTGTACGTATTCTTCAGTTATACTTACTATCGCCAACGACAGTTGGATCTCATGTGTTACATGCAACTAGTCTGTGTATTGGTGAATTAATAATTAAGTTGTTACGTAGATTCTCAATATGAAATTGTGCATTTTGACGCGAAGCATACCTTGTGTGTGGGTACTACGAATTATATTATTTGAATTATCTCAGGGGAGCTAATAATATGTATGCTACTCATATAATATTTTGTTTTAGATGTAAAAATAACGTTCTTTATAAATAAATAAATTAGGTAATTATTTTGCACTTGGTTGTGTAAGTATTTTTTAGTTCTGTTGATTTTATTTTATGTTGTATTGATTTTTTCATTCAATTTTTTTGATTTCTTTGATATTTTTTTAATCATAACGTACAGAAATAAATTAAAAAATAGTTTATCAAAGAACTTTTTTCTATACAGGTATGAAACTACAAATTTTCACGGACCATAATTTGGGAAAAGATGCTTCAGTTGGTTTATAATGTTTGTTATGTATGAAGGATGTGTATGTATGTATTAGTGAGCCTAGGTATGTACAGGGTGTACAAGTTTATATTTAGTGGATCGATTAAAAAAAGTAAGCCGTGTCTCAAAAAAATGTTTATTAATTATTGAAGTACGCAATTTGGGAATTTATTTTTTAAAAATAAACTGTGGACCCTCGCGTTCGCAGCACTCATTTAATCGAACAGTAAAATTACTTCTCAGTGATGGCTACCATTTCGTGACGGATATTTCCTTTCAAATGCGCCAGGGAAGTCGGTTTACTGGCATAATCATTAGATTTAATATAACCCCATAGGAAAGAGTCCATAGGGGTTAAATCGAGACTTCGTGGAGGCCAATTTATGTCACCTCTCCAGGAGATCAATTTGCCTGGGAAAAATTTACGAACTCGTGGCATAGATGTATTGGACGTGTGTGACGTTGCTCCGTCCTGCTGGAACCATGTTCTTTGGTTATAGCCAGGAAAGTAAGTTTTGCAGTTCAGGCACCAAGAAGTCGTCTAACATCTCCACATAACCCTCTGAATACAAATATAAACTTTATTTTGAGACACCTTGTATAATACCCCCCCCCCTACTATTACCTTTGGCAATCATTATTGAAGAGGATGTAAGGGAAATTGGCAATTATGCGGACGGTTCGCCCGCTTTACTTTGACCTATTTATTATGTACCCCGATAGCCCTGTACTGGGTGGGTCAATTTTTGCCTGTCGTTTACAATTTGCATAAAGAATCGGTGGGAGATTCCCTAAGTCGATAATATTGTTGTACTAATACTATTACTACTAACTAACCCACCCTAAGTTTCGAAATTCAACCACCCTAGATATAATTTTGAAACATTTATTACAGCTTTGAGACGTCTGCGCGTTGCATAAAGTTTTATTCACGTTTAAATTCTGCCACATTCATACTGTCAATGTTAAACACATAATATCGAACGAAGTTTATGCAGCAATAAAAATCAAATTCATAATCTATTGTGAAACGATATAAATGGTACTAAAACAATTACACAAGTTTGCATGGAATAGGTGGTGGCAAAGCGGTCAGTGCGCTGGATTAGTAATCCAGTGGTCGTGAGTTCGAATCCTGCCACGACCGATTTCGTTCACCTATAGCACAAGCTTTTGTGCTTTATTTAGGGAATGTTTGAAGATGTATATGTGCTTGTTTCAAGGATAAAAAAAATCAAGCTGGAGATGCATTCTCATCGGGAATACACAAGAGTCGAGAAGTTAGCTAAAAATCAATTGCAATATTTCAGTACAAACAGACAAGTGAAGTTAAATGAATGTGTCTAAGTATAACAGATGATAAATTATATTAAAATAAAGTATAAAATAATCTGTCGCTGGTTACCCTAATTTGTGGAATATAACGTGATGGTGTGAATGAATGAATGAAATTATACAAAATTAAAATTAGTTTTCCGTTGAAAACGGTCAACTTCTTCTTTATGATCTCATTTTGACAGAGGTGCTCGCACGTTTTGGAAAATTTAGTTTGTAAACGCGTTAATGGGCGTCATATAAATTAATTGATATTCATCGACCTCTGATGAGTTTTGGGGACTGGTGAGGATTGCCAATCTCCTGTTAGCCATTCCTCGAGTTTTTTTCTCTCATAATAAATATGTATCATGTGTATATGTGGGCAGTTCCCTTCGTAGAGCTCGTCAAGCAAAATAATGCGGACGAAGTCATCTGCGCACAAATTAATTTTAGTACAGGGATATAGGTACTCTGATTTTGAACAGCTAATAAAATCAGTTGACGTTCAACGTTGTGTTGTGTATTGCGTGTCATTCTTGCCCCCCCGATCTTTGCAACCATACATTTGTAACCGTGTTGTACCTATATAGCTGTCACTCGCTTGTGGAGCTCTACGCGTTCTCTCGGCAGCACCGTTCAGCCATCACGATCCCATTAACCATCAGGATGTTCAGGATAGTGATCATTACGGAACATTTCGCGCTAATGGCTTTGGGCAATTTTGATTTTAATTTGACCACGCGTTGTAATTTGGTCTGATTCAGCGTTTCCTAACGTCGGCGGTGGTCAACTTGGCACAAGGCGACGCTCATCAATTGATCGAATAATGACCCCGGGTCATTTCGAAGATGAGTAACTCCGAATTGTGGGTTGGTACATAGCAGCATAGATCGTTTCGTAGATCGACGTAATTCTCACGTGTGAAGTTTTTTATGACGATCGAGTCGTGCGTATTTATTTATCTTTTCTTTATTTTCCTCAATCGTTTTTTGCCCTGGCCATTTCGTCCAATTATGTGGGGTCGACCCTTCTGATCCTTATTTGTCAAATTTTTCTCTCTTGTGCGTCTTCTTTGCGTAAGTCAGCCTCCCGCAACTCTCTTCTGATGGTGGAGTACCACGTTGTTAGCGGTCTGCCTGGTCTTCCGATCTGTACTCGGATGTCCATCGCTCTGCGTATCATATTGTCCTCTGGTCGCCGTATAACGTGTCCATACCATATCAATCTACTCTCGAGTAACTTATCGGTGATCGGGCCATGCTAAAGTTTTCTCGGATATAGACATTACGCTCTACGCACTCTGTCCATCATGGTCACGCCCTCCGCCCATTTCTCAGCATTCTCATTTCAACTCTGTTGGTGAATCTCCTTCAGAGCCCATCACTCGGCGGCATAAGTCATGGCATGTGACACTTTTATATATCTGACCTTTTATTTTGATGGGCATTCTACGATCACAGATTATGGAAGAACTCAATCATCCTTTGTGTTGGATACAGAGAGAAGGGAATATTGCACCTACCTGGTGGCTAATTTCTTCCTTCTTCTGGAGTCTTCACGGAAGCCACTCACTGTTCTCTGGTATCACAACACACACTATATTGATGGTGAATGAAACCACTTTCAAACACGGTTTGGGTATATGAAGGGGGGCGCACGGCGCGTAGTTTTTAGTTGATCAACACGAAAATGTATCGAAACTAATTTACTTCAACTGTGTGTGACGTACACGACGATGAGTTGACGATTGTATATATTATATACTGCTGTGTTGTACAGCTGGCTACATATTTTAGGAGAGGAAAAGGTTGAGAGTGTTGCCACATTTACCGAACAATATGTGAAAATATGTTTTGCAGCAATCCGAAACGAAGAACCTTTGTTACATTCCGTCTGATGGTACGGTCTTCGTCTGATCCGAGGGCACGTGACATATTTGTTTATTGTTTTTAAGTCATTTGTAATTCAATTTTATAGTTTTTTTTACTCAATGATTATGATGTTGCTCATTATCGAAGATAAATTCTAATAACTACGGTGCAGATACTCAAATATATAATCGGCAGGTAGGTAAGTATGAGACTCTCAATACAAGACTTTCAAGTTTGTTTGCAAAGGTCATGCCTCATATTATGTGACGCTCAGTTATCCATGCCTACCCCGTATTATACATTGCATCATTGTTTTTAATTTAAGAATTTGAAACATTTACTACAAAACATTGCGAAAATTGAATGATGTTATTACAGTATTACAAGTACTGATAATAACATTGCATAAAACCTTTTTTTATACGATAGGTGAAAAACAAGTGCTGATGTACGCCAGAATAATATAATGACAGCTTTTCCTTAGAAAATTGCAGATAAATGTCATTTTTCAGTTTTAACCGACTCGCACTTACAGATTTCACACTCTGTGATTTTTTCATGTGAGTCAAGTCAATTTCACTCAACACCAGTGACATATTTTACCACGGTGTCATCCTAGGACCTACTTGCGTTTTAGTTCACTTCCTTGTTGATTCATTTTTCAGGTCAAATTTATTATCGAACGACATTTTGTGTTTTGTTATTGGTAATAAAGATGGCGTGTTGATGCAACGTTCAATTTACTATTTAGATCTGTCGGTATTGCGTTATATTTTATTGAAGTCACTATCGAGATAATGATCCTATTGGGGAACCTTTGCGTGTCTGCGGTCTGTTTACTGCGGTAGTTCTAAATCAGTGGTCCGGACTTCTTACAAATTTCTCGAATATTTGTAATGAAGTATGTCTATATTTTTTTATTGCCACTAACTTATCCACCATTTAATTTGTTTTAAATCGAACATACAATTCTACATAATAGCTACCTTATGCAAAATCGACTAGACCAAGGAGACGCTGTTTAAAAATTATTCATTCTTTCGGAGTTAAACTTGTGGCCCATTTTTAAACAATTTTATTTATTAAAAATCAATTTATTTTTCCACAACTGAGTATCGAAATCAACTTTGTTATCAAAATTTGATTCATTCTGTTTCAAGGCGATTCCTTCTTCTCCAGGATGTCGGGATAAAAATGTATTTATAGTAAAAATGATAAGCTTTTAGAATAATTAATTTGTCAAATGAGTATTTTAGGTTGTATTTTCTGAATAATTCCTTTGTCATGAATACGGTGTATTTTTAAAATATTCTGCTTTGATGTCGGATCATTACGTTTACCCTGATTTTTCTTTTGAGGAATTGAATAAGTAAGCTTTGTTATTGCCGTTTTAGAATATATCAAAGAAATATTTTTTCCATTCACATGTGTTTTGTAAAACTTTAAAAATAGTTTATGATTTGCGTTTGCTTTTCAGAATACGTAAGTAGGTATATGTATGCATATATACTTGTAGTATGGAATAGTAATAGTCATCCTTTTTGCTTTGATTTTTTTTTTGTGTAGAGTTATTCTTTGAATTATTTTAAATCCATTAGCAAATTAGCACATTCGTATTTCTTTTCTTGATAGGATTTGCTTTATTCGTTTGTACAGTTAGTATTCTTTGTAGTACGCTATGTGTATCATAGAAACAAATTGTCGTTTTTCTCACTAACAACGTCATATTATTTTATTCGCCTAATAGCTCCGGCATAATTGCAAACTCTGAAGCTAGCCGTGTCAAGTCTTATCGAGATAGTTAATTTCTTTCATTGAGTAAAACTAAAAAGATATTGGGGATTTTTGCAACAGCTGGTAAAGTATGTACATACCTACCTACTTAATAGCAAAGACGTCATATCTACAAATATGTCAGGTAGACTATTTTTATTGTGTTCCCAACAAAATGCAACTTGAAACGATACAATTAAAATAAATTACTTAGTATGAACCATCAGTGAGTAATTTACGTTACTGAGTTTCGAAGCTGTCTGTCCAGACGAAGGAGCGAGTCTGTACTAAATCTACTGAATTAACACGTGACTTGGTTTTAATACGTTTTTGATCAAATTTCGATCGCTAGTTTGGTCGTATTTTCCAAACCAGTATACACGGAGGTAACTTCCCGATCAGTTAGAATTCTGAATCTTTCAGAATTTGTTCCCGATAGCAATGCATGTTAAAATTGTTGCTTGATTCATTGATATTTTGATAAAGTTGAACAATTTTGTATTTCATATTAACTTAGTGTAACTCTTTACGTACCATTTATATTGTTTCACAATATATTATGTATGTTATATATTTGAATTCGTTTGCTGTATACAAAAACTGCGTTTGAAATTATGTGTTTGACATTAGCAGTATGAATGCAAACAATCTACTGACTGATGTGAAATATTTTTTTTATTCTCTTTTTTGGAGTTGTCATACACAAATTTATCTTTGTCAATATTGTAATGTTGTGTACGTTCTATTGTTTTTTTTAAATAAATAAATAGACAAATATCAATTTGAACGTGAAGACATCTTAAAACAGGGTCTCCTTTTTTTTTATTACTTACTTTTTTCCAGTAAGTTCCATTACGATTTACTCCATTTATAATATTTTTTTACTATAGACAAAGAATAATGAAAAACTTATGTATCGTTTTATTTATTGCAGGCACTAACCGGTATCGGTCCATCGAAGACCATCCTCAAATCACTCTTCGTAGAGTTTCATTAAGAATTCTCTGTCAAAATACTGAACAAACCAAATATGTTTGGGTTGAATTTTGTTGGGTTGAAAAAAAATGGTAGTGTAATTTCACATTCAACTCGCACTTTGTCCTGTTTTGGTGATATTATTATATTATTATATATACCATCACGTCATTTCCCTATTTGGGGTAGACAGAGAGAACCGAAAGCCAGACTGTTCTCTCAACACACATTTCTCGCTTCATTTACGTCCATGCATCGTCTCATACACGCACTTCTGTTATTCTTACTTCTATCGTCTCCATCTTTCTCAACTCCATTTATGTGATCGTGCCAACTTTTCCTTGACTGGCCTCTACTTTTCTACCACCTAAAGGAATTTATATTCATCTTACTTAATCTTACTCATCTTTCTTATATGGGACGCTTATTCTATGATCAACTTAATCTAGATTAAGACTATCTCCGTTTTAGCAAAAGTTATTTGTTTCTCTTCTGTTCTGGGCAGAAGGTGAAAACCGGTCCTTACCGTTATTGCGACTTGTATATTGGAAATCGTACACTGGACCAAGTCGTTGTTATATATGCCTATCGTGTATGGACTATTTTGCACATAGATAAGTAGCGCATATACCTACCTAGTTTCCATCTACCAGCTCGTTGTAACTTTGAACTGTAATGGTAACATTTTCTTACTTTGATGTTCCTTGTACTATTGCATCTCTACCTACCTTCGATTGTTTACAAATGATCACTAATAAGTCAAATACCTACTTTTACTCCTCACTACTCCAAGGGAATTTAGTGGGGACTGTGGGGAGTTATGAATTCGCAATTTTTAAGGCTATTTTTTATTGCATATTATCAACTAGTATCATGCTGAGATTGTATTCTGAAAGTTTGTTTCATCACAATGTATCTGTGTGCGTGTGTGTGTGTGTGTGTGTGTTTTTGTATGCTGCATGTATGTATGTACAGTCCCTGATCTAATTATTAGCCCACCCTAGGAAATTTGGTAAATTATGACTTTTGGATTTAAAAACTCACATTTTTATAAAAATATATTTGTGTATTTAAAACTTTGGGTGAATATACATATTTTTAAACATAAAACAATAACAATTAAAAAAATAATAGTTCTTTAGTACTTTATTTTAATATTTTGTGGATCCTCCCTTATTTTTTATCACAGCTTGCAAACGGCTTGGCATGCTTTCGATACATTTAAGAGCCATTTCTTTCAAATGATCATTATGGTTCCAATGCCATATCACTTTCTCGATTAATTGGGTCTTATTCGTAACATTTTCTTTAGATATTTCCCTCTTCAATAGTTCCCACACATTTTCAATGGGGTTGAGGTCAGGGGAGTTCCCCGGCCAGTTTAGAAGTGGGATTTTTTTGGTTTCAAGTAGTTTTTTTACAGATTTCGCTGTATGGCATGGAGCTCCATCTTGCATAAATATAAATTTATCGCCCGAATGTGGAAACCATTCCTTTATTTGAGGCATCAGTCGAGTTTC
The DNA here is from genome assembly GCA_963576475.1 of Molanna angustata. Taxonomy (NCBI): domain Eukaryota; kingdom Metazoa; phylum Arthropoda; class Insecta; order Trichoptera; family Molannidae; genus Molanna; species Molanna angustata. The sequence goes on from OY754973.1 coordinate 6,294,287, forward strand.
AATGACTTTTTGGTACTGGTCCTGTTTCATTATGCCCTCAACAATGTACAGCCGGCCAAGACCTTTACCACTAATAACTGACCAGAACATTAATTTTGGAGGATGTTTGATAGTTTTAATTACACAGTCCTGGTTGTACTTCTCAGATGAAGTTCTTTTAACATACTGTGCCTTTTGTGTCAGTATTTCGATCGTTGACTCGTCACTAAAGCATACCTACAAATAACCAGAATTTTAGACAGAATTTAATGAATATTTCTAAAAAAATAATAAAGCATAATCAAATATATTTTTTAATCTTACTCTTTTCCAATCTTCAACTGAGAAATCGGAATACAGTTTAGCCCACTCCAACCTTTTTTTCTTCATATTATCCGTCAATTTGGGTTTTCGTACTGGCCTTCGACTTTTCATTCCTAGTCTATGGAGACTTCGACGGACAGTAATAGTGGCTACTTTTACTCCCGCCTCATTTAATTTATCAGTCAATGTAGTATTGGTAGCAAATCTGTTTTCTTTAACGATTTTCACCAATTTCCTTTCATTCCTAGGTGTCATTATCCTTTTACGTCCACATTTACCATGCCTCTGAGCATCCAATGATAGCCCATTTGTCAATTTTTCTTTAATTCGTCTTACTGTACGCCTTGATATGTTACATTTTTTTGCTATTTCACTTATAGTAACATTTTCTTTGGTCAAAAGGTGTTCCACTACTGCTTTTTTTTCAACACTAATATCTTTGGCCTTGCTCATAATGAAATTTAAGGTTAAAACCACGTGTAAATAATTAGGACGGAATTCAAACTAAATTTCTATAGAACAAAATAAAAAATAAATGAATTAATAGTCCAAAACTTATTGTAAAATGCGTAGAAAAAAGAAAACACAGTTTTTTGTAGAAAAAAACACCAAATTAACCACTAAACTTAAACGAAGACACAACCGAACTGCCCAGACAACAAAACACAAATCCTATAGAAAACACTAATGTCATATTTCATGTGTAAATGTTGCCAACCTAATAATAAATTAGTGTTGCCAACAATTAAAATGAACCATAAAATATATCCAAAACAGTATTCAATATTTTGTTTTTGCATAAATTAAGATATGTATTAATAACAAGAGGAAAAAGTCATAATGTACCAAATATACCAGGGTGGGCTAATAATTAGATCAGGGACTGTATGTATAATTTATTTAGATGTAAAAAATAAATACACTTTCTTACATCTAGTATAACCAATAAGCATATTAACAAGTTGAAAAAATAAAAAGTTTTCACAGTATTAAATGTATAAAAACAACAAAAAACAAGAAAATATTCAAATTTACACAAAAATACAAAGGAAGCATACAATATCTTAAAATAACTTTTCCTTTATGTATTTAACACTTAGGCGACGAAAACCGTACTATAAGAGCTGTGAACTTTGTACGTCGTGTTGATTCTTTAAATTTTGTATATCTTCTACTCTCTTTGACCCCATTACATTTTGAAGGATATCTAATCAGTGCTTCTGATTTTTTTCAACTGTCAAATATTTCAAAGTGACCCCAAGCTCAGAAAAATAAAAAATGATGTTTTCATTTTCAAATTGCGAAAAAGGCACATTACTTTTATAAAAATGACTTTGAAGAGTTATCAAGTTTTAATAATAAAATATTTAAATCAAAAATACCTAATTTTTTTTTTTTTTTTATTTATTTATTTATTATAATTTACAAAATCTTTTTTACATATTAAATATATATATATCCACCTCACTAGGCTTAGCCTGTACCGAGGTGGAATATTTCACAATCACATTAATATACATATTTATACAATATTTTCGTATTTCATTCAGTTTTGTGACAGTATGCATTCTATATAACATGATTTATATAACTATAGGTAATCAAGAATAGTACATCAAGCAATAAAGCAGAAAATAAAACAAAACAATGGTTTATATATAAGTAAACAAAAATATATCAATCAATAAGGCGAGAGAAAAAAAAAAAAATAAATAAATAATATATATATAAACAAAACAAAACAAAAATATCAGATATAGTGTGGTCTGTTTTGCACCCACACACCAACACCCAAACACCCACACGCACACACCCTCACACACACACACACACACACACACACACACACACACACACACACACACACACACACACACACACTCACACACGCACGCACACACACACACACACACACCACACACACACATATACACACGCGCTCACCCACATACGTACATACCCTGTTCATCTGTGCACTAGGCAGGGACATAGGTAAGTACCTTTTCAGTATCTTTTCTTCCCATTTTTAATAGCCAATCCGTCAACAATCCTTTAAGTGCAGGATTACCAATAAACTTCTTCAGGTTAAAGTTTTTATCATGAACCGAGTTAAACAGCCTGGGTGCCAAAAACGAGAAGTGCCTATGTGCAAACTCTGTTCTGGTCCTGGGCACCTTATAATGCTTTTCGTTGCGACATCTCGTTGAAAGTTGATGAGACAATGGTATCAGCAGATGTTGATGCTTGTTGTAATGTAGTACAATTGTTTTTGTGTATATTTGTCTAACGTCAAGTACACCAAATTCGCGAAACAGTTGGTCGGATGGATGTCTATATGGTTTTTTATTTATGACCCTTACAACGGCTTTTTGGCTTTTAATAAGCGGATCTAGGGCAGCTAAGGTGGCTCCCCCCCAACCCAATATTCCATATGTTAGTATACTTTGTACAAGAGCGAAATAAATAGATTTTAATGTTTTTAGAGATAGCATGTTTCTTATTTCCTTGAATATAAATACAGTTTTCCTTATTTTATCAGATGTGTTTTGTATGTGTTGTTTCCAGTCAAGTCTTTCATCTATAATTATTCCAAGGTATTTAGTGTCTTTGACTTTTTTAATGCTCGGGCATTCACATAAATAAGGTGTACCATCGTCTGAGGGATTCTGTAAACAGGAATGTATTTTCAAGTTTTTGGTCTTTAGATAGTCATCGTCTCTGTTCGTTATACTCATGGTCATGTAAACAGTTTTGTCTGTATTTAGTGTAAGTAGATTATTGTCCAACCAAGTTTTAATCAATTTAAGGCCTTGCTCAGTTTTTTTATGTACGCCGTCCCATGTTTTATCACTAAAAATAACTGCTGTGTCATCTGCAAATGATACAATGTCTCCATCCATCATATTGAGCTTCATCAGGCCATTTATATAGATCAGGAACAGAACTGGCCCTAAAACACTTCCCTGAGGCACCCCAAACTGGATTTCAGACTTATCGCTAGAGTAGTCCCCTATTTTAGTCTTTTGTACGCGGCCAAAAAGATAATCAGTAAACCAACGATATACTGCTCCACAAATTCCCATTTCAGCTAGCTTTGACAGCAGTAACCTGTGTGAGACCGTATCGAAAGCTTTGGCAAGGTCAAGGTAGACTGTGATGCATCTATCCCCCTTGTCTAGTATGCTAACCTGTCGCGCCGTCAGACATCCTATTGCCTCTTGGGTACCCATATTTTTACGGAATCCAAACTGCAGGTCGGACAATATTTTATGTTTATCCAGAAATTCTGTAAGTCTATTTTTTACAGCTACTTCGATAACTTTTGACAATGAGTTTAGGAGGCTTATTGGCCTATAGCAACCTATGTCTTCCTTATTTCCACCCTTATATATTGGGCACAAAACAGCCTCTTTCAAGTGATTTGGAAATGATCCTTTATTGAGGCTCAAATTGCATATGTGAGTTATGGGTGATTTAAGATTATCACGGCATGCCTTTAATATTTTGGATGATATTAAGTCAGTACCTCTTGAGTTCTTACTCTTTAGTTCAGACAGTATTTTGTGTACTTCTGTAGTTGTAATACTCTCAAATTTATTGAATTCATGCTGTACTGGCTGAATTCCAATCGCATGCATCGGGTCCAGGCTCTGTAGGTCCATCTCGGTTTTATTTAATTTTTGTAGAGTTTTCTGTGCTAGAGAGTGTCCCACATTAGTATAAAATTTGTTCACCTTGTTCAGGGCTTCCTCGCACTGTTCCCCACTCATTCTATATAGTTTACCTTCCAACATTATTTCTTGAGGTATGTGTCTTTGTTTTTTTCTATTTGCTACCTCGTTAAGCAGTTCCCATGTTTTTTTCGGGTTATTAGATACAGCGTTGAATTTTTCTCTATAATAGTTATTTTTTACCGTTTTTAGTAGAGCCTTACAAGCGTTTCTATATCTTATATATATTTCTTTTCTCAGTAGGTCAAATGGATTTCTTTTTAATTGTTGGTGTAACTTATCTCTAATATTTATGCTACGTAGCAAACCTGTTGTAATCCAAGGTTTGAGTCGTCGTCTGGAGTGAGGGGTGTGCTTAGTGATCGTGTTAGAACGGATAATGTTTTCTAAATTTTTTACAAAGTAGTCAACACTATCATTAACATCATCAATTTCATAAAGTTGGGACCAGTCCAACAGACTCGTCTGCAGATCTATTCCGTCATAATCGATGCTGTCGTAGGAGAAATCATTTGATTGTATTCCTCGGTGTACTGTTCTATTTACAGTGAGTATGGTGGGAAAGTGGTCTGTCAATAGTGAGTCACATACAATGCCGATAATATTATTTTTATTGGCCCTGGTCCTAATCATCATGTGGTCCAGAAGAGAGTTATCTCTTGTAGGCAAGTTAATTGCCGACATCATCCCGTTTTCGGCAAGTAGACACATGTAATCATCAACGCATTTATTATTCTTTTGTAAAATATTGATATTTAAATCACCTACCAGTATGCATTCATGAGCATTATCCATTCTCAGTAACCGAGAAAGTGACTCGAGAAATAGTTGAATGTCATGATTTGACGGCGACCTATAGATGCCTATAACCGAAGTATCACAGTCTATCTTCACTCTCAAACAATTAGCGTTGACCAGTGTGATCTCTTCAACAGAAGCTTGGAGTGTTTTTCGTGTAAAAATTGTTACTCCGTCATTTTGTTTATGGTTAATTCTAGTGTAAAAAGTATCATAGCTATCAATATTTTTCTGAACAAAATCATCCCTCAGCCAACATTCAGAGAGTACTAACACGTCAAAATCGATTTTTAGATTTGAGATTAATACCATTAAATTATCAAAGTTCTTATTTATACTACGTATATTACAATGCAATATTTTAAGGCTAGATTCCTTTCCAATGACGCTTGAACATCGCCAAGTGGGGAGCATTACTGTGCGTATTTCTTCCAAGTCTTCATTATCAAAAATCACATCAGCCGCGCCCTTGTCCCATAACCGGCCTAAATTTCCTTCGCTTACTCATGGTGTCGGCGAAGTGGTTAAATATACCGTATCCATAAAAAAAATAAAAAAATCAGGACACAATAAGTTAGATAATATGATACAAAGTAATCACTCACTCGAGTCGACTGATGTTTTCCGCAACCCTCAAATAACCATGTGTATATTAAGTACATAATCATTTCCCTGAGACAAACGCTGTCACAAACACTTAAGTAACACATATATGAATAATAATTTTATTACAATACGATTACAGTTAGATTTCGAGTTATCTATATTTTTTTCTATATTAGAGTATTTTACTAAGTATAAATCTGACACACTATGTAACAATGGAGCACAAAAATTACAGCTCAAGTAACTCCAAAATAAAGGCATCAAAGTTGGGATGTATTTTCTACAGTGGCATATTCCAATTTTATGAATTTTATCAATAACTTTTAACCTTTTATAGCTTTTTACACTTATAGACACTACACAGTTCATATCACTGCCCACAAAAAAAAATATTAAGTAATTTTTGAGTTGGCAAAAGGATATTTTGCTACTCAGATAAATAGTTAGGACAATAAACATGTTCATAAATGAATTTACGCCTGCACTTAATGGTATTTGTTGACACTTGTGAGTAATTGACATTTGTAAATATTTTCACAAACTATAGTATTGTCGCGTGTTAGGAAACCAGATTTACCCGCGCCGTGTGTACTGTGGCATAAGTTAGGATGAATAGTGGTATAAGTCATTTTTGACAAAAGTTTTTTATGTTTTTTTATCCATGTCAGACCCATACAGTACAATACAAACAGTTCACCAGATACAGTAGGTACACAAACAAACCATGCATTCACCCGATACCGTACACAAACAAACCGCGCATTCATCCAATACAGTACACAAACAAACCATGTATTCACCAGATACAATCCACAACCATAAAAGAACCATGTATTCACCCTATACAGTACACAAATATAAAACAAATTCAGGCCATTATGTATAAAAAGGTTTAAAAGATTCAAAAATTCAAGATAGATGTAAGATATAAAAAATATTATGGACAGTAAAAAATTAAAAGCAAGAACATTAGAACATGTTTTGAATATTATACACCGTCACAGTTTATTAATAGATTCTGCTCTGCGGATGTGAATAGTAATTGATTTTTCATCTTTTTTCACAAGTATTTTTCCATTCTTAATCCATACGAATTTATATCCAGCTTTTTTGGCTTTTTTTCTCGTTTCCATGTGCAGGTAATGGAGTCGGGGTGTAAGGGCCTCCTGAACATACACTGGATGGTTCCCATTCATGCCCAAGTCATGTGTGTTCAGTTTTGTATATTTGTCCTTGCCCCTGTTATATGTCTTGACAGCAGTAAGAAAGCGATTTTTGACATCTTCGGATTGGAACGTGACCGTGATACATCCTTGCCGGGCTAAATCAGTTTTATTTCGATCAACATTCAATTCCTCTCCTGCTTTCTTGAAAGTGAATCTTCTAACAACGGATATTTCGTCACTTTTGATCCCATCTCCTATGATAGCTCCAACCTTCAGTATCTTTTCTCGTAGATTCTCCCCGTTTTCAGATGGTATTCCTTTAATTTCCAGCTTTGTTCTATTTGATTGCTGGTCAGTTCCATCTAATTTATCCTCTAGGAATTCTATGCGCTTCTGCAATGATTGATTTTTTTCTGCCAATAAATCCAAGTTTTTCAAGACACCTTCCTGTTTATTCATCCTTTGGTTAAGGTCTTCGTACTTTCCTGATAAAAATTTGAGGCTTTCTTTTAACTCTTCATTTTCTTTCAACATACATTGCATGAGATTAGTTTGTTCTTCCAGTCTTTTTATTAACTCGTCATGGCTCTTCTTTTGTAAAGCGAATAGTTCTTCTTTTAGGATTATAATATGATCTGCAGTACTCTTTTCCTTTTCCACAATTTTCTTACCCCTGCAGCACTTCCACGAATCCTTAGATGAATCACTCAGCTTGTTGAAACTTTCCTGAGAGAATCCCACGCATGGATAGTGGTATTCTCCTCCACATTTGCTACATTTAATTGACTCGTCTTTTTTTAGACTTAGTCCACACGCACTACAAACCACATTCATAGTGTAGGTTGCGGCACTGAATACTTTGTAACAATAATTTTAACACAGTTGTATAGATGAATTTAAATGTTTTTACTGTTTATTTACTTTATACGTTGATGATATTACATCAATCACCGCATGCACGATTTTACAACAATTCATTTGACACCAAAATTACTGTTATCAGGTGAGGATTACCAATGTTACAGATTTAAAAGAGTCAACCAAAATAAATACGTCAAACTACTCAAGTTATACCTACTGTTACGAACTCAATTCATAAAATGCTGAAAATTTCCCATACCATTTCCATACTTGAATACTTTGTGGGTTGACTTGGTAGTGAGGAGTATAGCGTTAGCCACAACCCACTCGTTTATTTATGGAAATCTAAAAATATTCCTTGAACATGAATTAATTGCGTTTTCTCCAAATCTAAAGAAAGATATTAATAAATGGAAGTTTTACTCACATTGCAACTGCACATTTATTAAAGCCTTTCTAGTTCTTTATATTTATTTATTTATTCAGTCAAAAAGACCCCTTACTAGGTGAAACTATCGTCTGTTAACATGAATAACTTTTACGATAAAACATTTTAATCAAGAATGATGATTTACCAGTTATAACTAGGTATAGAGTTTTACTTTGTAAACGTCGCGTCGTCCCAACTGCGAAAATCTTACTAAATACTCATTGCAAAGGAATATTTGGTGAACGTTGCGCGAGCTCTTAAAGTGATCACGTATACCAGTCATGACAAGTCGTAAGCCTGACTTCCCAGTTCTTGTTCGTTACTCTCGAGTTATAAAGTTTGCTAATACCTTGTTCTTTGTTGAAAATAATGGAAAGCTTATCTCGATCTATAATGCCCTTGTAATAAACGTACCTTGCGAATCGCTAATCCATCATAAATAAGTTGTTTGCCATTTGGCAAGGTCACATCATCACCTACCTATTTGTTTCACACCAGTGCTACTAAAACTTGTTTGTCCGTTATCGTCCCACTGAGCCGAGCAGAGCTGCGTCATCGAGTCCGTCTACACTATTGGGTACCTACTGGATTGCATTTGAACCCAATTGCCAGTTGGTTTATTGGTTTAATCATTCACAGCACAGCATCATTGTGCTTAATCATTGGCGATTGATGATTCAAAACAATATGCCGTGTTGATAAAATATCACATCATGCCCTCAAGGAAAAACGCATACAACAAATTGTTATTAAATTTATTCACTCACTCGGTTTGTGACTGTAGGTACATAGAAACTGCTAACGAACAATGAATTTATTGCTTCATAATAAAAATTCGTTTCTTGTTTTAGTTGTTTCTCGAATTCTTTGAAATTGGTAACCTTTATCGCAAGTGTTTTGGATATGGTAGAATTGTAATTGTATTTTATATTTTTTTAGAATGATTGATTTATGAATCATTGGATTACGTGTAAACGATAAGTACAATACACGTGTAAACTTTTGTCGGCCTTCGTGGCTCAGTTGGTTGGGTATCTATGTAATTACTGATCCAAAGGTCCCGGGATCGATTCCCGGTGGAAACACAGTTTTTAATTGTGTTTTCAGTCTGGATCTGTGAGACGATTAATATCGTAAGTCTCCAGAATGTGGCAACTTGTTATTTGGTGCGTGTTGAATTTATATTTGACATAGTACCTATCTGTTTGTTGCCCGAGAAAAGTATTGAATAAACCCAATTCCATTTTTATTACACGCTTTTCTTTAAATTCACTTGTCTGTACTGGAATTTTGCAATCGATTATTAACTAACTTTCCGACCAGTCAGAGCTCTGAAACTTTCAGAATTTGTGTATTCCCAATGATAATGCATGTCCAGCTTGATTCATTTGATATTTTGATAAAATTCAACAATTTTGTATTTCATACAAAGTAAACGATATTGCTGGAGTATTTTTATGAACTTCTTTTGACAAAAACCTTTTCAACGCGAAGAAAACTTTAAAAGGGGTGTCCTCACTTTGTTAAATCCTGAAATCCCGTGAGGTGGATTAAAATGAAATAAACAAAGCTATGCGTTTCCGGCTGAGCGATGGTATAATTTTAATCTGTTAGATTCAAAGTACGTTAACCATATAAAAATTGACAACTAATTGTTATTACTTGTAGGTACTTAATTATAATTAACCTTCTTGTAACAATAAAAAAAAAATTACCGCCGGCATTCTTACGAAAAAACGACTTTTATCATACGTACCAACTTGATGAGATGTTGATCTTCTACATAATTTCTTGTATATGTGCCTCTGATGGAGATGAACACGACGAGTATGAATAGGAAGGAGCGTGATAGAAACTGTAGGTTTAAGGTGACGGGATAGGCTCCAAGATACTTTTTATATAGGTATGCTCTTTATGCCGTACTCTTAAAATTTACAAAATTTCTTCAACAAAAATATATATTCTCTCATTATTTATCTATACGTTGGCCCGATACACTTTAATTCTTTCATCTCGTATACTTTTTTCGTACTATTTTTTAATAATACCTGTTTTCTCAGATTTTTTATCCAAAACTTAAAACTTATAAGGCTTAGAAACATTTTTTTAAATGATTGGTATTTTATAAATCTAATCATTGGCTCGATACGTTTTCACACATTGTTCTAACTTTTTTGTAAAATCTAATAAACCATAGTATTTTATGTAACGCTCGATTGAAATACACTAACTTGGGCGCACACGATTGTAATCTTTAAGGACGTTCATTCTCATACAATAGTTGACCTGCCTACCCTGCCCCTTAAGAGAAAGTACCAATTCGACAATACGAATTCGACCGAGTAGGTACCTATTTAAGAACAAAGCATAAACCTACAGATTATAGATTACAGCTGTTGAGAGTAATTCGAGATCAAGAGTAAGCAGAAACTTTGTCTATAGATCTTATTACAAAGCTGAACCAAGATACAATCTTGAGATGTGTCTTACTCGAAACCCTCGGATGTTTCGGTATTATTAATATTTTCCCCATCCCGTCGCTTATAAATGCCGTCGATCTCGGCCAGGAAACTGTACGTACATGGGTTCATATAATATCTGAATTTCCCCGCTTTTTAAATTGAAATGCATACCAACGAAAGCGAGATGCAATTCTCAGAGTTCATCTTGTTTCGCCTCCACCGAGCGATATGGAGGACGGCACGACGGATCGATAAGATGCTGCCATTTTTATTATTCAATAAACACTTCCTTCAATACCTTCGTTATGTGAAAGGATCTAACAGATTATTATTTTATATTGTGTTAAAAAATTACATAGTTGGAAATATATACCTACTGGCTTTCCCTTCAAATTTTGTTTGTGCTTGTAATACCAAACGTATACGACCACGCAAGTCACGAAAATGATATTAGAAAGATTCTGCGTTTAAATCAGGTTTTAAACAGAGTAAAATATACAAGCATTCCCTTTAAGTGTGTCCCTTAATTATGGTCAAAGTTGGTTTTGAACACAAATCCACTATATTGCGATTTTACTTGTCATTGTTGTTTAAATTATATTTTTTTTTCCAAAAAATGCAAATGACAATAATAATGAAGTACCTACACATAAATAGTTCTACCAGTACCTACATAAATTTCCTTTCTATTTAATTTAAATATATATTCTATTTTGAGTTTGTTAAATCTAATATATCAAATCTACGTACATAATATGCTTATGAACGATTCGATTATACTAGTTGCATGTACCATATTATAAGATCCAACTGTCGATGGCGATAGTATGTAAAGTTGAAGAATACATACCAAAATATAAACTCTTTATTAATCCATACAATTGAATATTTTAAGGTATTTTATTTTCTATACAAAACATGTATGTTAAGATAGGATAAAGTGGAGATCAGTCCTTGTTTCATACCCCGAATATGTAAACAGCTTGATGGCTATAATATGTATGTATGGAGATACAATATGTATATGTATCTATGGATACTAGCATATTCCTACTAGTTGCATGTAACATAATATGAGATCCAACTGTCCACGGCGATAGTATTTATAGTTGAAATACGTACCAAACTATAAATCGAATATTTTAAGATGTAGCTACGTGTCATGCGCAGGACTCTCGGTTTTATTAGGCTATTTTTATAAACCCGGAGTTTCACTCTTCGCGATATGGACTTTGGAGGAAGGAATGTTCTCTATGCCGCTGCTGCTCTTGTGCCACTCTGAATTCGGAGCATCATTTCAATGCTCATCTCATAAGTGTTAGTGAGAATGCTACCTGTATACGTGAACTGATCCGCTTCTATCCTATCCCCACTGGACCTTTACAAACTAAATTAATTTTAGATAAACAAAAGTGATTTGTTCTTCTTCTTCTTTGTTTTGTAGACCTGTTGTTCCGTTATTCAAAAACTATGCCTCCTGAAACCAAGAATTCCAACTATCCTTCCATCTCTTGGGTGGTCTTCCGGGTAGACGACGACCAGAGGGGATTTATTTTGCTGCTATATACACAAGTCTATCACTGTCCATTCTGGCTACGTGGTCCCTCCAATGTCTTCTTCTGGATCTATTCCACCGAACGATGTTCTCTATTCCACATGTTTTTCTTATTTCAACATTGCGAACACGTTCTCGGAGAGTTTTGTGATTTGTTATAGACAAAATTGTGTATATTATATGTAATGGAATTATTATATTTACCCCTTTAGCCGTCCTGTTTTGTTCGGTGAACTGTTTCCTGAATGAAATATGGCCGTGTCCCGTGCCGTGCACACGAGGGCCGATTCATAATTTTTAGTTCAATGGATCGGAAAATTAAATTTACTTTGCGCCACATCCTAAGGGCTGACAGATTTGTGTTGTCGGCTCTCAGCTGATACATTGTCGTGACATTTTTTTCAACCCGAAAGGAATCGGCGATAAAATAAACCTTGGTGAGTTAATGACCACCTTGTTGGCTCTGGTAACAGGGACAAATCTAAAAGAAACGTGCCCAAATTGTCGACTGCCGTGACGTAGTGCTGGTGTCCTGGGATCGATTTCCAACAGAGGAGAAATTTATTAAAATTCATTACTCTTCCTAGCTAGCTTCTGTGGAATAGAAACACTGGTCAATTCTAAGCCATTGGAAACAAACTCGCCACTTGTGAATTGCCTTAATCAAAAAAAAAACCTACAACGCCAATCGACTCCACGCATTCTCTTGGTTTAATCTATCTTGATATGATATAACACTTTTTGTACTGGTGCAAGTGGCGAGTTTTTTTTATTAAATGACATTTATGGAGATCTACAATATAAACGCTATCGCAATCGCTAAAATTATATGTATTAATTATAATTAATTTATAAATACAATAAAATAGGAATATTTATGACTGAGTGTGACTGCTACACCCAATAACCCGCCGAATAGTACGCCTTCGTGTAGGATGGTCTTGGGCAAATCGAAGGGCTTTAGTGATATATATAAGATCCTGTAGCATTTCTAACAAGGTGGCTCCATCGTGTCGGTGAACGACCTCTTCTATCTTCTACGCTTCCCATTACGACGAGCTTCTCGATGTTATCTGATACAAAAAACTTTCTTTGTTAGATATAATAATCTTTCATATAAAAAACCGACTCAAAAAAAAACGTTTGAAGTCGTAAAGAAGAAGAAATTCGTCCATAACAAGGGCTACCTGCAATTCCTACAACATAATGTAATTAAAATAATAATAAACTAGGATGATTTTTATAGTGCCGTTTTTATGTTAACTTCACCTCAAGGACACATTGAAATAATGTCGTACAGGAGGGCAAGTCTGGTCCAACCGGCGAAATCAAAACCCATATCATGGATATAATTATAATATGAAGTTCTATAATATCTTTAGATGTCATAGAACTCCATATGATAATTATATCCATGATATGGGTAAACTGGAGGGTTTTGATTTCGAGGGTTGCACCAGACTTGCCCCCCAGATTAGAGTTGCCTTTACAAATTGAAGAGTTTGATGATTTTCTCGTGAATCTCATTATAAGATCTTGACCAAATTTAAATGGGACTACCCACGAGAAACTCTCTTTCTACTGAAATCACGTCGAATTGTTAATATCTCCTCTATTTTTGAAGTCGATTAAAAGAATGAAAAACGAACGTCTGACAAAGTCGTTACGTATTAAGATATATGTATGTATGTATGTATGTAAGGAAATGCTCATATTATATATCCAAGTGAGTGAGTGAGTGAGTGCTTGACTAAGCTGGTACACGGCGTTAGCACTAAAGCTTCCAAGATATTGTCCTGTCTGCCAAGCCAAGGGATAAAGATTAATCTACCCTCCGACTATCTCGGATAAACCAGACGACATTAACGATTTGCCCACCTAATGTCAAATATTTGACACAATATATTATGTTGCTTAATTAAACCTAACTCACTCTGCTTTATGTCTAATCATTCTCTTGTATATACAAATAATATATCCTATTTATGTGCATAAGTTCCTACATTATGCCACCAATCTTACGCATTCCGACAACCATAGTTTTTTTCCACCTCCAAACATTCTCTCATACACGCCCTTCTGCTATTTTGACCTATTAATTTATTTATTTGAAATTTGAATTAAAATATAACTATAAATAAATTTACAATACTTATATAGCATACACAAAAATATTTTATTTATATTACCCCCCAAAATGAGTTTGTACTCGTGCTTTGGGGGGGATTCTTACATAAACCAAAAATGAATCTTCATTATTATCATAATTAATCAAAAACTAGTAATACACACAATACCAAAGAAAAAAAGAACAGAAAAAACATGCAATCAAAACAAATAAACAAATATAATGCACTCTTTTGGGCTTATTGCCATCAGGCGATTTCTTCCAACCAACCAGATTACAAAGTATGACAAAATTATGTATGTACATAAACAAAAAAATGAAATCGAAAAAAAAAACAAAGAATATTTTCTTACAATAAGTTAGATATTAAAAAAAACAGCATCATAGCAAAAAAAATAAAAAATTATTGGAAAAGAATAAGGAGAGGGAATCTTGATCATTTTTTTACAAATAAATAGGTAATAAAGAACAGTTTATTTTTTCTTCTTTATTTTATTGTGTTTTTTTTTTTGAAATTTAAATTTGTCAAATATTTTTTGTAAAATTAGTTTTAGTAATAAACCTTTTTTTTTATTTTTATAGTACCTACCAACGTTCCCTCTAATTTTTCTATTTTGTGTGTGCGGATCTTCGACGCATCTGTGCAGTGGCGGTGCGATAAATTTACACCCCCCCCCCCATAATCACACATACAATTTTTCATTAAAATGTATATTTTTAGGGTATTTATTAATCACAGTGATTTTATATAATAACAACACTAACAAAGATAAATATATAATATTGACTGTGCGGAGGGTAAAACATGTGTGCGGAGACATTTTAGTAGGAGTGCGCGCGCACACGCGCACAGCTTACAGGGAAAATTGGTACCTATTAAAAATTGAAAAAACTATAAGGCCCATGAATTAGATTTTAAATTTTATCGAAAGAGAATATGGAAATCTACCAACTGAGTGTTTTAGTTTTTTTAATTTTTTAATTACTATTCTTGCTATTGAAAAAAATAACATTTAAATTTTACTTTTTCTTCTCGAAAAATTATTGTAGGTATATCAAAAATTTGGTGGTACACAATGTTCGTTCGTATTTCATACATTAGAAGATTATGAGTGTGCATATTGAGTACATCCCGTATGCCCAAGTTCATAGACGTTACCAAGAGCGTTACGTTCGTATTTCATACATTAGAAGATTATGAGTGTGCATATTGAGTACATCCCGTATGCCCAAGTTCATAGACGTTACCAAGAGCGTTAATTGATCAATATAAAATAATTTTCGTAATACTGACTGTTTTTCTCTATTCTATGAGAAATAACTATAGTTGTCAAGTAATTCTTGAAAGATGTTCCTTCTGCGTCATTTTACTCCATCCTTCTTTTGTTGCTATGATCAGTCAGTTGACTGTTCTTTTTTTTCTTAATATACTATTGTATAAAAAAAACTTAAGGCGTTATTTGCTTGCGTCGGTTAGAAGAGATTGCCTTGTGTCAACGAACTCTCCTTTGTTCATTGCGTTTTACACAATTTGAATAAATAAATACATATACCATCACGCCATGTCCTTTACGTGGTAAGCAGAGAGAACCGAGCGCCATACTCCTCTATTTTTTCGATTGTTTAAGCTTCTTATGTTTCCTTTTTTCAAAATATCATTCGCATGGTCATGCCATTTCTGGGGCGGCCCCTGCTATTCACCTCATCTCTTATACTCATGTAATTTTTTTTGGTCAGTCGTTCATCGTTCATTCTTTCAATATTCCCAAACCACCACAAGGAATTCGTTTTCATTTTATTTATATCCTTTGTTTTCTTGCTTTCTCATTTTTTTCAAAAAAGGAGGACATAAATAAATCATTAAAAATGTTAAATAATCGACTACCTTATACTTTTCAAAATGTATCTTTCAATTCCAGTGAAAGATACATTTTGAAAATTATGAGTTATCGTGTAGGTATATTTTTCTCAACATTATCAATTTATCTCACCAACGACGCAGCAACGATCTTTTTGCTACAGATGTGACTCGAGAGGATCGTTTATATCAATGTTGACTTTATAGTACAACCATATTTATAATTTATTCTTGTGCAAAATTTTAAAATACCCTTCATTTTCCATTTTACTTCCCGGCCAGCCATCGCGCCATAGTCCAAAAAGCACTCAACTCGACTATAAAATCAACACTACACCGGCGCGCGTCGTAAAAAGTTTCACTCCGTTTCCTCCCGCCTTAAATATTAATACCTCGATTCTCGGCGAACTTTTCTGCTCGGCGTCCCCGCTTTTTAATATTAACGAGAGACATCTTCCCACTACGACCGCACCGCAACATTGTACAGTGAAATATTCATTTTAACCAGAATTTGTTTTGCTAAAATTCCAAATCTCCACCCGCAAGTGTGTGTGTGTATTATTAATTATATAAACGTGGCCTGCAACTTTTGTTTGCTTCACTTGCCTTTATCTACATACGTGTTTATATTATATTTCCTCGTATTCTTTTTTAACCACTTGCATTTGAACTACACTTTAATCACTTGCGTGGGGACGTGTTCTTGATCAGCAATAAAAATTGATTTATTTTTAATCTTGACATTTAATATTTAATAACTATAATCACAAAGTCGCCAACTTCACTAGGACTGTGCCTGTTTTGAGGTTGGCGATTTCAAACAATTAGTGCGACATCATTCACAAATATACATGTTGCAAGTAAAGACACTCGGGTACCTCAAACTTATTCAACAACAATTATGTTGTCACCACACAAATGCAAGGCGCCTATCCAATGTAGTGCCTACCCAAGTTAATAGTACAATTATTGTGATATATGTATACATAGTACAAAAAAACAAAACAGTAAGGTGACCACACAGTTAATAATTATGTAAAAATATTATATCAGCAATAACTTAAAAATGAGTAATTCGCATTCTCAAGTTTTACTTCTATAAGAATGAAATTAATTTTATTTTTGTATATATGTTGTATATATATTTATATATGCTTCTATATGTTAACTTTGTATAGGTTTTGTATAATTATGTCTTCTTTTTAAAGTTTTTTTTACTGTTTTTATCTCGGATTCTTTAATATGCTTGTGTGAAATATTGATGAACTTTGAATGTCATGTTAGAATATTGACATTATAATAATTGTAAGATATACTTTCTTGTATGCCATTGTCAATGTCTGTAAGTGTCCCAAATAAAAAAAATATAAAAAAATTAGATGGTTGATGCGCATCTCATGGGTCGATAGAGTCTCCAATGAAAGAGATCTAAATATGACGGAAGAAGAGAGTGAGAGAGAGTTGCTAGCCACTGTCAAGAGACGCAATGCCGCACATTTTGGTCACATATTCCGTGGTGATAGATATGCCCTTCTACAACTTATATTGGAGAGAAAGACAGAGGGAAGACGTGGAGTATGGGTCGTAAAAAAATATCGTGGCTTTAAAATTTCAGGCAGTGGTTCGGGATTCCGGATGTGGCGTCACTAATTAGGCCGGTGCAAGATCGTGATGAGTTTGGTGTGATGGTCGCCACTAATTAGGCCGGTGCAAGATCGTGATGAGTTTGGTGTGATGGTCGCCACTAATTAGGCCGGTGCATGATCGTGATGAGTTTGGTGTGATGGTCGCCACTAATTAGGCCGGTGCAAGATCGTGATGAGTTTGGTGTGATGGTCGTCACTAATTAGGCCGGTGCAAGATCGTGATGAGTTTGGTGTGATGGTCGCCACTAATTAGGCCGGTGCAAGATCGTGATGAGTTTGGTGTGATAGTCGCCACTAATTAGGCCGGTGCAAGATCGTGATGAGTTTGGTGTGACGGTCGCCAACCTCCGTTAGGAGGGACACAAGAAGAATACATTGACAAACCACTTGAGGTATGAAAAAAGCAATAATCAACTGGGAACACAAGCCTCCTCAGTTGATTTTCAACGTGATTCTATTGCTAGCATACCTACTATTCATTCAGAAAAAATGTCTTCGAATCAATGTTTTTGCTTTGATCGATGTATTATTATCGCCAATATTTTTTTTGATTACTGTTAGATTAATTCATACATGTTGCAAATACCATGGACTGCAATAACTACACAAAAAAAGTTATAAAAAATCCGTATTGTTTTGAAATAATATTTTATTTCAATATTTTTTCATTTTTCTCTCAGTGTACAGATGAGAATCGCCTATCATCAATCTATTTACAGGGCATCCTTCAATATTTTCGACACATCGCTCGTTTGCGAGAACAACGACTTAAGTCAAAAAATCCTATTTTTGAGTTAATAATGCTGAAATGTTGTGTTTATCAATATTACAGTGCATACATATATGACAGTGAAACAACGACACATGTGCTGTTTTTCTCGCACTTATAGAGATATTGTACTGCGAATTGGAAACACAACATTTCTGCATTACTCAATAATCACAAATCACTCTTCTATGGGTGGGTTGCCTAATATTAAAAAAAAAACTCAATCGGATTTTTGACTTATGTCGTTGTTCTCGCAAACGAGCGACATTTCTGATTAACTAAATGATGCTTATCTAAATGTACTGAAAGAAAATGTAAACAATCGTGATTTTAAAGAATTCTGAAGAATGTATTCTGTTATGGCACGAATCTAAGAATATTTTTTGAATACATTCAAATCTGATAACATTTGTTCAGATATTCACTGACAATTATTATTCCTCGTTTCAATGTATGTATTTCTCATTCCAGACTTCTGCCTCACATAGTCAGAATATTTTCTTTTTCCATTAGTATTCTAAAAAAAATCTATCTTAATACTCTCCATAGCCGTTTTTACATGTGGCAAATAAAACCTTCAATACCAGACAATAATACACGGCGTTCACAATACAAAAATTGTTTTATCTATGTATTATTCTTTACAAACTATTGATTTAAACAACTATTTCACGTTTGTATCAATAAAATTTCAATAAACGGTTTGCATTTCATTTTAAACCTTGCCTAAAGTTTTTTTTACCCTCAATTCGATTCGCCGAAACCGGTCCGTAATGGTCGAAAAAACTCCGATATCTAATACTGTAAAAAGGTTTTTATTTTTTTTAGTGTTTTCACCGTTGCTTGTTGTAAGTATTTACAGTCCGTGGGCACTCGACGTTCGCTGCTAAGGGTTCCTTGTATGGAATATTTTAATAGCAAAAAGCAACTTTATCCGCTGTCGGGTCATTGTTGTGTGTTGCTTGCTGGACGGTATCAGAATCGGTTTTAATGTTTTAACATTAGGGATCGTTGGCAACATAATAAAAATATTATGCCATAGTGAAAATTCCATTGAAAAAGTTTACCAGGTTACTCCATTGTGAATAGTCGGCGTTATGTTTCTATGGAGACGGGGAAAATGTTATTTTTTTAACATACCAAACCATCACGTCGTGTCCCTAATGGGGGTAAGGACAGAGAACCGAACGTCATATTTTATTATATTGGCACACATCTATCGCCTTATCAACATCAGTGCTATTTATATACGCTATTTGATTGTAATCTGTTAGAAATTGTCTTTTCTCTAACCAATATTACTTTTTTTAACTTCTTATCTACCTATTTTTTTATTTCGACTTATGTAACTTCTATAATTTGTTTTTTTTGCTTAACTTATGTAACTATTTTTTTCTTCTTTTTTTTTACTTTTTTAACCGAATTTTCTCTTATCTATGTAACTCTTACTTGTGTAATTTTGTGTGCATCCATAATTATTGGACGTCCAGCAATCATAATAATAACCCATATTATTTTCTTTTCATGAAAATTGTAAGCTGGATGTCTGTCGATGTACCCTTTTTAATAAAATAAATAATTAAAAATAAATAATTAAATAAACATCCATACAACATCGTCTCGTACCTCATGCTCGTCTGTTTTTCAAGCTTATATTTTCGTCTTTCAGAATGTCGTCGACATCGATCCTTTTCTTGGACGGCCCCCTCCTCTCATTCCATTTCATTCCACATTTATTATATTTCAACTATTAAATACTTTGTATATTTTTTTACAGAATAAGCGGTTTACAATGTTGCAACAATAAATCGGATAACACGACAGTAAATCTAAATGTCATATTTATTTATTGATTTATGATAAAAACCACTATCGGAAAACAATGAAAATACAAAGTTTATGTATAGTTTCAACTTTTACAAAGTAAATAACAATGAATTGATTATAACTCAGAACACAATAAAATGAAATATAGTAATAATCCTCATTTTGAGTTTAAAATAGGAACCTTTCGATGGTGAACCATCAGTTTCTATTGTCGCCCCAGAAAATGAGTCTCTTTGAATATTGAATTGAGGCTCTTAAAAACACTCGTAAGTAATTCAAAGCTTTGATTCACTTTACCATATTCACTCCATCGCCTCTTGAATGACCTCATTCATTTATTCATTCCATCAATGCGTATCCTACAATGGGTGGGGGGTAACTAGCAGCAGGTGTAAGGGTGTGCATATGTACATGCGTGTATCCTCACACACCCGTCTCGTCTCCTAAACATTCTGAATGGGCGGTGAAAACCTCATTGCTGAACTATGGAGATTAGCCCAGTCAGTGCAGGTTTTTTTTTACAAGAAAATAGATTATTGACAATTTTGTAACTATTTTTTAACAACGCCGGAAAATTTAACTGATTACTAAAAAAACGTCATAAATTATCGTTACTTTCGCATTGACATTAGTAAATTTTTATTTACTTCATTTATGTGCAATGGCGGGTTTATTGCCATAATGCAATTTCTTCCAACCAACCAAAGCAACGTGAGGCCATAAATAGTGTATTAAATTTATAACAAAAAACCAACAGTAAGATAAACACGCAACATTATTAAATGTAAAATCACAACAACAAACAAGGAGGTAGATAGAGGTTGTGGGATGTGATGTTATTTTTCGTACCTTTAATCCAAGATGGCGGCGTGCGTTCCCCCCCTCGAGGTCCAAAACTTAAGTTTTTCATCAATCTAAGCCTAAACAACATATTATGTGAAAATCATTTCTACATCACCTTTGGCAAGGCAAAGGTCCATTTCTTTCTCCACTGACTGGGCTAGGTGTTATTGTGCCTGTTGTATTTACGATTGCCCGGCTCTTAAGGGACATTCAAATACGATAGTAACAGAAAATAGTGGATGCATTATTCCAAGCCGGTACCTCACAGAAAACCTCAGCCTGTAAATAAATAGTTTTTTGTCGTTAATCGTTCATTATTTTAATATATTCCAACTATCTCAAGGCATTCCTCCTCGTTTGATTGAATATACAATATATACATTATATCATAATGTCGAGGAAGAATGTGGCGTTCGGTTCTCACTGCTACCCCGCGAGAGACATGGCCTGATGGTATGTATGTATTATATAATATCTGCAAATGTCTCAGTTTGTTTTACATTCGTGTTATCTTGACTGCAGGTGACGTATTACTTTGTAAATATATGTTATGTAGGTATGTTGCCTAAGGAACAATGTCACGTCGGCTGTGGTCCATCATCACGATGTGTCTGCCAAGATGTTACACTAATGATCTCTCAGTAGATAACTTGAAGGCGTCAGAGGGGTGTAATTGTCTTGGTAGATAATTTATTTATTTATGGAAAATAACTTAATTCGATATTCAGATGACATCGAATATTCCACTTGTCATAATTTCATAACAGGTTTTTATTTATCATCATTATATTAAATGTTAAAATTATATTCATACTGCAAACAAGTAAATAAAACACTATTGTTATGGTTATTAGTTGTGGTTAAAAAATATTGGAAAATAGGTATTATTTAAAAAAATATCACGAAAATAGTAGGTACACACAATGAAAATATATCGGGCCAATGTATAGACAAAAAATATATCGGGTCAATGTATAGACAAACAATGTGAGAATAATTTATATTTTTGTTGAAGACGTAACTTACGGAAAAGCAGGGAGTAATGAGTATCCAAAAATACCATGAGGCCTATCCCGTATTCGGTCATCCAGGGCCATCTTCTCTTCATAGTGTATGGGGGTCCATCAAGAATTGACCGCTGATAAGATACATAAATAAAGTAGAAATGGTGTATTTGTGATAATATGAAACATCTCAAAATACTGAGCAGTATGGAATTTCATTAATATCTTTCTGAGAAGATACATAAATAAAGTACAAATGGTGTATTTGTGATAATATGAAACATCTCAAAATACTGAGCAGTATGGAATTTCATTAATATCTTTCTGAGAAGATACATAAATAAAGTACAAATGGTGTATTTGTGATAATATGAAACATCTCAAAATACTGAGCAGTATGGAATTTCATTAATATCTTTCTGAGAAGATACATAAATAAAGTACAAATGGTGTATTTGTGATAATATGAAACATCTCAAAATACTGAGCAGTATGGAATTTCATTAATATCTTTCTGAGAAGATACATAAATAAAGTACAAATGGTGTATTTGTGATAATATGAAACATCTCAAAATACTGAGCAGTATGGAATTTCATTAATATCTTTCTGAGAAGATACATAAATAAAGTACAAATGGTGTATTTGTGATAATATGAAACATCTCAAAATACTGAGCAGTATGGAATTTCATTAATATCTTTCTGAGAAGATACATAAATAAAGTACAAATGGTGTATTTGTGATAATATGAAACATCTCAAAATACTGAGCAGTATGGAATTTCATTAATATCTTTCTGAGAAGATACATAAATAAAGTACAAATGGTGTATTTGTGATAATATGAAACATCTCAAAATACTGAGCAGTATGGAATTTCATTAATATCTTTCTGAGAAGATACATAAATAAAGTACAAATGGTGTATTTGTGATAATATGAAACATCTCAAAATACTGAGCAGTATGGAATTTCATTAATATCTTTCTGAGAAGATACATAAATAAAGTACAAATGGTGTATTTGTGATAATATGAAACATCTCAAAATACTGAGCAGTATGGAATTTCATTAATATCTTTCTGAGAAGATACATAAATAAAGTACAAATGGTGTATTTGTGATAATATGAAACATCTCAAAATACTGAGCAGTATGGAATTTCATTAATATCTTTCTGAGAAGATACATAAATAAAGTACAAATGGTGTATTTGTGATAATATGAAACATCTCAAAATACTGAGCAGTATGGAATTTCATTAATATCTTTCTGAGAAGATACATAAATAAAGTACAAATGGTGTATTTGTGATAATATGAAACATCTCAAAATACTGAGCAGTATGGAATTTCATTAATATCTTTCTGAGAAGATACATAAATAAAGTACAAATGGTGTATTTGTGATAATATGAAACATCTCAAAATACTGAGCAGTATGGAATTTCATTAATATCTTTCTGAGAAGATACATAAATAAAGTACAAATGGTGTATTTGTGATAATATGAAACATCTCAAAATACTGAGCAGTATGGAATTTCATTAATATCTTTCTGAGAAGATACATAAATAAAGTACAAATGGTGTATTTGTGATAATATGAAACATCTCAAAATACTGAGCAGTATGGAATTTCATTAATATCTTTCTGAGAAGATACATAAATAAAGTACAAATGGTGTATTTGTGATAATATGAAACATCTCAAAATACTGAGCAGTATGGAATTTCATTAATATCTTTCTGAGAAGATACATAAATAAAGTACAAATGGTGTATTTGTGATAATATGAAACATCTCAAAATACTGAGCAGTATGGAATTTCATTAATATCTTTCTGAGAAGATACATAAATAAAGTACAAATGGTGTATTTGTGATAATATGAAACATCTCAAAATACTGAGCAGTATGGAATTTCATTAATATCTTTCTGAGAAGATACATAAATAAAGTACAAATGGTGTATTTGTGATAATATGAAACATCTCAAAATACTGAGCAGTATGGAATTTCATTAATATCTTTCTGAGAAGATACATAAATAAAGTACAAATGGTGTATTTGTGATAATATGAAACATCTCAAAATACTGAGCAGTATGGAATTTCATTAATATCTTTCTGAGAAGATACATAAATAAAGTACAAATGGTGTATTTGTGATAATATGAAACATCTCAAAATACTGAGCAGTATGGAATTTCATTAATATCTTTCTGAGAAGATACATAAATAAAGTACAAATGGTGTATTTGTGATAATATGAAACATCTCAAAATACTGAGCAGTATGGAATTTCATTAATATCTTTCTGAGAAGATACATAAATAAAGTACAAATGGTGTATTTGTGATAATATGAAACATCTCAAAATACTGAGCAGTATGGAATTTCATTAATATCTTTCTGAGAAGATACATAAATAAAGTACAAATGGTGTATTTGTGATAATATGAAACATCTCAAAATACTGAGCAGTATGGAATTTCATTAATATCTTTCTGAGAAGATACATAAATAAAGTACAAATGGTGTATTTGTGATAATATGAAACATCTCAAAATACTGAGCAGTATGGAATTTCATTAATATCTTTCTGAGAAGATACATAAATAAAGTACAAATGGTGTATTTGTGATAATATGAAACATCTCAAAATACTGAGCAGTATGGAATTTCATTAATATCTTTCTGAGAAGATACATAAATAAAGTACAAATGGTGTATTTGTGATAATATGAAACATCTCAAAATACTGAGCAGTATGGAATTTCATTAATATCTTTCTGAGAAGATACATAAATAAAGTACAAATGGTGTATTTGTGATAATATGAAACATCTCAAAATACTGAGCAGTATGGAATTTCATTAATATCTTTCTGAGAAGATACATAAATAAAGTACAAATGGTGTATTTGTGATAATATGAAACATCTCAAAATACTGAGCAGTATGGAATTTCATTAATATCTTTCTGAGAAGATACATAAATAAAGTACAAATGGTGTATTTGTGATAATATGAAACATCTCAAAATACTGAGCAGTATGGAATTTCATTAATATCTTTCTGAGAAGATACATAAATAAAGTACAAATGGTGTATTTGTGATAATATGAAACATCTCAAAATACTGAGCAGTATGGAATTTCATTAATATCTTTCTGAGAAGATACATAAATAAAGTACAAATGGTGTATTTGTGATAATATGAAACATCTCAAAATACTGAGCAGTATGGAATTTCATTAATATCTTTCTGAGAAGATACATAAATAAAGTACAAATGGTGTATTTGTGATAATATGAAACATCTCAAAATACTGAGCAGTATGGAATTTCATTAATATCTTTCTGAGAAGATACATAAATAAAGTACAAATGGTGTATTTGTGATAATATGAAACATCTCAAAATACTGAGCAGTATGGAATTTCATTAATATCTTTCTGAGAAGATACATAAATAAAGTACAAATGGTGTATTTGTGATAATATGAAACATCTCAAAATACTGAGCAGTATGGAATTTCATTAATATCTTTCTGAGAAGATACATAAATAAAGTACAAATGGTGTATTTGTGATAATATGAAACATCTCAAAATACTGAGCAGTATGGAATTTCATTAATATCTTTCTGAGAAGATACATAAATAAAGTACAAATGGTGTATTTGTGATAATATGAAACATCTCAAAATACTGAGCAGTATGGAATTTCATTAATATCTTTCTGAGAAGATACATAAATAAAGTACAAATGGTGTATTTGTGATAATATGAAACATCTCAAAATACTGAGCAGTATGGAATTTCATTAATATCTTTCTGAGAAGATACATAAATAAAGTACAAATGGTGTATTTGTGATAATATGAAACATCTCAAAATACTGAGCAGTATGGAATTTCATTAATATCTTTCTGAGAAGATACATAAATAAAGTACAAATGGTGTATTTGTGATAATATGAAACATCTCAAAATACTGAGCAGTATGGAATTTCATTAATATCTTTCTGAGAAGATACATAAATAAAGTACAAATGGTGTATTTGTGATAATATGAAACATCTCAAAATACTGAGCAGTATGGAATTTCATTAATATCTTTCTGAGAAGATACATAAATAAAGTACAAATGGTGTATTTGTGATAATATGAAACATCTCAAAATACTGAGCAGTATGGAATTTCATTAATATCTTTCTGAGAAGATACATAAATAAAGTACAAATGGTGTATTTGTGATAATATGAAACATCTCAAAATACTGAGCAGTATGGAATTTCATTAATATCTTTCTGAGAAGATACATAAATAAAGTACAAATGGTGTATTTGTGATAATATGAAACATCTCAAAATACTGAGCAGTATGGAATTTCATTAATATCTTTCTGAGAAGATACATAAATAAAGTACAAATGGTGTATTTGTGATAATATGAAACATCTCAAAATACTGAGCAGTATGGAATTTCATTAATATCTTTCTGAGAAGATACATAAATAAAGTACAAATGGTGTATTTGTGATAATATGAAACATCTCAAAATACTGAGCAGTATGGAATTTCATTAATATCTTTCTGAGAAGATACATAAATAAAGTACAAATGGTGTATTTGTGATAATATGAAACATCTCAAAATACTGAGCAGTATGGAATTTCATTAATATCTTTCTGAGAAGATACATAAATAAAGTACAAATGGTGTATTTGTGATAATATGAAACATCTCAAAATACTGAGCAGTATGGAATTTCATTAATATCTTTCTGAGAAGATACATAAATAAAGTACAAATGGTGTATTTGTGATAATATGAAACATCTCAAAATACTGAGCAGTATGGAATTTCATTAATATCTTTCCATTACCTTATTATACCTTATTATTATTTTTTCATTTTAAAAATCGTATTTTTTTCAGACTGATGCAAATATCTCTTAAAAAAATACATCGTTGAAAAATTAGCAACAGTCTTTAAAATAACTACTTGCACAGGACAAAGAAAAAGAAGATTGCCTTAAATTGGTGTCCTAATTTGATGTTCTCTTTTAATTCACGTACCCACCTGAGTTTTTGGTCGTTTCACTTAAATGTTTTCACCTGGGCTTTCTCTAGTCCTTGAAAAATACCAACGCTCGCTTTTAAAACAACCCTTTTACCTACTCTGTATGTCCTAGATTTTCCCGAATTATAATTTTATGTATAGTCTAAAAGTCTAAGGTATTTTTAAAATACATTACCAGATTTTTCGTTTGTTGTAATATAATGTTTGAATTTTTAAAAGACACAGTAGCGGTATGGGTCATTTATTCAACTCTTCCTTACACCCCGTGCACGAGGCGAGTTCAGTACCAAAATGACAATTTATTCCAACTGATTATTGTTTCCATTTCATAGAAGGAAGATTTGAGGAAGAAATTAATTTAATTTTATTTTTTATTTATTTAACATGCTTTTTTTAATAATATTACAAATAAATTTATAAAATACATAATGATATACTAAGGTAAAATTATTGCAATATCTCATCAAAAATATTAAAACCTTGTGCTTGATGAGGGAATCATTTGATATTAGATACTACTTACAATAAATACATATGTATACAACAGTGGAAAAAAAGCTATGCACGATCAAAAAACAAAAATATACATGGAATAGAAAATGGGCAATTCAAAACAATTTTGGTCATATCAATACATACACCAGTTTAGATTGTGAAATGTTTTTTCAGTGTTTGTTTGAACCTTTAAAATCAATATCTGTTATATTTCATCTGGGAGGCAATTGAAATTCTTTATTCCCATTTAAATGTAATTGTTTTGCATTTGTCTAGTATTACATTTATGAATTTTAAAATCGCTTCGGAATCGTAGACATATTTTTTTCAAACTTTAGCAAAACATTATCTCTAAAAAATTTTAATATTGATTTTTTTTTTTAATTATCCTCTATTTTAGTAACTTTGAATGTATCAAAAGTGTTTTTTGTGGGAAATGTACGTTTTTTCTTTAGTATAACCTTTAATTACTATTAAATTTTGTACAACTTTAACCTGGTTTAAAATATTGTCATATGCTCCTCCCCAACCAACAATTCCATACATAAGCCAAGAATGAACCGTCGCATAGTAAACATTTTTTAGATTTTTTAAATTTGAATAAATTTTTCTATCTGCTGGGAATCGAACCCAGGACACCGGCACCTAACGGAAAGGCTAACCACTTGTGCCACGGCGGTCGATTTTATAAAGTGAATTCACCTCATTGTAAAATATTACCGTCTAGAGAATATGATTGGGTATGAGAAATTGGTAGAGTATATAGGTAGTGAGTGAATTATGGTAAGATTATGAGCTGTGAGGGATTGTATAAGGATAGTTTTAGTTAAGTACCATAATATTATTAATTTTCTTCGAGTTTTGGGTAAAAGTTTGGATGAGTTAAGAGTATTGACTATCTGGCTCATAATTTGTATTTTCAGTACCTTCAATTTTGTTGGCATATATTATGTTGTAGGTATGGTTTGGCCATAATAAACAATTTATTACAAAAGGTCATGTTGTATATCAAACGAATGCCCGTAATAAGTATGCAGAATAAAACTGTGAAAGGTTTAGCCTTCTATATTTAATAGTTAACAAACTAGAGCCTTTTAACGATCTCAAGACGAACCGAAATTGGTGCTGTTTTGGAATTTTCTGAAATAAATAACTAAAAAACTACATGTACGATAAATATGTAAACTTGCATTTTACTTAGTTTTAATTGGAGATAAAAATATACATAAATGTATAGTTATCTTAGATGGTTCAATTTTTTTTTGCTATCACATTACTCTCATCACACTGAAAAAAATGTCAATTTGGTGTTATCTAAAAAAATCATGACGTAAGTATAAAATAGGTGCGGTCACCTAAAATAATGAAATAATCATTTAATATTAAGCTATCATTGAAATGTGTAAGATGGAATCGAATTATTTGAGTAAATAACGAAGAATTATGATACTCATCATCTTAAAAATTGATCACATTAAATAATAGTCCACTGTCCTATAAATTTACGTGATATTCATAAATAAGATTATAATCATAAAAAACAGTGACGAGTCACCGTATTTATAAAGATTTCACAGTTTATTATGAAGAAGTGTCACTGAAAATACGATGAAGTCCCCTAATTTAGTGTGATAAAATTATGTGAAACTTTCTAAGGTATGTAGTATAAATTAATACTACAGTCATATAATAATATGACTAGTATTAATTTATACTACAGTCATATTATTTTATGTGAAACATACTATATACGATTACAAAATCGTCTTATTTTCAGAGTAAGCATCAAATTTTAATATTAAATCATACTATTTTGAGTGAATTCTACTATAATACGATTACAGAATCTCATGTAGGAGGAATCATATCATTTTGTGTGCTTCCTACAAAAATATGATGACAGCGCACCACACAATATTCTCATTTGCTCATCGTTCATTCAATCAGTCATTCATTTGTTTGGCATGGTGCAGGGTGGTTGTCGACTCGGTCTCGCAGTCTCGCTACAAATCATCAGTGCCGGACAGACACAGGCCAGAATGTTGAGATTGTGTTTTATTTTTAGGAGGCGTTTGTGGAAATTCATTTTAAAAAAATATTAAAATAACAAGATTCTAGAGTTTTTGTGTTTACATAGTGGAAATCCATTTTAAATGAATGAATAAGTGACTTTGTGTTTTTGCGCAGTGTTTTTTGTATTAGCGACCGAACGTTTTCACCGGGGTGACTTGGCGTTTTCGGGGTTCAAACGAGACTTTCGTAAACGAAACGAAAAACGAAAGTTTCGTTTGGACCTTGAAGACGCCAAGTCGCCTTGGCGAGGGCGTTCGGTCGTTGATGTGAGGAATGTTGCGGGAGAGTGCAAGATTGTTTATTTGTTCAATTAAAATAGCAATGTGGCTTTGTTTGTTTCCACTTACTTGTTTTTGTTCCACAACTAGTTTCGGGAACTACCGTTCTCTTTTTCAGTTTAAACCCACCTGTAGAAGAGAACGGTAGTTCTTGAAACTTGTTGTGGAATAAAAATAAATAAGTGTAAAAAAAATAAAGTTATATTGTTATTTTAATATTTTTTTTATAATAGGACGTCACTAGATATATGAGGATGTCATCGAAAAATAGTAGGAACAATTAAAGGACGTCACTGTAGATAATAGAACGTCACCGAAAAATAGTAGGAAATATAATAAGACATCACAAGAGATATAAGGAAGTCATCTATAATAATAGGACGTCACTGTAGATAAGAGAACGTCACCGAAAAATAGTAGGAAATATAATAAGACATCACAAGAGATATGAGGAAGTCATCTATAATAATAGGACGTCACTGCAGATAAGAGAACGTCACCGAATAATAGTAGGAA
This sequence comes from Molanna angustata, assembly GCA_963576475.1. NCBI lineage: Eukaryota > Metazoa > Arthropoda > Insecta > Trichoptera > Molannidae > Molanna > Molanna angustata. The sequence continues at coordinate 6,324,724 of OY754973.1, forward strand.
ATATAATAAGACTTCATAGGAGATATGATGAAAGCAAACATAAATAGTAGGAAACATAATCATATCTTATATGCCGTTATCATCATAAATCGTATTATCATCTTAATTTTGATGATATCACTATGCTCCGTACTTTAAGCTGAATTGAATTCACCATACTTTAAGCTGAATTCACGTTATTTATGAATATCAGTTTTCTCAGTGCATGTTATGTAAACACAAAGACAATCAATATTAATAATTGTATCTATGGAATAATTGTAAGACATTTGACTTCTGTGCGGGTATCATGGGTTCGATTCTCAGCACGGGAGATTTTATAAAATATTTTTCTTGCAATTATTGTTTCTTTAAAATGGACACATACAATTTGTCATTCGAATCGCCATTTATACAAGGTGCGTATTTTTCCACGTTGCGTTTAATTGACATCACTATAGTATGGATCATAAAAGAAATAAATCAAATTTGTTTGGGATTTGTATCCGACAACCACGTGACAACACTGAATTAAAATAAAATCATTCTTATTCATTGTTATCAGACGAAAGATCCGCACCAAGTCTTGTAACATTGTGATTATCTGTACAAAATTAAAACTGAAGATGAACACGTCGTAATGACAAAAATAAAATTGTGATACAACGCGACGTGTCATCCGCTGTTGGGGAGGTAGAATTACCAACAAAATGCAGAGGTGGAATCCGTTTTGAGGTTAAAGCGCATTAATATATCAACTTAATGTTATGTTTTCCTGGAAGCGTCGACATCAGACAATGACCTCCATACATATTATAATACCTACCGACAAAATGGAAAGTAATTGTCAAACTTTTTGGCTGTTTGAATAATTAATATTTATTTGATCTTGCTGCTCAAGTGATTATTGACACATATCCAAAACAATGTACCGTTGCCTGTTAACACGTTTTACTGAAATTGTCAGACTGAGTTTTTTTAAAATAATTTATCCCGCTTTAAACGTCAAATTACATAAAAAAAATTAATATGTCCTTGTTAAACAAGTACATATACATCTTCCTACATTCCCTAAATTTAGCATAAATGCTTGTGCTATAGGTGAACGAAATCGGTCGAGGCAGGATTCGAACTCGCGACCAATGGATTACTAAATCAGCACGCCTACCGCTCCGCCATCGACCCATCTTATCACCATATCATGGATGAAATTTTTGTATGGAGCTCCATGATTTCTTATGATATTATATATCTCCATAAGATAATAATATCCATCATGATGTAGATTTTCATGAGGGTTTTGATTCCACTATTTGACGGGACTTGCCATCTGCTCTTACGGGATACCTGAAAATGATGATAATAGAAAATAGTAGAAACATTATTCTAAGCCGGTGCCTTAAATCAAAAATTTAAGCAGTAGTATTTAAAAACTATATTTATCTAACAATTCTAGAACGATATGCTACATCATATGATAAGTCTATTGAAGTCTTCGTTGTTGTGTTGAAAATAACCATAATATTATACTAATGCAAGGAATTTACCAAGTTTTTACATTATTTGGGATAGTTCAAAGAGATTGTCTTGTGACTTTTATACACTAGTTGGTACATAAATTTAGTGAATAATTAAATAGAAGATTTTATTAAAATTCTATTTCTCTTCGTATTTCTATTCACTGCAAAAAATCAAAAGGCTGAGATGGAAAGTGACGGGTGACGAGATATGTCTTCAAACAGTTTCATAGGAAATGTCATTTTTGATTGAGATACACGATTCGATTTTCAATGTATTGCCATTCTGAGTTTCTACAAAAATGGAAATTCAAAGGGTGACATGAGACGATCTATAAATAAATACACAACGTATTATTTCCTATGTTCTTGCTGTGTTATTGAAACTTGAAACTCGTTTTAAGAATTGATAAACAAATACATTTTCATACTTACAATAAATACCGTTATTATACAGAGTCGTAACTTTTTTACATATTCGATTATTTCCATTACAATTTATAATGAAAGCCGAATAAATCAAAACCAAATGGCGATAAAATGAAGTTACAATAACACTGGTTATAAAAATATTATCTACATGAGTTATTTCAACAAATATAAGGAAGGCATAGACAAACTTGGCCTTATTATTTTTTAAAATTGCACAGATTCTAAATTCTTGTTATCAAGACATTTTAAGTCTTGTTATCAAAACGTTACATAGTGCGTGAATTTTAACTGACTCCATTGTTTGGATTTTAATCGGTTATTCGTGAAAAAATTTAGTACTTTTTATATGTCTTAGTATGTAATAAAGAGATGAAGAGACTGGCGGACAATAGAGATAAGTGGAAAGATGAGTTTTTGGTGCAGACCCAGAACCAGAAGAAAAGAGTATATGTAATCTTTATTTATTTATTTGGTATATAAGGATTTTATATTTTTTATTAGTTGAATAGGCTTTTTAATGCGAAATGATCGAGCTATAGAAAAATAATTAAAAAGTCGTGGACCTTACCTATCAATTTACAGAAAATTACCTCTCAATTATGTTTGATTTTATCAAATTATCGAAATTATGACTTTTGTGGTAGGTATATTATAAAAAAAAATTCCATACATTTTTATAGATTTTTACACAATAGCAACAGTTTTCGGGATTGATTGTTCCTTCATCAGGTTGCCTCAATCGATTCGTGAATTATCCTGATGAGGTATGGGTCAGTTTCGAATTCGGTTAATCTATAGTCAATATGGTGAATACACAGCTATTATAGATTTAAGTAAAGTTTAGTTTGATTTTAAGTATCTATATGAGTAGGTAATGATAATAAATATTATGTGTGCCTAATGGCCGATATTTCAATGGACAATAAAAAATGGAGTTAATTGTCAATCAACTGATCGTCGATTAGATTCGTAATTGCCAATTTAGAAAATTGGTTATTTCAATACACAATTAAGAAAAAATCAACTAATCGTCAATCAATGTTTTTGACACGTGTAATACCGTCTTATGCTCTATGGTATTCGTTGTTTACAGCTGTTTGCATCCACTATTTTGTGTTGTGACAACTGCGGGACGCTAACATAATATATTTGTCAGAATTTTTATTATTTTTTTTTCTGTTTTACAATCACATAAATTTACAAAGATAATAATTAATCTATGTATTGTAATATAGAATTTGTCTTATCTCAATTTTTAAAATGTTTTTTTGTGAAATATTCATTACGTCATGGCCGGCCCGTCAATACCTACACAGATGTTTCTAATGTTTATTTTATTTTTTTGTAATTCATGTATAAAATAAAATGTAAAGCAAACCATTTAGTTAGTTGGTCACTGATACAGAATTCGTATTATCTCAATTTGTAAAATGTCCGTTATCCCAATTTTTAATTCAATAAAATTAGATGCTTTATAGAATGTATCTTTTCATTTACCTTTAGGACCCTGAGATAAAAATTTGTAGGTTTGTGCAGCTTTGGTTTCAGTGAAACACGCTGAAAAGGTGTTTTGAAATCTTAACTGTTATAATAAAATAACATATTGTTTTGAAACAACCATTTATTTATTTAATACAATATATGTAGATAATAAAAAAAAACAAAACCATATAACACAAAACGTACAAAGGCTATGTTCACAATTGACAATTCTTTGCTAACAAAAAACACAATTAACTCGCTTGATTGCCGAAAAACGGCAAATCAATTTTTGACAGTTCGTAATTGACGATCAACGTTGATTTTGTAATGAAATAACGCCAAACTCCGATTAACCATAGACATGCCGAAAACCATAGAGAAAATCGACAATCAAGCATTTAATTGTACATTGAAATATTGGCCATAAGACTTATTGTGATTCAAAATGTTCCAGAATAAAATGCAATTCGATTTTTACGATTTCTCGCGCTTTATAAAGAGGTTCAATTTGTTAAGATTTTTTAACCCGAATCTAAAACTAGTAGTACTTAATAGCAGTTATTAGCCATGAATCGTGCGAAAATTACTCATTATACTTAGTTTAATTTTTGTTATTAGCATTTGTGCACTTTATATATTGTTGTATGAGTGGAAGTTATACACGTTTCTGCTATCTTGATTAGTTGGCCTTCATGTTTAAACAATCATATAGGCAGGTGGCAGAGCGGCTAGTGCGCTGGATTAGTAATTCAGTGAACGCGGGTTCGAATAATGCCTCGGTCAATTTACTAATCGATAGCACAATCATCCATGTGATTTAAACTAAGTAAATAAAATTGATACACATGTTTCAAGTGAGATGGTTTTGTACGTCATTTTCAATATTTTGCGAGTACTACAAATTAATTAACATGATTAAAATATTTAAAATGTATAAACATATTCGTTGCCTTGCGTGCAAACACCACAGAACGGAACACACCTTGGTGTAAATAGATAATTGTATGTTATCACCATATTACGTATGAATTTAATATACTAACTAATTCGTAGGCATTTTAGTAATTAGATCCATACTAATTATAACGAAGTTTAACGATGTGTGGTGTTTTTTATTTTAATTTTATTAAAGGCAGTCGTAATACATTGTGCAACAAAAAATGGCCAATTATACATTACATTTTTGTATATTTTGTATGATATTTAAATTAAATTCATATAATAAATTACTGTTATTAATAATTAACAAAACATGAGAATCTTAACTAAATCCTTGAATCTAAATTCCACTAAAACTAAGGTGAAACTCGTCTAAAAAAATGAGTGTATTATATAGAGCGCTTAGTTTTTTTTCCAAAGGTCAAGTTTTTATTCTCTACAAATGCACACAATTATTAAATATGGTAGTCACCTCTAGAGTGGCGCCCCCAATACCTACTGAATACCCTCGAAGTTTATTCTATAGATACTACCACGGAAGATGCTCAGAAGAAATTGCATCTCTGGTCCCTCTTCCACCCATTTACAATAAAATTACTAGTTTAACACAATCTCATTATCCGTTCACAGTTAACCTTTAATATACACGAACTAGTCGCTCTCGAACTCCTTTATTAATAAAGCAACCCGGTTGTGGAAAGATCTTCCGAATTCTGTGTTTCCACCTTCTTACAACCCGGGTCTTTTAAAATCCGAATTAATATTTTCCTCAGAATATTGCAAGCCCTCCCCAACGCTACGAAGGCTAAAATGGACCCAAATCCTAATAGATGGTGTCCCCTACGTATTCATGTTAAATAAAACATACATATACACTGATATCTATAAAAAAAATCATTCATCAAAGACGTGAAACGATATGATTCTGTACTAAATTTGTATTATTGTAATTTTTGCACCACGGTGCAGAGATGATATTCTAGATGGCTTCATGAGATAATTTAGTTGTTCTTCACGTTGCTTGGGTTGGTTGGAAGAGTTTGTTTCATGGCAATAAACTCGTTTATATGCTCGTTGTTTAACAAATACCATACCTAGATTAATCGTGCTGTGACTAACATCGGAAAACAACTTGAGCCCGTCACGTGGGTGCGCAGATCGAAAATTTGTGCCTTTTTGCTTGGTTGGTGTATGTGCAAACCGTCTACCCCCCCACGGCGAAAAGGCCCAAGAAGTTTGACTGCATCTATACACATTTTTAGGCTGTACTTTTAAATTTATTACAACAGTCCTCACCATGCTGATCGGGCGATAGTGGGAGATGATTATTTTTATATCATGTAAAATAATAAAAATCATCGCTGCCAGAGATAATGAATGTGATGTGTTTATTGTGAGTCATAAATAATATTCATAACTCAGCATTTATTGAAAGCATATGTTGTGTAGGTACAAAACTAAATAATAAACACGAACATCTGTTGTGTCTGTTGGTAGCCAAACATTATTTGTTGACTGATGGCAGACAGCGGGGAGATAGAACGTTGTAGAATACCTACATAACGGTGTATAGTCAGTGCATCCCTCGTGCCAACCATAAATTATTATGGTTGGCGACCATCACGGCTATCTCAACTTTATTCACGGCTGCCCTAAGCATTGTCGGCCTTCGTGGCTCAGTTTTGGTATCTGACCGCTGATCCGAAGGTCCCGGGTTCGAATCCCGGTGGAGACACAGTTTTTATTTGTGTTTTCAGTCTGGATTTGTGAGACGATTAATATTGAAAGTCTCCAGAATGTGGCAACTTGTTATTGGGTGCGTGTTAAATTAATATTTGACATAGTACCTGTTAGTTGCCCGAGAAATAATATATTAAAAAAAATAATTACGCAGTGCTTTTTCTAAACCACTGTCTTCATCGTTCTTGATCCTCTTCTCCCTTGGATCTTTCCCTGAATGAAAAGCTGCGTTATTCATACACACGTGGTTGTAATCCATTGTTGGTGTTATTCTTCTTCTTCCTTCAGCCATCTCTCCACTGTTGGATGTAGGCCTAAGTACTTCCAATCGTCTTCTTTTGGACCCAGCGGTCACCTTTTCTGAGGTCGGCCTATTCCCTTTTTCATATCCTATGGATGGTCTCCGTTTCAGAATTCTGGGTGCCCATCTGTCCATTTTCTGTCTGGCAACACGACCCGCCCATTGCCATTTAAGTTTTACCACTCGATCCATATCGCCAACTGTTGTCTGCTTTGCGGCTTCTGACTACCATTGTTGTTAGAAGCCGCGAAATAAAACATATAAAACTAACCATACCTATATTTTTCGTCCACCAAATAAATTACAAATGAAATGTTGCGTTTTGGTAGCACGCTGTTTGTCGAAGATATTTCGCTACGGAAATAAACCCGCATTAGTACACTTTGTTGTACATAAAAAATAATTGAAATGCATAAAATTGGTGACAAGTTTTGACAAAATATATTATTACTGATTATAGTATCTGTGGCATACATAATTTCTACCAATGCATTTTTAAACACATTATACTTGTTCTTAAACTCATCGTGGGATTCGGTTTACTGGTTTTTAGTGTAATATTTGCAAACATTGATTCATACTTCTATTAATATATATGGTGTTGATATACGGAAAATGTTAAATGTTTAATTTTCTTCGCTCAATGATGCGAGCAATGAATTGAATGTTTGTTATTATATGAGATCATTTTATTTATTTACTCATTATAACAACACTTTTAGCTCCATCTTATATAATAAATTCGCTTTATCCCGCAACGCGATCAATTTATATTTTTCTTTGTGACGTCGATTAAATAAAACGAGTGGGTTGTGACCAACGCTAAAACCCTCACTAACAAGTCATTCTATAAAATATTCAAATTTTGTATGGAAAATATTTTATTATGAAAACTTGATAATTCATCAATCCCATTTTTTAAAAGTGTTGTCATTTTGCCAATTTGAAAATAAAAAAATCAAATTTTAAGTTTCCTGAATTTGGGGTCACTTTGAAATATTTGATAGTTAAAAAAATGAGAAGTAGGTACTATCCAGATATCCTTCAAAATCTAATGGGTCTAAGTGAGTATCAGATATACGAATTTGCAAAATTTGAAAAGAATCGAATGAGTACTTTAGTCTTTAATCGATAAAGTAAAATAAACACCCCGTACATAACACTCAATCACAGATACCTACATTGTGACGAAACTTTCAGAATACAATCTCAGCATGATACTAGTTGATAATCTGCAATAAAAAATACCTTCCCTTAAAAATTGCGAAATCATAACTCCCCTTTGGGTTAGTGAGGAGTAAAAAAAACAATAAAGCAATACTTATTTTTTCGTTAAGAAATGGATTGAACAAAAAATTTATTAATTACAAAAATGTACTAAGGCAGGTTAATTTGTAGAAAATAATGAACAATTTTAGTAATTTTAAAACTGGGAATAGGTACACCCGTTAAAACTGGTTTTCAATAAGATGAAGATTACCTCTTTAATTCAATCCCAATTATAGATAAATTATGGATTGAACGTGTGTTTATTTAACAACCAACTATTGATAGATTGTTAAAACAAACATTATTAATGCAAAGTTAGTATATTATTCACCTGAGAGAGACCCGAGACTCGGCTTGATTCTTCTAATCAGAATTTATTTTTACTCCTTACTTATTTTTACTCCTTACTTATTTATTTTTTACTCCTTACTAATTTATTTTTACTCCTTACTAACCCAAGAGGATTGTACTTGCTTCGGCAGTACGTTTTTATACTAAAATTGGAACGATATACTAAACCCAAGGGGATATAGTGGGGAGTCATGAATTCACAATTTTTAAGGCTTTTTTTATTGCTGATTATCAACTAGTATCATGCTGAGATTCTATTCTGAAAGTTACATTACAATGTATCTGTGTGCTATGTATGGCGTGTTTATACTACTTTATCGATTATAGACCAAAGTACCCATTCGATTCTTTTCAAATTTTGTAAATATGCATATCTAATACTCGCTTGGAACCCATTATATTTTGAAAAAAATTTCTCTGTTTAGTCCATCTCAAACTGTTGAATATTGGAAGAATGCAGCGTCCATGCATATGAAGGCCCAAAGTCGGACATTTGCGAATTGACACCAGCATTTGTGGATTGGCTCGGAGCCTTCGACGTGAATGTGTGATTGACATATCGTGCTGTCATGCAAATTTTGTAAATTTTGACTTTAAACATTTGATTCACTAGTACCATACGATAAATAAATAAATAAATCTCAAACTGTCAAATATTTCTAAGTGGCCTCTTGAAAACTTGAAATTTGATATTTTTATTTTCAAATTGCTAAAAAGGCACATCACTTTCATAAAATGACATTGAAGAATTATCAAGTTTTCATAGTAAAACATTTATATCAAAAATAATTTGTCAAACTCATTTCGTGAAAATGCTGAAAAATTTCCACACAACATTTGAATACTTTGTGGAGTGACTTGGTAGTGAGGAGCATAGCGTTGACCAAAACCCACTCGTTTTAATCTTATTATTTCATCTTAGTTTCCTCCTCTCTTCGTTAGCCAACGTCGTTATAATAATGTGTTTTTTTTACTAATTCACACCATATTTTCAACACTCGCCAACTACAATAGCTTATGCAGTGAGGTATGTGTGGAGCTGATAAAATATGTCACATAACACTTCTTCTTAACAAATTACCCTGATTGAAATGTCGAGAACGAGTAGACTTGATGGTGTTCAGGAAGACAGCTCATCTGGATCACAGAGTACCAAGGAATAAGAATAATAGAAGAGTCTGTATGAGACTTAGATACATTGTAATGAAACTTTCAAAATACAATCTCATCACGATACTAGTTGATAATCTGCAATAAAAAATAACATTAAAAATTACGATTTCAAACTCCCCACTATATCCCCTTGGATTAGTGAGGAATAAAAAACAATCATGCTATACTTCTTGCAAACGTGGAGTTTTACCTTCATAGAATCGTCTGTCGACAGACTAGATAAACTGTAAATATTTGTTTCACTCCCGTTAACTGCTATGTTTATTTACCTGTTTGATTTACTGTGGTGGCTGACTGACATAAATTGCCTACTCGCAATACTCATTTCACATTGTGTTAATTTACTTACAAAATAAAGTTTTGTTACTCCTCACTAACCCAAGGGGATAAAGTGGGTATTTTTTATTGCAGATTATCAACTAGTATTATGCTGAGATTATATTCTGAAAGTTTCGTCACAACGTATCTGTGTGTGTTTGTGCTATGTGCTATGTACGGCGTGTTTATTTTACTTTATCGATTGTAGAATAAAGTACTCATTCGATTCTTGTCGAATTTGTATATCTAATACTTGCTTAGACCCCATTAGATTTTGAAGGATACCTGTGCTCTGTCTCTCAATTTTTGAACTGTAAATTTTTTCAAAGTCAGGAAACTTAACATTTGATATTTTTATTTTCAAATTGCTAAAGAGGCACATCACATTCATAAAATGGCATTGAAGAATTATAATGTTTTCATAGTAAATTTTTTAATTAAAAATAATTTAACAAAATCTCTCGATGAAAATATTCCATACAAAATTTGAATACAAATATGTATATCTAATACTCGCTTAGACCCCATTATATTTTGAAGGATATCTGAATACTGCTTTTCAATTTTTTTAACTGTCAAATATTTCAAGTGACCCAAAGCTTAGGAAAATTAAAAAAATTTTTTTTTTCGAATTGGTAAAAGGCACATCACTTTCATAAAATGACATTGAAGAGTTATCAAATTTTCATAATTAAATATTAAATTAAAAAATAATTTATCAAACTCATTTCGTGAAAATGCTGAATATTTTTCATTCAAAATTTGATTAATTTATAGAATGACTCGTTTGTGATAAGTTTGGGGCCTATTTGTACATAGATCGCTGCCTAACAACGATGGTGGACACTCAGCTGTCTTTTTCGTTTATTGCCATATTTGCTATAATGATTTTTCGTTTGAAATGAAATAAATAAATAGAAAAAAATCTTCTTTGTTATGCAGTCCTGGATTGACATGTATTTCCCCCCCCCCCCATGTCTGAGAGTAGCGTATTGTGTCGAGTTCAATAGACGTCATCTATCTACCTATCCATCCAGACAGCAGAATCATGTCGTCGGTCTAGTTAGGAGTTTGATACACCGTGGCTGGGTTCAGTCAGCGATCGCCCATTGACCCCAGTCAAGTCACTATTACTGATGTGATGAGAGTGCGGGAAGATACTGAAAATAAATATCACTTTAACCATGTTATAAATGAACTTGTACGCTTCAGCTAGCAATCCAAAACGAGCTCTAGTTTTTTTATGATACACTAAGCTGTAGTCAATGTTTAAAATAGGTACCTACTTCAAAATTGTGTCAAATTCAATACGATTTAGGTATTAAATGTGTTTATTTACCTATTAACATATTTGTTTTCAATATCTTCTTCTCTTTCCAATTCATTCATACCATCACGACCATATCCCACAGTGTGTATTTATAAATCAGCGACAGTTGTACGGGTGTTTATAACCTTATAAAATAAATTATGACACATTCGTGTATCTCCACACACCAGTCTCATCTCACCTAAAACGGCACAACATTCACAATGAGTGGTGAACCTCGTTGCTGATCTTTGTAAGATATCATTTTGTCTGCTGTATTTATTATTATCCGGCTCTTACGCTCATAATATAAAAGAGAAGAAGCACTATTCTAAGCCGGAGGAGATAGGTATATCATCTGTTTTACAAGGATCAGGATGTGCAATTCACCCCCCCCTCTCCCATCTCTTTTCTGGTCTTCCTGTAGGTCTCCCAACCCTCTGTTATTTCACTTATTGTGGTTTTGGGGAGTTATTCGAGATTTATTCTCTCCACTTGTTTCCTCCAGTTGCGAATTCTTCGTCTGTTCCATCATCTACATTGCAGGTTCTGCGCTTAATTTCATCTGCGAAAACCATGGTAATGTTCTGTCTTCATTTTTATTTAAGTAATGTATAAAATAAGGGTTTGGTACATAAAAATGCAATCAGATATTTTCAAATTTTGATGTTAAAATTGTCTCTCTTTACAACATCCCAGAAAATAAGTTTAGTCTTCGTTATATCAATTTCATTTATGAAGTGTATTCTAACTCACATAGTGGAAGAGTGTTGTTTACAATTCCTTCATTATATCATTAGATATGAAATCCAAAAGATACTAAACTCATCGTTTCCCCCTACTGAAGTTCTTAGCTCTTCATTTTAAGTACATTCCGTAAGACTCTAAATTGACTTAAATGATGATTTAACATCGTCTCAGTCTGCACAAATATTTCAGAAAACACCAAAGATATTACACCAGATTATTGAATGATTTTCATTTTGTGTACTCTGATTGTAGTCTTATTTCTTCTTTCTTATTTTGTTTTTTTTTAATTCATCATACACTATTTTACCAAATGTATTTGAGGCACCACTTTACTTGGAAGAGATTAATTACCTTAGGGTAATTAACATTTGAGTCGTATAGAATCAAACACGGAACTTTGCATAAAAATAGAAATTGAGCTTTTGATGCCAATTCTTAAAGGATCTAACAAATTACAGCTTGAATTAATCACTTGGTAACAAAAACGTATCTTTAGATAAACGTATTAATTCAAAATGTAATTTGTTAGATCCTTTAAGTGTTGGCATCAAAAGCTCAATTTCTATTTTTATGCAAAATTCCGTGTTTGATTCTATACGACTCATTTTTACACTTCGAATATTTTTGTTACAAAGATGGCAGTTACATAGACTGTTGCTTTCATTATTTACAAACTAATTTCTCAATAGATGGCGTTACAAAAAAAAATCTTCGTCACTTCATAGATGGCGATGGTCTTTCTCAGCTTATTCTCAAATGAAAGGATTTTGATTAATAACATACATAGAACATTCAAATATTGTATCGATAGGGAACGTTGCGCAAGCGCATAAAGTGAACACGTAAAACAGCCAATGACAGGTCTTAAGCCATGTAGATGCCTTGATTTCCCGGTTCTCCTATAATATTCCAACTGGTCTCTTTTAAAATATATAAATTTGGACATAATCTAAAGTAATAAAGCAATCAAAATGTTAGTGTCTGTGTGTGTGTGTGTGTGTGTGTGTGTGTGTGTGTATGTGTGTGAGGGTGTGTGTGTGTGTGTGTGTGTGTGTGTGTGTGTGTGTGTGTGTGTGTGTGTGTGTGTGTGTGTGTGTGTGTGTGTGTGTGTGTGTGTGTGTGTGTGTGTGTGTGTGTGTGTGTGTGTGTGTGTGTGTGTGTGTGTGTGTGTGTGTGTGTGTGTGTGTGTGTGTGTGTGTGTGTGTGTGTGTTTGTCTCACGCCTTCTGAAAAACCAAGAGCATCTGAAAATCTAATTTATGTGCGAACGTGTACCAGTATACCTGATGCAGTGTCACGCTAAAAATAATGCGATAAAAATGCTGAATTTTTAAAATATTTCAATAATTATTTTGTTCATACAAAATTTTCCATGTCATATCTGTCAAAAAAGTGTACATTTTGCACGCAAATATCTGTTAGTTTAAAAGTTAGAAGTACGTATTTACACGAAAAAAATATATTTTCAAGTATAACTTAGCGTTTAAGTGAAAAACATGGTGAATATTTTGTATAATTACAATGTTTAACTTATTTTTAAAGTAAGCGTTTTGAACATAAACGCCGCCATTTTAATATCTTTTCATACAATATTTCATTTTCCTACCGAATGAGTATGTTCTTGAAAATAATAAACCTTTGATATAAATGTAATTATGAAATAATAAAATGAAACACAAGACATTACAGCGAGTTTTAAGACATATATTGTAAAAATGTGTTTATTATTAGCAAAGATATAGGCATAATAAAATTGCATAATTTGTATTTAATATTTGATTTTTCTGACAATTTTCATTTTTATGGCATCGAACAAACCAATGTAGGTACCTACATACATATTCAAAAAAGTCTCAAACCATTTGATATTTTTAACGTATTGGAATGGTTACTATGGTAACGGAAAGATTCTGATATTCAAATAAAATTAGTTGAATCGAATTTATTTAGAACATTGTTGTAGGTAGGTACCTACCTATTACTATTTACTTACAAAGCAACAATATACTGATTTTCTATCGGAAAATTATTTTATTTGTTTATTTATGCATGTATGCGATGTACTCCTAAACCGTTTGTCCGATTAAAATGAAACTTTGGTGAATTGTCGAGCGTATGCCCGGGATGGTTTCTGGATTTAAACTTCTTTCTTATTCTTCTTCTTCTTCGTGTATTTGGTCATTTTACCTATGAAGGGGGAATATCCTGGGAAAAGAAGGTCCGACTGTCCCTCCATCTCTTCGCAGGTCTTCCAGGACGGTTTGTGGATTTAAACTTTTTTCTTCTTCTTCATCGTGTATTAGGTCATTTTACCTATGAAGGTGGACTATTCTGGGAGAAGTAGGTCCAATTATCCTTCTATCTCTTCGCAGGTTTCTAGATGTAATTTTTTTCTTCTTCTTCTTCATCGTGTATTTGGTCATTTTACATATGAAGTTGGAGTATTCTGGGAGAAGAAGGTCCAACTGTCCTTCCATCTCTTCACAGGTATTCCAGGACGGGTTCTGCATATAAACTTTTTTCTTCTTTTTCTTCGTCGTGTATTTGGTCATCTAACCTATGAAGATGAACTATCCTGGGAGTAGAAGGTCCAATTTTCCTTCCAACTCTTCACAGGTTTCTGGATTTAAACTTTCTTCTTCTTCTTCGTCGTGTATTTGGTCATTTTACCTATGAAGTTGGAGTATCCTGAGAAAAGAAGGTCCAACTGTCCTTCCATCTCTTCGCAGATTTCTGGATTTAAACTTTTTTCTTCTTCTTCTTCTTAATCGTGTATTTGGTCATTTTACCTATGAAGGTGGACTATCCTGGGAGAAGAAGGTCCAATTTTCCTTCCATATCTTCGCTGGTATCTGGATTTAAACTTTTTCTTCTTCTTCTTCGTGTATTTAGTCATTTTACCTTTGAAGGTGGAGTATCCTGGGAAAAGAAGGTCCTTTCATCTCTTCGCGGTTCTTCCAGGATGGTTTCTGGATTTAAACATTTCTTAAGCGACTGAAGGGACGGGATGCAATGAAGGTATGGGATGCACTAAAGGGCCTGAAGGGATGGGAGGTATAAAAGGGCCTGAAGGGACGGGAGGTACTGAAGGGCCTGATTGGAAGGGACGTAATGATGGATTGAAGGGACGGGAGGTACTGAAGGGTCTGAAGCGACGGTTCATGGAGTCTAATTCTTTTTCTTCTTAATTTTATGTTGACTTTACAGTTTTTACACAAACTATTTCCTTTAGTCTTTTTCTTCGTTTTCTTTGTTGAATTTTATACAAAACTATTTCCTATAGATTAATCTTCTTTTTTTTATGAAGACCTTTTAGTCAGTTTTTATACAATCTATTTCCAATAGTCTGATTCTTCTATTTTGTGTATGTTTTCTTATTTTATGTAGACCATTGGGATAGTTTTTTATACAAACTATTTCTTATAGTCTTATACTTATTCTTGCTTCTCTTTTTTATTTAGACTTTTGGGTTAGTTTTAAGTCTAATAGTCTATTGTGCAGAAATATTATTAACGATATGCACACTTGATGAAAATACATATGTAAAAACGAATGGGATGTGGGATGTGACGATGTAACCTGCACTAGAATCTTTTCAATACTTTTGTTTAATCAAATTTAAACCATTTAAATCATCCTATTTTGAATAATTTTCAACACCTTCATATTTGATTTCGTTGACGATATTTAAAGAATGGGGGTTGTGGCTATTACTGAACTCTTCACAACGTTTATATTCAAATTAAAAACTATTTACTATAGTTTAAGTCTTCTTCTTCTTCGTTAATGTAGACTTTTGTGTCAATTTTAAGTCTATCAGTCTAATTGTGCAAAAATATAATGCACACTTGATGAAAAAATATAAAAACGAATGGGATGTGACCAACGCTAGATCTTTTCGGTACATGATTTAATCAAATTTTAACCACGTTCCAACATCCAAAATTACTAAATTTTCAATAGGTACATATTACAATTTGTTTTCGATGATAATATTTAAAAATGGGGGTTGTGGCCAAATCAATCTCTTTACAACGTTGATAAACAGTCATATATTTAAAACCATTTCGCATAGTCCATGCGTGCAGAAATTGTATATTATACTTCATTCACACTTTATAGCAATATATAAAAAAGAATGGGTTGTGGCCATCACTTGAACATTTTACAATGCTTAAACTCAATCAAATTTCAAACCACTTTTCATAGTCCGATATCGCAAAATAATTGGGTGACAATATTATAAAAAACGATTGCTTATTTCTTCACAATTTTACATTCTTGGCCAACGGCGGGACATAAAAGCTAGTACAGTAATATGATTTTGGCCTCTGAGTAGGCCATACAACAATAATAATTGCTTTTTATTTTATTAATATAAATTTGTGTGACCCGTTAGTCTTATGTGATTTATTACACTTGACCAGCGACACTATTGTCAACAAGAGATGTTATTTTACTATATGGACACAACAATACACTTCAACGGACCGTCTTACATTTTATTCATAGACCGCGAGGTATTTACGTACTGTTATTTTCCTTGAGGTTTCTATACTAATATTCTTGTACCGTTTATCATTCAATGTAGTTTGGGGAAGATGAATATGTCATTAGGCGATATGATAACACTTGAGAAACGGTAAATCTTTAACGGACAAAAATGAGAATGGTCAAAGTAATAAAATGATATATTACCTATTCGTATTACTGCTTTTTTCAAATTTACCAGAAAACGTTATTATTTCCTAAAGTATATAATCGTTTTAAGTATTTACCGGCATCGCAATTAGCAACAAAATAATATGAGACGGTGTGTTAAAATGTGAGTTGTACGATGTAGACATGTGTGTGGCATTCGGCTCTCTCTGCCTTAACCAATTATAGGAAATGACGCGATGGTATACATTATTGACGCTGATTTTTGGCGAATCTTTATTCTGTTTCTATATATATATTCTACCCAAACAAAATAGTTATTTAAGATTATTTGAAGGACAATTGACAGATGCGTAGTATTATACAATACCCACAGGAAATTAAAAATATTTCTTTAATTTAATAACTGACATTCTATTCTACATACATTAAATATGCAATTAAAATGCCTGTTTGTTTGTAAAATATAGATCTTAAAAACACCCTTATAAATTTGTTGATGATAGAGAAGCACCTACGTCATGCTGAGAGGAAAGGAAAAAAAAGGGATTTCTTTTCCAACTGTCGATTTGTTCAGGAGAACTTTGTTCTCTTAACATATCGACAATGTATCAAGCCAGAATACGCGAGAATTGTATGGAGAGGTCTACTTTTTTCATGGATTTTCCAACTTTGAAGTCAAAAAACACCAACTTAGAGGCTTCGCAGCATATATGTTCCATACACGGATTTACTCAGAATTCGGAGTAGAACATTTCGTGTGTCTGTGTGTGTGTGTGTCTGTGTGTGTGTGTGTCTGTGTGTGTGTGTGTCTGTGTGTGTGTCTGTGTGTGTGTCTGTGTGTCTGTGTGTGTGTGTGTCTGTGTGTCCGTCCCCCCCTTATAACTTTTGATCCGCTCAATTTACAGAGCCTAAAATTTCAGAATATATAAACAGTTACAGGCCTACAAAACTTTTATACTCGGAATTTTGAATTTTTGTTTCAGTCAGGGGTTATCAACTTTTGAATTTTTATTTTATTTTTCCATATATCTCAGAAACCATAAACGGTAGAACGCTGAAAATTGGTACAAACATAGACAAATACAAAATCTCAAATTAGTTTTTTCAAAAAAATTCCAGGGTTTCTCAAACATTTTTTATTAAGAAAAATATTATTTTTATGATAAATTTATGAGTTTAACTGCCTATATTTCCAAAACTTTTACAATTATCGAAAAAAGCCGAAACACCCCAACTAGATAATTTAATTTTCTATAAAAAATATTCACATTGTAGTAGAAGATCTCAATTTTTTTTTAACAATTTTTTTAAAAATTGAATTTAGTGACGACATCGCTTCATACATTTTGTATGGCAGTCGCCTATACACAATATGTAAGAAGACTTAATAGTTTGATACTTCATCTCCAAACATACATACATACCATCATGCTATTTGCATATTCTGGGTAGGAAAAAGGATCTTCCTCCATACTATCCTATCTTGACATACATACCTACATATGTTGTATAGAAAACAAAATATCTGAAAAATATTCAATAATTTGTATCTATGGGTTTATAGTTTGGTACATATTCTTCAACTATACATACAATCGCTATCGACAGTTGGATCTCATGTGTTACATGCAACTAGTATAGTTTTAATGTGTAAGATATATTTTTTTGTTATAATTCTTGGGTTTTCTAAATTTGGACTATGCACGACCAAAGACGTTCCAAGAAAGTGTTCTATATACTGAAATACAGAAATAGCTTGGTCCTCCTTTGTGGAGAATCTCCTCTGTGATTTTGCAATTAATCTGCAACGATGGTGTTATTTGTTAGTTTAACTGAGAGCTCGTCGGGTTTCATATCCGATGGTGGTGAACTAGTGATCTCATTTCTCAGGATTATAATATAATCTCCTCTATGTATCTGTCTATGGAATCAGTAGGTACCTTATCTACATACAGTACTGCTCAATGTTGTTACAACTGCATCATATATATTATAATGAATGATTCACGACGGCAATGTGCCAGGAATGCAAATCAAGCTTCAAACTATAAAACTGATGCTGTTTCAGATCTTATTGAAAAAATATTTGGTTTTGCAAACGAATGTGCCACTCGTCTTGAAACTACAAATGTTTTTTCTTATTCCATAGCTGTGACATGTGTAAGGGAAACTATACTATTTCTTCCTCTCAGATACCATAATATCCTAAGTGTTTTTTTCTTGTTAATGGAATAAAATTTAAATATGATTTAGTAATTAAGTGAAACATTTCGTTGTTATTTATAAATTGTTAACAAAATATTGTTATTGTATAAAATAAGCTGTTTTCAAATAAAATAAAATATGTGGCAGCAGAAAAGAAATTCAAAATAATTTCCATCTCATCTCTGGGCTGAAAATACTGGTTCCTTGGAATAAGTTTCCATTCAGCAATAAGTTTGTCATTTTTACATTGTACAAAGTGCAAAGAATGTTCACTGTTAGCCTCGAAAGTGTCTGATTGTCCTATTTCTTTAGGAAAAAAAAATATTTTCCTTCTTCATTTCCATCGATATATTAATAATGCATGATTAATTATATTTCCTGTGATAGTAATCCAATATGTACTTTTACAAAAAAGTGTGAGATCCAATAAAACATTATTTATTTATATTTATAGCATATTTTGAACATTGGAAAGTTATTTTGATTATTTTTCATATTTCAACATACAACTAACAAAATTGAATGAAGGATATTCGTCGACAATGCGTTTTTGTGATTGCTGTGCGTACGCACACTATGTATGCGTTAGTTTATCAGATAATACGTTTTGTCGAGAATGGTATTTATAGGTTAGGTTTGATTTCCGGCTAGTAAACAGTCGGGTTAATTCAGGTCAGCTGTATGTACCTACACATAATGTATATTTATGATTCCATGCAATGACAAATTCGTAGGACATAAAACCAAATGTATTTGTCTAAAGTCAACGTTACTCTGCGATCAATTTTCGTGTTTAAACACTGTTAATAGACAATCAACAGTGAGACATAATGTCTTCATTTAATCGATTATGTTCAAGGATTTGACTAAGATAATTGCTAAGAATTAACGACTGTTAATTACCGAGTACAGACAAATGTTAATGATCATCAAAGAAAACATTTACCAGCCGATGACAGGTCGTTATGTGCTTGATTTTCGCAGTGTTACTTTTTTAAGGGCGTTTCTTGTTTATGTCAGAACAATAGTTTTTATTTTAAATGGTTCTTTTAACTAAATCTCTAATTGATCATCGAATTCGATATCTAAATACTTTTCTCACTTGAGATTCGCACAATTTCTAGAGAAATATGCCACATTATAGAGAACTAGACTTCTATATCCTTTGTTATTTCTCAATGCATCACTTCTTGTCTATTCTTCAAATGGATTGACAATAAGCGGTTTTGTAATATATATTTTGATTTATTTTTTATCCTCCACTTACCTTTTGTATTCTTTCTCTATTTAATATGCATAACACGCTGATTTTTCGTCAACCTTATTGATTTTTCTTTAAACAACAAGAAACGTACAAGTAGGTATATCTCATTTATTTCGGTTATAAGTTCGACAATTATCAGTTCCTGCGTAATTAATAGCCTTTTTGCTTTATCTGTTTTGACGTGGCTGGCACTATTCTTCTTTGCCACACGTTAAATAAATAAATTCAGAGATTATCGTTTAGTGTAAATATAAAATCTGCGTATACACGGATCGCAAATTAGCGCGGCTTATCGTTAAATGCTAATAACACATCAGACATTGCTGTTTATTTTCAATAATCTGTAATAAATATTGAAACGAAAAGAGGCATGTTTAGACATTTCATTCAATCTGAGGTTATATTTGATTTGATATGTGATTTAACTGCCTTCGAGCTATCGACAAACATCTTGATTGATTGATCACGTGGACTGGTAGATGCGCAAACCACCCCCCCACTTTGCCGATACCTATCTACCATGGAAAAGACAGCTGTATTCAGTTAAGGCCTAACCAGGGCATTCGAGCTCATGATAATAACTATCATAACATAATCGTCAGTCAATTTTTGTACCTGAATATGACTGCGAATATAGGCAGAAAAATAGATCACTATTACTATGTAGGTCACATTTTCGCCACTTTTATTCGAAATTCACTACAATATATCTAATGATGTCTCGTTTTCCACGTGTGACGGATCCGTGGCGTCGTTCTTCCAAATCCTTTAACGTCGTCTGGTTACTGCTCGGGTGGACTGGAGTGGGGAGGGGGGTACCCACTACACCACACCTGAGAGAGCTCCGGGCAATATTATGCCTGGCAAAGCTGCTTAGCGAGCGAGCTTTGCCGTTACTTTACTGCTTCCACATGAAGGCTTAACGATTGCCAGACGAGCTTTCGTGCCGCAGCTATGCATAATGTCCACATACATAGTTTACATAAAACTACCTGCACCAACATCGTAAGCTAAATTGGCCAAAACATTCAATTGTACATATTTCATGTAAGTTTGCAATTTATAGACGTCCCAATCCTTATTGTCTCGATCCACGAATTAAGCTATCAGCACTCAAGGACGACGGTCCTGCCCCCCTGGACAACGTTTCATTTAGCTCAAGAAAAAAACAAGTATCTGCACAAACTGGTTGTAGTGTTTTTTATGATAAATTTATGTGTTTAACTGCCTATATTTCCAAAGTTTTTTAAAATATCGAAAAAAGCCGAAACACCCCAACTAGATAATTTAATTTTCTACAAAAATATTAGCACTGTAGTAGTAGGTATATCCCGATTTTTTTTTAACAATTTTTATAAAAATTTAATTTAGTGATGACATAGCTTAATATTTTGATACTTAATCTCCAAACATACATACATACCATCATGTTGTTTTCATATTCTGGGTAGGAAAAAAGCACTGACCTCCGTACTGTCCTATCTTGACATACATACCCATATGTGTTGTATAGAAAACAAAATATCTTAAAATATTCAATGATTTGAATTTATGAGTTTATTGTTTGGTACTTATTCTTCAACTATACATATTGTCGCGATCGACAGTTGGATCTCATGTGTTACATGCAACTAGTTAAAAAAATATAGCTCCAAACTTAGTTTAGTGGAAGTAAAGTTTTTATAACTTACTACGAAAATATGTATTTATAAGTATTATTAAAATTAAACATATCTTCTTTTTAAGAGGAATTTAAAATTATGGAACTCGTGTCTCGTTTAATTTCTACGTGTACGTTTATAATTAATGAGTTCTACAGTATAAACCGTCTCCCAATCACTCAAATTTAATGGTTCGAGAGATAGCAACGTTTTCGATGAATCATTTTTAATGGCTGTTGTTTGATATTTTCTTTCTTATTGAATATATGTATGAAAAAGGTTAATCTGGCACCTAAACATGGTTGCATTTACCAGTGCACATCCTTTTTACATATAGGTGATAATAGCATATTTTAACACTAGTTGCATGTAACACATGAGATCCAACTGTGGATAGCGATAGTATGTATAGTTGAAGAATAAGAATCAAACTATAAACCCATAAATCCAAATTATTGAAAATTATTTTATATTTTATTTCATTTTTATTTGAATTGGTTCTATATTAAAGTTTTAGTTTTATATTTGTTTTAAAGTGACAGTTAAGATTCTAAAAAGGAGGAACTAAAAGCATTTAATGTCGTTTCTCTTTTTACAGGTAAAATTATATTTGTTATCATTATTATTTATTTATGTTTATGTTATTATTACTTTTATTGTATTTTATAATTATTTTAATAATAAATTTCTCTTTTTACAGAACAACGATTTAATTTGCTTAATACACTCCATTATAAAACGACATTATTGTTTAACGACAAAATCAATATACATAAAATGGTAAAAACTTCATTTTGAATTTAAAATATTACCTGGAATTGATGGAAAAACAAATGTTTATAATATAATCTCAATCACCACAACTGATAACAAGGTTTATGCCATACCAGAAGATCTACAACCAGTGAGCAATCACAAAGAAATAATAAAAACAAGTGCCTTTATTAAAGTAAAAAGAAGTATTTAGGCCATATAATCAAGAATAACACAATAAGTCCATTAAAAGATAATTTAATTGCTATAAAAAAATTTCCTCTTCCGAGAACACAAAAAAATGTGCGCCAATTTTTAGGAAAAATAAATTTTTATGCTAAATGTGCCAAAAATATCAATTATTTTAGATCCTTTACATAATTTGTTGAGAAAAGGACAAAAATTTATTTGGTCAGAAAAATGTCAAGAATCATTTGAAACAATTAAAACATTACTTTGTTCAACACCTATTTTAACAATATATAATCCAGATTTGCCAATAAATATTTACACAGATGCGAGTATACAGGGCATAGGAGCTGTCTTGAAACAACCACAAAAAAATGGAGAAGAAAAACCATGTGCATACTTTTCCAGAAAATTAAATGAAACTCAAAAAAAGAAAAAGGCAATATATTTGGAATGCTTAGCAATAAAGGAGACAGTAAAATACTGGCAACATTGGCTCATAGGAAAAAAATTCACGGTATACTCAGACCATAAACCACTAGAAAGAATGAATATAAAAGCCAGAACAGATGAAGAACTAGGAGAATTAACTTATATAAGTAATATACGCTCCAGGAAAATACAATTTAGAAGCAGACTGTTTAAGCAGAAATCCGGTGTTAGAACCACATGAAAATCAGGAAGAAAATTTAAGAATCGTAAACTTAATAAAACTAGGGGATATACAAAATGATCAGAAAAATAATGAAGATTTGAAAAATAATAAAAATAAATTAAAATTGAAAGATGAAATATACTACAAAAAAATTGGAAAAAAAAAATAATACTATCAGAGGAATTTAGTAAAAAATTTATAGAAAATATACATTATCTTTACTGTCATATAGGAACAAAACAAATGCAAAATAAAATTATACCATTCTACACAGCAAAAAATTTAACCGATAATATTAAAAAAATCTGCGAAAAATGTGAAATATGCATAAAAAAACAAATCTCGAGGAAAATATAAATTTGGACTTATGTCTCATTTAGGTCCTGCAACTTACCCATTTGAGATAATGTCTATAGATACAATTGGTGGATTTGGTGGCTCACGTTCTACAAAGACATACTTACATCTTCTTGTAGATCATTTCACGAGGTATGCCTATATTTTGACTTCAAAAAGTCAAAGTTCGAGTGACTTTATAAACCTTGTTCGAAAAGCGATGCAAGGAAATAAAATTGGTATGATTCTATCGGATCAATATCCGGGAATAAATTCAAAAGATTTTAAAAACTTTTTAAGTAATGAGAATATACCCATTGTCTTCACCGCAGTTAATGCACCTTTTTCAAATGGCCTAAATGAAAGGCTTAACCAAACAATCGTTAATAAAATAAGATGTAAGGTAAATGAAAGGAAAGGAAAATTGGCCTGGACGACAATAGCACATGAATGTATCCTAAGATATAATACAACAGAACACACAGTAACTGGATTTGCCCCTAAATATTTATTAGAAGGAAAAAATATTACTATTTTGCCAGATGAATTAAAACAGGAAAAAACACTTAATGATTTATTCCAAGATCGAAAACTTGCCTTAAAAAATACGATAAAATCACACAATTATAATAAACAACATTTCGACAAAAACAGGACAAAATGCGAATTAAAAATCGGAGACTCTGTATTTGTTGAAAACGGAAATCGATTAAACAGAAAAAAATTGGATGAATTAAAAATTGGACCATATAAAATTTTAGAAAAAATTTCAAACTCAATATACAGAATAGATACAGGTCACAAGAAATCAGAATCAAACCTTTTTCATATCACAAAAATTGTTCCAATTATTGATTAAATATATAGAAAAAAAAAATTGTATTAGCCAATGAAAAATTGTACTTCATTAAGTATTGTTTTGTATAAAAATTATATTAATTAAGTAGTATTGTTTTATATAATTTTTTTTGGGGGGGGAAGATGTAAAACAAGTACTTACATAGATGTCACCTAGAAGTACTTATTTCATTTTTATTTGAATTGGTTCTATATTAAAGTTTTAGTTTTATATTTGTTTTAAAGTGACAGTTAAGATTCTAAAAAGGAGGAACTAAAAGCATTTAATGTCGTTTCTCTTTTTACAGGTAAAATTATATTTGTTATCATTATTATTTATTTATGTTTATGTTATTATTACTTTTATTGTATTTTATAATTATTTTAATAATAAATTTCTCTTTTTACAGAACAACGATTTAATTTGCTTAATACACTCCATTATATATGTAATAAAAATATAATAAAAAAAGAGGAGCAAATTATTAATTCAGAAATCTTCTCGGGTGTCAAGTTTCATTCTAAAGAGATTGATGGTATAAGAGCGGAAAAGGGACTTACAAATGATATTAAAATCTTTAATTTTCACCTATAGAAAGGGGATTCGCCCTGATAAACGCAACCACTCCTAGGTGTCAGACTTACCTTTTTCATACCTGAATTCAAATTTAAAAAAACATCCACTGAAAAATGAATTGTTTTTTAACGTTGTTATCTCTTAGACCATAAGGCTAGTATAAATTAATGTAGGTGTTATAATCGTCTTTATTGATTAATTAATTTATAATTGTTTTTTTTTCTTTTCAGGTAAGTACCCACTACCTACCTTCAATCTGCATACAATAGCCATACAATGATATATCGTAAGTCTCCATTTTTTATTATAATTGCGTACATAATTTGTTTTCAATTAAGTAAGTTTGTAGACGGATAATTCTTGATCAAACTTCATTATCACACGTAAATAGACTATATATTTTTTGTAAAATTTATTTTATTACTGTCATTTTACTATCAGATATTTATCAGATTTATTTCTCTACGACACATAATTACGGAGATGCTAAATTTTAAAATTGTTTGACGAACATTCAGTAGAGAAATGTTTAAAATACCTACTTAGGCCCGAATTTATAAAACGTACTAAGAATTTTCTCAATGTTTAGGATGACAAATTCCATACATTTCTGTGTGCTAAGTTTTGACTTACGCACTGAGACTGTTTTATAAATACGGCCCTTAAGGTTTAACATATTTGAGAAACATGATTTCAAATTACGGTGTTTAGGTTCATATCCCCTTTCGATTGTTCTAGAATGATCGTTGATCTTGCTAGCACAAAAGGGAGGGAAGGATGTTCTTGTGGAAATATTTTTTTTTATATTCTTTATACTCTATAGAACTATAATAAAAAAAAAGATTTACAAATAAAGAAATTATACCTATTGTTGCGTTGTGTTTACGGGTTGGTATAATTGCAATCAAGGCTCTGGTCTGCTGTCTTGTACCTAGTGATTGCTACTGGTACCCGATCATCTATCTGTAGTCTGTCCCGCACTCAGCGAGGTAGTCGCCCACAGCCTTCTTGGTCATGTTGATTTGAATTATCCGCCCGATCGAATCCCGTACCTTGTGGGTATCTAGCCGCAAGCTTACCTTGTCACTTTGCAATTTAAATAGAGATTTCCCTCTTTAAACCAAATAATACGAGAGTGTTTTATACGCATTCAATTACACCTCTGACGTTTAAGAAATTCTTTTGTAATGTCTATTATAATAATATACAATGGATACAGTCATTACTACTTCCAACTCATATAAAGGATCGAAATTGGCATATTCACAGTTCGTATGTTTGAATGCATGGCACAAACGGTACATCCGAAAATTGACATGTGTGCCCAAACGATCTCCATTCGTGAACTTCAGATGTTGAGTTGAGAAAAAGTAAGAAAAAAAATAATATGAATTATTTATTTATTTTTCTGTACATAATATAAACAAATATATTGTACACTGGTGGACTTATTTATTGCCATTAGACAGCCAACCCTTGCAAGACGAATTAAATATAACACTTCGGCACGAGAACTAACAGTTTTTTGTCCTTATTTTAATTATTTACTTAAACGACCATATATTTCTGTAACCTCAATTGTTGTATAAATTTGGTAAAATATACCATCTACCACCTACATAGCATATTTATAACAAACACGTATTAGCAGGAATAGTTTGCGTTGCTAAACCGTGTGCATTTGGAGGACACGTGCCTTGAATTCAACACGTGTTAACAAATAGGGAAACAATGTGATACTCTGTACGAGTATGATTTGAATTATTTTTTTTATTTTGTGTATTATCAATAGTGTCTGACCGAAGCTTCGGCTTCTGCCACCTTCGGACAAAAAAAACATCTTCGGCTTCGGCCGAAAATTCGGGTTATTTAAGCTTTTTGTCAGCCACTAAAAACAGTTAAAACTTGTAAAAACATGCGCGAAGATGACAAGTATAGCGGGTGTATAGATTCGGCCGGCCCAGTGTCGTGTGCCGACTGTCGACAGATTTAATCGAATTTAATCGACATTATTTTAATTGATTTTTTTTAGTAAAATCAAACGACCCAGGACCCTTGGCTCAGTAGTTAGATATCTAACCAACTAAGTCACGGAAGCAGATTATTTATTATTTTAATCGATTTTTTTAGTAAAATCAAACCTTCGGCTTCGGCCGAAGGTTACGGTTAAGGCCGAACAATCGGCTTCGGCCAAAATCTGACCTTCGGTCGGACACTAATTATCAACGGCATTGTACGCCGCCATCTTCGATTAGGGTTGCCAGATAGAAATTTGAAAAAGGAGGACAAATAGCACAAAAAAGGAGGATTTTCCTTAAAAAGGAGGACAATGACAAAAAAAAACGCCATACCTACAGACGCATATCGAAGAATTTTCATCGTCTCATAATTACTTTATATCTTCAATGCAGTCGCTATATAACTTATATAATATAGTTTAGTCACTACTTAAACTATTAACAATGAAACAAGATTTTTTATAATGAATTCACTTCATTTTAAACATCATGTTTCACCAAAACATTTTTTGTAATAAGTTCTTGGCGCTCTTTTATGAAATATGTATAAAAATCTTTAGTAGACATGTTTTTTAAATTATATTGGATAACAATCAACGCAAAAGGAGGACATACGGTAGGTAAGGGAGGACAATTTGTCGAAAAGGAGGACATGTCCTCCTTTAGGATACCATCTGGCAACCCTATCTTCGATGAGCCTCCCGGCCCTTATAAGTGCGGATGGTGTCTTGTTGATGGGGCAGTTGACATCCACTGCGTAGGTGCCGGACTGCTGCACGACATGATCATGACTCCGCTGTGTTACGATATTCAACATTGTAGTAAATAGCAGCCGGCATGGCATTACTTCATCTCTGTCACGGTTTGTTTACTTTCTCGGTTAGCGTTTTCTCTATACCCGCCCGGCCCGTCAATCTTGTCTATTCATGTGGAAAAATAAAACAACTAGACTTCATACACATATATTGTATTTCATTTCATAGATCCGATGCATCATCATTGTTTATTATGAATGAAATTGTTACAGTTCGTACGTGTGTATATTATGTTTATGTGTGCGTGTGTCTGTATATGATTAATGATCTATTGTTACGTAACACTATGCAACGTTTTTCATCCCACGAACGATCTAGATTGTAGATCATTCTTCCGCAATCGGCTTGACACGATCATACTTGGAGATAAATCATTTTCTTTCTCTTTTCGGATGTCGTGCGATCAGTTTCGTATCTGTCGGTTTCTATAATACTGTACCGAAATTTATATTTATTTATTTTATTATGGTTCAAAGTCTTATTTATTTTTACAATTTATATTTTTACAAGGTTTGTCTAGTTTTTTCCAACTCACTACTCAAATCTTTTGTTTTCATTTTTCTTGGGTTCTTATTTTCAAAATATTTCTATTTAAATTTTCAATTTAAATAGAAATAGTACTTAATTTCATAACACTGCCTCCCTCTTAGTTCAGTTCGTCCCGAACAGAATTCTCTAGATGAATAAATCGGCATTTTGAACCTTCTCTACAGTGAGATGCTTTGAAAAAGTAACATGGTACACTTTTTTTTATATTTTTACTGTATCTTGGATTATAGCAGCAAACTAGAACATTAATTCCAGTATTATGAAAAATCTCTTCTATCATATTCCGAACCACTTTCCAATCCATACCATCACTGATCTTTGGAATGCCGAGCTTCATAAGATTCAACTGTAACATTTGATCCCGCATACTTCGTAGACAGTTCCACATCTGAGCATACTCTGCTCGTTCCTCAGACGTTTCCTTATTCGTCATGTAGAATAAATGCTGTTTTCCATGCTGTGAATGGACCGCTTCTCCAATCTTCAGATTCTTGGCTTTTAGCTCATATAACATCCCATACTTTCTCATGATAACTTTGGCTATACCACTAGTCATCTTCATGTCTTGAGCCACACAGTAAGCTAAAACATTATCTTCTGGGATATCGAAGAGGTCTTGCTCAATTTCCACAGTCACACCATGGCGAGTGCGTCGATAAGGAGTCATCATGAATTCCTCGAAGGTCTTTTCTTCACTTTGGACATTGCAAACTTGAGCAACTGGATTTTTTTCCTCATCCTTGTTATCACCTAAAAAGGGAGCCAGGCGATTGAAATGTACCACTCTTGGCTTCCCATTTGGTTTTCTTCGTATACGATAAACCACATCATTAATCCTTTTGATCACTTCATACGGTCCTTCCCAGGATTTCTGAAGCTTTGGTGAGTAGCCTCGTCGTCGTTGTGGATTAAATAACCAAACCAAGTCTCCAGCCTGATAACCACCTTCCACAGCTTTAATGTCGTATCGCTCCTTCATCTTCTCACTAGCTACTTGAATATTGGACCGTACACGGTCATGTATAGCATTCATTTTCCTCCGAAGATCTGACACATAATCTTCTCCAACTAGATCTTCTCCAGGCTTAGATCCATACTGCAGGTCGCAAGGTAACCGTAACTCACGGCCAAAAATCACACTTGCCGGTGTTTGCCCTGTTGTCTCATGAATTGCTGCTCGATAAGCTAATAAGAACAAGTGGATGTATTCGTCCCAATCCTTCTGGTGATCGGACACTGCTTTTGACAAAAATCTTCCAATTGTTCGATTCATTCGCTCCACCATTCCATCCGACTGTGGATGCAAAGCAGTTGTTCTCGTCTTTCGAATTCCTAATGCTTCACAAATTCCCTGGAATACGGCTGATTCAAAGTTTCTTCCCTGGTCCGAGTGTAACTCCAATGGTACTCCAAAACGACTTATCAGTTCCCTTACCAAGACTTCAGCAACAGTGGTAGCTTCTTGATTCGGTAGTGCATAGGCTTCTGTCCATTTACTAAAATAGTCCATTGCTACCAGAATATATTTATTCCCTCTTTCCGTTGTGGGAAACGGCCCCGCTATGTCAATGGCTATCCTTTCAAATGGGCTACCAACATTATACTGCCTCATTGGCGCACGCCTTCGTTTCTGAGGTCCGTTTGAAGTGGCACAAGTTACACATCTTCTACACCAATCTTTTACATCTCCATTGTAATTGACCCAATAAAAACGTTGACGATTTTTTTCTGTGGTTTTTTTAACTCCCAAGTGTCCCCCAGACACATCATTGTGAAGCAGTTTAAGAACTTCAGGAATTCTCTTCCTTGGAATCAATAGTTGTTGTCTCTGCTGTGTTCCATCTTCATTCTCCAATACACGCTTTAACAACCCATTTTCCACGACAATGGATTGCCACTGAGCCCAGTATGACTTAATATTTGGAGATAGTGAAGCTATTTCTTCCCATAAAGGTCTTTGATCATTTTCCTTCCACTGCATTACAAACTTGAGATCTGGGTCTTCCAATTGGTCTGCTCGTATTTCATCATCTTGCCAAAAATTGTCAACGACCGTGGTTCTACAAGCTATAAAAAACTTTTCCTCAGCCTTATTACAGTGCTGGCAATCCTCTGGACATGGTCGCCTTGACAGTGCATCGGCATTTCTATGATGAAGTCCGGCTCGATGTTCAGAATCATAGTCATATTCTTGCAATCTCTCTATCCATCTTGCCACTTGACCTTCAGGATTCTTGAATCGCAAAAGCCACACAAGTGCCGAGTGATCTGTCCTTAAAAGAAATTTCCGTCCATATAAATACTTGCGAAAGTGCTCAACTGACTTGATAACAGCAAGCAATTCTCTTCGTGTTACACAGTAATTGCGTTCTGGTTTCGACAATACTTTACTGAAGTAAGCAATCACGCGTTCTGCCCCATCTTGTACTTGGGAGAGCACACTTCCGATACCAACGTTACTTGCATCTGTATCCAGAATAAACATTCCTTCAGCTCGAGGATAACTCAAAACCGGAGAATTAATTAGAACCTGTTTTAATTCTTCAAATGCATGTTGGCACTTGAAATCCCATATGAATTCACTGCTTTCCTCCGTGAGTTTTGTCAGTGGCTTTGCGATGTCAGCAAAGCCTGGAACAAATCGTCGATAGTAGGTACTCAGACCCAAAAAGCTTCTAACTTCATGTTTGTCTTTAAGTACTGGCCAATCTCGAACAGCTTTAATCTTCTCAGGATCTACTGCTACTCCCTCCTCAGAGACAACATGACCTAGATAGT
The DNA here is from genome assembly GCA_963576475.1 of Molanna angustata. Classification (NCBI taxonomy): domain Eukaryota; kingdom Metazoa; phylum Arthropoda; class Insecta; order Trichoptera; family Molannidae; genus Molanna; species Molanna angustata. The sequence goes on from OY754973.1 coordinate 6,355,582, forward strand.
TGACTTGCTTTCGGAACAATATACATTTCTTGCAATTGAGTTTAAGGTTGGCCGACCTCAATCGTGAAAATACCTGTTCCAAATTTCCTAAATGTTCTTCAAAACGCTTCCCAAGTACGATGATGTCATCTAAGTATACCAAACAGGTCTCCCACGATAATCCTCTTAGCACACTTTCCATTAGTCGTTCAAACGTAGCCGGTGCATTGCAAAGTCCAAATGGCATCACTTTGAATTGCCACAATCCACTTCCTACAGAAAACGCCGTTTTTTCTCTATCCTTGGGTTCCAATCCAACCTGCCAATAACCACTCTTTAGATCCAAAGTTGAGAAGATCTTACAACCAGCCAATGTATCTAGGGTGTCATCGATTCGAGGCAGTGGATAACTATCCTTCTTAGTTACATTATTCAATAAGCGAAAGTCCACACAGAACCGAGTTGAGCCATCTTTTTTTTTAACTAACACTACTGGTGAACACCATGGGCTGCTTGATGGTTCAATAACGCTATCCCTTTCCATGTCTTGAATAATTTGATCTGCTTCCGCCCGCTTTGCTAATGGTAGCCTTCTAGGTAATTGGCGGATAGGCCTTGCGTCACCCGTATCTATTTGATGTTGAACAACATTGGTTCTTCCTTTAGAAAGACTCGCATTCTCAAAAACATCTTGATAATGAGCAATGAGGTATCTAATTTGTTTGCTTTGTTCTTTGGTAAGTTCCTTACAAGCATCTTTTACAAAGTCTTCAAGATGTTTTGGTACATCCTCTGAAGAAACTTGTGCGATGCAGGCATTTTGTGTTACTGATGAAACTGATGAACACACACTTAAATAAGCTCCTTTTTTGACAGTTACTGGATATTCATTTATGTTCATTAATCTGACTAAAATTTCCTTTTGGTTTTGAATCAGTGCTCTTGCAATTAATACTCCTTTTCCTGCTTCATTGTTGGCGTTGGACTCCACAACCAAAACATGTCCATTCGGGATAACACAGTCTAAATTGACTCGTACTAACATCTCACTTTGTTTTGGAATAGTTACAACATCCGCTGCAAGAACACGTGTAGAAAATTCCTCACGCTCTTGCACGAGAACATCTTCATCTCCAATTTTCAAAGATCGCCTCTTTAGATCCAACTGGAATCCATATTTCGCCATTATGTCCATTCCGAGAATAACTTCCTCCTCTATATTCGCCACTAGCACCTGATGATCGAAGATAGAACTACCAATTTGAAAGTTGGCATATGTCTCACCACATATAGATGCCGACTCCCCAGTAGCTGTTCGTAATGTCCATTTAGTTGGTGTAATACACTTTTTGTTATAAAGCAAATCTGGTCTCATGATTGTCATCGTTGCTCCAGTATCCAGCAAAAGTTTCAAATTCTTTCCATTTACTTTGCCATTTATAAACATACTGGTATCTCGACCACTGAATGATGCAACAACTGCAGATCTATTTGAGGCATTGGTAATGTAGGTCAACAGTTGCCCCTTCCCATCAACCCTTTTTAGTTTTCCTGTGGCTGTTGCTGATGCGTTGTTGCTTCATTTGGACATCGATTACGTAGATGTCCAGCTCGTCCACAACCCCAGCAGCGAAACTGTCTTTTTCTTCCTTGCAATGCCTTCATCACCTTTTCGACAATGCATTCGATGAGTTTTTGATTCTCTTCAACGGCCTCAACAACGCGGGCTTGAGCATGACCTCGTAAAGATTTTTTTATAGATTCAAATTCGAGTGCCTGGGTTAGAGCGTCACTCAAAGTTTGTGGTCTAGCTAGTTTTACAGCTTGTTGTGTCTCATTTGCCCACAATCCATCCAAGAACTTTTCTACTGCAAGGCTTTCACACACATCATCAGGAACCGTAGGGTATGCATATCTAATTAGACGCGCTATATCCGCCTCAAATTCCTGGAGAGTTTCATTAGATTTCTGATTACGATTCTTAAGTTGTGACCTGTAAAACTGTTCCATGTGCTTATGTCCAAATCGCATCTCAAGTCTCTCAATCAACAATTTTAAATCTCGTCGCTCAGCTAGAGGAATTGTCTCCAAAACTTTTAAAGCATCACCTCGTAATGATACACTCAACACTGAGGCCTTTCTTGTCATGGACCAGCCATTTATCATGGCCACTGTCTCGAACAATGTTAAATATTCTTCCCAGGGGCATTTTCCATCAAAGGTTGGCATATCATTTCGCACGCACTCCACTGTTGGTACTCTTGTATCTTCTACACACTTAAAATTTGTATCTACAGCTGAATTTTGCTCGGAATTCATTGGCGTGATTGAAGGAAGCACTTGATTCTCCAAAACTTTCATCTGTTTAGTTAATTCATTTATCTTCTCATCAAAGGTCATAGAATAATTCTGGAATTTCTTTTCTATAGTATTTGAATGCTTTTGAAGCATCGCTACTTCTCCTTTGATTTCTTTAATTTCTCCTTTTATATCTCTGGAATGTTCTTGAAACTTCTCTTCTATGTCTCTGGAATGTTCTTTTAAGACTTGACAAAGATCGTTGTTAGAGCAAGGCATTTCAAAAAGGTATGTGTCTGGATCCTCACCTACTTCTTGCATCACTTTTCTCAATCGTAGTTGAAGTGCATTTTTATTTCCTGATGTATCAGCGTCTCTCTCCTCCAACTCATGTTTTAAATCAACCACTTTCAACTCTAAAAGAGTTATTTTTTTTTGATGCCATAATAAATGTCTTTATAAATAACTATTTTATTTTTTTCTTACACAAAAAATACTTGGGTATTTTTATACCCCACACCTGACACCAAATGTACCGAAATTTATATTTATTTATTTTATTATGGTTCAAAGTCTTATTTATTTTTACAATTTATATTTCTACAATTTATATTTTTACAAGGTTTGTCTAGTTTTTTCCAACTCACTACTCAAATCTTTTGTTTTCATTTTTCTTGGGTTCTTATTTTCAAAATATTTCTATTTAAATTTTCAATTTAAATAGAAATAGTACTTAATTTCATAACAATACGTTTTGATAGGAGTATTTTTGCCGCTCGTTTATAGACAGTGTTAATAATCCATGCATCCGTGTTAATAATCCATGTTTTATTTACTCTTTTTCACATTAAAGATGTTATAATTTGACTGTTATAATGACAGGTTGGAGTATTTCCACCCGATTTCCTCAAACAATATACGAAAAATTGCAGATATGATGATACTTTAATAAATAGTAAATTATCAATTATATAGTTGTACCAAATATCCTTCTTCCAATACTGTACCAATTAGAAATTTCATATTAAGTCATATTATCGTTGATTTCGTATCGTTTAACTCTGTCAATTCCTCTCTGTTCATCTAATGAATAATATTGTTTTTTTTTTCAAATTCCAAATTCACATTCAAAAACCACACACGTTTCCCAGTTCGTAGGCTTTTATTTTAATCCTTGTGTTGAATTTTTATGTTCTATTATTGTGTTTAATCTTAAATTTACATCTCTAAGGTCACTGTGCAATTTCCACCCACAACATAATATAAAATAGTCACTGTACCTATCGCACACTGCACAATGATAGTGTATGTAAGAAATATGTGGGCATTCTCAGTAAAATAAAATAAAACAACGCATTGATATACCGAATATTTTTATTGTTGCATAAACGCAAACATTGGGTTTTTCCCTGTCGTGATAGGTCGATGATGCTGATGATAGGTCGTATGCCCTGTAGATGCTTTGAGTTCCTGGTTCTCCTATAATATTCCAACTTCGTGTCTATTGAGATGTTAAAAAAATTGTCATTAAATAGCACTGATATATAGTATGTAGTGTTTATTATTTCAAATTATAAGTAAATAAATTATCATACACTTATGTACCTACATGTTTTTTTTGAGCTACGTTGTTCGTTTCGCGAATTCCCCCTAAAACAATAGTGGAATAACTGTGACCCCACCGGGAATCGAATTTATCGATTTAATACAACACGCAGGTATAATTCCAAACAATAAAAGAGAGCCCCAATATGGAGAAAAGATGTCGGTTAGAAGGGCCTAAATAATCTTTACCGCAATCGTTACTCGAGAATAATATGCCGTGTTTAATTAAATGTAACTTAATTTTACTTAAATTGGATTGCCTTTACATACACGAAGATACACCACATAACCCACAGATGCCTGCCCTTTATTGTTATTATCTTTTCAATAATTTCAAGGGTCTCTCAAGAGGTAGGCAAAGGCTACTGAACGCCACATTCATCACTTCCTCAACATTCAAGCATCGTCTCATACATGTTCGTCTGTCTTTCAGGATATCGTTCACATGGCCGTGTCATCCTTTTCTTGTGCGGCCCCGACCTGTTATTCCGTTCCTGTCAGTTTTGTGTATGTATTTTTTTCGTCAGGCGTTGGCATTACGATCGCGTTATGAATGGCAACTTTGGAATAATTCTTCTTACGATCTCCTTATCAGGCCATCCATTCCGTTGAAACATGCTCCCCAGATAGATATACTCGTCGACTTGCTCGAGCCATTCGTTTTCTACTGTTATTTGGCACGCTGTTCTGCTATCATTCTTTTCAATAACTTTTACTGGCTTTCATCCTCAGTCCGATATTTAGGTTAATCAAAATAATTACGCGGGACAGACTATCCACTGTTTGTCCAATGTTTTGAACAACTATCCAATACTATGTAAATGAAAAAAAAATGCATCTAACGCAATTATCTGGTTTAATAATTGACCCGTTTATATCAAATAGTTTCTTTGTTATGCTATTTAAGTTAAGAATTGTGAATAATTGTGTTTGGAGAATCTAATTTATTTATTTTTTATTTAAGAAACACTCACAGAGAAATAGACATTAAAAAACACAAAATATATAAATACAAAATAACATGTAAGGTCAACTCTCCAATTACGAGTGCCTGCAGCATGTTATATTAAAATACCTATGATAAGGTGGTAGGAGGAGAAAAAGGGGACAAATTCAAGGACCACAGTTGATTCTAGGATTGCTGTCATCACAAATTCTACGGATTATTTCATTCTTGCCAAGGTTTGTACGAAATGGTGAAATTGCAAATACATTATGTTGTCTACTATTAAACGATTGTACTCTAAAATTAATTAATTCAAGTAAGTCAGGACAGTCTATTAAATTATGTAAGATTTTGTACAGAAATAAAATTCCACAGAGTTCTACGATCACTTAAAGAACCAATTTTATAATGCATAGCGGCTATGTTGTAATTTAAAAACCTATTATATGTTCTATAATTTAAGAACTTTAAAAACTTGTTCTGAATCCGTTCTATACGAAGAATATGAATATTATAAGATGGACTCCATATTATTGATCCAAATTCTAATATACTTCGTACAAAAGCTGTATATAGAACTTTAAGAACACATTCGTCTCTGAACGGTTTAGACACTCTAATAATAAAACCTAACATTTTATACGCTTTTGCTGTAATGTAATTAATGTGACTAATGTAGTTCATCTTACTATCCAGCAAGACACCCAAATCCCGGACTTCATTCACGTTTCCTATAGGTAACATGTTAATTTTGTAAGTAAAATTAATTTTTCGTAATTTACGAGTGAAGGATATATGAGCACATTTATCAGCATTAAGGAAGAGTTGGTTAAGATTGCAATAATGAAAAATAATGTGACATATAATTGATATTGACATTTTCTGTTTACGAGCGAATTAGACTAGATTTGGTGTGAATTAACGAAGGTGTTGAATTATAGAATATACATAATATGACTGTACCAAACGTATTATAAACATATTTTACAATAATAATGTAATAAATATCTTGTGCGTTTGATTATTAATCCAGATGTTGCGAGTTCGTATCCTGCCGCGATCGATTTCATTCACCTATACCACAAGCACAGGGCTCTTTCATCAGTTTTAGTGATTGTCCAGCATTTTGATCCATATGAGAATACTGGCCGAGTCTTATAGAGGAGGACACAATCTTTCTCTTTATTTGTCATATTTGCATGTTTGTGTTCTTTATTTGCAAATAAATTGTCTCTTATACCACAGTTGATATAAATTTTATTGTTGTTTCCTGATACTAACTTATAATATTAATTATACTAATAGTTCTGGAAAATAAGAAATCGACATAATGAAAACTATAAATTTTTTTTGGTTGTAACATAAAGCTGAATAGCATATTATGGTAGAATGGACGTATCCAAATATGAAAATGAGGAAAAAAAAGTTGTAACACGTAAGGTTTACGTAAGGTTTTATGTTACATTTATAGAACCACATTTAATGTTACAATATCTGATGTGTATTGAAAACGAGTGAGTTGTGGCCAACACTAAACTCCTCACTAACAAGTCATTCTATAAAGTATTCAAATTTTGTATGGAAAACTTCCAACATTTTCATGAAATGAGTTTGTTAAATTATGTTTTATTTAAATATTTTATTATGAAAACTTGATAACTCTTCAATGCCATTTTATGAAAGTGATGTGCCTTTTTACGAATTTGAAAATAAAAATTTCAAATTTTAAGTTTCCTGAGCTTAGGGTCACTTTGAAATATTTGACAGTTAAAAAATTGAGAAGCACTATTCATATATCGTTCAAAATCTAATGGGATCTAATCGAGTATTAGAATTACATATTTGCAAAATTTGAATAGAATTGAATGAGTACTTTAGTATACAATCGATAAAGTAAAATGAACACGCCGTACATAGCACATAGCACACACACAGATACATTGTGATGAAACTTTCAGAATCCAATCTCAGCATGATACTAGTTGATAATCTGCAAAAAAAAATACCCTTAAAAATTGCGAAAACATAACTCCCCACTATATTTTTTTAACACTTAGAAAATGGCCTGGCTTGTGATTTCGCCATAAATTATCCACAAATATGTATAATAAAATTTGTCAGGAGAGATTTTGCAACTGCGTCGCGTCTGTCACGACATTTTCGTCCTTAAAACACTTTCTACACACAGAGAACCACTCCCCTCGAAACTCAACAGAAGACTGATAATATTAATCTTAATTTTATGTCTAAAATTGTGAACAACACTGTTTAGGTACTTTTCCTGTTATAAAATGCATTAATTTTAACCGTCCCCTCATAAAATTGACTACCTAAAAAAAATAATGTAAAATGATCTTATTGAGTTATTGAAAAGTGGTACGTGTTAGGGCTTTAGGAATATTTTTCCTATTCTTAAAAGGGTATTTCCATTTTAAAAACAAAGATCTGCTTTGTGTTACAAAAATCTTGTCGACCATGGTGCTATGCTAACTAAGAAATCTATCATAGATGTGCATTGTAAAAGCTTATGTTTTGACAACCATAGAAAAAAACGACAAAAAATATATAAGAAATGCATAAAGCATATTTCAAGAATAGACTAAAAGTCTACCATACGATATTTCATTCGACATAGTCGCATACGACATTTACTGTGCGAAATTGAAGAATAGATACCCTGAGTTGATGATGATGATTTTTTCTTGTAACTGATTGAATTTGCTATGGTGGTTGTATAAGTCCGCCACGTTGTTTTATCACAATAAAAGTTTTTAATTATTATTATGATTTCTTGAATATTTGTATACATTGAGACGTTGCTGTCGTAACATTCAGGTTTTGTTTTGAAGTTTTATTTTTATCGTTTGTCCTCGGTGTTGTTTTCAAAATGAAAATGTAACATTTAAGGGTTGGTAGAGTTTGCCTAATTGCAACAAATTTGCCATTTGTACATAAAATTAAATAAAAAAAAATTCTAGTCAAAAACAATTTTTTTCTTTACGGCGGTGTTACCATCCTCCTCACGCCTCACGTTTAATTTTACTTCCTTTGCCAGTAATATTTCTGACGAATAATATTAAGTTTTTGTATTTAAAAGTTAAGTTGGTCATACTTGGAGTTCGTTGTGTGCTTACGTAAAAAGTCTTCGTTTTTTTTATTTTTGTAACTATAAGCTGGCTTTTCCACCGCTCGCTGGCTGCTGTAATAATAACACAGCTACATCTTCCGTCGTGTTAACGAACTGTTTCCGGGTCCACGATCTCTCCTATAGTATCTTCCTCGGGGAACTTTAACGTTTTGTTTTCTTTTTTCCACCTTTTCTCCTCAAGTATCGACGTTTAGGAAAAGTCACTTAAAGTTTGCTACGTGTATACCGCCATTTTGTTATTAATGACCATTTTTGAAGTGACTAATTTTCCAGTTTGTTGTTCCTTAAAAATAACTATATCAAGTATTACGTAAATACAAGGCGCACATAGAGTACCAAGAGATAGAATATAATGGATTCGCGTTAATGATGCTCATGGCGCATCGATCTGCAAAATTAAAATATCCGGAGACCATATACTAAGAAATGTGTTTCTTTGAATTGAATACGCGTTCTAATAAATACGGTTCAAATATCAGGAGCGCATAGATTAAAGAAGGACATAACAGAACAATGGAATATGTATATTCGAAATTCCATCGTGACGCGCTGAAGCTCATAGATATCATGAAATTCCGACGTTTTTGATGGGTAATAGCTTTATTGGACTAATTATTATTAGTCCGAGAGATAGCAACGATTTCGATTAATCATTTTTAATGGCTGTTTTTTGATATCTTTTTTCTTATTGAATATATGTATTAACAAGGTACGTCTGGCACCTGGGAGTGGTTTCGTTTACCAGTGCGCATCCTCTATATAGGTGAAAATTGCAGATTTTAATATTATTTCAATATAATTTGTACGTGTATGTTTTTTGTACCTATATAATCCGTACGTTTTGTGAAAAATGTACTTACTGTTACTGAAATTTTAATGTGTAAAAAATCAGAAATCTTCACGGGTGTGCGCTGAACAAATTTTATTTTAGTCAGGTGGATGGTATAAGAGTACAAAAAGGACTTACTAAGATACAAATGATACTAAAATCTGCAATTTTCACCTAAATAATGGGGGTGCGCACTGGTAAACGCAACCACACTTTCATACATATATTCAATACGGAAGAAAATAATTGTTTTTTGACGTTGTTATCTCTTAGACTATATACATCGCTACAGTCGAAGCAGGAATTTTCGTTCTATATCAAAGCGAAAAATCATACAGCTATTGTATACTACAGTAAATAAATTTTTAACGAAAACAAAATGCATAACATAAATTTCGCCTTATCTGGCATATTTTATTTGTTTGAAAAATCTGTATATCTTGGCTTCTGCACTGCATGAGTGTTCCGAATGGCGAGGCCGTTATCTGAAATGTAACATCAGATTGTGGCATTTATTTAAAAATGTCTGATCCCTTAATGCCTTCTTGGCGTGTGGCACAATCCATTACAGAAATACACCATTACACCATCACCCTCAGTCCTGCTGATACAACATCCAGATCCATTTTGTTGCACTCTTCGAATGTTATTTTCTTGGTTGCATCGATTTTCCTTCGACCTCAAAATACCTAGTTTGTATAGACCAGGGCTGCCTAACATTTTCGTCAACCAATCATTTTTATTTTTGTTGAAAGAATTTGTTATAATAAATGACATCAGTCTTTTTACTGTCATTTTTTTAATGGAGCATAATATACTATTTTTTCAAATTTACTAGAGGCTTCAGGTTGCTTAGGTTGTTTTATTTTGTATCGTTTCTTGGGCAACAAACAGGTACTATGTCAAATATTAACACGCACCCAATAACAAGTTGCCATATTCTAGAGACTTGTGAAATTTATCGCCTAATAGATCTAGATTGAAAACACAATTAAAAACTGTGTTTTTGGCGGGAATCGAACCCGGGATCTTTTGTTCAGAAGCTGGAACCGCTGAGGCTTCTAAAATGTATTTAAAAGATACCTGTTCATGGAATGTTCATTTAAAATGTATTGCCACTAGATCACACGACATTTTGTGTTCTCTCACCATTTTATTTCTTATTTTATCTCGTAGTGATAGACCCAGCACGGTTATATCCATAGCTCATTAAATGCACTTGGGAATGCACTAACTTCTCCGTGTCAACTTTCCGACGAGAACTCTACGACGATGTCCGAGGGAATTTCTTTGGACCCATTGGACATGCGGACCTTGTGGCCACGAAGAACAACTTTTGGGCTTTCAAGACTTTCTGTCTTAAATTCGGTGCACTCTTATCTTCACTATCACTGAGCAGAGAGCCAGTTGTTTCCACATGAATAGCTCTCTTTGGTACATTAAGTACAGTGTCTGCAAGGTTTTAGAGTTCTCTGGACTTATGTTCGTATGTTCTTTAGGTGTTCTTTCAGAGTTTTGCAAGGGGGCGTTATTAGTCCCCATAAGCAGAACGGGTAGTGGTGGGGAAAGAACAGCTCATTGAATGACTCGCAGTTTCTCGGCGTTTATAATGAGTTACTGTTTCTAGGCCATATGTAGCAAACGGAATTTTCTGAAGGCAGCCCACTTAGTCCAATCCTTCTTTTGAGTTCAGCAGTCTGGTTTTCTTTATCCAGTCGAATGATATGCCCCATGTATGTATGTTCTTGGACACTTCCTATGTTGCTGCCCTCAACCCTAATTTGGACGTCTTGTGGCCATTACTTTTGTTTTTGTCAGGTTCATACATAGTCCCACATTCTTGGAGAACTCATTTATCCCTAACAACATTTCGACCAGCTCTTATAATAATAATAAATATAATTTAGTAAGCGCCGTTTAGTGACGGTTGTTGCCAACTAGGACAATATCGTCTGCAAATCTTAGATTGTTTAGTTTTTTTCCCATCAATGCGGACATCAATTTCCTTCCAGTTAAGCTTTTTAAAAACATATTCCAATGCTAATGTAAACATTTTTGTGGCTATTGTATCTCCCTATCGGATTCAATAGAATTACATACTAGAAATTGAGTGTGTTTACATATATGTGAGTGTGTGCTTATGTACATGTGAGTGTGTACATATATATGTGTATGTGCGTGTTCTGATAAATGTGTAATTGCGATGGTACAATGATCATCTCACTAGGAAGTCCTATGTCGAGGTGTACATCGGTTTATTTATGTAGCTGTCATATATGTCTAATGACTCCGGCAGATAGGTCGGAAGCTCTGTAGGTGCCTTGATTCCCCGATTTCCTATATTCGATCTTCGTCTCTATTGAGATATTAATTTGCGCTCGTGAACTCGTAATAAGGTTGTGAATCCCTGTATAGTATAGTTGGTGCAGTCTATAATAATTTGATTACATTGTTTGTTTTTGCCTTCATAAAGTTATTTGTCTTCGCTTTTAAGTACTTATAGCAACTACGGCGGTCCTTACAAATGCTGTATTTAAATTCTGCATGCGACCGGTCGTAATCATTTATAATACCTACATTGTGCACGTGCTTAATACTCAAGGGTCTCAAATATTGATTGGGAAGTGTTTGAATCACCGTGGGAGTGCTATTATGCTCTGTTTTAATCTGCAAGTATTCATAGAATCGTTATTGGAGGAAAGGCGCTAGTTTATAGCTTTATATTGTGCACATACATTGTATGTATTTTACTGTACCTATAATAAACATTGATTTCAAAGAACAACTCTAAAAACCCCTTTTGCATTCCGATACATTGTATGAAAATGCTGTTCTTGAACTCGTTATAGTTTATTCGTTCTGTTGTATAGAAAATACACATAGGTACTGAAATACTATTAAAATTGAAACATTAAAACAATAGATTTTAGACAAACAATAGATCGATATATTAATTGCATTGTTTTAAAAATTGGAAGAATTAATTCTTCATACCCGTTTTTTGTTTTTTATTTACACGATCCAGGTATTCTTTGGTCTTCCTCTGGATGTAAGTCGAGGAAGATCCATGGAGATTGCTCGACATAAATCCACAGTACCTACTTACTTCCACCAGATTCTTAATTTTCGTATTTAAAAAATCGTATATTTTCATTGTGTGGTACATTAACTTGATGCCCATTTTATTCTCGCACTTCCTTGAGTCTCCCTTGTTTTTGTAAAAGGCGAAGAGAAAACTTATTCTGAATTCATTTGGCTTTGGAGCTCCGACCAGCATTTTATTAAAGATGTATCAATATTTTATTCCGGGCAGAAAAAACTTCAAATAATAACGTACACAAAGCAAGATAATACGTGTCTTCTTCTGTAAATCAAACCCAGGACACCAGCACGCTAAACGATCGATTGATAGCTTTGTAAGTATATTAGCTCAAATGAATAGTCCAAAAAAACTTCCTCAACCTAACGTAATATGTCACGCGGAATCGTAATTAATCAATTAATTTACCCAGAATTTTGATACCGGAAATTTAATTAATCAAATACCATGACTCGGTTCATTGATGTTATGATTTTCCTTGTTGTTTCTCTTACGGTTTATATTTTTTTATTTTTTTTATTTATTTAACAAAAACAATACAATGTTCACATATAAATCATAATTTAAAAAGGTATACAATTTCCATCATATAATTCATAATAACCCTCTTTAATTGAGATAAAATCTCGTGTTAAAAGAGGGGAGTATCTATTTTATATTATTACATTTACCAAAACATTGTACATCTACTAAAAAATATGAAGCTACACAAAAAAAGAATGAAATAACAAAAAATAAATAAATAAATCAGTACAATTTTTTAATTTTATTTTTAAATATACTATAATTTTTTTCGAGTCTAAGACTCAAAGGGAGTTCATTAAACCACTTAGTACCTTTATACTTATAGAAATGTTGTGAGGCAGTTGTACGTAAAAGAGGAATGGTAATACATCCTTGTGAATTTATTCTGCTGCTTAAAGAAAATGACAATTGGTTTGAATTTGTAAGAATATCTTTATGAATTTGGAACAATGAGATTTTTTTGTAGATATTTTCAACAGTTGAAACTTTAAATTCTTGAAATAAATTAATAGTTGGATAATCAAATCTCTTTTTTAATATAATTTTAATAATGATTCTTTGAAAAACTTCTAAAGGCACTAAAGTGGTTTTAAAAGCTCCCCCCCAACATATAATGCCATATTGTAAGATGGATTGAAATAATGAAAAATATATTGTTTTAAGCAAGTTTGTTTGAAGTATATTTCTTAGTCTCAGAAAAATAAAAATTAGCTTTTTAAGGCGTTCAATAGTAGTAGTTATATGTAATTTCCATTTCATACTGCTTTCAATAATAATGCCTAGGTATCGGATGTTATTTTTAGTGGATAATTTAATACATGCTGAGTTAATACATATTAGGTTTGCTATACATTTGCTTCTTGGCCAGATGCTCTAAAAGCGTGATGCTGTCCGTTCTTATTTAGGTACATTACGGGTCCTGAGTTTAATGTAATAATATACCTAACAATTACCTACTATTGTCGCAATGGTATTTCTTAATGTTATTCTTCTTCCATCGCTGTATTTGTTTACTTTCATTTTATATCGTTTCGTCGTCCGAATTACGCATTAAAATTTGTAAATTATGTTCGACACTATACAAAACAGAAACGCTCTGCTTTAGTCCCCCACCAGCCTCCAGTCTCCAGTCTCCCTCCCTCCCTCCCTCCCAGCTAGCGCTGTTGTGATGTAACGCGAGTCAAGATTTTAATTTTAATTATTTGCATACCGCGCTTCAAAACTATAATCACTGCCATTCAGCGTTTAGTTGGGATAGTTTCCCACACTCGGAGCCGGAGTCTTGTCCCGACCGATGTGGAGTCACCCCCGTCAATTTTGAAAACGACGTCAAAATAGTAAATTATTTTAAAGTAGATATAATTATTGTAATTTCAGTGTTCTTGATAACGAAATAATTTTAATGAGAGAATTCGTTTTTAAATGAACAAAGAACCATGAGCCGTTCTACTACGACAAACACCAGTTCTGCATCCGGGGACTAATAACGGACCCTTACAAGAAGTGAATAGTGATAAGTAAATACAATACCAGGGTGGTCTAGGTTTTGCTACAAGTCTTGAAATTTTAAAATCTATGTTTTTGTTAAAGATAAGTACTTATATACAATAAAACAATATTAAAAAAATAAATAAATAAACAATAAATTGTAAAAAAAATATATAATAAAAAAATTAAAAATAATTGTAATAAAAATATTGCAATAAAATAATAACAATAAATTTTACAATTAAACCCCATCCATCAATTTAAGAATAAATATTTTTAATTGGTAGGTAGGTACTCATTTTAACATAAGTCTTGGCATTGGTATTTATCGTACGCATTCATGGGTCATGTTAGCGACATAGACTTCCTTTCCTGTTTCCTCTTTACTACCTACTTTAATATTTTTTCTTTTCTTTAATTTATGTGTATTTTCTAATCATTGTATTTTATTGAAAGAAGAATAAATGCAGTTGAAATGAGATCGTTAAGAAGGATTTGTAATAGAACGATGTATGACCGGGTAAGAAACGAGGATATAAGGAAAGAATGTAAGATTAAGAAAGATGTCATTACTAGAATGAAAGTGAACACATTGAGATGGTTTGGTCACATGGGGAGAATGAATGAGGAGCGCCTGACGAAGAAAATATACAGAGCGGAAAGGAATGGAATGAGAGGTCGGGGACGCCCAAGAAAGGGATGGCACGATCATGTCTCTGCCTACCCCGCAAGGGACATGGCGTGATGGTATGTATGTATGTATTTTATTGTTTTTTCTTTTTTTTACGTGTTATTTTTAAATTTATTTTTCTATGATTCCTTATGATAATTTCGAGAAATCCACTTAGTGACTTTCCTATTATGCACTTTCTCTTTGTGTATGTATATTTTATAATATCATAGAAGCTGTTGGTTTTTCCCTAATAAATAAGAAATTAAAAAAAATATGCAAGACTGAGACCGGCATACATTCTTGTCGAATTGACGATTCCCTCAAGTGTTTGGTGTACTTATTGGTTTTACTTACCCTGTAAATTGCTCGAATCAAGCGGCTGCATTTGAAGTCGAGTGTTACAAATTTTCTCAAGAATTCGCGTCAATTATTGGTCCTGCATTTCGATTGCATATATCTATCTTATTGTATTTGCCTTGTTACAATTTGAATGGACATTTTTTATTGTCCATTTGAACCTTCAACATAATCACGTATTACGAGTGTTATAATTTTTAATTGATTTGTTTCGTTGGGAATATAACATTTGTGTTAGTTTATTGTTTACGGGCAGTTTGGTACAAAATATGAATAATCATTATAACAATACCTTATGTTGCATTGTTCAAGTACATTTAGATATATTATATCATAATTTTCTGTATTCATTATGGCTAATATTATAGTAGGTATTATACATGTGTATATTTTATAAGCTGAGTTCGCACGAGTCATAGCGTGGCAATAACCCCTGGTATGTCGCCAGTCGCCATGTTGGGTGAATAGTGTTACGTTCGATAGCACATAAGTGGTGCAGGCTTCAGGACCGTGCAAACATTGAAGGCTTTTCAGGCTCTAATCTGACGGGATCGTAGTAGTTTTCGTATTGAAGCTTGTAGCGATTAAATCGTTAAATAATGATTACATCGGTTGGATTATAAATACCAATTTTGATAATGGCCCTGAGTCAAATTGAAAACGCTGTTCGTTATCGCCAAGCGCTATTTTTTTTTGTATGTGATTTGACGTTTGTTGTAGAAATTTTACCTACAATAACAAACAACAAACGTCAAATCCCATACAAAAAAAAAATTAGCGCTTGGCGATAACGAACAGCGTTTTCGATTTGACTTGGGGGCAATATTAGGAGTTTCTTTTTATAAACATTTTTACATCAAGTATAAATCCATTTTCAATTTTTACAAAGTGGCAAGAAAATACAGTAATAATAACTACATTAAGTAAATACAAGTGACTAAGGCAGTTGGATGCAGTCTGCCCAAAATAGAGATTGTGGAGGCATAATATGTCCATTACTGGATTAGAGAGGGATTATATAATGACGAAGATATATTTCAACGGTTTATCCAAACACATTATTAAAAAGTTTATGTTTTTGTATAGGTTTCGTCGATCAATTTGAAATATAAATATTTTATTGATTGAATACGACTAGGAGAATATAATGGAATCTGATGGAAAGGATACTCGCCTTTTAACTTGTCCAAAGATCACTGGTGATTTATATTTGCTTATGATCCACGTCACCATTGGGTTATTATTGTTTTAAAACACTTACATAACACTGACTAATTGATTATAATTTACAACGAATAGGTATCCGCGGTATAGCGGCCGCAAAAATGACATACACTCAAAGAGATAAAAGGAAGGTGGTGGGGGAATGACATATGGTATAATTTCAATCTTGCAGTATTTTTATGATTGCGTTTGTACGTAACAATCCGTTTCTAAAATGATTCAGAAAGTCCAGTTCTACTTCCATCCATTTGGTAGTCTTCATTTTTCTTTTTATTACTTATTTACGTCTGGTTTATATTAAATTAATATATAATCTAGCAGAGAGTAAATATATTCATCATATATTTCTCGCCCATTTATTGAGTCCAAAACACAATTTGCAACTAAGGTGCAGTGATACGACTTTAACAAAAATCGTTATTTGAGGAAATAGCGGGCGCTACTAGTCTGCGATCTCGCCTGTGCTAAAATTCATGTGTCATCTATGAGTCATTGGTATTCAACATTACCTGCGAGAGACAGATACAGTTCCACTGAACTGACTGCTTGATACTTGATTCACCTGGTAGGTAGTGTAAGTACCTATTTCATAGTAATAAACTAGATTGTGTGATTTTTTGTGTGTATGAATAGAACCATGTCGAACTTACCATGTGCGTCCGTATTTTAATCTCTTGTATTATCAACTAATGACTGGTTATAAACCTTTTCCATACAATACACATACCGGAACCTTTTAAGGAAAATTGTATACGTATAGATAGGGACAAATTTTACAAAATATATATTTAAATTTTTGTTCCTTCATAATTGTGGACCATGGCCAACTCCAGCAATTATCGCCATCTCCCTCTATCTTGGCATGCACTCCATCCAAACATCGAAGTTTGGGTCTACCGACGTTTTATAATATTTACATACATTATATTTTTTTGAAAACAGATTAGGTATGTATCGTCAATAAATAAAAATACCAAACAGCAGAAGACTACCCGAAAGACCTGAGAAAAGATGAAAGTACAGTTGGACCTCCTCTTACTCCTCCTGTGATAGTCCACCTTCATGATAGAAGAGCAGCCAAACGTTGTTCGCAATGGGGTGGTGTAATGGGATACTGCAAAATCCTTTTAATACATAAAAGTGATTTATTTAAGTCAATTTAAAATAATTATTAATTTAAGTTCTAAGGTCATTGGAAAAACTATCCGAGATCGTGTTCGTAATGTTGGAATAAGAAAAACATGTGAATAGAGGACATCGTTCGGTGGAGTAGATCCAGAAGAAGGCATTGGAGGGACCACGTAATGACAATGCCAAGTCACCTTGGCAAAAACGTTCAGTCGTTATAAAAATATTGTGGAAAAATACTTATTTATTTATTAATTTTAAAATGGATTTCCACTCCGTTAACACAAAAACTCTAGTATCACGCAATATATTTGTTTATATTATGTACAAAAAGAAAAATAAATAAATAAAGACAGTTTGTCACTTGAAAACAATCATACATAATAGTATTTTTATATTTTCCTCTCGAACTGTTGACAACTCTAATTTAATCAAACTATATTCCATGTGTACTTCCTACGGAATATCTTTGATTCATAGTATCATGTGGGTATTATTGATTATATCAAATATTCCATCTCGGTTGAATGGTTGACTCACCGGATTTCCCTGTCTCGTGTCCTCGCTTTGATTCCTGGAACTGTCGACTTGTTTGCCTTTTTTATCGTCGTCTTACCATCTTCTGAGTGGTCACACCTCATACCATCACCGACCGGTCCTTTATAAATTCCACGCTGATGCAGATTACTTCATTGTTCGGTAACAACAATATACTTTTTTGAATAATGAATTGAATATTATTTGTGCTGCCTTGTCTGTCTTCGGGCGACAGAACTATTGTTTGCAAATAATAAATTCTGAATATCTTGATTTGATTGTGATGCGTGACTTTAATTTTTAGTTGTATTGTTTTTTTTTCCAAGGCGGTTATTATTTATTTATTTATTCATTCAATTTTTGTGCCTTATAACCAACCCACCAACCCAAGCAAAGTGAAGTTGTTATTAATATTTTTATTTAAAAAAAAATGAATATGTCCTTGTTAAACAAGTACATATACATCTTCCTACGTTCCCTAAAATAAGCATAAATGCTTGTGCTATAGGTGAACGAAATCGGTCGAGGCAGGATTCGAACTCGCGACCACTGGATTATTAGCCCAGCGCGCTAACCGCTCTGCCATCCACCTATCTGTGGCCCATAATGTGGGTGTGTTGTCATAAGGTAATCTCTTCCAAACAATACATAGAACTCGAAGTCTCACGTAATTCGGTAAAATAGCATTTAGTAGGTAGGTACATTAGAAAAAAAAATACATCAATGAATAGAGTCTTTACTACAGACTGATGGAATTGAAGGAATGTTGTCTGGTAGGTATATTATTATATGACGTATATATTTTTTTTATTTTAATTATTTTTTGGGCTTTCAAGCGTTAAAAGTTAAATCATTTTTAAATTATATGAAAAATATTTTCCACGCTTCCTTATCGGAAAAATGACCGAACGGGAAACACATACTATCGCCATCGACAGTTGGATCATGTGTTTCATGCAACTAGTATATTATTATTATTTAATTCAACGCTCAAATAATGATTTCGTAATATAAAAGTTTACCTTCTGATATCCTTAATTCCACGCGCCCACACTGTCTTTTTTTAATCCATTTAAGTACCTACTTGTAGTTTGGAATTTTAAAATTCTTTTCTCGTAAATCCTTTAGATTAAGTGACAAAGGAACAAGAACATTTCAAAGTGATATCACTGTTTTTTAAATAGTTTGTGACGGCCAAATTTCACCCACCAAACGAAATGAATAAAACGTGTAAGTAGTAACAAAATATATTTAATCTACCAATACAGTTATGGAGTTCCACAAATTGAAAACCTTCTCGATCGTTAGTATCAAAAGTTAACATACTTCTCGGCCATATGTCTTCATCATCAGCAATCAGTCGTCCAGTGGACATCGGACAAATATCTCCTTTGTCGATTTTTATTCCTCTCTATTCCTCGCCTTATTCTTCTCATGTCGTGTCAGGTCCCCCCGACGTTGACGAACACCATAGAGAAAGCCTCCCTGTCCTGGGTAGTCCGAAACAACTCAATATTTTTCATACCAGTCCATTCCTGGCCGAAATACGACACTTTACGGAGCTTCACATTGATGAACAATTCTCTGTTGGTGTTGGCTCTACGTAGTACTACAGTGTTACAAACCATGTCAGTCCATGGTATTCTTCACTGCATCTACATTTCAAATACTAGAGTCCAAGTCTCCACCCCATAAAGAAGCACTGACCACAAATAACACTTGACTATTCTTTATCTCATCTCTAAGTTTATATTGTCGTCGAGGAGAATATTTTTTATTTAGTAAAATACCGGGTCGCTTATCAGGTCGCTTCTATTCTGCATTTATGCATCTAGATTCTCAGTAGCTATACTGCCCACGTACTTGAACTCTTTCTGATCTAGATTTGTCTTTGGATGACTATCTCTGCTAAAAATCATCATTTTTGTTTTCTTAATATTAATGTTTAGTCCATAATGCTCTACAATGTAATGGATTTTATTGAGTAGTTGTTGAAGGTATATTTTCTGCAAGTAACACGGTGTCACCTGCATATCTGATATTATTGATAACCACACCATTAAAATCAGTCAGAGCTTCCTTAAATACCAAGTCAGAATACATATTAAACAGAGTAGGTAAGAGAACACACCCCTGCCGGACTCCTTGCTGAATGGAAGTGTATTCCCATTCATCCATCGCCAGTCTTTTTATATCGGACCATCTTGGGTGTTGCTTTTTCGATTTTCTGCGCCCACTACTCGGCCGCCCTTGTCTTTACTACATGGCAGTCCCATTTCCTCTTCAAAAAAACAATATATTCTATTATAATTGCGACCGTTTGAGATGAGGGCACTTTGAACTGAATTAATTTGACAAACATTGCTTAGTATTATTTTAGTTGAATTCTAAGTATTTAATTAATTTAGAAGTTTCTCTCTCAATATTATTCATAATGTCGAATTAATTTGTGAAACTAATTTTGTAATTAAACCTCGCGTCTATATACCTTGTAGCTATATTATGTTATTTCGAATACATATTATGCTCACTCCATTTACAGCTATTTGAATGACGGGATCAAAATTAAACTTGTTTGAAGGTGAAGGGAGGGGTAGTTTTACCTTGAAGGTGTCTTCTATCGTTGGGATTAAGGGATGAAGGATCTCGACTCTTTCAGGTGGAAGTACCTACCTACTTAAGGATTTTGTACGTTTATTTTAATCTCATAATATTGCTTTTCTGGCAACTGTGTAACATGTACTGTGTCAAATATTAAATTAAACACGCAACCAATAACAAGTTAACACATTTTGGACACTTAAGATGTTGAATGCGTAGTATGTTTGTTTCAAAGAATAATAATTTTCCAACTGTCGATTCGTTCAAGAAAATGAAATTCTATTGAAGGAAGAGGCAGTTTAAATCCAAGACGCGTGTATGAAGGAACATTTTGTATGGCGTGGTGGACTTTTTGCATGCTAAAAATACCTACTTAGAGGCTTCGCAGGATATATGTTCCCATACATGGATTTACTCAGAATTTGGAGTAGAACATTTTATGTGTCTGTGTGTCTGTCCATCCCCCTCTTATAACTTTTGATCCGATGGATTCACAAAGCCTAAAATTTCAGAATATATAAATAGTTATAGGCCTACAAAACTTTTATACTCAGAATTGTGAATTTTCGTTTCAGTCAGGGGTTATCAACTTTTGAATTTTTGGTTTATTTTTCTATATATCTCAGAAACCATAAAAGCTAGAACGCTGAAAATTGGTATAAACATAGACAAATACAAAATCTCAAATTAGTTTATTCAAAAAAATTCCAGGGTATCTCAAACATTTTTTATTAAGAAAAAAAAAATTTTATGATAAATTTATGAGTTTAACTGCCTATATTTCCATATTTTTAAAAAATATCGAAAAAAGCCGAAACGTTCCAACTAGATAATTTATTCTATAAAAATATTAATATTGTAGAAGTACATCTCAAATTTTTATAAAAATTGAATTTAGTGACGACATCGCTTCATACAATTTGTATGGCAGTGGCCTATACACAATATGTAAGAAGACTTAATAGTTTGATACTTAATCTCCAAACATACATACAGAACCATCGTGCTGTTTTCATATTCCGGGTAGGAAAAGAGGACTGACCTCCATACTGTCTTATCTTGATATACATAACAACATGTGTTAAAATTTTCAATTTTCAAAGGCTTTTTTCGATATTTAAAAAAAAAATGGAAATATAGGCAGTTAAACTCATAAATTTATCATAAAAAAATATTTTTCTTAGTAAAAATGTTTGAGAAACCCTGGAATTTAAAAAAAACTAATTTGAGATTTTGTATTTGTCTATATTTGTACCAATTTTCAGCGTTCTAGCTTTTATGGTTTCTGAGATATACGGAAAAATAAAGTAAAAATTCAAAAGTTGATAACCCCTGACTGAAACAAAAATTCAAAATTCTGAGTATAAAAGTTTTGTAGGCCTATAACTGTTTATATATTCTGAAATTTTGGGCTCTGTAAATTGAGCGGATCAAAAGTTATATGGACACACACACACACACACATACACAGACACACACACACACACACACACACACACACAAACACACACACACACAGACACACGAAATGTTCTACTCCGAATTCTGAGTAAATCCGTGTACGGAACATATATGCTGCGAAGCCTCTAAGTTGGTGTTTTTTGACTTCAAAGTTGGAAAAGCCGTGAAAAAAGTAGACCTTGCATACAATTTTCGCGTATCCTGGCTTGAAACATTGTCGATATGTTAAGAGAACAAAGTTCTCCTGAACAAATCGACAGTTTGATAATTCTCAAACACGGCTTCACCCTCAAATTTAAAGTTATTTATTTGATTTTTATGTTTATTTAGGATTTTTTATGTTGTGTCTTATATTACTTTTGGTGTTCGAATTTTCGGTGTTTATTTCGATATATATTTTTAATTTTTGTTTTGCCTCAGAACAGGCTTTACTTAGTGAGTTAATACATACCATTGTGCTGGTTTTCAAGAAATATTGCATTGATTATTTTTAATATGTAAATTAAAAAAATCTCCACTGCCGACCGCCGTGAACCTATTTTGGCGTTTTGTCCCTTAGAATTGTTTTTTTAACGCCGATCGATAAAAATGCGCGTTACAGTTTATTAAAATTATTTCAAATTTGTAAATTTCGGCCGGATCACTTTCGTGCTCGGTAAATTTTTTCGGCCCGTAATAATTTTTCCTTTCTAATTATCGTGTTGTTCTTTGGCTCGCCATCTGGTCGGAAGGTTAATATTTAGGGGACAAAGGAAAGTAACTGCGAGAGGTACACACACTACATTTTCATTTTCGAAACTCCGCTTTCGCCGATTATAAAAACCCCTTTTATTTTTGGACATGTTTCAGCCGTGGCAGTTCTTGGCGCCAACGATCGACCGAACGGTCGATCCAGAGATCGACCGAACGGTCGTTTCGGCTTCGGTTACGGCCGAAAAATTTAGTTTACGATTCGACCAAACGAAATATTTGGGTAGGTAGGTTGTTGGTAGAGAAAATCGAGCTCCATACTTTCCTGTCTTGTACATTTATCACTTCTATATCAATCACCTTCTTACGTTAGCTTTTTCTGATATATTCTGGCTTAGAAATTCTTTCAGTGGACGAACTTTGGTTCTCTTATACATACATTATATACATACTTACCTCAAAGCATTTACTTTATTTCAATGTATATCTAATGTTTGCGTGTATATATGCGATCATAATAATTTTCGGTGTACATATATAATAATTTATTCTCCTTGTATAGATTTGAAGGATCTGTTTGTGCCGCTGTATTTGTCTCCTGAGAGATCTCCTGCCAGCTCTTTCGTCTTCTTTTTGGGGTCTACCTGTATATATGTTATATAAAAAGTTAGATAAATATATAGATACAAGTCGGACTATGCCAGTTTGGGATGGGTTTAAAACTAAAAATAAAATTTACGCCGGTAACATTGGCCGAAATTATTGTTTCGGTTCGGCTGCGATATATTTCGCAGGGAAAAAACTGTTTCGTTCATTCTACGATAGGAAAGTAACAAACTTTCACGTCTTCCTGTCTGGTCTGGACTTCCTCTCCCTCTCCCTCTCAATAGCTCGTTGATTTCATTATTTGTCTTCCTTTTACTTTCACCGTCCTCTTCGCTGTAAACTCTTGCCAAATGTTTGCGCTTTCGATTCCCGTTTACCTTCGGATTATTTCGACAGTCAGCTTCCTGCTGAATCGTCTTCCTGTTTTATACTCTGTTGATCAGCAAAACTTTTTGGACACGGGTTGACTAGCCTTATCTTTTAGTCTCAAAAATCACCTTTTATTTACTAAATGTTATTTATTACTATTTTTTTTATACCTGGCGCTGCTCAGCGTGGTAATTGTGAGTCAATTAGATATAAAGTCAGAATGAGTAAAAAATTTCCAATGCAATAAATAAAATTCAGCATACATATTATGTACGTTTAAAAAAAATCAGTCCCCCCCTCCACCCCTTCAGTCCCTGAATTTGTTATAATGAATGGTCTAGAGGATTTGATCGAAACCATGGCAACAAAAATCAACAAAATGTCAAATGTATGTTTTAAACAGTTTTATATGAAAAAATGATGGCATTTACATAGAAAATACTTACTTTAAAATAAGGAAAAACACAATAGAAATAAATAATCACTACCAAGTTATAGGAAATAAATCAAATATAATTTTTTACTCAAACGCTAAGTTTTACTTGAAAATATATGTTATGCATGTAAATACATATTTCTGGAACAAATACGTATTAAATAAATAAATTTTGACCTTTTTTTTAATGAATGAATATCTCCTTGAAAAAAGTACACATATGTACATCCTCATACATTTCCTAAACTAAGCTTAAATTATTGTTGAACGAAATTGGTCGTGGCAGGATTCTAAATCGCTTCCACTGGATTACTAAACCAGCGCGCTAACCGCTCTGCCATCACTCATCATTTTTTTTAATCAATAGGTACAATTAATAATTGATTTTTTTTTATTTACTAAACATTGTTTGGCATTTCATTCATTGAAAAAAATTGAAAGAAATTTGTGCAAAAAATAAAAAATAGATCTATGAAAAATTATTTATGATTAATGTGCAAAGTATTTGTCATTTAAAACATTCTCGTTTTTGATTTATGCTAAAAAAATGGCCAAAAAAAAACTGACACTAGCTTTTGTCCAGTAGGTTTCTGCAATTTTGACTACCACAGACACCTTATTAAAATACCCATATATGATTTAACTTACATACTCGACGTCCTTACACTGTCTGGGGTGAACATATAGATGAAACAGAATATCATTCTCATTGTCCTGCCAACTTTTCGATACATTGTTACCTCTTCATCAAGTATAAATGCATGCTTCATCAGACGTTCATTCTTCACATTTGTAAGCACTGCGAAACTAAATATTTGTAATTCATTTCGGAAGGAACTAATGTCTTCTCACAGATAGGTATATTTAAGAATACTTCTGTGTTTGGTTGAGATATGATCAACTGCAAAAAATCCTACTTCTACAAGATATGAGATGGGAATAAATTCTAACGCTACTTTATATTGACATTAATTTTACACGTTGATTGAAGGTCAACGTTTACTGTTGACGATTTGCGTCGCTTCAAGACTGTTCTGAGAATTCAATTTGTATTAAATTTACTTTTGATCAAATTAGACCGAACTTGAATACACCGTAATTTTGTTTTCTTATAAAATATACTAATTTCAGCGTATAGTCTAAAGTTATTCGTGTGTGCTAACTCTAAATACGACTAATTTCGGACGGCATGATAGCATAACTCACCCCAGAAACAGTAACGAGACTCAATCTTTTATATATTCAGCTAAACTAAATTGCTTATTTTTATCCTTTAAAATATGCTGGGCTAAAATCTATTTTTTTTTGTCTCAGTTCAATTATTCCTTCTTTTTTTTGTTTTATCTTTTTAGGTAGTTCAACTTTTGTTTTCTTTTTGTTTTCCTACATATATGTATATGTGTATTTTAAACTTTCCTTTTAACTGTGCAAAGTAATTTCTTTTTTATAATTTGAATGGTCAGGAGACGTTGATTGTACCTACCTAACTATGCACAATAGCCATGCGGGAGATACCTGTTATTGGAGCACTGGAGATTCCATTTTTTTGTTTCATGTTTTTTTTTGTTTGTGTTGTTCAGTGTTCTGTTGGTGTCTCTGTATATTAAATAAATAAATAAATAAATAAATAAACAGAAAAAAATACATTATTCTAAATATTCGTCTCACAATTGCAGTCTCTAAAGGCTGAATTTTGTTTTTGGTGACTAAGTCTTGATAATTTTGTCACACCAAATCACTTAACATATTATTAAATCAAACGACAGATAATTCAAATAGATAGGTACCTATGTAATAAAACTTGAATCCCATTTATTTTATATTCTTAACCATTTCATTGTTTTATTTGCTAGCAACACTCTAATTTAAATGTGTTTGAAAGAAATCGGCGATTGGTTATACCGCAGTCAGAATGGTTGACTACCGTGGCATAGTGGTTTGTTGTTTGACTTTAGTACGGGCACCTTGTATTCGATTCTTATCAGAGGATACATTTGATAAAAATCATTTGTCGTGCATTTATTTCTTCTTTGGTCTGAAAACACTGATTGATTGATTGATGAAAAATTGTTAGTAAATAAATTCAAACATCCCATTTTTTAATAATACTAAAAAACACTCCCTTACGCCCTGCGCAAGTGGCGACTTTATTGCCATCTGGCAATTTCTTCCCACTTAACAATGTTTCCAGATTTTTACGTTCTTATCGAGTTTTAATGTAGTTTATATTATGTGATTGGTCTCTGCGATAACATTGGACCAGGTGATGGAGAGGCTGTGTTTCCAGCCTAGAGAAACCATATTAGCAATATTTTTTCTCGAGTCTCTTCTTTCAATTATTTTTATTAATATCTGATTAAGTTGGAGCCGTAAAGAATCGCAGTTTACCTGTATTTTTGTTACTGTCAATACTATATCGTTCTTTACCTGAATTTTTCCTCGTTTTTCAAAAAACTTTGTAAGTCAAACCAATCAAATAACGATTTACATATTACATATTGTTTACATTTTCTTTGTTGGACCAAGTGCACTATGGAATGATACTTCCGGGCAGGTGGTGTTAAATAATTATTATAAGTAGGTAGCAAATTAAAATACCCGGGGAGTACTTGCTTACTTAGCGAGTAAGTATTCGGAGTTGGTACATACTTCATTATACATATAGTTCTTGACAGTTGTAGTCAACCATTTTGTTTACCGCCGAAGCAGGCATCATATCTTGTCTATAGCGAAACCGTAAAGTATGTAAATTAATCGTAATAAGGTAAAGAGTCTAAAAGTATGTAAATTTATATATTCCATACTTTCACACTCTGATCGATTGAGGCCTTTCATATTTTTTTTTCATCACACCGTATCATTTTTTTGTAGTAACAAGTACATATACCTGCATCCTCGTCATTCCCTAAATTAAGAAGGTATGAATACTTGTGCCATAGGTGAACGAAATCGGTTATGGCAGGATTTGAACTCGCGGCCACTGTATTACAAACCCAGCGCTCTAATCGCTCTGCCACCACCCATTATGGTCATTTAAAATTAACAGTGGAATTAAAATAACTGCAAATAACGAATAACTGCAGACTCACTATTTTTGTTTAAACTATTTCATAACATTATTGATTGTCCAAATTTATTAGAAAATATCTCACTTCACATTCCAAACCGTAATGTCAGATCAAAACCTACTTTTTCTATTTCACACTCTAAAACTAATCTTAGGAAAAATTTCTTTACTAACCGGGCCACCTCCAATTTTAACAACCTGCTCAATAACATTGACTTTTTTCATACCCAATCTCTACACTCGTTCAAAATTGCGATAAAGCGCCAACTTTGCACTGATAACATAACTCAAAATTCCACTCTCTAGTACATGAGTATATGTATGTGTCACCATAATGGTTGCAACACCTTCTTCGTTGATCCTTAAGTAAGTTAGAATCCCATGTTATGATTCTAGAATATAATCCTCTCTGTACTATTCCCTGTATGTTTCAGGTGTGTTCCTATAATTTTGTTTTTTCTCATTTTTCGTAAATTGTATGTTAAGCTTTTAAAATTATTTGATATGATGTCCTATTATTATGTACTGTAGTCTACATTTACTTGTTTTTTTTCATTGTCTTTAATATCATTATGCTCTACTGTACTGTTGGATATCCAAAAAATAAATAAATAAATAAATAAAACTTTTGTGTACCTATTTGTTCTGTATTACTATGGGAATATTTTGTTTATTTTTCGTGAACCACATGAAATGTATCCCGTTGATCACGGATTATTCACCCCTGATTTTATAATATGCGTATGTAGGAACTGTATGTACATACGTACATACCTCGACCTGGCTGTGAAATAATTTATGTTCATGCGAATTAAATACTTGCTCATGAGTTTGCAAGTTCAGTATTAAACAAACTCGAATATTTAAATAATTACAATGTTGAAAAAAGTTTGCACGCCAAACTTTACATCGTAACGCTTGAGGGACTCGTTGGATAAAGGGTTATATTTATTATTGAAATCTACGTTATATGTTTATGTGCTATCATCGAAATATGTCAAATAAGTACTGAACCCATAATATTTAACTTAGACCCGAATGCACACTGCACAGTCCTAGGTAACTAAATACTCCCAGACAGACTTAAATATTCACACAGTATTTGCAACCAATTCCAATTTGCACAGTATTCCAACTTCACACAGTATTTGCATTGGAAATAAGACTATTGGTGCTGTTGAAGAATACATATACCTTGGACATAAAATTAAATTGGGTAAAGAAAACCAGACTGCCGAACTGCCAAGACGTATAGGGCTGAGTTGGGCTGCTTTTGGAAAGTTGAGGTACATATTCGGTAACAGGGAAATTCCGAATAACCTAAAAGCCAAAGTGTACAATTCTTGTGTTTTGCCAGTGACAACATACGGTCTTGAAACCATGTCACTTACTGCCAGAAGCCTCCACAGACTTAAGTGTACTCAACGAGCAATGGAGAGACAAATGTTGGGCGTATCCTTGAGAGACCGAATAAGAAACGAGGAAATAAGACGCCGGTCAAAGGTCACCGACATTGCAGAAAGAGTGGGAAGGCTGAAGTGGCAATGGGCAGGTCATGTGGCAAGACAGAAAGATGATAGATGGACCCCCAAAATTCTGAATTGGAGACCCTATCATAATAGAAGAGGTGTAGAGAGACCACAGAGGAGATGGACTGACGACATTGTCGAACTGGTGGGACATGGGTGGAAACAGAGCGCCCAGGATAGAGAGAAGTGGAAAACTCAGGAAGAGGCCTTTATCCAGCAGTGGGGTTAAAGGGGCTGAAGAAGAAGAAGAAGAAGACTTAAATATTAATTTGTGTATCTCCCAAACAGACTAATATATTAATTGAGCCCTATTGCCTACATATTCTATAGGTCTCCTTCTTATATGCCCAACCGCAGTCTGCTCTTGTATTTTTTCGAATAAGTCAAGCACTCCAAATCCCACGTATGTAGGACACATACAATGTGTAGGTGTTTTTGTCTCTTCGGAGCATTGCACATAAGATCTGGACTTACCCAGACGTAATATAATATTTTCTCGTGGAAGCATTGTTCGACTCTCGGTATCAAAATCCTTGAACGTATCATTTCACGTGCAGCGGAAGTTACCAACGTCTCTTCTCTCGTGTCCCATTTGTGCCGTATGAAACTGTACCTTGGCAGGAAACAGAACCGTACCTTACCTTGCATTATACAACATACATTAGCTACGTGTCTTTATATACAAATCACTCATTTTTCTACGGAGGGATGTTTTGAATTCATCCAACCTTTTTTGCAATGTTTGAAATTTTCGCTCCTGCTACCATCACCACATGTTCCACATGTGGAGACCGAATGGCCCCTTCGCAGAACGCCTTGTGAACGAAAAAAATAAACCGTAGCACGAAAAGTTGACAATCTAGATAAAAAATTTCAACACTATGGTACAAATAAAAAGATTCGTTCGTCTCGGGGTTGTTCTGAAAAAAAGTATTTTACTGTGCCGAATTTGAGGTTTTACGTTTCTAGGGTTGTATTATATGCATTTGTATTGGCTTGTCCTCCATAGGCTCCCAAACAACGCTCTCGGAGTCGGCAGTGATTTTAAATAAAAAAACGGAAATAATCCATGCTAATTGAAATCCCTTTCATTTAGCATATCGTCAGTTGTATAAAAGAATTTTTCGACGAGAAACTTCTTTGTCTCCCTCTCTCAAAACAACGTTCTTTCAAAGACCATATGTGAGATGGCAGTTTATTAAACAGCTCAATACTCTGTCCCACAAAGCTATTTGCTACCTTAGAAGATGCTAATTGATATCTTTTTCATTGCTTGTAAGTAATCAGCACGTCTTTTGAAGGATGCGAAATTCTAGTAAGGTATCACTGTAATACCAAGAACATTTTTACGGCTATTCGTGAGACGTTATTTTGAATTTTTCAAAATCTTCCAATTTTAATAGTCGATAAAATAAATCATGACAGGCGATGGTTTGGCTAGTCTTCTACCGTTGATATTTTTCAAACAGCATGCCATAGCCAATATTCAATAACTCAAGGCGGCACTCAGGAAAGAGAATCAAATATTTATTTATTTATTTATTTAAAGGACAACATACAGCATATAATAAATTATAAAACATAAAGATAATTTGATTAAGAATAAAGCCAATTACAGGTTTTCGCTGAAGTTATTGTATTGTTTAATAAAATATTTATTGTTTAATAATATTGTTTAATAAAAGATACTTACCTACTGTGGTTTGTTTTACCCCAAATATTGGATCATTGCTGGTGTGGTGTTTGTGTAAAATGTTAATCGTATGCTGTGCGTTCACCTCAAGGGAAAAATCTCCCCTCGCAAACATGAGGAAAAGACACAGTGTCGCCTCGTGGAGTACGTACGTACTCGTAATATATATCGCGAGCATACACTAATGCAAAATTTTCCTATTTACTTTACCTTGCCTGAGTAAATATATTGGTCATGGGTTTTTCAATGTGAAGGGTTGCAGGCAAACCACCATTTTATAATTATGTGCTTTCCAACCGTTAAATATAACAACGCTATATTGAGTAGGTACATCTACTTAGGGCGGATTTGTGCTTTTTATGAATTTGTTAATTTTTAGTGCGTCTTTTAAAACACTGCACGAATCGTGTATAATAATAATTAATGTTTCAAGAAATATTGAAGTTTTACAGGTATTTAAACTTAATGAATACATATCATGCTGCTTCAGTAAAAGTTCCTCTTATACATTGTAATATATTGTATGTATTTTATTTGGTTGATTTCAACATGAACAATTATAGAGTTAATAGGTGCCATTTCCTCACTTGAGCCTAATTAAAGTCGATACTTTTGACTCGAGCCATAAATGCCTTAATTGTCTCGTTTACAATATAATTGAAAGCTTCCGAGAGATCTTGAGACTTTTACAGCGTCAATTGTAGGCTAACAGCACTTGTCTCTAACTCGTACCTACGTGATGTCATATCTTACAGAATTTGCTGAAATCGATTTAATCAAATTGTTTTTTTTGTTTCTTGATTTCTTTTGAATTTTATGTTTTATTATATCCTTTGATTTGGTTTTATGGTAAGCTTTGTGTGTTTATATCAGGCAGGTATGTATTGTCAAATGACTTAAAAAATAATGAAATGTAAATTATTTTTCACAAAATTTCAAACATAAAATGAATGAGAACATATTTGTAAAATTTAATTATATTTTTACTGCAGATAATATGAAAATTGTACTAACCTTACAAAATAACACTTCTCTTTTTGTATCCGCATTTTTTTCAAATTTTTTTTTATTTTTGATTATCATATTATATTAAAATATATACCTAAAATAATACATTTTATAACATTTGGCATGTATTTTCCAAATTATAGCTTATTTTTGATTATCATATTATATCAAAATATATACCTAAAATAATACATTTTATAACATTTGGCATGTATTTTCCAAATTATAGCTTATTTTTGATTATCATATTATATTAAAATATATACCTAAAATAATACATTTTATAACATTTGGCATGTATTTTCCAAATTATAGCTTATTTTTGATTATCATATTATATTAAAATGTATACCTAAAATAATACATTTTATAACATTTGGCATGTATTTTCCAAATTATAGCTTATTTTTGATTATCATATTATATTAAAATATATACCTAAAATAATACATTTTATAACATTTGGCATGTATTTTCCAAATTATAGCTTATTTTTGATTATCATATTATATTAAAATATATACCTAAAATAATACATTTTATAACATTTGGCATGTATTTTCCAAATTATAGTTTATTTAATTTTACTATAAGTAGGTACATTTATGTAACCCTTAGGGGAGGAAATAACTCAAACAAAATGTAATATGTAAATACAAAATATGATTCGAAAAAATAATCAAATGCTTTAGGAACAATGAGTGTAATGCTTTGGATGCAATGGACTCTTAAAAGATTTTATTGTTGTATCTTAAAATGACTATAAAAATTAATGACCTAACACGAATATACTCGTAATTATTATTTTTCGCAAAATTACAAACACAAGATAATAACGAACATATTTACAAAATTTAATTGCATATAATATTCCAGATGAAATGAAAATTATTTTTTATTTACTCTCCACCACTATAGAATTACAATTCCGCCATTTAAAAAAAAAAAAAAATAAATACTAAATTTCGACAGGAATTTTGTATTGAGAGTATACAAAGAGATCATTTTAAATATATTTTCTCTACTTCCTTAGTCTTGCGGATCAAAATATTCTAACACATTTTTTCTGTCAATTCTAAAAAACATTAATTTATTTATTTATTTACAACCAGAGTCCTATGTAAGGTAAAACCTTAAATAATTTTTGTGCAATAGTATAAGATTACCTTCAAAACAACAACGAAATAATGAAAATTAAATACGTCTACAATAATTTGACTAATCACAAAAATGAAGAAAGGAAGAAAAAAATAAAGAAATCAGAAGGAATACTATTGAAAAATGGATTTCTTGTTTTTTTTTAATATTTGTATACGAGCCTGTTCGTCTGCAAATGCCTCATACTCATAAGGACGAAAGAAAACAGGACATTAAACAAGTCTTTAAGATTGTTTGTGAGCACATTTCATTTCATCATGCGCAAATGGCGAGTTTATTGCCAAATGGAAACTCCTTCCAACCAACCAGTGTTCCAGCCCCGAGAAGCAATAATTGCTACGGTGTAATAATTGCTATACCACGGTGATCGACTTTATATGTCTTTTTTGCTGTATTTCAATTTTGCTGTGATATTTTTTAGAAATTGTATTGATCTAAATAGATTTAGGTACTTTATATTTTAAATAAATATAAAAAAATCTATTTATACTTTTTATTAATTATCAGCTCTGAAAAAAAACAATATTTTTATTCATGTTTGAGATATTTGATAAGGTTTGTGTTCGTTTTTTAAATTGTCACAATAAAAAATTCGCATTCTGGATGAAACTATAACAACTTTTTTGATTTTTTCTCTCAAAGAAAGGAATAAAGGCGAATGTTTAATTAACAAACAGACAAGAAAACAGACAAGATTGAAATTGCGATGGATGGACTCCATCAGCGTGATACATCAACATTGCAAATCAGAAACTGGAAGACAAAAGCAACAAATGGAAGAGACTTCTGGATTCAGCCGAGATCTACTCAGGACCGTCGAGCTTATAACGATAATAATATATTGAGTCGATAAAAATTAAATAAAATGTCCCGGAATTATTTTTCTCTAATACTACGTATGTACATTCTTCTGATTTTATTATACTATCTGTAAAATAATACCATTACTTGTCGAAGGGCGCATTCCTGCTCTTAATAGCTGACGTACTATCGCTTCCTTTTAAATAATTTTATTGGTCATAAAATATTTCGCCAGACAATCGTTATTTGTTACGACCAAATAGCTGCTAAGGTGTTTCCTTTTTGACTCACTCTCCTTGTGTTAGTCATTTATCAACTAAACCAATACCATTATCTCCAGCGGTGTGGGTCCAGATACGACATTCCCGATTTTAATCGTACAAAAATATCTTTGATTTATATTAAAGTACACAAACAATCTTTGAGATCAGAGAATCTCTCTCACGATCCAGTTAACGAGAGTTTCGGCACAGGAATGCGAATTTGACAATAAATTGCGAGCATATTTTTTGGTATGAACATGATTTTTGAGTGAATAACCATTTTTTATGTTAATTTATTTAAAGGTTAGCTTCCTCGATACAAGAATTAAAGATTCTTTCGTTGAATTCATTGAGAGTTGTCTTTTGTATATTGGATATGACACATCCCCTTGTTTAATCACCATTTATCGCCTTGACGTTTTTTGCGTAGGTATCTTCTTATGCAGAGACACTTATCTTCATCGAATCTACATCCAAAAATATATTTATGTAATAGTTCATAATGTGACGATATATATGGTTTTCCCTTTCCAACTGAAAATACCCAAATTTGTATTGCATGTTTCATGACTCGAATCGAGATTGTGGCTTCGTTCTGCAGTCAAATTATTTTTTGCTGTTTGGGAAATCGTTTGGCAATGATCTCTTCCTGAAAATTATTCGATAGGATAATTTTCAGGAAGAGATCATTGTCCCTCCTCCACCCACTCGCAACAGAGTCACTCGCTTCACTCAATCGCAGCATCCATTCACAGTGGACCTTCAACATATACGAACAAGTCGCTTCTCGAACTCCTTTATTAATACAGCAGCCCGACTGTGGAACGATCTTCCGAATTCTGTGTTTCCATCTTCGTACAACCCGGGTCTTTTTAAAATCCGAATTAATAAACTCATTTCTAGATTGCAAACCCCTCCCAACGCTACGTAGTGCGCTTCTTCGGAAGAGTAAAATGGACCCAAATCCTAATAGCTGGCGTCCCCTACGTAGACATGTTAAAAAAAAAAAAGGAAATAATGAAGCAGCGCTCTATAGTCACAAAATATATCATTATTCCCCTGATTATTAGTAAATTTGTAATCCAATGTTTGTGCTTGAAGATGTGTAATATGGTGCCGACAGGGTTCAATTGTATTTATTTTTCATGAGATTGTTTTATGTTTACTGACGTTATTTAATATCTCTGTGCTTGACGTTATTTAATATCTCTGATTATAAGTATGGCATTTGTGAAAACATACTTGTTTACAATTATCAGCTTAGGTTCCGGTTATTAAAAATTTATAAATATATACGGACCTTTGAAAGTTTTCTTTTCCCCTTTCTCTATCTCTAGTCTCGTTTTTATGGAAATCTCTTTTATTAGCCATTTTTCTTAGAAGATATTTCCGTTTTATTGTATAAGAAGGAATCATTCCCTTTGCTATTTTTATCTACCTTACTCCCTGTCGTGGCGCAGGTAGGAAACCAACTCGGATCAGAAGAGAGGAATTATTATTTTCCCCGTGAATTTACAAGGCGTTTCTCCGGAAAGACGGGACGTTGAGTTGTCTGTTTTGAAACTATCGGTACCTATAGACGTTACCTAGAAACGACCGCACTAATAATACGTCTATTTTCCCTCGGGCGAGTATGGTTGTTATTCGGAAATGTACAGATTTTATAGATTATCAACATTATTCAAATTTGTTACAATGTTTAAGTTGTTTCAAGGTTTTTATCAAATAGTAATCAAAGAGAAATCCATTGAAACAAAGCAATTAGTTTTTGCCCTTATATAGTTAGGTACATTAATAAGGATTATGATTAATCTGGATAGACTAGATTCTTCTACAACAAAATATGTAGTCATTGATCTGGATAGAAGAGAAAGTTTCACGACAGATCGCAAGGATTTATCTGAATACATTAAGATTGTTTGACAACGTGAAATGATTGGTCTGGATTAAGGTAGTAAGAAGGATAAAGTTCACAAATCCAATTTGTGCTATTCAACATAAACGCCAAGGCTCACAAATTTATGGATTTTGAAGGAAAAAATACTATATGATCTCTATCG
This sequence comes from Molanna angustata, assembly GCA_963576475.1. Lineage (NCBI taxonomy): Eukaryota > Metazoa > Arthropoda > Insecta > Trichoptera > Molannidae > Molanna > Molanna angustata. The sequence goes on from OY754973.1 coordinate 6,391,161, forward strand.
TCATAACACTATTATAATTATAATAGTCGTTGTCCCAGAAGATGCTGGTTGTGTCTAGTAAAATCACATAGGATTATATAATTTGTTCTCGCCTTTGTATATGATATTTTATTTTAAATACTGGATAAGCTTGGAAACCTTGTGTCCCCTACGTAGCCATGTAAAATAAATACATTTGTTTAGTTATCGGTAAATATTTCGTAGGAGTAGGGGACGGTTTGCGCAGCTGTTTACTAACTGATAATTAAAACGAATTGGCGCTCTGCGCGGCCCACGTGATCATTGAGGATCTATAAGATCTATAAAACTAATTATATTTAGTTATTTAGATAACCAAGTGGAATCTGGAATATTTTTTTTTCTAATTCGACGTCAATTGTAAATTAATAACCGGTTATCAGTTGTTGTTTTACTTGTTATTGGATCGCGATGAGAAATGTATGTAATGTCACGACATTTAATATTCATATGGCAATAATCCTAATGGATATTGTCCATAGATTGGCTATTATAAGATGATTCATATTAAGTAGGTAAGTGGTTCTTTTCTTTGTAAGTGAATTGATTCTCGGTAATGTGCTTGACTATTTCAACCGACTTCATGCAATCATCGAAAACATCGTTGTATTTCGATGTTATGTTTGTGTTATTTCAACATTATCCAGTATTTATTTTGTAAATTGTTTATTAATGTGGTGTTTAAATAAAACAAAAATCATTTGTATAATAATTTAAATATGTGAAACTTTATAATTGGCTATTTATTTTGTATTCTCATTTGAAATTAAGTATTATAAATGTATAGCTGTTAAGTTTCCAAACAAATGAAAAATAAAAAAAAATAAAGTATACATATAGGTACAACAAACCGAAATAAACAACTCTTTTTTTTTCTATTTTTTTATTTTATGTATTTTTTAAGTAGGTACGGGTTTATCGCTTCGCAGATATTTTTTTCTATCTTAACGAAAAATGTGTATAATATTAGCGTTACAAAATAGCAGTATTTAACTTTTTGTTTCGATAATTATAATTATTCTTATTATTAATTAATTATAATTGATAATTATTAATTAATTATAATTGATAATTATTAGTGTATATTAGTGATGGAGGAAAACGTATTTTTTTAAATGAATATGTCCTTGTTAAACAAGTAGGTACATATACATCTTCCTACGTTCCCTAAAATAAGCATAAATGCTTGTGATATGGGTGAACGAAATCGGTCAAGGCAGGATTCGAACTCGCGACCACTAGATTACTAACCCAATGCGCTAACCGCTCTGCCATCGACCCACCTAAACTCACTATATTTATTTAACCAACCTACCATCACAGGCAATTAGGTATTATATATAAAAAAAATTCCATCATTTTTATAGCTTATTATCAAGCGAAAAGATTTTCATGAGTAACATTATGTAGAAAAGATTTTCATGAGTAATTTTCAAAAATTGGATTTATAGGGAACTGAATAAGAAGGCATAGTTGGTTTACGTTGCGCAAGCGCATAAAATGATCGCGTAAGCCAGCCGATGATAGGTCGTAAGCCCTGTAGATGCCTTGATATGCCGGTTCTCCCATTATATTCCTAATTCGTCTCTATTGAGACAACAAAATTTTGTCAGTAAAGTTTCTCTTAGAAAAATGAAATCGATTATATGATATTATTTGACGTCTTATTGAGTAAAACAAAGCTAGTGCATACAGAGAATAGTGGATAGATGCAAACCTTACCATTATTAAATCCATCCTTCCTATTGTAAAATTTGTTTAAATGTCAATTGAATTAATAAATAAAATTCTTGGCTATTTTTTGTATTTGTGTATTCGTGGATTGTTAAGTACACGTATCAAAACAAAGTTTAGATTGGCTTCGCTTCCTGTGGATTTCCGTCTGAATGTACTCCTACTCCACTCGCCATAGTTCATTGCATTTGCTATACATAGCTGTAGGATGCTCCTAGTTTAACTCATCTAGTTCTGTCTTCCATAGAAACGATACTTCACATTGGAACTGTATGAAATTAACGAGACGGACTTTGAAATCTACTTCAGACTTTCATATTATTATACCTATATAGAGACCGGCAAAATGATACGAAGACAATAGGTATTTTTAAATCAAACAATTTTTTTTTTTTTGTATATGCCACATTTTAATTATATGCACATCAATTTCCTATCTATATTACTTACCACTATATCTCAGTTATGTTATCCAATGTTTCTATGTAATTTAATTGTATATACCTAGTTTTTAATTATTTACCACTGTCGTTCATTTATTATGCAATGTTTCTAATTTAATTGGATATGCCTAGTTTTTAATTATGTGCAATTATTTATTTTTATATACCTTCACACCATGTACCTACCACTATTATTCACCATTATTGTTTTAAGTGTCTGTAAGTTTAATTGTATAGTCCACGTTTAGCTTTAATTTATTAATTTGTATAGAATGATCTCGATTTAAATTTGTGAACCTGGTTGTATACCTAATACCTGTAATTTTGCCTCACCTATTTTATTGCGGGTTTTTCGAAAAGTGGACCACTGGTATACAGACAAAAACTAACCCACAATAAAACGTCCGATCTTCACCCTTTCGGTAAAGATTTTATATTATTTTTAAACAGCTGTACTGTAGGTTTTTTCATTACCTACCTAAACACCTGCATCGACGTAATTCCCAACATAAACCATATTACAACTGTTTTGAACAATTCATAACTGCAAAAATGTACCGAACTTTAGTATATAAGAAAAAGCAGAGTTTCTATGTTTACCAGTTAATAAGGGCCTAATAAGCTGAAACGGTCGTCCTGGACTCAGGAAAAAATATATATGTAGACCAAATCATTTGTTTGATTTAAAATACCCATTATCAAACAAAATTGATTATATTTCTAAGTATATATTTTTCCCTTGTATCAGGATGATCGTTTCAGCTGACTAGGCCCTTATCAACTGGTAAACATAGAATGTTGTTTTTCATATACCTACCTATATTTGAAATTTCGGTACAAATTACTATTGTGAAAAATCCAGTTCTGGAGCTGATGAAATAAATAGAAATTACGTCCTTTTTTTACATGGCTACGTAGGGGACACAAGTTATTAGGATTTGGATCCATTATACTCTTCCGAATAAGCAAATTATAAAAAATATCAGTAAATTTGAAACTATTGGTTTATCATATGTCATCATGGAGTTTCATCAAACATTGTCTGTCAACAAACTCTTAAAATATGTATATTAATAAATAACTAAATAAATATGTTTGTTCCGACAGTTGGACGAAATACACTATAGTATATTTACCATATTTTTTATACAATGACATTTGATGTGCGTTAAAATGTATTAATTTTGTGTCTATCATCACTGCCGATAATGATTTGGATATACTATTGGCGGTTCACGTCAAATGATATCTATTATGTCTAATTTGGCTCTACAACTGGTAGCATACGTGAAATATTCACACAACTGTCCATTCCCACTTGTCATGTGTCGGGCACGATAAAATGTCGTGCGATCTACCACACGTGTATGTGTGAACAGCTCCATTTAAAATGTATTGCCACTAGATCACACGACATTTGATCGTGCCCGACACACGACACGTGGAAACGGGCAATAAACAAATTCTATATTTATTAAAAAAAATACTATATATTTTGTTTTTCTATCATAGCTACGCAGGGGACACCATCTATTAGGATTTGGGTTCATTATACTCTTCCGAAGAAGCGCACTACGTAGCGTTGGGGAGGTTTTGCAATCTGCTCAGGAAAATATTAATTCGGCTTAAAGAAGACCCGGGTTAAAAGAAGGTGGAAACACAGAATTCGGAAGATCGTTCCACAGCCAGGCTGCTTTGTTAATAAAAGAGTTCGAGAAGCGACTGGTTCGTGTAAGTTGTAGATTTACTTAAAGGAAGTTAACGAGTGTTGAGATTGAGTAAAACGAGTGACTCTATTGTGAATGGGTGGAAGTAGAACCAGAGATGCAAGTTCTTCTGAGCATCTCCCGTGGTAGTACCTATCTATAGAATAGGTAAACTTAGAATACCGACCTTGCGTCTGTGGTCAAGTGATTGCAATCCACCAATCAATAATGGGTCGTCAATCAGACGTACAGCTCGCCTTTGTACAGCATCGAGGGTATTCAGTAGGTATTGGGGGGCGCCACTCAATAGGTAATTACTGTATTCAATAGTTGGGCATATTTGCGCTTTGTAGAGAATAAAAATTTGAATTTAAGAAAAATACTTACGCGCTCTATATAATACGCTCATTTTTTTGGAGGCGAGTTTCATCGTAGCTTCAATGGAGCCCCTGTAGTGTAGTTGGTTTGTTATAGATACTCCAAGTAGGTCGATAGATTTGCTGTTAGGTAGGGTGCTTCCGATGAAAGACACTAGCAATTCATATTTATAATAACATTTTTCGGCATACAAAAATAATCCATTTTCCTTTTACTGATAAAACGGGATGAAATGTTTTATTGATTAGGCATGTTCGCTATAATTATGCTATAGCGTACGATATTCTCATCATACATGCATATATTTTGCACATGGATAGGTAGGTATATATCATGACACATCAATATTTTGAGATTCAATATTATTGTTGCATTTTATCCTACCTACTTCTTTTCATACCTACAAATTTGCCTACAAAAAATCAGTCATCAAGAGCACGCCGTGTGAACTTATGTTTCGGACTCTCATCAAACCTTATCATATAAATCATTTAAAATCCTGTCATCGCCATTCAACTTATAAGTATAGTGTGAATATTGTGTGAGGTGAACATCAGCAGACATTGTGATAAAATTAGCTCTGAACCAGACCAGGAAAGGTAGGCAAATATTCCTTCTTTTCCTTCCTCCTGTGACTGGGTAAAACCAGTGGCACACACAAGGTATAATAGGTACTTAATTATAACTATTGGAAAAAAGTGCGATATATTTTTAAAATAATATATTCTATGGAGAGAATCGAAGAATGTCTGTCTGCTCTATCGTTTTTAAAATCATTGTTCGTACACTTCTTGTCACTCACTATTCGTAGTTTTGGCGATTAATTCAACTGTCGATTCGTTCATGAGAATTCAATTATCTTAATGAATCGACATTTTTAAGCCAAGATGCGTGTACGAAGGAAAATTTTGTATGGTGTAGTGGACATTTTGCGTGCTAATAACACCAACTAGAGGCCTCGCAGCATATATGTTCCTATACATGGATTTACTTAGAATTCGGAGTAGAACATTTTATGCGAGTTTTGTGTGTGTATGTCTGTGTGTGTGTGTCCCCCCCTTATAACTTTTGATCAGCTCAATTTACAGAGCCCAAATTTTCAGAATATTTAAACAGTTATAGGCCTACAAAACTTTTATACTCAGAATTGTGAATTTTTGTTTCAGTCAGGGGTTATCAACTTTTGAATTTTTACTTTATTTTTCCATATATCTCAGAAACCATAAAAGCTAGAACGCTGAAAATTGGTATAAAGATAGACAAATACAAAATCTCAAATTAGTTTTTTTAAAAAAATTCCAGGGTTTCTCAAACATTTTTTATTAAGAAAAATATTTTGTTTATGATAAATTTATGAATTTAACTGCCTATATTTCAATTTTTTTTAAAAATATCGAAAAAAGCCGAAACACCCCAACTAGATATTTTAATTTTATATAAAACATATAAAAATTGTATTAGCACATCTCAATTTTTTTTTAACAATTTTTATAAAAATTGAATTTAGTGACGACATCACTTCATACAATTTGTATGGTAGTCGCCTATACACAATATGTAAGAAGACTTAATAGTTTGATACTTAAATCTCCAAACATACATACATACCATCATACTATTTTCTTATTCTGTGTAGCAAAAACAGACTGACCTCCATACTATCCTATCCTGACAAACATACCTACATGTTTTATATAGAAAATAAAATATCTTCAAATATTTATTAATTTGTGTTGTTCATTCATTTCCGTGTCCAAGGTCATCCGCCTACACTGTGTCCCTCCAGTAATTTGCAGCCATAATTCCATTTTCATTGGCCTGCCACAAATCCTCTTCAGAGCACCCTCCCTCCATAAGCGGGCAGCTCAGCAGGTGCGACATACTCTGCATCTCTCCACACTCACATGCCGTGTCCTGGTCCGCCTCCAGCATTCCCCATCTATCCAGGTTCACCTTGCACCTTCCTACACCCGTCCTCAGCCTGTTTAGGGATTTCCAGGCTGTATAAGGCAGTAGGTGACCCGCCGGGAGTACCTCTGCTGGTTCACGAAAGCTCTCACCTTCTATCCGTGTTGTTTATAGTTTGGTAGGTACGTATTCTTTGATTATGCATACTATCGCCATCGACAGTTGGATCTCATGTGTTACATGCAACTAGTAATATGATTTGATTCTATTTGTGCGTCGTCTGGTTCAGGTGGGGCTAACCGCTATGCCGGTTGAAATCCAATTCCAGTCCCGGAACGGTTGGTTGTCAATGGAATTGAATCGGTAGCTAATGTACCGATGGCACAGACAGACATACGTATATTATGTATTTGCCAAGTAAATATAGGTATAGCAATTATTGGTACAGCTACATCCTACCTTTAACTGGAATTGAGATGCACCAATCTAATCGGGTCAATTATATGGCAATGCTATTCCTCCATTACCTTAAGTTTCCACTGCCACTTCTAGTGCAAACGGGTGTATCAAGTTTATGATTTGCATTTTTTTTATTTTCATTTTGTTTAATTTATAATGGTCTCGAAAACAGATGGTTCGGCCACACAAAAATACTGAGTGATAATCGACTGACAAAAAAATTATTCAAGGCTTTTACGAAAGGATCGATATGTATGGGTAGGCCAAGAAAAATGGCACGATCAAATATATTAATGGGTCGAAAGAAGAACGTGTATGAGACGTTGTATGGACGTGAATGAAGCGAGAAATGGGTGTCAAGAGAAGATGCCTGGCGTTCGGTTCTCTCTGCTTACCCCAAATAGGGAATTGGTGTGATGGTATGGGAAAAAGAAAGTAACGAGGAAGTTTCAAAGAATGTGTCGAAAAGTGAAGAGATTGAAATTTTCGCTTTTGATGTAATTTACCAAAATTAGTTGATGCTGAATTCAAAATGCAAACAAAATAATCAATGACATTTTATATATAATTATGTAGACACGTTATATGCGAACAAAACGCTCTACAAAAATGTTTCAATTTAACGAATTCTTATAATGTCACATACAATCCTACAATATTAGACACACGCTGCAGATATCTTTTCTCTTTTATTCTAGTGCAATCACATTATAGTTATTTCTCCCACCAACGACTGTGAAAGAGACGAACTTATATTGAGTTATAGCTGTGCGAAAAAGCGAAAACAATAGAATACCTCCGTTTACTACAAGCGAATATGACTTCACTACTCTCCTGTTTGATTAAAATAAAAATAACAAAAAAAAACGAATCGAAAAATCCATATAAATATATATGTTATCGAATAAATCTGCAGCATGCAATGGTATATCTGGTCCAAACACTACCAAATCTTGTGTGCAACTTATGTGTGGTGTATAGTATTTTAAGTGAACAAATTATTAATCTCCAAAAATACGTTTTTTTTACTTAAGAGGCTATAGTAGGCTATATAGTATATTTTGAAAATAATTTCCCCAGTACCCTCAAAAGATACGTCTTTGAAATAAAGATCAGTTTGTATTTACATGTTTATTCTATTGCATGAGTTTTTTTGTAGGTTGAATTTGTTTTATACTTTTCTTGTAAAATTAGTTTTGGTTAAACCCTTTTTAATTTTTTTATTGTAAGTTACTAAAAGTAGATTTTTACTTCAATCGAAATAGAATATGTAAATCTACCGGCTGAGTTTTTTAATATTATAATATTTTAATTACTATTTTTGTAATAAAAAAACCTCTAAATTTTACCTTTTCTTCACGAAAAAATGTTGTATATCACATATTAGGTGATATACAATATTTTTTCGAGTTTCCTACACGGGAAAGTAATTTAGCGTGCATTTTTGTGTACATCCGTATACCCAGGATATACATGGGTCTTAAATATTCAGTGAATACACATTGCTAAGGTTCATACATATGATTGGTGATGAGACACTGGATCATTTGTTTCTGGAATGCCCCATAAACGATAGGTATCCGTCCTTTTTTACCGACCTCACAGAGATTGGGGTTCCAATGCCAACAAATGTGAGGACATTGTTGAGCTACAATTCCAGGCAGGTAAACATTTTGCTCAAAAAATTCATCAAAATTAATGACATTAAAATTTAACTCTGTTCATAAAATTTAAATTGATCGAAGTAAAATAAATATTTTTTTTTGTTTTTTTTTTTTTTATTTTTTTTTATAAAAAAAATGAATATGTCCTTGTTAAACAAGTACATATACATCTTCCTACGTTCCCTAAAATAAGCAAATAAATGCTTGTGCTATAGGTGAACGAAATCGGTCGAGGCAGGATTCGAACTCGCGACCACTGGATTACTAACCCAGCGCGCTAACCGCTCTGCCGCCGACCCATCTAGATATACAAAAATAATTTAGGTTTCTCTATTTTGACAGTTTAATATTTTAACTTAGATGGCTGAGAACACTCTTAACGGGTGAAGAGCCAACAAAAAAAAAAAAAAAAGGTTCATACATTTTTAAAGATTTTAATGTGAATTCTATAAGAATTATGTTAGGTATGCGCCTTCCTTTTTGTTTGTCAAATTTAAAGACTAGTAACGTATCTATTATTTTTATATATCATTGCAAATAATACTCCAATACAATATTTTTTCCTTTTTTTATGATCTAAATCTGGAAATCAAAGTAATACATTCATATTTTGCTGACTTGCACATACTTCAATTCAACCTCTTTTTATTTCCAGCTGAATCTCGGTTCCTGTGCATATATTTGTTCTCAGTGACGGTTATTTTTGCGCAGATTTCAAAACGGCTTAGGTTGACTTTTACCATACAACTAACTGCACACTGCACAGTTTCTGCTGTGACCCCAATACTGAAGAGATTACTCGATCCATTTTATGACGCAAGCTTTCACATTGACCTGCCTTTCAAACAAACTGCAGATGATAGTTGTATGGTGCACTGTTAACATACACACACAGACACACAAACATTCCATCATGCCGTGTCCCTAGAAATAAATTTAAAAAAAGGATTTTTTCATGCGATATTTTCGATTCGCGTGACTCAAAACTCAAGTATACGGGTTTGCACGAGGTTACCGCTCACATTGAATGTAGGTAATATTAGTAATGGGTTGCACTGAATTTTACGTTGCTACACGAAGCTGTAAAGTATCTCCATATTTTGGGAGTGAATGTTTAATCTATTTTATCAGAAGGATTATAATAATATTACAAATTTGCGTGTTCAAAAGGATCTTATTTAATTTAAAACATCTACCTCCAATTATGATGTTGCCTAATATGTCAGTTCATTAAATATTTGATTATATATTATTTATGGTGATGAAGGGTTTCAAATAAGATAACTACTTACATGATCAACACTGGTATATTCGAATTAAAGAAAGATACAATAAAAATTATATGTTAAACCATTTGTGATGTCGTGGGTCGGAACTAATAATTAAGATTTATCGCGAATCTATTCTGTTAAACGATTAACGCATGAATGGTAAGAATAATTTTACCCGGAACATTGTTTTTTGGGCACTTTTTTTAGTTTTCGGCCTATATCGCTAAAAGGAAACGTTTTTTCGACAAACCATTCTAGACAAAATTAAAGTAGACAAAATTCACTATATTTCTTGTAAATTTTTTTTGGTAAGGCTAACCGTTCCGTCGCTAGAGTGCACATAAAAGGGGCCATATTTCCATATCTAGTGAAATTCACCGTTTATGCGGATTAGGCACCGACTCTATCTCTCAGCCACTTATACTCACCGCGACCCTCCCCCGTGACACGCTTCGTCAGTCCATCGGAAGCTCTCGAATGATGCCGTCGTCGTATGCTAAAACAACAAGTTATGAACCAAATTTATCCAAACTTTCTAAAACCATGTAAAGCCAACGCTCCCATTGAATTTGTTTGCTCACCTTATGTTTTGTTTTTTTTTTATATTTCAAGTACAAGTTTAAATTGTCTACTTGAATAACCATGCAAAGCAATCGATTCCGTGGAATTGTTTGTTATTGAAGTTTAAGATAGTATTGTAAGTAAATGTTTAATTTTTTACTTAGATAATAAAAAAAATCCCTTGAATAAATAGATTAGTTTTTTTTTGACATAAAACTTTATTTATGTGAGTAGGTACTATTATTTATAGTTTGCAAGAAAAAAAATTGTGGCTCATTAAGAACTTTTGAAATTTTAAAAAATTGTAATTTTTGGCTCTTTCGACTCAAAAGATTGCCGACCCCTGATCCAAGGTCGTCTCAATCTGAACATATTTGTACCTCTGAAGGTATTTATATTTTATTATTTCTCTTTAAAGATTTTACAAGGAATTGTGGCTCAAGTGTATTTTATTTTTCTCGAAATGTTACAATAAGTTTTTATACCGTCCATTTGATATTGTACCATAGTTCATCTTGTTCCATATCCTCTTGAGCGAATATTTAGACTACCTATAGTTATTAGGTAGGTAAATTTGGTTTAGTGCTGTTGTCCGTTGTTAGTGAAGAGATCTTAGGATCTCGTGAAGAACCCCTCGAGATGAAGTCTCTGATGTTAGTCCTATATACATATACTGACGTAGAGGGAGATGAAAGGCTCTACGTCTAGGCTGTATAATGTATTGTACTTGCAATGTCATACATACGTTACTCTGCGGCTGCTGCTCATAAAATAAAAGTCAATGTTTAAAAAGTGGGGGTATTATTTCCCGTTTTAATTCACCCTCGCATAGAAGCTTAAATTATTCGATTAAACATTTATATATAAGGGAAAATATTTTTTTCATATATTTTTTCTTTCCATAATATTGTATTTTTTTGCCGTCAGGAGTCAAATGATATTTTTACTGACAAACTTTTTAACATCTCAATAGAGACGAAATTGGGATATTATAGAAGAACCAGGAATTCAAGGCACCTACAGAGCTTACAACCTGTCATCGGCTGGTTTACGTGATCACTTTATGCGCCTGCGCAACAATTGGTAAACGTTGCGCAAGCGCATAAAGTGGCCACGTACACCAGCAGATGACAGGTCGTAAGCCCTGTGCCTAGGTGCCTTGAGTTCCTGGTTCTTCTATAATATCCCAATAGATGTTAATAAGTTTGTCAATAAAAATAGTATTTTTTTCTCTCAACTTACCGGCGTTACTAGCCCAGAGAAGTAAGATTTGCGTGAGAAATTATTTTAAATATCTCCTCTGCTGGGATTCGATCCCAGGATGTCGGCACCGAGACAAAAAGGGCTACTGCTTATGCCGTGGCTGTCGACATGATCGTATTTCTACTCGCAATAACTTGAGATCGCAAATACACAGCAAGTGTTCGAGGTAAAATAAGTAAAGGCAGATCTCCTGCGTGATGTGACCAAATTAGTAGTAATAATAATGAACACTTCCTTGCACCCTGCGCAAGTGGCGAGTTTATTGCCGTATAGCAATTCCTTCCAACTAACCAGTGTTTCCAGCCCAGAGAAGCAATCTTTGCGTGAGAAATAAATTTAAATAAATTTCTCCTCTGCTGGGAATCGAACCCAGGACGCCCGCACAGAAACCGAACGGCTTACCAACTGTGCCACGGCGGTCGATGATGACCTATATTCGGCGGTAATAACTGCGGAGAGAAGAGGTGACTGGAGACGATTCATTCTGTGCATTGGGTTTACCGTGGCACTGTTGGGTGGGAAACTCTTGCCATGGTTGACGGGCCTTCACGTTTTGGTTGGACTCTTAGTGGTAGTGGTATGAAATATGCTTGATGATAGTTCTTGTTTTGTTCGACGAGCAGCCGCTTTGGGGAGGAACGGAACTATATAGTTCTAAAACTATCCCTATGGAGTGGGGTAGGAGACTGCGAAATACTGTTAATGTCCATCGGCGGTTCCATGGTTCACGACCCTCAACTGTGAGGAAACGAAGAAGAAGATGAATACGAGATTGTCACGACATTTTTTTCGTGAACAATCAGCTAGACTATATAATAACTTGTGAAGATGATGAAACATCATCTCAATCTATAAGAAAAACTCGAAAAATTACAGCTAACAAATAATTTTTGAACTTAATTCCTTCTACGTCCTCCTGCCTTTCCTCATGTCTGTGATTAATCTGTTTTTTAAGTGTTTTTATTTCATTTGTCTTTCATGGCAATAAACCCGCATTTGTTAAACCCATTTTTTTTTTTTTTTTTTTTAATTTTATAGAATACAACAGCATTACAATAAAGATTTATACAGATATACAGAGATAATTTTTATGTTGCCAATTATAGTATTCTAAATATATTAAGGACATACACATTTATTAACAATTATGAAGACAGGATGGGAAAGGAGAGAGGTAGGAAGGGGAGTGGGGGGAAGCATTGACCACTAGAAACTCATATTATGATTTGCCTCACGTGTCTCAATGTATGAAGAATAGTAAATTAAAATTAAGTTGAAGTTAATGTTAAAGGGGCACAATTAAAAAGTTAAAGATGTGCACAATAAAACAGAGCACAGATTAAACATCCGACAAATTCACAATTTTTTTTTTGAATACATAAAAACTTGAAGCAAACATATCCAACTCCGGAACGCTCAAACAATTTCTATTGTACCCAGTACAAGCTCTATTAATATAAGAATTTAGCATATAGTTAGTTTTAGAAGGTTCTATATAAAAGAGAGACTGGTTTCTATTTCTCCTAAGTGGACAGTGAAAACGGAGTGTGCTTAGAAGGGGTGCGCTGTCGATCAGACCGTTAATAATTTTATATAGAAAACAAATATCATGGATTGATCTGCGTGTCTCCAGTTGTTTTGTGTTGTGGTGTTTAAGAGCTTGAGAATAGTTAGAGAAATGTAGTCTATTACGAAAATTTAATTGCTTTATATATTTTTTTTGAAGATTTTCTATTGCGTTAATATGTATTTCATAGTTTGGATTCCATACAACCGATCCAAATTCCAGTAAGCTTCTAATAAATGAATTAAATAATATACGCAGCGTGTCAGAGTTATGAAAAGGTTTCGTGTTTCGAAATATGAATCCGAGGGTTTTATATGCTTTAGTTGTTATGTATTCAATATGATTAGTGAAAGATAGTTTTTCGTCCAGTATTATACCTAAATCCCTGATTTCAGATTTATAGTTCAGTTCTTCATTATTGATTTTATATTTAAATAATATTTTATTACGGTTTCGAGAGTATGTTATGTAATTACATTTTTCCACATTTAAGAACAATTGATTTTCCGCACAATAACCTTGTAAACTATATAAATCATCTTGGAGCTCCAAACAATCTGACGGGCTTTTAATTTCATTTTAGCATCATCTGCGAACAACAGTATGTTGGAATGTTTAAGACAAGATTTTATATCGTTAATGTAAATTAAGAAAAGCAGAGGCCCCAGATGAGAGCCCTGGGGTACTCCGGAAAAAATAGGTTTATAGTTAGAATTGTGACCGTGCAAAGCCACAGCCTGAGACCTGTTACTTATATATGAATTAAACCACCTAAAGAGATCTCCTCTAATCCCGATGTTCCAGACCTTATGTAGTAAAATTTTGTGATTTAATTTGTCGAATGCTTTAGAAAAGTCACTGTAAATTGTATCCACCTGTAATTTATCGTGCATTGCTCTAGTAACACTATGGGTAAACTCAAGCAAGTTTGTTTCTATAGATTTTTTAATCCGAAACCCATGTTAGTTTGAAATGATTAGAGGATTTAGAAGAGGTAGAATCTGGTCAATAATTATTTTTTCCAACAGTTTACTTAATATTGGAAGCTTTGATATAGGACGGTAATTTGTTATTTCATTTGGGTTACCACTTTTATGAATTGGGGTAATTATTGTTTTCTTCCATAATGCGGGGAAGCAGCCCTCCTTTATGGATTTATTAAATATTATAGAAATTGGTATTGAAATCATTGGAGAGCATCTTTTTATAAATTTTCCTGGTATATTATCAGAACCCGGGCCTTTATTTTCATCAATAGATTTAACATATTTGGTAACGAGTGCAGTGTCTATTTCAATATTATTAATAAAAATGGAAGAGGAGAAAGCAAAATCGTTCAGATGATGTTCAGTTCTGGTCATTGCGTTATCATCTCGAATATGTACTGAGGTAAAGAAATCGTTAAATAAATTGCATATAGATTTAGGATCCGTATGCGTAGTATTATTGTGTGACATCGTCTTAGGTGTACCAGCTGAATTTCGCTTAGTCTTTATAAAGGAAAATAGAGTTTTTGGATCATGTTTAATATCATTTTCAATATCCTTCACGTACTTTTCATAACAATAACCTTGTATCAATTTTTGTCGTTTTCTTAATAATGAAAAGGATAAATAATCCATGGGATTCAGAGATTTTTTCCATTTTTTGTGATATTTATGTTTTTCCTTAATAATATTTATTAACCCAGCAGAGAACCAGTGAGGGAAAGAGTGACCCGATCTTATTTTTTTGATAGGTATGTTATCACGTATGACTTTAGACAATATTTCATAAAATCTATCTACACCTTCATCAAGAGCCAGATCAGATAGTTCATTTTCCCAATCATAAGACGATAGATCGCCTTTTATTTTCGTATAATCAGCCCTATCAAAGAGAATAACATCTCTAGAGTTATTTTTTATTAGACTACAAAAATTAAAAAATTATTAGATTACAAAAATTAAAATAATAAACAATAGAAATAGGTAATAATAAAATTTAATAATGATATAAAAATAAGCAAATGATTTTTTCTGTGATATAAAATATATTCGACCGTCAAAGTGACATTGAAGCGCCCCCATACATAATTATGAGATTCATCTCTACGAATAATTTTCTTTTCAACATTTCTTCAAAGGCCACCTACAACGCTTATAGAGTTTTCTCTCCATTACTTTGTAGTAAACTAAAAAGAAAAATATATGATTTTTTTTTACGGTGTCGATAGCTATTTCGTCCTAAGGAGACATTTTTGAGGACAGATTTGTGATGTGGTAATTCTTAATATCATTGATTTTTGTTGTTGTTTGACATCAAAAAAATAACTGTTATGTATGATAGTGACAGTATTTAATACTATTTAGTAAACGTTGGATAATTTTTTAGAAAATATATAAATTTCACGAAACATTCTTTAATTTTTCTAGGTTTTTCTCCGAGCAGAAGTGTTTAATTTCATTTAGTCTTAACTTATCACAGATCGTTTTTAATCTTATTGTCAGTGTGGGTGGAAATAAAGTGAGGGGAAGATTATTAGTGATTTCAAGGTCACTTATCACAAGCTTCAAACCTTACTTCGAAATTTCAAAGTCCCGTTTAGCATATTAATTTTTCATAATTAATCATTTTATCTTTGTCCATTGCCCGTATTAAATGTTGTGATTCAATCTTATATTATATTTATTTACTCAATTGAAGTGATAATTTGTGTATTTGTGAAACTTGTACTGCTTGTCAAACTGCAACCTCTTTCAAACATGGGTAAAACAAGTATTCCAGTGACTGCGAGTTCGAATACTGCCACGACCACAAATGTATGAGGATGTATGTATATATAATTGTTACAAGGACATATTCATTCTTTATTTTTTTTGTATTTATTGTTTAAATATAATATGTATATTCATTCATAATTATGGACCTTGGCCTCCTGCAGCATTTATCGCTATTTCCTTCTATCCTGGCATGCACTCAATATTAAAAAAAAAACATGTAATTTTCTTTTAGTAGTTATTGTTTCTCCAGATTTTTTCTAATGGTGTTCTTTTTACTCTTTAGTTAAGCTTACCTATGTATACAGTGGGGGCTCAAAAAATTAGAGCCACCCAACATTTTTACTATTTTTAGACTTTTTTGGTATAATTCTCTAATTTCATTTTTACGGACCATTATATATCAATTGTATTTTAAAAATATGGGTATATAGAATTGAAAAATGTATACAAAAAAGGAATTTATTTATTAGAATTGAAAAAAAACATATGAAAACCAAATGCGTGTCAATATTTTGTATGTCCACCTTTTGCAGCAATCACTGCTTCTACTCTTCTAGGCATGCTGTTTATTAAATTTTCACACTGTTTTTTTAAATTATCATTATGATGCCAAATATTTATTAATCTCTCTATCAAATCCCTTTTATTTGTGACCAATATGGTCGAAATCCCTCGTTTTAGTAGTTCCCATAATTTTTCAATGGGATTTAGGTCTGGAGAGTTTCCTGGCCAGGGTAGGACATCTATTTTTTGTGCCTGTAAAAACAATGTGACTCTTTTTGCCTTATGGCATGGTGCAGAGTCATGTTGGAATATAAATTTTCCATTTGGAAACCATTCCATTGCCTGAGGAATCAGTTTATCTTTGAGGACATCAATGTATTGGTCCTGACGCATGGTATTTTTAACAGTCTTCCAGTACCCTGACCACTGATGACAGACCAGACCATAATCTTTAATGGGTGCTTCACCCTTTGCACGAGACATTCTTCCTTAATTTTTTCACCCTCTCTTCGTCGTACAAAATTTGATTTATCCATCAAAATTTCAATACAGGACTCATCGGAGAAACAAACCTAGAAATAGAGAAAATATTCACATAGAGTTGGTAAAACATTCTAATTTACTGAAAAATGAGCCTTTATCCTTTTAAATTGTAATCGTATGATGACTACATCATCAACTTACATTTTTCCAATCCTCAATAGTAAAATGGCGATGATCTTTGGCCCATTGGAGACGTTTTTCCCTCATTGCTTGCGTAAGTCTCGGTTTTCTTGCTGGTCTACAAGCTTTGAATCCCTGTTCTGCCAGTCTTCTGCGAAGCGTACCAAGAGATATTGCAATTCCTTCTTCATTTATTATTTCTTTAAGCGTTTTTCTTGATTTTCTTCTATTTTCAAGAACAATATCCCTTATTTTTCTTTCAGTTCGTGGTGTTGTAATACGCTTTCGCCCACAATTTTTCCTCTTAACTGATTGTATGGGCTCATTATTGTCCATTTTTCTCTTAATTCTATCAACAGTTGCTCTGGAAACCTTAAGAGACTTGGCAATCTGTCTATTTGAATGGTTTCCACTCAATATGAAGCCTTGGATCTGACCAAGTTTGGATGAAGAGATGTCATGCTGTCTGCCCATTTTTGAAAAACTTGAAAAAAATGAGGTTATCAAAAAGTGTAAAAAAAGTATATAAAAAAGCCTTGATAAATGAAATAAATAATGGAATATGGTAAAAATAACTTACTTGCATATAAAAAAAGAAAGAAGTACGAATATTCTTGTAAAATGAAAATTATAAACCATAAAACTTCAGAATAAATTGCTATTGTTCAATATCACACGTGGTGTAAAACTGTGACATTTCTCATAGTAACGCAGCTAACTTCATAACAAACAGTAAAACAGTGTTGTTATTCTAAAAAAATATTCACTAGGAATGGCGTGATAAACTGAAACAACAATAAATAGCATATCTAAAGTTTTTAATACTGATTATGAACCTGAAACACAATTTTTGTGATAAATTATGGGTGGCTCTAATTTTTTGAGCCCCCACTGTACATTATTTAAACAAGATGTTTTAATATTGAATATCACATATTATATGAAAGTTTTTTAGTATAATTAATATGCTATTTTAAATTGAAACATTGTACATACTAATCACCAAATCAAACATAATTAACTCCTAAAATTATTACAATAACCAATTACAATATTATTTAATTGTCAATACTACATACAATAAACACCTCGGCGACGTGGACATATTGTCTGTCACACAGTATTCCTACAGACGGGCAATTAAATACAAAAATTTTGACTAATTTCGTGTTTACCAATTACATGCATATCAGCACATAATTATTTTTTGTTTATATATTTATACCTACTTACTTCTTTTTTTCCAGCTTGAGTATTTTTTGATTTATTTTGTTATTTCTACTTTTTGCCTCCATAACTTTAGCTCTAACCAGAATAATTTGATGTTGAACTTATCTCTTAAATTTTTAATTTTAACATTAGTTTGTGCATTTTAATTTTAACCAGAATAATTTCAAAAAATGTTTTTTACTTATGTTCCTTTTACTTTTGCTGTGAGAATTACAAATTTTAGCCGGAGTAGTATGTATGCGATGTTCCTTTTTTCATGGTGTTTCGAATGTACCCACCCAATGATAATCAAAGAAAAAGAAATAATGAATAATTAGAATTATTACTATTTTTATATAAGTGAAAACATGTTACTTAGGCATGAAATTATATGTATCATTTTTGTTTTTATTATTGTTATTAATGTATGCTGTATGTTTTCCAAATGAAATAAAATAAAAAAAAACAATTTAGACCATGTACTATTCATACCACGTAATTGATCTAATGAACACCTCGGCACAGGACTTCCTAGTGAGGTGTTCATTGTACCAAAGAAATTAAACACTTTCCAGTTACAGCACACACAATATTTCAAGTATGTAATTGCATTGTAAACGTTATATCATTTATGTAAATAAATATATAAATAAATATTGCACAAAAAATAAGATTATTCAACTCGAACCCTGAAATGTGCCTTTTTTATATTTCTCTAACAACACAAAATTTTACTAACTAGGGTAACTTATTTTTGGTGTATTCATAATATTGATCCAATAGCGTCATTTTTTCTAATGATATATCACCGTAATCGACCTCTATATTTGGAAAGAAAGTTTCATATGTAACACACAACATGAGTCCTATTTGTCCCGACTCTCCTTTGTGTCGGGAGGCTGCTATTTGATTTCGCTTCATAAGTTCCGAATAAAAATGTATAATCAACGTAAGTACATACCTACCCATCTTCCGTATGTCACCTGTACGGCAATAATGGCACAATCGGTTGGTACCTACTCACTTACTTCCATCCAACTTAATTGGTTCTAAGAAATCGTAAAGGTAACAAACAGATCGGAAGATCAAAACTCCTCGACATCACAATAAACTCTCAGATAAATATACCTACCTACATAACTCTCGGAGGGAATCTTCTTTCACTTTTGTAAACTTTTCCATTTGTACCGCTCATCCCCAATTTGGATATTTTAAAAAGTTTTGTCTGTGTGTTTGTGTGTCTGCAATACCAATTCTGTTGATATTTTGTATAGTTGTATCTATATATGTTTACATAAAAATATCGGCGTTCGCAGATCGTGTCATTTTACCGATCGAAATAGGTTTTTTGGTGTGTTGAAAAATGACACTAGATTTGAATAAAATCCCGACATCACAGAGATACTATATACCTAGTACAAAAAGGAACGCAAATAACAAGTTTGGCGTTTTGACTGCTACAAGACTGACAAATAATTTTACTTCATTTCAAAACAAGTTGTAAAAAAATCTTGCTTATTGAAAAATATAAAATAGCACATATCCAGAGACTATTCGACCACATTAAGTAGTTGAACTCATGCACTATTAGTTGTTTTTTTTTATCAATCGATTTAGTAATAATCAAAATTCTTTATTAACAATCATGCATTTAGTTTGTTATTTTTTTACTGTACATAATGATATTAGCCAATTAACCAATCTGCGACATGTCCTCACCGTCGTTTTCTCTTCGAATTTCTTTTATTTTGAGCTAAGCCAATTTTTGCGGCTGTTCGTTCTCCACCGAACATCACGAATATTTTATTCGTTCGGGCGCTTTCGTCTGATGAAACTTTACCGTCGCTCCAAAGGCAACTGAATTAATGGACTTTTTTTACTGAAATATTGTAATTCGCGAGTCATGGCTTAGCACCGAGAAAAATCACATAGATGCACACAAGATAAATTTGAGATTTTTGCTTGGTTGTTTTTTTTTTTATTGGTTTACAGAACCAACAGTTTTCATTACAAATTTTCAATAGGTATATTATAAGATCCCTTTATAAGATTATTTATAATCCCTATTCACCACAATATTAAAAAAAACGTCGTTTTCTTGTTAAGTCACGGCCTATCCCTTCGATCTGCTGAACGTACTACACTAGCTATCCCCATTCACAATACAGAAGTTCTCAGCTCTTTTTTTTTTCAAGTATAATCAGCTAGACTATGGAATGGCCTAAGTGATGAAGTGACGTCATCTCAATCCATTCAAATATTTAAAGGTAAACTAAAAAAACTTTATTTGTCAAATAGTTCCTGAATTTCTTCTATATCCTTCCCTAACCTCCTTTTCCTCATTGCTATGATCAGTGTTATTTTCATTATTCTTTTTTTAAACTCTCTTATCATTTTTTTTCTCTTTGTATTATTTTTTCTTACTCCTTTACTTTATTTTTTTATCAATTTATTTCTCACTTAATAAGGATTGTACCAATTTATCTTAAAGACTTCACGTTGCTCGGGTTGGTTGGACGAAATTGCCTTATGGCCATAAACTTGCCTTTGTACACATGTACATAATTTATATAAATAAATAAATAATAAATTATATGTATCATGTTATAAACCTTTTAAAGGTTCTTTTAAATAGTTTAAACTAAGTAAGTAATATAAACATAAGTAAGTACATTAAACATAAAAAATAAAAAGTTAAGAAGAGTTTGATCATTTATGTGCGCAAACATGAGCGAGTAAAAAGGAAATGAATATTTTATCTTATATTTTGTTTGTTTACTTCTAGACTTTCATACTGACCTACATTATCTCGCGACAGAATTCAGTCAGAATAAATTAGGTTGAAAAATCACCCTGCAAAAATTGGATTTATTTGAATGACAGAGCTACACAATGAGAAGGTTTATCATCAGTGATAGTCACCACTGTAAAATAGACAATAATTAGTGAACAGTTAACGAGGCAAAGCCAGTAAAATGTCTCTATCCACTGAAACATCCTCTTTCATCATTGTCACACGAGAGAATAAAACTTTTTGACAAAAATACAAATGAAAATCGTGACGAGATTGCCATTTCAATTTTTAAAATTAATGTATTTGGCTAATATAACCATTAGACTATATTTGTTTTTTTTTTCTAATCATATGAAAATACTTATTTGGTTACAATGTCGTATGAAAATTGAAAAAAATATTTTATAAGTCATTATTTAGATTTTTAAACGAATAATTGATTAAAATATTATAAACTGAATTTTGGTATCATTATTTTTTTTATTTAATTATTTGCTCTCAGTTTACGTTACCATTGAAAAAATGCTTTAATAATATTAAAAGGTTTTTAGTGCCTCCTTTTTTAGTACCTACATAGATGGATGAATTATTTATTCCCAATCATTATTGTTTAAAACAAATTTCAATTTCACCTTCTTTCTATCTATTATAATAGTGGAAGTAAATCTAAACGAGTGAGTTATGGTCATCGCTAAACTCCTCACTACCAAGTCTCTTCACCAAGTTTTCAAATTTCGTATGGAAAATATTTAGCGTTTTCGTGAAATGAGTTTGTTTAATTATTTTTGTTTTCAATAATTTATTATGAAAATTTGATAATTCTTCATCGCGATTTTATGAAAGTGATGTGTCTTTTTACCTATTACAAAATTATATAAAAATTATATAATTATATTGAATATTATATTTTATAAAATAAAAATAACAAATTTGTTGAGCTTGGGGTCACTTTGAAATATTTGACAGTTAAAAAAATTGAGAAGCACTATTCAGAATTCCTTCAAATCTAATGGGTTAACTGGGTATTATACATACAAATCTATAAAATTTAAAAATAATCGAATGAGTACTTCAGTCCATAATCGATAAATTAGAATAAACACGCCGTACCTACATAGCACATGGTAGACAGCACACACACAGACGCACGCGCGCACACACACACACACACACATACACAAGCCCCCTGCCGCTGATTTTCAGAATGATCCCATGCATTTAATGTTTTTATTTTACCGAGGTCTTTATCCATACAGTGTTTTTTTTTAGTGAATACATGATAATGTCCTTTTTAAGCAAGTACATATACATCTTCCTGCGTTCCATAAAATAAGCATAAATGCTTGTGCTATATGTGTACGAAATCGATCAGCCCAGCGCGCTAACCGCTCTGCCATCGTCCCATCGATTGCGATGATCTTAACGTTAATTTTCATTCACAACCGCGGCGGGTCCTCAAGCGATATAAAATTTAATTATCCAAGCGGAACCAATTTGTTTCATCTGGGACATTGATTATATTTTTTCCGTCCCTCTCTTCATAAGAAGATTCCTCACCGAAATTATTCTCATTTGATTATCTTAATTGCAAGCGTTTTTTTTTTAATTAAACGTCTGATCTCTGAGTTTTGTCTCTT
Organism: Molanna angustata; assembly: GCA_963576475.1. NCBI lineage: Eukaryota > Metazoa > Arthropoda > Insecta > Trichoptera > Molannidae > Molanna > Molanna angustata. The sequence goes on from OY754973.1 coordinate 6,413,702, forward strand.
TGTCCAAGGACGTATTAGTTAATTGTCTAAAGTGCTTTGTACCATCTCTGGCGGTCGACACAGACTCCTTCCTCCCTCGGCAGACATTATGCCCTATTTGTTTGTGCAGACTGATAGAGAAAATTAAATGTATACATATATACCTATTATTGTTATTATACAATTCATTCTAGGGTTGTTTTTTTGTGTATTTAACGAGACGTTTTCTTTCATTCAGTTAGATTTTATCGCATGTTTTCTGGGAACCGACAAACGTCCTAAACAATAAACGTTTTTGAATATAACGTTTGTTATATATTTGCGTTCTTTGTTGATGTTTTCAAATTAATTTTATAAAAATACTAGCGAAAATCGGCAATCTTCGTAATGCCTGTATAATTAAAAAAAGTCCCTTCAGTCCTTTAAGACCCTTCCTTCCCTTCAGTGCCTCCCGTCCTTTCAGTGCCTCGCGTCCCTTCAGTGACTCCCATCTCTTCCACCTGTTCAGGCCCTTTAGACCCTTCAGTACCTTCCGTCCCTTCTGCGCCTCCTACCTTCAGTTCTTTCACTTATTCTCGTCTCATCCGTCCCTTCAGTACCTCAAATTCTTTTAGTACCTTCCGCCGCTTCAGTGCCTCTTACCTCCCTTCAGTTCCTCCCGTCTCCTTCATCCCTTTAAGGACCTTGGGCATACGGATGTACACAAAAATGCACACTAAATTAGCTTCTGATGTATAAAACACGAAAAAATATTGTATATCACCTGATATGTGATATACAACATTTTATCGTGCATTAATGATAAAATTAGTGTTTTTTTAAATTGCAAGAATAGTAATTAAAATATTATAATAATACAAAACTCAGCCGGTAGATTTTCATATTCTCTTTCAATTGAAGTAAAAATCTACTAATACTTAAAAACTAAAAACTATTAAAACTATTTTTTTAGTATTAGTAACTAATACTAAAAAAATAAAAAAATAATTTTACTAAAACCAATTTTACAAATTCAAATTTCAAAAAAACTCATGCAATAGAATAAATATGTAAGTACAAACTGATCTTCATTTCAAAGACGTATCTTTTGAGGGTACTGGGAAAAAGATTTTCATAATATGTATACTATATAGCCTCCTTTAGGCTCTTAAATGAATTTCTCCTCTGCTGGGGATCGAACCCAGGAGGCCCGTACAGAAACAAAACCACTTACCAACTGTGCCACAATTTTTCTTCTTAGTATGATTCCATTTTCAAATTTTTGTCATCAACCATTGCAAAAATTATCAACAATAAATTCTGGGTACCTACATACCCCGAAGTTCTTCATTCTAATTTAAATTTATAAACAAAATTTGAATGTAAAATACTCCACCTTCATAGGTGAAACGACCTTATACTCGATGAAGAAGAAGATAAAAAATCGAATATTTTTTTAATTGCATATACGCAAACATTGAATTTTTTTCCCTGTCGAGAGTCAAATGATCTGTCATCGTTGTTATACATTATTCAAATATATAGAACTTTCAAAAATTATATTGCTAAGGGAACTCAATAAGAAGGCATAGTTGGTGAACGTTGCGCAAGCGCATAAAGTGATCACGTAATCCAGCCGATGAAAGGTCGAATGCCCTGTAGGTGTCTTGAGTTCCCGGTTCTTCTATGATATCCCAACTTCGTCTCTATTGAGATGTTAAAAAGTTTGTCAAAAAGATAAAAAATGTTTAAATCCAGTAACCGCCCCGGTTAAACGTTCTAAAAATTCCCAAGTTTCATTGCAATCGGATCAACGGCTGAGGAGATTTTTAATATAGTATTATAAATTTTCATATTCTATTGTATATTTATTTATTTCTCGCTATTAAATGATTTATAACCACAAAAAATACTAACCATTTCTTTCATTTAAACATTTATTTCTTGATATAATACATTGTCCTAATGGATTGCTAGTTCAGCCCCCCTAGACAACGTGCCATTTAAGCTAAGCGTTATCTCGCTAAGCGATAGTTAATGTATGAAATTCCATACATTTACTATCGCTTAGCGAGATAACGCTTAGCTTAAATGGCATGTTGTCTAGGGGGCTTAACACTTGATCATCTCAATTTTATACATAAAAATAAAAAAGAAAACGAAATTTTCATAGCTGTGTAAAGTAAAAAAGGAATAAAAAAATAGTATTAAATGATGAAAAGTAATAAGCAGATTCATAGGTAAGTAAAATAAATGAAATTATGAAAATAAATTCATTTACAAAAAAGTCCTTTCAAAAGATATTATCCCAATATGTTAGAATGAAATAAATCCGTATTTAGAGTAATTCAATGTTTGGACCTTCCACACATTTTCAATGTTCGTGTTTTCATTTTATATATTTTTATCAAGGATATTTTTCCGATGACTTTACCTTTTGTGTACAATTTACAAATACAATATCAATTGGTTCATCCATTATATCGGAGTCAGTTTTTTGTTGCGTCCTTTTTTGTATTTTTGTATTTCCCAGCCCTATTTATTTCCCTACACTGCAGTTTTCCACCCATACGTTCCGAGTGGAGAATTTGTAGCGTGGAAAAATCTTATGGGGGTCAGATTTATACTCCTATCCCCATTTTATCGCTCGATAATAAATAAAATCATATCTCTATCTCTCTCTATCTTCCTTCTGAAGCGGTGATTCTGTGTTAATCCAATAATGTTATGTAAATTGAGTCCGAAAATCACGTATTACTTCTGGCGCTATACCTTTTGCATAAATCCAGGCGATTTACCAAAGACGGGTGTAATATTAGAACCATGGCCGTATGTTTACATACAAGTATATTATACTATTGTCTGCTTCCGTGGCTCAGTTGGTTAGGTATCTGACAGCTGATCCAAAGGTCCCAGGTTCGATTCCCGGTGGAGACACAGTTTTTAATATTGTGTTATTATGGACGTGTGAGACGATTAATATCGTAAGTCTCCAGATTATGGCAACTTGTTATAGTACCTGTTAGTTACTCGTGAAGTGATTTTAACTATTGTGAGTTCAACAGTGTGGAAATATGTATATTTATAAGCATATTGCACTTACAGCGACAACTTGCTGTTTTTTATTTATTTTAATAAGAAAATATGAATAGAAAAACATTTTGGTGGCACTCCGATTTAAACTGATATGCGTTAAGCAAATAATATAAAACTTTAAAAATGTTGTTGAAGATTAAATGCACAATTCATAACAAAAATAAAAGCGAATTTGTGTTTTTCCTTATTAATATTATTAAGATCGCGTCAAAGTCGAGTAATAGCCGACCGCCTTGGCACTGTGGATAAGCCGTTTGGTTTCTGTGCGGGCATACTGGGTTCGATTCCCAGCAGAGGAGAAATTTATTTAAATTTATTTCTGACGCAAATATTGCTTCACTGGTTAGTTGGAAGAAATTGCCATACAGCAATAAACTCTCCACTTGCGCAGGGTGCAAAGAAGTGTTCATTATTATTATTATAAATCGAAAATACAGTTTACCAATGAGGATCACCACCCTTTCTGAATGCAGTGCCTTTTTTGTGAGACGCGACTGGTGGGTATGTATACACGAATGTGTCGTGCTCCCTTTTATGAGGTTGTGCACACCCACAAAAATGTCGCTGGTTACCAAACATTGTGTGATATGGCGTGATGGTATGAATGAATGAATAAAAATTATTTCAATTCGGGAGATTTTTTAGCGTATTAATTTTCAGCTGCTGAGAGTTGTAATCTTGTGTCCCACCTATCGGTGTATTTTGGTAATGACTATTCCGCCATTATTTTCCTCGACTTTAATGTACAACACACTTAGCATTCGGCACTTACACACAAAACTCCTTCACTTTTAACAGCTTCGGAGTGAAAACTTTTTAGACAACATTTTAGCTGTCGGCATTCTTAACAAACTTACTGCGAAATTTTATCGTCTATCGTCGAGTTGAATGTCTGCATGCGGGGCGAGGCGAGGCGAGGCGAGTTAAGAACTTTGGGAATTGTTATTATAAAACAACGCGAAAGACATTTAATTGTTTTTAGTAATTGTATGTTTATTTTTTTAACGATTCTACATAAATAAACTGTACGAATTATATTTTAGTCGTAATCGGATACTTATTCGGTCAGTTGCATATTATAATAAAATAAAGGCATATGTAGAACTTTTTAAATTTATTACTAGTCGCATGTAACACATGAGCTCCGAATGTCGATAGCGAGTGTGTATTGTTGAATATTACGTACCAAATGTTAACCTATAAATCCAATTATTGAATATTTTAAGATATTTTGTTTATACAAAACATGTAGGTATGTATGCAAAGATGGGATAGTATAGAGATCAGTCCTTTTTCTTACCCAAAATATGAAAACGACTTATGGTTTGTATGTATGTTTGGAGATTAAGTATCAAACTATTGAGAGTCCCCGTAGATATTGTAATGTGTACCACTGTAATACATACAGAGAAAATTAAATTATCTGGTTAATGTGTTTCGGTATTTATCGATATTTAAAAAAAAATAAATATAGGCAGTTATATATTCATCATAAAAATGTTTGAGATACTCTGTTTTTTTTTAATTAATTTGAGATTTTGTATTTGTCTATAGTAATACAACTTTTCAACGTTATAGCTTTTATGGTTTTTGAGATATATGGAAAAATAAAGTAAAAATTCTAAAGTTATAACCCCTGACTGAAACAAAAATTCGAAATACTGAGTTTAAAAGTTTTGTATGCTAAAATTTTTCTATTATCATCATCATCATTGGCCCTACAGCCCGATGTGGGCCTTGGCCTCCTTCAGAATCCGTCGCCATTCCTCCCTGCACTCTGCGGCTCTCTTCCAGTTGGTAAGACCCAGCGCTCGTACATCAGCCTCCACATCGTCCAGCCATCTCATTTTTGGTCTGCCTCTGCTTCTTCTTCCGTCTGGTGTGGTGTTGTTGGGAGTACGATCATCACCCATCCTGTGGACATGGCCCAACCATTGCAGTCTTCTTATTTTAATGAACTGTATAATGTTGGTTCGCCATGTGCCTCTAATTAACAACTTACATATTAACAACTCAGAACTCAATGACTCTTAGCTTCTATTTACAAAACACCAGGGGACTTCGCACCAAAACTGAAACATTTTATCTCAATGCTACCAATAATAACTTCTCTGTTCTCGCCATAACCGAATCGTGGCTCGACCAAGATATCGCATCCAGCGAACTTCTGGATGAGAGGTACGACACCTGGAGATCAGATCGCGCATCACGCGGAGGTGGTGTACTCCTAGCCACTCTCTCTGAACTGAATGCACAGCCTCAACCGGGGTGGACCTGTGAAGCCGAATGCATCTTCATTTCCATACCATTAAATAACTTCTCACTAAAACTTAACGTCGCATGCGTATATATACCAAAAGGACCTTCGTACGCCCATCATATGGAAAGCTTCATCAATTTATTAATCCGTCTATTTGAAATGAACCCAAATGATTACTTCGTTATCTTAGGGGATTTTAATATGTCCGATATCCAATGGCACGCATCTGGCAATAATGATCATTTCAGTCCCAACAACTTTTCTGCCCCAACTAGCGGTCACTTTCTTGATACCATGTCGCTGCTTAATCTCTATCAATTCAACGGCATTCCAAACGCACTTGGGCGCACCCTTGATCTAGTCTTATGCAACTTTCCGACGTTATCCCAGGTCACTCGTAGCGAACATCCTTATGTACCTGAAGATTCTCATCACCCAGCCGTTGAATTCACTCTTACCACACAAACTTATAAATCACTTAACAAACCAGCTCGCTCGATTACTTTGTTTAGGAAAGGTGATTACGCATCCATTAATATATGTCTAGCAGCAACAGATTGGAAGAACGCTCTCAGCGATCATTCGCTAGACAATGCTGTTTCTGATTTCTATAGTGTTATTTATAATACTATGGACCTATTCATTCCTACTAGACAAATAAAGAACAACGCTTACTTTCCCCATTGGTACAGCCCAGCGTTAATAAAAATAAGTAAAGAAAAAATGAAGTTTCACCATAAGTATATTAAAAATAAAAACCCAGCAGACTATGTAATTTTCTCCCAACTTAGACGCCGCCAAAAAGCAACGGCTAATAAGTGCTACGAAGAGTATATTAAATCTATCGAATCCAACTTACCAACAAACCCTAAATGCTTCTGGAACTTCATTAAAACTCGTCGCACGAACAACAATATACCTAATTCAATGAGCCTCAACTCAGATACTTTTCATGGCGGTGAGGATATATGTCGCGCTTTCCTAACACATTTTTCATCTTCGTATGATCGCGATTCTTCCAATCCCACGATAACAGACCAATTCAACTCTCAACTCGCAGACTCGCCAAGATCAATCAGTAAATGTAATATAACCAATGACGTTGTTCTTAAATATCTAAAAAACGTTGATGTCAACAAAGGAGCAGGCAGTGATATGGTACACCCCTTATACATAAAGAATTGTGCTCATAACCTCTCCACTCCTCTATCAATACTTTTTAATCGCTCTCTTTCTGAAGGTCACTTTCCGAGCAAGTGGAAGGAAGCATTTATAACTCCCATTCACAAATCTGGTTCCAAATATGACATAAAAAACTATAGGCCCATATCAATTCTTTCCGTTCTCAGTAAAATTTTCGAGCGAATAATGTACGACCAAATTTATTATCAAATCAATCCCCTGCTAAGCGAAAACCAACATGGTTTCTTACGCAATAGATCTGTAACATCCAATCTAATTTCCTTCACTCATCGAATACTCACTAACACACACAACAGACAACAAACAGATACTATATACACTGACTATTCTAAGGCCTTCGACAGAGTTAATCACAACATCCTCCTTAACAAACTATACAGTTTGGGCATACACGGTGATCTTCACCGCTGGTTTAGATCCTATATAACAAATCGCCACCAATCAGTTGTTGTCGGCGGACACAAATCAAACTTTCTAGCCGTTCCCTCAGGTGTACCGCAAGGATCCCACCTTGGACCACTTCTTTTCAATATATGTATATATCTTTGACATCGGTAACTGCTTATTACACACACAATACGAATTATTCGCAGACGATATGAAAATATCTTCTATAATCAGGAATCACAACGACTGCCTCAATATGCAAGCTGATCTTGACAGACTTACGGACTACTGCCTGACAAACAAATTGACTATTAATGCAAACTAACCTTTACCCGCAAACAATCACCCATAACTTTTTCCTATAACATTAATAAAGTTTCCATAACACCTTGCGACACTGTAAGAGACCTCGGTATAATCATGGATGGGAGCCTTACATTCAGCAACCATATAGATAAAATGATAGACAAGGCTTATAGAACTCTTGGATTCATATTCAGAACCTGCAAATCTTTCAAGAACATAAATACATTAAAATCTATATATTATACCATGGTTCGACCAATACTCGAATACGCATCCCCAATCTGGTCCCCAAGATACACAACATACAAACAACGCATTGAAAGAATACAAAGATTGTTCATTAAATACTTAAACCGTAAAGCATACCTCGAGTTCCCCAGCTACGACTGCGCGAGAACCTATTATAAAATCGACAGTCTCGAGAATAGACGCACATTAAATGATATGATGCTTCTGTACAACATTATAAATAATAATATCGACTGCCCCTCAATACTCAATACCATTTCATTTAATATTCCTACTCGCAGAACTAGACATACACATTTATTCCACCTTCCAATTCACCGCACCAATTACGCACAAAACATGACTATTCATAGAATGTGCGATACATACAATAACAGATTTCAAGAGTTTGACATCTTCCACCTCAGCTCCACAACATTCAAATACTCTATACAAAAGAAGATCAATAACCACTTATTATAGGAAACCTTGACGGCATTTATTCTCTTTTTTCCTTTTAGTTCAATATTATGTTTTAAATCATTGTTAACTTGAAATGTTGCTCTTACCTACAAGCCAACCTATGATCATATTTTATTTTTTTTATTTTTTGCAAACTTGTATTATTATATGTCAATCATAACGACAAAATGTAATAGGCCTTAATACTTGATGTTACTATTATATTGTACTATGTCTTAACGCTGTTTTTTGTCCAACTTTAACATAAATAAATAAATAAATAATTCGTGGTTGAATCGTCTCCTCCTTTTTTAAATTTCAAAAATTTTCTATACTTTCTGAAATTTTAGGCTCTATAAATCAAAAGGATCAAAAGTGATAAAAGCATGACGTACACACACACACAAACACACACACACACACACACACACTTAATTTTTTACTCCGAATTCTGAGTATATTCATGTATGGAACATATATGCTGCGAAGCCTTTAAGTTGGTATTTTTCGACTTCAAAGTTAAAAAAACTGCGAAAAATATAGAACTGGCACACAAATCTCGCTTGCATACAAATATCCTGACTTGATTCTATCTGATGTCGATATGTCGAGAGAAATTAATTCTCTTGAACAAATCGACAGTTGGAAAAGTATCTTATCTCTTCCTCCACACCGGTTAGTCTTCAGCGGCTCTCTTCAATTCTGTGTAGGAGGTATACTTCATGTCGTCACACACCTGTTCTTATATACTCCATTTACATATTACAATTTAAGTATGCCAAAATTATAAAATATCCCGTATTTAATTTAAGTCCATTTATGTTTATTTATTAAACTTCAAGGTTGTAACGCTCAGTCGTATTTGATGACTTATTATACTTATTATAATAATGTTTTTAATAACACCGTATTTCATAATATCCATTGTTGCAACAATAAATCCATGTTGATTTATCTTGATTTTTATATTGTGTTTGAGCCAAACAATTTACACGATTTATTTTCACATTGCACGAATATGTTTTGCATAATAATTAAGTACCTACCTACTATTTATCAAATTACATCTCGGCTTTAAAAATAACAATATTGATTGATTGATTAACATCTCGTGAGGATATTGAATTTACCGAATCGTATATAAGTAGTATTGTTCGAGTTTTTTCTTGGTTGCTATGTGTGCAATCCGCCCCCCTCCATGACGAAAATTGTCAAGTTATTTGACGGAAATTATACTTTTTTGGGATGTAGAGAGGACACAAAAAGGGCAATCCGTACGGCGTGCATACAAACACATCACGACGTAACTTATAGTGTGCACTCTCTACATGATACCCGTTGAGAAAAAGATGTAAAAAAAAATACGCTTAAAAATTGTGAAATCATGACTTTCCACTATACCATAGTGTGGAGAGTAAAAATGCTGTGATTTAAGTTATTTGGTGCTTTATTAATTGACCCCGCCCCCATGACCACCCCCCTCACCCCCTCTACTCCCACCTCGCAACAACAGTAATACACAATCGTAGAAAGTTAGTTATAATCAGTCCTGAGGAGGAAGCAGTCGCTTCGAAACCGGTAGCCTTAAGATAAAAAGAAAAAAAAATAACTCAAAAAGTGGTGTAAAATAAGTGATTTGTGTTTTTTTAAAAATGTACCACAAGGTTAATTCAGAAATTATTAATAATATAAAATGTTTGTTACTAACTTTCGCGAGTCGAAATAATATGGACTAACTGAGGTATTTTATACTCTCCCGTACAAAAATTTGATCGAAAATTTTCACATCGTATGCTTTTTTCCGTTATAAGTTGATACGAAAAAATCAAATGTTATCCGTCAATTTATTACCTATTCGTTTCCTCGTATGTTTCGGAATTTCGTATATGTTCGTATGAAATATTAAAAAAAGATGTATGTTTTTTGGTGGATAGGTCTGGGTGGATATTCGTTAGTTGCCCCCGTGGCAATTTGGAATATTTCCATTTTCGGGTCGGTGCGATTTTGCAATCGCTACGGAGGCCCTTCATCTTCAACGATACAAAAAGTATCGTTGTTTAAGTAGATAGTATTTCTTAAAAAAAATACATAAAATTTGAATAATAAAACGTGGTTTACATCGATATATATGCAACTATCGAAAAATAGGTTGATAAGGGAAATCAACGAAAGGCATGATTTGAAAACGACGCACAATCTTTTTAAAGTGATCACGTCATCATCATCATCATCTGTGGCTCCACAACCCAGGTCGCTCCTGCAGAGCCTGCCTCCATGACTGTCGATCCTGCGACGCATTGCGCCAGTTATGGACGCCGATGTTGTTCGCATCCTTCACCACTCCGTCCAGCCATCGAAACTTCGGCCTTCCAACTTTTCTTCGTCCCCCCGGTGCACCATTCATGATCCGTCTTGGGACGTCCTCCTCGCTCATTCTTTGGACGTGTCCAGCCCATCTGAGTCTTCCTATTCTTATTTCTGTCACTATGGTTGCCTCCTTGTACAGATCATACAATTCGTAGTTGTGCCTGATACGCCACTCTCCATTGTCACAAGTCGGACCGTAGATCCTCCTCAGCACCTTCCTCTCAAAAATTTCCAGGGCTCTTTCATCAGATTTAAGTGATCACGTACATCAGCCAATGTTATACTATGTATCTTCTTCACACTTCTTTGTATCTTCACAACAATTCATAGTGAAAATGAGTGTTGAGAGCAGAATGTGGAAAAAGATAATCTAGTGTAGCTTTAGGATAAATTATTGTTTTTTAATTCTTAATCCAACTGTCGATTTGTTTAAGAGAATTTTATTCTCTTAACATATTGACAAAGTAACAAGCTAAGATTTTTCCAACTTTTAAGTCAAAAAACACCATCTTAGAGGCTTCTCAGCATATATAAACTCTTTCTCAATACTACTAAATGTCAAGTAATTAGATTTTTTAAAATAAAGAAACCCACATTTTATGATTATAATATCGATTCAAAAAATTTAAATGTGTTAGAAGAAATTAATGACCTAGGCGTAATTTTTGATCACAAACTAACTTTTGTTAGCCACATAACTAATATTGTTAATCGTGCGGAAAGACTTTTAGGATTTATAATTAGAATTACTAAAAAATTTACAGACATACTTAGTATTCAAATTCTGTACACATCACTAGTTAGAAGTATTTTAGAGTACAATTCAACAATATGGTCTCCACATTATAACTCTCATATTCATTCTATCGAAAAAGTGCAACGTAGATTTCTTAGATATGTGAATTTCAAGATTTTTATTCCTAGAGATTTAATAGATTACAATGCCCTTCTCCATTTGACAAAGTTATTAAAACTATCAGATCGCAGAAAAATATTTGACTTGGTTACTTTACACAAAATAATTCACTCGATTTTGGATACCCCTGCACTAACAGAATTGATTAATTACATTATACCACGACGATCTACCAGACAGACAGCACCATTTTATTACAACAATACACGTACACAGACAGAATATCACTCGCTAATCAGTCGACTCCATAATACTGGAAATGAATATTCTCATTTAGGTGACATTTTTATGCTGTCCAAATACAAATATAAACAGACGATATGCACATTTTTTTATGAGAGAAACAACCTGTGATATTTCAGTACGGATTTGTATATTTGCGATTGTTAAATGTTTGTTTTTTTTGCATATATTTTTTGTTTATTTATAATTTACATGACACTGATATTTTTTTTTCTATTAATAATACTTTTTTATGTTTTGGTTGATTTTGAGTCCATATGTACATCGTTTTTTATGTTTGCATACGTATATTGATTTTTTGATTTTTGAATTTAATTTTGTTTATTTTTGAATTTACTGTTTTGTTTTTTTTTTATCCTTATGTACTTATATCTTTTTTTATGTTTGCTTACATGTATTTTTTTTTATTTTTGTCTTACTGTTTAGATTTAAGTTTTTTTTTTGCCAAGTGTATACCTAATTGTTTTTTTTATTCTATCTATTATTATCATCAATATGTGTTTTTATGTATGTAAAAGGCATTTATGCCGTTTATTAATAAATAAATAAATAAATATATAGATGGGTCATATATACATAGATATATTTAGCATATATAGATATATTTAAATGTGTCGATAGCAGATCGGTTAGCGCGCTGTGCTAGTAATCCAGTGGTCGCGAGTTCGAATCCTGCCTCGACCGATTTCGTTCACCTATCGCACAAGCATTCATGCTTAATTAATATAATGTAGGAAGAAGTATATGTACTTGTTTGACAAGGACATCTCCAATCATACATACATACCATCATCCTGTTTTCATATTCTAGGTAAGAAGAAAAGACTGACCTCCATACCATCCTATCCTGACATACATACTTACATGTTTTATATAGAAAACAAAATATCTTAAAATATTTATTAATTTATTTGTGTTTAAGTGTTTATAGTTTGGTACATATTCTTCAACTATATATACTATAGCCATCGACAGCGATAATTGAAATAAGGATTTGAAAGACAGTCTTCATATATTATTTTGCCCTACGTGTTAAATGTCTTCATATATTGTTTTGCTCTACATGTATCTATAAATAAAAATCTTGGTGATGTATATAAATATATATTTATAATTATTCAATTATTTTCAGAAGAAGATAATTAATTTAATCCTGAGAAAATTTTAATGTAATATATTCTGTTTTTTTATGTAAAATATTATTCTCTTTATTTCCTTCAAAGAATTATTTTGCTATCTTAAGTCATAACTAACTATAGTGTACATTTTCAATATGGCTTCATCATATCTCTTATTTTCCCGATTTGCTCCGAATCGACTACATAGGTAAGTACCTATATGGTTTTGCATAAGTCACTCAATCTCGACCTAGTCTATATTTCTATATCCAGCTGGGAGTGCAACCTTATTTGGCTTAAGCTTACCTTAAGCCAAATAAGGAAAGCGTCCACAGTTTCGCATCGCACGGATCGTATCAGCGAATTCGTTTGTGAGCGTCCGCTGTATCCACAGCCATCGGACGCTGGCACAACTGTCATTCGGATTTTATTTTTGTATTTAGAGTTTCGCAGTCATTCGGACAACTCGTACTGAATTTACTACTCATTTTGATAACCTAAGATCATATTTATAAAGACAGAATATTGCTGAGTGCGTCCATTGATTGGCGATCGGTTTGACGTCATCGTCATGCACTATTGCCCGGAGTGCACAATATAGTGCACTACGTACCGCACGCATCGGACGGGGTACGTACACGATGCGAATCCGTGGATGAACTTGTATGAATTCCTATACTTGTTTCACATACCGCACCGTAATAATACTTACACGAAAAACGCACCCTTCATACGCATGATGAACACTTATAATCACGAACATCTGGATGTCAGTTCAAGTAATAATGATTGAATTTCACTGGACGATTGAAGTATCAAGATTAATTGGAGTAAACAATGTGAGCTTGCGGGTACCTATACATTGTGTCTTACACTTATAAATAGACATACTCACACATATACACATCCTTACACTTATACGTACACACATACATACACTCATGCACTATCGTTCAGATATAAATGTTTTTCATATGTAGCTTTAAGTATGTAAGCACAGCAGTCAAAATTTATTGTTAATAATGTGGAAATGTGCTATTGGTTTTAGTCTTATACTAATGCATAAATGTTATTTTAATGTAAATTTCCCGGAAATAAAATAAAATAAAAAAAAATACAAAGAATACAAAAATCCGTTTGATACGATGCGTCCGATCCGTACTATGCGGCAACGTGGACGCTTACCTTTAGTCGTCGTTCACGGAGCCCATTCATGTTTACAATGGAGGCGATATAGGGGTATATTTTATATACTATATAACACACCATTGTGTTTTATCCACGTCTCTCATCCCGTCCTACCACCTCTGCCTTGGCAAATATTTCAAATCCTTTTGTTCTCTCTCTCTCCCTCCCTGGCTTCTTATCACCGCCGCTTGTATTTCCACATCCAACAATGCTCGACCAACGTTGAGAGATACGAATGAAATTTCACATTTGACGGAAAACCAATCCTCCGCTTCCGAATGGGCGCAATCAGTTTCTTTGAAAACAGTTGGTGCTATGTAAGTGCATGCCTTCAAATGTTCAAAATTGTAATCCAAATGAAATATTCATCAGTTACTTATATGTTACAATTTATTTATTTTTACATACCTACATGCATGCACACCCTTAATGTGGCATTATATAAAACACATGATAAGCAGTGCCGTAGCTACCTAACAGCAGAGTCATGCAATTCGTGAGGGACCAGTTTGTAAAGGGGCCCAAGATAAAAAAATAATTATGAATATAAATTCAAACTCAAACGGAGGAAATCACAAGTTAGGTAGCATTTCAAAAATAGATATTAAAAAACTTTTTTCAACAGGCTACGTTGGAGACACCAGAAAGGCAAATATGTCGTAGCAATCGTAAATATAATAAATGTGTGCATACATTGGTTTATTTTTAAAAATATATAACGACCCCTTACTTAGTCTTTGCATGAGGGTCCAAAATGTCTAGCTACGCCATTGATTACAATGTAGGCACAACAAGTTTATACAAATTCAAAACAGATGTTCAAATAAGAGTAGAAAAAGGAATAAATAAGAGAGCTAAAATAAAAAAAATAAGCATGCAAACAAGCACAAAGAAAAAGTAAAAAATATAACATAACCTTAATCTAAGTACATTTAGCGTCAAAGTTAGTGAAAGTGGAAGTAGTTGTGTAAAGGTTTTCGGCAGAATTTTTGGTAGACCTTAGGTTCCTTCTGTACCTATATTAAAATAAAGGTTATAAATAAGTTAAATCTAATCCATGGCATAGCAAAATTAGGTACACTAATTTTTAATTCAAAACTAGCAATTTGTTCAAAAGAATTTACTTCTCTTATTGAATTGACAGTATTAACCTAAGACTCGTATGCGCGAATTGTATTGTATAGAGTAGTGGATTTTATGTATGATTTTTTCCAACTTTGAAGTCAACATACACCAACATAGAGGCTTCGCAGCATATATGTTATTCATATGGATTAACACAGAATTCGGAGTAGAACATTATGTGTGTATGTGTGTGTGTCGATCTGCAAACTACATAAAATCAGTATATATACATATACGTTTTTATGACACCCTTTTTATCTAGGTAATATTATATCTGAAAAAATGGTCGCCTGGATAATGAGGAGTCTTTCTTAATACCCGTGTTTCTCGTGGTAAAAGTTGTATCCTTATGTAGTTGTGCTGCCCGTCTATTTCCACTCCTAGGTCCGATCTTCCATATCATTAGGTAGACGTACGTCAAGTGGACCGTAAGGAGTGACCTGAAGCTTCCACTGCTCCCGAAATTAATGTTGCCGATACTTTATTCTGGTCAAGTCCGTCTACTTGAGTGCACCGACTGTTGTTTACCGTCTTTTTCTTCACTACAACTAGTACTACCAGTGTGTTTTCTTCGGCAATTAATTACTTCTCTATAGGAACGATGTTTGATACCATTTCTCCTCTTTTGTTGATGGATTAATAAGATAAATTTTGGATGTACCTACATATATAGTTTATTTTTTTCAGACGTCGCAGTCGATACATTTCTAATTAGGTCAAAAAATATAATGCCCGCCAGTGTGCATTATATTTGTTTTTATATTGTGTACAAGAAAATAAATAAAAATAAAATGAAATCAGTTGGATCGGATTCGAACCCCAAGTTTGATTGCCAGTCTTACAAACCTACTACGCTGTTTTCTTTCAACGTACTTATATTACAAAACTATATATAATATAATATAGTCGGTATCTTACTGTCTGTTTTTTTTCCTATTTACCTACCTATAACGCTTCTTCGAGTAGTACCTACGTATGTATGCTTACAAAAAATCATACCTACCACAAGAGTTCAGAGTTTGAACAGTAAAGAAGAAAACTTGTGGAACTTTCTTACTTACAAGAATTCTAAAACAACTCTCTCCTTTTTTACGACCGACGTTATCAGAGTTGAGCTTTTATATTCAGCAAAATTTAAACAACCGCCATTTTGAATCATGAAGGCGGATCGAACTGGTGACTTAACATATTTCAGAAATTAATAATGTTATTTTTTGTCATGAAAACTTTTACCCTTGTAAGCCATAAATGTACCCACTAGATCCGTTATTTAATAATGCAGAATAGGTAGGTATATTAGAAAAAATATTACCTACTGATAACAAAAATAGGATATACAAAAATAAACTTTTAATTAAGTCGGAGTTATTTTTTATTCGTGGTTTAAAAGTTACAATATCAAGACCATTATTAAAAGACGGACTATTCGACAGGTGATTGAGTGTAGGCAGCATCCTTAGTCATGAGGTAAAAAAAAAATCTTTATATATTTTGCATTTTGTGCAATCATCATATTTATATATCTGGAAATGCTTGGCCTTATATTTATTTGATCTCGATTCTAAAGGATCGCTAGTCTGTGTATTAACCACACAGGCATTAGCCCACTTTATAATGTTGAAATCTTTGTACTTTGATCTTGGTCACACCTCTTATACTTCACATTTAAAAATATCTGAATCCAATGAGTGTCAATCTTCTATTCATATTCGTCAATTGTTTTTTTGCACTACGGTGCCTAGATTGTATTATCTTAATGGACATAACGATAACAGGAAAACAGTGCACCACAAAGACGCGGAATTAAATATATTAAACAAACCTATGATGTTATCATATTTACTGTTAATAATTAATATGATTTATTGGAATTATTTCTTCTGTAAATTTGTATCAGACACGGTGAATACATCCATCAGATTTCCTCAAACAGACCGAATCCATGTTCTCTCATCTTCCACATCAAATAACAATCGTGTTATGAAATGTTTAACGGCTTCGCCAATTAATTATTCCGCCTCCGTTGCCGATCTACGCGATCGGATACCCACGCGATATCCAATTTTTATTTGCGAAACTGGTGTTATCGGCCCTATCTCGCTGATGGTGCCGATATCGTCCGGTAAGAATCCAAAGGGCAAGAGGTTTTCTCAGAACGTAATTCGCAAACGGTCATCAAATATTAACAATGTTTAATCCGCTGCGAGAACTATATATCGGTTATGAGTCAATGACGTATAAAATACCTACCCCAAATCTATTTATTTTGTTTTAGTTCGTGGTTACACAGGCAGCAGTTTTTTATGGGTTTTTCTGATATTTTGTCCGCTTATAAGATTCAAGTAGCTTTTCTAAACTATGTATTATGTACAAACCACCACTTGATATTCAGAAAAGTCTGCATGTAAGGAATACTAGCTACCTAGTCGTAGCATGCGAATAAACGCCGAGTTTTGATGCGGATTTTTTTAGAGAATTTCTTCTGGATCACAATCCTAAGATTGGTTTACACCAAGAATTAGAGCGCTCTGGTACGTCTTATTTTAGAGCGGCTGCATATTGGGCCACTTTTCAGTGGCCACAGCACAGCCATGGCCGCTCTGTTAACTTGTAATGTTAACTGAGTGAACCGAACGCTACAAGTTTTTGAACATTTTCCAACTGTCAATTGACAGTATTAACCTTAGTCCCCTGTGAGAGAATTGTTTGGTGTATAGTGAACTTTTTGCATGGTTTTTCCAACTATGAAGTCAAAAAATACCAATTTGGAGGCTTCGCAGCATATGTGTTATACATATGGATGAACTCAGATTTCGGATTAGATAATTCTGTGTGTGTAATTCCGTCCGTCCCTTATAACTTTTGATACCTAAAATATTTTTCGGCTTTTCAAACGTCATAATTTCCAAATTATTTTTCAACACTGACGTCTCTTACTTTTTAGTATTTTTTTTAATAAAAAGTCCTATTTTTATTCTACAATATTTTCATAGTTTTATACACCCGTTCTTTCCATTGTTAGTTTAATTTTGTATATCTAATGTAGGTATTATGAAGGTAAAATATATAAGAGTATTATACACCAGTTGAATAGGTCTTCACCATATGAAACGGTCTACCTGCTTAAAATTATTAAATGTTCTAGAAGGAATACAGTGTGATTTTATTTAAAAAAACATTATTAGGTTAAATATTTATTATTTAGGACAATTAATAATGTAATACCGATTTCATAATGATGTGTGATTGTTCCCGTTTCTTGCAGATTCGGGACATGGCTGATAACCGGACCACTTCCGGAGAGCTTTGCCATACACAATAATACCTTTACATACTTTGCGATCTTTGGCATTGTCTTTGATGACTTACAATACTAATTTGTTATTTTTTTTTATTTACAGTGTCCCGTCGCCGTCTAAGCGAATACATCTCCCACTATGAGCCCCTGCGATACGAGCCCCAGCCCGTGCGGGAGGCGCACGCCCGAGCGAGGCGGTCGGCCCCCTCCACCACACACCTCGCGCCCCCCGTGCACGTGCGCTTTCGTGCACACGGACAGAACTTTCACCTGCGGCTCAAGAGGGACGTGTCTACATTTAGCAAGGATCTCAAGGTACGACGATGGTTTTAGATATTTTTTAATACGATGTACAGAGTATTATTTTTTTACACGGTGGATCGGTTTCAATATACCTACGTTTCACACCCTACGAGAGGATGTCAGGATTTTAGACTTCCAAAAACGAGATTAACAAGTTAACAAAATTGTTTATACCATAAAGGTCTCAAAATATATAATAATTTGCCACCAAACATAAAAAAAACCACAAGTCCTGTCACCTTTCGTAGGCTAGGTGCTGAACACATAGTTAAAAAATATTAATGTTCTCCATACTTTTACATGTTTTAATAATTTAGTGTCATATACTCTGTACCATAATTTATAGTTGTCCAACTGTCGATTTGTTCAGGAGAACTTTGTTCTCTTAACATATCGACAATGTATCAAGCCAGAATACGCGAGAATTGTATGGAGAGGTCTACTTTTTTCATGGATTTTCCAACTTTGAAGTCAAAAAACACCAACTTAGAGGCTTCGCAGCATATATGTTCCATACACGGATTTACTCAGAATTCGGAGTAGAACATTTCGTGTGTCTGTGTGTCTGTGTGTGTGTGTGTCTGTGTGTCCGTCCCCCCCTTATAACTTTTGATCCGCTCAATTAACAGAGCCTCAAATTTCAGAATATATAAACAGTTACAGGCCTACAAAACTTTTATACTCGGAATTTTGAATTTTTGTTTCAGTCAGGGGTTATCAACTTTTGAATTTTTATTTTATTTTTCCATATATCTCAGAAACCATAAACGGTAGAACGCTGAAAATTGGTACAAACATAGACAAATACAAAATCTCAAATTAGTTTTTTCAAAAAAATTCCAGGGTTTCTCAAACATTTTTTATTAAGAAAAATATTTTTTTTATGATAAATTTATGAGTTTAACTGCCTATATTTCCAAAACTTTTACAATTATCGAAAAAAGCCGAAACACCCCAACTAGATAATTTAATTTTCTATAAAAAATATTAACATTGTAGTAGAAGATCTCAATTTTTTTTTAACAATTTTTTTAAAAATTTAATTTAGTGACGACATCGCTTCATACATTTTGTATGGTAGTCGCCTATACACAATATGTAAGAAGACTTAATAGTTTGTTACTTCATCTCCAAACATACATACATACCATCATGCAATTTGCATATTCTGGGTAGGAAAAAGGATCTTCTTCCATACTATCCTATCTTGACATACATACCTACATATGTTGTATAGAAAACAAAATATCTGAAAATATTCAATAATTTGTATCTATGGGTTTATAGTTAGGTACATATTCTTCAACTATACATACTATCGCTATCGACAGTTGGATCTCATGTGTTACATGCAACTAGTAAACTATACAAATTATATGTACAAAAAATACCAAACAAATTTGAAACCTAGTCATTTTTAAGACATTGTTTGAATGCTCCGACAGTAAGTATAACATGTGGCGTTAATTTTTATTTTTTTTTAACAAAGAATGAATTTGTCTTTTTAACAAGACTATATACATCCTCATTCATTCCCTAAAACAAGCATGAATGCTTGTGCTATAGGTGAACGAAATCGGATTACAAACCCGCGATTACAACTGCTCTGCCACTACCCATCTTGTCATTACTGTTTTATTTAATCTTTTTTTTGTATTTATTTTTTGTTATGTTTTTCATATTGTAAGTAATATCAAGAGTCTGTTCGATACTGGACATATTGGTCCATTTATGCTGATAATATACACATTTTTGCATATACATGCAGCTAATCGCCTGTTTTATTTTGTACTCTATGTTAAATAAAAAATAAAAAAATAGCCAAAAATGTGTTGTTTAATTGCTTTTATTTGAGATTCTGAAAAAAAGTTATGATTCGCTTTTACCTACATGTCTATGTATGTAACTATGTACTTATTGTGTCGAAAAAATGAACGATTTTTGTCTACCGTTCTGGCTAGTTCTTGTTCTTTATCAAGTAAGGTCATATATTTTCATCTCTTCTGTGGTCTTCCGGGTACTCTATTGTTTGTAGGAGTTTTCCATCTTGATAATTTCGAATATTCTGCTGTCATTCATATAAGCGACGTGGTCTCTCCAAAAGAGCTTGACTATAACGTCCCTATTTTCTTATGTACTCTACTCATTTCATTTATTCTCAATTCTGCCTAGAATACTTTGTTAAATCGATATTCCAACTGTCGATTTGTTCAGGAGAACTTTGTTCTCTTAACATATCGACAATGTATCAAGCCAGAATACGCGAGAATTGTATGGAGAGGTCTACTTTTTTCACGGCTTTTCCAACTTTGAAGTCAAAAAACACCAACTTAGAGGCTTCGCAGCATATATGTTCCATACACGGATTTACTCAGAATTCGGAGTAGAACATTTCGTGTGTCTGTGTGTGTGTGTGTGTCTGTGTGTGTGTCTGTGTGTCTGTGTGTGTGTGTGTCTGTGTGTCCGTCCCCCCCTTATAACTTTTGATCCGCTCAATTTACAGAGCCTAAAATTTCAGAATATATAAACAGTTACAGGCCTACAAAACTTTTATACTCGGAATTTTGAATTTTTGTTTCAGTCAGGGGTTATCAACTTTTGAATTTTTATTTTATTTTTCCATATATCTCAGAAACCATAAACGGTAGAACGCTGAAAATTGGTACAAACATAGACAAATACAAAATCTCAAATTAGTTTTTTCAAAAAAATTCCAGGGTTTCTCAAACATTTTTTATGAAGAAAAATATTTTTTTTATGATAAATTTATGAGTTTAACTGCCTATATTTCCAAAACTTTTACAATTATCGAAAAAAACCGAAACACCCCAACTAGATAATTTAATTTTCTATAAAAAATATTAACATTGTAGAAGAAGATCTCAATTTTTTTTTAACAATTTTTTTAAAAATTGAATTTAGTGACGACATCGCTTCATACATTTTGTATGGCAGTCGCCTATACACAATATGTAAGAAGACTTAATAGTTTGTTAATTCATCTCCAAACATACATACATACCATCATGCAATTTGCATATTCTGGGTAGGAAAAAGGATCTTCTTCCATACTATCCTATCTTGACATACATACCTACATATGTTGTATAGAAAACAAAATATCTGAAAATATTCAATAATTTGTATCTATGGGTTTATAGTTTGGTACATATTCTTCAACTATACATACTATCGCTATCGACAGTTGGATCTCATGTGTTACATGCAACTAGTATAAAAAAAAAATTGTATACTTTTTGTTTACACTAGATGTATTAATTTTGTATTTTTTACGTCTAAATAAAAGTTACTACTACTACGTTCATCACTAAAGAAAATTGGACACATCGAATTATTATTATCACCAATGTTGAAGCTTTACGCAGAGCAAACACCAAAAGTAATCTTCGCTGTCCTTTTTACAATAAAATAAATAAAATATTTGTCATGTCAAATACCTACGATATCCTTCAGCTAATCGTCAAGGATAAGATTAAAGGCCGCAGAGGGGTCGGAAGAAACGATATGAATGAATCGATTTGAGGAATGTGGAGGATCTGTTTCGCTCCGCCCTAGACAGTTGGGCTTTTTCTCGAGTGATTGTCAACATCAACGACACAACAATAAAAGAAGACGATTTTACATTGGAAACACATATAAAAATACAGTGCATATAATGAATAAAAAATAATATGCAACGCTATATTATAATAATATAATAATAATAAGGACAATTTATAAAGCGCCGTTTAGTGACAACCGTGGTCACCTCAAGGGCGCTTTCAGTTTGCAAAAAATAATTTAAAATTAGTCCTATAGCTAACACATTGAAAATGGTGAAACATAAAACTTAAAAAAATACAATCAGTTAAAATTAAGTTAAAATTAGTCCTATAGCTAACACATTGAAAATGGTGAAATATAAAAATTAAAAAAATACCTAGAAATCACAAATTAATCTTGTTACATAATCCAGATGAAATTAATTATAAAAAATAGTCGATTCAAAGTAAACTGGCATAATATTTAGTACACATAATATTATTGAACGGATGAAGGACAATCTGGATACGACTTGCGGAAAAGATGAGTTTTTAATTTCTTCTTGAATTCATTGATATTTTCGGCACATCTTATATCCATTGGAAGATTGTTCCATGACTTTGGTCCAGAAACGCCAAAAGATCGATATAGGTATTTTGGCTTATTTGTGAGATTGGTGATTATGATCAATGATAACTTATGGTATTGTCAAAATTCATATTCATCCTCTCACTAAAACTCTATTTCACTAGTGTTTACCGCAACAACATAGATAACCACAGTAATTAATTGAAATGGAAAGTTGCAATAATAATTTAAAAGTAAATTGGATGCAATGTGCCCGGAATAGAGACATGTGGAGGAGCAAGGGGGAGGCCTATATCCAACGATGGATTGAAAACGGCTGAGGAAGAAGAAGAAGAATAATAATTTAAACATAATTTTGAATAATACATAATACATTACCTATTTAAATACATCAAACAGCGCGAAAAACACACCTCACTGATTTTTTATTTGAATAATGGATCCAGAATTTTGATGGTGAATTAATTTTGATGGCATGGTGAAATAATATATTTAAATTCATATGTTGGTCGTTGTCCTTTAAAAGTAATGTATTTCATATTTGTTTGCATGTTGTTCATATATAGTACCTACCTACTTATATACCATGCCGCCCGCCATGGCAAAGTCCTTTGACTATTGTGCTGGCATCCAGCAGGATGTAAAATTATATTTCACGCAATTATTGCTCATCTGGACAGGAAATACTGGTTAGTTGGAATAAAGTAACATTTTGGCAATGAACTCGCTACTACCACAAGGTGTAAGAAAGTGAAACTACTAAAGTTTTGTATGAAATAGAATATATGGGTAAAATGGATAAACTATCATAAAATGGACAAAAAAGAACTTCTGCAAAATAAAAACTCAAGAACTAATTGGATACAATAGAATAAATGAAAAATTTAAAACGAAGCAGGAATAAATTAAAGTAGAATATATGGAAGAGAATAAAAGAAAAGAATAGAACAAACCACAATGTACACGTATGTAGAAATATAATAGAACAGAAAGCAAAATATAAAAGATATGCCTCGAGCATCGCCGGGTAATAAAAGCCAGTGAATAATAATAACGAAACCTTTTAAAATACATGTCCTCTCTTTTCGTTCTTGATTGATGAATTTTGTTGCTTTTTAACCCGTATTGCATATAAAGACAAAGCTTTTAGAATAGAGATTATTGTATAAAACTTGTAACTTAAATTATAACAAAAAATATTTATTGCAAATCTGGTTTATAAAAAGCTGCTTTTAAACGGAAATATATTTTTGTGTGATAAGTAGGTAAATGACATGTTTATTTTACTCTAAAAAATGCTTGATTTTGTATAATGTTATTTTATAAATCATGTTATTTTAATGTTACAAGTTATTATAAAAAATATAAGCTACAAATACCTAAGACAAAATCTACTTTTGGTCAGACATTTTCAATTATCCGGAGTCAATGCGAACAATTTGATTCCATTCGAGTTTAAAAAGGCGAAAAACATAAGTTCATTTAAAAACGGAATTAAAAATTAGATGAAAAATACGAATATGTCTACCTGGGAACTATATGTATGTCTACATGTATGTTTCAACAGAATGGACGGCTTGATAAGGAGATCGAAAGAAGTGTTATGGCAGGAGACAGTAAATGGAGCACTCAGACCAGTTATGAATGATCGCAACATATCAAAGGATGTCAAAGTTGCCATTCATAAAGCTATCGTACTCTCAATATTGACATATGCAAGTGAAACCTGGACATGGCAGAAGACGCACGAAAGCAGAATAAATGAAGTTGAAATAAGATCATTAAGAAGAATTTGTTATAGAACGATGTATGACAGGTTAGAAATAAGGACAACAGAAAATAATGTAAGATGAAGAATGATGTATTTAATAGAATAAAAGTACACACATTGAGATGGTTTGGCCACATGGGGAGATAAACGAGGAACGTCTGACGAAGAAAATATAGGTACATTGCGGACAGGAATTGAATGAGTTAGCGGGAACGCCCAAGAAAGGGATGGCACGACCATGTGAACTATATTCTGAAAGACGGAAATGTTAGAAACATGAACAACTGACGAACATGTATGAGACTATGCATGTAGGTTGACGAGGCGAGGATAGAAAAATGTGGCTCTCCGCCTACCCCGCGAGGGACATGGCGTGATGGTATGTATGTAAAAAATACAGATAAAATTTTAATCAATAAATTACTATACGGAAACATAAATGACGGGCACTAAAATCATACACATAATAAAACAAATACAAAATTTACTGTATCTGTTTATAGGTAATAGACAAAATACATGTAAACTGCTAGCCCTAGAACAGGGTAACCTAGTTGGGCAGCAGTAATCTTCATAATAGTCTTTGTGATAAAGGTGTGAAAAATAAAATAAATAAATAGGTATATAAAATCAGAACAGGTTCTTAACCTAGTGAAGCAGTTTACGTTCGAATCTAGGTTTAAGAAATTTTTATTTGTTTTATATTGTATCTGGATGTATAAATGCTGTAATAAAATGTATCTTACAATAAAAAATAATAAAAAAACAATCCAGATAAAAGATTAATTTCTTGTAATTATTTTCAAAAAAAAAAATTTTTTTTCTTCTCAAAAAATTATTGTGATAATTACATGACTGGCATCAAAAACACAAGTGGGTATGAAAACGTGCTTTTTCTTATTACGTAATTGTTTTCAACTAACCCAAATTTTGACAATATCTTCGTAATAAATACATTATACACATGGTATTTTCTGTATACCGAGATGAACTGCAGATGTGAATCCGGATTAGGCCGATCACTTCATATTCAGAACGAGCAAATGCGATTTGCGATTTTGAGATGAGCACTTTAACCATCACACCGTTGTTGGAATTCAAACGTCTCTGGTGTTCATTCAATTGAGACATAACAGTTCAGTGCATTTAATGTATGTCCTTGTCGATTCATAATACACACACAAACAAAGAGATATATATCTCTCAACTGGAGAATGTCAAATGTGATGATGATAACAATTCCATCAGCCATTTTATTTCCTACTCGATTTATAAAGATGTTTTGTTGTTTTTTTTTTGTATTAAAGGGGGGACTGCTGCCAACGTACCTATTTTTCAATTTGATATACCATCATAATTTATAATCAAATCGTTTTGAAAAAAATAGTTTAGATAGTTTGTGTATTAATAAAGAAAAAAATGTACCTTAACTTTTTGATAATGTTCTGTACAAATTCTTGTAAAAAATAATGGCTTACCCCGATTTTCAACGTTTATCCTATATTTTTTAATAAACTATATGGCGTAGTCAATATATTTTTTTTAAGTTAAAGAAGACAACAATATCTAGATAAATACATATGATGTGGTGTTGCATTAATGCTTCAGGTTTAGTAAATAAACCTAAAAAACATTTATTTTCCATTCAGTGCCATTGCGAAATAAAAGTTATTTTGGTTTATTTACTTAACCTGATGCATTAATGCAACGTCACATCATATTTTTCCAAATATTTTTTTCTTCTTTAATTTATAAAAAAAAACATTGCTCCATACCTTATATTTTTTAGAAATTTAAGATAAATGTCTAAAATCGGGGTATGCTTATTATTTCCCTACAAGAATATACCTATAGGTACATAACATAATTAAAAAGTTAAGGTATATTTTTCTTTATTAATATCCTAACTAACTAGGTTATTTTTTTCAAAATGATTCGTTTAGTAGTAACAATGCAATTTTATATTGAAAAAATAGGTACGTTGGCAGCAGTCGCCCTCTTAATGTGAAGTTTGTCATATTTATATCATTCCCATTGAACTTTGATAATAATTCGAAAAATAAAATGATTCGGGACCTTTTTTTGTGATCTCTCAACGAATTTACTTTTTGATTTACTTGTGTTTATGTTTTTCATAATTTTTAATTTAATATTCTAATTGTTTTACTTTGAAAATAATATAAAGTATACTAAAATAACAATACCTACATAGGGTCGCATTACAGGAATGTTTCAAAGAAAAACATAACAGAATAACCATAAAATAACTCGGAATGAGTAGGACAGATATGTGGGCAGAGTTAAAAGGGGAGAATAATTAAACAAATAGGCATATTGGGGTTTAGGATTTTAGATGTATTAATTACAGCAAAAATGTTTTTTGTTTTTATAAATTATATATTTTTTGTATTTCTAGCGTTGGTTTCAAAAGTCATCATCATTTTTTGTTTGATGCTGATTTTTGAGCGAATATCTAACTATGTGTCACGTTTCAGGTGGAGGGTCCTGCGGGAGAGATCCAGGACATTGACACCTCCCACATATATCACGGAGAGGTGTTGGGTAAGCGACATTTATTCATTTATTTATTCATTCCTTGTCTTGAGGTTACATACGAGTGCACCAACTGGAATTTCTGAAAAAGTCTCCGGAGAATATTATTGTTTTTATAATAATAAATAACTTGAACGATTGCAAAATGTATTTATACGCTTTATTTTACACTTACCGAAATCTTTGCTGACCTAAGATACGTCAAAATCGTAACATTAATTTACTTTCACTACTGTATAATGTAACTAATAACACTAATTCACCACATCATATATGCTTCTTCTATCTGTTGATCGTACCACACTTGCTATTCCGATGCATTCTACTGAATCACTCAGTTCCTGTTTTGAAATACAATCAGCAAGACTATGACTGACTAACACCTTAAGTGATGATATTACGACGTCTGAATCGATTCAATTTCAGAAAAAATACTAAAGCTGTTGCCTTCCTGGCTCAGTTGGTTGGGTATCTGACTGCTGATCCAAAGGTCCTGGGTTCGATTCCCGGTGGAGACACAGTTTTTAATTGTGTTTTCAGTCTGGATCTGTGAGACGATTAATATCGTGTCTCCAGAATGTGGCAACTTGTTATTGGGTGCATGTTAAATTAATATTTGACATAGTACCTGTTAGTAGCCCGAGAAGCAAAATTAAATTACATAAATAAATAAATAAATACCTCTCTAATAACTCTTAATCGACACTTCATTTCCATCATCTCTCTCTTTTCCATCAACGATTTTTTTGTAAATCATTCTTTGTTAAAGGATTTAGAAATTCTCTATCGATTATTTGCTGATTAGGTTTTGTTCAATTTCACGCAAATTTATTGCGATATGCCCATTCAAAATTTAATTGTTACCCCTGCTCTATTAATTTTCTGTAATTGTTTTTTTATTTATCCCAAACATAATGGTATGTCCACACTCTGAAAGTTTTTGAATAAAATTTGATAGAATTCAAATATCGATATGAAAAATATGTAAAACTGTTTACCTTATTAATTAACTTCACATACTGAAATATTGCAATCGATTTTTAACCAACTTTCCGACCAGCTCTGAAACTTTTATAATTTGTGTATTCCGACGACAATGCATGTTAAAACTGTTTTCAGTCATTTGATATTTTGATAAAATTGAACAATATTGTGTTTCATACGAAGTAAAAAATAATTGCATAAAACCAGTATTTTTTAAGTGCCTTTTGACAGTAACATTTCAACGCTAACGAAAACTTTCAGACAGGTGTTCTTATTTATTTCTTAATTTAATTGTTATTTTCGTAGTTTCAAAACTTCTATCAATATAAGTCACTTTTAATAAATATACCTACACGTATTTTCTATACATTTCGCGATTGAATAAATTCGATGTTTTAGTTTTTTTATCGAAAGAAAATTTATTTTTATTCAGTAAGCTTTTTGACTCGTTATTTTATGGCATGAATTACGTGTGTGTGTGTTCTCTCTGTCCTTGTTAAATAAATTTTGAAAAATGCTACACTGGGCAATTTCTGCTGGGCTTATTGATTTTTTTATGTAGTAATCTACGAGATACTCTTTCCACTCTAGTTGCTAGTATCGTCACAGATCCTTTCTCGGTTAATAAGCTTAACTTCGGTATACTTATTGCCCCTCATTACTCGATCAAAGTATTCCAATTTTCTTTTCTCGGCGGGAAAGGGGAATTTCGCCCATTGGTTTTAGCATTACCTCGTTAATCTTTCTGGTCAGACTCTGGGGAGACTGGGTAACTATCTATTGTTTATTTTATTTATTTTATTTTATTTTATTTCAAATTTACGGCTTGAGAGCCTATATAAAAAAAAACATGTATATAATGATTAAAACTTTGAATTATAAAATAAAAGTAAATTTAAACTAACATAATAATATCAACAATGCAAATTTGTAACAAACATAATAATAAATAATATCCATAATAATATACTATACAAACATAATAATAAATAATATCCATATTTTTTTTTTAAAAAAAAATTTAAAAACAAAATACATAAAAAAACACAAAAAAAAAACCCAGACACAACGATTACTAGATTAACATTACATGAGTTAAAATGTTAATTAATTAATTTTATTTATTTAAATATGCTTATAATATACTTAATACAACTCGATTTCATAGTTTATCGGCTTAGAATAGTACTTTCACTCTTTTCTGTTATCATTGTTTTAAAGTGTCTCGTAAGACTCAGATAATAAAAAATACAACAAGCAAAATAATATTTCACATATATAGGTCAGCAATGAGATTCATCACCCATTTTAAATGTAGTGCCTTTTTGAGGTGTAATGAGGGTGGTGTATGGAGATACAACTTACAACTCACTTCATCTTATGCATAATATCGATATTTTCTCAAATCCCAAACATTCAAAAACCTCTAAATTCTCGTGTTTAATTTGGGTTAAAAAAATACTGTTCGTTTAATGTTTAATCTTAAATCTACCGCTCTACTCTGTGTAATTTTCACCCGCAACATAACATAATACCCCTTATTCAGTAACTATTGGAACTAAATTAGGAACGTTCTAAAATTGTAGATTATAGAACAAAACGGTCGTATATCAGCGTTATAAAATATAAACATGGACTAAATGAAATAGGAACGTACCTATTTTGGCCAGAACGTTCTTAAAAAGTTTCTGAATCAGGCGTATTATGAATAATTATAAATATTATGAAATTTTCATAATTTTCATAATTATTCAAAATACGTCTAATTCAGTAACTTTTCAAGAACGTTCCGGCCATTATAAATACGATCCTATTACATTTAGTCCAAGTTGATATTTTGTAACGCTGAAATAAAACCGTAATTCAAAAATCTACAATTTTAGTATGTTCCTATTTTAGTTACAATAGCTACTGAATACGGGGTAATATAAAATAGACACTGCACCTACCGCACACTGCACAATGATAGTGTAGTGTAGGTAGGAAATATTTACCCACACCATACGTATTTTATCTACCTATAACTATTATGCATAGAATATTTGGGCCTGTATGTATGCTAAACAAAATAAAAATTAATACAAAAATGCTTCCTTTCATAAGGTAACGCACACCGGCATACCTGTCGCTGGTCACCCCACATTATGTGGAATACCGTGATGGTATGAAATAATAATATTTCGCTTTGTCAGAACTGTATAGAGATTCCTTAAATTGTTTATGTAACATGTTGTACACTAGCGGGCCTATAATCAATTTGTAATTTGTTCCGACTGTCTTATGTAAAAATTATGCAATAATTTTAACTGAAAAAAATTTGCACTTGAATAAAATGCGATGTATAGTTATGCAAAGCATCGAGGACTCATAATCCTCATAGATGTGTAGCATGATACCTACATAGCTTGATGGGAATGTCTGCTTTGCTTTGTGTGGTAGGAATAATGCCCTAATTCACCATGATGTATTCGGAGCAACTATGCAATGATAAACATCTAGATTGGAATTTACCTAATCTCTGAGCCAATAATAGTTTCCGTCAAAGCCCTCTGTTATAATAAGTTTGCTCAAATTTAAATTTCACTGCTGGTTTTCTTGAATTTAATGTTGTCTTTTATAGATTGAACATCTTCACGTAGTTGAGTTGAAAAAAAAAACAATTTAATCTTACTGGAATCCAGTTTTCAGTAATCGAATGTAACGGTGCAATATTGGATATTTTTAGACGTTGTGTAGGTACTTGTCAATCAATTTAAGAATAATATTCTTGTTTGTCAATTTTCCATATTGCAGACTGCTTCAAGCAGTTTTTTTTTTTTTTAATTAGGCACAGCCACCACCGCTTCAAGCAGTTCGTGTATCCGTTATGCTGTCAGAAAGACGTGTAAGTATAAGTGAGTAAAGTTCAACGGAGCCTTTCTGTGCGATGATGAACAAATAAGAAACCTTCGAATATGATATAAAAAAATATTTTCTTCCTCGAATTTCCGATTGGGAAGCGTTGATTCTTTCTGAGTATCTAATAGATACGTACATTAATGTTAGCGCATCGCACTTAAGATATTTTATTATTCTTCTCTTTGAACGTGAGAGGGGGCTTAAATGTAATATTTAAATGTAAAATAAATAAATACATTTACTTACGTAGCTTCAAACCCTCCTTCACTCGCGATATGCATTTTATCAAAGGAAAATAAGTGGTTCGTTTGCATAGAAAATTCCAAGTGGTGCTACGCATCAAGTAGAATTATTCATAATTTAAAGATGTTCGTATTAAATCTCATCTCAGGAAAATTTAACATTGTGTAATACAAAAAGATTTCATTCTCGTCTATGAAAATCAAAACTTTTGTGTATTTCATTCTCGTCTATGTTTAAATTACTTTGTTGTTGTTATGTTTTCAATAGTATTCAAAAACATTTTATTATGAACGCATGACTTATGTACATAATATACCTACTGTGGACTTTCCTGCAAAAATAAACACAAGTTTTGTCCAAAAAGTAGGTATTCGCTGAATCACTTCCAAAATCACATCCAAATGTATGTATGAAATGTTAGATACACATAACAATAAATAAGTATCTATGATTTATTTGTTTTGGTACACGTACACTTACCTATACTTTATTGACATTTTATTGCCTCGGCACAATATCCATAAAAATTCGCAAACAATACATAAAAATACTTTTATGTACACACCGTAATCTCAAACGTGACCATATTTTATTTTTATTATAACGTCGTTATGCTTTGTACTGTCAAAGATAACGGGTTCACTATAAAGTATCTACGTGTGTTGGTACCCACTTATCATCTAGGACTAAATTTAAATTTGGAATTGTAGTAATATAATAAACTCATGTAAAACATCCTTGCTTACTATTGAACTCTAAATTTTCAACCATTCATACCATCGTGGCATATACACCACAATGTGGGGTAATCAGCGACAGGTGTGCGGATGTACATTGTCTCATAAAAGTAAGCACGACGCCTGCGTGTATCCCCACAGATCAGTTTCGTCTATCCTAAAAATGCATTCAGAATGAGTGGTGAACTTCATAGCGATGTTCTATGTGAGATGTTATTATGCCTGTTGTATTTTCGATTACACGGCTCTTTACGGTGCCGGATAATCGAAATCGAAGATGA
The DNA here is from genome assembly GCA_963576475.1 of Molanna angustata. Lineage (NCBI taxonomy): Eukaryota > Metazoa > Arthropoda > Insecta > Trichoptera > Molannidae > Molanna > Molanna angustata. The sequence continues at coordinate 6,445,758 of OY754973.1, forward strand.
AATGAGTGGAAGTTGTTGTTTTTTCTCTTTATTATTTGTGTGCATACTTAGTGAAACTATTTTTCATTAAATAATCAGCTTTAATTGTTGTATGTATTGTTCATAGAAAATATTGTGGAATATTAAAATTGTTTTTAAAACATATTTTTAGTCGTGCATTGTATTGTGCTTTGTATTCTCAATATGACAGTTTGCGAATATACAGGTACATGCACGCACATTAATTACATCCTGATTTAATTATGTTTTGCGGGACGCGTGAGACAACCACACGTACACACTAAAATGTCCATCCTTTATTATTTTAGATATTTATTGTTTATAGAAAAAATGACATAAAATCAAATTGGAATTATTGTGGAAACTGTATTGGAAGATACATATATTTTGTTGTCGTATATTATTATGTAAGCTTTGACGATCAATATGACGATTTGCGAATATCACCTTCACTGGGAAATGTGTGCAAAAAAAATATATTAAAGGGTCTGATATTTGTTTCTGTGGCTTTCTTTACTATTAAACAAATAAACCAGATCTCGTCAACGTGTCAGGATTGTCTCTCTTTTCTCTGGCAAAATTCTTTACTGTCAATGCAAAAATGTTTTTACTTTCCACTAATATGGAAAAGGGATGATTGTGTTTTTTTATTTAAATTTTTATTTATTTTTAGAATACAGCAACGACAAAAAAATATATTAATATTTATTTCACAATATTTAGGGATATTTTTACATCGTTTTTAAAAGTATTGTGTTTCTGTGTACGGCGTACGCCGCATCCATTATGTGTCCTTTCTACAACCCATCTATTTTTTTAATTGTGTCATGTAGACGTAGAAAAAGCATAGTATGAGTTTAGTCGCAATGTTTTTGTGTGTACAGTGTATGGCTTATTATAAAGTTCGATCGAATTCATATAGGTATAAAATGTGTAAATTGCATTTAACCAAAACTGCCTAGCGTTGACGTTGGTGTATAACCGATTAGTTTTCCATATATCTGTCCATTTTTCTATGATTTCATCTGACAAAACTTTCAAATTGTTATCACTTTCTGAAACGTATATTTTTTTTAATTTTTGTTTTAAGAACGTATGCAATAAAAATGGGATTCATAAAAAAATATTCAGGAATTGACAATTTTTCAATTGAAAAAAAAAATACTATAGAGAGTTTAGTGTTCTTCACAACATAACCCACCCTTTTGTTGTATAGGTATTATATTATTTCTTTATTGTATAAAATCTCCTTTCTTGTTTTCTTCTGTCTTTGGTTCCATCGCGTCATTCGTTTGAACCGTCGAAACTGTCTCGCGACTTTCCTCAAGGCTAAATTCCACTTATTTCTCCACTTGTTTCTCAAATATGGCTGTCATAATAGGTGATTTCAACTTGATCAGGATCTTTGCCATTTTACTACACCCTTTTCTCTAACTGCACTTGGCTGTCTGTCTGCTGTATTGGAATTCTGCAATCGATTTTGAACTAACTTCCCGAACTGTAAGAGTTCTGAAACTTCATAATTTATTTATTCCCGATGACAATGCAGATTGAAACTGTTGATACTATGCGTAAATTGAATTATATTCGGTTTTTTCAGTGTAAATTTAGTTTGTCATAATAATATTCCAACATTTCTAAATATATTATGACTTAACTGTGAACTCATTTGAAATTAATGAAACATTGTGAATTGAGTAATTATGCTAGTGAAAAATCGATAGTCGGAAAGACGTATTTCTCGCTGTAACCACAAGTCTCTCAACGTGCACAGGAAAACTAAATTACCCTCTACAAGACAGACCACATTGACCTTAATAGTTATTTTATTTATTTATCGTATGGTACTAGTGAATCAAATGTTTAAATTCAAAATTTACAAAACACCGCAATGACAGCAATCAAACCCAAAACAACACGATATGTCAATCACACATTCACGTCGAGGGCTCCGAGCCAATCCACAAATGCTGGTGTCAATTCGCAAATGTCCGACTTTGGGCCTTCATATCCATGGACGCTGCATTCTTCCAATATGTGTTGCATCGTTTGAAAGGGGTGGCCGCAATCGCATTGTGCGGATGGAACAATGCCCCACTTTGCCATAAGGTAGTTGCAGCGTCCATGTCCAGTGCGGATCCTATTCAGGGAGGTCCACAGCCTTCTTGGCAGCCTTCCCAAGTCTCATTCAGGCTGAAGTCCTCACTAACAAGGTTACATCCGAGTTTCGCTGCTGGATTCCTTGAAGCAAGTCTTTGATGTCCCTCAGACGGAACATCACTGTGGATTGGCAAAGCGCCATTGTCACAAATTCTCTTCCATAAATTAAATAGGGGGAATTTTCTTCTAGCCACTTTATTGGGGTAGACCGGATGGTGCCGCTAATGGTCCTCATGGCCACATTCAGTTGAGTGTCAACTAGTTTTGTATGTGCACTATTGAGCCATACAGGAGCACAGTACTCCGCTACCGAATATTCAAGGGCAAGTGAAGATGTTCTAAGGACTGTTGCACTAGCCCCCCAAGGTGTTCCTGCCAGTTTATGGATGATGTTATTTCTGGACTTTAGTTTAGCAACTGTTTTTTTCAGATGTTTTTTGAATGTTAGAGTTCTGTCTAGTGTGATTCCTAAGTATACTGGTTGGTGTTTGTGGGTGAGTCTACTTCCGCAGAAGTGTACATTTAGTTTGTGATTTGCATCTCGGTTACTAAGGTGAAAGCAACTAACTTCTGTTTTATTTGCGTTTGGTTTAAGTCTCCATTTATAAAAGTAGCTCTGTAACTTTTGAAGGTCTGATTCAAGTTGAACTTCGCATTCTTTAAAAGACAGTTTTTGTGTAGCTATGCCCAGATCATTTGCATATGAAAACTGTTTGCACTGTGTTGATGGGATATCACTAATATACAAATTGAAAAGCAGTGGAGAAAGCACTGATCCCTGAGGTAGTCCATTGTTGAGCATTCGTGGTTTACTAATCTTATCTCCCAAGTGAACAGTAAATTGTCTATTATGTTGTTTATAACAGTAATCAGCATGTTGTTTATAACAGTAAACATAGCCTTCGAGGGAATTACATCCGCAAGTTTGGAAAGGAGTCCCTGTCTCCAAACATCATATGCTGCTGTTAAATTTATGAAAGCAACCCCAGGGCCAGTACGTGATCACAACAGTTACGGTGTACTCGAAATCCTGCTTGGGTAATGGGTATTATTTTATCAATATCTGGCATAATTCTGTTGTATATTAGTCTTTCAAACACTTTGAGGCAGATGCTGAGAAGGGCGATAGGACGATAATTTTCGGGAGCGTCTGGAGATTTGTTTGGTTTAAGTACAGCAATTATCTTCGACTTCTTGAAAGCTTTGGGTAGTTTTCCTGTTGATAATATGTCATTATAGAAGTTCAGGAGCCAGAAGTTCAGGAGAACCTTAATAGTGAGAATTGTAAAGATGTTGGACTTATTTGAGAGAACTTGCTGAGGGAAGCTTAGAGTCGTTTTGGGCTGTAGTGCCATCGAAGAAGAAGTGAAAAGTCGATTACATTCAAACATACATACCAAAACGCCATGTCCCTCGCGGGGTAGGCAGAGAGAACCAATGCCATATTTTTCTATCTTGGCACACATTCATCGCCTCGTCAACATTCACACATAGTCTGTTATTCACTCTTCCGACATTTCCACTTCTCAGATTATCGTTTACATGGTCGTGCCATCCTTTTCTTAGGCGACCCCAACCTCTTACTACATTCCTGTCCGCCTTGTATATTTTCTTCGTCAGGCGATCCTCATTCATTCTTCCCAAGTGGCCAAACCTTCTCAATGTGTTATATTTCATTCTATTAATTACATTTTTTTCATCTTTCAATGTTTCCTTGTGTCCTCGTTATACATCGTTCTATTACAAATTCGTCTTAGCGATCTCATTTCAACTGCATTTATTCTGCTTTCGTGCGACTTCTGCCATGTCCAAGTTTCACTTGCATTCGTCAAGGTTGGCACTACGATTGCGTGTTATAAATGGCACTACGATTGCGTGTTACGATATTATGAATGGCAACTTTGGCATCCTTTGATAATATGTTGTGATCATTCATAACTGGTATATGTGCTCCATTCAGTCTGTTTCCTGCTTCATTTTTCTTTCGGCTACAAATTTTATATGTCAAGAAAACTTGAAAAGAGTTTCCTCAACTTTTTTTTATTTACTTGTTTGCAAATATATTAACGCAAATAAATCTTTATGAATTGTGCGATTCTTTCAGGAGGCTAAGTATAATATTAATGTATATTATGTTCGTATAGGGACGTTTCGATAAGTGTGCGTCTATAAAAATAATATGATTTGAATGTTTGTTGGGAAATCATTTAATTTTTTTGTGATTTAAGCCGCATTTTCATTATATTTTCAAAATTAATTATAGTACAATTGTCAAAATATTCTTGTAAGTATGCTTGTTTGGTAAAAAATAGATTCTGCGCGATATCAAATATGGAAAGTAAAATAAGCATTTTCATTATTTTTACTATCTAAAAGGTTAACTGCCTAAAAGTTTACTAGTAAGACAATAATATTCTGTGTGTATCAAAATAACCCCAGTGCCAAAACTGATTTGCCAAACAGTTTTAGTTCCGGCAATTTTGATGTTGAAGATGGAAAAAAAAAAAAAAAAAAAACCTTCTGGAAAGTCAGTTGAAGCTGAAGACAAGATATAGATAGACATTGATATAGAAGCAAATCGTCGAATGTGACAACGCTAAATGATGCAATTTATAGAATTCGACAGTTCGTGATCACATAATACGCCCTGGTTTCATATTCACCAAAAAAAAACGAAATAATTTTCCGTACGATCCAATATAATATTTTTACTATCGCTTTTCCTATGTAGGTACTTTATTACATTTTTTATTATTATCTCAAGTAAAAACGTGGATGTAAGATAGTCTATTTTTTTTTACGAAAATTTTATTGTTCTTTTGAAATGGCAGGTAGGCACCGTGCTTGTTTAGATAATTCATATTTTATTTGATGTAACAAAAAATACTCTCCGTTTAAACGATTTCGTAAAAGCATCTTTTCAGCGAGCATTCTTCATAGGTTGAACCCGTGTAAGTTTTATGTTAAAATAATCTTTCGTATAAAAAAAACCCACTTCAGAATTAATGTACATAATATGTCAAGATAGAAAAATGTGGTATCCGGTTCTATCTGCCTATGAGGGACATGGCGTAATGGTACCTATACATAATATATATAGTAATAATATCATTCATACGATTCGCTTTTATAATACGCAAATCCTTCGCAAATTGATAAGTTTCGAGGTTTCCTATGATTCCCATCATCAAACCTCTTCGCCTATTTCAGATGGATCCACCCCAGAAGTAATCTCTTTCTATTGAAAAACTAATTATCAAATTCGGATGACGTGGTAAAGAATTATTATTAATTGCAGATGATATTGCAAATTGAAGAGTTTGATATTTTTTTCTCGTGAGTTCCACCGTCGGAACTGAAATTAATTTGTGTGATCATCTCTGAAGCACTCCTTTGCATAATAAATCTGTGGTAGACCACATCTCGAAATTTCTTTCGAGCGCGCGCCTAGCGACGGCAAGTACATTTGTTTATCGCTAGGCCGAGTTCATCGCCCGCAACGTCAAACAAGTGACAATACTCCTCAACTGGGTATGACACTTCAAATAAATAAGTCTAGAAAGTTCGAGGACATTGAACTTGCTACCCCCAGCGCAGCACTATTTAAGGGAGTCTACACCTCTACACGTCGTCACTTCATTTCCGTATTTCCGTCACTTCGATTCGTCACTTCACGCCGCCGTTCTCGACCACGCCGTCTCGCCGACACTTCATCTCTCGACCACCGGTCATCTTTCGACCCCGCGAGCACGATGGTACTTCACCATGCGAAGATTCGGACACTTCGAACACACCCGCTAACTCGCTCGTTATACCTACTCATCGTGAGAAAGTTCCTTTGTAAGTTATTTCATCAATTGTAAATTTACCCTTAAGCAAACTATTAATTGTGATCAATATACTCATTGTAACTTTTGACCATTCTTTCTTCTTCTCTCTCAACCACTGTCATTGTGTTCTTATTTCAAATCATATCCACTTGGGATAAAGTAAACTATCTTTACTGGTAACCCCTCTGGTTACCACATTTATTTAATAGTAACCACTCTGGTTACTAACTACTTTCGATTGGTAACCCCTTTGGTTACCAATCAGCTTTATTGGTGACCCTGAAAACGTGAATATGAACACAATCGTTACCAAACAGCTTAACAGCTAAGATTCACAGCTACTGGTATTTACAAAACATCGGTATTTATCTAGTACGGGCCCGAGGTCGAAAAACGATAAATATGCATTCACAACAGTGGTATTTTTCCTTACAATAACATTAAACAACACTTACCGATTTTCCTCAGATCACTCCTTTTCTTTTCCTAGCTTAGAAAAAGAACGAATTGGTTTTTGAATCTCTCACGATGGGTACACTACACTACACCCGCGAAACAATCGCGCTTAATTCTATGCAATCGCGTTTAAAAATCACCCGCACTTCTCGGTTTTTAGTTATTCTTTGTCATAAATGTTGCATTCAAATAACACATTCATTTTATTCTGAGATTGTAAACAAAGGTATATATTGGTACCCACTTTATAATTTCACATAAACAAACACTGTTAAAAAAATTTCTGTACGGCACTGCTTTAAGTAAAAAAATACTCCGACAATCGCGATATACATAAGCAAAACCGCACTTCCGAATTTAGTTATATTCTTTTCACATAATTCACGGAACTAAAAATATTTTTCACATACTTCGCGACAAAAAAAAAATTCTCACGCACAACAATAATACTGAAGTGACAAAATTTAATAATTATATATTTTACATACAGATTTACGCGTGATAAAGAACATTTAATTGAACTTGATATATTAATTTCACTGTTAAAACAAATATCGATCGAAAATTTTCGGTTTTAAACGATAAAACTTCAATTTTGTTATTTTTAATAAGTAAACAACGCGAATACGGGTCGTGACTAATCTTTCAAAATTCCAACTAGCGGTAGAAAAATTAAGTTTTAATAAAACACCATCTATCGAATGACAATCTAAGTTTTTGCTAACAAGATATTTACGTACGTTATTTAAATTAATTGCAATCAGAAATATATTTTTATATCAAAGGAGCTCGCAAAAATTAATTAAACTTGCAAAGCATTTTTGTACTTAGACACATTTCAATATTTACCTATTACAAATAGAATATTTTAAACATTTTTTGGACTTTGCTGAAATTCATATTATTTTTTTGTTGCATTGTATACCTAATTAGATACTTAAATTTATTTTCACTTCTAAAATATATTGTAATCAACTTAATTATTATTGACAAATACTTATCATTGTACATATTATATTTTTGCAACATGCAACCAACATTATTTTATTTATTCGCTTGCTACAATTGTAAATGTTTATATTATGAAAATTTAAAATTTACAACTGTCAACTGCTGTTACTATGTACAACTATAGAAGCAAGATGATCAACATTATCATCATCATCAGCTTCAAACCAAGATGGAAAGCGACATCATCAACATCGATAAATCAAGATGGCAAACATTGTCAACGGCACCAAATCAAGATGAACAACATTGGCAACGGAACCAAATCAAGATGGATAACATCAGCAACAAATGGTTTTCATCAGCAACCAAGAGCAACACCGACACGCTACAACTCGCTATACTGGCACGTATTCCCAAAGACATCAGACTCACTTGATGCGCGGCAAAGAATGCACAAGCACTCGCTATACTGGCACGTATTCCCAAAGACATCAGACTCACTTGATGCGCAGCAAAGAATGCACACACAGGCCCCACTGGAGAACTACATACTCCAAAGCTGTCTAACGCAACAGACACGCCGAAACTTCAACGCTGGAGAACTACTCCAGAGCTGTCGGACACCCAAATATGAACGCACGCACACATCTCGAGCACACAAAAACTCACCTCGTCTCATCGCTACGCACGTCTTTGAACGAGGAATGATTTTGTTGGGACACTGTCCCATCCTTCGTGTTATGCTTATGACTCGCACTCTGTCTCGCATACCCAAGGAGCTGCTCAACCACGACAACACGACGTCTACACGACACGGTCAACACGACGCTGTCAACACGTCACTGTCAACACACGCTGTCAACACACGCTGTCAACACGACGACAGTCAACGAAAACTTCGAAAACGCCAACGCAAGCCAACTGCACAGTTCTGTAAATTCGACAAGAATGTTTAGATGCCAATTACACTGCACAGCTTATCGGACTCCACGGACTACACTGACTCCACGGACTCCACAGATTTGTGTACTAACAAGCCTCACCGACACACTGCAATTGTCAACGGGCTGAACGGGAACACTGTTTCCAAAGCAACCACATCTTGATCCGTCGCAATCATCATCAGCAACTAGGCAACAATCCAAATAATTCAAGTCAAACCATCTCTCCAAAATTGTAACGACCACAACAATCTTCAGCAACGACTGCCTCAGCTCAACCACAACATGACGTTCTACCAAGGTATCGTGCCATCTTCGATACCACTTGGAGGGGAGGAATGTGGTAGACCACATCTCGAAATTTCTTTCGAGCGCGCGCCTAGCGACGGCAAGTACATTTGTTTATCGCTAGGCCGAGTTCATCGCCCGCAACGTCAAACAAGTGACAATACTCCTCAACTGGGTATGACACTTCAAATAAATAAGTCTAGAAAGTTCGAGGACATTGAACTTGCTACCCCCAGCGCAGCACTATTTAAGGGAGTCTACACCTCTACACGTCGTCACTTCATTTCCGTATTTCCGTCACTTCGATTCGTCACTTCACGCCGCCGTTCTCGACCACGCCGTCTCGCCGACACTTCATCTCTCGACCACCGGTCATCTTTCGACCCCGCGAGCACGATGGTACTTCACCATGCGAAGATTCGGACACTTCGAACACACCCGCTAACTCGCTCGTTATACCTACTCATCGTGAGAAAGTTCCTTTGTAAGTTATTTCATCAATTGTAAATTTACCCTTAAGCAAACTATTAATTGTGATCAATATACTCATTGTAACTTTTGACCATTCTTTCTTCTTCTCTCTCAACCACTGTCATTGTGTTCTTATTTCAAATCATATCCACTTGGGATAAAGTAAACTATCTTTACTGGTAACCCCTCTGGTTACCACATTTATTTAATAGTAACCACTCTGGTTACTAACTACTTTCGATTGGTAACCCCTTTGGTTACCAATCAGCTTTAAATCATTAAAACCAGACAATGCTGTGCAGACTTCTTATCGTTGAAGTGCGAATTGACGAGTTTGATAAATTTCTCATGGATCCCATTATCATATCTTGACAAAATTGAAATGGAACCAATCGGAAGTCATCCTTATCTTATGTAAAAAGAATAATCGAAATTGGTCAACGTGATAAAAATAAATTGTTGAAAATACATAGAAAAGATCATGTCGAATTGATAACCTCCTCCGGTTTTTGTTATTTGAAACACATGTATTTTATTAGATATATGATGTACCTATGCCATTAAGATATGGCAGAAATCGCATTAAAAATCGGGTAAATTCCGTTGAAATGAAAATTTGTATCAGGACGATCTGTGACAGGATAATAATTTAGGACACCATAAAATAATTTAATATTGAAATATCTGTCATTTATTGTATAAAAGTTGAGATGGTTTGGCCATTTGGGAAGAACTAATGAAAAACATCTGACGATGAAAATATACATAGCTGACAGAAATGGACTTTGATGTTGGCACGACCATGTGTACGATTTTTTGAAAGAAGGAAATGTAAGAAGCTTTAAAAACAGACAAATATGTATGTGACGATGGATTTTTCTATTTTTTAATAAAATTGTCAACAGTAGTTCTCTTAAGTTGGTGTTTTTTTTTAATTAAAAATTGGAAAAACTTGAATCTTGCCTTGAAATTATGTCAATATATTGAGAGAAATAAATTCTCTTGAACAAATCGACAGTTGGAAAGTTTTAGTTTAGAAGTTTTTAACCTAGTGATGCAGCTTATGTTCGCATCTAGTTGTGTGTATTTATCTGTATTACTATTAATTTACATTCTATTGTATCTTCTTCTTCTTCTTCAATGGCGCTACAGCCCATAACGAGCCTTGGCCTCCGTCAGTCTTCGCCTCCAGCTTCTTCTATCGTCTGCAGGAACTCTCCAACTGCCCGGCACTTGTAATAGTTGGGAAGCATCCCTTCCAACTTCGTCCTCCCATCGCAGCCGCGGTCTTCCAACCTTTCTTCTTCCACCTGGATGTCCACACAGGACTTTCTTTGGTATTCGCTGTGGTGGCATTCTTTGTGCATGTCCGGTCCATCTCAATCTGACATGCACAGAGAGCCTGGGAGTCTTATAGATGGCATAGAGCTCATTATTATATCTAATCCTCGAGGCGTCACCATCAGGTACAGGTCCTAGGATTCTACGAAGCACTCGTCTTTCAAACGTGTCCAGCATTTCAGCAGATCTGGCTGTAAGTGTCCATGTTTCACATCCATATGTCACAACTGTTGTAATAATTGTCTTGTACAGTGTGATTTTTGTTTTCTTATGGACGTTTCTTGATTTGAACACCGGCAGAAGGAAGAAGAATGCTCCGTTACCCGTTGTTATTCTGTTTTTTTTATTTCCGTTTTATCCTCATTATCTTTGTTGATTGTGGAACCCAGGTATTTGAAGTCTTCAACAGTTTCGAAGTCATAATTGTTTTTCAAATTTAGTAGAGATGCGTGTCAAGATATAAAAATGTGGGCTTTGGTAATCTCTGCATAGCTCGCGAGAGGCATGGCGTGATGGTATGTATTTGAACCACATAATATATGACATTATTTTAGTGTGGTTACGTTGAAATTGTGTCACGAAAATTCCCTCCCCCCCCACCTCTCCTGTGTAGTACCTATTCGTTGTACGAGGAAGTAATTTTGTTTCTACTCTTCAAGTCGCCGTGAAAACGTACATAACAACCAACAAACAACCGACCAAGTTCTGTTTTAATTTAAACATTACGAGACGCCATTCATTTGCACGTTTCAGTTGTTGCTATAGTGAGCCAGGGCCGCATTTACTTACCCCATCGCCCGGTAAACTCGGGCAGGATAAGGCAATGTAGGCGGGTCAAATGCAAACTTTGAAACTATTGTATGAGAATGTACGTAATTAAAGATTACAATCGTGTGCGCCCGAATTAGTGTATATTTGAATCGAGCATTACATAAAATACTATGGTTTATTTGATTTTACAAAAGAGTGAGAACATTGTGTGAAAACGTATAGAGCCAATGTTTAGATTTATAAAATACCTATCATTTAAAAAAACATCAAAGCCTTATATGTTATGGATAAAAAATCTAGAGAAAACAGGTATTATTAAAAAAATATATTACGAAAAAGTACACAAAATTAAAAAAAAGTGTATCGTGCCAATTTATAAACAAATAATGAGAGAATAATATATATTTTTGTTGAAGACGTAACTTTTAAGAGTATGGCGTAATGAGCATTCAAAAAGTACCTTGGGGCCTATCCCGTCACCTTGAGACCCTGAACACAAAATTTTTAATATTTTATGATTGCATATATTTATTTAGATTTTTATGCATAGCTACTGAGAATCAATTATATTTTTTGGCAATGTTGTAATATTATATGTAGAACATGGAAATCGAGGTACCTACAGGTATACAGTCTACAGGTAAGTGAGGTTAGGCACCTACATATACATTGGTACCTACTATTTCTCTTCAAGGATCAAGGGTTTTCTTGATCTATATTAAAAAATTACATACAACCACACGCTACTTCTCTTCAAGGTTAGGCTTTCTTGACCTATATTGAAATATTACACACAAAATCATGCGCAATTTCTCTTCAAGGGTAGGCCTTTTTGACATATATTGAAATATTACTTATAAAACCATGCGATATTTCTCTTCAAGGGTAGGCTTTCTTGACATATATTGAAATATTCGCTTTAAGCTTTTTATATATTTATTTTATTAAATTATTACGAATATAAAACACAGTTTTAATCCACAAATTGATTAAAACTGTGTTTTATATTCGTAATAATTTCATTATAAACTTCCACTCTGTAAACGAAACAACATTAAACTTAATAAATACATTTATTTTGCTTCACATCCATGCATCGCATAGTAGATATTTTCCTATCGTTTGGGCTTCGTTGATTTCTTTATTTTAGCATCCCATTTACTTTATAATCGTACGAACTTTTTATATGGCATTTTCCATTTCAATCCATTATTTTCAGCCTTGTTTATTTACTTCGTCAGACGATGATAATTTTTCTCTAAAGTACCTATATATTAACTAATATTCTATTGTATTCTTTTTGTCACTTGCTTTACAATACATTCTGAGTAATAACAAAATGAAACCTAATGTATACCTAGGACTTTGTATTTATGAGGTGAATAAATGAAAGAACTGGAAAAATTATTATTGGTATTTTTTTACAATATTCATTTTATTTTTTACGAGAAAAATACTTTTACAATGAACAGTGGTTGGTACTTACATAAATAAAAAACCTGCTTACTTTTCCACCACCGTTCAGTCTGCACCTGGTGCATCAGCACATTTTGAGTATGTATTAAATCTGTTCCTGGTAGTGAGTAGTTGTCAGTGCTGTGTTGCGTTGCTGGCTGAGGAGAGTAGCCTCACCGCCTGCACCCTTCCCCGATACACTACCGCCCCTTTTGCACTGAGAGCATTTTGAAAATATTCACAGTATAATGAGAACGAATCGCTATGAAAGCGTTTCCGGATGCGAAATGTTTTGGGGGCAGAATGCACCCCGACACGGACCCTCCCCCACCCGCAAAAGCTTCCGCCCAACTACCCCTGAAACCCGCATGTTTAACTGAACTGGAATCCCTTGTTGCCAGTCAATACGAGGCCAGTAAGGTGACGAGTGTTCGCACGAGACAGTATCACTAGGCTGTTGCAATCAGCCGAGTCAATTTAAATAAAAACAAGTGAGAGTCGATAGAAGAGGCCTTCATAGTGCAGTGGAGATAAGAAGGTTAAGGAAGAAGGTCTTTCTTTTAAGTCGTTTGACTTCTCTGTCGATCCCAATTTCGAACTTTTCGCTAAGAACCTACCTTTGTAACGGGGAATAATGCGGAAGGTCATCATCAGCCCTGAGTGGACCTTGGCTGAATCCAGGAGTCTCCACCATTCCCGTTGCCTTCGATCTCCAGTTTCTGATATTTATTGTGGAAGCATCTGCATCGACACCATCCATCGAGTCCTTGGTCTTCCTGGTCTCTTTCGACCTTGTGACACAGAAAGTGTGAGGCGTTTCTTGGGGTTGTCGTTGTCCATTCGGATTATGTGACCAGCCCATCTTAAGCGCCCTATCTTGATGGAACTGATCACATCGGGCTCTTCATAGGTCTCGTAAAGTTCCCTGTTGTATCGACGACGCCAACCGTTATTCTCTTTTATTGGCCCGTAGATCGTTCGAAGGATCCTTTATTCAAAAGCCGCTATAATGCGGATGGTATGTATTGTTTTAATCGTAATAATCGATAATTTGATAAGTACGCAGGTGAAAAATAGGTATGTTCTAAATAAATTACCAAATTAGATCGGATTCGAGTGTACAGACTATGGATACTGGTTACCTTTTTAAATGGCAAAATTCGTGCCAAAGTGTATTTTCCGAGTTCCTACCCCATATTTCCAGCCCACAAATAGTAAAAAATGGGATTGGGGCTAAAGGAGCCTAGCCAGTAAAGTTGGGCCCACCCTAGAATACTGGGCAATAGGTCGGTGCCCCCTTCAATTCTTACCTCTGTAAGAGCCAAGAGGACGCCTTAATATCTCGCTCGAACGGTCAACCGTCGCGGAGATTCAGCTTTAGTCATCACATGTGGTGAGGATTTCTGCGAATAGCTTCTTTAGAAATTTGCGTACCAACGGTTTGGGTGGATCACCATGTGCGGTGAAGGCTCGGTTTGAATCGCCAACACGAGTACTAAGAGAAGGGAGAGTGCCCCGGCAGCGACTTGTCAGTGCTTCATCCAAGATCCAAGCTGCAGGACCCCTCCGTAGGTGTAGGGCTCTTTGTGTTAGTAGGATGATGTATGTTGGATAGTATCCTTGTGTTGTTCGAAGAGCAGTCATCTCGGATATGAACAAGACTAAAGTCCTATAACGTGCCCAATGGGGTGGAGTGTGCACGTTGCATCCGTACGTTGGATTTTTATCACTGGAAGAGATCACTAGTCTGATTACTATACCTGTGCAAGTAAGCTTTACACACACCTATATAATACATGAGCACAGTGGGAGGATATGGGGTAAATGGTAGATAGATATACAGTTATGTAAGTACATAGCTTTCAATTTTATTTTTAAACGAGAACAAAGCTGTTATGTTTTGAGTTTTACCTACTAGATTTTTAATCATGCCCCAGCCATGGCGACCAATTTAAAGTGGTATCACAGAGTAATATGCACAAAGATATAAATTATATGTAACTGTCTGCTGTTGTTTAAAATTAAACGCTGTATATTTAAAATTATTATTATTTTACACCATTGTTTAAAATTAATAAATTTATGAGTCATATTCTGTTTCATTGTTCTTTTATTAAAACAGTCGTTGTGTAATGCCATATATTCGCCATTTAAAAACATTTTATTTTTTGATATATCAAATTCAGATTTATGTCATGACGTTTTGTTATATTTTATATGTACAACAACGTAAATGATAAATTCATAAAGAAGAAATTCATAGAGTTGTCTATGGAAAACTAATCAGCTCTAGGTCTATGCACTTTACACATATGATGTAAATATGAAGTCGATCGGACTTATAGTTTGAGCTTTAGAGATGACACAAAAAGGGCGTACGCCGTACGCCATATATACAAACACATCACGACGAAACTCACAGTGTGAACTCTCTACACTGTGCTCTACATGATACCCGTCGAGAAATTGGTGTAAAAGAATACCCTTAAAAATTGTTAAATCATGACTCTCCACTATTCCATAGTGTGGAGAGTAAAAACAATGATTTTTTTTGTTTTATCGTCAATGCCAACCAATAAATAAGCATATTATTACTCCTTCCCTTCACTGAAAAAAAAATTTTTATTTATTTGTCGTTTTCTTTGCACAGCAAAGGCGGGTTTATTGCCATGAAGCAATTCATTTCAACCGAGTATCAAGTAAATTCTGTACAATAGCAATATACAGACGTCAGACAGGAAAGGAATTGGAGGCGTAGTAGAAATATTCAAGAATTACTTGATATTTTTACAATATGGAATAGTGGAGAGTCATGATTTCACAATTTTTAGGCATATTTTTTACATCAATTTCTCAATGGGTATCGTGTAGAGAGTGCACACTGTGAGTTTCTTCGTGATGTGTTTGCATGGCGTACAGCGTTCGGCGTACGGATTGTTTTTTTGTGACATCTCTACAGCCCATACTATAAGACCGATCGGGTAGGCAGTGAGAACCGAGCATTCTCCTATCTTGACACATACATCGCCTCATCAACATTAATACACTATCTTATACATGCTCATCTTCCTAGTAATGCAATTTTACTTAAAATTTCTCAACAGGTATCATGTAGAAAATACATACTATGAGTTTCGTGACAATGATTTTGTGTGTATGGTGTATTGTGAAAACTTTTCTCCTTTGGGAATCTTATATTTGTTTAAGAATCTAATAGAAATATTCTTCATAAAAATGCATTTTAGAGATTGTCAACCTTTCAAGAAAAAAAAATGAACGTTTAATATGGTGTGGTGTTGGCCACAACCCACTTGTTTTTTGTTTTATCTTAAATATTTTTATGGATTAAGATGAGCATCACCTAGTCTCTTCCATAGTATAGCTGCTAGTTATTGAAATTAATATTCTGTAGAATGAATGGGAATGATAAGTGTGTATTTTTTTGGGTAATTGTCTTTGTAAAAGTCTTTGTGCTCAATTTATAGTTCTACTAGTTCGCGTGAATTGCAATTATAAATTCACTCAACCTTACCGAAAAATCGGAGGTCGAATTTAAAAAAAAACTCCTTTGGACACCCGTACAAAAGTCAATTTACGCCCTGACCGTAGTACGTATAATGGGCGCTAATTTTTGTCTTTTGACTGTTGAGTAATCCTCAATATACGTGTTGCTACACAATATACGATTAGATATATATTATAATATTGTTACTTACATAATATGGTCCACGATAAATTTCCCCAACTTTAAATTACCAACACGAAATGACACTAAATTAGGTACACAGTACACTCACCCAAATAGGTATAAAACACATATTGATGTCAACCTAAACGTGCATTTATTGCGAAAAAGGTCGGTAGCAAAAAAATGGTACAAAGCGTTTATTCGCAAAAAATTACATTGTATATTTTTTACTCTCAACTAATGTATAAATGGTATGATGATGTCGTGAGTAGAGCATAATTATTCGCGTTATTTTTTTTTGAAAAGGGGTGTTTTGTTTTGTAAAAAAGTGGTGTTATTTTTTCAATTAAATGATGTTATTTTTAATAAACCGGTGTTATTATTCGTATTATTTCTTTGGAAAAGGGGTGTTGTGTTTTGTAGAAAAGTGGTGTTATTTTTTTCAAGTAATGGTGTATTTTTTAAGAAACCGGTGTTATTATTCGTATTAATTCTTTGGAAAAGGGGTGTTGTGATTCGTATTCATTCTTTGGAAAAGGGTGTTATATTATATAAAAGTGATGAGTTATTTTTAAGATATCGGTGTTAATATTCGCGTTATTTCTTTGGAAAGAAAGTGTTTTATTTTGTATAAATGTGATGTTATTTTTAAGAAATCGGTGTTATTATTCGCGTTATTTCTTTGGAAAGAAAGTGTTATATTTTGTATAAATGTGATGTTATTTTTAAGAAATCGGTGTTATTATTCGCGTTATTTCTTTGGAAAGAAAGTATTATGTTTTCTATAACAGTGATGTTATTTTTAAGAAATCGGTGTGATTATTCGCGTTATTTCTTTGGAAAGAAAGTGTTATATTTTGTATAAATGTGATGTTATTTTTAAGAAATCGGTGTTATTATTCGCGTTATTTCTTTGGAAAGAAAGTGTTATATTTTGTATAAATGTGATGTTATTTTTCAGAAATCGGTGTTATTATTCGCGTTATTTCTTTGGAAAGAAAGTGTTATATTTTGAATAAATATGTTATTTTTAAGACATCGGTGTTATTATTCGCGTAATTTCTTTGTAAAAGAGGTGTTATATTTTCTATAAAAGTGATGTTATTCTTAAGAAATCGGTGTTATTATCCGTGTTATTTCTTAGGAAATAAAGTGTTATATTTTGAATAAATATGTTATTTTTAAGACATCGGTGTTATTATTCGCGTAATTTCTTTGTAAAAGAGGTGTTATATTTTCTATAAAAGTGATGTTATTCTTAAGAAATCGGTGTTATTATTCGCGTAATTTCTTTGTAAAGTGGGTGTTATATTTAGTATAAAAGTGATGTTATTTTTAAGAAATTGGTGTTATTTTTCGCGTTATTTCTTTGTAAAAGGGGTGTTATATTTAGTATAAATAAACTATAATATACTCATGACTACAGACCAGGAGGGCAAGTCGGTCCAATCGGCGAAATCAAAATCCTAGTGATTACCAAGGATATAATTATCATATGGAGTTATATACGAACATATACGAACAAATACGAACAAATCGCTTCTCAAACTCCTTTATTAATACAGCAGCCCGACTGTGGAACGATCTTCCGAATTCTGTGTTTCCATCTTCGAACAACCCGGGTCTTTTTAAAATCCGAATTAATAAACTCTTTTCTAGATTGCAAACCCCTCCCAACGCTACGTAGTGCGCTTCTTCGGAAGAGTAAAATGGACCCAAATCCTAATAGCTGGCGTCCCCTACGTAGACATGTTAAAAAAATATATATATGACATCTAAAGATATTGTAGAACTCCATATAATAATTATATCCATGGTGTGGGTTGTCGTAAGGGTTTTGATTTCGCCGATTGGACCAGACTTGCCCCCCATACTTGCCCCCCTGGTCTGTAGTCATGAGTATATTATAGTTTTCGGCACGTTACTTGTTTCGGGAAAACATCTTTGATGTATATTATTATATTGTTTATTGTATTTTATCCCCCCTAGGTTCTTTACAGAACACTTGGGTTCATCGTTACATGGTTCACAATTTAGAATATTATGGTCACAATAATTGATGTAATACCTACATTGAGATATATGAAAATCATATAGCACCCCGTTTTGGTTGTGAGCAAATTTGTAATTAATTTAAGTAGTGGCCTTCTAATTTGTTTTAGAAAAACATCTCCAAAGGGGATGATAAAATTCGAATACCAATCATATAGGTGACCAAATACACGACATATCTATAATAAAACTACAATGTTGACTATAATTTATTGTCATGAGCCAATCGGCTCTTTTAATAATTTTTGTAAACAGAAAAAAATGTATTTGACTGATGTAATGAAATATATTAATTGTTTCAGGTGACCGCACCAGTACGGTGTTCGGCTCTGTGATAGACGGAGTATTCGAGGGTAAGATAGTCGCCAGACACGGGTCTTACTTCGTGGAGAAGGCCCATCACTACTTCCCTCACAACCGCACAGACAACGTCCACTCTGTCATATACAGGGACCAAGATGTCAACGATCCCTACGAACATATAAGAGAGGGTAAGTCTATGCTATTTAATACATCAAAATCTTTATGTCCCCCTTTGAAAATAAATGCTACAACACATCTCGTCTTAGCGAACTATATGATTGGTTGAGGAGTCCAGAAAGAATAATGGTACAAAATCATTCCAAGGACGCTATAGTTCTATTGAAGGGTTTGTGGAGCAAAGTTGACAATTAAAACTAAATATAGCCCAATGAAAAGTCCAATTACACACCCGCTATGAAACCGGTAGGTACCTACTGGTCATTTCTTTAGACTATATTTTGTTTTAATTGTCACCTCCGAGGATGATGATGTAACCATCGAAAGCGATCAGGCTTATTGTATCTCATACGTGGATTAAAACTGTTATATTCGTAATATTTTTGTCTTAATTAATTTACCCAGAGTGTCAATTCTCTGTTCTCTGAGATTCATATGTCAGGAGGCAGTTTATTCCTCATAGAAGGCCACTTTACCCCAAAACTGTGATCAAATAAGCAACTTATTGATTTCTTCAAAGAATTGGTATTCTGTGATTCAGACAATCTCAATGTAGGATGTCTTCCTGATGGCACATCCTTTTGACACATTTTGATCGTAGTGGGGAGCCAAGTCATTCAAAGCCTTAAATCAATATAGTTCGTTTAAAATAGGCGAAGAGATCTTTGTATATCTAACTCGGAATAATAACTACTTGTATAAATGTATTATTTGTTTGGTTTACTAGCGGCAACGTATGATGGTCATTTTGACGTTTTGGACTCTCGTGTAGTTATTGACAGCTAAGCTCGGAGGAAATATATTGACATTAATTTTATTTCCCCACGCTTAGCTGTAAACAATAACGAAACTTCATGAGAATCCCAACGTCATAATGGCTTTCATACGTTGCCCCGAGTATAATAATTAAACGTTGTTTATTTTTCGTATATCCAAGCTCAGTTACGTTATCAGTTTGGCAAAAGACCTCATAAAATACGCAGTGAACTTAATGATGTGTGAAAGTATAATTGGCTGCGACACCGAATATCTTTAATGGGACATAATAAGTTGGCAGAGTAGGGTAGTGTGTAGTGGAGTATCTAACTATGAAGGACGACAGCCTCCACTTGTGGATCCTTGGCTCATACAGCCCGGCCGGGTCCGGTCGATGGGGTTTTAATTTTCATATGCGGGACGCGACGGTAGTTTATTTATTTTTTCTATCTATTAAAAGATCATTTGTATGCACGGCGACATATTCAACAGTCGGACGGGGCAATCTCTCCAGAACTGTACGACGATATTAATACGAGGGTCTCACGTTTGCCGAAATAATTGCGTAGTCTTTTGGCGAAACTCGAAATAAAATACTGTTAAAACGTGGACTTTTTTCTATCTCGAAATAAACTCGATTCACGGGATGAAAATGGAATCACGATGGAAGAACTGCCGATCGCCCTAGCCAAGATTTTAGTTTTGAATAATGGATTTCTAAACAATTCCGATAATAACAGCCTGGTTTTTTTTTTCGATATCTCATTTTAGCTGGGTATTCGAAAGAAATTTCTGTTTGGCAAAAAAATTGCTACGTTTATAGGGTTCGTAGCTGTGCCCCTCAATAGCTGCACTTTACATATCCTCGACAGTTCTCGAAGATTTGCGAATATTATCGCCGTTCGTAAAAAACCAACCGAGCAGCCATTCATGCGTAACCGTCTAATTGAATACATTGTCAGGTTTATCGTAATTTTATTTATTCCAGCCCTTGACATCACGAACAGCTGAATTATTATTTAATTTTATTAATATTCAGATGAATATAATAATGTTCATGCAAAAGTTATCTTTTAATTTATACTCTTTTTCACTGTGAATTTTATATCAAATATTGAACTGACTTGAATATCATATTTGGGGGTAGATGTTTAAATAATAAATCTATTGAACACGCACATATATAATCTTATCCTTCTGACAGTAAAATCTATTAAATAATCAATAAACATACACCCCCAAAGGTGTAATTAAGTGTAATATGTGTATTCAGAATTAATAATGCCCCAACGTTGTTTCTGTCAGGTTCATACATAATGTCAAAGTGTTATAAAATATCAGTGATAAGATATTTTTAAAACATTATCGTTCTGTCTAGAAGACATATTTCTTAATGTAAACCGCTTTAATTAATAGTTTTTTAAGGGACGTCACAAAAACAAGATAAACTTATTTCGTTAAACTAACTAAAGCCCTTACTCTTAAAAAAGGATACTTATTAGAAAAATAAATTATCGAGGCATTTATTTTTTGTGTATTTTCTTTAATGTTGTTCATAAACTTTTAAACTATTTTTACTTAGCAGTAGTAACTTTTGTTTTAATGCCATTCTTCGGTACAAAACTTCACAAATAGTTTGAAAAAAGGAGAATTTTTTTTACTAAACATTTTAAAGTTGATATTAGAATCTGAATACCTTAAATATTATGTTTCATTTATTTATATTATACATTCTTGTCTATATTGTATTGCTAAAATTAATATTAAACTGTGATGAATATTTAAATTAATAAAACTCTTCTTTAGCACATACATATACAGTAGCGATTTAATTTCAAAACAGCAATTTATTCCGACTAACCAGAATTTTCATCAAAGAGGAACGAAAATTTCCAGAGAAAAAACTTCATCACAGAAATCAAACGACATGCTACTGTAATATTGCTGTCATTTTGTTGTAGAATAAAACTTTAGACTAATAAGATATGATTTTGTTTTATTTGAAAAAATATTTTTGACAATCGTCCGTCTGCTGTTTCGCAGAAATGACAGTTCTAATAATGTATTTTTTGTCAACATTATTTTAATCGTCTCGTTAAATTGTACTCCTACATACATACTGTATGCCTGTCTCTCTGCTTGAAGGGAAAATTTGAATAACTTTTCCAGTTGAAAGCTCTCTAACGCTTTAATTTATATTTTGTGTTTTTATAATGTCTGGTGTTTGTCTATACATATGAAAGTATACATATATCGACTAACAATAACATAAATTGTTATATTTCAAAACGCCAATAAACATATCATACTTGCAATTTATTCTAGTGAAATTGTTAGCTCTTTTATTTTCAAATATCACCCAGACCATGAAACAACTAATAATGATGTTACTTTATTTATTTATTTATCTTCTTGTACAATTTGTACTGGTGAGTTTATTGCCAAACGACAATTTCTTCCAACCAACCAGGTTGATGGTAGTATACAATACTATGTGTACTGTGGCAATAAGGTTATGACGTGACAAAAAAAAATATAATACAGATAACAAAGAAAAGCAAAAAAGATTGAATATAATAACAGTTCAAGCAATGATAGGAAAACAAAAGGATAAGGAGACGAGGAAGAAATCAGGTAATATCAAATCGATATTTTTTCTTTAGCCTTTTTTGAATATGTTACGTAATATCAGGACTAAGACTATTCCATAGCCTTATTTATCATTTAGAAAAAATAACAAATGATTCAGGCACGATATTCTTTCTGTGTTCTTCAATTTCCTTCTTCCTTTATTCATTGCAGTCATCGATCGGTATTAATCGTAGTCGGTATTTTTTTGTCTCAGAATTATTTTAAATTTATTTAGGAAGAGATACCAATAAATCCGCATTAGTTCGCGTGCTTGTTTATGAATTCAATAAATAAATTGACATATTATGCAACTTGTCTCGGAAGTCTTTTTGCAGTGGTCAATAAGATCTATTTGCTATAATAAATCAGTTTTCATCGCCCTTGAAGTATATACCTATTGTTTTTACTGAGATCAACAGCATTCTCCGTCTTAATTATTAATTTATGATTGTCACCTATTATAGAATTCAGTACTATCTAATACTGAGTCTAGCTAGTACTGAACCAGAAACAACTATATAGACCAGATAATCGGTGACGTGCGCTGTAGCAGTTACAAAGAGATGAAGAGACTGGCGGACGATAGAGTTAAGTGGAAAGATCGAGTGTTTGGTGCAGACCAATCCTAGGATTGTGACCCAGAAGAAGAAGACTAGCTATAGGCGCCTACTTGGAGTTGATTTGTCATCGACTTATTCATATATATATATATATATATTTACATACTTTTTGTTCGCTTTACTTCGTCCCTTTGTGCTTTGCCCGTGTAAGACCCTACAGTTGATACTTTTATATTATGAACGTGGAATTCTTTCTTAGCTTTGTGACCTAAATTATCAAACTTTCAAAGGATATTTTCCATATTCTTGTTGACAACTTTTTATCCGTGTTTACGAAAACTCGTTTTGGTTTGTCAACTTTACATCATTATTAAATTTTAAAATTATTCTCAGTCTCGTTTATAAAAGCGTTCATTATTATTATTTATTCAACGACAGTACTTTGAGTTCGACATTTCAAAATAATAGTTTATTAAGAGCTTAAGGAATGTTATAAAGTATAAATACCTACAATGAAAGTAAACCCTAAAATGGTCCCACATTGAATATAATGAACAATGAACGTCTATATTAAAAAAAACTCATATTATGTGGATTGAAACTGTATATTTTATTATATTCGTAATAATTGTAAATGTATGTGTTTACTCCCATTAGGAAATTTATACTAACCAACCAACATGAAGTTTCAATTAAAATATTTTCTTAAATATTCTTAAATAAAATACAGGGTGTCTCAAAAGAAAGTTTATATTTAGTGGATCGATCAAGAAAAGTAAGCCGTGTATTGAAAAAATGTTTATTAATTATTAAAGTACACAATTTGGGAATTTATTTCTTAAAAATAATATCGTCCAAATGTAGACCCTCGCGTTCGCAGAACTCATTTAATCCAACAGTAAAATTACTTATGACGGCTCGTCAGGTGGACTCAGTGATGGTTACCATTTCGTGACGGATATTTTCTTTCAAATGCGCCAGGGAAGTCGGTTTGTTGGCGTAAACTTTAGATTAAAGATAACTCCATAGGAAAAAAGTCCATGGAGGTTAAATCAGGACTGCGTGGAGGCAAATTTATGTCACCTGGGAAATTTTCACGACTCGTGGCAGAGATGTATTGGACGTGTGTGACGTTGCTCCGTCCTGCTGGAACCATGTTCTTATAGCCAGGAAAGTTTTGCAGTTCAGGCACTAAGAAGTCGTCTAACATCTCCACATAACGCTCTGAATACAAATATAAACATTCTTTTGAGACACCTTGTATTTTCAGTGTTAGGTACAATAAAATATTTAAAAGAAACTGAGAGACAGCTGAAAAAGTAATATTTTTATACTTTTTCAGCTTTTTAAGTTGGCGTCAATCGAACTAATCTAGTGACGATTTGAGAACTTGATTCAACACACGTTATACTACACTTTTATACAAAACATAAACAATTATAGCACACTGCCATTATGCAATGTATTTCTGCCAACCAGATTACAAACTATGACAATATTATGTATGTATGTACATTAACAAATGAATGTTAACGATATATTACACTGAGATTAAATAGAAAAAAAAACATGAAAATAATTCATAACAAAAAAAATAGAGAAAGGACAATGTGAGGATATCGGGATCAGGTGTTTAGGGATATTATTTCTTTATTTTCGTTTTATTTAGGTAGGTCATGTTGTTTTTATAATGATTATTATGTCGGCCTTCGTGGCTCAGTTGGTTAGATATCTGACTGTTGAGCCAAGGGTCCCGGGTTCGATTCCCGGTGGAGACATAGTAAGTCTCCAGAATGTGGAAACTTGTTATTGGGTGCGTGTTAAATTAATATTTGACATAGTACATACCTACCTGTTAGTTGCCCAAGAAGCAATATTCAATAAATAAATAAATAAATAAGTTAGTTTAATCGGGATCGGGTGTTTAGGGATAAATATTTCTTTTTATTTTCGTTCTATTTAGGTAGGTCATGTACCTATAGTTGTTTTTTGTTTGTTGATTTGAATATACAAACAAAGGCTATAAAGGCTAAAATAGACCGCCGTGGCACAGTTGGTGAGCCGTTCGGTTTCTGTGCGGGCGTCCTGGGTTCGATTCCCAGCAGAAGAGAAATTAATTTCAATTTATTTCTCACGCAAATGTTGCTTCTCCGGGCTGGAAACACTGGTTTGGTTAGTTGGAAGAAATTTTCATGCGGCAATGAACGCGCCACTTGCGCAGGGTGCAAGAAAATGTTCATTATTATTATTATGAAGGCTTACACGTACATAAGTGAGCACCTCCTTAATGATAATAATTATCGTATTCAAAGTTTCCTGCCTTCTATTTTATTTAATATACTTAAGCCATATTCAATAAGGCACCCAAAGGTATCTCTCGTTAACGGATTACTCTACAATTTGAATAGAATTTTTCAATACAAGAGATATTCAGAATTGCAGGTCTAGCAAATATTCTACCATCATATTATAGCCGTTCAATTTTTTTCTTCTATATTATGATTATCCAACTGTCGATTTGTTCAGGAGAACTTTGTTCTCTTAACATATCGACAATGTATCAAGCCAGAATACGCGAGAATTGTATGGAGAGGTCTACTTTTTTCATGGCTTTTCCAACTTTGAAGTCAAAAAACACCAACTTAGAGGCTTCGCAGCATATATGTTCCATACACGGATTTACTCAGAATTCGGAGTAGAACATTTCGTGTGTCTGTGTGTGTGTGTCTGTGTGTGTGTGTGTCTGTGTGTCCGTCCCCCCCTTATAACTTTTGATCCGCTCAATTTACAGAGCCTAAAATTTCAGAATATATAAACAGTTACAGGCCTACAAAACTTTTATACTCGGAATTTTGAATTTTTGTTTCAGTCAGGGGTTATCAACTTTTGAATTTTTATTTTATTTTTCCATATATCTCAGAAACCATAAACGCTAGAACGCTGAAAATTGGTACAAACATAGACAAATAGAAAATCTCAAATTAGTTTTTTCAAAAAAATTCCAGGGTTTCTCAAACATTTTTTATTAAGAAAAATATTTTTTTTATGATAAATTTATGAGTTTAACTGCCTATATTTCCAAAACTTTTACAATTATCGAAAAAAGCCGAAACACCCCAACTAGATAATTTAATTTTCTATAAAAAATATCAACATTGTAGTAGAAGATCTCAATTTTTTTTTAACAATTTTTTTAAAAATTGAATTTAGTGACGACATCGCTTCATACATTTTGTATGGCAGTCGCCTATACACAATATGTAAGAAGACTTAATAGTTTGTTACTTCATCTCCAAACATACATACATACCATCATGCAATTTGCATATTCTGGGTAGGAAAAAGGATCTTCCTCCATACTATCCTATCTTGACATACATACCTACATATGTTGTATAGAAAACAAAATATCTGAAAATATTCAATAATTTGTATCTATGGGTTTATAGTTTGGTACATATTCTTCAACTATACATACTATCGCTATCGACAGTTGGATCTCATGTGTTACATGCAACTAGTTATATAATCCTCCATCGTATTGTTATATATTCTCTGTATTCGTCTCATATCTTCAGCATTTTTCTAATTGTATGTACATATATTCTACGATGTACAATGTACAGATTTCGTCTAAAACGCCAACAAAAATTTAAATGATATTTTTATTGATAAACTTTTTAACGTCATTGGCTGGTTTACGTGATCACTTTATGCGCTTGCGCAACGTTCACCAATTCTGCCTTCTTATTGAGTTGTCAATGTAATTTTTGAAAGTTCTATATATTTTAATAATGAGAAACTCATCGTTTGAAAATAAGCTGTTTTTACCATCGCAATCTATGAAGTATCGAAGAAACCACGTTCCTTATACATGCGGTATCACCTCATAAACGTTCTCGCACAGATTTTACTCCTGAACTGCACCAGAATTATAGGTTCATTTTTGGCTTGATTACTTGTTTGTACTAATGTATATATAAATCGAATATTTTTAATGTTGCATATACGCAAATCAAGTTGCACAATTTAACAGTTAAAATAATTTAAACTTGCCTTACAAATTTATAACTCAATAAGTAAATATTTAAAAAATGAAATATAATTTACCTACACAAAAATGCAAAAACTGAACGTTATCAAACATTAAATACCTACACATATAATAAAAAATAGGTATATATTAATAACAATACACACTAACCATAACGGCATAATCCTAACAACGTTGGGTAACTAGCGCTAGGTGCGCGAGTGTACATTGCCTTATAAAAGGAAAGATTTTTAAAAGAAAATTATTGAGATACTCTGTGGCAAAGTGGCTGGTTGCGTACGAATCCTGCCACGACCGAGTTTGTTCACCCATAATATAGCATATATAGGATAGAATTATATGGACGTATTCACTTTTCAAAAAGTTGATATTTTTCTTAAATTATTTATTCTGGGAGACGGCCCACACCTTATGACATCTGGCCAACGATAGCTCCCGGGAAAATCCCGTTTTTCAGGAAGTAGATATACCAACCTAACTACTGACTGACTACTTACCTACCTACCTACCTTAAGAGACCTCGTGAAAGTTGGGATATAACTCATTATATATTGCTGCAGTGCAGTAGGAACAACTTGCATTCTCTATAGGAAGAGATCTATAGTGAAAATGGAAAAGAGGACATCAAGTTTTCAGGAAGACATCAAACAGGCCTTTCAATTATTATAATATTTTCTTATGTCGTATTGCTAACTTTTAATTGCATTTTTTTACTGTGAACAACTCCAACTGAATTCGTTTAACAAGTTCAATATTTTACTCATTTCTTACAGTAGATCCTTCAACTTGCACGGCTACTCAGGAAGTTGATTAAAATAAGATTAAGATCAACATCAGTCTTTGGGTTAAAATTAATTGAATTTTATGATTATTATTAATTTATACAAAAATATATAAAGATTGATAAGGAGGCCCGACCCCGGATGAACTGGGATAGAGGGGCAGGAAATGATGATGATGAAATAAAGATTTCATAATTTTGATCTTAACATTTTTTTATGATTAAATGTAGAGTGGGATTAAGATTAGACTATGATCGAGTACTGTTTATACACTTTTAAGATCAAGGCGAGATACGAACGTGTTATGAATAGTTCCCCAGCAGATCTGTCATCAATATTCCCGGTGTGTAAAGGCCTCTTCCATCTTCTTATACTCTCCGCAATTAAGTTCTTCCAGCTAACTGGATAATGTCATCAGACCATCTTTTTTGCCACCTCGGAACAGGCACAGCCTAGTGAGAATAAAAAAATATGTATTTATTTAAATTGTATTTTTTATAATGTCTGTAAGTGTCCCAAATAAAATAAAATAAAAAAAAATAAAAATAAAATTATTTGTATTATAATAATGTATTTTGGTTGTTTATAATAAAAAAAATGCTTTAACATATTGATATGATTGGTCGGAAGATATTGCCATTAGGCCATAACAAATTGTCAGTCGAAAATTTCTCTATGTGTATATCTAAATAACATAATATTCAATCCATATAAATGAAAAGAATGGATATATTTATAGTTTGCCGATATTATTATTTTATTCTGATATTTTTTGTTGTTTAAAGTATATCTTGTATCGGTTACTCTGGATTTCGCTTACTACACCGTGATTTTCGCATGTGTTCAAACAAATTATTAATTAATTTAATACACATACATAGATTAATCACAATACAACCCCTATTTTCCCTCGGTCCATTTCTCCCCTTAATCCGACCCTGCTCTCCCGAACTGTAACATACCCACTAAATACAGAAAGGTATCTAATATTATGTATTTTCCTTTATTAACAATGATCAATGACTATTCATCCTGTTGTACTGAATATATTGATTTTTGGTTTTATTTCCTTCGTATGGCTGCATTGTACATTGTTCAAAGTACAATACCCACCAATGTATAATGTTCAAGTTATTATATCTATTAGGTACTAGCTGGTTCCGACCGTTATACCTAAACGTTGTTAAATAAAAAAGAGAAACCTAAGGATATAAAAAAAACTTTCCTTCTATATTTTGAACATAGCCATAATGACTCTTTAGTTAAATCGATCTCTTAAAAGATAAACTCGAAACGTTCGTAGTTATATCTGGAGATACACATGCCTTTATCTTGATCTATTGCATACCAGCCGCCCCCCTAGACAACGTGTCATTAAGCTCAAGAAAAGAAACAAGTACAGATAACTCAATGTATTGAAGTGACAGTTGCCAGTCACATGACAACTGTCAATTCCATACATTTAGTTATCTTTTATGTTTCATTTTTTGAGCTAAATGACACGTTGTCTAGGGGGGCTGCTCATTGCACGTGTATATGTTAAATGGCTTGCATGTAGCTGGCAAGCAAGTAGATTGCACAACTTTTTGATTTTTGTCATGCAGTGTGCAATCTGGGTGGTGCAGGGTCGCAAACTGCATACTCCGCTTGCCTCTACTAAATTTTACTTGCAAATGCATTTTCAGTGTGTCAGTTTTTGGCCCATGCCATTTTTTGGAATGCATGTTACTTCTCCAATTTGATGGTGTGTGTATTAAGGAGTAAGTATGGTGGAGCGAAAATTCAAAAGTCACCCACCGACCCGATGTAGTGACCTTGTCAGTTCAGCTACGGCATCTTCAATTACCAAAACCCTTCGATCTGCCGATGACCGTCCTACACGGAAGTAGACTAGTTGAGTGAGTAGACGTTGAGTGATTGAGTGTAGTGCAATCATGAGGCTAATGAAGAAGAAAATAGCAATGCTCGGGATACACTACGACACTGACTCAAATATCACCACTAGTGTCGATGGCGTTCACGTAGTTAACAATTAGCTATAAAGTTCGATATCAGTGTATATTATATCTAGTTTCTCAGTTCTAGTTTTGAGTGTATTGGACACTCTTAAGTATTAATATTAGCTTTTCTTCATTTTTTTGTCTTTTTGAACATAATATAAACAAATATAATGCACACTGGCGGTCTTATTGCCATTATGTAATTTCAACAAAATTATATATGTACATCAACAAAAGAATGACAGCGAAAAAAAACAAAGGAAAATATACATTACATTTAGATTAATATAAAGAAAACATTTAAAAAAATGATTGGGAAAATAAGAAGAGCAAATCGGGATCAAGTTTTTAGGGATAAATATTCCTTCTTAAGTTTTTTTCTTGAAAATACAAAGTGAGTTAGACGACGCAATATCTGTACTTAGACTAATCCATTTTCTTCGATTCCTTTTTGCATGATCATGAGCTATACACAACAGGACTTGATGAAGACAGGCTTCAATACTACTCGATCATATTTATAGATTAGTCATGGACTTGTGTGCGATAGGTTCCCCCTCCACTGTGAAAATAAATTATAACAATTTTATTATGGCAACGAAATGGCTCGTACCCGAATAGTGCGTGTCTGTAGTCGCGTGAAATGGCGAATTGTATGGTTTTAATGGGGTTGACTAGTTTTGAGATGGTATCGCGGTTTTAAACTTTGCAAACATCAAACAACAAAACGAAATAACAATTTCTCAATCTGACTTTCAACCCCCTCCTTTCAACCCTCTTACATCCCCTTGCCGACCTTCTCGATACCAACCCCAACCTCCAGACGAACCTGCCTGATTAATCATTTCTGAGGAAAGCTATAATTAATCAATGATCGTGAAAAAATAACCGTTGGAGCGATAACGACGACTGAAAAATAAACCGCCTACTTGATATTTTTTTGTAGATGTTGGCGAGGTCGTGTGTCGTGTTCTAAACCTTGAACCATAACTAGATTCTTACCTAAGTGGAAATGTTTTAACACAAATATAGTTGTCGCCAAATAACTTGAACTTTTAGCCGAGAAGGGGGGCGATTTGCACGTAAACCAACGATGCAAAAAGACACAAATTTGCACTCTGCGCAACCGCATACTCTTTCACGATGTTTAGCGAAAATTATACCCCTTGAGAAAGTATGGCCGTTTCTGTATAGGTATAGGTACGGGTATGACTATACAGAGTGACTTATTTGTTCCATTTCACAATATTTATCGTTCTTTTTGTACCGTGGTGCTGAGGTTGGTAGTTTAGAGAGCTCCATGTACAATGCATTTATTTATTTATTTAAAACTTCATTTATTAATACACACAGACACACAAAAAAAACACATTAATTTTTCTACTCCGAATTCTGAATGCATCCATAAATATAGAAAATACATGCTGCGTAGCCTCTAAGTTGGTGTTTTGTGCATGCAAAAAGTCCACTACGCCATACAAAATGTTCCTTCCTAGTCTTGGCTTAATACTATCGATTCATTAAGATAAATAAATTCTCTTGAACAAATCGACAGTTGGAATATTTATTGATTAATATAATTATTTTGTCAATAACTGGTTTTTGAAAAGGGCATGTAAAATAAATTAATATTGTTGACTGTTTTTCTGTGTGGTCAGTCAAAGGGTATTTTTCAAACAATTTGGAATCAATCAAAAATTTATTTGAAACACAAAAGTTTCCAAATATATCCAATATTGTTGAATCGTATTATTTATAGACCACTGTTACTCGTCAATCATAAACTAAACGACCAATTTGTGTCAACTTCTGCTGTTAAAATTTCACAATTGTCATATTTTACGTGAGAATAACAAATTACTTGCGTCATAGACCAACTTATATTTAAAACGAGTGAGTTGTGGCCAACACTAAACTCTCCACACCATAGTAAGCGTTCATTGTTTCTTCTTGAAAGGTTGACAATCTCTAAATGCATTTTCATGAAGTACATTTCTATTAGATTCTTAAACAAATATAAGATTCCCAGAGGACAAAAGTTTTCACAATACACTATACACACAAAAACATTGCCATGAAACTCATAGTATACATTTTCTACATGATATCTGTTGAGAAATTTTAAGTAAAATTGCATTACTAACAAGATGAGCATATATTATGAGACAGTGTATCAATAATAATAATAATAATAGTGAGATTTTATTTCAGTCAAAGTTGATGAGGCGATGTATGTGTAAAGATAGAAGAATGCGGTGTTCAGTTTTCACTGCCTACCCCTTGAGGAAGATACAAGTGGAGAGTAAAAAATACACTTGTCTATAGAGACCCATACAATACCTATCAATATGACGTTGATCACTCAATTTTCCCGTACATAAGTTATTTTACTTTTGTTATAGGTATACATTTTTCATACAAAGATGAAATTTATATCACATTGATATAGCAGACCATAGATTTTTTTTAATATTAACAATCCTTGAATGCATTTTTGATGAGTGTATTTTTGTTATGTCAAAATTTCAAACAGTATAAAAATACCTCGACTTTCCAGACCGTGAGGGCATTTTGAAAATTTAGACAGATGAAATCATAGAGAAGAAATTAACGGATATCTATGGAAAACTAATACATATACATATACTGCAAACAGATGCTTCTTTGGTCTAAGAAGACATCTGGCATCTCGGATGATGTCTAGAAAAACCAAAGTCACAATCTACAAAACGTTGCTACGCCCCGTACTAACTTATGGTTCTGAATGCTGGGTATTGAGTAAAAAAGATGAATTGTCCCTACTAGTGTTCGAGAGAAAAATACTCAGAAGGATATTCGGACCTGTGCAGGTAAACGGAGCTTGGAGAATACGACATAATGATGAGATCTACAATATTTATAATGAGCCCAACATTATAAAGATGATAAAAATAGGGAGGCTACGATGGGCAGGGCACGTGGAAAGAATGGGCGATGAAAGAGTGCCAAAAAGGGTCCTGCACACAAAGCCACAAGGTAGACGAAACGTTGGTAGACCCAAGCTCCGATGACTTGATGGCGTGCAGCGGGATGTGGAGGCTGTTGGTGTAAGGAACTGGAGGGAAGCATGTCAGGACAGAGGGATATGGCGAGGAATGCTGGAGGAGGCCAAGGCCCGCAATGGGCTGTGGAGCCATTGATGATGATGATGATGGAAAACTAATCAGCTCTAGGTCTATGCACTTTACACATATATGATGTTAATATGGAGTCTATCGGACTTATAGTTTGGGCTGTAGAGAGGACACAAAAAGGATAATCCGAACGCCGTACGCCATACATACAAACACATCACGACGAAACTCACAGTGTGTCTACATGATACCCCTTGAGAAAAAGATGTAAAATACGCTTAAAATTTTTGAAATCATGACCACTATTCCATAGTGTGGAGAGTAAAAAATATATGGAATAATTTATCCACAGTTAAATTGGACCATTTTAAAAAAATTTACATCAATCAAATTTATTAATAACTTAATTTCAACGATTTGAAACGGTGACTGTTAAATACCATATCTCATTTTACAAGAAGGTCGGTTTTCTTACTGTAGATCTTATCATAATACATATGTATAGAACAAAAAGACAATTTTTTGCAATACTACATATTTCGCTCGTTCCCTGTGTGAATTCATCCTTAGGAGATATTTTTTTAGTTAAATTAATATTTTCAACTTTTTGTATTAACATCGGACGATGTTCACGCTACGGTCGTGCGTGTAATTACCTAAGCTCGCTTATTCAAAATTCAGGACTAATTTCGCCCACGGAGCTGGGAAGTCACCCCATTTTTATGTTGTCTTAAGCGACGCTTCATCGTTGACGCGGTCGTGCGAATATTTTATGAGTGACTAATCGGGTCTTTTTAATGTAATATTTAGAGAAGGATTTAGCGGTGCGGGTTTTGATTTTGTCGTTGGTTGGAATAAGACCAAGGGCGAGCCTGCAAAACTGGAAATGGAGGTCGGCCGCTGTAACAACTGGGTCACGCTCCTTCCGTGCAACTCTCTTTTGTTTGCTATCGT
The DNA here is from genome assembly GCA_963576475.1 of Molanna angustata. Taxonomy (NCBI): domain Eukaryota; kingdom Metazoa; phylum Arthropoda; class Insecta; order Trichoptera; family Molannidae; genus Molanna; species Molanna angustata. Next base: position 6,479,492 of record OY754973.1, read on the forward strand.
CGCCTCTCCGAGAGCATTTTCATTGAAAATAATTGGGTGAGGTTTTATTTCAGCCATCTGCTGGAATGTGGATTGTGTTTTTAGTTGTTACGTTCAGTTTTCTTTCGGTGCGCCCGGTCTCCCGGTAATGGAATTGATTTTAGTTGGCGCTAAATCAGCGATTAATGTAACTAACCTAATAATGCTATCGGAAAATCTTACAATTTATGTTGTCGAAAGTTGCGGAGCGAACACAACTTTTCTCTCTTGATAACAACAAAACTCTAATATATTTCTGTATGTACTATGTGCTATTGTAGGTACTTAATACCCGTATTTTCAAAATCAGTCGATGTTTTCTTGAACTGTAACAATATATTTTGGTCTTTTATATTTTCTCTCTTTTTGGCCTGACTTAGGATGGCGGCTGTTCTCAGTCACTCGACGAATCATGTACTCAATTAATCCTTGGAAAATTATAGTATCGGGAAAGTGTGAGGATGCATTATCCAACTGTCGATTCGTTCATGAGAATTCAATTCTCTGAATGAATCGACATTATTAAGCCAAGATGCGTGTACGAAGGAACATTTTGTATGGCGTAATGGACTTTTTGCATGCTAATAACACCAACTAGAGGCCTCGCAGCATATATGTTCCAATACATGGATTTACTCAGAATTCGGAGTAGAACATTTTATGTGAGTTTTGTGTGTCTGTGTGTCTCCGTCCCCCCCCCCTTATATCTTTTGATCCGCTCAATTTACAGAGCCCAAATTTTCAGAATATATAAACAGTTATAGGCCTACAAAACTTTTATACTCAGACTTGTGAATTTTTGTTTCAGTCAGGGGTTATCAACTTTTGAAATTTTGGTTTATTTTTCCATATATCTCAGAAACCATAAAAGCTAGAACGCTGAAAATCGGTATAAACATAGACAAATAAAAAATCTCAAATTGGTTTTTTCATAAAAATTCCAGGGTTTCTCAAACATTTTTAATTAAGAAAAATATTTTTTTATGATAAATTTATGAGTTATACTGCCTATATTTCAATTTTTTTTTTAAAATATCAAAAAAGCCGAAACACCCCAACTAGATAATATAATTTTCTCTAAAAAATACCAGCATTGTATAACCACATCTCAATTTTTTTTAAACAATTTTTATAAAAATTGAATTTAGTGACAACATTGCTTCATACAATTTGTATGGCAGTCGCCTACACACAATATCTAAGAAGACTTAATTGTTTGATACTAATCTCCAAACATACATACCATCATGCTGTTTTCATATTCTGGGTAGGATCAAAGGACTGACCTCCATACTATCATATCTTGACATACATACCTATGTACATGTGTTGTATAGAAAACCAAATATATTAAATAATTAAATAATTTGTATTTATGGGTTTAAGTTTGGTACTTATTCTTCAACTATACATACTATCGCTATCGACAGTTGGATCTCATGTGCTACATGCAATTTGTCATAAAAAAATCCAGATAGAATCCCTGACGAAAAATCTTTTGTTTTTTAATGAAAATAGTAAGAGTATGATACCATTTACTTCTCGTAGAGATTATATTGCTTCTCCGCTTATACATCTCTTACCTTACCTTGCGGTGGTAAACTCAATCTAAACACAGTAAGTATTTTGATATCTAGAATTAATCTAGTATGAAATCTTGCCAGGTTTAATCATTATGTGTGGTGGGCCTTATCTATGTGTGTAAGACCCGAGATACACGCTGCTTGTAGCAGTCGGGGTCAACCGCTTCAAGACGTCGCAGCACGGCGCGGCGCGGCAGTCTGAAGTTCCAATACAAAATTCTCGTTTACAATACACGGACAGCTTGGAGCAGTCGGTTCAACTGCAACACGACTACTTCAAGCTGTCGCTACAACTCAATATCGCAACTAAATGAACGCTGGCAGCTTGAAGCAGTCGTGTTGTAGTTGAACCGACTGCTCCAAGCAGTCCGTGTATCTCGGGTCTTACACCCTCAACATGAAATGTGACAAAATCGAATAAATCTGTGAACCAAGAAATTACTTATTAACTTAATTTTACAGAGGTTTACAACCTTGTTGAATCGATTGAATACTAATTAAACAATACTTAATAATGTTTTTACATAAACCATCTCGCCTAGTTCTTCGTTGGGTGGGCGAAGAGTAACGAACGCCTTAATTTTCTATTTTAACAGACATTCATGTACCATCTCATAAATACTCGTCTGTTACTCTTTCTCCTTACACAAAGGAATTTACCTGTCGCAAATTCTGTATTTTGTCACAAAATTTCGCCCGCATTCCTGACCAAGAAGAATAAAAGGCTAATAATGGATTAGGAGGCGCAAGAGCTTAAAACAGTCACCGCATGTTTCAGTTTCAGTGCCGACAACCCGACGTTTATTGTATGTATGTAATGTAACTATGAAATTTGATATAAAATAGACGCACTAGATTATTACATTTTTAAACCTGTGTGATATTTTTAAATTGTTTTGTTATAGGAGCTCCGTGTCTCGAAACAAAAATCTATGATTCCTTATCTCGTGGAATAACAATCGATATTAAAAATGTGCAATTCCTTTACTACATTATACCTACATATATTTCGGTGTGGTTGTAATTATTGCGATACGCGAGAGCAGGTCGCATTATTCATTGAATATGAATACGATTTCTACACTCGTAAATTCACAGCTAATTATTGTCGTCAAACGTGAAATATATATTCGTAATTTGTATCCAAAATCTTAGTATGTCTCTGCACAACCTCAATTGTTGGTCGTTCGTCTCGCTGTTATTTTATGAATGAAAATTTTTTTCTACCGAATTTACGTAGCTTAAAAGTGTTTGCTTTGATTATACATAAATTCAATATATTATCAAATATGTATTAAATTATTTTCGTGTGTAATCTCGCACCGACGCGACGGTTTAGCTCCACCATTTGTACCGCCGCGCTGCAGCCACAGCCGCCGTTCGGGCACAGTTTAATGAATTAGTTACATAAAGCTACATAATATAATATACAATGAGGAGCGTAGGATGCGTCTTAAGTGTCGCAATTAAAATATGATTTCGGTAAATTGCTAGAGATGAAGGGGGAAAGTAGAAATATATTAATTTGTGTCCACACACATTATTTATCATTCAAAAAATATGCATTATCATTGACAAATACAGAAAACAAGTTGGCTGTAGTCTACACTAAAATATCCACTACATTTATTTATTTAACACTTTGTTTTGTTATTATATTGAGCAAATGGCGGACTTATTGCCTGGAGGCAATTTCTTCCAGTCAACCATCTAAGAAAAAAGTTACATGATAATTTAGTTTCGGCATAATATAAAATATAACAAATCGAATATTTTATTTTTAATTGTATATACGCAAACATTGGATTTTTTTTCCCTGTCGGGAGTCAATTGATATTTTTATTGACAATAACATCTCAATAGAGACGAAGTTGGGATATTATATATAGCCGATGACAGGTCGTAAGCCCTGTAGGTGCCTAAGTTCCTGGTTCTTCTATAACATCCCAACTTCGTCTCTATTGAGATGTTATTGTCAATAAAAAAAATATAACAGATAACATGACATAAAAACACTTATTCAAAAAAAAAACAACGTAACGAAAAAAAAGGAGAGGATGAGTAGCAATCAAAGGGATGATGTGTACGTTAGTTAGGGAATAGAAAAGAATAGTGAGCGTTTAAGGCGAGATTTGAAGATTGAAAGTGTTTTTTACGTCAGAGACACGGTAAACGTGGAAAATATTGTCATGTTTAGAGGTTAAATCAATTTACATTCAATTTATAAAACAACTCGCTCACGCGAGTCGCTATTATTATTGAAGGCTTACTCAACCATACCGAAAATTATATGGGATGCAAAAAAATACAACAGCGAAATAATAGTATGATAAGTTCGTAAATCTCCATTCCCCTGAATTTTTTGGTTTGGTTCAGTTAGGCTAATTATAAAAGCGACTCGCGTTAGCTTCTTTAAAAATTAAATGAAAATTGTTTTCAGAAAAAATGTTACCAACACCTTTGTATTCCCGAAACCAACATCTACCAACAATAATAATAATAATTAATACTTCCTTGCACTCTGCGCAAGTGGCGAGTTTATTGCCATACGGCAATTTCTTCCAACTAATCAGTGTTTCCAGCCCAGAGAAGCAACATTAGTGTGAGAAATTAATTTAAATAAATTTCTCTGCTGGGGATCGAACCCAGGACGCCCGCACAGAAACCAAACGGCTTACCAACTGTGCCACGACGGTAAATCATTGGTAAAACCTAGCATATACCAAAATCTGATGGTTAAAGTTTGACAAATCGTCACATTATATATGAAACCTTACATTTACCAACTCATGTTTTTTTATATATTAAGATTTACACTTAAAACCAATATAAGAAAAATGATATTTATAAGAGAAAATATAAAAAACTTGGAACATTAAAGTTTTTAGAATACCTTGATTATTTTTCCATAGACTTCTCTATGATTTCATCTGTCAAAACTCAAATGCTGTCACGATCTGGAATAATTTAATAATTCGATTTTATTTAGAGAATGTGCGCAATAGTTATGAGATTCGTCAAAATGGGATTATTTAATCATTAATGGAAGAAAAAGCTGTCCTCTGTATAACCTAAACTAAAAGTTCAATCTAGTCTACAATTCCGTCTTTATTGGTGGCCGTGTTCTAAGTAATAAAATTTCAATCTATCTCATATTAAGTGTACACAAATAATATATTGGAGAGTTTGGTATTGATCACAACCCATTTGAGGCTAACTTGTTCTTAAAAGATATCTATTTATCTTCTTCTTCTTCTTTTTCATCTTGGTGTAGACCGAGGGTCTGTTGGTACAGGATGGTCCTCCTGAGATGTTGAGTTCCAGCTATCTATTTATTTCATCTATTTATCGTATGTAATTATTGCAATATTTTGTCATATTATTGGCAATACAGGGATTCTTCACTGGTCCATATGCTGTTAATGTATACTTCATGCCTCTATATTAAGTTATATGACTGTTTGTACTCTTTTAAATTGGAAAAGATACATTAAAATTCTTGCATAAGTACCTACCAATTTTTCAAACGACAACAGTTTCGTATCTATAATATTATTTGTTGCATAGTCTGAGCGTTTGTTTATTCATTTTAACTTGTTTTAATTATAATTTTATTTTGTTTTCTAGGTCACGTTGGCGGGTGTGGAATAACAGATGACGTAGTACAATGGATGGAGAAGATTCAAAACTCTGGTGTTGAAGAAGATGCACCTCACATACCACCCACAGCAAGATCTCCTTCTGCCAGACAGAATGCCATCAGAGATGATGACCACATGGCTGGAAAACTTAGACATTTTGATAAGTTAGTATTCTCCCATCTATTTTTTATTCTTGAACCCATTCCTTAAACTAAGAAAGTAAGTTTACTAGTTAAGTCAAGTTAGGATGGAACATATTTCACTTTATCATCCCCTTATATCAAATTTCCTTATTTAACTATATATTTTATTCTAATCTTTCAAGATTGTTTGAAAGTCTTTTCAGATTTTAGTCTATTTCAAAAACATAATAAATGTTTTCAAACTAATTAAATCAAAATGTTTTTTTGACATACTTAATTATAATAATAATGAACACTTCCTTTCACCCTGTGCAAGTGGTGAGTTTATTGCCGAATGGCAATTTCTTCCAATTAACCAGTGTTTCCAGCCCAGAAAAGCAATATTTGCGTGAGAAATAAATTGAAATAAATTTCTCCTCTGCTGGGAATCGAACCCAGGACGCCGGCACAGAAACCGAACGGCTTGCCAACTGTACCACGGCGGTCGAATACGGTCGACGGTCGAAGTGGGAATATATATTTTATAGGAGAACCGGGAAATCAGGCACCTACAGGGTTACGACATATCATTGGCTGGTTTACATAAGCACTTGCGCAACATTCACTAATTATGTCTTTTATTGAGTTACTTTTTAATCCAAATTTTGAAAATTCTATGTATGTTGAATGGTACATTTACACTGTTTGGAAATATGCTGAGACAACCATTGCCATCTATCTAATGATGATGAAACTTTTTTTCTAACGCCATCTATTAAGATATTTGTTAGTAAACACTATCCTTATAAATGAGGTGACAATGCATAATATTTGATCATAAAAATATTAAATTTAAAAATACTTGGTTAATGTTCTATTATATTTATTGGATTATTGACGCGTTTCGTGGAAAGCACATCGTCAGAATAATGCTCTACAAGACTGAGACTAGTGGTTATATACAAAATTTACATGACAGGTGTATAAAAATGTTGGTTTTTGAACGGTTGAAAAGAAGTTATATAATGCAAATGAATCTATACAAATCTACGTTTTAATACAATGAAAGTAGTTGGGTCACTGGTTGTAGTCCCCTGTGTCCATTAGGTCTGTAACAAAAGAAAACGACAGCAGTAAAATTCGAAAGGTAAATAATATTGTATTTATTTATTTAAGTGTGGTTAAAACCAATGTATTTCATAGATATTTGGTAGTTATAATTATGAACAGCTTAATTTTAATCTTAATGCATTTTCAACCGTTCAAAAACCAACATTTTTATACACCTGTCATGTAAATTTTGTATATAACCACTAGTCTCAGTCTTGTAGAGCATTATTCTGACGATGTGCTTTGCACGAAACGCGTCAATAATCCAATAAATATAATAGAACATTAACCAAGTATTTTTATATTTTTATAACATATCAACGTACAATGGAGTTCTATCAAGAATTGTCGATCGACAAACTAAACTTAATTAAATTTAAATCAAAATATTTATTTTTGTCGTCATTTTCAATACAGTTTACAACTTTTCAGATATTTTGAGCCATCCTACGATGCATTCACCACTGGTCGCTTTTCCAAGTATTCCCGGGAGGCTAACGAACATGCCCGGCAGAAGAGGGCAACCCGCCCTAAAGAGGACAACAGAAACACATGCTCACTTTATATACAGACTGACCCTCTCATATGGAGACACATACGTGAGGGATTCCCTGATGTAAGTACATATTCTCAAAATATCTATTTGACATATCATGCACTTTACATTGAATTTATTACAAATGTCTTTAATAGTTTCTTTATTTTTGCAATGTTTGAAACTGTCACTTTGTGATAGAACTTCATAATCACATTGAACTTTGATAAAAATAATATATAATTTTACGTTCTATTTAATTTAGTTCATTCTGGTGATGCTCGACATTAAGCAATACCGGTGAATGGGACTCGAGTTTGCGGACTAATTTAAATAGAATGTAAAATTAAATATTATTCAATTTACGGTTGTTAATAAAATGATATAGAAAAAAAAACTTGAGACTGACCAAGAACGCCAAAAGGCGAAGGTCAAAAAAAAAGAGAAAAAAAAAATTATATATTTTATTTTTCATATTTCTATGTGATAATAGTTTCATCCATTTTAAGTCCTACAACATAAGATTTATTTATCAATAGATTTGTCATCAGAAAATATATTTCTTATACTATGGTAAATCATGTGTGTAATTTTGTCACACACTACAGAACCCAGTTACTCGTATATAGAAAACTTGTTTTTCATTTCAATAAGTTTAGTTAAAATTTAGGAGTAAGTAATTTAAAATTCTGTCATTAATAATTTATTGCTTTTTTAAATATTATATTTAAATTAAACCCTAAAAAATAGGTTTTTTAGGGTTTAATATCTATCGAAGAAATGCTTGTTTAATTTAAATTACAAAAACGTATAATAAACATCTCATACATTCATGACAATGAAAACATGAATTGTATGGAGACAGAAAAATAACTCAACTGAAAGGTGTTTTTGTTTGGGTCTATGATGAAGATGTCTAGTCTTCCTCGTGATCTATTTCTTTTTTCAAATTATTTTTTTGATAAAATAGCTTCGAAAACTAGACTAATTATGAAAAATATGGAAAAAAAAATGTTATGGAATATTTATATTTGACTAACCGAGGGATGACATGAATACAAATAATTGTTATGTTTTTTTTTTCACAATAGCATCGAGATTACCATAAGAAAGCTGAAATAGACGAGAAGACAAGAGAAGAGATATTGTCGTTGATTGCTCACCATGTAACGGCAGTCAACTACATTTATCGTGATACTAAATTTGATGGCCGCATCGAGCATAGAAATATTAAATTTGAAGTTCAAAGAATTAAGGTAATCTTTAATTTATTTCTTAATCAATATCTATCTTCAACGACACTAGATCACCATTACATATCTCGAAATGGTGCAACTAGTTCAGAACATTTAATTTGAATTATCCAAGACGGATGTTGGATAGAGGCAAACGGATGTTCTCTTTTCAAAATATTCTAAATGTATTATCTCTGTCCACAATTATCTTAACTCGTCGACTGCCACGAACCCTGATCGGGGTTATTCGGCTAGCATAACGAACCGCCACGAACCCCGATCGGGGTTTTGTTTCGATACATTTTGTATTCAGCAGTATTCGTCTGGCGTTTGAAGTGGATTGTCGTGTGTTTCGTGGCGTGATACTATACACTTATTTTAACTCCTAAAATGAGTGATTCACCGGGAAAGTCAAAAGTCAAAATACTACCTCAATAAACATATTTTATATGTTGGCTACTCGGGTACAAATATCCAAAATATAAAGGCAGTCAACGAGTTAATGTACATTGTATGTGGGTATTTTTTATCCAAAAATATTTATTTGAATATCTTTGATTGTATTTCTGAGATGATTTTGTCTTATTTCTATAGAGTTCAAAATAATTGACCTTTTTAACTTATCTATGAATGGTCAATTTATTGATTACAATGTGATATAAAACAGAATTTATATTAGATATTAGTTTCAGTATTTTTCATCTCAAGTCAAATATATTTTAACTGTACCTACATATAAATAGTACATTATATTTGTATGTACAATTACTAAATAAATACATACATACCATCACGCCATGTCCCTTACGGGGTAAGCAAAGAGAATCAAGCGCCATACACCTCTATTTTGCGCACATTCCTGGCTTCATGCAATGTCTCATACATGCTCGTCGTTTGTTCAAGCTTCTTATGTTTCCTTCTTTCAAAATATCATTCCCTTGGTTTTGCCATCCCTTTCTGGGGCGGCCCCTGCTATTCACTCCCATATCTTACACCCATGTATATTTTTTGGTCAGTCGTTCTTCATTCATTCTTTAATTATGCCCAAACCACCTCAAGGCATCGACTTTCATTTTATTTATAATATCCTTTATCATCTTGCATTATCTCTGTTATGTCTTCATTTTTTATTCTATCATATGTCATTCTATTACATTCTCTTCTTAGTGATCACAAGAAGTAAATAAATAACAAATAAAATCAAAATCATTCATAATTACTGCATCATATGTGTGTACACATCTCCCCATATACATTATTTATTATATTTTATTTATTCATTTATTTTTGTAAAATGCTGTACATATATTTTGTACATTGGCAGACTCATTGCCAAACGGTTGGAAGAAAAAAAAATTTCTTCCAACCAATCATTATTCTGACTTCTTTCAGTCATTCAGAATTTCATTGATGCAGTCATAACCATCTATCTCATACATAGTCCACCATTACTTACAACTCTTAGCAACCTTGTTTACATGCTTCTACTAAATTTCCTGTCCCATTTAGATAATCATCTATCAAATTACTCAACTTATATAAATCACTCATGAATCTGTATTCTGTTTATAAATATTTTTCACTATGATTTTAGATTGATGATGACTCAGCGTGTGATTCTCATCATTTTTCTGGTGAACTGAATCAGTTCTGTTTGGAGAATATCGACGTGTCAAACTTCCTCAACTTACACTCTTTAGGCAATCATGAAGACTTTTGTCTCGCCTATGTCTTCACCTACAGAGATTTCACTGGTGGAACATTAGGTATGTGCAATACTTTATGTACACATTTTCACAACAAAAAATATGAAACAAATAATGATTTTTAAGGCGTTAATTTACCACTTTCATTCTAGTTACCTATTGTCAATTTGGGATGATTCCAAGGTCATTTTGTGTTAATGTACATTTATTAAATTAATTTATTCATTAAAGAAAGCCCCAATGTACAAATCCATTTAATTTGATTTGTTTATAGTTTGTCGATTTTTGACTAGTTTCACTGTTTATTTATCAATGACACTAACTTGTATTGGGTCAAACTGTGCAAACTGCGGCCCACCGTGTGATTCTGTGCGGTGCGCGAGTAAAATGCATAAAATATCAGAAAATATGGTCATTTAATTTGCGCCCATTGCAATAAAAAAAGGAAAAGATGACTGAAAATTTCTTGCCATTGAAATTTCATTTAAAATAAACAATTAAAATTCTCACTACGCTGAATTTTTTTTATTTAATTTATTGTTACAATCAAAAGAAAACTCAAAATTTCTCGTTGCACAGAATTTTTTAGAGGGGATAACCTTTGAACACTTCGTTCAAAATCTCACAATTGAGATTTTGAATTAAGCGTTATAAGGAAAGTTAGTATTTTACTTCTGTGGCCCGCCATTCGCTTTCTAAATCTGGCCCTATGTTCCAAAAGTTTGCTCAGCCCTGGTCTACCCATACAGTGACCATCATTAGAGCGCACTTCTTTGATAAACCAATCTTGGTTAGTACCATGAATAAATATACTGTGAAACATAAACATTTGTGTTTTCTATGTCACATTGGATTGATTAGTATATCTCTAGAGTTGTTGTTTCTATAATTACATCTTTTCCACTTAACACTATTCTACTACTGTAGTGGAAGCAAATGAAGTAATACAATAGTGGACGGAAATAGGCTAAGGAAGAAGAATTATAAATATTAGCATTCCTTTTCGTAATACTATTTTCATGTAAACTGGTTTTATTTCGGCAATTCAAGTACCTACTATCGAAATAGGGTGAACATTCTTCAGAATTATCAGCTTTTGAAATTTCTTTTGCGAATCTTTCAGGTCTGGCCTGGGTGGCTTCAGCCAGTGGTGCATCCGGGGGAATATGCGAAAAGTACAAGACTTACACCGAGACCATCGGTGGGATGTACCAAAGCACAAAAAGGTCTCTCAACACTGGCATCATAACATTTGTCAACTACAACAGTCGAGTGCCACCCAAAGTCAGCCAGTTGACGCTGGCGCATGAGATTGGACACAACTTTGGATCACCTGTGAGTTGTATCATAAAATTATTCCCTATTTTTGCATGTTATAATCAAGCATCATCTATGAGGATTGCAAATTTAAGTTTTTAAAGACTGACTGCCATTTTTTTAATTTCTTCAAAGATGTGCTTATTTCATACGTTTTTATCTCCATACACATATATACATATATCATCTCACTTATTTTACTTTTATTTGTCTTCTGTCATGTACATTTTGAATGCTGAAATTATAAATTACTGAACATAGTTCACTTTTTTTCTTGTCCTAACTCTTTTTACACCCTTTTTATCTTGACTTGTCTGTAATTGATTATTAACTAACTTCCCGACTAGTCAGAGCTCTGAAACTTTCATAATTTGTGTATTCCCAATGATAATGCATGTCCAGCTTGATTCATTTGATATTTTGATAAAATTTGTATTACTTCACTTGAATTGTGACTGCTACGCATATTGCATAATATTCAGGGGATATTTATATTGTTTTCTTCAACTTCACTTGTTCTTCATTTGATAAGTAAAAAATACAACCCAGTTTCCTCACTTTTTATCTGTAGGTATAATAAAACAATCTTATTTGTTATTTCAGCATGATTACCCCAACGAGTGTCGTCCCGGTGGGCTCAACGGCAACTTCATTATGTTTGCATCTGCGACCAGCGGCGATAGACCCAACAACAGCAAATTCTCCGCCTGTTCTGTTGGCAACATATCCAACGTACTGGATGCTATGGTGGATAATAAAAAGAGGAATTGCTTCACAGCGAGCGCTGGGGCTTTCTGTGGGAATAAAATTGTTGAGGCTGGTGAAGAATGTGACTGCGGTAAGTCATGTGGTTCAAATTTAAAAATTTTGCATGGGATTAAAAATCTGTTGGTGAACGATTAATGTCAGAGGATCAAATCTCGAATGTCCAGGCTCTTGACAAAAACATTTTTTTTTTTAATAAATAATTAATATGTCCTTGTTAAACAAGCACATATACATCTTCCTACGTTCCCTAAAATAAGCATAAATGCTTGTGCTATAGGTGAACGAAATCGGTCGAGGCAGGATTCGAACTCGCGACCACTGGATTACTAGCTCAGCGCGCTAACCGCTCTGCCATCGACCCATCTGACCATCTGTCCCATACATTACTTTTTATATTATGGTTGAGTGCCCTTTTACTTCTCGGGCAACTAACAGGTACTATGTCAAATATTAATTTAACACACACCCAATAACAAGTTGCCACATTCTGGAGACTTACGGTATTAATCTTCTCACAGATCCAAACTGAAAACACAATCAAAAACTGTATTTCCACCGGGAATCGAACCCGGGACCTTTGGATAAGCAGTCAGATACCTAACCATCTGAACTATGAAGGCAAACAATATTCGTGAATACTTCATAGTTGTAACAGTCAAACTACTTACATATGTAAAATGTATGATTTGTTGATGATGAGTATATTTACATAATCCTTGTCTAGTAACAATTTTTGAGCCAAATATACCCAATAAGTAAGCATAGAATAAAAATGATAAATAATGAATTTTATGTATTATTGCAGGTTACGATGATGCAGAATGCACAGATAAGTGTTGCTATCCTCGAGTTGTTGGAGATATGGATAAATTAAAGAATGAATCAGCTAAAGGATGTCATAGGAGATACAACACTCAGTGCAGGTAGAAGATATTTAATTTTAATCATCATCCAATCCTCTCTATTTATTCCTCAATAGGCATGATGACTAAAACTATCTCACGATGTTTTTACGCATTCACTGTTTTCAAATATATATACATTTCTACATAAAATAAAGGTTAAGTAGCAAAAATCGCCATTTTAAAATCAAATTTGACATTTACGCCAAAAAACGCTTGTAGTATCATGGCGGCTGCCGACCCTGACGGTGACGTCACGATATTGTAAACTGCATATCACTACTATATGTAATATATGTATTCTAGGACGATTTGTGTATTTATAATCAATTCAAAAGTGCATAAGTGTTGTGCGGTCCCTAAATGTACAAACACGACGAAAAAAACACCTACTGAGGTATATGTTTTCGTCCCACGTGAAAAAAAAGAGAAATAAGTGATTAAATTTCGCACGGCGAGACATAAGTGTATTTTATTAAGTACGCGTTTACAATGAAGTACAGTATTTGTTCCCCCACTTTTAGCTCTCAATAATATAATATTTACCATTATTTAGGCAATAAGCATATAAAGAACTTCATTAATGTCCAAACGTCAAAATAGGCCATCATACGTTTCCCGCGTATGTTTTTAGCTTATGAACACATAATGTAGAGAGAAGAAGGAGCATATTTTATCGATTTTCGAGATGTAAGTTGTATTTAAATTACAGATAAATAAAGTACTTATATGTACTTATTATTAAGTTTTTACGTTTCGAAATTCTGATGAACAAAAGTCTTTGTTCGACGCAAAGAAATATCCGACCATCAAAAGTTCCATTCTAGTTAAGAGTAGTTAAGACAGGCAGAAAAATAACTACTATGGCTGCTATTGCTAAAAATAACGATAGCAGATAAATATAGCTTGTTATTAACACAATACAAATAACGAGCGCTATGTAATAATTCGTATGCTGCTAAAATTGTAACGATGTTTTAAAACGCATGCTTCGCGTAATCGCCGTCGTTTCGCCAATCGCTTCATTGCATGAAAAAAATATAGCTTGCTAGTTTAGTTTGGCAGTGACCAGCATCATAACATGTCGAACGTTCGTCAGCTCACCATCGCGTGACAAAATTGTAGAATACTAAAACTAAATTAGTTTACCATACGTTGCGAGCGTTCATTATTTATTTATTTATTCAATAAGAACTAAGTTACATACAAAATACAATAAACTTAGGCCCGATATTACAGTCGGCCCTCAACTCATTGAGTTTGTTAAACTCAAGATTAATGTTAAGGGGAGATTGAATCCATTTCCGTATTACAGTGCAATATAACATGTCAGTTACTAAATCTTCAATTATAGACATATTTCACTTTTTCTGTGGTTATTATCTGTCAAATTTTAATAACCTCAAATAATACGAAATACAAAACGGGACGCTACGACTTTAAATACCATTGTTTTATTATCCAACATGGTAAATTTAATTTTTTTCACCAAAATAATGCTTTTAAATGCCCATGTTCAATACGGCTGTCAGTTTGTTTTGTTGTGTGGCGCCACCGTCGATACAACTAACGCCTTTAGTGATACAACACTGAAACTACACACGTTGCCTAACGCCTCTAGTGATAGAAACTGAAACTACACGAGTTGCCTAGCAAATGACAGTTGACTCACAGTTAAGTACTTAATCTGCCAGAAACGTTGAGTTAAATATTTGTCGTTTTAGTGACATATTTGAGGGAAGATTAGGCCTAAACGGACACTGTAATACGCTATATTTTTGTGAAACTTGAGTTTAGCTCTTAAACTGACACTGTAATACCGGCCCATAGTATCCCCCGATAGGTAGGCGAGTATCTAGGTAAATTGAAACTATTTGCTTTGATGAATCCTTGTTCCATTGCTATTTTATTGTTTTGTTTTAGTTTTAAGTACCTAATTAAAATATTAATAATATCAAAAACACCAAAATAAACATTGTCCAGACCGACAATTAATGCGTATATTGTATTGAAGACTATCAGAAGAATTGACGCGACCATACTATGACGTCGTGCGCTCTGATTGTTTTTTCTCATAAAATGGCGGACTAACACATTTTGTATTTTTATATTTATAATATTACTATTCACTCCTTTAAAATGAAAATAAGTACATTTTTTAAATCTTTATAACCTATTTTATTTTTTAAAATCATAATTTCAATGATTTTTTCTTACAGTCATCTCACCTATTACATAACATTCTATTTTTTTTTTTAATATATTAATCATAATATGTATATGAATCATAACAATTATCCCATATGTATATTAGATTCATCATAATACATTGCCCCCAAGTCAAATTGAAAACGCTGTTCGTTTTCGCCAAGCGCTAATTTTTTTTGTATGGGATTTGACGTTTGTTGTAGAAATTTTTTCTACAATAACAAACAACAAACGTCAAATCCCATACAAAAAAAATTAGCGCTTGGCGAAAACGAACAGCGTTTTCAATTTGACTTGGGGGCATTGTGTATTTCCATTTCAACCTCATGTAACACTGTACAACTCCCACAAACAATATAATAACATCATTTTATTTTATAATCAAGCAATGAAAGCCACCAAGTTATTTATTTCTGAAACGTTAAATATTCTCCACCACGTTACAATACTCGGTGCGTGTTATAACAGATGCGTCAACGATTCAATAGAGCGGATAGCGATATTATTTGGTTTATTCTCCCAAATAAACCAAATAAATCAATAAATAAAAATAGCATGTTAAAAATAAGCAGCATATTCCATATAGCTTGTTATGAAAAAAATAGCCATTTCGAACAACACTACAGTTGACAGTAACAAACACAATTGACAGTAACAATATGGTGACGTCATGCGCTCTGATTGGTGTTTCACATAAAATGGCGGACAAACATATTTTGTATTTTTATTTTAATAATATTAATATTATTCGCTCTTTTAAAATGAAAATAAATATATTTTTTCAAATCTTTATAACATATTTTATTTTATAAAATCATAATTTCAATGATTTTTTCTTACTGTCATCACGCCTATTCTTCTTCGTGTCCTAAATCTTACCTTTCCTAGAATCTCCTTACTATTTTAATGTTTTTCCATTAAAATGTTTTACTTTTCTCATCAAAGTGAATTATATAAATTAATATCTAATTATAATGACTAGTTGCATGTAACACATGAGATCCAACTGTTGATTGCGATAGTATGTATAATTGAAGAATACGTACCATACTATAAACACTTAAACACAAATTAATAAACATTTTAAGATATTTTGTTATCTATTTAAAACATGTAGGTATGTATGTCAGGATAGGATAGTATGGAGGTCAGTCTGTTTTTCATACCCAGAATATGTAAACATCATAATGTATGTTTGTAGATTAAGTAGGTATCAAACTATTAAGTGAGATATTGTGTAGTGTTTACTGCCATACAAATTGTATGAAACAATGTCGTCACTAAATTCAATTTTTATAAAAATTGTTAAAAAAAAGTTTGAGATGTACTACTACAATGTTCATATTTTTTAATACTTTGGAAACATAGGCAGTTAAACACATAAATTTATCATAAAAAAAATGATTTTCTTAATAAAAAATGTTTGAGAAAATCTGGAATTTTTTGGAAAATGAATTTGAGAATTTGTTTTTGTGTATTTATACCAATTTTCAGAGTTCTAGCTTATATGGTTTTTGAGATACATATATGGAAAAATAAAGTAAAAATTCAAAAGTTGATAACCCCTGACTGAAACATAACTTCAAAATTCTAAGTATAAAAGTTATGTAGGCCTGTAATTATCTAAAGTGTGAAGTATGAGCAATAGACAAACATGTATGAGATGATGCATGAATGTGGATGAGGCGAGGGATGCGTGCCAGGATAGAAAGATTCTCTCGGTTAGGTTCTCTCTGCCTACCCCGCAAGGGACATGGCGTAATGGTATGTATGTATGTAATTATCTATATATTCTGAAATTTTGATCTCTACGAATTAAGCAGATCAAAAGTTATAAGGGACACACACACACAGACACACTAAATGTTCTACTCCGAATTCTGAGTAAATCCACATATATGTTGCGAAGCATCTAAGTTGGTATTTTTTTACTTCAAAGTTGGAAAAACTGCGAAAAATATAGACCCTGCATACAAATCTCGCGTACCTTGGCTTGATATTTTTTCGATATGTTTAGAGAAAATAATTCTCTTGAACAAATCGACAGTTGGATCACTAAAGCTGTAAATTATTAGCAAATATGGAACTATTATCATTGTTTTTCATTATAATAAAATTTACTATTAACCACATTTACTGTAAATTTTGCTACCATTTTCACTGCTAGCTGCTCTGTCATCAGGCTAATTTACAGCAGTTAATTTAATTAAATATAAAGTAAGTAAAAAAAATCACATTGAGATATATTATTGGATTCAACAGACCTCATCAATTATTTATTTTTTTCCAGTCCATCTCAAGGTCCTTGTTGCCAGTCAGACACGTGTCGTTTTGTACCAGCCTCTCAGAGGGCCATGTGTCGTACGGAGACAGACTGTGCCCTCTCTTCCATGTGCGATGGTCGGAGCCCAGAGTGTCCCAGCCCTCGACCAGTGGCTGACAAGACCAGATGTAACAATGGTCTGTACTAAACTGTGATTTATTTGATTTTATAGTATTTTAAATTAACAATTATCACTGAGGAGAACTTGGAATACATAACATTAGGACCCGAATGCACAGTCCTAGGTACCTAAATACTAACTCCTAACCTCACTGGAGTATTTAGTATTCTTAAATTAGCAATTGCGTTGCAGAGACATCACTAACTAAATACTACGACCAATTTAAGGTCGATGGCGTAGCGTTTCACATTATTGCATATGAAGAAAAGAGATAGATAGTTTTCTATGGGTTTAGACTGACGTTTAAAATGTTTTATTGTCATAATAACACAAACATATGTAACCAAGACCACACTGACAGCTCGATGTCGCGATTTTTCTGAAATTCCACTGAATTTTCGGCATCTCATATAGATCGCTGAGTACTCTGCTTGGTATTTGATTTATCAAAATTATTAAATACATATTCGACGAAGGTGCTAAAGTCATCATCCATCGAAAACATCTCGTATTTTAGTATTAAACCACTCGTAAGGTTCCTCGCTATCAACCTTACTTTTTGACAGTTTGCAAATGTTAGTTTACGCCAACGCGCATATGCTAAGTATTTAGATATGCAATTCTCACACAAAAACATTGTAGCATCCTTCAGTTGGGAAGCCACATGATCTCCTAACTTAAGTGAGCGACTGTGCAATGAAAACATGGTTCGTATTTAGAACTTAGTATTTAGGTAGGACTCTGCATTCGGACCTATGTGTCTTTTTAATTGAATGGGTCTCTGGGTTTTATAATTCAAATTTACAATAAATTGTATTTGATGGGAATGAATACTTTTTGAAAAGATAGCGGAATGTTTAGTATTCTTCTTTCCCCTTAGCGCTTTTGTCCCGTTTCTATCGGGGTATGCTTTGACCATGATCCTGGAATTGGCGAGTCTGGTTATTACATTGAAGCGACTGCCATCTGACCTACGTAACCCTTAGAAAGGGGAACCAGTCAAATAAGATCATGGCTACACATAGGTAGTGATATAAATCCGCACATAGATTTTATAAAAATCCAGAGGTGCGTGCCCCGCCCGGATAGCGGAATATTTAATATTTGACACAATTCTGGTCAAATAGTGATGTAACCAATATTGTATGTAAGAAAATTCTGGTCTACATGATTCTGAAATAAAGTACACATAATATATTAGTTATATCGCAACTTGTTATTATTCTTAAAATTAAACATTGTACTTACAGTACATGTAGTTGTATAAAGATACCCTATTTTTAGTACATAAGCAAAAAATTAAAAAATAGTCCTTTATTTACCTTTCCAATTGACAATCCTCAATGGAACTCCATAGCAAAATAATAAAAAATAAAACAAGTGGAACATACAACTACAATTATTTTCCTAATTGACTATTTATCTATGTTTGTTGGTTGGTTGATAAGGGCCTGTGAAAGGAAACAAGTCTTTCTAAATTAGAATTTTTATTTTTTAATAAAACCCTAAGATGAAACTCTCATTAATTGAATTGAACATTTTCCAGACACCCAATTGTGCATAGCTGGCGAATGTTCTGGCTCCATCTGCCTTGAATGGAACATGACAGAGTGCTTCATGACATCTCAGATAATTCCCAACATTGACAAGAGGAAACTGTGCGAACTGGCCTGTCAGAACGGCAGCGATGTCACCACCTGTCAGAGCACCAGCGAGTTTGCTCACAGAGTTGGTCTACCTCCCGGAGGCATCAGTCTGCGTCCGGGATCGCCCTGTGACAACTTCCAGGTAAAATTACACATTTGTTTTTACAACTTTGCCCAAGCTGGAATTGTATTAAAGATATTGTTTAATAGGAATCTACATAGTGACTGAAAACATGATATATTAAAATCGCCTATTGCACTATGAAGTTACGTGTTAGTAAGGGAACTATCGCGTGCGTTAAAAAGGTTTTATAGGTGATATAAATTGTCGGAAACTCAAAATTTGATTTTTTGCATTTTGAGAACAAACCTGACTTGAAATGAAAAAACTTTATTGGTCATTTACTTTGATTTTATGCACTTTTTAAGTACTAAATATTTATTTCTGTATGACACATAGTAATGAAGTAATTTAATAAAAAGGATTTTCTTAGGAGAATTTATGCTGAATTTTAAAATTCTTTGAGGGAACATTCTAGAGAAATGTTGAAAATACTTGTTTTTTTTTTTTTTGAAACACTGTTTAACATATTTGAGATATTAGATTTCAACATCCGACAAATTAACATTTTTTTAAAGGCATAAAAATCCGAAGCAAACATATTCAACTCCGGATCACTCAATTTCAATTGTACTCAGTACAAGTTACGTAATCAGTTTTCATATTTATCACCATTTTTATAAAACCAAGTCTATTTAGCTGTCCTTATTAGTTAAATAACTAATAAGTACCTTAAATGCAATATGAAATAAAAAAAATAATAGAATTGTAATAGTAACAGTTGAATGTAATACAAGGACTTAATAAATAGGTAAAAGAATTAATATTTATGTTTTTTTACAGGGCTACTGTGATGTGTTTCTCAAGTGTCGTGCAGTGGATGCAGAGGGTCCACTAGTCCGACTGAAGAATCTTCTGTTGAATAGAAAGACACTTTTGTCTGTCGCTCAGTGGGTGACAGAGTACTGGTGGGCAGTCATGCTGTTGGGTGTTGCCTTTGTTCTCTGCATGGGGCTCTTTATCAAATGCTGTGCTGTGCACACGCCGAGCTCCAATCCAAAACAACCTCCTGCCAGGTAACAATATTATTTATTCCTCCATTCTGAGTGTGAGATGCCCCCAAAGAGTTCTTTACTTTGATACAGTTACTGAATATATTATGATACCAGGTTTTTCAAAGCATTGAACACCGCCGAACAAATTTTATAATCAATTTGCTCTGAACACTAATATCAGTGTCACTCATCCTGAAAAGACATTATGTGACATCCTTTATCCAACATACTTTACATTGGTAGCTCAATAATCAAAAATAACAATTACTTGAATGATGACATTCAATTTCAGGAGACTGTCAGAGACCCTGAGGCACCCGATGAACACCCTACGTCGCATGAGACGGGGACAGTACCCTCCAGGACAGGCCCGTAATGTGGGAGCGGGTGGCGGTGGAGGGGGCGGCAGTCGGGGTGGGGGAGGGGGACAGAGTAGTGCTGTACCCTCAGGTGGACAGCCATCCAGGAGGTCACACAACCCACCGAGAGGATACAACCCCAGCCGGGGACAGTACCAACAACCCAAAGGTTATTTTTTATACTGAATAAGGAACATTCACTTTTTTTCTTTTACTACTATAATTCTACAAAAAATAATAGAAAATATGGTAAAATTTTTATTTTTTTATTTTTTGAAAAACATTTTTCAAATGATTGACAAACTAAACTTAGCATGTCATACATTTTGTTCATGACTTGTTGATTATTGCATTCAATGAAATTGTATTTAGAATGGTAAAAATGTATATTTTAAATATTATTCGGATTCGAGGTGTATTAATACGACTGTAATATTCCCAAAGTCATAAAATTCCCAAGTTTAACCTTAACCTTAAATTATAAGTTATAATTATATGTTTTCACCAAATAAAAACACATCGAAAATGATTTGCAGTCAGCGGAGAGATTTGTCAATGACATGATTCCGATGAATTAAAAACTATAACGTTTATTTTTTAATAATCTTAACTTTGAAACATCCTAGTTTCTATATATAAAATAAAAATAATAGAAAAACAATTTGTTTGCGCCAAAAAAGGAGATGGAATAATATGTGTAAAAAGAACAAACCCTGTTCAGGTCTGTTGCAAGAACGACATTTGATTCAGCATGTTAAAAGTAGGTATTGTTTCATTTCATTTGAGTTTCTTATCCGCGTAATAAGGACAACATACGAACGAACAAAGTCACGTCGTTAGAATGAAATGCACTTCAGTTTACTTCCATCTTCTCTGTGCACGTGACAAGGATAGATACATTCTGTTAGTGGGGTTGAGTCAACGTGTCTCTCTCGGCTAGTTACAAATAATATTATTTTATTACGTACAAATTTTCGCAATTCATATTATTAAGAATGATGTATAAATATGTAGTTATTTAACGCACAGTTCTTATATATCATGTACTAAATTAATTTCAAATCATAATTCAATCAATGTCCCTATAGCAAATATCGATTGTTTAGTGCACAGATGTGATAAGTGTAAAAAATTAATTTTACATGAGAGCATTTTCAAAATGTAATATTTAATGAATTCATTGTTACTTTTTTGTATTTACCACATATTGTCAATAAGTAATGTCTTTATCATTTATCGTACACATATCATAATTGTTCTCAATAATACTATGAAAAATACAAAAAATTTTGTGTACATATCTCGATTTGACAAAAAATGCACTTACTACATCTGTGCACTAAACCATCGATATCTTTCTATTATATTTTAAAACATTGACCTTTCTATTAAGACACGGCGAAGTGCAAATGTCTAGATTATCCATAAAAGCAGCATCAACATTTGTTTATTAACATCAACATTACATATTCTGTCTGATTGTCCTTTAATAAACTCCATGTTGCTTTTATTAATAATTGAAATGGAAATAATTATAATATACGAAAACGCTCAGTGAAATGCTTCACGCTATAGGCAATACGTCAAAATGAATGGCGTCAAATAAATGTGATGTATGGCGTCATAAAGTGATCAACCAATAACAGACCGTTTGTAATTTTGAGGAAAAATTAATTTTTTATAGTTAAATTGTTAATCAAACTGTAATATTTCACAGCTTTTATTAATATTTTTGTGAATGCCATTCTTTTTTACATCTAAATCTTTCTTTTCAATTCATATCCCTCACACATGCATGTTCTCTATTGCTATATTAATGTGTAGTAGGTACAAGAATGAACAAATAATTTATCCCTGAGGTACTCCAGTTTTCATTCTATTGTATGTCAATTATTTTTTGTTTATCATTTGTATGTCCTCTTATGCCTTATTTTGATACAATAGTTATTATCATGTTCATGATTAATATTGAATTAATATTATCTTTTTTATCCTTATTACAAATATTTATTTTTGATCTAAAAATATATTTTACAAATATTCCATATAAGAAAGGATTGGCACAAATTTATGTGGTTCATTCATAGATTTGTAGAAACCCAATTATTTCAGATTCTTTATGGAATGTGCAAACATTGTATATAAATAAAATAACTTTATTTTTCAGCATCAGCTCCTGCAAACGCAAGTGGCAGTGGTCATGGAGAGTTGTATGCCGGAGCTTATTCGGGACCCTCATACGAGTTACGTCCCACCAAACATGTCTGACAGTGTCCTAATCCTCCCTATCAGCAACACATACAGTCCAACAACGACGACTATCCCACAGACAGATTCTACTCCAGAGAGAACCACCAGAACTACATGAGGATGAACTCCGACAGAGCTGCGGTGTCGTCCCATCAGTCACAAATACTGGAGACCAAAGCTGTGGTTGCCCCCGTTAGGGAGGAGATGCTCTATCACCTCGCCGACGATTCTGTCCGTTTCCAATTCCCCAAAATTATTGTAGGCTATCAACCCATGAGGCCCTCCAACGTTGACGTCCAGGGCTTGATCTACAGACCCACTATGGTATACAGGGCTGATAATATGGTTTACCAATTGAGAAATGAAGATTTCGCCAAGCCATCTTCCACTCCACAACAAAACATACAAGCTAAAACCTCCGACACATCTTGCGGTATCGACAACAAAGAAATGTCTCTGCCGGAACGATCCATTTCCTCTGTCGATAAGAATAACGATCCAACTGCAGATGCCAGAAAGGAGGATAGTCCTCCACAAAAAATCGAACTGACCGAAGATCAAGATGATGCTAACAAACCTCGAGTGAAGGTGCTCGCGGTGAAAACTGTCGCTTCTCAAACAAACATTACTCTACAGTCGCCCGATTCTCTGAGTGTCAAAAAGTCTTACGATAATAATAATGCTGCCAAATCAAATTCCAACGATGAACAAAACTCTCAATCCAAATCTCTTTCAGAGACAGTCATTTAGTTGAATTGTTGGTTTATTTTATTCAGACTCTACCGATGTTGCTTGGACTTTTAAATATCGACCGTTGCCGTTGATGTTCTCATAATGTAGTGAAAACACACCACTTTAATGTTGTCATAGCTAAGACTTTTCACAACATTTAAGCCAAATGATGTAATAATTATTTTGATACTATTTTCATATTGTTTGATTTCTCATTTTATATACCTAAAATATCTTGTATCATAGCATATTTTATGATATTATTTTGATAAATTTTAAATCTCAATAGACAAAGCAAAAATATATATTTGTAGGAGAACCAGGATATCAAGCATGATTTACCAGATCTCCTTTAAATATATGTTTTTGCTTCATTCGTCTCTATTGAGATAGTAAATTTTGTCAAAAAAATATCTTGTATCATTATATATTTGTAATACTTATTGGTTTTAGCTATTGACCTACTCTCATTTTATTGTTTATTTCTTCTTTTACATATATTTTTTGTGTCTATTTTAAAATAATTTTTTTTGTTTGGTTAAGCACCCAACATGCAATTAACTAATTTCATTTAACCTTCTCTTGGTTCGTTACTAAACAGCACTTTTGTACATGCAAAATGAGCCAGATTGAAAATTCATATTTCAAAGACAATGCGTTGTATTATTGTAAGAGTCTGCGATTCTAGACTTATGTCATTATGTATAGTGGCCTATACATAATGTATACCTTTACTTAAGTCATAGTATAAAGATTGATTTTTTTTTCTGTAAATGGATACCACAGCAGGTAACAACGATTGGATAATATGAACCCTGAGTAGTGGTGGTTTTCGGAGATAACAGCCTATATTTAACACGCCAGTTATAGTATGAAGCCTTATAAAGCATGATTTTTTATATTTAATACGGAAGACTATTGGAAATCACGTCTTCCATTTACAGACACTTTGGTTGATGAAAACCCCTCGACAGACACTTTTAATGTTTAAAAAATTGGATTTGTCTCTTTGATGGTGTGTCCGTCAATAGGAGGTGTGATTAGTCTTCCGTATTAAATATAAAAAATCATACTTTATATTATATAATGCTTTTAACTTATGTGTTTAAATAGCAATTTTCAACACTTTGAAGATGTTATATCCGAAAGCCACCACTTCTCAGGGTTCATATTATCCAATTGTTGTTACCTGCTGTGGTATCCTTTTACAGAAAAAAAAACAACCTTTATACTACGTCCAATTCTGTAACTTTATGAACTAAAATAGGAACGTTCTGAAATTTTAGAATTAATTTCGTCGTTTGAACTTAATTTCGTATTCTGTAACTGATGTTCCAAAAACTAAAATCTATAAAATAAGTGCAGCATAGATAATAATATAACTCAAATTGCCTATGCCGCACACCGTGGAAGCGTACTGTGCTCTGTTCGGCCATGTTTATGTATTTCATGTCACCTAACCTAACATTTAAACTGATCTGCACTAATATTCTCTGGTTTTTATTTACAACACAACGCAACTCATGTATATAATTCATTTTTAATTTTTTTTATGTACACAACTGATATTTTCAACTTCCAAAATATCCCGGACTGCTGTCAAAACAATTAGTACCTTTTGACCTACCACAGAAAACAGAGTGAGAACAGAGCAGGGCTGCTGCAATTACTTTCTTTGGAGGTGGAGAAAAAGGTATAATCCTGACAGAGTATGGAGCTGAGCAGTCGGTGAAACACGTGGTTCAAGACTGCCAGCTTACGAAATTTAGTGGAAGCCTCCAAGACATCCACGAGGCGAAACCAGAGGCGGTGAACTGGCTCTCAGCGCTGTAACCGAGATTTTAAAATCTAATATAAAACCATACGAAAAGTAAACTAAATAACCGGTATACATCCAAATAGTTGTGAACTAAAATTAGGAACGACAGTTGATTTGACTAATAGTTACAAGAACAGGGAGTTTAACTATTTTGTGACTTATTTAAAGTAAGAACTTTCCTATTTCAGCGTTAAATAATGTTAACTTGGACTAAATTGCATAAGAACGCATCAATTTTAGCCGAAACATTTAAATAGTTATAGAATCGGACGTACTATGATGTAAATTTGGCTGTCACTAGCTCTTGCTCTACGAAACACCATCATTTTAATTATTGCTTTGAACAATATTTGTTATGATACAAATTCTCCCGTTCTTCAAGCATATTTTTATTTATCTCTATTAACCTCTAAGTGAGTATGGCCGTACCCGTACGGCGGAAAATGCCATTGCAAATTGAAGTATGGCCGTACCGGTGCGGCTAGAGTAATGAAGTGAAGTTTTTTTTTACTATAGTACGAATATTTTTGACACCACAACCAATAGTTGAAGACACCTGAAATAATCATACGATTTTTCAATATAAACTTTGAAAAATGGTAAGTTGTAATTTTTTTTTTACTCGATTATTGTGTCAGGAGTCGTCAAACGTAACACTTTTTATTTTAAATTTTTATATTTAAAATAACTCACTCGGTATAGGTATGTACATCATACCAAAACTCACTATCATAGAGGTTAATACTATGTCAAATATCAATTTAACACGCATCCAATAACAAGTTGCCACATTCTGGAAACATTTTATATTCATCATTTCACAGTTCCAGACTGAAAATGCAATTAAAAAACTGTATCTCCACCGGAAATAGAACCCAGGACCTTTTGCGCCAATGGAGGTACGAAGGTCGACGAAGAATCCAGCGTACAAAATTGTCAAATGTTTAACAGTTAATTTTTTCTCATCAATATTTAAATTTGAATTTGTGCAACAAATACTTGAACCTTGAAGGAAGGGAGATCTTATATTACTTATATTATTCATCGTCATATTACATTATCTCAATTGAGACATAGGAATGTATTATTCAAGGGAGACATCTATGTAAAAATTAATTTCTTTTTCTTTGTTGTATTAAAATGATTGGTCAATTGATAATTTACTTACAAAAATAGCCTTGTCTGATCTGATTTGTCTCTTTTGATTTGATTTCTACTTGTCATTTCTTAAAATATTATCTTTTTCATTGTTAATCTGCCCGAGAAAAAAAAACTTTATTTTCATTCTTAATACGTGTTATCATGAGTATTAAATCATTCCACAAAATATTTTTTGTTAATTTTCTTAGTGGAAATGAAAGAACTTTATGCTTTCAATATTATTCTTGTATTTTTCTTCCCATCATAGTCCAATAGTTGAATCATCATCCATTTTGAAGTGATCTCATATACAGCTGTGTCACACTGTGTACCGTAGAAAATAAACCTTCAAGTTATCAAATAAGCATTCTTCCAATGAAGCATCTTGTTTAATGCTTTTTGAGATTATATTTTGAGATTTCCTACCTATTTTGTTTTTTGACCTGTAACTGACAGTATTTTTACTATAAATTTTTGGCCCTTTTACTTTTAAGTATTCGCAATTTAACTATAATTTTAATTGAATAACAGGGCATTTGTGTAAAGTAGGTTGACTGAAGTGGTTTTTTTTTATGTTGTCGGGAAATTAAAATTCTGCGATAATCTTTATACTTATTTAGTACATGTTAAAATGTTATGAAATAAGTTCTTTTTAAGTTCATTTTGGAACTATATTTGTCCACTCTAAAGACTGCTGTGGAATTAGTTTAAAAAATTCTTCCTTTTTCTTAGATTTAATATATTATGTATATAATATTACGTCACTAAACGTGTTTATTTTGTTTTATTTTGCTAAATGTGCAATTTTTCTATTTAAAAGCAAATCCTTTAATCCTGATATTTTTGTTTTATGTTTTGTTAATGGATAAAACGAAACAGGATTTTTTTATTTGTTCCTTTAAAAAAATGTTTTTAAAGTTTGGCTTGTCAGGAAAATAGATTCAATGTCAAATTATATCCACGAATACAAAAATGTAAAGTATATTCCGTGCAGACTGAGTAACTAATTATAAGTTTGGAATGGAGTAAATAATAATTAAGTAGAAATTGTATATTTGAGAAACAAACAGTGGTGGTGTGAAAAGCGCTAGGTGTGTGTGTGTGTGATGACTTACTGCAATGTTTCAACAATTAATATGTATATTTTGCCATTTATTTTTAAGATTTAATAATGATGCAATCTGTAACCAAAAGTGATAAGAGAAAAATATACTTATGGTATATGTTATACTAAATACAATTTTAAAATAGTGAAAAATATCAAGTTCAACAGAATATATTTCTTATAAATATATCCCATACCAAATTTTAATAATAATAATGGATATTATAAAAATGAAAAAGTCATATAAGAGAAATATTTTAATTATGTATTATATAAATATATTATAGCATATGAAGTGATAAGTATAATTTGAATTGTAAGATAGTGCGGCAAAAGGCGAAGATATTAGCGACAGTGTAAAACATTTGGTTTTGTAATTATTAAGAATTATATTACTTGTAAGAGTACTATTTTTAAAAAAAACTTATAATAAGATGTGTATATTAAAAAGACTTCTTCCTATATTTATTGACTGCATATTGATTTAGCTTGTCAAAACCATCTGTCGGTTCATTTTTTTATCAATTTGAAGTTCTACGACTGCCGTTTGTAAAAAGGATGTACATATGAATAATTAATGTTTTTTATATCATCCACTCTGTATCATAGTATAATTTATGTATTCTTAATTATTATCATTACTCGTAATACATAATATGTAGGATCATATAGGAAATATTACCATTTACGC
The DNA here is from genome assembly GCA_963576475.1 of Molanna angustata. Lineage (NCBI taxonomy): Eukaryota > Metazoa > Arthropoda > Insecta > Trichoptera > Molannidae > Molanna > Molanna angustata. Next base: position 6,507,939 of record OY754973.1, read on the forward strand.
CGTTTTATTAAATGTTTTTTGACAATAAAAAGAATCTTCTGCCGATGTTTTGAGAATGATTTTATAAATGTTATATTTTTAATATCAAATTTTGACCGGTGGACTTTTCAACAAATTCTTCAAAATTGATGTAGTGTTTTTGAATATAAAATATGGTAGAGTTATATTTGGTATTTAGGGATGCAAAAACTGAATAAATGGTATTGTATGTTTACTGTGATGTGGCATTCCTGGTAATATTTCTGTTAAAAACTTGAGACCAATAGGTGTTGTATGGTTTACTAAGTGGAATTACCATCCTACTTAATATATATAAATATTCATCCTTTACAATATATTTACCACTTTAATCATCCATGTTTTATTTCATTGAAAACCTTACAATATATAATTATGTGAATATTTTAAATATAGCAGATGTATGTTGAAAAATCAATGTGATTTAAAAAGTGAAAAAAGCAAAATAAATTTTTCATTTAAAAAATACTTTTTTATTTTTTCCCTTTTCAAGTATTTTTTAGGTAGGTATAGACATCACAGGAGGGCTTGCGGGAGGTTCACACAAAAAAACAACAGAAGTTCAACAGAAAAACATATTAAAAGAAGAAGGTAAGGTGAAGATGAGTTCATAACTCATTTTTTGATATTTTCCTCATAAAATGATTACATTCCTAAAGTACTATTCAGGACTGTGTTCAGATGCAACACTCGACGTCGAATGTACCTGAAGTTGCAGATTATGGCATTTTTCACACCAATCTTACTAAACGCTTTTCATTTATCATACATGTCTTTTTAGGTTGTATTTTTATCGAAAGCCAACAAATGGGCATTGGAGTAAATAATGCTCTCTGACCTTTTATTGGAAACTTAAATGATTCTCTTCTGGGTCACAATCCTAGGATTGGTCTGCACCAAACACTCGATCTTTCCACTTAACTCTATCGTCCGCCAGTCTCTTCATCTCTTTGTAGCTACTACAGAGCACGTCACCGATTATCTGGTCTATATAGTTGTTTCTGGGCCGACCTCTACAGTTATCAATCATTCCTTCGACGATGGTAAAAAGCAGGCCTGGGTGCCAGATGTTGTGGCCTATCTAAGTTGTTCTCTGTTGGGCAATTCTTTTCATAATTTGCCTTGTCTCTCCAACCCTACTTAGTACCTCGTTGTTGCTGATGTGTTCTGACCAGTGAACTTTAGCCATGCGTCTGTAGAACCACATCTCAAATGCAGACAAACGTCCCGTTTCGCGTTGGCTGATGGTTTAAATGATATTGTTATAAAATACCTCTTTGTGAATTCATATTGTCATCATAAATAATCTCAACTGACATAATAGACAACACAAAAACAAATAGTCATCTTTCTGCAGATAAAATAGATGTCAACAGGTACTATAACTGTCGGAGCGTTTATCAGCCAATGATTATACAGAGCTTTTGAAGCGTACACTCGACGTTCAATCTAAACACGACTGTCTTTGGAGCATCTGTTTCTGGTCATTCTGAACGGCTTAGAGCTTCACTAATTGCACTCCGCGTTCATTGTGAACGCAGCTCTGGGAGATCTACAATATACCCCTCTACAACTGATCTCTTCTCTTCATTTGTTTGTACAAATTGATTTACAGTGGAAGTAAAAGAGTGGATGTTCTAACTACAGAATCTACAATTTACTTGTTGCTTACTTTTCAAGGCTCTGCTTGACATGGACATGCACTATATTCAAGATCTCTGTCAAAAGAAGGTATCTTCAGAAAGAAACTTATTGAGATCGTCAGAATCACAATTCTTCAAGGAAACGGACGAGATTTCAGTGTAAACGTACCTAGTATTTAGAAAAAATTGCCTTTTGACTTTGAATGGAGAGCAGTCTTGTGGCTTTCAGTAAAACACTTGAGCTGAGAAAAACAAATCTGATTTATTATTATTTTGTAGGCTACATAAATAAAATATAAACTCTATTTATAAGAATTTTATTAAGTGGAATGAATATTACATAATAATACTTTTGTAATATATAGTTAAATCATACATTACAGGAAAAATTACAATGTATGTAAAATATATATACTAAAAACAAAAAAAGGCAATACAATTATGTACAAGAATTATTTTTTTATCAATTGGATTGTACTAACATAATAAAATAGAAACAAGCATTGAAAAATGGGAGTTCATGATAAAGATACAAACCAATGTTTAAAAAAAGTTTTATTTGAATTAAAATATCATTTGAAATTAAAATAATCAAGAGAACAAAAACTTATTGTTTCTGAGGAAATACTCCTTTCATAATTACATATATACAAGAAATATTTGTGTGGATCAAAATTTTAAAGAGAGTTGATATTTCATATAGAATTATTAAGTAGTACATATTTTAACTATTTACATACATACTTAATTAAACAAAAATTAGTCATTGAAAATATTTCAAAGAATTATAAACACTTTGATAACGACTCTACCTCAAAGTAGTTTTAGTTTGTATTACATTAGCTATTTTGTCTTTCAAGGACATACTGTCTTCGTTAATAAAATAAATATGCATGTTTGAAGAAAAAAAATTAATTTTGCGAAATATAAATATGAACCCTATTATAGTTAAAAATTATTTAATTATCTAACGATCACCTGTAATTGTATGCTTGACCACTCATTTATATTTTTTTGTGTGAATTTGTCACAAAACGATACACAATGGAATCAACATAAATATGTAAACAATAATGAAAGTCAAATACACCTATTTCAAAGAGAATAGCCATGAAATACATAAAAAGGCCAAGATTGAGAGGAAAAGAAAGAAATAGAAGAGTCAGATTGGACACCATTGGAATCAATTGTCCTGTTATGATATTAACAATCTATACTTAAATACATAAATAAAAAAATAATAATAAATATAATGAAATACATACATATAACAAAACTAACCAGTTGTAACTAACATTCTGTGTTTCACATAGCTAAGGCTAGCATCAATACAGGCACAGCAGACGGAATTTATAATTCTTTGTATAGGAATTCATACAAGTGCGTCCACTAATCAGCAGCGAATGGTGCGCGCACAGTGGATCGTCGGAATGCCGATGCCGTTGCTAGGAGAAATAATAATCCGCTCGGATCTGTCATTTTTGTATGTACATTTTCTTCTTTAGTGATATCATATCGCCTTTTTTAAGGAAAATTCTCATTTAAATTGTTTAAACTATTATTTAAATAAACCACTATAATATAAATTTGAATCTTTGGATGTTTAGATGTTTTTTATTCAGCAATCAAGCGAAAAAGACTGAAAGATTTTGTATGAAAATTATTTAACAAATTTAAATGACAGTTGGGTCAGCAATACTATTGATTCGCCTCTGTGGGCGCACTGCCACAATCAAATCCGTCTGATGCGCCTTTATGGACACTAGCCTTTAAGTGCACTTCATGGTAATGTTGGTAGGACTGTCAAACAGTCAAATAAATTGAAATGTTACCATATCTCTAAATTATGTTTTCCTCTAAACTCATATTTAAAACTTAATAGTATAAAAAATTTCAAATAAAACAATCTAAGTTTATGATAGTATTGTCTTCTATAATTATTATTGACAAGACAAAGTTATTATTATTACAGATTTATCAGAAATAACTTTTACAAATATTACAAAGAAAAAAATCCTAACTGTAGGGAATATCCTGTTTTAACAAATAACACTAAATGCAATCATACCAACTTAAACACGATGTGCACTTTAAAATAACACACCTGGGGGGCAAGTCTGGTCCAAGCGGCGAAATCAAAACCCTCACGATTGCCCATCATGGATATAATTATTAGATATATGGAGTTCTATAATATCTTTAGATGTCATAGAACTCCATATAATAATTATATCCATGATATGGGTAATCGTGAGGGTTTTGATTTTACCGGTTGGACCAGACTTGCCCCCCTGAATGTATTTTTATGGAGCTCATTTCTATTTTATGCATTATTTGAATAAAAATTATAGAATGTAATCATCTATAATTGTCTCTTTTCCATAGAAGTGTAAATTAAAAACATATTTGAAACTTATATAGTATTATATTTACAAAGCATGCATTCTTTAATTTAGATGAAACTAGCTTCATGGATGAAACAATAGTTTGATTATCGGTCAATTTACTAAAACCGATTTGTTGGATCCTTTTATAATACACAAATAAAATACTATATTGTTACTACAAATTATGATTGTGTAATAATATTGAAATGAATAACAATAATAAATATTTGAAAGAATAGAAATTAAATGAAACAAATACAAAATTTGTTTAAAAATATAAATCCTTAGAAATTATTTTACTCCAATGATAATCTTTCATAATCTAATTTATAATTGACAACTAATATAATCATACTTATATTTTTAAATGCATACATATCATAAATTATTGAATGTAATTTTTTTCTTTTCGTATTCAAAATATATGATCTATAAATTACTAGACCTTTGTTGTAATTTTAAAATAAAACAAAAAAAATTCAATATAGTTTTTTCGTAGCACACTCACAGTGACTGTGATATCTGCCTTATTGGTATCACAGTGACTGTGATATCAACAGTGGCGGCTCTTCCTAAAGGGTTCTCGGGCTCAGCCCTCCCAAACACTTTGTTCAAAAGATTCCAAAAAATGTATGTCATTAAATCTTGAGAATACATTATTTTTCTAATTAATATTTGCCGTCTTATGCCTGTAGTATATTTAGCGAAAGTATTTAAACCTACCTACTTTGTAAAGCAAGCAGATTCTATGAAATATTTCATTTCTCGGGCACAGTCGACTTGTGCCCCGAGAGCCCATACAATTCACGCGACCGTCCGCTGCCGCCGCAGCTCGCCGTACACGCTGAATGTATGCCGATTTAGAGCAAAACGGGGCACTGCCCGCGAAGGGTTATAGTATATTTTCATTCATTCGTATTTTGTTGTACCTATGTACCTACATTGCGATGGTCGAACGTTAGGTAAGCAGTTGCAATTCCTTGAGGATATCATTAATTGGTATTACATAGTTTAAACTATAAATCGTCCGAAATATATAAGTATTATTATTTAATTAATCGATACCACAATATTGCAAACAAAAATGATATAAAATGTGTAAAATCAGGAAGCAGTCTTGCGGCCGTTGCCAGAAGTTTTTTTTTTAAATTTTGTATGATCAAAATTCATTAGTTGTCACAAATTATTTAATGATTTATCGATGCATTTTATTACAAGCGTTCACGTTTTAATTTCCGATACCTATACAAAAGAACTACGGAAAACACTGATAATTTTTATAAACGAAAATTATATTGTGTCACATATCTGCTATCTGATTCCTGTAGTAAATTAATTTCTCTTCTAGGTATAATTATAATTTTGAGCCCTTCTAAGATTTATTTTTATTTGATTTATGGTCACCAGCCGCCACTGGATATCAATAAGGCAGGGCAAGGGAGCGAATGAACCCATTATGATTTATCCTAATTAAAAAATAATTATTAATAGATTATTAAAATATATTATTAAATTTGAATACTTTCATCTGGTCCGTGCTAAAAACTTTAATAATGAAAAAAGTTTAAAAACACAATTTTTGTTTAACTAAACTGATTAATTTTATTGATGATGTTATCGATAAAATGTGCATAAAAATATTGTAGCTGATTTTATAGATTGCTTTTTTCTACCCTAAATGTGTTATATAAAACTACAAATAAATATGTATTTATTATCATTGACTGCTCACTTTTAAAATGCTACACATTATAAAACCATATGCCTTCGCATCAGTCTCAAAAGATGGCTACAATATTTGAATAACTTACTTTTAATGTTTTGCCAATATTATTTACTCATTTTCCTCCATATAAAATTCTAGCCTCATTTTACCTACAATAAATGTAATATGGAGACAAACCATTCAATGCAGACATATAATTTGCCAAACAAACACTTTGCAACATCAATACATTATTTGGTGTACACTGGATAAGTCGTATCATAATATTATTGTAATGTATTTACTTCATATAAATTCTTGACTTAATATAAAAATACACAATAAATAGAATGCTATATAATAATTTAGGGATGAGTCATAGCTTGTTCTTGTTTATACACAGCATGATAAGCATTTCTTATCAGGGCGTACGGGAAACACGATTCTAACAAATCCATCGTAAGGAATGGTGATTCTTGCACAATCAAATCCAGTAAAAGATACACAGATTCTCTATTCTTTGTAGCCTCCTTATCAGCTTCTTGTCCGAGTCTTAACAGAGACGAGGAAGTTAAGGCCAAAAACTCTTTCATTCGATCTTCGATGTCCCCTTGCCCACAAATAGTGAACAACGCACCAAAAATATTGTTTATAGCCAGAGCCATGCAATGAATATTATTTGCGTGTCCTTCCAAAGACGCTTTATAAAATGATCCTTCATTTCTGGCAAGCTTGGGAATCGAGACAGCAACAAACACCATCAAAAGACAAACAAGAAGATGTTCCTCTTCGTCTGATTCTGCCTTGTTTTGTCTTAGAGCTGTCGCTAATGTAGGATCTACTTTACACGGCAAACCCGCAGCGGAAGACATCTCAGAAATTACTCTCATCGGATCCCCACTAGGCAGATGATGTTGGAAATCTTTTATTGAACTTATTAAAAATGGAATTCTTTGCTCCAAAACATCCAATAATGCTTCTTGCGCAATCTGTCGAAAACTCAAAATAACTCCAACAATTGTCATTCTTTGGAGGACATTATCAACAAACTGTAATCTCTTAAATTGTTCTTTCATTATGTCTGGCTTATCAAAGTTTGTACGTAACATTTGTAACACTTCTTTATTTCCAGTAACAAGTTTCTTCAGCTCTTGCACCTGACTAGAGATATGCCACATGAGTGTTTCGTTTAGCAATTTCATTCCATATGGACCAATCAACTCAGCTAAAGCTCTAAGCTCATTCAAATCTGAAAACTCTTCAGCATTGAAAGGAATTGTACCTTCCGCTGTTAAACTCACAAATGCTTTCTGATTCATAGAGAAACAAATGTTACCAGCACTGACTCGTCTCAACAATATTTCAGAATACCATTGTGTATAAAGAGAAGCTATGGTTTTTTCACCGTGACTGTCAACACTTTGAGTTTGTTGTAATAAAGCATTATTGAAGACTCTAGTTATATCAATATGAACATAGTTTTCGACCGTCTGCAAGACATTCATATAAGCTCTGACACTAACCAATAATTCTGTTGGTTTGGCAATTTCACTGGTATCTTGATTAAACATCACCATTCCCACTAATGCTTTTGAAAATCTTGTTTCCAAATGTTGATGTAAATATTCTCTAGGAGCAAATGTATATTCCCATACGTTTACTGTTGTACAATAATTTATAGCGAAACAGAGCTCAGTTAATGCCATGTGTAGTTTATCCATTGTAGTCAAGTCTTCCCGAGTTTTTCTGTAGCTCTCTGAACCAGGTTTCATAACTTCAATAGCGTTTTTCTTATTTTTATCTTTCTTTTTTCTGTTGACCAGCTGAGCGATGGTTTGTGCGCAATGCTTAGGAAGTAATTTGTCACTCATGGTGCATTGCTCGTCGCATATTGTAGTAATGATGTTCTTTGCCTCTTTTGCCATTTCTTCTAAGAACATATTGACCACTGATAGACTTCTTTCTCTAATATGATGTCTTTCTTCTGGACAAAGTTCGTGGGTGCAGTTCTGAAAATGGCTGCAAATTAATGGAAATGCAATAATATATCGATTCTGGGCAGGAAACTCCAAGCACATATGGAATTGATCTTCAAATATTTTGCTGTAAAAACAGAATATCGAAAGATCAGATGTTTCCACCATTATTTCATCAAGATTATCAACCATTTTGGTATGGTAAACCATTTTATCAATCAATTGAGCCATTTCCCTATGGTCAGCTATTAATATGGGATTTTTAGCTACAGAAGTATAAGCTTGTAGCCTAAACCAATCCAGTCTAAATGCTCGAAAATCAAAAATTTCATTTTCTTCCACCTGCTTCACATTTAAACTTGCAGCTGTGTTGCACAAGGAAGAAAAAATAATACTCTCATCTTCGGGACATACTTGAAGGTTCTGTATTAAAATATTCAAAGCTATAGCGTCGTAACCTGACAAATATTGTATGTAATATCTCTGCATAACTTGACTATACTTCCTTACGAGTGCTCTCAATTCTTCCATGTGAAACAAGAGTTCTGGCAGTTGACGATCAACCAAATCCTCTGCGGACTTCCCCTTGGCTTTTTGTGGAGGAGGATTGTCGTTGTGGCGTAACAGCCAGAAGACTTCGTCTCGGGAATAACACAGTCCCATGAAAATGAGTAAAGCTTTAGGACCTAAAAGTCCGGGTTGATCTGTTAATATTAAACCCAACTCCTTGAGAGCAGTACGAAGAAACTTCCTCCTTTCTCTATGTTTGTAACCTGCTTTCTGAACTGCATGATTGTAACAATCTTTCACTTCTGATATCCTTTTACTGTAACCTTTGATTCCATCGAAAAATGACTGAATATAGGAATGAATGTAAATAACTTCATCGCGGAATAATGCCACGACCCAAGATGAATCTAAAGCTCCCACCCACATCTTATTGGCTTGTTCTTGCTGAAGTAACTGGTGGCAGAGCAAGAAACCAAATATAATCCATCTTTCCATAGACTCGAGAGATAAATATTCGCAAGACATTGTGTTGGATTCAGCAGCTTTCAATATCTGTGAGGGATTGGCCACTAAACTAAGTTTTTGTTCAGACCTCCACACATCAGCCGTTAGGTTTCTACCCGGGAATACTTGCCACAGTGACATTAATGCACTTATTAGCAGCTTCTGGTGAGGTGCAAACTCTTCTGAAAGTTTTTTCAGAGGGATATCATAATCCACAATAAGTTGACCAAGTCTTGGAAAGCTAGAATCACTTTGAGAATGAACCATTTCATGGGCTGCATTAAACAATCCTAAAACAGGCTTCCGATCTTCTACTCGAGACAGTAAAATCATTAATGACACATAGGTAGTAACTAAATCCAAATAATTCTTCGTTAACTCAAAATTAAGAGTAATGTCTAAATGTACTTGACAAGAGTCCATAATGTTTAGCAAGTCGCATACATTATCTCTAAAATCAAGTAAATCCACAAATGTATAATAGTACAATGACAATGACTTAATAATTTCATTTCTTATATTTTGTATCGCTTGAAGTCCTTTGATATCAATATTTGGAAATCTTCTAACGATAAATTTGATTGAAGATTCCAATGTTTTGTCAGATAAAAAACCCGGTTTTGATTTCGCGTCACCGCAGGCCTTTTTTATGTTGTAAATTCGTGTTAACATTCCAATTCCTCTGTCATTGAGAATCACCAACTTTTCAGCAAGTTTTTGCTGCGTTGGATTTATTGAACGAGCCATATTCGCAGACTTCAGCGTGCCTGAAAATAAAATAAATCATATATTGCACTCTTGTAGTTCTGGCCCAATAAAGCATTCATGCATAGTATTACCACAGAAATTCACTTACAGGTGATGAAAACAATTTCCAAAACGATAAATTTAAGATTCACGGGCAATGTACATCATATTAATAAAGTATTGGGCTTCCTTTATAAAGAAAATAAAACTTTAATTTTATCAAATTAATGATTAAGGGAGTGTCAACACACTTCCTTCAAAATATTCCATAGAACAGTCAATAGTATCTTAGATAATATAGAAAATCCATACCATAGAACTAATTGCGCAACCAAAGATTTTTATTATAATATACCTAGATGTAGTACTCTGTGCAAAAAGTGAGTCATGGAATATCGCGCGTTTGACGTTTTGGTTGGCAACATATTTCAGTTTTCCTTACATTTTAACGCATCCTAGATAACTGTTCTCTAATGGCCAGTTTCATAAAAATTAAAGGAGACTTAATGTCGAATTTAAAATAAATTGCGTTTCATATCAACAAAATGTCACATAAAGTTCACTTTAATTAAAAGTCCAGTGTCTTCGTACTTTAGTCACTAAAGTCTTCTTTAAGAGCAGTTCATTTTTTTGCTACCAGAGTGTGCTGCAATATGACATAATGTTCAAGTCAGTTGTCAGTTCTTGTTGATGTCAATATTTTCAATTGAATGTTGACGATCATGTGCACATTACTTACTAATATTCAATAGTTTTACTATTATTTAAACATTTTTTATAAATAATATAACAAAATGATGTTTTCAAAATGAGCTAATTAGAAGATGCGTACTGTGATTCTATGATACGGCGGTGAAAAGTGTATAGTAAAAGAATCGACTACATGGAAAAGTAGAATTAAGGAGAATTTTTTGATAGGTTTTGATTCCATAAACATGTCCTATACATCAATGATCAATTCAATGACAGAAATAACATATTATATGGTAGTAGACAGAAAGATTTACCTATGCTATGAGCTATGTTTCCATAGATTTTGATAGCAATATTGCCAACTTTGAGGTATTTTGGTGATATTTCTGCCTTTTACTAAAGTACGCGGCATTATTATTTATGAAACGTAACGACTTAAAGGCGACTTTAAATTTTTAAAGAACCTTTAACTAAAGGGTCCTTTTGCTGCTTTTTATGAAACTGGCTGTAAATTATTAATAATTAAAATGTTTTTTAGACAAATAAATCCGAAAACAATTCACATAAGTCGTTATTTTCTATAGAAAAACAATGTGGTCAATAATCAAAAAAAAAAAATTTGCTAACTACGACATCTAGATATGAGTATTTTAAATTTATCGAAACTATCAAACAGAAGAACGATTTGTGATTTGATTTGTTTATTTAAAATAATCAACGGTATATTGGACACCCCAGCACGCTAAGTCTGTAAGTAGATCTCGACCGATAAATGTCGAGATTAACTGTCAAAATATCGACTAGTCGATATTTTGACAGTTTTGGTAGTCACTAAGCAGATAACGCGTCGAATCGTTCTCGCCCACATATTTGACGGCGAGATTGGGTCGACATCGAGTCGAGTGACAAGATCTAACGCCGCCATATTGAATAAAATGTCATTTTTTACGCGAACAATGCCAAATTTCATATTTATTTTGAGAATAATTATATAAACGGGTTAAACGACGCCGTTTAAGAGATTCTTCAAACCCTTTAAATATTCCGCGTAATTCATTTATTGCTAATTACCACGTAACAAAAGTTTTATATGGTTGTATATTTATTGGAAATATGCGTCCGTACTTAGATTATAACATTATAATTCTATGCGTCCGTAAATGTTTTCCGTAGGTATAGATTTGAAATAATTTTTGATTTTGAGAAAGTATTCTTGTAAGCTATTTTATCACATATGTAGTTTAACACTTAACAAAAGAAAATTCGGCGTAGTTTTTTGTAAAAAAATAACACGCTGCTGTCATCACACTTGATAAATTGATCGAAATATTATTTAAAATAATTTTTAAAATTACTCTCAAAACATTCAATAAACACAAAAGAAGTTAATTTAATCGTATTATAACTTGCTTTCGTGCTTAAAAATATGACCATATGATATTTATTTAACAAATTTAAGTAAACAAATTTGACATTTATTCAAATCATGGGGAAAATATTGTGTATTGCCATACATGATAATTCAAAAATGTACCGCAAGCCAGCCTAACGGCGACAAATACTAATAAGTGCATTTACGAACTCGACAGCGCTTAGTGACTACGAATTGTCGTCACGAGCGTAAACATGGCGAGAAGAGCGGCGATACGTTGTCGGATCTCGATTTTTTTACTGACTTGGCCTGCTGACCTAGTTGAAATGATAAAATTCAGAGTACCTACAAGGTTTGCTTTACGTCAAAATGCACCTTTTCATATACATAGAGAATCTTCGAAATAACTTTATTATTAACTCACCAATACATAGATTGCACCGCCTTGGAAACCAATATAGTGGTGTTGATATATTATTTAATGTACACACTATAGATGGTTTCAAAAGGGTGCTTAGCGCATATTATATTTTTTGAATTTTACTTTGCTTTGTTTATTTTTGTTGTTTAAAGTGAATATGTAAAACTGTTTATTTTTTTTTCTTCTTTTATGTCTAGTTTTTTTTTTATCATTTATCTCTATTTTCTTTTATTATGTTGTATTATGTTGTTTTATATTGTCCTTCCTTTTGTTGAAATATTTGTTAATTGTGTTAGTTGGCAACACTGTCTAGTCTGTCATGTCAGTTAATGTGAGCCCAACAGGTTATGGGCCCTACGAATTTTAAAGAAATTGTGTGTAGATTGTTGCGGTTTTTAATGTTTTTTTTTCATTTTTGTTCAATCTGACGTTTATATTAGTGAATAATGTCATCTCAATTCATTCTGGACAAGCTCAGGGGCCGTGAAAATTACAATACGTGGAAGTTCGCCGCCTAAGCATATTTAGAAGATAAGGATCTATGGGAATGTGTTGAGGGTACAGAAAAAGACGAGAAAAAGAACAAAAAATGTCGTTCAAAGATTGTTTTGTTGATTGAACCAGTGAATTATGTCCATGTGAAATCCGCAATAACAGCAAAGGAAGCCTGGGATAATCTTTCCGCTGCCTACGATGATAAAGGACTCACGCGGCGCGTAGGACTGTTGAGAACTCTTATCACAACCAGACTGGAGAACTGTGAGTCTGTGGAGGAGTACGTCGAAAAAATTATCTCAACGGCGCTCAAACTAACCAACATTGGATTGAAAGTTGATGATGAATGGGTGGGAACTATTCTTATCACGGGGCTTCCGGAAAAATATAACCCAAGAGAGTTCTGGGATTAAAGTGACAGGAGATGCGATCAAAGCAAAATTACTACAAGATGTTTTGTACAGTAATACAAAAGTGGAACAATCTAGTGACATTGCAATGTATGGATCCAGCTCTTCAAGATGGGGAAAATACAACATATCCGGAACGAGTCGCCGTAATCCCAGAAGAATTATGGGTCAACCCACTTCAAATCATCCAGTTTCAGAAAATGGCACATCAAAAACTAGTATGGAAAGAATAAACACTCAAAACTACGCTGATCAGAAAAGAGGACCACGATGTTACCAGTGTAACAAGTATGGCCATATAGCGCGAAATTGTGATGGAACATATTTAAAAGATGACAGTAAACAAAGACTAAATGAGAGTTCATGGTTTAGTGCTTTTTCTGCGAATTCTAAATCAGACAGTGAATGGTTCCTGGACTCAGGAGCCTCCGCACATCTGACAATGACAGAAAATCTATTAAGTAATAAACAAAACTCTTCCCAATTGAATATAATCACTGCAAATGGTGATCAAATGATTACCAACACATCTGGAGACTTGCAATTATTGACATATTGTGGTGAATCTCCAATAAATGTACGTGATGTGTATTACGTCCCACAGATAAAAGTGAATTTACTGTCTGTCAGTAGAATTGTTTCTAAAGGTTATACAGTGATTTTTACCTCAAGTGGAGCAAAAATTTTCAACTGCAACAATGAATTAGTAGGAACAGCCTCACTGGTGAATAATCTATTCAAACTGGATGTGCAATGCAATTTTGGCTTGTCCGTTCAAACAAAAGCTAATGATAGCACTCTTTGGCATAGAAGGATGGCTCACCTAAACTATGATAGTTTGAATAAATTAAAAAATGGCTTAGTTCATGGAATACAGTTTTCTTCATGTAACCCACCTGATGTGTGTGAAGTTTGTGTGAAAGGAAAGGGTCACAGGTTACCTTTTCAATTGAGCAGTTCTAGAGCTTCAAATCTACTCGAAGTGATCCACTCAGATCTTGTCGGACCAATGCAAGTTAATTCATTATCTGGCTCTAGATATATTCTCACTTTTTTGGACGACTTCAGCAGAAAATCCTTCGTCTATTTTCTGGCATCTAAGGATCAGGTAGTTGATTATTTCGTAACGTTTAAAAATCATGTTGAAACGCAAACTGGTAAAAGAATCAAGACTCTTCGTACTGATAATGGAGGTGAATATTGCAACAAGCAACTAGCCAAAATTTTGAATGATTTTGGCATCAACCATCAGACCACTGTACCATATTCGCCAGAACAGAATGGTCGGGCGGAAAGACTGAATAGATCAATAATGGAACGTGCCAGGTGTCTTCTAATTGAAGCTGACCTACCTAATATTTTTGGGCCGAAGCAGTTTTTACTGCAGTACATCTGATAAACCGTTCCCCCAGTAAAAATGTGGATAAAACTCCCGAAGAAATGTGGTCAAGTAGAAAACCAACTCTGAGATACATAAAGGTGTTTGGCTGTAAAGCTTATGCACACATTCCTGATGCACACCGAAAAAAGTTAGATCCTAAATCAAGACCTTGCATTTTGGTGGGATACAGTCATCTGTCAAAGGCTTATCGTCTATATGACCCTATTAAAAAATGTGTTTTCGCTTCAAGAGATGTAATTTTCTCTGAAAATGAGAAAGGAGCTTCCTTTCTCACAAACAAACAGCCTGACTCAAGAGGATCATTTTCCCTGAAGTAGAAATTGACTGTTCAAATAAGGGCATTGAATCTCAAGAGCAAGACAATCCTGAAAATGCTGATTCTGAAAACTCCGAGGAAGAATTTTTTGGTTTTTCAGATGACAATGCAGAATTCTTAAATCAGCATGTTGTGGACCCACAATCTGATCTGCAAACACAAAGCAGGACGAGAAAACTCCCACAAAAATATGATGATTATGTAGTTTATAATACAAGTTTTAATGATGAACCTTCAGATCCTTTAACTATTGAAGAGGTGATGAACCGATCAGACAAACAACTTTGGATTGAAGCAATTTATCGTGAAATCAAGTCTCAAATGGATACCTAACAATACATGGGAATTAGTTGATCTTCCACCTGATAGAAAACCTTTGGACAGTAAATGGGTCTTTCGCACAAAGAGAGATGCAAATGGGGATATAGTCAAGCATAATGCTCGTCTAGTAGTGAAAGGTTGTGCTCAAAGAAGGGGTACTGATTTTGAAGAAACTTTTTCACCTGTAGTGCGATATAGCTCAATTCGTTACCTAATGGCATTAGCAGCCGAATGTGATTTGGACATAGACCAGATGGATGCTGTTTCAGCATTTCTCCAGGGTGACCTTCAAGAGGAAATATACATGTATCAACCAATAGGATACCAGAAGTCAAATAAAGTTTGTCATCTAAGGAAAAGTATGTACGGACTAAAACAAGCAAGCCGCATTTGGAATATAAAATTGGATGCATGTTTAAAAAAAATTGGATTCCAGCAGTCAAGATTTGACCCATGTGTGTATGTGGGAAACAAAAATGCAGCTATTGTGATAATTGCTGTTTGGGTGGATGACCTACTTATTTTCTCTAATGACAATTCATTAAAAGACAATTTTGAAATGACTGATATCGGTGAGGCAAAGTACATATTGGGATTCCAGTTGACTCGTGATAGGCAAAACAAAAAACTTTGGATGAGCCAACAAAGATACATTGAACAAGTCTTGAAGCGCTTTAATATGTACGAATGCAATCCTGTGGACACTCCACTGAGCCCTCATGAAAAACTTTCAAAACAACAATCGCCAGATGATGAGAACACATCAGCTATGATGAAAAATATTCCGTACCAAGAGGCAGTTGGAAGTTTGTTATTTGCTTCTCAAGTCACCAGGCCTGATATCTCATTTGCAGTCAGTCTTGTGAGTCGTTTTAATAATAATCCAGGACAACCACATTGGTCTGCGGTCAAACGAATCATGCGTTATGTGAAAGGACCTGCAGATTGGAAATTGGAGTTTGATGGATGCAAACCCTCATCAATTGTTGGTTTCTGTGATGCTGATTGGGCTAGTGATTGTGACGAAAGGCGTTCTGTGACAGGTTACATTTTTACCAAATGTAAAGGAGCAGTTTCTTTGGGCAACAAAGAAACAACCAACTGTGGCATTGTCGACAACTGAAGCAGAGTACATGTCCATGTCTGCTGCGACACAAGAAGCACTGTGGCTGAGAGGGTTAGCTCAGGAAATAGATAATGCAACATATGATTCTCCTACAATAATTTATGTTGATAATCAGGGAGCGACAAATCTGGCTGTCAATGGATGTTACCAAGCAAGAACCAAGCATATAGATGTGCGGCATCATTTCCTTCGTGAGAAAATTCAATCCAAATTGATCATACTCAAATATGTCCCCACTGTCGACATGGTAGCCGACTCCCTCACCAAAGCTTTGGATCGAGAAAAATTGATAATAATAATAATAATAAATTTGAATTATTTTTATAGCGCCATTTTTGTGATAACCTCACCTCAAGGGCG
Source organism: Molanna angustata (assembly GCA_963576475.1). NCBI lineage: Eukaryota > Metazoa > Arthropoda > Insecta > Trichoptera > Molannidae > Molanna > Molanna angustata. The sequence continues at coordinate 6,524,345 of OY754973.1, forward strand.
CTTTGAATATATTAGGGGTTATTGTAAGACTCGCGGAAGAAGTGAGTTTTTAGGTGTTTCCTGAATAGTGCTAAGTTGTCGATTTGCCTCAGTTCAGGTGGTAGTTTATTCCACGAGGCTGGTCCGGCCACAGCAAAAGCACGATCACCGAAAGATGAAGTGTTGACTCTATTTATTTCAGTCAACTTGCCAATCACGGATGTGGTGGCTGACCGAAGTGTTTGTTGTCGCTCGTTTACGGTGAGAGGGATGCAGAAGTCTGAAAGATACGTGGGAGCCATGCCATGGATCGCTTTGAAAGTCAACAAACATAATTTGTACTTGATTCTCTCTGGCACTTTAAGCCAGTGAAGATATTAAGCCAGTGATGAGGTGCATTAGCAATCAAGGAATTACCAAATAGGGAGCGTGTTGAAATATTTGTTAATTGTGTTAGTTGGCAACACTGTCTAGTCTGTCATGTCAGTTAATGTGAGCCCAACACCTTTAACTACTTTTTTATTATGTACCTATGTTATTGATGTATTTTTTTTTATTATTATTATTAATACCAAAAATAAAAAAAATTACAAAATAAGTACAAGCAAAAAAAATACATCAGTTAAATTACACTTAAAATTATTTCAAATATATGGGTTGGTTTGTACCACCTCACTAGGCCAGGCCTGTTCTGAGGTGGTATACTAGTTACATAATAATTAGTTACATAATATATGTTGTTATGTTGTGCAGTCTATGTTTCACTATGTTAGTCCTATGTGAGATTTGTTGTATACATAATATGTTGTTAAGGATTGACAATTTTCTGACAATAGTCAATCCCTTTATTATATAGCCACATATGAATTGTTAGTTTTAGTCTTGTTTTCTTCATTATCTGTATGTCCTTTATGTCTTTAGCAACTAAATTTAGTATTTTTGGAGCCAAGTATTGATAATGTCTATGTCCGTATGCAGTATTCGTCTTCGGAGTGATTAGTTGAAGTCTGTGTCTTGTATCGTGAGAATGTTGAGCAGTGATATGGTTTTCTTTATCGTTGTGAAAGTGTATTAGTATTTGTTTTACATAAAGTTGTGTTACAGTTAGTACGTTAAAGTCTTTAAATAGTTGAATGGTTGGGAAAATGAAAGGTTTTTTTGTAATTACTTTAATGAGAGCTTTTTGAGCTTTGAAGAGAGGATCCATATTTGTTTTAGCTGCACCTCCCCATCCAATCACTCCGTGAGAGATAATGGATTGTGCTAAAGCATAATATATAGTTTTAGTTTTTTGGTCCATTATATTACGAATGTTTTTGAATAAATATATAAGTTTTCTAATTTTTTTCGCAGTAGCGTTTATGTGTTCAGTCCATCTAAAGAAATTGTCAATGTAAATACCTAAGTATTTAATTTCCGCTGTCCTATTGAGAGTCTTGCAGGAGCAACTTTGACTTCGAGTACAATCGTGTATAGTCAAGTTGCTGTCGAGCTTAGGTTGACGTCTAGGGTCTATACTAAAAGTCATGTACTTTGTTTTTTCAATATTTAGTGTCAGTAGATTAACGTCTAACCATTGTTTAATTTTATCAAGTCCGACAGAGGCCCTATTGAATACTCCTGTCCAAGAGTCAGATGTAAAAATTATAACTGTGTCATCTGCATAACATGTCAAGTCCCCGTCGATATTTAATTGGCAAAGTGAGTTAATGTATAGTAGGAACAGAATAGGCCCAAGTGTGCTACCTTGAGGTACTCCGTACGATAATTGTCTGTTTGAGCTTATTTCAGAATCAATATTTATTGAGTGAGTGCGATCAGTTATATATGTCTTAAACCAGTTATATGACGTATCTTTTATACCAATATTCTCAATTTTCTTTAGTAGGATTTTATGAGATACCGTATCAAATGCTTTGCTCAAATCAAGAAACACAGCAATGCAATTTTTGTTTTGGTCCACGTTTTTTGAAATGTGTTTCGTGACTTTCAAGATTGCGTCTTGTACTCCCATATTTTCCCGAAAACCAAATTGATTATTCGAGAGAATTTTGTGTTTGTCCAAGTATTCTACTAGTTGATATTTAACAAGATTTTCAAGAACCTTTGATAAAACATTTAAGAGCGAGATTGGCCTATAATTCGATGGACTCTGTTTGTCGCCGCATTTGTATATTGGGACAATATTGGCATATTTGAAATGATCGGGGAAGACACCACTAGAAATGCTTAGATTACAAATATGGGTAAATGGGATAGCTATTTGTTGTTTTATTTGCTTGATTAGTTTAGTGTCTAGTTTGTCGGGTCCGGTAGCGCAGTCGTTTCTCAGTCTATCTATTTGGTTAATTATGTTTTTGGTCTGAAAAGGTGTCATTGTGAATGTATTGTGTGTAGTAGTAGTGTTATTGAATTTGTTAGCTAGGGATAGTTCATCGGTATTCATTTTGTTCAAGAGTTGATGTGCTAAAGTCTGTCCTATGTCCGCAAAGTAATTGTTTAGTGTCGTAGCTATTTCTGTTTTGTCATTAATCTTCTTGTGATTATGTTCAATTTGTTTTAGTTTTACAGTTGTATTCCCACTTATATTGTTAATTTCTTTCACTGCTTTCCACAATGCTTTAGGATCTTCTTTGTTTTCTGCAATTTTTCGTCTGTAATATTCTTCTTTAGTCTGCTTCACTAATATTCTGCAAATGTTTCTATATTTTTTGTAGTAAGTTAGTAGTCTATGGTTGTTTGGAAATCTAGAGACCTGCATATGAAGTTTGTCGCGTTTATGCAGACTTTTCACAATATTACTGTTGATCCATGGTCGAAGTTTTTTGTTTTTATGGTTCAGCGTCCTAATCGTAGTGTGTTTGGTGACACATGTGTTTACTTGTTCGATGAACATTTTCATTGCATTGTTGACATCATTTTCGTTGAGGATATTTGTCCAAGATAAAGTATCAAGCTCAGATTTTATCGAATTATAATCTGTAAATTTGCGAGGGTTTAAGTTTTGTGGAGTAGATTTTACGACATTATTTTTATTGACAAAAGCAGCTATCGTGGCGAAGTGGTCAGTCACTGTTGTGTTTATCACGGCTGCTGTGATTTTGAGTGTGGTCCTGGCATATATATGATCTATGCAGGATCGCGTAGAAGATGTTATTCTAGTGGGTAGATTTATGGCTGACAGAAAGCCATTACTTGCAAACAGGCATTCATAATCATCAGCTTGATGGTGTCTTTCTCCTATAATATTAATATTTAAGTCCCCTGCTATGATACAGTTTCTGTATCTATTTTGACTTCTCAGAGCTTCATTCAAGGAGTTTATAAACGGGGTTATATTGCTGTGCGAAGGGGAACGATAAATAGCAATTATGACTATTGAATCTAGACATTTGACGCATACGTTGTTTGCTTCCGTGATAGTAATCGGTACCGACGTACCACTTAAATGATCCCTTATGTAAACAACAACCCCCTCGGAACGATTTTTATGGTGTTTTGAAGTAAACACATCGAAGCCGTGAATTCTTGGTGCTGTAAAGTCATCGCTTATCCAGCATTCGGTAAGAATAATTATATCAAATTTAATCTTTATTTGTTCCAGTGAAACCAGTAGATTGTCAAAGTTTTTGGTAACGCTTCTGATGTTTTGGTTAAATATTTTGAAGTTATAATCCTCAGTAAAGTATGAAGCTGCCCTGGATGCGTCGACAATATTCATCGTTTCCACATCAACTAAACTTTGCAATTCATCATCAATAAGAGCCATTTCTGTTTAAATTGAAAGTATGTATTATGTAATAATCTATACCAGCAAACAATTTTGAGGTCTCAATTTGTAGTAAAAGGTGAATACCATACCATACAAAGAATTTTTCAGGTTTTGAATATCCATTTCAAAGGCGTAACAACGTGCATATCATCTTCGAATTAAAAGTCTTTATTTTAAAGCTCATCGAAGGTACGTTCATTTTTTATCTGTATAGTTTTAGATCCGTCTTCTTTACGAACAAAAACCTTACCACCCTTTACCCACACAAATGCGTATTTTTTTTCCTTTGCAGCACATTTTGCTTGATAAAGGAATCTCTTTGCTTGAGTGGTTAAGTCCTCGGACGCATAAATCGGAGTTCGCGGACCCGCTATTCCCAGACTACTGGTGTTTAATTTGTCCTCCTTATCCAAACTCTTGTTATAGTTCTTTACTTTTTGTATATAATGGTCTCTTTGCCAAATATATTTGAATCTTAGGATTACAGGCTTCGTCTTATTGGGAAAAGCCTTACCTGACTCCCTATAAACAGAATCAATATTTATTTTTGCTTTGTCCAAATTTACTAAATTATTCAAATTTGTTATAACCTCGTGTAAATTTTCTTCTACTGTTACTGGTATGCCTCTTATAGCTACATTATAGTTTTTTGAATATCGTTCGTTGCTCTCAATTTTGTCCTCCAGATACAGCATCCGCTCCTCTAACTCCATGTTTTTCTTTTGCAATTTGTCCATTGATTTGATCTTCGAATCGAACTCATCCATTCTTTTGTTGAAGTCATCCATCTTCGCAGAACAAAAGTTGATAGACTCCTTGAAAAATCCGAATTCCTCACGCATCACGGTAAGTTGGGCTTGCATATTTGTAATTGCCTTCATTATTTCATACGGCGTTGGTTCCGGCACCTCAATAGGATTTGGCGACACCGGAGTCATAGATAGTGCTTCCTGGACACCTGTCGGCGCTGGAGCAACAGTCGTGGGCGTAGACGTAGCGTAGACGTATTTACACTTATTGTTGTTTTGTTGTGCCTACATTGTTGTATTTATCTTGTATTTATCGTAAATACCCCATTAAGGGCGTATATATAATAAAGTAAATAAATAAAATAAATATATGGTCCCACGTTGAGACGCGCCAATTGATATAAAGAGGCTGGGAAGAAATATATTGGTCCCACGTTGGAATGCCAAATTGATAACTGAAGAGGCGGAGAAGAATAATACGGCTCCACGTTGGGACGCGAAATTGATATAAAAAACGCTGAAAAGAATAATACAAATAAATATTAAACTCTGCCTCTGAAAATAAAAATCTATCGGCTGCAATGTGCCTGAAAAGACAAATACATAAAAAAAAGGAATGGTAAAAATAATATAGGTATACATTACTGGAAAGATCTTACCAAACAGCTCTCCAACTAGGACTTCGATGAACACCTATACTTAAACACTTTGTGGCAGGCCACATCTCGAAATTTCTTTCGAGCGCGCGCCGAGCGACGGCAAGTACATTTGTTTATCGCTAGGCCGAGTTCATCGCCCGCAACGTCAAACAAGTGACAATACTCCTCAACTGGGTATGACACTTCAAATAAATAAGTCTAGAAAGTTCGAGGACATTGAACTTGCTACCCCCAGCGCAGCACTATTTAAGGGAGTCTACACCTCTACACGTCGTCACTTCATTTCCGTATTTCCGTCACTTCGATTCGTCACATCACGCCGCCGTTCTCGACCACGCCGTCTCGCCGACACTTCGTCTCTCGACCACCGGTCATCTCTCGACCTCGCGAGCACGATGGTACTTCACCATGCGAAGATTCGGACACTTCGAACACACCCGCTAACTCGCTCGTTATACCTACTCATCGTGAGAAAAGTTCCTTTGTAAGTTATTTCATCAATTGTAAATTTACCCTTAAGCAAACTATTAATTGTGATCAATATACTCATTGTTACTTTTGACCATTCTTTCTTCTTCTCTCTCAACCACTGTCCTTGTGTTCTTATTTCAAATCATATCCACTTGGGATATAGTAAACTCTCTTTACTGGTAACTCCTCTGGTTACCACATATATTTAATAGTAACCACTCTGGCTATTAACTACTGTTGATTGGTAACCCCTTTGGTTACCAATCAGCTTTAACTTAATTACTTTTTTTTATAACTTAAAAACTATCTTATAATCACCCCTTGTTGGTAATGGATTCTGAAAGATTTTTTTTATAAATACTTATAATCACCCCTCGATGATAAGTGAGGAACCTGAAAAGAACTTAATCGTTTCTATAGAGAATAACAACTAATGTGAATTGTTTTCGGATTTACTTGTCGAAAAAACATTGTTTATTAAGATTTAGAGAACAGTTATCTAGGCTGTGTTGAAATGTAAGGAAAACTGAAATATGTTGCCAATCAAAACGTCAAACGCGCGATATTCAATGATTCACTTTTTGCACGGAGTACTCCGTCTAGTATATTATAATAAAAATCTATGGTTCACCATAGCCTACTGAGGCTCAACTGTCATTATTCAGTGACTAGAAAAATATCGATTTTATTGTCTGAGGCCTCCTTAAACTTCACCGTCAACAATGTTTTATCTGGTTTTATCTGTGGCGATTTTGCGTCTTTCACATTGCTGGTTGCTGGCTGTCAAATTGCTACTGTGGATTCTATGAATTTGCGAAGTATTGATAGATTTTTAATTTTCAGTCCTTCGTGAAAAATAATACATAAAAATGCCTCGAATTATGATAAAAGGAGGCGTGTGGAGGAATACGGAGGTAAATAAACAATAACATCTGTATAATTTTATTCCTTTTTATAAACGAGAAAACTGTGTGCTATTTTTTTACGTTTTAGGATGAAATCTTAAAAGCTGCTGTAATGAAATATGGCAAAAACCAATGGTCTCGTATTGCCTCTTTGATACATCGTAAATCTGCCAAACAATGTAAAGCCCGTTGGTATGAATGGCTTGATCCTAGTATAAAAAAGACAGAATGGTCGAGGGAGGAGGACGAAAAATTACTTCACTTGGCGAAGTTAATGCCGACACAATGGCGAACTATAGCCCCTATCATCGGCAGAACTGCCGCTCAATGTTTAGAAAGATACGAATATTTGCTGTAAGTATGATTTATTTTATGCCAATCCTGTAACATGTCCTCCATTTGAAACGAAAAAATACATACATACATACCATCACACCATGTCCCTTGCGGGGTAGGCAGAGAGAACCGAACGCCACATTTTTCTATCCTGGCACGCATCCCTCGCCTCGTCCACATTCATGCATCGTCTCATACATGTTCGTCTGTTGCTCACACTTCTAACATTTCCGTCTTTCAAAATTTCGTCCACATGGTCGTGCCATCCCTTTCTTGGGCGTCCCCGACCTCTCATTCCATTCCTTTCCTTTCCGCTCTGTATATTTTCTTCGTCAGGCGCTCCTCATTCATTCTCCCCATGTGACCAAACCATCTCAATGTGTTCACTTTCATTCTAGTAATGACATCTTTCTTTATCTTACATTCTTTCCTTATGTCCTCATTTCTTACCCGGTCATACATCGTTCTATTACAAATCCTTCTTAACGATCTCATTTCAACTGCATTTATTCTACTTTCATGCGTCTTCTGCCATGTCCAGGTTTCACTTGAAAAAAAACAAATAATTTTGAATCTGCTGCAAAGCATGCATTTGAGCATGCAAATCCAAATAGTCTCGCATCTGTCATAATTTTATTCATTTTTTTTACCCTTACAATCTTGTTTCAAACATTCTATACATTATTATGGGAACCCCAAATTGTTAGACTTCACCTAAAGGATGTTTTTATTATGTTTAATTTTTGGTATGTAGCGTTACTATCTTATGCAATTTTTTTTTTAATTTACCTAATTGTGTATTACAAAAAAAAATACCATTGTAAAATATTTTAATGTTAGGTACTGAAGCAATTTTTTTGTCTTAAGTTTCAAAATGATCTAAAATAATTTTACTGTTAATCACACCACAGTCTATTTCCTCAAATTTAATAAAACCACTGTGGAATTATACGAAAACTAATTGTTAAGACCATCATGGTTAAGACCATAAAATAGAATAATAAAATCTTGTAGTTATGTAGTAAAGTATTGTGGTCCTCTCAGAATGGTCTTTTTGTGAACCAATCCAAATCTCAGGCTATTGTTACTGGCAGTCCTCGATTGCTATATCTACATTAAAATATACACCCCTCCCATCTCTGCTGAATAACAATCAAATTATTTCCTACTCCTTGGTACCTTTTTCGACAAAGATCTTTCTTGGCATGAACAAATTTCTCATTTCAGTAAAAATCTGTTTTATAGTATACACTTTCACAATACTACTAAAATATTTTTTTTCTTCCGACACATTCCAAAATCACACTTGCACAATCCTTACTGTTCCCATTGCTTGATTTGCTTACGTCTATTATCTAAATGCTAACGAAGAACTCCTTAATAAAATTGAACAATTGCAAATTGTATGTATACGGTCATGTTTCCACTTACCCAAATCTTCTTTGCTGGCCTAAGATACGTCAAACCCACTGGATGTACAAGGCGGTCATAAGGCCAATCATGATGTATGGGGTGGTGGTATGGTGGCATTCCTTGAAAAAAGGGGCACACCTTAAGGAGCTGGCAAAAGTTCAAAGACTAGCTGAAGTGACAATCACTGACTGTCTAAGAACTACACCAACTAAAGCTCTTGACACCATCCTGCACCTGATTCCGCTTGACCTCCTTGGGAAACAAATGGCGGCAAACGCTGCCCTAAGAATGAATAATGTTAACCCTTGGAAGGGGACTCATATTGGGCACTCCATGATTCTTCAGGAGTACAAACAACCATCCGAAGGTATTGACCACACCATTCCCAAACCCTTCTTCGAGAATGGGTTCTCCACCCAAATCCCCTCGAGGGAGATGTGGAAGGAGAACGCAATTCACCATGGTGAGGCCCAGATGGTGATATACACAGATGGGTCGAAACTGGACGGAAGGGTGGGTGGAGGGGTATTTTCGGAGCAACCAAATATCAATATTTCATTCAGGTTGCCAGACCACTGCAGTGTTTTTCAGGCAGAGATCCTGGCGATTCAAGAAGCAATAGGATGGATACAAAGGGCCGCAATGCAAGGCAGCGAAGTCCGTATCCTCACAGACAGCCAAGCAGCGATCAAGGCTCTGCGAGGCGCATTAACGACCTCTAAAGTTGCCCTGAACTGCCGCATAGCATTAAACAAAGCAGCCGAGCGGTTTAACATACTTGTTATGTGGGTACCAGGTCACAATGATATAACAGGTAACTGTAAGGCAGATGAACTGGCCAGGGCAGGTACCCTGTTACCTTTAGAAACAATAAATCATCGACCCGGGGTTCCCATGGCAACATGTAAACTCCGGGTCGATGAGAAAACGATAACTCGTGCCAATCAAAGATGGTCTGAAGAAAGCACGTGTGCCATTGCCAAACAAACATGGCCAAAATATGATCTCAAGAGAACAAGGGAGATGCTCTCGTTCAGAAGGGACTCACTAGCCAGAGTCACATCGGTATTAACAGGGCACTGGCTCATAGGAAAACATGCCAGAAGGCTTGGTTTAGAGGCATTTGATTATTGCAGAGCATGCCAAGATGAAGAGGAAGAAGAGACGGTAGTCCACTTCCTCTGTCAATGCCCTGCTCTCTCCAGAAATAGGAGGAAATTCTTGGGAAGTTTCTTCTACGATGACCTGATGGACATAGCGTCTGCTGACATTAGCGACGTTCTGACATTTATTAACCACTCAGGCTGGTTCAATGTGGTTTAGTGAAGGGGAAGGACAACCCCACTGTGGTATCACAAAGGGCCAACCGGCCTAAGTGTGTTCTCCTTGGAGAGCTGCCACTCAAAAAAAAAAAAAAAAAGATACGTCAACTTCGTAACATTCATTTACTTTACTACTGTATAATAAAATCAATAACACTAATTCACCAAAATATCTTAAAAAATGTTATTTTCTTGTCAAATCACGGTCTGCCTCTTTGATCTGCTGATCGTACCACACTAGCTATTCCCGTTCATGATATTACGACGTTTACGACTAAACGACTAAAGCTGTTATACCTGATTAATAAATTTTAATTTACACTCTTTCCCCATCCTCTCTCACATCCCACAACTTTTATCTCCCTCCTTTCTTTGTTGCTGTGATTTTACAGTTAATAATAATAATATGTGTTTATCTTACTGTATAAATCTGATAAATTTACAGTTAATAATAATAATATGTGTTTATCTTACTGTATAAATCTGATAAATTTACAGTTAATAATAATAATATGTGTTTTTTTTACTGTATAAATCTGATAAATTTACAGTTAATAATAATTAGTGTTTATCTTACTGTATGTTTTTTGTTATAAATTTAATATATCTACCACTGCACTATTTATGACCTCACATTGCTTTGGTTGGTTGGAAGAAATTACCTTATGGCAATAAACCCGCCATTGTACTCATCTGATTATTGTACATGAAGTTAAATAAAAATAGTGTCTATCGCTATAGAATCCTATCTTGACATGTTTTTCTGCTTCATTTACATTTTTTCACTACCTACTCATGGATATTATTACTAGGTATACAGACTTATTATGTTTTTCTTATCTCATTTTCTATCTTATTGTTGTGATCATTTCATGTCTTACATGATAAACTCTGCCTCTCATTCTGCTTTCTAAGATTCATAAATCTGTTTCGTATATAATTGTATTATGTTTATATGACATGTGATAATGATTGTTTGAACATTTCATTTTAGGGATCAAGCCCAAAAAAAAGAGGAAGGGGATGATATGAACGATGATCCAAGGAAATTAAAACCTGGTGAAATAGATCCTAATCCGGAGACAAAACCAGCTAGACCCGATCCAAAAGATATGGATGAAGATGGTTATTTTATTTTCTTATTTTGGTGGTATTAATAAATTGCACTGAATAATGAGGATATGAAAAGAAGATGTTATAACCGGGAATTCATTTGAAACTCAGTGACAGTCTACCTACAATGTACTTATTGTCAATCAAATATATTTTCAATGTGTAAACTAGGGAATTCAATCCCACATCAAAATATCAGTCCGGGAATATGCACAATTGCAATTTTATGTACAATAAAATTAAAGAACTAAATTAACAACCACAAAAAATAACACAAGTTGTATTTATTAGTAATAAAAAATTAAGAATACAGCTGAAACACCATCTTTTGCCTTTTAAAAATATTTTGAAATGAAACTGAGTTTTCATTTTCTTTGTAAACGTCACTCATTAGTGATCGAAAGAGATGAAAATATTGAATATACATGTAATACGCGCACAACATGTTTGTAATTTGAATATTCTAGCAAATAAATTGAGATTTTTTGTTGTGGAGGGGGGCAATTTGCACATTTATAACACACAAGCAAAAAAAAAACAAATGACAGGTCGTAAGCCCTGTAGGTGCCTCGAGTTCCTGGTTCTTCTACAATATCCCAACTTTCTCTCTATTGAGATGTTAAAAAAATGTTTGTCAAAAAAAAACAAATTTGCATAGTAGCTATTTCCCAAAACTAATTAGTTACTATACAATATATAACACAAACGTAACAATATCATTGTGTTCTCAGTTGCGTGACGCTTTTCAAGTCGCAATCTTATATGGAAAGGAAAGCATCTTGTAGGGAAATACTTAACATATTCATGGTTTATGTCAGTCCTGTTGGATATATTAACAATAGATACATGTTTGTTTTTCAAATTTAAATGCATTAACAAATTGGTACACATTTTTATTTTCCAATTCCGAGAAATTTCTCTATCCCGCAAGTCATGCAGATCCCGCACTTGTACTACCGCATTACTGATCCAGCAAAAATCATGCTGTATTGGATTACCTATAAGTTAACTTAATTCTATGTCCTTTCCTTGTCCTCTCTCCTTTAATTACTATCCATTTTGGTTACATACCATACATACGAACATGATACTAGTGGGGCACTCAGTTCTCAGTATGCGCTTGCGTGTACTAGAGTGCTCCATTGGTGAGAATTCATCCGCAAACTGTTCATCAGTTCACGTAATATTAATGTAAATCTATGCGTGTTATTCTTAGTAATATTATACCTATGTTATTGAAATAAATGAACCTCACAAATGACTGTGCTCCTCCCTCGAACACGAGATTTGATCTCAACTAAGGGATGAATAGATCTTAAATAATTTAATTTTAAGATACTGTTTGTAATTCTTTTTATTATTAATGTATAATTGTTATTTTATTAAATAAATAAAATACTAATTAATTCAACTAATGGATTTAGTCGGTTGGAAGATATTTCCATTAGGCAATAATTCCGCCACTGTGCACCATTATGAATTGTATTGTGTACATAAAGTTTGAAAATAAATAAATAAAACAACAACCTCAGAACTGATTATTGTATGGAGGGCCTCATCAATGTATGTTATTGAAATAATCTGTTTTCCACTTCTGTAAAAATCCAGTGTCAATATTGTCTATATAAAAGATAATATTTATATGTCCCCATACCACCACGCCATTTCCCTATTTGGGGTAGGCAGAGAGAACCGAACGCCAGACTCCTCTCTCTTGACATACATTCCTCGCTTCATTCACGTCCATACATCGTCTCATACATCTCCATCTTTCAAAATCCCATTTATGTGATCGTGCCAACTCTTTCTTGGCCGACCTCTACTTTTCATTCCTCTTTTATCAGCCTTGTATACTTTTTTTGTCAGACGGTCATCACTCATTCTTTCTATGTGGCCGAACCACCTTAGGGCATTTATTTTCATCTTACTTACGATATTTCTTTCAATCATACATTCTCGTCTAATATTCTCATTTCTTATTCTATCATACATCGTTTTACCACACATTCGTCTTAGTGACCTCATTTCAACCGCGTTAATGCGTCTTCTGCCATGTCCATGTCTCACTAGCATACATTAGAGTCGGTGCGACGATACCATTGTGTACCGCGAGCTTTGCTTGCCTCGAAATAATTGGGTCAGCCATTACCGGTCTTAATGCACCATTCACTCTATTACCTGCCGTTACTCTCCTTTCAATATCTTTTTCCAATCTTCCATCATGCTGAAACATGCTTCCTAAGTATATTCATCCACTTGTTCTAATTGTACATTCTCCACTCGTATCTCGCATATTTATATGTAATTAGTGTAATTAATTTACTCTGTAATTACAGAGTTGGAAATGTTGTCTGAGGCTCGTGCCAGATTAGCCAATACTCAAGGCAAAAAGGCTAAACGCAAGGCGAGAGAAAAGCAACTGGAGGAAGCTAGGAGACTTGCAGCTTTACAGAAAAGAAGGGAGCTAAGTGCTGCTGGCATTTTGGTTTCAGCAAGGTACAATTTTTTTTCTCAAGTATGCTACCACTATGTCTTCAAAATTTGTTAAAACATCTTTAAAGTGACTTTGGGATTTAGTCTATTAGATATCTGGGGGGGGAGTCTGGTCAACCGGCGGATCAAAACCATCCATGTTTTCCCATATCATGGTTATAATTATCATATGGAGATCTTAAGATGTTATAGAACTCCATAAGATAATTATATCCATGATATGGGTAATCATGGATGGTTTTGATTCCGCCGGTAGACCAGACTTGCCCCCCTGATTCCTGAATCATATGTCGTGATTTGATTTTGGATGTAGTTATAGTATTTTCGTTGTTATTTCTGTCTGGGTTTTGTTTTGAATTTAGAATTGAGGCAACTTATTATTGTGTACATGTTCAATTAATATTCAATATATATTATTTTCTGTTTAGTTGCCAGAGAAACAATATAAATATCTTAAGGACATAGATCTACATATTTATTTCAATATAATCAAATTTATTTGTAATATACTTTGCAGACACAAGAAGAAGAGAGGAATTGATTACAACGCTGAAATTCCATTTGAAAAGAGGCCGGCCCTTGGGTTCTATGACACTTCCACTGAAGTAATTGATCCAATGGCTCCAGATTTCTCTAAATTGAGACAACAGCATTTGGACGGTGAACTAAAATCGGAGAAAGAAGAGGTACACATTAATTTTATTTTAATGAGCTTTTTTTATCCATAGCTTTTTCTTTTTCCTACTATGTTTTCAAGATGTCTACTATTTAAAATATGTTTCATTTCAGAGGGAGCGAAGAAAGGATAAACAAAAGTTGAAACAGCGCAAAGAGAACGATATTCCGCAGTCTATGCTGTCGGGAGAACAGCCAGCAAAGAAAAGAAGTAAACTTGTATTGCCAGAACCTCAAATTTCAGATCAGGTATAATAATAATATTACATGTTGATTTATTTCTGAATTTGATAATTTTATAAAACAAAATTACACAGGCATCTTATTTTGGAAGGTGATGACTGAATCATTGTATAATTTATTAATCTTGACGTAAAGAACTGGTCACTTGAAAATCTTCAACATTTCCTCAAATGGTGCTATCTACTGATCTATTGATTTGGACTATGCACTATTCATTGTTTAACCTTTGCATTCTTAATTGTTTTAGAAACTTAAATACATTTATTTTCTTTACGAAATAAACTTCTATATTTATGTTGTGACGGATATAGGAGCTGCAACAAGTTGTTAAACTAGGACGAGCAAGTGAGGCAGCTCGAGAGGTGGCGGCTGAAAGTGGTATAGGAGAGGGTGCTGCGACAGACAGTCTCTTGGCAGACTATGCTATCACACCGCAACATGCTACCACGGCGAGGACGCCTGCTCCACAAACTGACAGGTTGTACAGTCACCTTATTTAGCTTTACTGAACACTCTATAAAAATTAAAATGAAATTCTCTCTCTCGTCCATGTTTTCATGACAAGATGGCAGCTGTATTCAATCACTCTTTGTGTGACACGTTTTCATGCCAATCTGTTCTGAGCAGAACGTAGACAAAATGAAAATAGCTGGTAAATGAAGGATTGGTGACATTCATACAATCATTCACAACTAAAGCAGAGTCATCATTGTGTCTGGCCATCAATGAATGCTTCTTGGCCTAATCTTATATTTATATGATAAGGAAGGGAGCATCTGTCGATGGCTTGATGCACATCAACATTTTAATATCATCTTCTGAGACATTTTTTTGGAAAAACAATTAACTCTTCATCTTCATTTCTTGGATTATAAGTGTTACTCTTGATAATATAGTAGTTTCAGCCATTTTCACATCCAAGGTACATCAAATCAAATATCAACTTAGTACCACGCCGAAAGCTTCCATTGTTTTCAATGATTGTCGACATAATTTAAAGGAAACGTTCTACAAATATAAAATGAAACACAACATTTTTGTAAAACGTGTTGATGATATAATATTGACGTATTGATGTATATTGAATACTTTGGGTAAATATGGCAGGGAAAATGCACCACTTGAACCGTTGCTGCAATCTGTAATCATAAGTCAGATATTTTTAACAATAGCCTACAATCATTAAAAAACAACTATCATCAATATTATAGTAAATACATTCTGTACCAAATAGCATAATTTTTGGTATGTCCAATACTGTATTGAATATGACAATTCATCCTTTCCTCCTCTCCTACCCTTCTCCATGCCCCACCCTCGCTTCATAAAATACACACACATCACAATTATACACTTACACCACACTTTTAACTAATCACAAATATTTTTCTTTTCTTTTTTTGCTTGAATTGTCTGTTATATTAATCTGTGGAACAATGTAATTGGCTTACTTTCTTTATTACTATTTTTTTTATTAATGTAAAATATGTAACGGCTTTTTTGTTTCCTAAAATAAAATATAATAAAAATAAAACTCCTGCAGCTTATGATCCAAGGAAGGATACAAGGGAGAAGAGGATTAGAACGACAATGAATTTCATGGCTCTGTAACCTGAGACGGTGGTTGAGAAAAAGTACTACATCACTGTTTCGGGCTACCGTGAATAAAGTGGACGTAGCCGTGATGGTCGCCAACCCTCGTAGAGAGGTTGATGATTGGTTTGATCCACTTAAGAGTTGCTGCGCAGTCACTGTGCAGATGTGCGATTGATTGGTGCAATGAAATTTTGTGCATCAAAAATTGGGTTTTTGCGTTACCTTGGTAAAAAATTGGCGGTTAGAAATGTACCACATAGTGAATTCTGGAAACATTGTTTTTCTACTTTTTACTCTATTTCGAATTTGATGTATCCCAATAAAATAATGTTTTTTATTATTGAAAAGTGTACATTTGCAGGGTTTTACAGGAAGCTCAGAATATGATGGCTCTGACACACGTTGATACACCATTGAAAGGTGGACTCAATACACCTTTGTACAATCCAGATTTCGGGGGATCTTTACCGCAGAATCAGATGGTGGCCACACCTAACACAGTTCTAGCAACACCATTCAGGTAAATCATATTTTTTTATGTATCATAAGTTTTCATCATAAGTTTTCAAGCCACACTGTTAAATTTTTCTGATTTTTAATTTGTTTGAATGAAGAGGGAGTAAAGTGCAAATTTAAGTAAGTTGAGTCGTATTAAAAATCTATATTAAAGAATAATGTATTTGATATTTTTTTTACAGATCAGTAAGAAGTGAAATATCAACTCCAGGAACATTCGGTACTCCCGGCAGCCAAAGTCAGGCTGGAGGTCCGGTATGTTAATAATATTCTTGTATTTCAAACGCATTTTATTCTTTTATTTAAGTCCTCATGTGCTTTTATTTAATTTAAAATATTTGTTTATGTTTTTAGGGATATACTCCAGGTCTGAGGGATAAATTAAACATTAATCCGGAGGAGAGGTTAGTTCTGGGAGATACACCACAGCAAGTACACCACTTTCAAAAGCAGGTATTTAATTCTCTTGGAATCCTAAACAATAAGATTATTAAATGCAGCATTTGTACAAGTATGTATCTGAAATGATTTCATGTTGTATATTATTGTAATGCAAGCATTCATATTTCTAGTTCAAGGCTTCCCTGAGGGCCGGTTTGCAGTCATTGCCAACACCGAGAAACGATTATGAGATAGTTGTGCCAGACAATGAAATGGAAGACACTTCTGTAGATGAACATACAACGTTGATGGAGGACCAAGCAGATGTGGATCTAAGGAAGCAAAAAGAAGCGGAAGAAAGGAGTGAGTCACAATTACTCTGATATTAATTAATTAGTTTTCTTGAAACCAATAATTGAGATATCATATCTCTGAAGATCAATTCTCTGTAATCACCAAGGATGTTATTTTATACTTCAGATTGTGTTTCATTTGAGCCAACCGTGGCAAAAGAGCTGCTTCAGTTTAGTTTCATTAAGGTACAAATATTTTATTTCCCAAATATGAAAATATTGCTATGCTTCCAACATTTGGTAAAATCACTTTAGAGTGACACAGTCCTTCAGGTTTCAGTAAATTGGACATGTGACTCTCAGACAGAAGTTTGTTTTTTTTTTTTACAAACTACATATTCATTCAAATTTGTTTTAGGAGCTGCAGCGTTAGCCCTTCGTTCTCAGGTGATACAACGCTCCCTACCACGTCCTGCAGAAATCAACAGTGGTGTTTTGAGATCACGTGGTGACACTGGACCATTAACAGATCTACAGAAAGCTGAAGAACTCATCAAAAGAGAAATGATCACAATGCTTAATTATGATTCGTTGCAAAATCCTGTAACAGGTATAACAAAATCATTAGCATTTTACTTTTAATACAATTATTTGTTATCACTTTATAGTACACAAACTTTAAAGAAATTGTCAATTTTAAATTTGTCATAGACACTAAAATTTGTTTAATAATATTAATGAAATAGATTTTCCAATGTACTATTTCCTATTGAGGTGGGCAATGAGAATCGAACGGCATACAAACATATCTTGACATGTATACTTTCCTGTTATTCAGACATCATACCAACTCCTTTGTTGTTCATACCTACACTAATTCTTCATTCTTTTGTATGTATTTACTTTTAGTACGAGAGCACAACGTTTTCGATGAATCGTTTATGTATTTTTGTTTACATTTATGTTGCATTTACCAGCGCACGTCCTCTTCGCATCATATAAGAGAAAATTTTAGATTTTAATATCATTTCAATATAATTTGTACTTATGTTTTTATGTTATTCATGTGTTAAAATCTATTTATACACAATTTTCAATTAATTACTTTGTGAAATGTCAAATAAATACATAAATAAAAATTCAGAATCCTTCCAAGATGTGTGCTGAACAAATCATCAAGTTTTATTGCAATCAGATGGATGGTATAAGAGCACATAAAGGAAATGATATGAAAATCTGCAATTTTCACCTATAGAAAAGGGATGCACACTGGTAAACGCAACCACTCCCAGGTGCTAGACTTACCTTTTTCATACCTATATTCAATAAGAAAGAAAACATCAAAAAACTGGCCATACATAAATGATTTTTTTTTTGACATTGCTATGTACCTACTATTTAATTTTATTTATCATATTCCTTTCTCTCAAATTTGTGTTAATTACCCGGTTTCCACTGTTTTTCATAATAGTTTGAAATATAATCTTTACATATTCGTTTATCATATATTATTACGCAGTTGGTAAGCGGTTTGGTTTCTGTGAGGGCATCCTGAGTTCGATCCCCAGCAGAGGAAAAATTTATTTAAAATTATTTCTTACGTTAAAATTGCTTCTCTGGGCTGGTAAACTCTGGCTAGTTGGAATAAATTGCCATATGGCAATAAACTCACCACTTGCGCTGGGTGCAAGGAAGTGTTTATTAATATTATGAATGTATTTTGTAGGTGCAGAAAAAAAGCGCCTGGTCAGCCAACAGGCTTCCCATTTGGCATACTTGGAGCAGTATCCATACGAAGATTTTTCTCAGGAGCAACTGCGGGAATCGAAGAACATTCTCTCCAAAGAAATGGAAATTGTGAAACATGGAATGTCTCACGGAGAACTGAGCATAGAAGCTTATTCACAAGTGTGGGAAGAGTGTTTGGCACAGGTTTTTATTACATTCTTCTTATTTATGTTACAATTGTAAATTTCTAATATGTAAAAAAATTCAATAGATAAGATTTGTAATTTTGGTATTAACTTAAAAATGATCTCTCATAAATTTATGAATATGTAGGTAATTGTTACAAAATAAACAGTAGTACTAATAAGTAGTAGTACATTCTTGATTGTTATTTAATAAGCACCTTTTATTTTTTAAAAAAAGAATGAATGTTCTTGTAGTAACAAGTACATAAACATCCTCATACGTTCCCTAAATTAATCATAATGCTTGTGCTATAGGTGAATGAAATCAGTTGTGGCAGGATTCGAACTCGTGACCACTGGATTACTCTAGTGTTTTCTTCATTTAATTATTTTTTCTTTGTTGATCTCTCAGTGAAGTGAGAGCCACACAAACCTTTATGTCCAGTGGAACCTTGCAAATGCAGAGAAAGATAGTAACAGCAAATAAAAATATAGTTATATATTTCTATAAGTTCCTTTGAATTGATGTGATTTTTAGGAAATAAGTATGACCACAAGGTATACTTATTAAAATACAGACATGCAAAGTTAAAAATTGTTTATGCTCATTGTAGGTATATTTAGTTATGGTTGGATCTAATCTATCTTACATTTTACAGGTACTCTTTTTACCGAGTCAAAACAGATACACGAGGGCCAATCTCGCGAGCAAAAAAGATAGGTTGGAGTCAGCTGAAAAACGGTTGGAACAGAACCGTAACCATATGGCCAAAGAAGCCAAAAAATGTTCCAAAATGGAAAAGAAACTTCGGGTGTTGACTGGAGGATACCAAAGCAGAGCACAGTCGTTGCTGAAACAGTTCCAGGAACTAAATGACCAAATAGAGTTGGCCAATTTAGAACTGAGTACCTTTAAATTTTTGGCTGAACAGGAAAAAGCTGCCATACCAAGAAGGATAGAGGTACTTTTTTTTTTGATAATTTTGTGACTCAATAATTGTCTAAATCATGAAATCTAAGGTTATGTATAGTACAATCTTTCTAATATGGCACTCTTGCCCTTACATTAGTGAGATTATAATGTATCTTTAAAATATATTTGTTAATAATGCCTTTTTACCTCTATTCCCAATTTAAGACCAAAACATTTTTCTTGCTGGCAATAGTAAAAGCAATTATGATTCAGGACTGTTTCAAAAGTGTTAATGTTTCTATTCATGTATCATTTCTTTTTACGTTCCTGTCCATTTTATAACTTTGGTCTTGTTCTTACTCAATATTATAAAGCTTTTTAACAAATATTATTTTTATATTTACTTTTGTTTCAGTCTTTGACGGAAGATGTCGCCAGACAAACGGAGAGGGAAAAACAACTTCAGAGAAGATATGCTGAACTACAGACAGAACTAGAACCATTTAAGAAATAATTTCTAAATATGTATAGACAGTAAATATTTTAAATTTATTAACAAATTTATGAATACATTGTTCTTTGCCATTTTAATGTCATAATAAAACAAATGTTTAATTGATTTTTTTTATTGTATTATTGATTGATATTTTAGATAGCAAATCCTGCGACGACAATATAGTGAGTGTGTTATTCTGCGTTTCACTTAAAGGTGCACTTCATGGTAATGTTGGTACGAATGTCGGTCAAACTGAATAATGTTGCCATTTATCCAAATTAAGTTCTTCTATTGATTTATAAATTAATAAGAAATTTTTAGAAGAAAACAATATGATAAAATTATACATTACTTTTATAATTATTTTAAACAAAACAAAATTTTTTTTTTAAGTATTTGTGCAGTTTTATCAGAAATAATTGTTGAAAATATTACAAAAGACAAATCGAAATCCTTAATTGTAAGGAATATCCTTTTTGACATATAACAACACCAAATTCAATCATAACGACTTGACCGCTAAGTGCACTTTTAAATGAAATGCACTCTACTAGGTAAGATGGTGTGAAATAAAAATTATGTTCTTTGCAATCGAGTATTTTGTTTTATTACACATATTCCAAGCACAGGTTCATATCCATCTCTTTATCATAAATAACAACATTACAATAAGCCATGTGATTGGTAAAATGAACATTATTTTTTAATTTATAAAATTATCATGTTTATACATTTCTTGATTTTGGACAATTTTTTTGGGCAACTAATAAAATTACTGCGTTGAACATCCTCCAAGGCGTTAAATGTATTTATAATAAAATGCATTAAAAAAATTACCAAACAGTTTCAACGACTTGATGTTTGAGCAATAAAAATATTCTTTAATAATAATTAATTTAAAGTTTATTCTATTTACAAAAAATGAGAAGCTATTACCCCAACTATGGCCCCAACCTAACATAGTTACCACGTTTTATGGATATAATTTAGAAACAGACTATTTGTATGTTAAGTCCTCCCTCAGTAATCCAGTACATCAATTCTCTGGGGTTTGTTATAACCGCGCAACAAGCAGTGACCTGTCTCAAGATCAATAAACACTGCTCTGCGTACATATGAAACATAGATTCTGCCATTTAAATGCGTCATTTTTACCATTTTCCAGTACTCTGATTCGATTACTGAGGGAGGAACAATGTAAATTCACTAGTTGGTTTCGTTCACTTTATCTTATTGGGATGTTCATTAAGATATCCATACAGGGAGCTAGGCAACATGTCAATTTAGCGATGGAAAAGGAATAAAAAGATTTTAATGCATGAAAATGACAGTTGCATGTCGCTTTCATACATTGCTTTTTCATTTCTTTACCATCACTAAATTGACACATCGACTAGGCACCCAGTTATCTACTTATGCAAGGCAATTTAATAATATATATTTAGAATATATTATAATATGTAATAAGGCACATCCAATTTCAATTTTTTGATTACTTGGTAAGATAAATTATATGTAAATTTATAAAAGTACATTTGGGATAGCAATAGTAAAATTACACACACCAATGAAACGGTGAATACTTTTTATCATAATGCTGTAAAAACTAATTAGAAAATAGGTGATACAAACAAATTGGTTCTATGCAGTGGAATTGGAATAAATGGCACATAATTAATATCACAGATAAAACCTTTATAGAATAAAATTTGAACCCATCACCCGTATAAGGGTCTATATGACAAAAAAATATATTGAAAAAAACACATTTTTTTGATAAAAAAGTTAATACATTTGTATGCCTAACCGCTAACTTTCATAGACAAAAAAAAGTGTTTTGGGTTGCCATTATAAGAGAGTAATAAAATAATTTTACATTGTCCTGTGATATAGAACCTTTTTCTGTTAAAAAAGTTGTTTTTGACCAAATGTATGATATAGACCCTTATACGGGTGATGGGTTCATTTACAGTCTTACTAATAAACATGTTGCTACACGACCGTTTAACACCCGTGTAGGCAAAAATGTTACTACTAAACGCTGTGTAGCAGATTAGTAGCACTCAATGTATCTCTCATACAAATTTTGAAAGGAAATGGGGCGTTATGGGAAGCGTGCATAAGATCACTCAGAACGATGGCCAAAATGTATTCAATATCACACACATTTTTTTTAACAAATGATATATGTGCAATTGCAATGAAATTTTGTGAATTTGTTCAGCTCATACCAGAAAAGGTTTTTTAATATAAATTTATTTATTTGATACCTCACACAAGACCGAAGGGACTGAAAATGGACAGAACTGACGGGAGGGACGGAAAAGACAGAATAATAGTTAGAGATTATTGATAACAATCTAAAAAAATAAAATAAATCAAACATATCAACTATTTTTTTGTGTACAGAGAGAGGTAAATAATAAATTATACTCTTGTAGGACAATGTCTGAAGGGTTTTGCTAGTATATATACATATAAATATTAATATACAATACATTATTATAAAATTAATTAACATACAAATACAAATTGAAAAATAAATAATAATGCATATATTAAGAACCACAAATTCTGGAAAAAATGGCTTTGCCATAGTTGATTTAGTATGTCTTAGAAGAGGCATAAATATTCAACCACTATTTACAATTTTAAACATTAAAAGACACTCATTTTATTATTATAATTGATTATTTTCAAATAAAGAAATAAGCATTTTTGGAATAAGATTTTCTAAATTTGTTACAAAAATTAAAAAAAATAATGATTAATTAATTATTGATTTTCTAAATTTGTTTTTATCTGAAAAAGAAAAACATAAATATCCGAATAACATAATTAATATAATTATGTGTGATAAGATTTGTGTCTTCTGAGAGTGAATAAGAATGTCTGATAATTTAAAGATTGATTTTTTTAAATGAATAAATAAGTTGTACATAAGTTTAAAAAATGTCATCATCTGTACTTGATTCACTTTGAATCTTTAATCTTACAACTCTTCTTTTTTTACTAACTGGTCCAGGACTTTCAGATGATGGGTCATGAGCGTTTTTTACCACTGGTTCATCTTCAGAATCAGTTTCTTTATTTTCCCTCTTTTTCTTTCGTCGCTTTCTTTTCTTTAACATGGCTTCAGCTATTTCTAACTCTGACATATCATGCCTCTGAGTCAGACCAATATCGCCATCAACACAAAATGAATCCTTAAAATTATACCACAATTAATAAGTAATTAATATAACAACATAATCTGTATTCACTTTTATAAAATAAAATGATATAAAAATAAAAACAAGTTAATTATTACCAAAACATAATTAGTGTTTTCATCTGGATCCACTTGAGAAAATACAGACATTGTAGACTTTCGTGATGACAATGCGGGAATTTTAAATGCACCGAGATTCTTAACAGGACTTCTGAAATGTGCGAAAATAATACAACATAAAATAACTTTTTTTTTTCTACAATTCAATCTGTGTAAAAATGAAAGTCAGGAAATTTATAGAGGAATAGATGAGTTGTAACATTTTCTAAATAAATTGACTTATTTTGATAAATAATTATTATTTAGTAAAATTAATTGACAGATCTCAGGTAGAATATTAGGAAAATTCGTTCATTCATTGGCACTTAACCACACTGGCCTTATCCAGTTAAGTTGTCCAATCAGGTTTTAAAATCGCATTTAAACTTGAATAAATTACTTTTATAAGATATAAATTTACCTGACTGACTGTAAATACTTTGCCTCCATATCAACATTCTCATCATGATCAACATGATCTTCATCACAGATGAAGTTAACAATACTACTGTCTAAACCTTCACTGGATCTTGTACAATGTTCGTCTCCACTATCATCATAAGAATCCTCCGATTGAACGGCCTCGTAATCTATAAAATCTGATATTGGTTTTTTTCTCTTCTGAAAATAAAAACAAGTGGTTATTAATATTAAAATTAACGAGTTAAATACATTTTCAGACAAAAATACGAAAAATTTATTTTACAAGAACTTTTAGATATTTTTCACACGCAGAATATATAAGAAATCAACGTTACATAATATTATGTATCAATTTGAAGTTGATTGTATTTATGGTAGAGCTAACTTGTGGGTACAAAATTTCGGATATGACATACAAGATGAAATTCATTGTATACACTACATTGAGAATTTGAAGTAAGAAATCATAAGTCTTCACTACCACATATTACTAAACTACAACTTTACAAAGAAAATATTATTGTACCTTTTTTTTACCATCATACAACTTTTTCCTCTCACAATGTTCTTTAATTTTGTTTGTCTTTTTCTTCACAATGAAATCATCATCGTCGTCGTCACTATAATATTTATTTGTTTGTTTCTTGATTGGCTGAGAATTGCATTGCTTCCTCAACCATTGTGGTTGACTAGGTTTAGAGAATTGTTCCAATTGACTAACTTTAGTTATTTTATGACAGAAATCAGTGTCATCGCTTGATATATTTTGATTCACTTTACAATTGCCAACATCATTTTCAAAGGATGGATTTCCATTGGAGGAATTATTCGGAATCTCTTTAATAAAATTGAACGGATTTTCGTTGCAAGTTTTCAGAGTAGAACTAAGCTTTTCTTTCAATGAAAGTTTACTTTTGAACACAGGCCTCGGTGAATCCACAGCTGCTTTTTTGAAAAATGGTGAGTGTTCATTGTTTTCGTCCGAAGAGCAATATTTTCTTTTTGAATCCAAATTTTGAGAGATGCATTTATTGAGATCATGTTTATTGTGAAATTTATCCTTGCTTACTTCAACTTTACTTATGTTTTCTTTGTGATTGTCATCTGAATCAGAGCTGTCTGACGTTTCCAGGATGGTAATGTGGTTTATTTTTGAAAAATTTATTGTTTTCTTTAATACTCTTTTCTTCGGCATTTGTGAACATAAAATTATTGATTCTCTACTGTCATCACTACTCTTTTGGGATTCTCTTGTTTGAATTATGTTTTTGGAATGTTGGATTTCAATACTTTTATTTTTATGGCTACTTTCACTATTTTTTTTAGTACTATCATAATCATTGTTGATTATGTCAATTATCTGTGTAACTGTAAATAAAGACACATCTGTCTTGTTAATGTTAGAACTGATATCTCGAAACTTTGAAATATCATTTCCGACGCTAGGTGTCAAATGTTTCTGTGTAACATTTAAAGATGTCTTATTTAGTTCCAAATCAATATTGGAAAGATATTTGTCATCCTCAATGTTAAAATGTTCATCTTGAAAAAGTTTGATTTTAGAACAATGTGGAGTGGAAGTAAAATTATTAATTACAGATTTATTGACTTTTTTTGGAAAACTTCGTTGAGAGCAAATTATAGGTGACATAGGTTGTTCTTCAGGTTCAGAAATAGTCAATTTTTGCGGTGTGATCAATGGATTTGTATTGATATTTTTACTGGCTGATTCATTGAAATCTTCATCTTCAAATATATCTTCAATACTCTCCAAACCAAAAAATGCTAATGGATTTTCATCTTGTTTAGGAGCAACTATGGTAGGTTTTTTATCATTTTCACTCGGATTGTCAAAAGTAGTTTTTAGAAGATTATTGTATTCATTATTTTTTATCTCAAAACATGTGTTTTCTTTTGATTGTTCAGATGTTTGCAACTTATTTTTTGGAAATATTTCAGTAGATTCAAAACCAACTACTGTTTTATCAATGATTTCTAAAACGGATATTGATTGTAACTCTTCTTGTTTTGGGCTGCAGGAATTTGCAAAGATATCATCAATGTCTCCGATATCAAAATCATCTTTCATCGCTATTTTTTCATATTTAGAATTACAATCACCTTGAGATGAATTAAAAACGGGAGAGTTGGGATATTTTGACAAATTGTGTTCATAAATATCTGGATTGGAATAAGTGGTTTTGTTTAAGGATGTACTTAGTATGGAGTTTATTTCATTTTTATTAATATCTTTCGACTTGTCTACAGTTTGTTTTAACATGGAGACATGAAGGTTTTTTATTTTGGCAAGATTGTCAATTGCAGAGACATTTGGAACCTTCCATGAAGGAGATAATCCAGAAGGTTTGATATTATTATCTATCTTTGTGAAGATTGCATTCATTTTATATTTATTAAATTCATTTTCAGTTTTAGGTTTTCTAATATCTATTTCAACCATAAGGTCTATCAAATTTGCAGATAGCCCATCTTTTTCTAAGAACTTATTTTTTTTGGCTAAATCATTGTTAGGAACTCCATATTCTTCGAGTGTTTCTTTGAGCTTTGTATGAAATAAGAATTTTTCTTCCTCTTCTGGATTGTTGTTAAGTTTCATAAAAAGTTGTCTAATATCGTTGTTTCTTTTTTTGACAGGTTTTGATTTTGTATTTGTCGTAGTTTTCTTCAAAGGTGGGGATTGAACAGTTTTTGGTTGAACATTTACTTCTTGTGTAAGTATGTCTAAAAAACATAAAATGTGTATTTACAAACATTAAAAAAAAAAACAATCTTTTTTGTTAAATCAAATACATTCATAAAAAAGCCTTACTGTCTTACTTATAAACGTAAACTATCTATAGTACCTAGTAATAGAGCGTGATTATCGTAAAAGTTTACTTATGAACCGTGACTATATTTATTACAGCTTTATTTCATAGACGTTAAGTTAGGACAGGTCGAGCGGTTGTTTAATACTTGGACTAATACGTCATACTAAGTATTTTAAAATAGCGGATCTTTCACATATGATCCAATGCATATTTGAGATTGACAGAAAAATGTAATACTTATAATGTTCTTCCTTGTTATTCTTCATCGCAATCGTTTTTAAATTGACTCAACACGGCACAACGCGGTGTTTGTTTTCATTTTACAATGTCAGTTGTCCAAAAATTACATGCATTTATCTATTTTTTAACATCTGGTCATATGAAAAAATAAATAAGGGTCTTCGTAAACAATTTGGTGAACTAGTTAGTCATACCTTAGTATACGTTTATAAGTAAGATTTTTAAATACCGATCTTAACTATTTAAGTCGTGCTTATCAAGTTGCGCGTTTAGTAAGCTATTAACGAAATCTTTATCAGTAAATTTGCTTATACATTAAAAGTCTTTTTACTGATAAATACACATTACATAATATTCTTTTAAAGTTCAATCTTCAACTTCTTAATTTTGACTTACCATGATTTTGTGTACTTGAAGATAAATTAAATCTTTTGGTATCAGCATACTGCAGAAGATCACTCAACATCTTACTATCTGATGAATGATGGATCAAAACAGAGTATTGTAAGCTTCGCTGCCATTCCAACCAATCACACAAATTTATTTTAGATTTTTCATTAACTTCATCATCTGGGTATTTTAGTGCTCCTATAATAAAATGAAACAAACATACACGAATCAATTAAAGAATCATTTATACTTTGAATAGAACATAAATCATTTTATACTGTGAATAAAAATACCAACATAACTTGAGAAGCCACAACAAGAGTTATAAAATAACAATTCATGTACCTTTTTTTGTATTCCAATGTTCAACACCATCTTCGAAAAATGTAAAATCTGGTAGCCCATTAGGATACATAGTGGAAAATTCATCTTTAGATAAGGATCGGTTCTTAAGATTACTGGAAGGAGAACCGTCATTTCCGAGGGATGATTTTGTAAACATGTCGCTTATTTTATTTTGACCCTAAAAAAAGATTTTTATAAAAAGATTAAACAAAGTTATTCTAAATGTGGAAATATTTACAAAAACCAAATACGAGTTTTATTTATTTAATATTGCTTCTCGGGCAACTAACAGATACTATGCCAAATATTAATTTAACACGCACCCAATAACAAGTTGCCACATTCTGGAGACTTACGATATTTATCGTCTCACAGATCCAGACTGGAAACACAATTAAAAACTGTGTCTCCACCGGGAATCGAACCCAGGACCCTTGGCTCAGCAGTCAGATATCTAACCAACTGAGCCACGAAGGCCGACAAGCCGAGTTTTATGTCGTCTACCTGTTGGGAATAAGTAGAATGATTGCATAACAGAACAGAAGGTAGCAATCTATAAACACTTTAAATAAGAAAATAAATATACTTTTTGATTCTTATCAGATTTGGGTTCTTCTTTTTTCTTTTCGACGGTGATGAACATCTTGTGGCATTTTGGTGTGATACTGTTTGGAATCATTCTGGGACTTGCGTTATATAGATTTTTGACCAATTCTTTGCTCTGCAATACTCTTTTATTCAAAGAATCCCTTTGCATTATACACTCACGCAAGGTCTGAAATGAATTAACATAAAATTAAACCTAAAGTAAAATAGAGAGCACGAGAAAACCAAACCGTAATAATCTGAGATATTTGACTAAAAAAATTTAACCATAAGTCCATACATACTTAGCATCACATCATGTAGGCAGAAGTGAATGACACACTTTTCTATCTTAACAAACATACATTGCCCCATTTACATTTTATTTATTTATTTTTTAGTTTGTTGTACGTATAATTTGTACA
The DNA here is from genome assembly GCA_963576475.1 of Molanna angustata. Taxonomy (NCBI): domain Eukaryota; kingdom Metazoa; phylum Arthropoda; class Insecta; order Trichoptera; family Molannidae; genus Molanna; species Molanna angustata. Next base: position 6,553,132 of record OY754973.1, read on the forward strand.
CCGGCAGGCTTATTGCTAAATGGCAATTTCTTTCAACCAATCAGAGTAAATGTTAAATATACAATACAATATGTTAAATATACAATACAATCGTCTATAACCAACGGGCGACCATGGATAAAAGGATTTCTTCCCCACGGTGTGACGTAATGAGTCCCGTATAAATGCAGTCAACTTTTTGATATTTCTCATATACTAAAATTCAGTCAGATAAATTTAGATGAATCAGAATAGGACATAATGTGAACTATGACAATGAGGTAATGACGTGACAAAAATAAACAAAAAAATAAAGATTACAGAAGAAAACTAAAAAAGAAAAAGAAGATTGAATATAAGAACAGTTCATAGCAATGATAGAAAAACAAAAGGATAGGAGAATGAGAGGAAGAAGAAAACAGGTATTATCAGATAGATATTCTTGTGTTAGCCTTTTTTTGAATATGTTTAGTCAGATAGACAAAGTAATATCAGGAGTTTCTTATTACTATTCCATATTATATCATCTTTTTCTGAAAGTTTCTGCATTTCACTCATTTTCTTTCAGGTTTTTATGTTATCTTTGTCAGTTGTTCATTAATTATTACTTTAATTTAGTAATTTAACTTGAATTACTTCAATTTGGATTTAGTATATTCAATTTACTTGTTCATAATTTCCATGTAGCCAAACTATCTCAAAGTGTTCATTTCCATTCTATCAATATGTACCACTTTTATCCTCAATTCATTTACATTTAACACTCTGTCATACATCATATTGTTGCAAAGACCTTAATGATAGAATTGAAACAAAAAAAATGTAACCATATGTATCCTAAAAATATGAATTAAATATACCTAAAACAACAGAATAAACCTAATAAAATAATGTATCAATAGATTGGAAACAATATTTATGATTAAGAATATGATAGTTGGTTGTATTGGTGTTTGATAAAAATTATGTAAGAATACCTGATGTTCTTTGCCTTCAGTGACTAGAATAACCACACGACCTCCTCTTTCTCTTCCAGTTCTTCCACATCTAAAAGGTTTAATTAAAGTTTCAGATATTTAATGTACAAATAATATTATAAAACAAAAAAAATCAAATTAAAATATCAACCTTTGCACTAATCTCACTGGAGACTTATTGGATATGTCAAAGCATATAATAAGATCGACATTTCCAACGTCCAGACCTTCTTCTCCAACACTAGTAGACACTAAAACATTACAGCTTCCTTCCCTGAACATCTTCATCACACGCAGTTGTTGTTTCTGGGAAAATGGTTTCATAGGATGATCTTTGCTGGAGCCTGCAACATAAGTATAAATAAAATATAAAGAATAAAATATATTATTCATGGCTAGTCGGCCTTCATGGCTCAGTTGGTTAGGTGTCTGACTGCTGATCCAAAGGTCCCGGATTCGATTCCCGGTGGAGACACATTACCATTTTTCATAGTAGGTAATATATTATTCCTATGGAAAGCAAAAATTATAAAACCCCAATGTTCATATATTTAATAACGATAATAATTAATACCTATTGGTCTATCAAGCAATCAGCTTAAAACTGTTATCCTCAAAATTTGTTCGAAGTACAAATTTGAAAAAAAATTCCGGGGAAATGGGGAAATATTTATTTTCTGGCAACATTATTTTTACATTCCACACAACTTAAGACAGTATACGTACCTACACCTACAGATCTACCGCCTCACACACACATGTAAATAAAACTTGTCATACATTTGAATTCGAAATTTATATTGCATGCGGCTTCTGTACCTTATAATTCTATGGTTTATATATTATTTATATAGGATATTCATGTAACATTCAAAATGTCTTCAAATAAATAAAATAGAATATTACCTGCGGCTCCCAATCCTTGTCCAACAAAAACATGAGGTTTTATCATAGGTCTACATTGCAGCAATAAACAGTGTACCAAGTTAACACTTTCTCTATATTCACAGAAAACTGAAAAATATACAAATATAAAATTAAAGATTATTATATATTTGTAACTTTCTGTAAATATAGTAACACAAATAATTATTATACATACAAAAGAAAAATTAATAAATTGAAACTTACTGATCGCTTTAGTTTCAACATTTTTTCGTTTGGCCGCTGTGAAATGATTCACTATCACTTTTTTAAGATTTTCAAATTTTGGGTGTCCAAATTTTAGTTCTTCTTTTATCTAAAAAAAAATATAAGTAACAAAAATTAAAACTTACACATGCTTATTTGAAAAAGATAAGTTAAAAACTATCTTTGCAGCACTACTAAAAGAAATAGTTCTGTATTTACGGGAATTGAATTTGGCTAAAAAAAGTTTACTAATAATGGAGTTCTAACACTTTTCATAATTAATTTCACTGGTATACTCATCCAGCATTCTTGTGGTTCATTAGTGGTGTATTCTTACCTCTGGATAAGAACCATCAGGCAATGAGTTAAGATTAATAGAGAATGGATTAGTGCCAAGATCATCGCGCAGTCTCTCCAAGAAATATGTTAAGTTGTCATCTCTGCTGACCCATTCTTTATCTGTATGCTCGTCAAAGAAGTTGAGGAAAACTCGAGCTCCGTGTTTGGTCAAAAGTTCCAGGGCATGATACAGAGTTATGACCATGGTGAAATCATGCATTATTCTTTGATGTTGAGGATGCCTGTCAAATATTAAATATTGTATAAGATTCATATATTAGATTCTACCATGAGATTTTACAACGCTGATTCCCAATAATGGCAAAAGTTGAAAGAGTTAAAAGTACTTTTTGGAGTACATGATTTTAGAATGAAATTTTAGGGGATTACATCATAAACTATAAGCAATAGACACATTTTACAAAGACTTACAGTCTTACTAATAAACTTGTTGTATAAGTTACACGACCGTTTAACACCCGTGTAGGCAAAAACGTTAAAAATAAACGCTGTATAGCAGATCATTCGGATGTTCGGTGTGTCTCTCTCATACAAATTTTACACAACGCTTCCACACTTGTCCAATGTAGTTTAGCGGTGTTTTAGACCAACTGTAATCTATCACAAATCAAGTTTGATTTTGATCTGCATTGTTATATCTTGGAATAATATGATGAAAATATAAATATTTTATTCTCGACAGTTGTGTATTTTAATCAGAATGTCAGCTGGGGGCTCGCGGGTGCGAAATTACAACATTGTCAGATTAATTTCTGTTGTAAGTCTGTTGCAACTACTCAGTCTTTTTACAGCATTTATTAGTATTTTTTTTTGCTACACGGGTTTTACGCGATGTGTAACTAAACCACTGGTCAACGGGTGTGCAGTCAATTTTTATTAGTAAGACTGTTAGATTTTTAGTGCTTTATTAACATTTGTTTGTTCATTATTTTTTTGCTGTACATATTATATCGTATTGTTTGCATTTTGTTTTGCTATTTTTGTAAAAGCCATATTATTTAAATGAAATCCAAAATATAAAGTATTAATTCAGGTGTTCATAATCACAGATATCAAATAGTTGCAGTAACCTGATAGATTTTAGTCAACATTATTCCTCGACAGCTGTTCAAAACACACTCATAGTCAATGAAACAGGTTTATTTGATTTATAAATAATCCACTTTAATACATAAACGAGGCTTGAATTAATTTACAAAACTATATTAATAATTACTTTATAAATACTGACTGTATTTATTTACAGAAGTCATCAGTAGCTAGGTATATAAAGTAGATACTTAGTTTTTAATGTTTATATAAACCAGAATTGAGAATCTGACAACTGGTATGTGTTCCACTTAGGTAATAAATGCTTATATGATTTTTAATCCAACTGTCGATTTGTTCATGAGAATTCAATTCTCTTAATGAATTGACATTATTAAGCCAAGATGCGTATACAAAGGAAAATCTTGTATGGTGTAGTGGACTTTTTGCATGCTAATAACACGAACTAGAGGCCTCGCAGCATATATGTTCCCATACATGGATTTACTCAGAATTCGGAGTAGAACATTTTATGTGAGTTTTGTGTGTGTGTCTGTGTGTGTGTGTGTGGTGTGTGTGTGTGGTGTGTGTGTGTGGTGTGTGTGTGTCCGTCCCCCCCTTATAACTTTTGATTCGCTCAATTTACAGAGCCCAAATTTTCAGAATATATAAACAGTTATAGGCCTACAAAACTTTTATACTCAGAATTGCAAATTTTTGTTTCAGTCAGAGGTTATAAACTTTTGAAATTTTGGTTTATTTTTTCCATTTATCTCAGAAACCATAAAAGCTAGAACGCTAAAATTTGGTATAAACCTAGACAAATACAAAATCTCAAATTAATTTTTTTTGAAAAAATTCCAGGGTTTCTCAAACATTTTTTATTAAGAAAAATATTTTTTTTATGATAAATTTATGAGTTTAACTGCCAATATTTCCAATTTTTTTAAAAATAAAAAAAAGCCGAAACACCCCAACTAGATAATTTAATTTTCTATAAAAAATATTAAATTGTATTAGCACATCTCAAATTTTTTCTAACAATTTTTATAAAAATTGAATTTAGTGACGACATTGCTTCATACAATTTGTATGGTAGTAGCTTACACACAATATCTATGAAGACTTAATTGTTTGATACTAATCTCCAAACATACATACATACCATCATGCTGTTTTCATATTCTGGGTAGGATCAAAGGACTGACCTCCGTACTATCCTATCTTGACATACATACCTAGGTACATGGTTGTATAGAAAACCAAATATCTTAAAATATTAAATAATTTGTATTTATGGGTTTATAGTTTGGTACTTATTCTTCAACTATACGTACTATCGCTATCGACAGTTGGATCTCATGTGTTACATGCAACTAGTAAAGTATACACACCTTAAAGATTTCTCCTTGTTCTGATATTCTTTGAATAGCATTATGATTCTTCCTTTTGATAAATTACCAATGTTTCCTGTTAAAATGTTGTATTGAACCAGCCTTCTTGTATAAATATCTAAAATCTAAAATATTTAAGTCCAATTATAGTAATTATAATGATTACATTAAATTAACAGAAAAGCTTTGAAAGATTGTATTTGACTAAAAAGGGTTAGAATAAATTAAATTATGTAATATAACAACAACACAGTAGTATATTGATATTTCTTTTCAAAATTAAAAGATGTATTAACATACCTCTATATACCTTTGTCTTGTACTGCTAAGTTCTTCTCCAAGAGGTACAACGATAGTTTCCATATTTCTAGAATGACTGTACATTGAAACATCAATACAATTTTCTGAACGCAACTCTAAATGGGATATATGTAGATTTTTTACAACCTGAAAATTAAAAATAATGCATAGTGAACACCGAAACTAGATTGGAAGAAAAATAATACTTTTGGTGATATCAAGTGATAACTTCTAGTCCCCAAAAAGAGGTTTTATATTTACCGATATACATATGTTATTAGTATATCTTGTTATTTAAGAAGTGAAACAAACAATTGTAACCAATATACCAATTTCGAGGTGGGTTTTCATAGTCTTATACACATTCTATTATATTATGCAGACCTTCAGCCATTGGTAAAAAAAATTGAATGAACCTACACTTATGACATCCTCCACTCTACTTCCTGGCGTGGCTGAAAGTGCCAGCACTCTGAAGAGAGTGTGACCTCTGACAGTTAGACCTTCAACCACTTGACAGTACGCATGTTTTCCCTTGGCTCGATGGGCTTCGTCCAACACAAGACAACGCACCAAATCACCGGGACAGGTGCCAGATTCCAAATCGTTGAATACGACTTGGGGAGTTGCGAAAAATACCCTTTTTTGCTTCCAAGCAATTTTACGAGCAGCTGTCTGCATACTCCCTGTGAATCAACACAAAAACATCAAAATATGTTATACTAGGTATAAATGAAAACACTAATTAGTTTTAGTTTCACTATATAATTTTAACACTGGCACTGACCGGTATCGATCTGAAGATCATCGTCAGAGTGCGCGAAAATGAAAGTAAACAGAGTTTAAATAGATATGACTGAAATATTGGTACACAACCTTTTTTTTTTTTTTTTTTTCTTTTTCTTTGTCCGGTTTTAAAAATCTCCTAATATATAAAAGATATGTGGATGATATATTAGGTATCTGGACAGGATCTTTAAGACAGTTAGACTTATTTCTAAAATCTCTCAACTCCCTGAATAAATCCATCCAATTTACGATGGAGGTTGGTGGATCCTCAATTAACTTTTTAGACCTAACAATACAAATTATAGATGGAAATTTAGATTTTAACATTTACAGGAAACCCACATTCAGTGATAATATAATACATAATAGCTCGAGACATCACAACTCTCACAAATTGTCTACATTCCACTCATTAATACACAGACTTTTTAATGTACCTATGTCAAAAATAAATTATGATAACGAACTCAATATTATTTATAATTTAGCACTAAACAACGGATATAAAGTTAAATTAATTAATGACTTAATAAGAAAAAAGAAAAAGAAAAACCTTCTCAGAAACATAGCCCCTGGATTAACTATAAAATCTTTAAAATCAGATAAATGGATTAAATTAGCATACATAGGAAATTCGTCCGTAAAAGCAGGTAACGTTATTAAAAAAACAGGGAAAAATATAGCTTTTTATAATCCAAAAACATTAGGCAAAATGCTCATTAACAATAAAGATAAAATAGTCCCCATTGAAAATAACGGTATATATTCTTTAGCATGTGGTTCCTGTCCAAGTGTATACATCGGCCAAACGGGAAGACAATTTAAGATCCGTATTAATGAACATTTACGTTGTAAAAGACTTAATCAGGACTCATCCAACTTTGCTGCACATCTTAACGAGTTTGGTCATGACTTCTCCATCGATAGTAATACCAAAATTTTACATATTAACCCTAAAGGTAAAAAACTAGATCGTTTGGAGATCTTAGAAATAAATCGTTTGAAATGTGATAACAGCAAAACTTTGATAAATTTACAGACAGACTTCTCCCCTTCACCGTTATTAAAACCGATATTTTAAACAATCTACATTATATACAGTTAATGTGGGGTTATTCCAACACTTATCCTTTATTGTTTGTTTACTTTCGATATAAAGAATTTTACTGCCGGCCACTCTCTTTGTTTCAGATACCTACACACATTTGGTCTTCACTACATGGATACACAACCTCTGGATACTCAATAATATTTATATTTCTTATAATTCGTTTCTATATTGTATAATGTAAAATCAGTTTTTCTTTCTACTTCAACATTGCTAAACTTTGTATACATCACACATATTTACCATACTGTTTTGTTTGCCAGTTTTCTTCATCAGTTCTTTCTGGCAATACTAATCGAACTGATAGAACTTTACAAAAAAAAAAAAAAGGTTGTGTACCAATATTTCAGTCATATCTATTTAAACTCTGTTTACTTTCATTTTCGCGCACTCTGACGATGATCTTCAGATCGATACCGGTCAGTGCCAGTGTTAAAATTATATAGTGAAACTAAAACTAATTAGTGTTTTCATTTATACCTAGTATAATGGAGTTTCACCACGAATTATCCGTCGACAAAATTAACAAACAAAATATGTTATGTCAAATAATTAGTCATTTCAATTTTCATGCATACATACCATCACATGTTAACGCGGGGCAGGGAAAACTGAACAGCATATATATCTATCTTGGCATGCACCAATCGCCTCATTAACATTTATGCATCCTCTCATACAAGTTTCACTTTCGGATTTTTCTTCATTCATTTTATTAAATATTATTAAAATTGCTTCTCCGGCAACTAACAGGTATTAAGTCAAATATTACACACCCAATAACAAGTTACCACATTCTGGAGACTTAAGGTATTAATCGTCTCACAGATCCAGACTGAAAACACAATTAAAAACTGTGTCTCCACCGGGAATCGAACCCGGGACCTTTGGCTCGGCAGTCAGATATCTAACCAACTGAGCCACGAAGGCCGACAATATCCCATGTGGCTAAAATATATGTATTTACTTTCATTCTATAAGAGGCATCTTTCTTTATCTTATTTCTTTCATAGACACATTCTTACATAATATCCTCATTTCTTACCCTGTCAAACATTGCTTTATTACTAATTCTTCTTAGCAATCTCATTTAAACTCATTCCTTGAATATTTCCAAAATTTCAAAGCATTTACATTTTTCTGATTAATATATCTTTCTTTATTTCCTGTATTCCTGGGTTTTTAAACAATATTAGGTACTATATTAAATATAAGAAAATATGATTACCTGTCATTTCTATGGTATCTTGTGGTGGTATTCCCATAATATTATAACAAGCTTCTATCTGTTGTGCAACCAGAGGCCGGGTGGGTGCCACGAACACTATCTTTCCCATGGGATACCATCGATAATAATTGTACATTATAACAGCAGCTATGAATGTCTTGCCAAGACCTGTTGGAAGACTTACCTGAAAGATAAATATACACAAGACAAAATAATTTAAGAAATAAATCATCATATTTTTGAATCATCATATTTTTCACCAAGATTGATTAACGCGATAATAAAATTTTCTCAACTTTTCTTTCAATTTCAAGAGGTCATCTTTAGTGGATTAAACTAATCATTGAAACATTTGACAAAAACATTCCAGCGCAGTACTGCCTCGCAATTTTGTATTTACATCACATTAAAATTTGTTGACCGTTTCCTTTGAATTATATCAATAACTTTATCAATAGTCATCGGTCATCAAAAACAACTTTTAGCACCTTTTATCATGGTATTGCTGCACATGTTCCATTTGAGCTCCAAATGGGTACTAATTTGATTTGAAAGGTTTTTAAAGGTAAACCTTTATTATTTTTATTTATTATTTATTTAAAATAACACTTTTTTCTTATATCTAGTTTTCTTATACCATCTTAATTCATATCAAGTATTTGAGGCGATTATCAAACAACAATTAATTACTTGTAATTAGAACATTTTTTTGTGATTCTATAACATATATTTAATTTGTTAAAAAGATAAATCATTTACATGTAGCTTTTACATACGTATACATTGGTTTAAATAGAAAAACAAGGAGACACGAGGAAATAGTTTTCATCAAAAACATCTTGAACCAGGCTTCCGGGTGCGCAGAGGGCAAATATGTCTTTTGGTTCGATGGTATACGTGCAAATCGCCCCCCTTCTGAGCGAAATGACTCAAGATATTTGGCGACAACTGTACAGAATGGTTAAAGCACTGAATTAGCAACACAATGGAATCGTGTTTGAATCTTGCTCGACTTCAAGAGAGTGTGTAAATAATTAATCTAAGAAAATATTCAAACTTTTAAAAACTAGGTAGTTATATTATAAGTGAGATGACTAAATAATGAACTTACCAAAGTGTTTTTTAAAAGTGCAGCACTGACAATATTGAACTGATAATCTCGTACTGGATAATTTGTTGGATAAATCCACGTCGGTCCCGTATTCTTATCAAATCCACTGAGTTCTTCGTCACAGCAAAGGGCACTTAAATACAAAACAGAATTTAATCAGATATGTGTCCTGAATTTGGTTATGAATGAATACATGGAAACCTTATTTTACCTTATGTCCAATCGATCATTACAATTAATATTGGCAGAAGAATTTAAAACAGACAAATTGGTGGAATTTGTGAGCCTCTTAGTGTTATTAGTTTCAAATTCGTCCCAATCATCGAAAAGGAAGGAATTAAGATCCTCGTCGTCATATTGCGATGTCTCCTTTGCCATTTTTCTATATACATCGATACAACAATATGTTTACACAACCCAGAGTTTTTATTTTCATCGTATCACTGAATTTGAATTATTAAATTTGATATTCATTTTGAAAAAAACAGCACTTATTTTATTTACATACGATTGTTTTGACATTTAAAGTGGCATAGATATTGAACCATGCTGTCAAATCATAGATAATTTCTATATTCTTCTTCTTTGATCTTGTATTACCCCTTTAAGAGATTTTTGCCAATAGCAAAATAAAAAAAAGTGGGTTGTGGCCAACGCTAAACTCCTCACTAACAAGTCATTCTATAAAGTATTCAAATTTTGTATGGAAAATTTCCAACATTTTCATGAAATGAGTTTGTTAAATTATTTTTTATTTAAATATTTTATTATGAAAACTTGATAACTCTTCAATGCCATTTTATGAAAGTGATGTGCCTTTTTAAGAATTTGAAAATAAAAATTTCAAATTTTAAGTTTCCTGAGCTTAGGGTCACTTTGAAATATTTGACAGTTAAAAAAATTGAGAAGCACTATTCATATATCATTCAAAATCTAATGAGATCTAATCGAGTATTAGATATACATATTTGCAAAATTTGCAAATATGTATATCTAAAAAGTACATAGCACACACACAGATACATTGTGATGAAACTTTCAGAATACAATCTCAGCATGATACTAGTTGATAATCTGCAATAAAAAAAATACCCTTAAAAATTGCGAAATCATAACTCCCCACTACATCCCCTTAGGTTAGTGAGGAGTAAAAAAATACAACCAAAGTAATAATTACTTTCTTAAAACATATTTTCAAGAAAAAGAACTTTTTAAATCAAAACCATAAAAAATCATACCTTTTCTTCAACACTTCAAGAGTAAAAATTTTCCCTTTCCTAATATATCACATGTACATGTGAATAAAATCAGTAAAGGCAGAATTCAAAACTAAGTACGTCCACAGAGCTATTAATCCATCGCACTTGCAACGAATCCACATTACTAATTCACTTCTTAGTTGTTTGTAGTGTAGTTTAATTTCAGACTTGTTTTTGTTTACTGTAGGTTACAATAATGCAGATAAAACTAAGCACATAAATAACAACTATGATCATTAATATGAATTTATTTTTAATTTTATGTACATAATTTAAGTAAACATGATTTTAATAAATTTGATCCAAACAGATAATATTATAAAAAGTACATAATAAAGATTTATGAGGACACGCAAAAAGTAAATAATAAAGATTTATGAGGACACGGAATAATTCCTTTCTTCATTGCAATCAATCCGTTTATTGTAGTTTTTTTCTTAGGTACTAAATGCTATGGTACCAAATTTACTTTTGAGACTTCACGTTGCTCGGCTTGGCTGAAACTTTCCTTATGGCAATTAAACTCACCTTTGTGTTCTTTGTTGTACAAAAATTTGATAAACAATAAAAATAAATTATTGTGCTTTTTATCAACACATTTCTGCACTATTTTATCCACAAATAGACTGCTCATTTTTCATGTTCAGACTCAAGAGTTATTTTTCATCTAATTTTTCATCCAAAATAGACTCAATTTCCTGAATGTTTATTTCATCATTGAATTCACTTGTTTGTGCCAGGTTATTAGAAGGTAATTTTTTTTTCAAGAATGGTTCATGTAATACACTATATAGCTTCGTAGCTTTCCTAGTACCGAATCCTGGACAGTTGGACAGTTTGATTTCAGGTGCTTTTATGATGTTCTCTAAAGTTCCAAAAGTAGATAACAGTGTCATTGCGTCAGTTTTGTTGACTGGTTTAATAGATGTAAGTGCGTTAATTACCTGCATCATAAAAAATACAATAAGTTGATTATTAAAAGAAAAATTCGTAATCTTTTACTTATAAATTATTGGATCCAACCAGTATTTTAAGTTCAATAAAATAAATACAGTGCTATTTATTTTACTGAACTCAAAATAGTTGTTGGGCCACACCCGCAACCAGACTGATCATATATTGATTGACAAGAGACACTGCTCGGTTCTCATGGACACACATAGTTGTAGTGGTGCAAATGTAGACATGGATCACTTTCTTGTAATAGCTAAACTCCTAGCACGCATATTGAATGCCAATAAAGGTAAACAAATAAAAGTGGGGAAATTTAATACTGACAAACTGAAGAATGAAGAAGATTCAAACCCATACCGCAAAAATTTGTCAGAAAAATCGAGAGCGTCATGCAAAATAACACAACCCTAAATGAAAAGTGGAAGCAGTGCAGAGAACTCATTGTGAAAACTGCTGAGAACACCTTAGGATATCACACTAGAAATAAGAGAAATGAATTGTTTGATGATGAATGCCGAACAATCACTGACAAAAAGAATGCAGGCTATTACACTAGGATAAATAAACACTCTACTAGAGCAGCAACCGAAGCCTACCAAATGCTGCAAATGTATTTTAAGTTCAATAAAATAAATACAGTGCTATTTTATGACATGAGTTTATACTAAGGGCACACTTCTTACTTTTTGGGTCTACAACTTATCCAAAGAACACCTGGATAAATAAATTCTCTTAGATCCTATAAAGAAATGGCTTGCATGAAAGCGATATTCAGAAGAGCTGACCCTAATAGCCAATATTGGCAGTAAGTTGGGACAGCGCCAAGAAAATGAGATCGAAAAACATCTATTTGCTAACAGAACTCTTCTTTTAACTCATATTTAATATTTTTTATGTCTAACTACTAGCTAAAATATTTAAATAAAATTTTTAAAAAATAATGTATATAATAATATATAAAAAATAATTAAATAAAGCATACTTGTACAAATTCTAACCTTCTGATGTGGATCATTTTCGACCTTTTCCATAATCTTATCTGGTGGTTTGTTTTCATAAATTTTATAATTTTCAATAACTTTTCCGGCTTCGTCAGGGTTCCATGCAAGCATTAGTGTTAAGTCGGCCAGTAAACAAATTCGTGTTAAATTTTTTAAAGCTGCATGTGGATCTGGTACGTCTACCTAGAAAATGGAAAGCAATGATGGATGAACATTTAAAATATTTATCATATATCAAATAGGTACCTACCTAGTATTTGAACTTTTGACGATGGATATGAAAAAGAATTCGCGGTACCTGTGGACGGGCATATTTGCTCTGCGTACTGCCGTGGCATCTAAAGATGACACTCTTCTTTTAGGCATGGAATTGGTTGTAATGTATATATGATGCTTGTCGCCAAAAGGTTAATGTTATTAAATATAATTATCGCTGATTAGTCAATGAAAAATAAATCAATAAGAAATTGATTATTTTATAATTATATAGTCAAGTATTTTATGAACTTGTTACACATAGATAAATTGTAATTAAAAATATAAACAGATAATCCAATGATGAAATATTATCTTTAAGTTTTTTGGCTAGCATAATCCTTTCCATTTTTCTTTAAGCAATTTGCAGTTTGTTGACAGACAGTGAATAATTGTGACGCAGAGGACCTGAAGATGGTTAATGACAATGCCGTTGCGGCTGCTGTATTCTGGAGTAGGATGTCCTAGTGGTGAAGTGCTCTGACTCGTAAAGTAAGTAAGTAATAAAATTATATTAAATTGATTCAAAGGTCCTGGGTTTGATTCCCGGTGGAGGCACAGTTTTTAATTGTATTTTCAGTCTGGATCTGTGAGACGATTAATATCTTAAGTCTTCAGAATGTGGCAACTTGTTATTGGGTGCTTGTCAATTTAATATTTGACATAGTACCCTGTTACTTGCCTGAAAACCAATATTTAATTAAATAGGTACCTTCATTTAATCCAATAATATGAAACTATTAGGTATAATATCAACTGAAAATATTCTACAGATAACTCTGCTTCTCTGCGATACCCATTTCACTTTTGCAGTATCAATAGTATACCTGAACTAAAAGAACTCTTAAATCATAAGATTTTCCAAGTAGTTTGAGCCTTTCGTGAATATAATCTGGATTCATGTTGTGATATCTGATAGAAAGAAAGAGTGCGCATGTGGACGTTCCCATCACATAATCTGGTACTATGTCATCAAACTCCCATGGAACATTTGTAATACTTTTCAAGAGTGGATTTCCTTTCTGAAAATTAATGTACAAACAAAAATACTTTATTAATCGTTCAATAGTAAAATTATTACAAATAACATAGTTTCAATCCACATATGAGTTACAGATTCCACCAAAATTGAATCTTTTCGCCGTGGAGAGAGGCGGTTTGCACATATATCAACCAAGCGAAAAGACATAAAGTTGCGATCTGCGCACCCATATGATGGGTTCAAATTGTTTTACGATAAATATATTAACAAGATAAATATGTTTTCGATGGTTACACTCGTCATCATCTTCAGAGGCGATGATTAAAACTAAATATAATTCAATTAAATGGCCAGTACCTAGTTAAATAGTAAGTTGACTTGATATTAGAAAAGCTATCTACTAGGAGCTTGAAGCGTAATATACATCTTGACTTTGATACTTTGTATAGTTTATTTGTCAATATCTTGAACACATTCATGATCAGTAAAGTAATTCATTACATTTCATTCAAAACAAATTTAATATATACCTGTTTTGAGTTTACAAGAACGCAATGAAGATTCGATGTCCCCGGTTTTCTTTTAGTAAGATCTGAAAAATCCGAAACAGAATTAAAGAACATAGTTATCTTGATAATACATTGTACCTATATAATATTTACTACCATTGCAATCATTGCTTGTCGATTGTACGATTTCATCTGAGCGCGGTCTTTTTGGAGAAGTAGGAACATCAATATTTGCTAAAATATCATCAAAATTGTCATCCATTTCTAATATATCATAAAATAAACATACTTGTTTTGCAGAATATTAATATAAAAAATACAAAACCCTTCTACAAATAAACACAAACTGATTGAAAACAACAATATTTTGAAATAACACTCGCATCTCGCATAATCTCAAACTTTAAACTTGGTCATAGATAAAATATTTTTAAAATTGACATTCACAAAACATAGATGACAATGACAGAAGATCGGTTGTAGAGTAGTTTGATATTTCCATAGGTATTGTGATCGATATATTTCCATGCATTATATCAAAGAAACCCAATAACCATTATTTTACTTTGGCCTGATGTATTTCTTTTATTAATTCTAGGAACGGATTATAGCGGCCTCCCAGGCCTTGTTTATATATTTAAGCATTGTCTTTTCTATTGAAAATAAATTTGAAATGTAAAATGCATTTGGCAGATTCCTGGAATCTTGGTTGGCACCCGGCGGTACGGATTGATTCTTCAGTTAACCACCCCCCCCCCTCCCCTACTTCATGTTTCACGGGCGCTGGGTCGCCCGGCTGTAGTCGATCAGTTGTCATTCGGTAGGAGTCAGTGGTTGGTCGGTAATTGTAGAGACCCGCGTGCGAGAGTGCGAGTTTGCTAGGCTATCGGACGGCCTTAGCATTTTTTTTTCTAATTGTATAAAGTAGTGAATAAGTGTGTTTCAGGTCCACATAACCAACGAGGGGTGAATTTAAGATAGTTTAAGTTACTATTAAAAATAACTTTTAAGAATAAAAATAACTTAAATAATCGCATAATAGTGAATAAGTGTGTTTCAGGTCCATATAACCAACGAGGGGTGAATTTAAGATAGTTTTAAGTTATTTTCAATTAATAAAAAGTAATATTATGTAGTGTGTTTCCTCTACAGTCCCGTTACGAGACCAGCAGTTTGGTAAGATCTCTCCAGTTATGTATATATTATTTTTACCATGCCTGTATTTGTATGTATTTGTCTTTTCAGGCACATCACAGCCGATTATGTTTTATTTATTTGATTTTTATTTTCAGGAGCAGAGTTTAATGTTTATTTTTATTATGCTTTTCAGCTTCTTTAGTTAACAATTTCGCGTCCCAACATGGGACCAATATATTTCTTCCCAGCCTCCTTATATCAATCTCGCGTCCCAACGTGGGACTAGTATTTTTCTCCGCCTTCTCTAGATATCAATTTCGCGTCCCAACGTGGGACGAGTATTTTCTCCGCCTTCTCTAGATATCAATTTCGCGTCCCAACGTGGGACGAGTATATTCTCCTCCTTTCTTTAGATATCAAGTTATGTAAAAATCTTTTATAAAAATTGATATGTATTAAAAATTATTATAAAATAAGGGTGCATGTAACACATGAGATCCAACTGTCGATGGCTATAGTATATATAATTGACGAATATGTACCAAACTATAAGCATGTTATAGCCGAAAAACAGTGTTGTCGAAAAACAATAATTTTTAATTTTTTCCGCGGCAACATTTTGGCGGAAGACTACTAGCGCCCCTGACGACGTGAGAGAACGACAAGGAAGCTTATAGCACGCGCGATGGCACGCGCTCTCTTGGCATTCGACGCTGGTGGAGGACGGATGGTTTGGTGTGACGCCGTCATCGGTCGACACGCGCGTCCCGATGGCGGCCATATTTTCAAGAGCACGAGGAGGTCGGTGTGACAGGACCCGTCACGCGCATGGACGCTGATGGTGCCCCAGAACCAAGATGAGGGCATCAACAGGACAGGAGGTTGGAGGCAGAGCGCAGTGTGGGGCCACCGCGTAGGGAACGCGGCGGCTCGCAGATTGGACCACGAAGGGCAATCCGTGTCGTCTGGAGCGTCGGTTCGCCTCCGGTGAGGCCTCAACTGGTATGCCACCTCTGTCGAGATGCGCCGTCATAGCGTGCCGTGGGACACAGAGCCAGCCATGGGTGACGGTCTGGAGGAGGAGATCAGGAGGAGAAGAAGAAACCACGCCGGACACGAGGAAGACCTGCTAGCCTGACGCAGAGGCTGGGCCCCACCGATCTACCGTCACCACGTGGAAGACAGTGACATGCCTGGAGTAAGGATGTCGCTGTACCCTGGGGCGGTATATTCTGGTCGGCGTCTTTTCGTCTGTTTGACAGTTCGTTTCGGTAGATGCCACGTGTTTTTATTTGTTGTCTGTTGTTTTGTTTTTTTTTTATTATTTTATTGCCATGGACCTACTATAATGATTTTTTGAATAAATGCGCCGTACTACTACAATTTCATAGTGTCACCATCACCTAAGGGGGGGTATAAGTCATAGACTCAATTTCGCACCT
This sequence comes from Molanna angustata, assembly GCA_963576475.1. Taxonomy (NCBI): domain Eukaryota; kingdom Metazoa; phylum Arthropoda; class Insecta; order Trichoptera; family Molannidae; genus Molanna; species Molanna angustata. The sequence continues at coordinate 6,570,077 of OY754973.1, forward strand.
AAGAAGACGTATGGGTTAGTGTTAAAAGGCATAATGAAAAGTCCTCCCTCCATCAAATTTATCAATACGCGTGTAATATTTAAGGATAGGGTCAAAGTTTTGGGTGTTACACTAGATAGAGGCCTAACTTTCCAATACCATGTTCGTGCTGTATCCGATAGTGCAAAAATAGCCTTCCAAAAGATTTCACGTCTTGCTAGAGCTAGTTGTGGCCTTAAATTTCCAGTAGCAAGACTGTTTTACAACGCTACCTTTCTGAGTATTATGTGTTATGCCGCTCCTTGTTGGGCTCATCGTTGTGAAACCCAATACATTAGACGTCTGCTGCTTTCTGGACAGCGCTTCGCTCTAATAGCTTTAGCAAAGGCTTACAGAACCTGCGCTACCGACACACTTTCTATTCTCACAGGTATGGCTCCCCTTGATCTGGAAACACAGCGACGAGCTTCAATTCACAACCTGTATAGAGGTCGAAGCTCAATTTTGGGTGGTGTTTCTCTCCCACCTGTAAATTTACCCACAGTTCGTGGAGAGATTGAGAACTTGGCCCGGAGTTCTCTTTTAGATGCTTGGCAACGTCGCTGGTCTTCTTCTTCCGTGGGCAGACTGACATTTTTATTTCTTCCTGATGTGAGGACTCGAATTTTTTCCTCGTGGATTGTTCCCGATTATTGGACCACGCAATTCCTTACTGGACACGGCAGTTTCAAAAGTTATCTCTTTCGTTTTCACTTATCCGATTCGTCCTCATGTCAGCTTTGTGATAACCCTGAACAGACTTCTGAGCATATCCTATGGGAATGCACTAACTTCTCCGTGTCAACATTCCGACGAGAACTCTACGACGATGTCCGAGGGAATTTCTTTGGACCCATTGGACATGCGGACCTTGTAGCCACGAAGAGCAACTTTAGGGCTTTCAAGACTTTCTGTCTTAAATTCGGTGCACTATTATCTTCACTATCACTGAGCAGTGAGCCAGTTGTTTCAACATGATTAGCTCTCTTTGGCACATTAAGTGCAGTGTCTGCAAGGTTTTAGAGTTCTCCGGACTCTTCATATGTTCTTTGTGTTCTTTCAGAGTTTTGCAAGGGGCCGTTATTAGTCCCCATAAGCAGAACGGGTGGTGGTGGGGGAAGAAAAGTGTCACCATCATTTCTCTCCTTTTCTTCCCCACACCTTGGCTTGATGTTTCCTCGTGGTAGACGAGAGGTCTCATCAAGCACTTATTTATTATTTTTTATTTTATTATATTTTTATTTATTTCTATCCAAAAATATACAGTATATATGAGATACAAAATATCTTAAGATAATATAAGCTTATTCATACATAGTTAACATACAATGTAAATATAAGTTATCTCATTTCAATAAATATCAATTTACCACTTCACTGGTGCTTACATAGTTTAAGCCATATCTTTTTGTTTGTATCTTTGTTACTTTAAAAATAAATTTTCAAAATTTTTAAGATATATTGTTTTCTATATAAAACATGTAGGTATGTACGTCAGGATAGGATAGTAGGGAGAGGTCAGTCCATCCTTCCTACCCAGAATATAAAAATAGGGTGATGGTATGTATGTATGTTTGGAGATTAAGTATCAAACTATTGAGTCCCCGTAGATATTGTGTTGTGTATACTGCCATATAAATTGTATGAAACGATGTCGTCACTAATTAATTAGTAATTTTTGTAACTAGTTGCATGTAACATATTATGAGATCCAACTGCCGATAGCGATAGTATGCATAATTGAAGAATACGTTCCAAACTTAAAAATACTTAAACACACATTAATAAATATTTTTAGATATTTTGTTTTCTATATATAACATGTAGGTAAGCATATATGTCAGGATAAGATAGTGTGGGGTTCAGACTGTTTTTCCTGCCCAGTATATGAAAACAGCATGATGTATGTTTGTAGATTAAGTAGGTATCAAACTATTGAGTGAGATATTGTATAGTGTTTACTGCCTTACAAATTGCACTAAATTCAATTTTTATAAAAATTGTTAAAAATAGTTTGAGATGTACTACTATAATGTTTATATTTTTTATAGGAAATTAAATTATCTAGTTGGAGTGTTTTGGCTTTTTTTATATTTTTAAAAACTTTGGAAATATAGACAGTTAAACACATAAATTTATCATAAAAAATCTTTATCTTAATAAAAAATATTTGAGAAACTCTGGAATTTTTTTTGAAAAAACATTTATACCAATTTTCAGCGTTCTAGCTTTAATGGTTTTTGAGATAAGTATATGGAAAAATAAAGTAAAAATTCAAAGTTGATAACCCCTGATTGAAACGAAAATTCAAAAATCAGAGTGTAAAAGTTTTTTAGGCCTGTATTTTCTAAAATTTTAGACTCATTGAGCGGATCAGAAGTTATAAGTAGGACACACACACACACACCCTCACACACACACACACACACACACACTTCATTCATTTTTGTTTTATAATACCATATATCTCAAAAACCATAAAATTTGAAACGCTTATAATTTTTATAAATATAGACAAATAAAATATCGCAAATTCATTATAAGAAAAAAATTTTCCCCGTTATTCAATTTTTTTTATTAAGTAAAATATTTTTATGACTAATTTAAATATGTCTACATATATTTAACCTATTTTTATGTGTCTGCCATTTAATCATATTTCCAATATTTCCATTTTATTTAACAATATTGAAAAACGCCGAAACACCCTGACGCGACCTCTCCTGTTTACGATTTCTATTTCGAATTCAACGCCAAACCAATACACCACAAGCAACCAACAAAAACAAAAAAGAAATCACAAAAATATATTTTACCTCGAAAAAAATGTGAAAATGTAACGATAGACTGAAATTGGCTAGTTTTTTGTTTCCCTATAAGATTTTGTCGAATTTGAACATTATATATAGTCAGCGCCCTTGGAGTGATCTTCTATCACTAAACGGCGCTTTATATATTTTTTATTTTTATTATTATTATTAGTTAGGCTTGGCTACTTTTTATATATTTTTTATTTATTTTATCCACCGATGCCGGTCCCAAGCCCGGATGCAAAAGGAGGAGGGTTCTATGGCCAAGCTAGCTACCTACCATGGGCAAAAAAAAGATAAGCTCACAGACCGGATAACCAAGCCTCGGAACATAGTAGATCCCGAAAACTGACCCAAGAAAGGAAACGATTACGAAAACAAAACATAGTGCGGATAGGATACTGGAATATTAGGTCATGGAATGGAAAAAAACAGAAGGTAATAGCGGAGTTAGATCATCATAAAATAGACATCTGTGGACTATCAGAAACAAAAAAGAAGGGCAGGGGAACATCAAAATACTCCAATTACATTCTAATATATAGCAAGAAAGATAGATACCAGAGAGCCAGCTCAGGAGTCGGAATCCTTCTGCATGAGAAGTACGAGAACTCTATCGACAATATTGAATATATCAACCATAGAATATTAAATGTATCACTCAAAATGGATAATAGCCGTCTAAACCTAATAAGTATATATGCACCTGACATAACGAAACCGATCGAAGAGTCTGAAGAATTATATACCTAACTTCAAGATGCAATATCCCAAATACCAGATACAGAAAAACTAATTATGTTTGGAGACTTCAACGCCCGCATTGGAGACACACCACTAGATGGCACCAAGCAACGATTCAATGAATCAACCATCAACCAAAACGGCGAAATGCTAATAGACTTATGTGCTCGAAATGAGATGAGAATATGTAACTCATACTTCCCACACAAACCACAACACAAGTATACCTTCGAAAATTCGCGAGGAGACAGGTCTATGATTGATTTCATCATAACGAACAGAAAAATCCATCACTCTATAATAAAAAATTATATCAGAGTTCAGTGCCCCGTTCCACCATCGTACTTTTCAACTTTGCGCTTTGCACTTTGCAATTCGTCGGCTTGTTTTCGTTCCACCATTACATTTTTTCGCAAAGTAAAAGTTGCAATTTGCAAATCGAAAAGTAGACGCATATTGCAAAGCAAATAAGCCGTTCTGTTCCACCATCGCTACTTTTCATAAAAAAACTTTGCAAACCTTGCGAATGAATTGAAAAGAATATTTTGACATTTCAAATTTGCCAGCGAGTTGTGAAAGTAGAAGTTGATTGTTTAGAATTTTTGAGTAAATTTACTATAAAATTTTGCATAAATTATTGTTAGAAAGGGATGAGGAAGACGGGGTTGTAAGCAGAGGCGGCTCGTGATTGAAATTATAGGCGGTGCATATTTACATAAACATAATAATATGTACCTACATTCATCTTTATATTTCTTACGCAATTCTTGCTTCTGTGGGTTTTAAACACTGTTAAGATGGAAGAATTGCCAAATGCCACTTAATACGCCACTTATGCAGGATGCAAGGAAGTATTTATTATTTTTTGACAAATTTATTTGATTACTAGTAGGAAAAAAGTCCAATCTATGCGTATATAGTATATGTTATCATAAAATAGTCGATTGTATTTTTTTTTCTCAAGCAATTTAAATGTACTTATTCAAATATTAATTTAACACGTACCCAATAACAAATTGACACTTTCTGGATAGATATTTATCGTCTCATAGAGCTAGACTGAAAACACAATTAAAACTATACCTCATCTGGAAATATAACCCGATCCTTTATATAACTCTATAAGTTGATTGGAATGAATTGCCTAATGGCAATAAGCCTACGAGTGTGTAATAAATTTGCATATATTATGTACATAGGGATTAATAAAAATTAAATACACAAGCGAGAAATTCAAAATTTTTGTATTACAAATAAATTACTACAGTAAGATTTTATAAGTTAATTTTAATTAAGATTTTCATATCGTTTGGCCAAATACATCACAATAAAAAAATTTATAAAAACATTTGTTATTTGTATAAAAAATGGATATTTCTTATTATATAAATTAAAGTTTCATTAAATGCAAGGTAGGTACTCACACTGGGTATATCTAGATGCAAATGAAAAAAAAACTTTCGACACTTTCATTTGTATAAACACTTCGATTACACGATTGTTTTAAATATGGATTTGTTTTTGGACACCATTGATAAAGCAATGAGACAGTCTTCTGTTATAATAAGAATATAATAATGTATTATCCTCAAAAATATTAGAAAAAATGCGTAGAAAATCACCGATGGCACTCCTCAGTTGTCATTGAGATTGTACAAATAATTGTATGATAATTTACTATAAGACTGGATCGTAGGTATTTCAAATAGTTTTTAAATTGTTATCACTCCATCGAAGTTGAAAAAATACCACGAGAATAAAGAACACGCAATTTAGTCGATATTATTTCATATCTTTATTCACTCTAGAAAGATGTTTTGTTTAAAAAACAGATAAATCGATGAATGACACTTTGTGTTCTGTGTGGACAACCGGTCAAACAGTCAAACTTGAATGTTGTTGTATAACATTATACGTTGTATAACATTATACGTCAGTAAATGTAAAATAATCTTTACTAATCAAATCTAAAAGGTCGTTTTTACGCATGTTTTTGGTAACTCTTATTATGGACAGAATATGTCTACTATGCGCATGTGCGGGGCAGATCGGGCAGTGCACGACAACTGAATGATTACATCTCTTTCTAACGCATATGTAGACCAATGAGGCATTATAACACCGACGATTTTGAACAAAATATAGAATTTGTATGAGGTCTCACATTTACTTACGGGCATTATTGAAAGTGCACATAATCCTTAATGCGCATGCGCGAAATATATTTCGTACTACAGTATATACTCATGACTACACCGCGCATTCACCATGTACCTACAGGAAATTTACTACATACATATTATCATTGAAATGTATGTTTACAAGTGTTTTGATAAATTTCTAGGGATATTTCTTTTTTATTTTAGTAAGCAGTGCAGTGCACTTATGCACACACTAAGAAACCGCCTGTGGTTGTAAGAAATTATAGAGAAAGGATAAATTTCGAAAATATTTTACCCACGCAGTTCCTCAAATATTTTCGCATAAATAGCACTCAGTGTGAATATGTCTTGATTAAGTACACGATTTATTCTGATTTTTTTTAGGTAATTTAAACTATGTTTATGTGATTATAATGTCCGCTTTTTCTAAGTTTATATGATTATTTCACTACTCATTTACACATATTTTAAGGTACAGAACAGCACTAAGAGAAGCAAATGATTGTCTCCTCAACAGCAAATAATTCAGTGAAGCACCTTTTGTTTCACTGTATTAGTGATAGTGTCACTAAATGCTCCAAAAATAACTCCTTTCTTTTCATTAATTATCTCCAACACGGCTATTTTTTTCTTAATATTGTCTTTCCGGCTCATTTTCTAACAACAACAACGAAATCACAGAATAGACAAGAACGAACGGTGTCAAATGATCGTGTACGCTACGCGCGAAACACTCGGTACTACTAAGTTATCACTAGGTGTCGCTAGCGTCAATTGAAAAGACTTTGTAAATGTTTGGCGACGCCGCAAAGTGACCATTTTTTTTTCGTGGAACGCGAACGCTTTGCACTTTGCGAAATTCTCAAATCGCAAAGCGAAGAGTGAAAAGTTGAATAGTACAATGGTGGAACGGGGCATTGGCCTCGGCAAACATTGGCTCTGATCATCACCTAGTTCTATGTAAGATAATTATGAAACAACCAAAACTTATCAGAAAGGAACCCAAATACGTTACAAAACTGAATATAAAATCCATCGAAGACGATAGCACAAGAGGACTTTACATAGACCGAGTCACAAGCAAAATAACACAATGCGAAATTGACGAAAATGATAATGTGGAAGATGCATGGCTAAAAATTAAAAATAACATTAATAGTGCTGCAAACAATAGAATAAACATAAACAGTACCCGGAATATGAAACCATGGTATGGAGAAGAGGTGAAAACCCTCGCGAAAGAAAAGCGAGACAGCTATCTACTATACAGAAGCAACCCTACACCACTAGAGTATAGAAGGTATAAGGTAACTCGAAACAGAGATAACAATGACATAAATAGAATTAAGAGAGACTATTGGCTGAAATTCACCAAAGATATGGTGAGAGATCTATATGGGGCCCAGAGAAAAGTTTGGAATATGCTAAGAAAACAGAAAAAAAGCCAATCAGTGAGTATACACAAACTAATAAAATTGCAATTACTGAATGGGAAAACTATTTTGAAAATCTATTTAGGAATACAACGCAGGCAAGAACAATAACAACAAACAATGACGCAGAATCAGAGATGATTCTTAGTACTGCTGAAGTAGCTGCCGCAATTAAAAGATTGAAAAACAGAAAATCTCCAGGTATCGATGAAATCCCCAACGAACTAATTAAATATGGAGGTGTTATTGTGATCATAGAAATTACAAAACTATTTAATAAAATACTTGAACAATCTGAGGTGCCAAACGAATGGAGACTGAGTATAACTATTCCAATATTTAAAAAAGGAACGAAAACCAACCCGGAAAACTACAGGGGAATATCCTTATTATGCGCCACTCAGAAACTATTCACAAGCATCTTAAGGACCAAACTAGAAAAATTCATGCCAAACAGAGATGAACAGCAAGGATTTAGAAGAAATCGATCAACAACCGACGCTATTTTGTGCTTAGAGAGATAAAGGAAAAATCAATTGAATATAATAAGCCTGCCTATATGTGTTTTGTAGACCTAACTAAGGCCTTCGACAGAGTGCGCTTAGAAGACGTTATAGATATCATGACTCAAAAGGATGTGCCAAAACCAATTATAGAATCAATCCACAAACTGAACACACACAATAAAATGAGGATTAAGGTAGACAATGTGTTGTCAAAAGAAATACCAGCTGCAGTTGGCATACGACAAGGAGACAGTTTATGCCCATTCTTATTCAACATCATCATGGACAAGATTATAGAAGACATCAAATCATTGGAATTGGGTTACTTTTTCGGAAATAAGATAATTGATATTGTATGCTATGCAGACGACACGGTCCTCATGGCTGATTGTGAAGATGACCTCCAGAGACTCCTGCACAAATTCCACTTATCGGCGCAACAATACAACATGAAAATCTCCATAGAAAAAACAAAGATCATGGTAACTTCAAAACAGCCTTACGTTGCAAACTCGTAGTCGACAATAGAACAAGTTATGCGATTCAAGTACCTGGGCGCTGAAATATCAAGCAGCAGTGACCTTTACGAAGAAGTCAGGGAACAAAAGAATAAGGCTGCCGTTGTAGCGGGGTGCTTGCGAACTATTGTATGGAGAAACCGACACATGTTGAAAGAAAGCAAAATGAAGATATATAAGACCTGCGTATAATGACATACGGCATCGAAACCAGAGCCGACACCACGAGAACAAAGAGTCTCTTGCGAACCACCGAGATGAAAACTCTCCGCCCCATCGCAGGTTTAACCATCCGAGACAGAGTACGAAACTCCGAAATTCGGAGGATCTGCGATGCCGAGGACGTCGTGCGATGGGGTAGAAACAGAAGACGTTACTGGAGAGATCACGTCGAAAGAGCGGATTCAGTGAGAGTGGTGAAAATAGCGGCAGACGAGATACCGTCAACCAGCAGACCCCCTGGACGAACGCCAAAGAGATGGAAGGACAGCTGGACATCCGCGTCCCAGGAGTGAATCCGAGAATAAACAGTACCCAGTACTAGAACAAGCAGAAGAAGGGGGTATACACAGATGTACAGGTTACAATCATTAAAATATATATGCTAAGTGGTACAATCTATAGCTAGGCCTGCCATCCAATTATGTATATCCACTGTTATTATATTTAACACACAGAAGAGAAAAAAAAATTAAAGAAATAATTATTAGGAGATGGTTAAGGATAGTGAGATAGGGTATATGTTGAAAAAATCATGACAATCTATAAACCATTAAAGGAGTTATGAGAGTTAACATTGGCAAAAAACTTTGACAGCCATATCTCGAAAACATGTGACTTCTTCCAGAAGGAGACGATATGTATGTGTACGTATGTGTGTGTATATATGTATGTATGTTGTACCTATATGCATATATTTTTTTTACTTTTTCTTTGTTAAGTGATTGTGTTTATACAGGGCCGGATAAATCATAGAACAAGTCAGGGCGGTTGTCTTAAAAAGGGCGCGTAAAATTCTAAAATGTTATTCATATATGAAAAATCCGCAGGTATGGCGATCGGTTCTCTTTGCGTACCCGGATAGAAGCTCGGCATAATTGTGTGTATGTAAAAAATCCCGCTTATTCGTCGTTTTATACCCGATGTAATTTTACATAATTTTATATTGTTCTACATTTAAATTTCCAAAAAAAAATGGGGGGGGGGAGGGCGGATTCAAATACATTGCTACGGGCGCAAAAACACGTTTATCTGGCCCTGTGTTTATATGCTTATTATGGCTTATATATATATTTTAAATGTATCACTTTAAGTGAAAACCTGTCATTAGTTTCCTTGTTTATGTAATATTTTCTTATGTTTATATCTATTTTGTGTAAAAATAAGATAAATGCTGGTTTTCCAAAGAAGAAATAAAAAAATTTGCTAGGAATCTGACAATAACAATACTTGTGACAATTTAAATTTTATGTTGGTGTTATTATTTCTTCTGTGATTTTATTTATTAACAATTTTAATACGTGACGTCCATAATTTATTGACATTATTTTACATACTAATTTGTGACGTCCAGTTTGATTTATTTTGACTTCTTCTTCAGCTCTTCAGGAAGAGAGACCTCCACAGCTCCCTATTTTGGGCAGACCGCATCCATTCGTTTCCAGCCACTCGTCTTTTACTATCAAACCACCTTGTTTGACATTTTGATATGATATTTTATTCATCGCCAGACCACGATTTCATATAGGTACATATTTAATATATAATATAAACACTTCCTTGCACCCTGTGCAAGTGGTGAGTTTATTGCCGTATGGCAATTTCTTCCAACTTAACCAGTGTTTCCAGCCCAGAGAAGCAATATTAGCGTGAGAAATAAATTTAAATAAATTTCTCTGCTGGGAATCGAACACATGCTCATCTTGCTAGTAATGCAATTTTACTTAAAATTTCTCAACAGGTATCATGTAGAAAATACATACTATGAGTTTCGTGACAATGTTTTTGTGTGTATGATGTATTGTGAAAACTTTTGTCCTCTGGGAATCTTATATTTGTTTAAGAATCTAACAGAAATGTACTTCATAAAAACGCATTTAGAGATTGTCAACCTTTCAAGAAGAAAAATGAACGCTTACTATGGTATGGAGAGTTTAGTGTTGGCCACAACCCACTCGTTTTATTTAAAACATAGGTTGATTTTTACGTGTTCTTACACTATACCTACACATATGTACAATCGCGATCGACAGTTGGATCTCATGTGTTACATGTAACTAGTATAATATTAACACATCAGGGGAACAATCAAGTACCATTTCCGAGACGAATCAAAATATCTACTTCCACTACCTTTAGACGAGACTCGATTACCCGGCATCAAAAAGAATCCAACAAGAACCTTATTTGAGAAAAAAATCTTTCTTCCTAACCCGCCAGGTAGCGCTGTGCGTAGTTTTAATGGCCTCTCATACTTGGAATACGTAACTGGTTTGTACGTATGTGCAACAGGTCATTTCAACACTTGTGAATGAAACAAACACAACAACGCTGAATGTAACCTTTTGATTATAAACCTTTATTTTGCAATCAACGGGACCAAACAATATCGTCGTTAAGCCGCATCGAAACCGGCATACGATCAAAACCCATACAACAGCTATCTTGCCACAAGTGTTGGACGTAGAGTATGTGGCGGTTTTTTCATTGTACGTACTAAAAGTTTGTAAACAATGTCAATGCCTTTGACAACTATCAACAATTGTGTTTTAAAAACATATTTTTAAATAAAATTGTTTGTGTTTAGTTGGCTTTCACTTTTTGCTGTGTGTTCTTTAAAGTTTTGTGTTAAAACGACGTTTATTTACAAGTGACACTAGTCTTGTTGAACTACTTTTGACTGCGCAATGAACATGATATATTATTATCTTGAGAGAAAAGAAAAATCAACTGCATAAGTATAAGTATATATATTTGACATTCACATGGAATATATACATACGGAAGGGAAAATCTGAATTATGAAAATATATCTAAATGGTTCTTTATATAAAATAGCGCCAAATCGTAGTTTTTACCTCATATTATAAATTCGCTTAACTAATTCGATTTTATACATTTTTCATAAAAGTATGTACGTATTCTTCGTGTTTCTTAATCTATTTTACGTGAGAAATTATTCTGCTAACAATTGATATCCGATTGTTCCGATTTAGAAAGTTATTTTTCTATTGAATCAAAAAATAGTTTATTTCTATGCGTCATTTATTTTAATTAATGTGCTGTTTTAAATATTTTATCATACTGTGGTGTTAAATGTACTTACCTATAAATTATTATACATTTAGTTTTCTTAACTATTAAAATAATAATTGTGTTATCAGAACCAGTTTCGAGATAAGTGCAGTGAATTGTTTTTAGTTTGCAAAGGGATTGGAATTTTCAGTACTTATATGCACACGAAACTATTATTGGTTGGTAAGTTTATTATTTTTATCAATGTCACCTATTATATATTTATTTAATTTCATTGATGTTGCATTCATATAACTCTTGTAATACGTTCATATGTTCGATGACTCCACTGTCTATTAAAACTGAAACATGAAAACATGAGATACCTACTATTTACTTATTTATTTATTTATTCTTCATAGAGAGTTATACAGTCAATACAATTTATAAAAAAACAACAATGCATTGCTTAGTTAGTGGACCGGTGAAAACTCCATACATTAATCTATAGGACAACCACAAAAAAGTTAAAAATTAATAATACATACGAACTTGACTATACATATAAAAAGCAAAACAAAAGCTGCTCAGACCAAAGCACTACGTAAGATTAGAGGAGACAGCTGACCTAAACACACTGAGGGAACTCGCAGAGATGTCGAGTGTATTAAAGGATGCATTGTATACCGTGCAAGCACGGTGCACAAAACCATTCTGGGTGTAGTTATTATTACACTTGGGAATATAGAAGGTGTTTGGATATCGGGTTGCTCTGCTCTCGGACAGTGAAAACAGATTTTTTTAGCAAGTCTGGGGAATCCACAAAATTATTAACTAACTTATACAGATATACAATATCAAGTAGAGTCCTGCGGTTTGCCAGAGTTACCAAATTATGAAAATTGATTGATTCAGAATAATTACTAAAACTAAGACCAAGAAGAAAATCGATATGTGAAGCAAACTTACGCTGAATTCTTTCGATTCTGTCAATGTAGGTAAGTCGTATAGTGAGGATTCCAAACCACAGATCCAAATTCCAGGTGACTCCTAACAAGAGAGTTGTTAAAGGGCCTTCAGGGTAACAATTGATCTAAATGGCTTGGAAACTCTCAAGACAAAACCCAGTATTTTATAAGCTTTGTCAACAATTGAATCGACATGAGATCTGTACAAGAGCTTGTTATCTAGAATAACTTCAAGGTCTCTGACCTATTCAAATTAATATTTTACCCTCGTTTACCTACTTAAAACTAAGAAAAGCAGTCAATATTTATTAATTTTAATTGTAATTGTAATGTATTATTTTATAAATAAAAATATAGTCTCCAAAGTCTTACAAACGGGTGTAAAATACGAAAATTAAATCATAAGTCGGTACCTATTGATTAATTTGTAAAATAATAGAATTAATTTTTCTATTTATTGATGTTACAATATGTTGTATGTACATAGGTATCTTTGTACATATACATTTTTGCATTGACAGGTGTATGTACCTAGTAAGACAACACACCTGTCGATGAGAGGGAAACGCATTCGAAACATGTTGAATAAAACATGATAAATAGGTCAATATTTTTTGCAAAGTGTCATACATGTGCGTCATTTTTTTATGGATTATTCATACTACCTATGTCACTAATTTTATTTAGTTTTATATCACCTCTTGGGCCATTAACAGTATGTTACAGTTTCCGGCAAATTCATCATCATCATCATTGTCACTGGTGCTATAGTCCGCTACGGACCCTGGCCTCCTCCAGAAATCGTCTCTATCCCTCCCTGTCGACCACCAATCTTCTCCAATTTATCAGTTCCATTTCTCTTATATCGCACAGCACGTCCTCCAGCTATCTCAGGTCTGCCTCTACTTCTTTTCCCTTCGGGACAGGTGTCTACAACCTTTTTATGAATACGCTCATCATCCATCCGGCAAACATGTCCAAGCCAACGTAAGTCCTGAATTTTAAAAATTTGTTTCTTTATAAATTTATAAATAGCTCATGTATGTATTCTCCAGGCTCCTCCATTGTTAGTTTGGCCAAAGATTTTCTTTAATATCTTCCCTTCAAACAACAATAGCATATTTTCGTCCTTTTTAGTCAGTGCCCAACATTTCGCTCCGTATGATAGGACTGGTCGGAGAAGAGTTTTGTATATAAGGACCTTAGTATTTCGCGAAATTAGTCTTGACTTGCAAGATGTTTGAGTAGCCCATAGTATCTAAAATCTATTAGCCATTGAAAGCCTCGCTCTTATTTCCATGGTGATATTATTGTCAGAGGTGAGCACAATGATTCCAGGTAGGTGAAGGATCCAACCGATTCTATCCGATGTTCACCCACCAATATCTCCTTATTTCCTCTCGTCAATTTTTGTTTCGGAGGAGGGAAATTTATCATATACCAGCGAGACATAAATTTGCGCTCTGCGCAGCCCACTTGATTTCTCAAGTTATTTGCTGATAACCTCCATCAAATGTAGATTATTTGGAGATAATTTTTCGTATATTTTGTGCATGTTTTTTTTTCTTATTTCTTCGTTTTATAAGTTTGTATACTTTATATTATCTTACGGTTCATGTAATGGTACAAAAAATAAGCATCATCGACATACGATTTTTTTTTTATTTATTTATTTATCACACCATATTTATAATGACAACAATACATAAGTAGATTACTGCTGCCCAACTAGGAAATCCTGTTCTAGGGCTAGCAGTTTACAATTTATATTGACAATTGTATGCAATTATGAACCAGGTGATTTTTCCCGTTTCACGCTAAATATGTATACAATCTCAACTTTCTGCAATCACAATCATTATCACAACAAACATATAGGCTCACACAAAACAGATCAACCAGATCCCAATGTCCGCCATAATACCTGTCATAAATCCAATCTCTGACGCGATTTTTATTTCAGAGCCACAGAAAGAGACTAGTTAAATATGTTGGTGTTCCCAAATCAAATAAAATATTTTTATGTGTTACTTAAAGAGCATTGCAAACACAATACGGCATAGTAATGTTGTGAATAATTTTAATGTACAAGTACATATACTAATGTACAAGTACAATACAATACTAATGTACAAGTGCATATCTATTTTGATAATTTTTTTTTCAGATATCAATAATTAACTAAGGAATAATTTTGTCACTGTAAACTATTATAAATAAAAAAAATATCAAGTTATGTCAGAGATATTCATTTTTTAAAGTATATATTTTGACACTTAGGTACATATTACAAAAAGTATTATTGAACGAGTTTTATGTAAAACGATACAACGCTACACAACGCTACTTCCATTACAATTTCATATTTAGATCACGTATTTATAATAAATTGAATATTATTTTTATTTTCCATGTTAATATAATGTAAGTATAGGTAAAGAATACTAACACAATAATGTTTGAACAAGAAACGTGCGTGAGCAGATTGTAAACTTGATCATTTATAATAGGACACATTTATGTATGTAGGTATTGTTTACCTGATGACGGCAAAAATATGTATAAGTATTCAAAAAGTTTATGTGATTAAAATAATCACTTTTAAGAGGGTGACTGCTGCCAACGTACCTATTTTTTCAATTTCAATTTGTATCATTACTACAAAACGAATCATTTTGAAAAAAATAACCTAGTTAGTTTGGATATTAATGAAGAAAAATATACCTTAACTTTTTAATTATGTTCTGTATATTATATTATTGTAGGAAAATTATAAGCATACACCGATTTTTGACATTTATCTTAAATTTTTAAAAAAACTGTAAGGTATGGAGCTTTATATTTTTTTATAAATTAAAGAAGATCAAAATATAATATGGAAAAATACGATGTAACGTTGCATTAATGCATCAGGTTAAGTTAATAAACTAAAAACACTTTTATTTCGCAATGGCGATGAATGGAAAATAAATGTTTTTTTGGGTTTATTTACTAAACCTGAAGCATTAATGTAACGTCACATCATATTTTTCTAGATATTTTTGTCTTCTTTAATTAAAAAAAATGTTGAACTACGCCGTATGTTTTATTAAAAATATAAGATAAACGTTGAAAATTGGGGTATGCTATTATTTTTCTACAAGAATTTATACAGAACATTATCAAAAAGTAAAGATATATTTTTCTTTATTAATACCCAAACTCTCTAAATTATTTTTTTTCAAAACGATTTGATAAGAAATTGAAAAATAGGTACGTTGGCAGCAGTCCCCCCCTTTAATACAAATGAAATTATCATGTTCATGAATTTATTCGGCATATTTTGTTTTACTGTAATTTTGAATGACTCAAACGGAATGTTTAGAATTTCGTAGATGTTTTGTTGTTCCTATAATGGTTTCTAATTTATCACCTCGATAGTGTTTTTGTGTAGACAAATTCCTGTTAAAAGGAACAGAAGCTTAATCCAATTACGATAATTCGGGTTTCTTATCATTTCTGATGGCACGTGGACTTATATTTTAGTCTTGACAGCTAATGGTATTGATAGTAGATTATATTTTAGTGAAACCATTATAAACTAAACTATTCAGACGACCGCCTCTGACTTATTTGTGTTAAAAGTGCATTTAAATACCTTTGACTGTTTTAGTTTACCTTTTACCGTTTGTTATTATATTGTTTGTTATATTTGATGCTGAAATAGTTTCATGGTATTTCTGCTTTGTTGTTTTCATTAATTGTAGGTAGGTACCGAAAACGATGAAAATATATACCTAATATACTAGTTGCATGTAACACATGATATCCAACTTCCGATGGCAATAGTGTTTATAGTTGAAGAATACGTACTTACCAAACTATACACCCTTAAATCCAAATTATTGAATATTTTAAGATATTTTGTTTTCTATACCTACAACATATATGTCAGGATAGGATAGTGTTGAGGTCAGTCAATAAGTTGGTTGGAAGAAATTGCCTAATGGCAATAAGCCCGCCAGTGTACAATTATATTTGTTTATATTATGTACAAGAAGATGTATAAATAAAATAAAATAAATAAGTAAAAAGCTTTATATGTATTGAGATTAAGTGTCAAACTATAGAGTCCCCGTAGATATTGTTTAAAACGATGCGTCACTAAATTCAGTTTTTTACAAAAAATGTTAAAAAAACACAGGCCCACGGACACACATGCAGACGCCCTAAATGTTCTACTCCGAATTCTGAGTTAATCTATATGTATAACATATATGCTGCGAAGCAAGTTGGTGTTTTTTTACTTCAAAGTTTTAAAAGCATGTAAAATATACACATGGCCATACAAAATCTCTCAGATCTTAGCGTGAAACTTTGTCGATCTGTTAAGAGAAATAAATGCTCTTGAACAAATCGAGAGTTGGTTAAGTAGGTGCCTCACAGCAACCTTCATACAGCTCATATTCTCGGTATTATTCTTTACGTATACTTATCTACTTCCATACATTTTCTTACCTACCAAGAAAGTATTTTTGCTGATTTCACATAATTCACATACGTAGTTTGTATGCTTGTTGGTGAAGGTATTCAAATATAGGTGTTCTAGTAAATCAAACTGATTAATGAGTATATTGTCTCAAAAGTTACAAGAATCTGTGTATGTAATTATTCTTAATTATATACCATAGGTGTGAAACCTGTGTGAAAATTTTATTTTGAATGTTTATATAAGTAAGTATATGAAAATCATTGAATGAAAGGTATTGATTGATATTTCGTTGCTGAATAATTAATAGATTTGATAGTTTCATACCATCACGATGTGTCTCTATTGTTGGGATCGGTAAATAGAACTGAGCGCCGCACAATTATTTCTTTGTGTTTGATGTAAACTTCGTACGTTTCAAAAATTATATTTGACTTATTTCACTTTCTTAGGAAACTTTATTCGAATGTTAATAAATTATATGACTTAAGAAGCGTTAAGTAATCAGTCAAATAAAAATAACACGTCGTGGTGCAAATAAACACATAAATAAATAAACTTTGAAAACATAAATAATCATAATATATTATGTATGTATACCTAATCTTTTGGCGTAGTACATTCTATATGTCTAGCTATTTTCGTGTATATCATCGTAGTACACAGATGTTTCAAATTTACATATTTTTCCAGATTTTTCGATGTAGGTAAATCGTAAAAACAATTTATTTAAATGGCAATAAATAAAACATAATACGATATGACTACAATGTGGCCACCAATTTTAACTATGGTAATATTTATATGAAATATCTTTCCACTAATTTTTTTTATTCCGTTTCATTTATCAAAGTTTAAACGACTAAATTCAGTAATGTCATTTGATCTTGCGACGGGATATTTTGTTTCCTAGTTATCAGATTATGTTTTTCAAATAGATTGAGTCATATTACCTCGGATTGAGAATTATTATTGTCCAATGGAAAGAATCGTGTCTCACGTTACATGATGGTATTTTTAAAATGAACCACGTGTCATATTCAGTGATGCATCTTCTCTTGACATACCTATTGAAAATAGGTAGTGTTATAAAAGAACTTCGAATATTGCATGGAACTTTGCATAATATGTGGTCTTTTGGTGGAACTAATTGCGTATTATAATATGGCATTTTAGTGGAACTTATTGCGTAAAACGTCGTCTTTAATTTGGTGGAACTTATTGTGTAACACGGCGTCTTTTTGTGGAACTTATTGCGTAATATGTCTTCTTTTGGTTGGAACTTATTGCGTAACACATGGTCTTTTGGTGGAACTCATTGCGTAACACATGGTATTTTGGTGGAACTCATTGCGTAACACTTAATGGTGAAATTGATTGCATAATGAAGTCTTGCTGGAATTCTCACCCTATATCATCTAATCTACTATTTTTATTTCATTTGATCTATTTTCATAATTTCAAATACGAGGAATTGAGTCATCTATCAATTCATTTTAAAATCAGTCAAATGACACACTGACGTTTTGAGAGTATGTATGTACACCAGGGGACGCCCGCGCCGCGAATATTTTCTCAATTCGTATTATATACGATATGGACTGCACATCGTATGAGGAGTTGAAGAGGGTAGCGCGGGATAGACTGGAATGGCGGAGGAGGTGTCATTTGTTGCTGCAAACCAATCCCCATGATTGAGACACATAGAATAAGATAATTAGATATTGCTTGTTGATCTTTGGATCAAATCGCAATCTTGGTATAATTTAATAATCTTGGTATAGCTTATCGTGTATTCTAAGATAGTTTTTTGGGTCTGTAGTATTTACTGAAGATACTTGTTTCAAAATGAAATGTAAGACTATGCGACCTTTAGCAAAGACGGAGACATTTGAAGTAGATTTCGAATAATTACACCGTCCGATTGTTACACACGAGTTCACACGGTCTTTTTTTTATATATGTATATATGTGGAACATATTTTTATCGTATTTACTTTTTGGTTTGAGAAAAAAAATCCTATTTGCTTTTCAAATAGATAATAATAGGTACCTATCATTATTTTCCGGTCGATTGTATTACCGCAAATATAATAGCAAAGGTGAACTTTTTTTGTTCTTCTTGTCCGTTAATAAATTATATAAATGTGGTTAATATATTATCATCTCCATTACATCCGATAATAGCTTAAGTCCGACCATATTCTGCACTTCTCTAATTACTACCGTTAATTTAAAATGTATGTATATTATTTGTACATAATTATTAATTATCTGGCTACAATTATGATTCGTGAAAGTTTCGTAGAAAATAGTCGGTTATTTTTAGGTGAAGCATAACAAACAATACGAGAACGATTCGAAATAGCCGTTTGTAAATATTTGTACGATGCTTGTCCGTAAATGGGTGAATTTTTTATCCTGACAGACCCTCAGTCTCATTTACAATCATGTATCGTCTTATCCAAATCATACCCATCTATCATTGAAACGTTTCTCTTTTTCAAGAACATGCACATAGTAATGCCAAACTTTCCTTAATCGACCCTTGCTTCGCTCCAATAATTCCAGACTTATTATCTTGGACAGTAATTCCTTTTTTATTTTTCTTACTCTACCAGCATTGAATATGTTTAATAAGGTGGTATACATACTTGTTGTATAAATATTGTCATATTGATATACAGTTGATTCATTTGCATCTATAGGATTCCTGTGACTCGTATATTTTTCATTTTTTATGAATAATTTGACGACGATTTTATAATCACCTTACCGTCGTTATCAGGAGTTTATGTGTTCGTGCTTCAGAATTTTTTTAAATACTGTTCTCTTTTGGAGTATTGATTGTGTTTTGAACCTACGTACATAGATATATCACATAATTTGTCATAATTCGTGCCATTGGACCCATATCTACCGTACCCGTTAAGTTTACTGGCTGTGGATTTCTTCCTGCATGGAGTATTTTTTTACTACTGTCATGGCCTTTTTCACCAAGGTAGTACATCAAATCAAATATCAACTAAGTATCCATTCAGTGCTCAAATACTTATGTGGAGCATGCGCAGTGACACTCCGAAAGTTGCGATTGTTTATGACGACAATTGATTAAGTGTAATGAAATGAAATGATTTATTTTCCATTAATTTTAAGCCTTATAATAAACATACTATGTACATTTGTTACTATTTGGAAATTTACTGCTTCACTAAACGAATCTGTTCTGATGCAGTACTTTTCCAATTTGATCTAAGGTTGCATGTTATTGAATGCAAAAATAACAGAAATAATTAAACAGAAAGGTAAAAATAAACAGAAAAACATACAGTGACCTCTCAGTCAATTGTAATGGAAATGATGAATGGCACCAAGCTATGGTAGAAATTCTCAGGTTTTGAAGGCAGAGAGTAGTGAATTATGTTAGAATATTTTTAACAGTATATCAGCAGATTGTATTCTGCAATTATATTCAGCAAGTTTTTAAAGGTTGTTCCGTCTTTATAAAGTTTTTTTTTATTTAAAAGAGAAAACAAACATCAATGAAATATAAAATAAACAAAAAAACTACGAGACATTATTGTGCTTAAAAATGTTTTTGTCAAACACAAAGCGGCGGTATGATTGTTTGGTGAAATTGAATTTTGCGTTGAGTGCATCAAAAATTTGAAAAAATTGTAATATGATTTTTTTTCGGTATATTACATAGGTGAAATTGGCGGTTAGTTAATATGTATTTTTCTGAGCACCCATGACAAAAAAATCTCATTGAGATGTATAATATGTTTGCCAGTATGGCAGCCATTAGTATAAGGTGAAAGTTTCGAGACAATTCTCTTATGAATGAAATTTAGCGTCGTCTTTAAATCTCGGGGGGTCTTAAACATACGGAGAAAATATTTCTATTGTGCGTGCTTAATAATATACAATTGAAGAAAATGACTTCTGAGCGTGGTTATAAATTAAAAATGACAAAATCTTTATTCATCAAATGTTTTCACATAATATTTTAAATACGTAATAAAAATATTCAAGGCAAAATACCTATGTAGGTATGTCAAAGAAATTGACACAAATTGGTATACATACATATCTTCAATGAACTTCCCTACACATTTTTGAATTTCGATAAACTGCAAAAAAAACTTTTAAATCTAAATTTATGAAGACTATTCGTATCTGTGTGTTAAATTTAATTTCGCTAAGGTGTTATTTGTATTATTTATTTATTTATTTTATTTTTAATATATTTTATAATACAAATCAATATATAAATTCACTAGTAATAATATTCTTACATATTTTTCCCTGCAGTACCTCATCAAAAAGATTACAATCTTGTGCTTGATGAGGGAAGCACTTATAACAAAATAAAAAATATCAATACAAAGCAAAGTCAACATAAAAGTAAAAGTAATAAAATCAAATCATACATGAACAAAAAAAAAATCAAATAAACATCAAAAAAAGGTTGAAAATAAATGAAAAAGAAGAATACTCAAATGAGAAAACATATCAGAATACATATTCAAACGAATACATTGTGTAGATGCATTTAAATTTACCATTTACCGAGAACAATGGGCTAAAGGCAACAGATATTCAAGGAAGATGAAATACTATTTGTGGTCAATGTGTCTGCATGCAGTTATTAAATGTTTAGTATCTTCCCGTCCAAGTTCTTGGTTGAGAAGATAATTCTAAAACCGCTGGCGAACTGCGTCCGTGACTAGACAAAACATTAAACCTTAAGTAATGGCCGCTATATATGAGTTATTATTACTGAAATACATTATGATAGTTCATTGCTTCCGCAGTCGAATCGACATCTATATTTATATCTATGTTGTCTTCAACAAAGTGAAATTTGCTTCCTTTCGCAATAGCCCTGTCTAATTATTTTAACTCTGCAATTTTGGTCCTAAGTGCCGCGGTCGAAATCAAGTGTAATCATTATCAGTTACATATATTTAAAATAGTTTATTTCAGAATATGTTTCTAATTTATTCCATTTGGAGACATTTTCTTGAAACATATACTCTTTGCTGTTAGGTTACGTAAAATGTATGATTCATTAAGTCATTATTTAAGAAAATAGAACCAGAATCCGGTTTTAACCATCTTGATTTTTTCCAGAATTCTGCTTTTTAAATGGCATATCTATTGAGATACAATTAATGTATTTTTTACTACCTCACTATATTGCAATATTGAACCTATATCTGTATACCTACTTACACAACATACTAAAATATACATTACTAATAGGCAGAGGCGGCTCGTGATTGAAATTATAGGCGGTGCATATTTACATAAACATAATAATATGTACCTACATTCATCTTTATATTTCTTACGCAATTCTTGCTTCTGTGGGTTTTAAACACTGTTAAGATGGAAGAATTGCCAAATGCCACTTAATACGCCACTTATGCAGGATGCAAGGAAGTATTTATTATTTTTTGACAAATTTATTTGATTACTAGTAGGAAAAAAGTCCAATCTATGCGTATATAGTATATGTTATCATAAAATAGTCGATTGTATTTTTTTTTCTCAAGCAATTTAAATGTACTTATTCAAATATTAATTTAACACGTACCCAATAACAAATTGACACTTTCTGGATAGATATTTATCGTCTCATAGAGCTAGACTGAAAACACAATTAAAACTATACCTCATCTGGAAATATAACCCGATCCTTTATATAACTCTATAAGTTGATTGGAATGAATTGCCTAATGGCAATAAGCCTACGAGTGTGTAATAAATTTGCATATATTATGTACATAGGGATTAATAAAAATTAAATACACAAGCGAGAAATTCAAAATTTTTGTATTACAAATAAATTACTACAGTAAGATTTTATAAGTTAATTTTAATTAAGATTTTCATATCGTTTGGCCAAATACATCACAATAAAAAAATTTATAAAAACATTTGTTATTTGTATAAAAAATGGATATTTCTTATAAATTAAAGTTTCATTAAATGCAAGGTAGGTACTCACACTGGGTATATCTAGATGCAAATGAAAAAAAAACTTTCGACACTTTCATTTGTATAAACACTTCGATTACACGATTGTTTTAAATATGGATTTGTTTTTGGACACCATTGATAAAGCAATGAGACAGTCTTCTGTTATAATAAGAATATAATAATGTATTATCCTCAAAAATATTAGAAAAAATGCGTAGAAAATCACCGATGGCACTCCTCAGTTGTCATTGAGATTGTACAAATAATTGTATGATAATTTACTATAAGACTGGATCGTAGGTATTTCAAATAGTTTTTAAATTGTTATCACTCCATCGAAGTTGAAAAAATACCACGAGAATAAAGAACACGCAATTTAGTCGATATTATTTCATATCTTTATTCACTCTAGAAAGATGTTTTGTTTAAAAAACAGATAAATCGATGAATGACACTTTGTGTTCTGTGTGGACAACCGGTCAAACAGTCAAACTTGAATGTTGTTGTATAACATTATACGTTGTATAACATTATACGTCAGTAAATGTAAAATAATCTTTACTAATCAAATCTAAAAGGTCGTTTTTACGCATGTTTTTGGTAACTCTTATTATGGACAGAATATGTCTACTATGCGCATGTGCGGGGCAGATCGGGCAGTGCACGACAACTGAATGATTACATCTCTTTCTAACGCATATGTAGACCAATGAGGCATTATAACACCGACGATTTTGAACAAAATATAGAATTTGTATGAGGTCTCACATTTACTTACGGGCATTATTGAAAGTGCACATAATCCTTAATGCGCATGCGCGAAATATATTTCGTACTACAGTATATACTCATGACTACACCGCGCATTCACCATGTACCTACAGGAAATTTACTACATACATATTATCATTGAAATGTATGTTTACAAGTGTTTTGATAAATTTCTAGGGATATTTCTTTTTTATTTTAGTAAGCAGTGCAGTGCACTTATGCACACACTAAGAAACCGCCTGTGCTAATAGGTATCATTTGTGATAATAACAAAATAAGACATTTGATATTGTAATTGATCCCAGACATACATAAGAATCGTGACGTTTTTGGCATTGACAATACTTGTTTGGTGATATCAACGACAGCATTCATATAAACTTTTAGTGATTTAATATTTAAATGTAGATACTTTTATTTAAATTATGTCTTTTTGTCAAAACATAGGCATGTTAATTTTGGTGATTTTTCATTGATGATGTGTTTTAAATTACCTATACTAATAAAATAATTTAATTTTTAAACGATACTCCAAGAAAGCAAAAATGTCAAATTTGTATTTATTAAATCTTTGACGAAGCTTGATATAATAAATTACAATAATCACAGTCTGTTTTTGCATTTACGCAAAGTTCTTTAATTTGAGGATATGGCCATTTTAGTAGTGTGACTTTTTGGGTTCTATATAAATCTGTTAAATTTAAATACCAAACTTATACTTATTCTTCGCCATTCAAAATTATTATTAACACAGCGTGAAAATGTTGTCGTGTTTTTTGAAACTAGTTAAGGTCCATTCATCGTGAAATCGTATAAAGAGAATACATTAGCATATGATAATAATCTTTGCCAAATTATGATGATTATCTCTACATCAATATCGAAGTTGTACACACGTGCGCATAAATTTGTATTCATTGGTGTGGAACAATACAATTTACATTAGTTGGGCATCCTTCGGATAGATAACATTGAACACTTTGGAATGTTGACATAAAAATCAAACGCACCTCGGGTCATAGAATAGACGATGACAACTTTCTAAATGAATTCATTATCATTTGAAGACGATTTACATAATACGCTAATACGAAATTGGAAAGAATCTTATCCGTTTGAGTACGATTAATAGCTCGCCATGGTTACATTATTTAATAGTTTTGTAAGAGAGGATAAGAAGAGTATAAGATAAATTATTGTTGAATATAAATGATTCGTAAGATTAATAGTTCCATGTCTTACATTAATGTCATCCCAGAGAAAGTCTTGCTTTATTATCATGTATGGTATTCATGTTCATATGTTTGTGTAATCCATGTTGAATATCCGGCCTAATAAAGGAATCTATTTCTTGTAATAACAAATATACATTTGATCAGTCCGTCTCGAAATATACAAAGAGAACCTCTGTCTTTTTACACTTTTGCAATATAATATGTTTATGCACAACGCATATAAAACTGCATTCTATAATCAATTAATTGGCAACATATAAATAATCGAAACCATGTTTGAAAATTATGAGCAGTTTTTAGCAAATCAAAATAAAACGTAAAGTTAAATATTCTTTTTTCATAATTCTAGTTCTATCATGGAGTGACAGTTTCAAACATTGATTTTTTTTTATTAATATAGACCAGAGGTTCCCAAACTTTTTTTTCTCGTAGACCACTTTC
Source organism: Molanna angustata (assembly GCA_963576475.1). NCBI lineage: Eukaryota > Metazoa > Arthropoda > Insecta > Trichoptera > Molannidae > Molanna > Molanna angustata. The sequence goes on from OY754973.1 coordinate 6,595,373, forward strand.
AAAATTTTACTGATTTCTGTGGACTCTCTTCTGCTAGAGTTCTACCATATTCCCAAATCTCAACAAAAAATGTGAAGATTAGATCTAATGATGGAAATTTGCGCCGCAGCTGAGTTCCAGCCGGAGTGGTAAAAATAAAAAGAAAATTAAGGGAGGATTTAAAAAAAAGAATTCAAGAAATCAATGAGATAAATGATTGGGATATTAATGTCAAAACTTACCGAAAAATTTGGATTTTTTTTAAGTAGTGAATTTATCTGCCTGCATTGATAGATAAAGTCTAGCCATTTTTTTATTCTTTATAATCGAATCCAGATAAATTTTCGTGGACCCCCACTTACAACTTGTGGACCCTCATTTTTATTTCATGCCAACGTAGATCTCCTTGAGTCTCCCGTAGACCCCCGGGGGTCCACCTGTACCACTTTGGGAATCACTGATATAGACTATACAAACCAACCTTCTAAGATTATTTTTGCATTATCTGGTCCATTATGCTCTAGTTGAAATTCGTGACAAACATACTTATATTTGCCATTTGCAAAATTCAAGTTCAGTTTTAATAGATTGATCCATTTCAAAAACTCGCAGTTTCTTTTAAGAATATATCTAGAAGGTCGTTTTAATTTGAAAAATATATAATAATTTTACATAATAATATACCGCGTGAACAGTCAATCATTAATCAATATGGAGACCAATCATTTTCAAGGATTTAAATCCATTATTGTAGGCAGAAAAGATCGACCAAAAGACCGACAAAATTGAATTGATTAAATTGTTTTTACTCTCCACTACTATGGAATACTCAGTAGAGAGATATGATTTCACTAAATAAAGGCTTATTTTTATATTAATTACTTCATTTTGATATAACTTATAAATATAATATGTAGTGGAAAATTTGCTGTTGGATACAACTCACAATCCACTGTTTTTTTTTTTTTAATTTAAGAGGTATACTTTGATATGATGATTCCGAGCACTCCAGATTTCTATCGCTCATCAATAATATATAATTCTTACTGGAGTAACCTAATTACAATTTGTAACATTCTAAGTGGATATGAAATTATCGTCTATTGTGTAAGTATTATTTTGTGTAGGTAACAAATCTTTCACCCGTCGTTCGCCTCTTGAAAGTGTTAACTATCCAACGTCGCACAAGTCGAGGTCTCGGAACACCTCTACAAAAGAATTGGCCTCTTGGTTCGTAGGTGGGTCATTTGAGTTTTTGCTTACACTTACTTTATACATACTGTGTCTGCCCCCGCTGACACAAGAATATTGTTTTCTCTACTCTCATCTCCAATTATTTCTGAAATTTATTATCCTCGCTAAAGATAGATTGACTTGGAAGAAACAAAAGTGTTAAAACATCTCGAAATATCTTTGCATGACCTCAGCATACAGACACAATGGTTTGTATTGGTTGTAATTTCTTTTTTGCGTTTTTTGTTTATTGTTATTTCTTAATTATTTCTTCTGGAATTGATTCCTGGAGCATCATGGCGTTTCTCTATTGAATAAACAAAGTGCTAATTTTGTTTTCACTCATTTGATTCCTGGAGCATCATGGCGTTTCTCTATTGAATAAACAAAGTTCTAATTTTGTTTTCACTCATTTGATTCCTGGAGCATCATGGCGTTTCTCTATTGAATAAACAAAGTTCTAATTTTGTTTTCACTCATTTGATTCCTGGAGCATCATGGCGTTTCTCTATTGATGAAAACAGATTCTTGTTTATTATTGGGGGGCATGGAAGGAGCCTCCACGAGAGATTGCTATACATAAAAAAGCAATCCGGCGCCCCCTGGTAACGGCATTAGTCGGCCAATCCTTTCAACACCGGACAGCCACTCAAAAAGTCCGACAAAAAAGCTCAGAGCCACTCACGACGACCCAAATATTAACATAGAGGGATTAAGTCAAGACAAAGAGACCATTTTATCGGATATCTGCAAAGACATAGATATGTATACTGATGATACAGGAGACGCCCACACGACAAGGCGATATCCGTCGCTGAGTGGCAAGGTTCGGACCCGTAAAGTAAGTAAGTAAGTAAGTAAGTGTTTATTATTATAAGGGATACATTTTGTAATATAATAACTTCATTCAATAATGTTTAATACTGTGTTATCGTTTGTACAAATGATTTTTTTACTTATGTAGATTAGTAACACATTTCCTAAAGCTTCCACATATGTATTTTAAAGTTGAAATTAAACATCAATGTTGTATTTATTCAACATTAAATGTTATCCAGACATTATGTTATCATTGAAGTGTTATCCATTTAAGTAAATTATGTTATCATCCAATGTTATCCAGACATTATGTTTCATCCAAGAAACTTTCACCGTGACTTTTTGTTTTATCCATTGATATATTTATCTTATTCATAGCAAATATATTTTTATTTTTTGTTATACTTTGATGACGTACTTTGATATAACATTAGATTATGTAATATAACATACATACATAGTTACATTTATTACATGGCTCCCATATATGTTCAGATAGAGTTACCTACGTACAATTCCAAATTGGTCACTCATTGACAGAACCTAATATATATATTCATCCTACGTTATATTTTTTTAAGAGAATCGCCTCAAGTGTATTTACTTTTAATTGTTGTCGTTAAAGAAAAACAAATCATACAGTATTTAGTTCAAAAAGATTATAAATAATTATCTAGATTAATTCGAAACCGCGGTGTCCATTATGCAAATCTTATGTAGGTAAAATTATTTCGGAATATTGCGTAAGATTCAGCGCTTGTTCATTTCTTTATTTTGATGATTTTGAACAAATTACATAATATAAGCACAATGGCGGGCTCTATGCTATGGCAACATCTTCCAACCAATTGTATGTATTAATTATACCAATTAATCTGAATTAAATAATAAAAACAAATAGTCAAATAACAATAAAAATAATAAAAAGGAGGGTAGAGGAGGGGTCAAGGATGTGATAAAGAGAAAAAATTAAGTGTTTTGTGTAAGGAAATGATTTCTTTTTATCACAAATATATCACGACTCTTTGCTTGACTACTGCGGAGATCTAGAGGAAATCTGTTCCATTTTATAGGACTCCTCGATCACAGTAAGTCGTTTTGTCGATTTACTTTAAACATCAAGGTGAAGTGAGTGGGAGATGCCTTCAAGAGAGTTTTACAGTTTTTTTAATGTAGTTCAAATCATTGAATAACGTCAGACCAATTTTGTAGTTAGTAAGTTAAGGGTTAATAAAATTTGGAAAAGATGTTTTGTGACATCTTTTTTTCCGCAACCTTTCAAATCTATCGCACTGAACACCCATTTTTTATTTATTTCATGTCATATTGTTTGTATGCTCCTGTACATAGTCGAAGAACCAAAATGATGTCTACATATATACTTGATATTCTTTTGTTATTAATAACATATTTAAACAATTGTCGGTTTTTTTACTGCGCCATGATACAGATGCCTTCTGGGTGAACTTCCTACCTGCTGCTTATGAAATTAGATTCGTCGTTTGACGTTATAATATATTATATGAGATTGTAGTTTCAAAACAATCATATGCACAATAGCATAGTTATTCAAATTGTAAAACTGATTAGAAATCTCACGAAATGGCTCATGTGATGTATAATTCATTAAGTTGGACATAATCCAGTATGGGTAATGTTGTATTAAGATAGTTCGGTGTCCAGGGGCGATGCACTTGCCCGTATACCGTACATAATCAGTCATTACTATTGATATACGAAAAATTATACTCTGCTACAGATGCTGTATGTAACTGTTAAATTAAAGGCCGTAAATTAACCCGGCTCAGTTGTGCGCCAGAGGTAACTTGTAGGAACAAATTCTTAATGTCACTTTTATGTACCTAAGAGATTCATCATAATCTATCAGATTACCTCGGGGGAATAAAAACACGATTTAGGATGTGAAGTATTAAAAAAACTGCAAGTAAATGAGATTTCGATATACGCAGTAGAGTTTTTATACAAACAAAACGATCCTTGTTTCATGGTAAGTAGGTATAATTTCTCGATTTGAATATACATATACCTATTTCTATTGATATTTTATTTTATTTTTTTGTAAACATTTGTTGTAATTAATATTTTGTATGGTATGAAGTTTTTATCTCTTGTTCATATTAAATTTCGCAGCTATAAATAGCTATTCCAGACACATATACACATAATAATCTGTGATTTATTAAATCGTACTTTCTATAAACAAATCACTCGCTCCGAATTCTGACAGTATTGTAATTCATTTTCACAGATCTCGTTTTGCTCTGACAATTAATCTTGTTATAGTTTTTTGTTTATGTACCACAGCAGTATCCGATTCATAGACGTGCTCCATCACATATCATGTCGGTACTTAGTCATGACGGAACATATTATATTTCTACACGTCGTTCGTATATAATTTTAAACACGTATTGTTTTCTATTAAATGTTTAATAATAACATTTCACGCAACACCGTGGTTTATCGAGAGTCATTATCAACCAATGTCGTGATCTGGAGCAGACTAGGCTAGAAACTCGAGAGCATTTTGTAAAATTCAATATAGGATAGGCGGCCTAACTAAGAAAATACTTATTACATTATGTTTATGGATAGCTAATAAGGTTACCATACTTTCTGTATGTATGGGACTTTCACCGTGGTTACGCAAAGTTGGGTACACACGCATATACACACACACACACCTTTCCTATCCTATCCTAGTTTACCTCGGCCTAAAAACAACCTACCTACATACCTGCCAGCTATATGCAAAAAAGTATTGTTGCATATAAATGTTCTCATTCTATCAACTGTCATCTTGACAAACACACCGCACCGCACCGCTCTTAAAATTATATCTTCAAAATCCGCTGAAATTAATTAACTTGTGAATTACTAGTGAAGTGTCAAAGTTTTCATACTACGCTGTGAATGTGGTGAAAAGATTATTCAGAACCAGCACAATAAATATCGAGGCAAGGTAACTCCCTATACCTTCATCTTTTCCACCATATTCCTTGGTCCTTCGAGCCGGATATCTTGTATTTTCCCGCATTCCTTGTTCCTCTGTCCCGCATATCTTGAATTTTCACGCATTACTTATCAAATTTATACATTTTTATACAAAATTAACATTATACATACGCTATTTACATTACATATTTCACACATACCCGCATTGATTGTAGTACCTAAGTACTTAATCAAATTCTTGTTTCATTAATTTTATTGTTGTTTAATCAATAATGGCTTCTTTAAAAATATTGGAAGCTAAACGGCTAAGTTTATTTGCAATTATTCAGAAAGCTTATGACTTGTCGAAATCATTAAATACCGCTGAAGAAAAAACTAATTTTCTTATCCGCATACAATCGATAGATAAAATTCGTTCTGAATTTTGTCAAGTTGTAGAAGAATTAAATTTGGGAAAAATAGCTGTAAATCCAGAATATGTTCCGTCTTTTCAATCTATTGAAGCCCTTGACGAATTATACTGTAACATCAAGCATATTGAACAATCTTTAAAAACTAAAGTTGACTATGTTCCTCCAATTATTAAATAATTTGAAAAAGACTCTCAAAGAACACACAAATTGCCAATATTGGAACTTGTTAGTTTTAATGGTGATCCAACGAAATGGCCATTATTTTATCAAAATTTCAAAGATCTAATACACGACAATATTAATTTGTCGAATGGTGAAAAAATACAATATTTAGTGTCAAAATTGACAGGTACCGCTTTAAGTGTTATTTCTGGGATACTTCCTGTCGCATCTAATTATGATATTATATGGGATAGGCTTGTTGATCGATTCCAGGATTCACGAATTTTAGCTACGCATTATTTAGAAAAAATAATCAATTTTAAACCCTTAACACAATCAAGTTCAAAGAATTTGGATTATTTCATAGAAAATTTTTGCTCTTCATTTGAAGCTTTAAAATTATTAGATATTTCTGATTTAACTGATTTCATCATAACGCACATTGCTCTTCTTAAGTTAGATAGAGAGACGTTAAATTTATTTGAGCAACATATTAGAAATGAAAAAATTCCAAACTTTAAATTATTACAATCTTTTCTGAGAGAGCAAAGCAAAATTCTCTCTAGAACGCAGGTTATATTCCACAAAAGTGCGCCAAATGATCGACGAAAAAATAATAATAATTCACATTCATTTGTTATAAATAATACGCCAATGGATATCACAAAATGTTTTTTGTGTGAATGTAATAAACATCCATTGTATTCATGTAAAAAATTCTTACAGTTGGATGTATTCACAAGATTCAAAATAATCAACAAAAGATCACTATGTAAAAATTGTTTTGGTACTCATTTAACAAAAAATTGTAAATCGGAAAAAAATTGCTTTTATTGTAATAAAAGGCATCATTCATTGATTCATTTTCCTTCTTCACCAACATGTGATGATGAAGATAATCAAAATAAAGATAATTATCATTCAAAACAGGTTCCTAGCGCAGCTGATATTGTTAAAAACGATGATAATATTACCTCATTCGTCAATTCTGACCGCAATACGAGCACTTCGGTGAATAATATCGGTCGACGACATTTGGATCAACCATATGAACCTAAATGTCAAATCGACAATTGTTTGTTGATCCATAATGTAAACTGTTATCATGTAATACCAACCGCTATAGTATATATTAATGGAATTAAAAAAAATACCATCCGCACATTAATAGATACAGGATCAAATGCAAATTTTATAACGGAAAAGATATGTAAAAAATTTAATATAAACATTACGTACGAAAATGCTTTTGTGTACGGTATTGGGTCTGCTGTAAAACCAATATTAGGATATGCTATATTTACAATTTATTCAAGATATGATACAAGATTCTTTTACGATATTAAGGCTTCGGTTGTCGAAACTATTACTAATGATTTGCCTACGTCAGCCTTAGAAATGACAGATTGTTTTAAGAATTTGCCGCTAGCGGATAATAATTTTAATCTTCCTGCTAGTATCGATTGCATAATCGGAGCTGGTTTATTCCCGCATTTACTTTTACCTGGGAAATTAACACATAAAGAAACTCGTATGATCGCCTTACAGACTACTCTTGGTTATTTGATCATGGGCGAAACGCAAATAGATAACTTCTCATCATGTCAATTTCAACGCACGTTACACGTAATTGATGATTCTAGTTCAAAAAATAAGTTAGATGAAATGATTCAAAACTTTTGGAAACTAGAATCTGTACCATCACGTCAGTATTTAAGTCCTGACGAGCAACTTTGTGAACAAATTTTTGAGAAAACAGTCTTGCGAGACAACGAGGGTAGATATACTGTATCATTACCTTTTCGTGAAAGTCCCACAGTTTTGGGTCATTCAATAAAAAACGCTAAACATAGGTTGCTTTCATTGGAAAAGAAGTTGCAATCAAATTTAGATTTACAATATGGTTATAATGCCACTATTCAAGAATACATTGACAAAGGTTTTTTGAAAAAAGTTACAGATACACAAACTTCAGATTGTGTTTATTATATACCACATAGAGCTGTATATCGGCCTGATAAAGATACTACTAAAATTAGAATAGTTTTAGACGCCAGTTGCAAAACTTCCTCTGGAAAAAGTCTCAATGATATATTGCATTGTGGACCTAATTTGCAAACAAATATTTTTGATTTACTTATAAATCTACGCCTGTACTCGGTAGTTATTTCTGCTGACATAGAAAAAATGTATTTTCAATTGAAAATGAATCCAGATCATAAACGTTTTCAAAGGATACTTTTTAGGTTTAATAACTCAGATCCTATTGACATTTATGAATTTCAACGCGTTTCTTTTGGGCTTAAATGTTCCCCTTATTTAGCAATGAAAGTCATTCGCAAACTCTTAACAGATGAAGGCGATAAACTGCCTGAAACCACACAACTTGCTATGAAATATTTTTATATGGATGATTTTCTTTATTCAGTCAATTCACCTGAGGAAGCTTTACAAATTTATTCTCATTTAGTTCACTTATTTTCCTCTGGAGGTTTCTGTCTAAATAAGTGGATTTCCAACTCTGTACAATTTTTAAAGCACATTCCAGATAATCTACGTGTTAACCAACACATTACTTTTAATTCAGATTTTGACGATAAAACCAAAATTATAGGTTTGTCTTGGAGTCCCACCTCTGATTGTTTCACTTTTAAAATCAAACCTCTCTCTTTAGATACGTTAGTATGTACGAAAAGATTAATTCTTTCTAATATGGCATCATTATATGATCCTCTAGGTCTCCTTGCTCCAGTTATCATCGGTTTGAAACTTCTAGTGCAAGAGTGTTGGAAAAGAGAATTGTCTTGGGATGAACGGGTTCCTGAGGATATAAATAAGATTTGGTTGAAATTTCAGAGTGAACTCGAAAACTTATCAAATATAAATATACCAAGACATATAGGTATAGTAAATGATTCATTCATCAATTTGCTTGGTTTCTCAGATGCTAGTGAACGTGCCTATGGGGCGGTTATATATATCCGCATTGGATCACTTGAATCTAACGCCTCAAATGTATCACTACTATGTGCCAAGTCAAAAGTATCCCCGCTTAAAAAGGTATCTTTAGCACGTTTAGAGTTATGTGCCGCACACCTTCTTGCATTATTAATGAAATCTGTTCTCTCAACTATTGAGATTAGATGTAAGATTGACAAAATGTTTGCATTTTCTGATTCAACTATTGTACTTTCATGGATACATTCCTCACCGCATAGATGGCAAACCTTCGTTGCCAATCGCACCGCAATTATTCAAGAAATTATTTCTGAAGAAAATTGGTTTCATGTTCCTGGAACTGAAAATCCAAGTGATATTGTATCCCGCTCCGTTACTCCTAATGAATTTTTGAAAACCTCTTATTGGTTTAATGGTCCAGCCTGGATCTCATTGCCACAGAGTCAATGGCCTGTGACTAATTTTAAAAAGGAAAATGCCTATCAGAGTATATCTGAATCTAAAACTGTTGCTCTCATACAAATTAAGACTCAATCTGAGCCTCACTTTATTTATTTAATCGCTAACAGGATCTCTAAATGGAGTAAATTATTAAACATACTTGTTTACGTTCTTCGTTTTACAAGAAAACTTAATACGTCTGGAATGATTACGGTCTCAGACTTAGAAACTGCTGAAAATCATGTAATTAAATGCATTCAGAATAACCATTTTTCTCAAGATATACATTCTCTTGAACAGAATAAATTGAGTAGTCCTGTATTACGCAAACTTTTACCATTTTTAAATAATAATATCCTTAGAGTTGGTGGTCGAATTCAAAATTCATCATCAATGTATGAAACGAAACATCCAATTTATTGCCTTCTAAAGATCGTATTGTTCAGTTACTTATTGAATATTATCATTATTTACATTATCATACAGGCCCTGCATTATTGTTAGCATTATTACAACAGAAGTACTGGATTTTATCTGGTCGTAGTTTGGTTCGTAAGATTGTTCATTCTTGCAACATTTGTTTTAAAAACAAACCAAAAGGAACCTTCCCGTTAATGGGCAATTTACCCGATTTTCCAGTAAATGAAATAAAATGTTTCGCAATATGTGGAGTAGATTACATGGGTCCAGTGTTTGTAACTCTGGCAAAGAGAAGAGGCGTTAAAAAGCAAAAGGCATATGTTTGTTTATTTGTTTGCCTAGCAACAAAAGCTTTACATATAGAATTAGTTTCAGATCTCTCATCTGAAATGTTCTTAGCTGCATTTAAACGTTTTATAGCCAGAAGAGGACCTGTCACTCTCATTGTAAGTGACGGTGGAAGAAATTTTGTTGGAGCTCGTAAAATTTTAAATGAATTATATAAGTTTGTTTGTTCCGATGAATATAATAAAGCAATACTTCATGAATTGACGCCTAGAAAAATAGAATTTCGAATAAATCCTCCGTATTCTCCTCATATGGGTGGTATATGGGAAAGCAATATTAAGTGTATTAAAACACATTTATTTAAAGTCATAAGCTCACAAGTATTAACTTACGAGGAAATGAATACCGTATTGATTCAAATAGAGGCTTTATTGAACTCTAGACCGCTTTGTGTATTAAGCAATGATCCTTTAGATCCTGCCGCATTAACCCCTGCGCATTTTTTAAATTTAACTCCGCTAAATTACATACCCGCTTACAACGTTGATGATATTTCAATAACCCGCATTCAACGATATGAGTTGATCGATAAATTAGTACAGTCATTTTGGAAACGATGGCATGTAGAATATCTCACCTCTTTACAAATGCGTGAAAAGTGGAATACGTACACAAAACCCATTACACCTGGCCAAATATTTATTATTAGAGAGGAAAATCTCCCTAAATTATCTTGGCCACTTGGCATAGTCAAGGAAATATATCCGGGAAAAGACAACGTCATTCGAGTTGTAAAAGTTCGAACCCGGAATGGTACATATTTAAGACCAGCTATTCGATTATGTCCGTTACCTTCCCAATTATCAAAATGTTTTTAATTTAATATTTCTTTTTATTTTTTAAGTTAGTTTACGTTTATTTGAATTTTTCACTCTATTGTTTAAATTTGTATTCTTCTTTTACCATCCGGTGAGTCATATGTTTTTTGAATTTTTTGTTGGAGTAATACTCCAAGGCCGGGAGTTATGGTTACGCAAAGTTGGGTACACACGCATATACACACACACACACACCTTTCCTATCCTATCCTAGTTTACCTCGGCCTAAAAACAACCTACCTACATACCTGCCAGCTATATGCAAAAAAGTATTGTTGCATATAAATGTTCTCATTCTATCAACTGTCATCTTGACAAACACACCGCACCGCACCGCTCTTAAAATTATATCTTCAAAATCCGCTGAAATTAATTAACTTGTGAATTACTAGTGAAGTGTCAAAGTTTTCATACTACGCTGTGAATGTGGTGAAAAGATTATTCAGAACCAGCACAATAAATATCGAGGCAAGGTAACTCCCTATACCTTCATCTTTTCCACCACACCGTATTTGATCAAAGAATCCCGTATTGGTGTGTACCCCTTTTTTACAAAATACATAGATAATGCGAATAATATAATAATAAGACGGAAGACATAACCAGATGGGGACGTAGCAGAAGACGCTTCTAGAGAGACAAAGCATGGACGACAATAGAAATTGTCAAAATTGATAAGATAGAAATACCCAACAACAGAAGACTATACGGAAGGCCTGCGAAGAGATCGCAAAACAGTTGGACTTCCTCCTCTTAGGATAGTCCACCTACACCAACAGATCTAATGACACGAGGAAAAGGAAGAGAAGAAAAGGGGGCGAATAAATTTAAACACCCCAATTTCAAATCAAATTCCTTAAATACGCTAAAGAGTGTGTTTCTAGAAAAAATACAATAAGTGTTTTCAACATTTCTCTAGTGAATGTTCGTCACACAATTTTAAAATACAGCCTAAATTAAATAGTAAAAATATCCTTTTTACAGCATTTTTTAAAATTACTCCATAACCATGTGTCGTAGAGAAATAAATCGTTTATATATAAGAGTGCATAAAATCAAAGTGAATGACCGATAAAGATTTTTCATTTCAAGTAAGGTTTGTTCTTAAAATGCGAAAAAAATCAACAAATTTTGGGTTTTCGATAATTTTAATCACGTATAAACCTTGTTAAACGCACGCAATAGTTACCCTTACTAACACGTAACTTCATAGTTTATTATGTCATTAGATGTAGCGTTATAGATGATATACATAATGTTTTCAAGACTAAACGCTGTATTCAAAAGATATATTGAAGACATAAGATGTCCTGCACATGACCTGTTCACTGTTCAGCGCCCTGTAGGTAAACAGCCGCTGATGTTTTGACTGTTGAATTGATAGCTGTCAAGATATTAAAGAACTTCTACATTTAAACTGTGATGATGAAAAAAATGAAGGACTATTACGAATAATATGTTGATGTAAATGAAATGCATGGTTTGTCTTACACATGCATGCTTTAGTGTTATTGAAACGCTGCGTTTTAGGGATCGAAAATTTCATACCGTCCCGTATTGGTTCCTAGAAGTCATGGTAGCCATAGACATCTATATCAACCTATCTAGTTCCATATTGTATGGTCGATAGTATGTGTATCAACAATAGTCCACTGTTCACTTTTGCTCCATATGGATAACCAGTTTCCCAATGGACACAAAAGACACAATAGGAAACGTTTATGTGCTGCAGTTTTTTGTTGTCTTTGATGCTTTAGTAATTTACGAGTGTAATAACAAGACAAAAAAAATAAAACGCGGTCCATATATTGATATATATTATATTAAGAAGTTAGAAGGTACCTACATGTTTAAAAGGAAATTGGTTATGTTGAAAGTCATGATAAAAGTGTTGGTGAGATTTTAATGAATTTCAGATATTATTTATTTATTTAACTTAATGTACAATGTGTACAATGGCGGGTTACATACATACATACCATAACGCCATGTCCCTCGCGTGGTAGGCAGAGAGAACCGAACGCCACATTTTTCTGAACTGGCACGCATCCCTCGCCTCGTTCACATTGCATCGTCTCATACATGTTCGTCTGTTGCTCACACTTCTAACATTTTCCTCTTTCATAATATCGTTCACATGGTCGTGCCATCCCTTTCTTGGGCGTCCCCGACCTCTACAAATTATTACAAATTATTCTAAACGATCTCCTTTCAACTGCATGCGTCTTCTGCCATGTCCAGGTTTCACTTGCATACGCCAAGGTTGGCACTACGACGGCTTTATGGACCAAAGCAACTTGAAGCTATACATAATGAAGTGGTAGGTATATTAAATTTATATAAAAATAACAAATATAATAAAGACAAACACGTAATGTTATTAAATTTTAATGCACAGCAACAAAGAAAGGAAACGTATAGAGGTTGTGGTAGGAAATAGACGATGGAGAAGGGACGTCAATTGAAAGTTATTAGAGAGAAATAACAGATAACTCTTTTTTAAAAAGTTGAATCGATTGAGACGTCGCAATATCATCAGTTAAGGTGTTCCATAACTCTGATTGTACTTGAAAAGAGGAACTGAGGTATTCACTAGGAATTCAATTGTGTTACTGTTATTGAGATTTTCTTATTATTGGCTGACACATCGACGATCTCCGTTATAGCCTCAATGCGAAATAAACATTATTATTAAGTACTTAATTTAATCCCCAAGAGTCCTGTGGACGTATACAACAGTAGAAAAAAATCTGTAAGACAGGAAAAAATATTTAAGAAAACGAAATTTAGTGGTTTCCTAGAAAAAATAAATCTTATGAAAAATAAATGTGAGATGCTGTCTGTGCAATATTCGAATCTCGAATCTGTTATAACTGTGTTATAACGCTAAATTGTTGCAAGATTTGTTTCGCATTTCATAATTGTCACTGACATAATATATTAAATCAAGAATGAAACTAAAGGTGTAATGGCAGTGCTGTTTAGAAATTCAATATAAATTAATTTATAAATATATCAATGAGTAATACGTAGACAAAATAACAATGTAAACGAACTATGCTAACAATACTCCAAATCAATGTGGCAAATCGGACAAAGCAGATAAAATTAATGTCAAAAAGTAATAGAATGCAAGTAATAATTATTATGATTCTTTATTTGTTCTCGTTGTTTGTTCTCAATTCATTAATAATAATTCTGGTATTAGTGCTGTGGGCTGACGGTTCAGATTCTAACGCCGGTACAATAAATTTAGAAACAGTTCTCGTAATTCATTATGAAGACCTTATTTCTGATATCGTCTGGTCTCATTATTATAAGTCTCACGGCGTTTCTACAATACGTAATTATTATTCCGTTTTGCCAAACAAATATTTCAGCTAATTAAATCTGTATCACTGTTTTGGTAGGTACTGTTCGGTACTGTTTCTATTGTCGCTGTGTAACAATAATTATAGTGGAGAGATATTTTTGCCCCATAAATAATGGGTCTACGGCGTGAGTGGGTATTTTTTTCGTCTCATTGATTAATTAGCAATACATTTTTTTACTTAAATGTATGTACGTTACTGTTAAAAAACTAACGAGTTTATTCTGCCTTTTTAATTACTTGTATACAATGTACACTTCTATCCACAATCGATTGATCTCAAACATGTATGTTGTTTCTTTTGAAATCATTCTCTGTGTTATGAATCAAGGTGGAAAAAAATATTTAACTACACTAAGTTGTCGGATATTCCTCCACAAAGAGACTATAAAGTATAACAGAATTTCGCATTCTCCTATCCCACTCCATTGAGAACATTTCAGAGCTTATAGCTCTATTCATCCCCGGAGCGGGTGCTTATCGGATAAAACAACGAACTGATATCAAGCATATTTCATACCATTACCACTAAGAGTCCAACCACAAATGTGGAGGCCTGCCAGTCATGGCGAGGGTCTCCTCTCCCAACAGTGCACGGTATCAAGCTACTCGACAGCGAGCCTTCACCACGCATTGACAGTATTTCCAGTTCTTTGCTTTTCACGCCAAGCGCGATACAGCTACACTATCCCCTCCTCCACCCCTTAGTACTCGTGTAGGCGATTTACAAGGACCTCACCACATTGACAATATTTTCAGTTCTTCGATTTCCACGCCAAGTGTGATGCGGGCTGGATCCTCACCGCATGTGACGAGTCACCGTCGAGCGAGGCGTCTGCTCTGTTCTTCCATAGGTAAGAATTGAAGGGGGCACCGACCTTTTTCCCAGAATCCAAGGATGGGGCTGCGGTCACCCCAACTATACTGGCTAAGCCCTTATGGCCGCGACCTAGCCCCAAATTATAGTAATATTAGCAACAGCATTATATATGAAAATAGATTATTTAGTATTAATTAATTAGTGTTTAATGGCATTGACATGGAAAGCAATTATTGATTGATATTTTGTTACCTGTTAGTTACCTGAAAAGCAATACAAAATAAATATCTTCGTAAATATTATTTTTTAAAAGTTGAAAGATATGCTTTCACATTGTATTATTGTGGTACTTACCTAATAATTGTAGTGATGCAACTATCGTTCATCTTTTTATTCATGCGGGTAAGTCGTTTCAGATTCATCTTTTGAAATACACATTCAAATTTCAATTGTTGTAATATCATGAAACCAAACACAAAATACAACAATTTATATTCGTACACAATCGTTTCAACAAGAAGAACATTTCAATGATAAAATTATTGGTGCTTTCTATCTTAATAACAAAAACCGTAGACGAAATATTATACACATGTATAAGCAGATAGAAAACACATCATCTCAATGGTGACCATTTTGAACAACTGAAATTATCTATAAAACTGAGAGTAGGCTTTATTTTGAACCGCAATACGTAAATCCAAACTTATATTTATTTATTCTTCATTTTATATATTGACGACTGCGTGACATAATATGTAGTAGTAAGTTGATTGACTTATGTTGCGATGTCCTGGGTTTGCTTCTCTACGGAGGAAAGTTTTCTTATTTTAATTTATATTTATTTATAAGATAATACAACAGCAAAAAAAAATATACAAAAATATATTGGTATTTTTTTACAGTGTCAACTGTTGTATACAAGTATTAATTATTTTACATTACTTCTCGGGCAACTAACAGGTAATATGTCAAATATTAATTTAACAAGCACCCAATAACAAGTTGGCACATTTTGGAGACTTACGATATTAATCGTCTCACAGATCCAGACTGAAAACACTATGTCTCCAACTGTGTCATACCTAACCAACTGAGCCACGAAGGCCGACTAGGAAGTATTATAAGGTATTTTATTTTATTAAATTTAATAAATTTCACGCACTTCTTTATTGTTTTTGCTGGAATCACTAGTCAAAAATTCCATTCGGCAATAATCTCGATAGTTGGGCATGGTGCAAAGAAAGAGGAAAAAATAATTACTTGCATGAAATTGAATATTCTGATTCAGTTCACAATTATTTGATCAGAGTCTAGATAATTCATTATCTTTTATTGTTTCGGTGCATTATTATAATTATAATTTTCGTAAATAGAAAGTTTTTGGAAATTCCGTAATTTACTTTAAATTCTAGTTATCTGTCTTAGATGAATTAATAAGCAAGACATTTGAGTAGACAAAGAAAATCACATGTTTTAAAAATCTATCACACCTCAAATTTACACGAAGAGTTGAACGTAATGATTAACAAAACATCTATCGGATACAATTATCTTTAGTGTGTTGTGTGTTTTGAATATATAATAGTTAGTATTACTTTTAACAATGAGCGATTAGTTCCGATAAACATTTGTAACGATAATAATTGATGTAACATTTTACCAGCGGTAATTTTATTCCTCATTGTTTTTGGCATTTGGTCTGTTGCTTTAGATTTTGCTCTTTGCAATATTAGTTTCTATTG
Source organism: Molanna angustata (assembly GCA_963576475.1). NCBI lineage: Eukaryota > Metazoa > Arthropoda > Insecta > Trichoptera > Molannidae > Molanna > Molanna angustata. The sequence continues at coordinate 6,611,875 of OY754973.1, forward strand.
TTAAACGTCAATTATGAGTCTACCGAATTTCATCTGCACGTTTTGAAATCGATTCGAATATAAATGCTTATCTTTCGAACGATAAGAAAAAAGAAACGCCATATTTTTATTTTGCATTTGTGAATTTGATTTTTTTGGTCCACATAGTTTGACTTGTGTAAACGAAGACATGATTCAAGGGATAGTTTCGATTTCGGTTTTCATCCATAGGTACCACTCTACGTAAAAATCTATACCTAAGTTACAAAGCTGAGATTAAAATAAACTGACTTAAAAATGTTTTTTTATCAAATGATGACTCCCGACAGGAAAAAAATCCAATGTTTGCGTATATGCAATTAATCAATATTCGATTTTACATACACATTGGTACAAGTAGGTAAACAAGCCAAAAATGAAATAATATTTACCTACTGTACCTACGAGACACCGTCATCTCATTTATAAGGACTGTTGCTTTCATTGTTTACAAATAAACTAATTTCTCAATAGATGGGGTTACAAAAAAAGGTTTCTTCGTACTTCATAGATGGCAATAGTATAGTTCCTTATTTTCAGGTGAATTGTTACACACTATTCAAATATATAGAACTTTCAAAAATTACATTTATAAGGAAACTCAATAAGAAGGCATAATTGGTGAACGTTGCGCAAGCGCATAAAGTGATCACGTAAACCAGCCGATGACTGGTCGTAAGCCCTGTAGGTGCCATGAGTTCCTGGTTCTTATATAATATCCCAACTTCGTCGTTAAAATGTTTTGTCATTGACTCCCGACAGGGGAAAAAATCCAATGTTTGCGTATATGCAATTAAAAAATATTCGAAAAATGATTTGTTATTTTTAAATGAACAAGATGTAATAAGTCTGTACATAAGTCGTATTTTTATATCATTTGCCTCATTGTATTCATGTTTCATGTTTATGTCATATTATTTTCGAAATGGAACATTTTTTTAATATACCGAATTTACTTTAGGCTTCGTACTTCGTGTTGTTAGGGTTGGTTGAAAAAAAATGTCTTTCAGAAATAAACCCGCATTTAATACATTCGATCGTTCATTAATTGAATAAATAAATACCTTACACACAAAACGGGGCATTCATTATCTTCATTGGCGCTACAGCCTTGTGTGGGCCCTGGCCTCCTCCAGAATCCTTCTCCAGCCGTCCCTGTCCTCCACCGCTCTCCTCCAGTTTGCTATTTATTATATGGTTTCAATATTTTTTCAATCAACACTTGTTGACGATAATAATTTAACATTTTCCAAGACTCTTATGCAGTATTTTGAGCTAAGCTGAGCATTATCGTCGGAGAGATCGCGTGCACGTGATACATACATATTATTAATTTATTATGATATGCGGTTGAAATTTTGGTTAAAAAATAAAATTTGCGACAGAATAAAAGCTTAAACGATATTTTATTGTCCGTGTGCGTACGTGCATTCAAACCGCAACTCTTCGTCGTTCGACCGGGTCCCGGGTCAAAACTCTTACAACGAAGCTTTTATGGCTGCTGTGTGTGCCTGTATTATATTTTATATAATAATAATATAAGACGTCGGTAGGTATATTATCTTTTTAAATCTTCGCATGTGTGGAAGCGTGTGCCGTATGCCCGTATACACAAAATGCACCAGAGATATTGAGCCCGTGGCATCCGAGTCTCTTGAAAAAAATACAAATAGTATGAGCAAAAAATATACCTAAGAGTTTTTTTGCAGATATGCCAGAGGTCCCAATAGTCAAGAGGTCCCAATTCCCAATGCACAAGACTGACGCCAAGATGATGTTGATAATGCCAAAAAGGCGAGACGTATCATAAAAGCATCATAGATAAATATTTAAAAATTTAGTTATATTAATGTGTTTTGGTAACGGTGTATTAAATGAGGACATAAGGAAAGAATGTAAGTTGAAGAAAGACGTAATCAATAGCATGAAAGTCAACGCATTAAGATGGTTTGGCCACATGGGGAGATTGAACGAGGAACTCCTGACGAAGAAAATATACAATGCGGAAAGGAATGAAATGAGAGGTCGGGGACGCCCAAGAAAGCGATGGCACAACTATGCGAACGATATTCTGAAAGACGGAAATGTTAGAAGCGTGAACGACAGAAGAACGTGTATGAGACGATGCATGAATGTGGACGAGGCGAGGGATGCGTGCCAGGATAGAAAAATGTCGTGCTCGGTTCTCTCTGCCTACCCCGCGAGGTACATGGCGTGATGGTATGTAGGTATAATTTGTTTGGTTATCAACATTTTTTGATTACTACATTATTTTTTATATGTAAGTATGTAAAAAAATAATTTTTATTGTATAAAATCAAATACTATCGGAATAAAAATATGTCCTTGTAAAAAGTATATAGGTATTCATTCTCATACACTTCTTAAATTAATTTCTCATTTATTTCTTAATCATAAACGCTTGTACTATAGGCAAACGAAATCGGTCGAGGCAGCTAGGTTGGGTTTCGAACTCTCCATAACTTTATCCGATAATTTGTCACTATGAATTTCTCTTCAAAATAATCCGTTCAGAACCTTTTAGGCTATATTAAACTTTTGCAATGATTCCAACCCGAAAAGATCGTATACCCCTACTGTATACAATGTTTATATTATTGTGGGTATACCTATGTATATACGTTTCTATACTTACTGTTGTTATAAGTCAGTTTATTCTACAAAAGCCAGAGGCACGAGCCAAGCCGCGGGCCGTTCGCTGATCTCGCCAGATTACTTTGGACCTCCTTCAAACAACAGACCCGAGCAACGTGGCTTCGTCTCCTTCTTTACTGCACAATGGAGCGAGACGACGATATACTGACGCAGCCACAATCGAGTTTTGTGGTTGTTCTGTCTTTTGTTCCCTCTCGCAGGCACCACTCACTCTCTGCACTCCACCAAATAAATATATCGCCTCGTGTTCTTTGTTGTTTGTTTGTCCCCTACAAGGCCTTACTATATCTAAAGTATATAGTGAGCCGTGGTCCCCTAAGAGTGACGTATCTGTATTACGTAAGTAATGCCGTCACTTTTCTATACCTCCTACTATTTCGTGTGCTCCTAATAACCGTTATTTTTAATGTCATCTTGTTTCGATATTTTTCACCAATTAAAACCGATTTTATTTAAGATTTTTGATTAATTAAACGAAAATAAAGAACGCTAATTTAATTGTCTTTTCAAATTACTTTATATATATTCGACGTTTTTATCAAAATGACATTCTAAAATACTTATATCATTCCGCTATGTTACGGATATACCCTTTCTTTTCCTAAATGTCTTTTTCCGCTAACAATTCTCCATACCTATAGATATTATTGACACTGTGCAACAAAAAAAAATTTAAAAAAAACATTACCTACACGTAAGAAAAGAAATTGAAAATATACTTACATAAATAAATTATAGTGAAAAAATATTGATTTTTAGATCACGAAGCTGTCTAAAATTTAGAAATTTAGAATATTTAATATTGGTCTTTATTTAATATGTCTTGAATTTATTCTTTCATTTACGTATTACATCAATAATTAAGCTATCAGATTTATTTTTCTTTGAAAAAGCCATTTTCCCATGCTCACGTTTAACTAAAAATATCATCAAGTAATGGATTATTAAAATGACACTATTGAATAAAATAATAAACAATGAATAGATAGTCATTTTTGCTAGGCAATGGGACAATAGCTTCATAATCAAACAACGGGCATAGAGCAAGAACGATTAAAAAAAACTATGCGAATAAAAAGATTAATTACTATGGCTATGTCTTGTAACAGATTGTCATAATAAATTTCCCTGCCGAGGTCACACTGTACGGCGAACTAACCCGACCCTCGACCAACAAATACACAATAATTATAAATTTTATTCAACACACAGCGTGGTGATGTTAATGGACAATAAATATTTTTACTGGAATTTGACGTATCACTGTTATGTTGCCACTGTGAAGGATTTTTTTCTGTCTTGGCAATATTTGAAAAATTGTATAGTATTATAATTTATGGGCTAATTTCTTTAAAATATATTTTTATTGGCTCATTTTGGTTTTAACTTACCACATAAATGATTGGAATCCTGAATGTTGTTTTAAATAGTTTTCTTAATGCATATACCTACACAATGAAACAATTTTGTAATAATAACTTACTTACACATAAATGCACTATTCACATACATTTAAGTACCTACACGAATGAGGTTGCAAAGATTATAGATGAATACAACAAGCACGCATGTATTATAGACAGATAGTTTACAGCATTGTTATTAATTTGATATGAGTATATTATTGTCATGTTTATTATGCATAAGATAAATTATGAAACATTAGTGATGAAAGATGTTTTAATATTTCAACATTGTATAGTATATTTTTAAATTTAAAAAGTATTTGATCTTCCTGCTATTTAAGATTTTCATCTTTAACGGTTTGTGTAAAGTTTATATTTGCTGAACTGCAAAAAGCTGAATCATACTCATAATATTGTTGATATTAATTAACCTGGTGAAAACATCTCTCTATCTTTTCCTCCACTATAAGTTGTAGAAGGGCATATCTATCACTACGGAATATGTGTCCAAAATGTCCGGTTTTGCGTCTCTTCACAATGGCCAGCAAATCTCTCTTTTTCTCCATCATATTTAGAACTGTTTCATTGGAGACTTTTCTCCATCATATTTAGAACTCTTTCATTGGAAACTATATCGACCCATTAGATACGCATCAACCTTTATAAGTATAGCCATATCTCGAATGGTAGAGGGAAGAAGGAGTATGGGGCGTAAAAGAATATCAGTGCATTGGCTATAGTGGTTCGGGATTCCGGATGAGGCTTCACTAATTTGGTTAATTGGCTCAAGATCGGAATGAGTTTGGTGTGATGGTTGCCAACCTCCGTTAGGAGCGAAAGAAGTATAAGTACAACGAATCATAATTTTACTCACTAAACAAACATCAAACAACCAAACAGTTTTAGCACTAGGCATTGTCAAAACAAACATGCGGTTTTGTGATGTTATGACACACTAAATTAGTGATTTAGTCATTAGATTAAAAAAAACCTAAAATAATTCAATGGGTAGATTTAAAGTATAAATAATAAACACATTACAAAATAAATATTAACGACGGTTTTTAAATTTATGGTCATTTTACATCTAAACAGAAATGGGGATTTTTACAATCGTGCGGAGGTGTCAGAATTAACCGATTCGCTACAGAAGGTCTATAAATTAATTAGGCTTGGTGATAGACCATATTCATTCTACCGGGAATGACATTTGATAAAATAAATTAAATTATATTTAATCACATTTATCAAATGTATCCAATTTCCAACGACTCGGTAGGCGTTGGTAAACTAAACTTTTAACGATGAAATGTCATTAATATTTTTTATTTAGTCACTGTCGTATTTCGTATTTTTACAAACTCTATGTATGTAGGTATTTAATAACGATGTTGATGTAGGCTCAGTATTTGATTTTAGAGAGAGATATTGGCCTTCAATGATACCACTTCACTTTTGTAGTTCAATGCCGGCATACAAAATATAGCATTTCAAGTGCTTCAAATACTAACTACTTTGCCGGTCTGTATAAATGTATAATATAAATGGTTGTGTTATCGTAAATGTCAAAATGGTGTGAGAGGTATTATTACATATTATATAGCTAACTGTATCTATAACGAATTAATATGATTTCAAATTTATTAATCTGCCTCTTTATGCGTTTGTCTTTCTGTTTGTTTTTTCTTATAAATTTAATGTACCTACCACTACACTATTTATGGCCTCACCTTTCTTTGGTTGGTTGGAATAAATTGCTTTATGGCAATAAACCCGCCATTATACTCATCTGATTATTGTACATGAAGTTAAATAAATAAATATATAAATCGACTTTTCAGGTTAATATATACAATAACTTAGCCCTTGTATACCCTGGGTATACGAATGTACGCAAAAATGCACACTAAATTACCTTCTAATGTATGAAACACGAAAAAATATTGTATACCACTTGATATGTGATATACAACATTTTGTAGTACACAAAAAGGTAAAATTTAGAGTATTTTTTTTAAATAGCAAGAATAGTTATTAAAATATTATAATGTAAATTTTCATATTCTCTTTCGATTGAAGTAATCATTTACTTTACGGGCCTTGTAGTTTTTTTAGTTACAATGAAAAAAATATAAACAAAGGGTTTTATAAAAACTAATTTTACAAGAAAAGTATTAAACAAATTCAAAATTCAAAAAACTCATGCAATAGAATAAAGATGTACATATAAACTGTTTGTATTAGGGAAATTATTTTCGAAATATACTTTATAGCAGCCTCTTAAAATTTCACTATACAGTTTTTTAGTCTTTCTCAAAAGGTATAAAATGTGCTCAGAAAGGGAGTACATATAGTTACGATTCAATGATTCATTTTCATATAATACTTAAATAAAATTAACATTATTATAATAATCATAAAAAAGTATCATAATAACAAATTAAACTATGTCTTTCACAAATGTGACTTTATTTAACATCGAAACAGGTTTAACCTAATAAGGTTGAATAACATTATATTACATAAAGTTTCTTCTATAAAGTGAGACATTCTGTAAATAAATAAACTATACCCCATGATTATTAATAACCCCTTTTCTATTGTTTAACTTGAATCTATTCCACTTTATAGAACTAGTATTTTATTCTATGACATCGTGTAGTTTCATCAATAATTGTCTGCCGGCAAACTTAATAAATTAAATTCGTATTTAGACTTGTGTAAATAATAATAGACTGTTAAAAAATAAAAGAACACTAAATCTTTCGCTCTGGTTTCTTTTGTTTTTAACATTCTCAGAGACTCAAGTACATACTCACCTTATGTTTCGAATTCTTTCCATTTTTTTATATGTTATCTTCTTGACAGTACTTCATGTTGAAATTTCAAAAATGTTTGTCTGGATCCCATGCTGTACAAAAAAAAATACATTACGGCAGGGTCCCACTTGAACCCATTAAATATTAGTTTCAAATTACTTGGCCGACACGTTTAGTCCTCAGACATCGTGTCTGGGGATTAAATATACTTGCTCTCGGGAGTCTAGACTATATAGACGAGATGTTGCACGGACCACTTGAAGCCAGCTCACTCTGAGATGATGATTGATACTGATGGATGCCGCTTATGACTGCCTTCTAGAGTATTCGAAAGTTTGTTTGGAATTTTGACAACAAATTAATGCTGATAATGTTTTAATTTTTATGAACATATAATAACTGAGGACTGTGTTCCTTCCATTCCGCTGTTCATCTGCTAAACTAAAGCTTCAACGTAGATTAAAAAAAAAAAGTTCTGAGGTAGGTACTACCTCTTAAATTTATTATTTATGTTTGTAACAAATATATTTTGCCAAGACTCAAACCATCATCTTTTGATCAAAATATCGTTTTTATTTCATCCCGTACCTCAATTAATTTTTTTTTCATCTTTAACATTTTGAGAAAAGATCACATTAAATTACTTAATAAACAATCAGTAAGACTATGGATCAAGTTAAGTGATGATGTAACGTCCTCTTAAACTGTAGAAATATTTAAGAAAGCAAGTAAATAAATTTCACTTGTCAAATAATTCTAATAGAGCTAGGAGAAGATTCTGGAGGAACCATGTCAACAGGATGGACGCATCTCGAATCCCATCCATAGCGGGAAACGAAATCCCACCAGGGCATCGCCTCCCCGGAAGACCATCGAAGAGGTGGAGCCTCAGCTTCACAGGAATAGCTCTCTCAAAAAAACAGATCTACGATCTAATATAAGAAGAAGAAAAAGAAATAATTCTCGAACGATCTCTCTTGTGCGTCATCCGAGTCCCTCATTTATGTGATGATCAGTATATTTATTGAAGTCGTTCTCCTTCTGTTGCTTTTAATAAAATAATCCACTGTTAAATCGAACTTTCAATCTAGTTTTCACGTAGTTTGGGTTGATTGGAAGAGATTGGGCGTATGTTTATTAGCTTGGCTTTGTAAACTTGTTTGTATGTGAATAAATAAAAGAAGGTAAAACAATAAAAATACAGACATGTGCACCGCATGGACGATGACAAGACACCGAAAAGAATCCTCACAACGCGTTCGGAGGGACAGTGGAAAAGATGGATAGAGTCTAGATGGATCTCCAGATAGCAAGAGTGCGGTATTGGAGAGAGAGGGCAATGGACACGACTCCTTGAGGAAGCCAAGACCCATCCTGAGCTGTGCAGACACTGGTGGCGATGAAATAAAATCTTAAAAAGGCTGGTTTATTGTCGTAGGGGAATTTCTTCGGACATTTTGTGATTATAAATGTAGCATGCGGGTCAATTTTTTATATTTTAGTCGCTGCCCTTATGACTTGACGTACCTGACTTGGCACATCTATTAATACCCAATTATGTACCAATTGAACGGCTCTTACATATATCATTTTTTTATAAATCAGTATTAACGATATATGAGGTACGTTTATAAAGGGATTACTTTCTATCATTATCCACAATCATGGGAAGAGTAGTATACTGCTAGTGATTATTCTTCTTCAACTATGATCATACATTTATCACGTCACGACCGCCCACGACTACGAACAATAAAAAAACTTGTCGGTATCACAGTTTTCTACATTTTTTAGCGTCTTAATTATGACTACTTCTGAATCTATATACTTACCGACAAATTTGTTTTATCCGCCATGATCAAAAGAATTTCTTAACTGATTACGTGACTCATTTTTCGATTGTATCTTATTTTTACTTCCTTTTTATGTTTTGTCTTCCGCCATGAGTATGTTTGCATTGCGCCGTAAAAATAACTTGATCATCTGATAAATTCACTGGACATTTTGTCACAAATATTTAACTGATGTGTTTTCTTTCCACTAGGTACTTACTAAGTAATAGTGAAGAGTCATGATTTCATATATATAAAAGTATTTTTACATCAATTTCTCAACGGTTTTCATATATAGAGTAGGTACTTACTATGAGATTCATCTTGATGTTTAGACTTATCGGCGAGTATATTCAGAAATCACGTGAGCAGAGCAGGACTGTACAACAGAGAATCAGCAGAACACATATTTAAGTAATAGAATTCATAACATGTGTGTAAAATGCAAAAACTTAATACTGATTAATTTTCCATAGAATTTTTTTTTCTTCTTTTCTACAATTTCATCATAATCAAATGTGTAGCATGTGTGTAAAATGCATAAACTTAAAGCTGATTCAATTTCCATAGAAAATAGTTAAATTTCATCATAATCGTATTCGTAGCATGTGTGTAAAATGCATAAATTTAAAGCTGATTCAATTTCCATAGAAAATAGTTAAATTTCATCATAATCGTATTCGTAGCATGTGTGTAAAATGCATAAACTTAAAGCTGATTCAATTTCCATAGAAAATAGTTAAATTTCATCATAATCGTATTCGTAGCATGTGTGTAAAATGCATAAATTTAAAGCTGATTCAATTTCCATAGAAAATAGTTAAATTTCATCATAATCGTATTCGTAGCATGTGTGTAAAATGCATAAACTTAAAGCTGATTCAATTTCCATAGAAAATAGTTAAATTTCATCATAATCGTATTCGTAGCATGTGTGTAAAATGCATAAATTTAAAGCTGATTCAATTTCCATAGAAAATAGTTAAATTTCATCATAATCGTATTCGTAGCATGTGTGTAAAATGCATAAATTTAAAGCTGATTCAATTTCCATAGAAAATAGTTAAATTTCATCATAATCGTATTCGTAGCATGTGTGTAAAATGCATAAACTAAAAAGTAGATTAATTTTTTATAGAAAATGTTCAACAACTTTTCTACATTTTCATCTGTCAAATATTTCAATATACTTACTCATAGTAATCATTTCAATATACTGATATCTTATTTTTATTCAATATACTCATAATATCTTATTTTTGTCGGAGTTGGTTAGATATCTGACTGCTGATCCAATGTTCCCGGGTTCGATTCCCGGTGGATACACAGTTTTTCATAATGCTTTCAGTCTGGATGTGTGAGACGTTATTGGGTGCGTGTTAAATTTATATATGACATAGTACCTACCTGTTAATTGCCCGAGAAATATAAATAAATAAAAGAAGATTTAGAAATTAATGATTTATTTTTATTTTTATTCAAATAATGTATTCAATGGTTATGGGCTGGATTTTAAAATTACTTTTGCCATTCGTTCCACTGCTGAAAATTTCCATAATTTTCTACATGGTCTGCCGTTGGGTACAGTTTAACTCATCGTTAAACCTATACATTTCATTTTCGTTTGTAATTGATTGTGACATAGATGAATTGATCTATTGTAGTTTTTAAATAAAGTGAGAGAGCTGACTCATTGTAATGTTTTGGGTGTTTCACAAAAAAATTAACATTTTGTGAACTTTTGTAAATGTGGGTTGTGAACTGTTCACAGGTTACAATTAAGAGTAGTTTCACCGACTGACATAATAATATTATTACCTACCATCCATCCATCTATTTTGTTATTATTTATGTTCACGACCGTTTTTCATTCTCAAACAATATCGAGGACCGTTTATTATTTACCTTCAGTAGGCGGGTTCTTTTTACATTATTGTTTTACACATTTCATTTTAACAATAAATTGATGTGGAATGAAGGTATATATTAAGATGAAGACGAATTTTAAGATTTATCTTATTGATAGAGAAGGTCATTAATAATATCGTTCATTGGATAATTGTTCCCTTATTATGTATACGGCTGCAGTTTTATTGGTACATGCGATAGGATTTATTTATTGTATACACATATAGATATATTTACAACTTACATTTGCAGGCTATTTGGTATGCGATTTCTTACAACGTACAAATTACAAATTAATATATCAAAATGTCTTGTTGCAAACAATGTAGGTATGTATTAAAATGGTTGTCATAATCATTACAGATATAATAAAAAATATAAGTTTTATAAAATGAGACGATGCATTGACGTATAAGTATGCGATAAATGTAAGTCAAGAAGAAGGCGTCTGGCGTTCGGTTCTCTCTGTCTATCCCAAATAGGGAAAGGGCGTGATGGTATGTTTTAATAAATGATAAATAAAAAGGCTGCAACAAAAATATCTATCTGATAATAACTGATTTTTTCTTGCTCACCTTTTCCATTTGTTTTCCTATCATTGCTATGAACTGTTATTACATTCAATCTTTTTTTTTGCTTTTCTTCTATCTTTATTTTTTATTTTTGTTATATCATAACCTTATTGTCATAGTACACATTATATATTTTTTTAAACTTTGGTTGGGTAAGAAATTGCCGTTTGCAATAAACTCGCCAGTGTACTAATTATGTTTACGAGAAGATAAATAAATATAAAAAAAATTAAAACAATTCATAGCAATAAAAGAGAAAAAAACTGAAACTAAGAATTAGGTATTTTTTTAATAATTATGTCCTTAGAACAATTGAATATACATTTCCGAAACCGAGCAATATGCTAATTCTATTAGTCGATCAAATCGGACGAGGCAGGATCCGAACTCGCGACAACTGCATTACTTATCCAGCGCGCTAGTTGCCATGACACCCATCTGCATCTGCTTTTTTTGATTAATCAAGCTGGACTAAAGATGCTGTTCAATACAATGATTAGGCTGGATTTAAGAGTCGATTAACATTATTATTCTCTAAAATAAATATGGATTTTTGGGTGCACTTTATCAAAACTCAAAAAGTCGTGATAAAATAGCTTTTTTGTATGTACTTAATGGTACTTATTATTTCATATCGATCGATCAAATGTGTTCAGGTGTATTTGATATATTTTCTTTAAAAATTCATCCAATAAACTCCAGTCACCTGTTGTCGCAAGGTGCAAACTTCCTCTTTTTGTTTTTTGGCATTGGTCATCCAGGTGCAATTCCACTCCCTAAGGATTGATCAAGGACAACCACTTGTATCCTTTATAATACCTCACTTTTCCGTCTTTTTATAATCTCGATATCATAACTAAGTATCTAACGCCCGCCGTTTCGGCCAGGAGAATAAAATTTAACAACCTATTTGATTTTACAACACGCATAATATCTATAGATAATAATATTAAATTGTACTATAAAATAGATTAAACGTAGAATTATTACCTACACTTATTTTTTTCTTTTCAATTTGCAGTTTTGTTTTTTTTTTAGCTTTTATGCTAATCTACGTTTATATTTTATTTTTATGCGCTGTTTCATTTTATGAAGCTTCTATATTATATTGGCGGTATTTATTTATTTTCATTTTATATTGACGGTTTAAAGCAAGTAAATTTTATAAAATGCACAACGATAACTCTTAATTCACTTTGTAATTTATTTATTAAATTATTTATTTATTTGTTTATATGTTTATTTATTTATTTATTCATTTATTTGTTTATTTGTTTATTTATTTATTTATTTATTTATTTATTTATTTATTTATTTATTTATTTATTTATCTATTTATTTATTTATTTATTTATTTATTTATTTATTTATTTATTTATTTATTTATTTATAAGTGGAGTGTTGGCTGGGTAACATTATTTTGTAGGGTGGGGGCTGCAATGAAGTTATCTATAGTCTAAAAAAACTCAATTGATTTTTCCCAAGTAGGTATCCATATATTTATTTATTTTTATTCTTTGAACATACCCGTGTCGGAGCGAGTATCAAAACACATATAATTCCTAATAAATTTCAAGTTGCAAGTTATTATCAGCAATAATACAAAAACACAACAATTGTCACTATGTCACTGGCATGTCCATAGATAAATATTATTATTTACAACGCCCTTGAGATGGGATATTTACTAAAATGGCGCTGTACCTCCATTTAATTTGATTTATAAATACGTAGGGACTATGTTATTAGGTATAGACTTTTTCATTTCATCGTAATATAAAATAACTTTGGCTTAAGTATTTACTTACACATTTTTCCGTCATCCAACTAATAATGTGAGTCTTGATTTATTTCTTTTTCTCTCACGATTCAATGGTTGTTTTTCGCTGTTGCTGCTTTGTTTTTTTTGTTTGATACAAATGTTTAGAGAATGAGATGGTGTCTCATGTTAAAATAATGAGGCAATATTCTTATCTTATCAAGTTCTTTTTACAGTTAAACTTTTTTTTATCTTCTTGTATGAAAGTAAGTTGATACGTGCCTTAAATTGAATATATCTCTGAGGTATTTATTCTATCACATGTTATCTGATGAACAAAAGTAGGTGGATTTTTATGACTTTTAAAATTGTTTTGAAACAATTAAATTGATAAATTAAAGCTTCATTCTTTACTAATGAAATTATTTTAAATATTCTCAGCTTTTAAGAGAAAAGCTCAGCACGCAAAAGACAACAACAACATAGTAACAATAGTGACTATTTAATATAACATGTTGTAATAATAAACAACTTTTAGTACCTACAAATAGTGTAATAATAAACAATAGTAATAAATAATTAATATTTGTTTGTTTTCTTAATTGTAATGTAATCGGGCAGTAATACATCATTTATAAAAAATGTATAAATGAAATTTATTTGTTTTAATTTTTACTGTATTTTGAAATTACCCATTTTTATGATAAATGCGACGTTTCCCCAACTTTTGAAATAATTTAAAAACAATCATCCTAATGATTGGGTGGAATGCTATGTAAACTAAAAAACAATTTCAAACTGGCAGATATCATCCTAATGATTGGGTGGAATGCCATGTAAACTAAAAAACAATTTCAAACTGGTAGATATCATCCTAATGATTGGGTGGAATGCTATGTAAACTAACAAAACAATTTCAAACTGGCAGATATCATCCTTATGATTGGGTGGAATGCTATGTAAACTAAAAAAACAATTTCAAACTGGCAGATATCCTAATGATTGGGTGGAATGCTATGTAAACTAAAAAAACAATTTCAAACTGGCAGATATCATCCTAATGATTGGGTGGAATGCTATGTAAACTAAAAAAACAATTTCAAACTGGCAGATATCCTAATGATTGGGTGAAATGCTATGTAAACTTAAAAAAGAACAAGACTTTTTTTATTTATATCGTTTTTTATGTATTCAGCTTCATTTTTAATCTATCTTACTTTTTGTAAATCATTATTTGTGTTGTTATTTCCTTGAATTTTACAATATGAATTATTTTCTTAGTCATGCCATAGTTTTCTACGCAATCTTTTATTCAAGCACTTTCACGTAGGTAGGTATATATTTTTTTAAACCATACATTTATATCACGTTAAAAAAAGCGATGAACTCATGTTAATTGTTAACTCAATCTATCAAACCAATAAATTATAAGAAATGATTAATTGCAAGCTTTAAATTAAAGACGTAATAAATTTTTCTCGTATGTAAATATTACAACGCCCATTGTAATTATCAACATTTATAAGTACTAACCAGTCTTCCTACATTACTTTTAAATACATAAGTACTTACACATTTCTTAGATTAGAGGTATGAATGAAAAATTGCTTAACATATTCAATTAGTATTATCATTAATGAGATGGTTCCTTAATTAATTAGGAATTAACACCGTTAATCAAACTTGCACAACTGATTTAAATATATACGAAAATAATCATAGGTTACATATTAAAAGAAAGATTTCACTCGCAACTTGAGATGTTTAATTTTAGACTAGCTTTGAAAAAAAGCTCATAAATTTTGAAAATGTGTGTAAAATGAGGAAAATGCACTTTTTACAAAAAAATAAAGACTTTAATTAGTAATTTTTAAAATTAATTAGTAATATTATTTTAATGAAGTATTGAAAAAAAGACTAAAATTATTATACCTGTCAAATAACACTTAATGGATACTCCTTTCCCATCCTCTCTCACATCCCATAACCTCTCAAAATTTTTGTCGTATTAATAATTTTTGTTTTACTTCTGTGATTATAACTGACACACTTCAGTTAAATAAAGAAAAAATATAACATAATTATTACAATTTATTCTATGGTTCATTCGTTTTTTTTTCAAATTGTATATTTTTTTATCTTTCGCTGCTACCAACAGCATATTACGTTACCCTACAATTTTTGTTCGACGGTTTTTTGGCTGTTAGTCAATTTAATTCTTGCCAGTCCTTTTTTATAACCATAGATGAAAGATAGGAAGAAACTACTGTGATCTATGGTGGAATGTACTATGTGTTAACTATTAGTTTGTTACGCAATCTGCACTTATAGAATTTATGGCCCGATGAGTTCTATTGATAAAACAATTATCCATGGAATTCCGTGCATGCTCCGAGGTCTGTATTTTATAATAATATCTATTGAATGCGTGGACCATTAACACATCATATGATTATTTATTATTTGAAACACGCTTTCGATATCTTTGTCTGATGTTCAAAAGAGATCACAAAACTAGAATAATTTCATCTTGCTACATAGAAACTACAAACACATACGACCGGAGTTCTTCGACGTTTGAAATTCCCGCCTAATTTCATTGATAAGTCACAATTAACTGTATCGATGTTGTATAATATTTTCTATGGTTTTATTACCACTATCAATCTTAATTTCAAAATGATATGGTATTCGAATTAGTATTTATTTACTTAATATATTCTAATAGTTGGTTTAGTACAAAAATAAGTTTTTTTCCAATTCATGAATATTTTTTGAGTATCTTAAATATCACACTCAACCGAATTTAATGCAATAAAAATTGAAAAAAAAACAAAAATCCGGCTCGAAGGACCAATAATTTCTATGCGATAATTATGATTCCTATACCGTATCATTACACAGAGTCCTATTTGGGGCATGCAGAGTTAATCGAATGCCATACTATTCTTTCACGATATACATTTTTTGCCTCACTCACATACATGCAACGCGTCTTACATGCTCTTCTTTTATTCGGACTTTATACATTCTCATCTTACCAAAATTCATCTATATGATCTTGCAACTTTTTGTTGACCGCACCCTACGGCAATGAATCTCATATAACTCTTTTCAGTCCTGTATACTTACTTGA
Source organism: Molanna angustata (assembly GCA_963576475.1). Lineage (NCBI taxonomy): Eukaryota > Metazoa > Arthropoda > Insecta > Trichoptera > Molannidae > Molanna > Molanna angustata. The sequence goes on from OY754973.1 coordinate 6,628,001, forward strand.
TTAGTTATTTTATTTCAGATATAAAAAAAAACATTTATATTGAAAGTCACAAGAAGGAGATGCTATATTCCTTTTCTAAAAAAATATTTCAATAGTTCTTACATTAGCTCTATTAATTCTTTTGTCGTGTAACACAAGTCATAATCTCATTCATTCTTTCTCTTTCAGATTCAACCTTTTTACTTACACAATATTAGACAAATAAATATAAGATATCAAAGCCATAAATGTATAAATAAATAAAATAGAATTCACTGTAAAGTAAGTACCTACGTAGGTACACTTACCTATAAAAATAAAGCGTTGGTTGAATTCAAATTTATATTCTTAGAAGTATGTTTGTTGAGAAAATCCATTATGTTTTTGAAACTCAAACTACGGATTTATGAAAAGTGAAAGGCATCGATATAAGACCGATACTTTCTTTTTGGTTTTAATTTGAACCTTTTTACTTAGAGCACCTAAGTCACAAGTGTTTGTCCGCTTTATGGGGTGTTTTCTCAAGGACAAGGCAAGGTTCATTGACTGTATGTTATGTGACGGTGGTTTATATAGAGTGACCATAACTTGACTTTGCGTTTCGCGGAACTTAATTTCAATATTTTTCATTGTCTTGTTATAATTGGAGCGCCTTTCTTTTTTATATTGACATTAAAGATGTTTTTATTTAGACAAAAAACGTAGTTGCTCTCATACTATACGCACAATAACAAAATAATAAAATGATGAAAAAAGTTTCCTTTTTAGTTGCTACGAGATTGGTGTATGTGTGTGTGTGTGTGTGGATACACGCATGTGTTGTCCTTCCTTTTACTATGTAATGCACACCCGTACACATGTTACTGGTTACAAACAACTTGATATCTCTTGATATGAAGTAGGCTTTTTTGGGCTGTAAAAGATGATGCGCACAAATGCTGGTACTGGCACCAGTCGAAATGCATCATGCATCATTGGAATGGTCTTTTTGTGAAGAATTATAATAACCATGGCGCTTTTTACACGATTCAATATCCGATCAGAGTAATCTTGCCTTGAATATTTTTTTTTTATGATTTTTTATTTCAAAATTTAGTGCCTTCTAAAGAGCATATTTCAAAATGGACAACCTATACGGGTTTGCCGTCAAAGTATTTTTTTGTTCCCTTGAAAAGAGCTATTCAACGATATGATATGACCCATCTTGATTGGACATGAGTAGCAGGGACGATACTAGGACCTTCGATCGACGCAACCCTGGACAAAAATAATGATATTTTATTCGTATATATTTTTACAAGTTTTCAGCGTTTTAACTTTTATGGTTTTTGAGATATATGGAAAAATATAAGTAGTAAAAATTCAAATGTTGATAACCCCTGACTGAAAGAAAAATTCAAAATTATAAGTATAAAAGTATTGTAGGCCTATAATTTTCTATATATTCTGAAATTTTGGGCTCTGTGCGTAGAGCGGATCAAAAGTTATAAGGGAAATACATACACAGAGAAATAAATTCTCTTGAACAAATCGACAGTTGGATTACGCCAGCAAAAAATGTTTGCTTTAAATATCATATACGAATAAAACGAACCACTAGAAATATAAAAATATGATTTTTAATATGTAACAGAATGTACTTTTTAGAGATAATTAATAAAATTGGATTACGACTTACATTGTCGTTAACATTATTTGCAAAACAAAACGAAACACTAAAAACACACAGAATTATAATAAAACACGCATTCTTTTCAAGAGATAAAATTGATTCAATTTGTTGTTTACCAAAAGAATGAAATGACACTAAATAATTCAATTGATTTTAATTATATCGATTGGTGACGTTTTATAGAATTGAATAAAAATCCTGTACAATACCAAACGGTGCGTTGGAAAAAAATGTGCAATTCCCGCAAAAAGTTTCGTAATTAGGACAACCCATTTGGTTTTATAAACATATATAGTAAAATAACGTTTTTGAGACCTCATAAGTAAGATTTAAATTAGGTGTTGGTCTTAAATTAGTAATTAATTCCTTTTTGTCATGAAATGATAGTGTTTCTAACCTGTTATATGAAATTATTTCCTGTAGACATCTCAACGAAATGTAGACATCACAACATAAGTATCCGCAACAGACTTATCCATAATGAAAATAAAAAAAACCAGATGTAAATAAATACCAAAAATACTAGTATATAAAATACTATAATTATATTCACAATAACGTAGATTAACCATAACCCAAAAGAAAACTTTATAATGTGAATAGACATGAATATCGTGCATTTTGCGAAATGCAACATGAAAAAGGTTAGTTAAGTACACAATAATTAAATTATTACCTATACTAACAATGTAATTTTTCCATAAACGCGCTAATTTTACCTTTATTATTTAAAACTGTATGCAAGTAACAGTACTTAAAGTCAAACTAAAGAAAAAAATAAAGTTCAAAAAGGTTATTTTATTGTAAACCTATAGTAACAAAAAAAAAATTCTACAAACGCGCTAATTTTACATAACTTTGTTCAAAACTTTATATCAGTTAGAGTACTTAACAGTATTTATGTCAACTAATGAAAAAATATTACTTAGAAATGGTAGTTTTATCGTAAGCTATACAAATAATATTTTTTTTCTATGAACGCGCATATTTTAACGTACTTACAATTTCTTAATCTAAACGAACCCTGCTTGCAACTCTAGTAGTTAAAATAGACTTTCGTATTTGAAGCCGAACACATATAATATAGAGCGAGACTAAATTCCCGTAATGAAATTCTATTTGTGTGAAAGAGAAGGGAACTTTACAACAATCAGCATAATATATGAAGCCCAACTAGCGACGTCTTGCTTCAAATGGTATAGAATAATAATACAGTAGGTACCTATAGAGTGTGGTACTTACACGACGCTATAACGAACGTATTGAACAGGCGCGGGCAATATTTCTGCAATTTATATAGTAATTTTTACCCGATTTATTTATTTTTTTATGTATTTCTTTACTATATTTGCAGACGAAAGCCAGGCTTTCGGGGTTCGTCTATAAATTCGCTACTGATGAGTAGGTACCAAAACGCCTCTCATCCTTTCAAAAAAAAATGTTATTTTGGCAAATTATCTCAACGCCCACGGATTTTTTCTCTTCATATTGTTATTAGTGAAATTTTATGTTATTTATAACAAATCTTCTATAACAATAGCTGTCATTCGATATTTAACATGTATATTCTTATTTTCACTTTCATATTTGAAAAAAAATAAGTCATTTTTTTTTGACAATTTTTACATCTCAATAGAGACGAAGTTAGAATATTATAGAAGAACCAGGTACTCAAGGCACCTACAAGGCTTACGACCTGTAATCGGCTGGTTTACGCAATCACTTTATGCGCTTGCACAACGTTCACTGATTATGCCTTCTTATTGAGTTCTATATATTCTTATAATGAGATAGGTACAGATCATTTAAACATAAGACATTTTTACTATAGCCAACTTGTTATTTCACATGAATTATGATTTTATTCATATAATTTTACTTTATATTGAACAATGTTCTATTCTGACGATGCTCGGCATATAGCGATATCGGTGAATGGGAGTGATATAATTATATAAATTTTTATACAAAATTCTATGTTTCAAAGATTGAAAAAAAATCATTGTTATTTCTATAAATTGATTTAATTTTTTCTTACTATGTCTAGGTTGTTATTTTTATATACACAAAATATAAATGTTATTTATGTAATGTATTGTATCAATTTCTCTGCGAGTGTTTCATAATAAATAAAATATTTGTATTCATAATTTTACTTATTGAAGTATGGTCACCCTATTGAAGTCATAAACCGTATGTATATGGCTACACGTCTCAGTCCTTCTTCTTTTTCTAATTGTGTCCATGTCCAGGTATTGGGGCTTGTATTTAGTCAAGACTCAACAGTGAACACCTGCATCAACTATAACACGTACCCACCTATCCTTACCTAACTCTACATATACAATATACACATTATACACCTACCTACATATCTAATCTGTACCTACCTGTTGAATAACAGGGATGAACAATCAAAAGATACTTTTTTTTTCAATTTGTGGCATTAGAATTAGAACATAGTACCTAAATAAAAAAAATATATCTATCATTCTAAAGATTTGAAAGTAATCTGTAACTTTTTGCAATTCGTTTTTAAACTAGTAATTTTTGATCAAACGGTAATTTCTGTCAGCCGAAAAAATAAAAGAGGATTTTTGATTGATTCGTGGTTTAAAATGTGGTGCCACAAAATCAACTCTGAAAATATAAAAGAATTTTTTTTTTTTTTTAATTTATGTATAGTTATCGTACCTACGTACTTTTTTTAATATCTTGTTTTTCTGATAATTTTATGGAATCCACTAAGTGGCTCATCTATCAGGCACTTATTTTTGTAATGTATATAAGCTTTTGGAATTTCCTTAACAAATTTAAAAATATCCTTTGTATAATGGTGTTAAAAAAAGACACCCGATTTCTATTATATTTTTTATATTATATCTTATTTCTCGCATTTCATTGTCATAAATTATTTGTATGATAGTTTAACTTTTACTTTTGATAAAATATTTATAACTCTTAAATCTCTTATTTAAATTTACTTAATTAAATCTCTTATTTAAATTTACTTAAATCTCTTACTAAGCCCTTATTAATTCGTACTTATCTCTTACTCTTATTAATCAACTACTAATATTTTACTAAATAATATCCCATACTTTTAAAATTGTTTTACAATACAAAATGTAAATATTACTTATATTTTTATTTATATTGATTTTCGTTTGAGTAATTTTTTTCTATTTTCGCGTTTTTTCGCGTTCAAGGTTTATGAGTTATCCGGACTCTTTTTATGTTTTTTCAGAGTTTTGCAAAGGGCCGTTATTAGTTAGTTCCCACAAGGAGAACTGGTGGTGGTGGAGGAAGAAAAAAATTCCCGTTTTTTATGACGAAAGCTGGTCAGCGATTAATCTTCTTCTTATATATTAATACGTGAAGCGAAAACGTTAAGTACAATTTCCGGATTATTGGGCGCACGAAGGAGTTTGAGATTTGGCATACTTAAAGTTTATATGGAGGAGGACAGCAGAAAAATAATATTAATACATAATATGCGTTATAAATAAATTAAATCAAATAAAAAATATTTCACATCAAACCATTTATTGTGTACCATAGAACGGTGAAGAGAGGGAAAACGTAATTTTAATATACCCGCGTAGTATGAAAAATATTCCGATAACCGAGGTAGGTAGGTAGGAAGTATTCATTCTTTTTATTCCGTGTTCTGTGGTCACATTTAAATGTCATTTTGGTATTTACAGCGCATGCGCAGTTGTTTAAATTCATGTATAAGAACATTTTAAAGGAAAATATATATTTGTATACCTACCTACTGTGAAACAATATTAATGGTAGGTACTTACACAATAATTTCATTTATAAAATTGACTTGCAATACATGAAGAGAAAACTGTGTTCCTTGATGAAAACGTGATGTCTATATTATAAATTTGAATGTTTGTATGTACCTATGTACCCATATATGCATGTGTTGAATGCGCTTCTAAAACGATCATCCGATTGCTATGAAACTTTGGTGAAATGTCGAGAGTATACCAGAGATGGTTTCTGGATCAAAAAAAATTTTCTTCTTCTTCTTCATCGGGTATTAGGTCATTTTACCTATGAAGGTGGACTATCCTGGGAACCGTTCATCCGATTGCAGTGAAACTTTGGGGAATCGTCGTGCGTATGCCCGGGATGGTTTCTGGATTAAAACATTTTTCTTCTTCTTCTTCATCGGTACTGAAGGGACGGGAGGTACCGGCTTAGAATAGTGCTTCCATTCTTTTAAATCATTGTTTTCGAATGTCCCGTAAGAGCCGGGTAATCGAAAATACAACAGGCAACAATAACATCTCACATAGTTCAGCAATGAGGTTCACCACCCATTCTGAATGTAGTGCCTTTTTTGGTGAAACGAGACTGGTGTGTGGGTATACATAGATGTGTTGTTCTCCCTTTTATAAGGCAATGCACACCCGCACACCTTTCGTTGGTTACCCCACATTGTGGGATATGCCGTGATGGTATGAATGAATGAATGAACGCTCGCAGGTGCCGTAATAGAACAAAATTTAAAAAAAATATAGGTGTACGCAATGGCTTTGACAAAAATACTTAATAGTATTGATTCCAAATATTCTTTTTAATGAATTACGGTCGAATTTTGACCACTGGGCGATCACTAGTTAAAGTAAATCGATCTAATTAAAGTAAAGTTTTAATAGCCTCTCTTAAAACATTTCAATATTATTTTTTTTACTATGAAACACACGTAATAATGTACGTTAAATATTCGAAACGTGTTCGAGTAGGTAATAATATTATGTATGTTTTAAATATGTAAAAACCTCACGTTCTGATGTCCTGATGATTTAAAACTTATAAAGGATCAAGGATTGTGATGAAAATCTTAATAATACTATCTATTCTATTAGACAGAACTAGTGGTTTAGTACATTATGATGTCTTATTTTTCAATATAGTGTCCTGTATCCTACGTATAAATATTATCTAATACAATGGCCTGTATGGATAAAGCCATAAAACCAATTACATCATTTATCTCCACAACGGAATATCCCTCTATACTACTACACACTGCACTGCTTATATTATAATACATGCTTCTTTTTTATTTCACCCAACCGGTCAGGCCAGATTGAAATTTACAAATTTATCTATAGATTAAAAGAAGACAATCTGTCATAATGTAGATAGACGATAAAGAAAACAAGTTTGTAACGAAATAATTCACCAATAAACTGTATATAGGTATTTAAACACGCTTTTAACTTGCGTTGTTCCAACATTGTTTAAACTACGAATGAGATTCAAAGTACATACATACATACCATCACGCCATGTCCCTTGAGGGGTAGGCAGAGAGAACCAAACGCCACATTTTCCTATCCTGGCACGCATCCCTCGCTTCGTCCACATTCATGCATCGTCTCATACATGCTCGTCTATTGCTCACACTTCTAACATTTCCGTCTTTCAAAATTTCGTTCACATGGTCGTGCCATCCCTTTCTTGGGCGTCCCCGACCTCTCAATCCATTCCTTTCCGCTTTGTATATTTTCTTCGTCAGGCGCTCCTCATTCATTCTCCCCATGTGACCAAACCATCTCAATGTGTTCACTTTCATTCTAGTAATGACATCTTTCTTCATCTTACATTCTTTCCTTATGTCTTCATTTCTTACCCGGTCATACATCGTTCTATTACAAATCCTTCTTAACGATCTCATTTCAACTGCATTTATTCTGCTTTCATGCGTCTTCTGCCATGTCCAGGTTTCACTTGCATACGTCAAGGTTGGCACTACGACGGCGTTATGAATGGCAACTTTGGCATCCTTTGATATGTTGCGATCATTCATAATTGGTCTTAGTGCTCCATTCACTCTGTTTCCTGCCATAACTCTTCTTTCGATCTCTTTATCGAGTCGTCCATTCCGTTGAAATATGCTTCCCAAGTACACATATTCGTCGACTTGCTCGAGCCATTCGTTCTCTACTCTTATTTTACACGCTGTTCTGCATTCACTCTTTTCAAAGACCATTGTCTTTGATTTGCTGGCATTCATCCTAAGTCCATTCTCTATACATCCTTCATATACCATACTTACAAGATACTGTAACTCTTCCATACTTTCTGCTAATAGAACCTTATCGTCTGCATACATCAAATCTCGCACCATTACAGTACTCAATTTCAGACCCTTGCTTTCATCCTTAAGGGCTCTTATGCAGAAATCAATGTACAAGTTAAAGAGCCATGGAGATAGCACGCATCCTTGTCTAACGCCATTATTTATAGAGAACCACGTTGTCACTTTGTCGTTGACACGAACACATGCTTCGCTGTTCTCATATAATGACGCGATTGCGCGTATCAGTTTGCTATTCACTCCATACACTGCTAGTATATCCCATAATTTTTCTCTAACAACTTTATCATACGCCTTTTCTAGGTCTATGAAGGAACAGAAAATTTTCTGATTTTTTTCCAGAACCTTTTCTGTGACCGTGCGCAGAGAAAAAATTTGGTCTATACATCCTCTGCCGCCCACAAACGCACCTTGGACATCCCATATCTTGCTTTCTGTAATCTTTCGCACTCTTTGATCCAGGATCCTTGCATACATCTTACCAACTGAGCTTAATAAACTTATGGCTCTATAGTTTTTGCAGTCGAGCTTCGATCCTTTACCTTTATACAAAGGTACAACGACTGCATTTCTCCAGTCTGAGGGAGTGTGTCCTTCTTCCCAACATTTGTTGAAAAGAGAGAGACACCACTCCAACGTCTGTTCGCCGCCATATTTTATAAGTTCAGCTGATACACTGTCATACCCGGCAGTATAGTTGGTACTATAAATTATGTCATTTTAGAATACATGCATATAATTTTTTATTGTAAAATACAGTTTATTTTAGCATTTATACGTCTAGATCCGAAATTGAACTGCTTCACTTCCATTTGTTCTGAAGCAGTTTATGATTTTATGTAATATTATATGTATGATTTTATTGCGCGTGTGTGTCTGTCATTGTAAGTTTTCGTAGAGTAATTTATTGATTAAAGTTTTGTCTCTTATTTTTTATCCATTTTTTAATCCCATTTTTTAAATATACTTACTTATGTTTTAAGCCTTTTTCAACTTCCATGGAATCAAATCAAATTGATATAGCTCTTTATTTGAAAAAAAAAATGACATTTGTTTTTATTTATTTTTTAATTTTTGGAATTAAATTAAAAAAAAACTATTGATCTTCCAAGTTCAACTTCCCAGAAACACTCAGTACCTAAAATTATAAAGTACCTAGGTGCCATAGTATCGTCGCTAGCGGGGACACAGCAGTTATTTTACACATATATTAGATTTTTTTAATTCACAAGTATAATAATTTCATCAAATGTATAATTATCATAATTTCATCAAATGTGTATAAAAATATTGTTATTGTTACGTTGTGCAAGCGCTTAAAGTGATCATGTAAACCAACCGATGACAGGTCCCATGTTCCGTGTCTGATTTCCTGGTTCTCTTACAAATATATTTTTTTCCCGCTTTGTCGTTATTAACATTTGAAGTTTGTTAAAAAAATATTGTCTTTATAACCAAAGTCATTTTTATTTCACACAAAATACGGCTTCTCCTAATAATACTAGTTTTTATCTGGCGCTATTTATCGCCCTGGTCAATCAAAGCACTTTGATATTAAGTGCCTGGAGATTTTTATTACACAAAATAACAATAAAAATATAGATTTTTTTAACATATATAATATAATGTTGATGTTGGTGAAATACTAGTATATATTAGCATGTTATTATCCGATTACGATTCATACTCTATAGCCTACATAGGTACAGAAGAAAATAAAATGTCAAAAAATATTTTACAGATAATGAACCTATTATCTTTCATCGTGAATTCAAGGGAATCCCCAACGACAAGATAAAGTTGAATTGATTTGCAAAAAAGTTGTAAACAGATGTGTTTTGTATTAAAGATAGATTTTTATGAGCGAAAACCGGAAAGATGTGTTGGTTTAATTTTGTATTTTAAAGTAGATAAGTCTATGTATTTATCCGCATTAACATAATATTATTTAATCTAATGATGCAATAAAAAAAACAGTTTTTCATTTTTACAAAATAAAATAAGTAAATCTTCTTCTATCGTTTCAGCAACGCATTTAAGTAATCTTCTGCCAGTGCCTAGCAACGTCAATATTATTATTTCAAGTCAACGTCAATATTATTATTAGGTATATCATTATATAATATGTTTTATGTATGTACCTACTTACCTATGTATTTTTAACCATTAATATATACCTCCAATTTATTTACTCAATCGAATAACTTTTGGAAAAATAAATCCCCCCCTCTTTTATGTAAAAGTTATTTTTCACTTTCTTCTAAAATTCCTCCGTCTACCTTTTCACCAATCCTGCCATATTATCAATTATCATATAAGGCCATAACCGTGCCTATTAATTCATTTGTAAACATAGGTTTAGACAAATCGTCACATTGTGATTCAAATAATATTAATAAAATGTTTAAAAACATAATATCCTCACATTATCTATTTTTTTTTTTTTTATCTATTTATCTATTATAATTTACAAAATCTTTTTTACATATTAAATATATATATATATCCACCTCACTAGGCTTAGCCTGTACCGAGGTGGAATATTTCACAATCACATTAATATACATATTTATACAATATTTTCGTATTTCATTCAGTTTTGTGACAGTATGCATTCTATATAACATGATTTATATAACTGTAGGTAATCAAGAATAGTACATCAAGCAATAAAGCAGAAAATAAAACAAAACAATGGTTTATATATAAGTAAACAAAAATATATCAATCAATAAGGCGAGAGAAAAAAAAAAAATAAATAAAAAAATAAATAAATAATATATATATAAACAAAACAAAACAAAACAAAAATATCAGATATAGTGTGGTCTGTTTTGCACCCACACACCAACACCCAAACACCCACACGCACACACCCTCACACACACACACACACACACACACACACACACACACACTCACACACGCACGCACACACACACACACACCACACACACACATATACACACGCGCTCACCCACATACGTACATACCCTGTTCATCTGTGCACTAGGCAGGGACATAGGTAAGTACCTTTTCAGTATCTTTTCTTCCAATTTTTAATAGCCAATCCGTCAACAATCCTTTAAGTGCAGGATTACCAATAAACTTCTTCAGGTTAAAGTTTTTATCATGAACCGAGTTAAACAGCCTGGGTGCCAAAAACGAGAAGTGCCTATGTGCAAACTCTGTTCTGGTCCTGGGCACCTTATAATGCTTTTCGTTGCGACATCTCGTTGTAAGTTGATGAGACAATGGTATCAGCAGATGTTGATGCTTGTTGTAATGTAGTACAATTGTTTTTGTGTATATTTGTCTAACGTCAAGTACACCAAATTCGCGAAACAGTTGGTCCGATGGATGTCTATATGGTTTTTTATTTATGACCCTTACAACGGCTTTTTGGCTTTTAATAAGCGGATCTAGGGCAGCTAAGGTGGCTCCCCCCCAACCCAATATTCCATATGTTAGTATACTTTGTACAAGAGCGAAATAAATAGATTTTAATGTTTTTAGAGATAGCATGTTTCTTATTTCCTTGAATATAAATACAGTTTTCCTTATTTTATCAGATGTGTTTTGTATGTGTTGTTTCCAGTCAAGTCTTTCATCTATAATTATTCCAAGGTATTTAGTGTCTTTGACTTTTTTAATGCTCGGGCATTCACATAAATAAGGTGTACCATCGTCTGAGGGATTCTGTAAACAGGAATGTATTTTCAAGTTTTTGGTCTTTAGATAGTCATCGTCTCTGTTCGTTATACTCATGGTCATGTAAACAGTTTTGTCTGTATTTAGTGTAAGTAGATTATTGTCCAACCAAGTTTTAATCAATTTAAGGCCTTGCTCAGTTTTTTTATGTACGCCGTCCCATGTTTTATCACTAAAAATAACTGCTGTGTCATCTGCAAATGATACAATGTCTCCATCCATCATATTGAGCTTCATCAGGCCATTTATATAGATCAGGAACAGAACTGGCCCTAAAACACTTCCCTGAGGCACCCCAAACTGGATTTCAGACTTATCGCTAGAGTAGTCCCCTATTTTAGTCTTTTGTACGCGGCCAAAAAGATAATCAGTAAACCAACGATATACTGCTCCACAAATTCCCATTTCAGCTAGCTTTGACAGCAGTAACCTGTGTGAGACCGTATCGAAAGCTTTGGCAAGGTCAAGGTAGACTGTGATGCATCTATCCCCCTTGTCTAGTATGCTAACCTGTCGCGCCGTCAGACATCCTATTGCCTCTTGGGTACCCATATTTTTACGGAATCCAAACTGCAGGTCGGACAATATTTTATGTTTATCCAGAAATTCTGTAAGTCTATTTTTTACAGCTACTTCGATAACTTTTGACAATGAGTTTAGGAGGCTTATTGGCCTATAGCAACCTATGTCTTCCTTATTTCCACCCTTATATATTGGGCACAAAACAGCCTCTTTCAAGTGATTTGGAAATGATCCTTTATTGAGGCTCAAATTGCATATGTGAGTTATGGGTGATTTAAGATTATCACGGCATGCCTTTAATATTTTGGATGATATTAAGTCAGTACCTCTTGAGTTCTTACTCTTTAGTTCAGACAGTATTTTGTGTACTTCTGTAGTTGTAATACTCTCAAATTTATTGAATTCATGCTGTACTGGCTGAATTCCAATCGCATGCATCGGGTCCAGGCTCTGTAGGTCCATCTCGGTTTTATTTAATTTTTGTAGAGTTTTCTGTGCTAGAGAGTGTCCCACATTAGTATAAAATTTGTTCACCTTGTTCAGGGCTTCCTCGCACTGTTCCCCACTCATTCTATATAGTTTACCTTCCAACATTATTTCTTGAGGTATGTGTCTTTGTTTTTTTTCTATTTGCTACCTCGTTAAGCAGTTCCCATGTTTTTTTCGGGTTATTAGATACAGCGTTGAATTTTTCTCTATAATAGTTATTTTTTACCGTTTTTAGTAGAGCCTTACAAGCGTTTCTATATCTTATATATATTTCTTTTCTCAGTAGGTCAAATGGATTTCTTTTTAATTGTTGGTGTAACTTATCTCTAATATTTATGCTACGTAGCAAACCTGTTGTAATCCAAGGTTTGAGTCGTCGTCTGGAGTGAGGGGTGTGCTTAGTGATCGTGTTAGAACGGATAATGTTTTCTAAATTTTTTACAAAGTAGTCAACACTATCATTAACATCATCAATTTCATAAAGTTGGGACCAGTCCAACAGACTCGTCTGCAGATCTATTCCGTCATAATCGATGCTGTCGTAGGAGAAATCATTTGATTGTATTCCTCGGTGTACTGTTCTATTTACAGTGAGTATGGTGGGAAAGTGGTCTGTCAATAGTGAGTCACATACAATGCCGATAATATTATTTTTATTGGCCCTGGTCCTAATCATCATGTGGTCCAGAAGAGAGTTATCTCTTGTAGGCAAGTTAATTGCCGACATCATCCCGTTTTCGGCAAGTAGACACATGTAATCATCAACGCATTTATTATTCTTTTGTAAAATATTGATATTTAAATCACCTACCAGTATGCATTCATGAGCATTATCCATTCTCAGTAACCGAGAAAGTGACTCGAGAAATAGTTGAATGTCATGATTTGACGGCGACCTATAGATGCCTATAACCGAAGTATCACAGTCTATCTTCACTCTCAAACAATTAGCGTTGACCAGTGTGATCTCTTCAACAGAAGCTTGGAGTGTTTTTCGTGTAAAAATTGTTACTCCGTCATTTTGTTTATGGTTAATTCTAGTGTAAAAAGTATCATAGCTATCAATATTTTTCTGAACAAAATCATCCCTCAGCCAACATTCAGAGAGTACTAACACGTCAAAATCGATTTTTAGATTTGAGATTAATACCATTAAATTATCAAAGTTCTTATTTATACTACGTATATTACAATGCAATATTTTAAGGCTAGATTCCTTTCCAATGACGCTTGAACATCGCCAAGTGGGGAGCATTACTGTGCGTATTTCTTCCAAGTCTTCATTATCAAAAATCACATCAGCCGCGCCCTTGTCCCATAACCGGCCTAAATTTCCTTCGCTTACTCATGGTGTCGGCGAAGTGGTTAAATATACCGTATCCATAAAAAAAAATAAAAAAATCAGGACACAATAAGTTAGATAATATGATACAAAGTAATCACTCACCCGAGTCGACTGATGTTTTCCGCAACCCTCAAATAACCATGTGTATATTAAGTACATAATCATTTCCCTGAGACAAACGCTGTCACAAACACTTAAGTAACACATATATGAATAATAATTTTATTACAATACGATTACAGTTAGATTTCGAGTTATCTATATTTTTTTCTATATTAGAGTATTTTACTAAGTATAAATCTGACACACTATGTAACAATGGAGCACAAAAATTACAGCTCAAGTAACTCCAAAATAAAGGCATCAAAGTTGGGATGTATTTTCTACAGTGGCATATTCCGATTTTATGAATTTTATCAATAACTTTTAACCTTTTATAGCTTTTTACACTTATAGACACTACACAGTTCATATCACTGCCCACAAAAAAAAATATTAAGTAATTTTTGAGTTGGCAAAAGGATATTTTGCTACTCAGATAAATAGTTAGGACAATAAACATGTTCATAAATGAATTTACGCCTGCACTTAATGGTATTTGTTGACACTTGTGAGTAATTGACATTTGTAAATATTTTCACAAACTATAGTATTGTCGCGTGTTAGGAAACCAGATTTACCCGCGCCGTGTGTACTGTGGCATAAGTTAGGATGAATAGTGGTATAAGTCATTTTTGACAAAAGTTTTTTATGTTTTTTTATCCATGTCAGACCCATACAGTACAATACAAACAGTTCACCAGATACAGTAGGTACACAAACAAACCATGCATTCACCCGATACCGTACACAAACAAACCGCGCATTCATCCAATACAGTACACAAACAAACCATGTATTCACCAGATACAATCCACAACCATAAAAGAACCATGTATTCACCCTATACAGTACACAAATATAAAACAAATTCAGGCCATTATGTATAAAAAGGTTTAAAAGATTCAAAAATTCAAGATAGATGTAAGATATAAAAAATATTATGGACAGTAAAAAATTAAAAGCAAGAACATTAGAACATGTTTTGAATATTATACACCGTCACAGTTTATTAATAGATTCTGCTCTGCGGATGTGAATAGTAATTGATTTTTCATCTTTTTTCACAAGTATTTTTCCATTCTTAATCCATACGAATTTATATCCAGCTTTTTTGGCTTTTTTTCTCGTTTCCATGTGCAGGTAATGGAGTCGGGGTGTAAGGGCCTCCTGAACATACACTGGATGGTTCCCATTCATGCCCAAGTCATGTGTGTTCAGTTTTGTATATTTGTCCTTGCCCCTGTTATATGTCTTGACAGCAGTAAGAAAGCGATTTTTGACATCTTCGGATTGGAACGTGACCGTGATACATCTATTTGGACCGTGATACATTGTGTATAAGCTATTTGCTTATACACAGACAGTTCCAAACTCGTAACAAATGGATATTCTGGAGCTGCCATTTATATTCCCTCACTCAATAAATCTTATAAATTTCAATTGCCACCAGAAACGTCCGTCTTTACCGCAGAATGCTTTGCTATAAAATAAGCCCTTGTTATCTCCCAAAACTTATATTCTCCTGATATTTTAATACTAACAGATTCACTCAGTGCTATTAAACTCATTAAAAATAATGTCTCCAAAGTTCCAGATAACGATTTAATATGCTCAATTAAGTCTTTATTATCATCCTTGAAAAATGACAAAAATATTTCGATTCCTTGGATCCCTGCTCATGTAGGTATTATTGGTAACGAAATTGCTGATACTGATGCTAAGTCTGCAGTTTCTTCAGGCGTTGTAGCAAAATCATTTTCTTTACCTAATTCTGATCTGATTCGCTCTTTAACAAACTCAATATGGAATCAATGGAACTCTGATTGGCTGTCTGAAACCAAAGGATCATTTTACAAATCTATTCAAAACAATATCATTCCAAGAAGACTTTGGTATAACGATGTTAAATTTTCGATAGTGATGTATGTGAATGTAATACCGACATAGAAACGTTGGATCATCTGTTCTTTTCGTGCCCAATCCAGTCTTCTGGTAATCTTTACAACGAATTTAGTGAAATCTCTAGACCTTTTAATGTTGCTCATCTCCTAGCTCTCAAAAACAATAATGTGTATCGTAAGATAATAAAATTTATTGTTAAAAATAATATCCTTCTGTAATGTACTTTTTGATATTTTATGTTTATTTTTAGTGTTAAGTGACTTTCTTTTATTTGATACTGTTCATAGTGTATGTCTTGTTTATATTTAAGTTTGAATGTTCTGTGAATACAAATATGGCACAAATCATACAATATTGTGTGAATTGCCTAATAAAAAAAATAAAAAAAATATACCTATATATTATATTTTTGTTATTCGTTAAAAATATATGATTTTTTAAACTTCGATTTTATTATATTTGTTTTATTTGTTACTCAAAATATCGTATTGTTGTAAACAAATACAAATAAACACAATGTGCCATCTTTGTCATCCCTATACTATCTATCAATCTTAATCTAATTGAATTGGGTTAATAGTGGACTGTATTTTTATTATGGTTATTATATTGAATAAAAAAAAACTACTTATTTCTGCTAAGAGTATTTAATTTATAATTGTATGGATATATCGAGACCGGATAGTATTGTATTTCAAACACCTTATATTTATTTACCAATACTTCAAAATAAAATATTGTTATAAAACTAATATTAAATAGAATTTGATAATTCCTTTTAAAACCTTTTTTTCAATCCATCAAAAAATAAAATCCCAAATTGAGTATGGATTAAGATTTGTGATTGACGTTTGTGTTGATCCATTCATCTAATCCTTGGTTCGTGTAACAAGATCGTGATCTGTCCCTTTTCTCAACAAATCATCCTAATAATATATATTTGATGATTAGTTTATTATGTCATTTAAGCTTTTAAGGTGCTGAATAACGTGGAGTTTGATGTCCGTTAAGTTTCATACACGTTTGACATCATCGTGGACCGACAAAATGTAAATGTGTTATTGTTATGTGGCAGAGACGCAACGTATGTCAATAATTGTCATAAATAAATAGTGAATAAAAATTGAATCTATATTTCATTGTTTCGCACCGAATCTTTAAAGTATCTTAGATAGATCCCGAATCTTTTTTTGACGCAATATGTAATAAAATACCTTTTTTTAGTTTTTTTACTAATTGCAGTATTTTTCAATACATATTTATACTGTAATTATATGAAAATACTAAATTCGTCCTATTTCTATGTTTACAACAATTTATGTTCATATTTTCATCTATAATAGTCGAAATAACTTGATATTTTATATATGTACATAGATTGTTGTATATTATACTATAATTATTTATTTTAAAAATAAATTTAGATGGGTCGATGGCAGAGCGGTTAGCGCGCTGTGCTAGTAATCCAGTGATCGCGAGTTCGAATCCTGCCTCGACCGATTTCGTTCACATATAGCACAAGCATTTATTTGCTTATTTTAGGGAACGTAGGAAGATGTATATGTACTTGATTAACAAGGACATATTCATTTTTCAAAAAAGAATTTATATATATTTTATATGTACCTAAATATTATGTTGATTTTCGTTTGTAAAAGGCATTACCTTTTTGGGTAAGGAAATATTGCTGTGTGGGTATACACGCGTGTGTCGTTTTACTTTTCATAAGGTAATACACACCCGCACACATACCGCTGGTTACCCCAGATTGTAGGATATGTCGTGATTTGAATGGATTTTGATCCAGACGCATTTTGATCCATGGTACTTGGATTCAATTTTATATAGAAAAGGATATTGAAAACCCATCAAAGTCATTTAAATTTTTTTATTTTTTTAAAAATCTCGGTTTTCAACCGTTTCTAGAAATAATAGCGCGCTGTCCATTATGTACAGTACAATTTTAGATTCGTAGATGAACCATGGACGGGTTTGTTTATGGTACTACCTACTAACTTGTCTTGATCTCATCTAACCATGTTTACGATGGCCGTGTTCCTCATCTATTATAAACAGTAATGATAATCTATGTGTCTCTCATAGATCTTTAAATAAATAAAAAAAATACAAGTTGAAGGCTGCGCTTGAGGGCGAAAATATGCATAGATATTCGATTATTATCGACGTAAAACTTAATTGGATCATGTTGTACATTTATTAAAATACGTTTCTAATTTTTCAATTAAATAATCGAAATAAATTTTGTATTAGAAGGAATTACATTCATATTATGATATTACTTGAGAGGATTTTATTTAATTTTAGTACATAGTCGCTTATTGATTTCACTAATACTATTATTATTATTATAATATATAGACATTATGTTTTAACAGAAAGAGATGTTTGAAGCCATCAATAAAAGTCAATAATATGGATAAGCATGTTAACTTTTTTATTATTTAAGTATATGTGAGAATTTGCGATTGATTTGATGTATATTTTTTTTTGTCTTCATATTCATTATAATGAAAAAAGTTGATTTCATAAATAAACAAATCCATTGTTAAATAAATCACAATAATTCTTTCAATAATTTCACTTTATTCTATAGTTAATACGACTTTTTTTTAACAGATTTTTAATTATCTCAATAGAGACGAAGTTGGAGAACCGGGAAATCAAGGCACCTACAGGGCTTACGACCTGTTCTCGGTTCTCCTACAGTAAATATTCCAACTTCGTCTCTATTGAGATAATTAAAAATCTGTTAAAAATATCTTTGACTCCCGACAGGGAAAAAATCCAATGTTTGCGCATATGCAATAATAAAAATATTCGATTAATACGACTTATTTCATATAATTTACATTACTAGTACCTGCTACTTAAAATGTGCATTGCAAAAAAATATATAGATATTAACATAACATAAAATAATGCAGTTACGTAAGTACACTAAATAATTAATACTTTTATTAATGATTATTTTGGTATCGGATGTCTCTACGGATGTCTCATGAGGACATGGAGTGATAACATGTATTATTGTATTTTTTTGTTAATTTATCTTTAAATTATGTATTTTATGTAATAATAAATTTTTAGAAGCACTGTGTTTTGGTGCTGACCAAGTTCATGTTGTAATCAACACATTCCTGATACATTATCCATGTCAGCTATTACAGGGCGTTCTACCTGCCATTCTGGAATCCGACAATAATCCATTTCTCTGATTAACACCAACTATAAGATATGGCAGTCGTATGATGACAGAAATGAAATAATGATATGTAACTATAGCTCCAAAATACCCTAATGTAGGTGGATTAATTCTGACTAATGTAAGTCTTTTGAATCTTGCATGATGGATATGAAAAGAACTCTAGAAACACCTTGAACTCTGTTACATTAAAAAAATCACTTTGTTTAAACCACGAACTAGTTAATTGTTACTACCGCTCATCCTCAGGATTTATGAGAACAGACTCTCGTTTTGAAATTGGTAGTATAAAATATTTATAATAATAAATAATAATAATAATAAACACTTCCTTGCACCCTGCGCAAGTGGCGAGTTTATTGCCGTATGGCAATTTCTTCCAACTAACCAGTGTTTCCAGCCCAGAGAAGCAATATTAGCGTGAGAAATTAATTTAAATAAATTTCTCCTCTGCTGGGAATCGAACCCAGGACGCCCGCACAGAAACCGAACGGCTTACCAACTGTGCCACGGCGGTCGGCCGTTATTTATGATTAAAACAAAGTGTATGCCTATATGTAAGTATAATAAAAAGAATTATTTCCTTACACATAACTTGTCACCTCCTCTCCTCTTAACATCCTTGTCACCTCCTCTCCTCTCCCCGCCTTTTTTTTATTTATTTTTTGTTTTTAAAGTCTATTATCTATTTCACATATCTAAATTGGTGCATATAACAAACACACTTTACCTCACCAAATGGATATGATTGGTTGGAAGATATTGCCGTTATTGCAATAATCCCGCTATTTTGCAATTATAGCATGAGTTTAGTCTTTTAATAATGCTTATAAAAGTGTTCATTTTTTTTAACTAGTGCCAGCCTCACTAGGATTACATCCCGTGATGAGAAAGGCACTTTATAATGTTACGTGTGCATAATGTTTCAAATAAATAAAATAAGAATAGTTTTAAAAGAATGAAAATGACTGAAAATAAAGATGGCTGATAAATAGCGAACGATTTACTGAAAAGATGAACATTTTTGAAGAAGGAATGAAAAAAAAATTGAAATGGAGGAGATCACGTCAATGAGATATTGAAAGAGATAATAACTTCTTTAATCATTACCGCTGAACCATCACATACCTATATTTTAGCGGTCATCTCTCTTCTTTTATAAGTCATTATTTGTTCCCTTCTATAGTTTCACCCGTAGTTTTATATCAATATTGCATTTTGAATAGGAACTAATTTCTCCCTTTAGATGTTGATATCTTAAAAACAACTTAAATTTTGAGAGACCTAATCATATTGACCGTAGCGTCTCTTAATGATCGAGGCGATAGATTTATTCGATCTTTTTACAACAGACTTTTTTGAGGTGCTAAGATACAGTATGGATAAAACGAATTTCTTAGCGTAGAGACGTATCCGTGAGCTATTAGTATTTTATATGCGTGATGTAGACTGATAATATCTTGTTAATGGTCCAGATCCACAGTTTCCTGCATGCGATATGTATGTATTATAAAATTAACTATTTCTACAAGTCATTAGAGTGTTTATCTCCACTTGATTGGATTGACACGTGTTTCTCACTGCACGCTTCTTCCATATTAACTGCTTTTAAAAAATCTAATTTTCACCCAGTTGCGTAAAACATATCACAAAACATAAACATTAGATCAGTCAAATGAATAGAGGCAATTGAGATAGATCTCGTAATCTAGCGGAAGAAAATTCTTTAATTATATTTAATTTTAAATACACAAATAGGTACCATCATGCTACATTCCTCGCGGGTTAGGAAGCGAGATCTGGGTGCCATAATTGTATTGTATTCTAAAAAAGAATAACTGTTTTCTAAACTCGTTTCGTTAATAAATTGCTGACCACCATGGCATAGTGATTTGATTCCTATTGATAGATTAATAGAGCTATTTGATTCCTGTGCTGGCATCCTGGGTTCGATTTCCAGCAAGAATTTTTTTTAATATAACTTTTTCCTTACACCATGTGCAAGTGTCGATTAAATTGAGTCTTATTTTTCTTCGTGTGCCGTGTCAGATAGGTAGGTACCTCCGATTTTTGAGAGAAAAACTCTCGTCGCTGGACAGTGCAATAAAGATCCTACACATTTCTCAAACAGGAAAGCCGCCTCCTTCCTACCCTCATACAACTCTTAATCATCCCCAATATTAAATGAAGGTATCCTCTGCTAGAATATGCCACGAATATAATCTAGCATGACTATTCTAAGATACTTTCAGTTTTTAGTGTAATTATGTTTATAGATTCAATATTACTAGAGAACAACAGATGTGCAAAGTGTAAGGTGTAATGAACTTTTCTATTTTAGGATAACCATATTATAGTCAGGTTATTTTTGTTGGGTTCGCATACGAACGCGTAATTTGTATTATTTTTAACTTCCTATGTATTGTTATCGATATTTGTACAATAAGCGTTTCTCATGAGTGAATAACGTAACAGTAAATGATACGAGTACTAACATTAATATTAAATAAAAAAATCAGCCACGATACGTTTTTATATTTTTACTAAATTTACTACTTACATTGTAACCAGCGACATGTGTGCTGGTGTGCATTGTCTTATATCCATAGCCAGTACTCAGTGTCTCGTCTCACCAGTACTCATTAATAAATTCTCCCCTTCCTCATTCCTACGATCAACCTGTTTATTGTTGCACTTATTTTCTTTTTCTTTATGGGTAGGTACTTTAATATATGCTAATGATCCAAATTTATTCGAGATTTCACGTGGATTGATTTGAAGAGATTGTCTTGTAATAATAATCCTGACTTTGTGCACATTGGTTAACAGTATTTGATTTTTTCACTTATTTTCAGTGGTGACTACAAATAGTTTCTTGCAATGCACAACATTTCACGTAGTCTAGTAAAATAACGAATCTCAGTATAGTCTAAATGGGTTTTATATTTTTACATAACAATATACATTAAAACGATTATTTTCTATCGACATAGTCATTTCAACGGTTTATTTCTTTGAGAACTGAAATTATTCATCTTTGTAGTTGACATTTCCTTGTACGTTATATTTTTCCCATAGTTTTTATCTGTTCCTTGTCTACTTCCTATAGATGTATGTAATATTGGCATGTTATTGTGCATATTCACTTAACGTGGTTATAACGTAGATATTATAAGTTTATTATCTATTAAAACAGATTTATACGACGCACTTTATTAAATAATATCATAAATTATAGCAAGACAATTAGAGATGTAATCCATTGCTATTTTTTTCTGAACTACAACTGTTTTATCGAAGAATGAAATGCTTACGAAGAAAGTTGCATAATATGTGGATTTTTGTATTTTAAGAATATCTACTGGATACATTTTTATAATCAAACTATGTATCTAATATTAAAAATATATTTGACAAATCTGAACCTTAATATTGCTGTGTTTTAAGAATATCGAAATACTAACATGATTGAATTTTCTCTTGGTAAATTTTTGGATAAATAAAGTGTATTTTTAACCGACTTAAATAAAACGGACAGGTGATTTTTTTTATCTATGTTCATCGATTACTTTTTACTGCGTTGTCCAATTCAATGATTTTTTTAAAAAGAGGGTATCTTCCATTTCAATGTGGTTAAGATCTGATCATGGGATCCACGATAAAACGATCAACCTCTTCAATTTTCACTTCAGCGATAGTAATTATTTACAGTATTAACCGATTTTAATGATTCTTTTACTTTTTTAATAGGAAGGTAGTGATTCAGAGATATGATCACATATATAAGTTTCACCGAGTTTCGATGATAGGATTCATGAGAAACAAATATTTAACTCTTCGATCTCCAAAGGCGTCTGCAATCTATATAACACGTCTTATTGTGTATAAGCCAATTGTATGAGGTAAGGTAATATTACAGTCGATTTTTTATATGAAAAATTATTCTTCTTCTTCTTCCTTTGGTTTTAGGCCGAGGGCCTGTTTTTTTAGTCGAAGACTGCCTCTTGTGATCTGGATGTCCAGCTGTCACTCCATCTTTTTGCTGGTCTCTCCCTTGCTCTACGACCCTCCGGGACTTCCTTGGAGACAATTTTGGGTAGTTGATTGTCTCCCATTCTCTCGACATGGTCTCTCCATTGACGCCTTCGCCCAAATAAAGATTATTATTAGGAATAAATGTTGTATTTTTAGCACAAGGCTCGAATTATCAAATTGTTGTCTTGAAATAATGCACTACTTCTTAATATCGTCTTTTTGTTTCGTTGCTGTCCGTGGGCCTAGCTCTTCAAGGTCCCATTGGATATGCGGACTTAGTGATCTCGACGAACAATTATAAAGGCTTCAAACGATTTTGCCATAGATACGGTGCCTTATTATCCGAAGATTCTCACTGACTTGTCTGTTTCCAGAGATCTTGGTCACTTCTCTGATGCCCTAGTCGGGATCTGAAGTCGCCGACAGTACGCAGGTGTGAATCTCAATTCGCACTTGCTGATTGTTCTTTTTGCACCATGGTGCCGAGATTGCTAATCTAGAGGGCTCCATGAGCAACTCTTCGTGCAATGCATTGTTTTTTTGTTGTTGTTCATTCTAGCCTTCTGCGAAGGGGCCGTTGACAGTCCCCATATGCGGAGCGGGTGGTGGTGGCAGTACTTCTTAATTATATTAAAAACTAAACCAAAAATATATTTAGTTTAGAAGAAATTACTATCCGGCAAAAAACTCACCACTATCACAGAGTGAAAGGAAGTGTTCATATAATGCAATGAATCAAAAACTAACATTGACAAATTATATAGGTACCTATATACATAAAAAAAAAACAAAAAAAACCTTAAATCGTAATTTATTGACTCATTTCAGAAATGATTTCAGTGCGGCGATATTTTTTTGAGAATCAATTTCATCAGCATATTTTTGCACGTCCAACTCTAACAAATGTTTTCTTAGACAGATGCCTATTTGATGTGTGGTTTATTTACACGAGTAGGTACCTCATTATCAATTTTCATTTGTTAACGTTTACATGGTAATGATGTCATTTCTTGGATTCGTACAAGCTTACCTAAAAAACATACTGTCAACATAATTATATTTACACGGCAGAGTTGGTAACGTCCACGCACTTTTCAAAACACCATATTTGGTTTAAGTACCAACCTCTGGTAAACATTTAATCCACTTGTGTTTTATGAAAAATAATATTTCTCTGTTAATATTCACATATTTAATAAGAAAAGGTTAATTGACATATTAATGATTTTGTTGGTATAATTATGTTTACACCCAGATATGAGAAAATATCATTAAAATTTACGGTACCACTATTTCTAAGAACGGAATTGGCGGGAAATGCGTTTCCTGCCAAAAATTGTCTATTTTTACGAAATATTTTTGGGCGTCGTCTATGTTTTATACATTTGGCGCCAATGTGTTAAAAGATCAAAAGGTGTTTTTTTCTGTGATTTATGTAGAAGTATGAATACCAGCATAAGAATCGATGATTTCATTCTATGTCATGTCGTTGTTTATAATAGTTTGATGACATTTATATTTATCATTATTGTACATTTCTCTATCTCTAAAATTTTTGATATTATAGCCTTGTGAAAGGCGAGAGGTTCCATTCTTAGCCGAAGTGCTTTAGCTAAGTTTTTTTACTCCCCACACTATGGAATAGTGGAGAATCATGATTTATAAATAAGGTTAGCCTAGGTGAATAAAGTAAAACAATTTTAAACTATCTTATTCTTCCCCCATACCCGCTTTAATGTGAATTTATGCTATCGGGAGTTTAACAGATTAAACATACATTTAAAGAAAATCGAAAAAATGGATAAATCACTGTCGATTCGATTTTATTTAATTTTGTTATAATAGTAGATCTCGAAGAAGAAATGATTTTGACAAAGTGTAATAAGATGGCAACATTATTTTTTCTAAAAGTTGGTTTCCATGTTGCATTTGTGCATTTATCGCTATTAAAGAAACGACAAAGGTAAATATTTTATTAAGTTGATTTATCTGCGCTTTCTATCGTTATTTTTTTGCGCGGGAAAAAAGAAAAGACACTTTCTATGGTTGAGTCGTGTATAGCTCTAGCTTAATATTGAACAATCATAACTTGAATAAATCAACATGAGTATTTTCTGCTTTAAAACATAATTTCCTGAATGTTCTCACTAGTGTAAAAATAGAACGTAGTATGCAATATCGGGATTTAATTGAAAATATATCACATATTATTGAACGTATTAAAGGATTCGACACGACTATTGATCCATTCGAAATATTTATGATCCATTCGAAATATTTCAAGTTATTTTACATGTATTTAAAGAATCCTTTTACGTTTCACCTATTTTATTCGTAGAAGATTAACAAATTTTATTTCTGTGATACTGACCTGATGATTTTTGAACAATTGGTACAGATAATAGAAATGAGTGGAAGCACTATTCCAAGCCGGTGCGTTCCATATTATTTTATTATTTTGAGTACTATGCTCTATATGAACCTAATGTAAATACCTATAGTTCTGTAATGTTTAAAATGCGGTGCACTTCTCCCGAATATGTGTCTATAACTGTATCGAGAGAGTACCTACCTAACATCTTACAAATTATTTTTTGTTTAAAAATAGTTTTGTTTATGTGAAATTGTAAAAAATGAATATATCATTTTCGAAAAAGTTGTTTTTCGTTTTAAGTTATGAGCGTTCTTAAGTTTTCAACATTATGTTCACAATGATTATTTAATGACGGGATTCCAACGATAATCACAATCCTCTGACAGAATGGGCCGTCCATAGATGGATATTGTGAAGGATGTTTTGGAAATTTATTGTGACTCGAGACGCTCTCAAATCGGATTCCCGCTAACTGAACATTTCAGCGACTGTGCTGTTGTATCTTTCATTTTGTACATGGACTGTGGACATTTTTGGTGCGTGCTAAAATCTTTTAACTGTTCCGAGAGTCATCTTGTGTCGTGTCGTGTGGACATCCGTCTGTAGGAGTTGCTCTTATGGTCATGTTACATGTCAGTGATGAGAATTTTATATCTTCATTTTTACCGAATAGACGCTTTAACGTTTTATAATATTGGAGAAATCGCAGGATAATTTATTGTCACTATTTCTAAATGTTTTTGAATTTGTACTAAAAATCTGTGTTGTACCCAATAAAAGAAATATTGCAATTACTATTAAAATAACACGTTTGAAAATTTGTGAAATGTTATTAACTTATATATTTACGCGAATTGAACAATGATTTTGTATAGATTTTGTATTGTAGATCTTGTGTTTATGTTTTTTTTTGTACTAGGTTATTTAATTATCTTTTGTTCATAATATAAACAAATATAATGCGTACTTGCGAATTCGATATTATGTAGGTGTCTTATAAAAAATAATTTACACTAGGTACATATGACAAATACAAATAATTATAACAGATTTACACAAACATGTGCAAATCAGAATGACAATCTTACGAGATCTACTTTATTTGAATTTCTCTCTTCCTTAGCTTGCATCCCACATGGTGGTGGGGTCCGCTCTCCTCACTGCGCTCCTCCACTTCGCCCTATCCTGAGCATCATCCTTAGAGACATCACATTCCTGCATGTCCTCAGCCACCAGGCCTTACCATCGTTTTTTGGGACGCCCTCTGAATCTTTTGCCAGACACTCGATGGTCCAGTGCAGTGTTTCCTATATATTCTGGCGGTTTTCTAAGGATATGCCCGAACCACCTCAGCCTATTCTTCATCAGCTTATCGGATACATCGCGTACACCCAGGCTACCTCTTATACATTCATTTCGTATTTTATCTCTTTTCGTACATCCACCAAAGCTTCTTCATCTCGGCTGTTTGCACTGACTGAACTTGTCTTCAACAAATTCATTTTAATCATTTTAACAAAACATACGATATTGTGACAAAAACCCTAGACTTTATTTTACATAATATATTTTTCAATATGCTCTAGTCTCGTACCTTAACCAAAGCCTAATTAATTCACTTAGAAACTCACTTTTAATTTGCACTGACTTTATTTTTTACGTAAGAATGAACATTTTTTTTGCAATCTTTCAATATGCTTAATACCTTCACTAAAGCCTCAGTTTTATCTTAGTCAAAAGGGATTAATGTTGATTTAAGAAATATCCATTTTCTTGACTATGAATGAGAATTATCTTCATTATATATGTACAACAGTTGAATAGTGGTTATAATATATACTCGAACGGCTACTTGATTACATAATAATTATATGTACATCTACCTGACTCCCGGGAGAGGACGCTAATGTATGTTATAGAACCAACAATTGCTCCCACATTCCTTTCCTCCTTATTCTTGTAATGTTTTATTTATATTTGAACTAGGTACTTGACATTACTCCCTGGAGCCATGCCATTGATATCAAGACGACGGTAAATTACTATGTTATAGGTAGGTACGTCAGAAGCTATACAGAACTAACAATAATATTATAGACATTATTATAATAACACAAAGAATGTTCTAAATCTTTATGTCTTCTCAATTGAAAATCTAACTGTTAATGTGACTAAACAAGTTTTGTATATGTAGGTACATAGAAACGGGTAATTTAAAGATGAATTTTTTTTTTATCGCACCATATTCTGAATTTTATTTCTTCCTTGTCATCGGAGCTTGGTCTCCGTTTTAACTCTCAACTCTCAATCAATTGTTATTGGTAGTCCTAGTCTGATGCACTCTCTTAAAAATTTGCAACTCCTACATCTCTTTTCATCAATAATCAATGTATTCCTTATACCAGGGTGGCCAACTGGGATACCCCGTTCTAGGGCAAGCAGTTTACAATTTTACAGTGACAATATACCTGCGTATGGACTGCATTGGTTTGAAATTATTAAATTATAATTTTTGATAGATTGGCTTTCGTTTTATTGTTTACTTATTTATGTATGGTAGACCAAAAGTTTTTTTTATACAAGCTAAAAGATAAATAAATAAATATTTGATCACAGAAACCAATAACAAGTTTACATTTACAAAAATATTATATATAAATAATAATAATAAACACTTCCTTGCACCCTGCGCGAGCGGCGAGTTTATAGAATTTCTTTCAAATAACCAGTGTTTAAACTAAAATAAAAAATATACAAACTAATAAGAAAAACTAAAACACTTTAAAAATATACATACATACATACATACACATGCATATCACGGATACTCTGATTATTGTTCAAAAAATGTAATGTGTTATTTCGCAAGTATAAATTAATACACTTGATAGAGTGTGCCTACCACACCTAAAGTGTGTTTTTCCTAATAAAATAGACTTTTATATGAATCTTCATTTCGTTTACCATCGTTTGGAATTTTCGCTTGTCGTCATCACTTGAATCGTGTACTTTTAAGTAGGTTGTGGGATAAATTAAAATGATTTATGATACCTACTTTTTATCTGATTCTTATGGTATATTATATCTTTTATATTTGAAAACAGAAACAAAAGATATATCATTTTTACCCAGTTGAGTGATAACTTCGAGAGTTGTTTCTTGAAAATGTGCATCGCACGAAACTAGTTGAAGTTATTATATCAAACGTCGTGGATTAATTAAAAAAAGTATATTCTATTATTTTTTTATGATCAGTAGCCATTAAATTAATTTATAGCCTTTATCTTACACCTCGTCAAATTGACATGTTAATACATAATAACGTTATAACTATTCCAAAGATGGACTTCCGTATACCTACTTGTGATTATTTTTTTGTTAGTCTGGTAGCACTACCGTTTATGTCTTGGATCAACAATCGTTTATTGTATTAACATATTTTTTTGACTATGGCTGTGTATTTGATTTGGTCAAGTTTACAACGACTACATATTGACTTTATATTTTGCTTCCTGTTAGGAAGTGTTGGTAGTTTGGTAGGTACCTAAGCAATATTTTCGTTTTATATTAATTTCATAATTGTGTGATGTATGAATGTGTGTGAATTGAATGTTTCCGTGTTTTTATGTACGTAATTCTCGTAAGCAGATTGAGATGGGCCGGACATGTACAGAGAATGCCACCACAGCGAATACCAAAGAAAGTTCTGTGTGGACATCCAGGTGGAAGACGAAAGGTTGGAAGACCGCGGCTGCGATGGGAGGACGAAGTTGGAAGGGATGCTTCCCAACTACTGCAAGTGCCGGGCAGTTGGAAAGTTGCTGCAGAAGATAGGAGAAGCTGGAGGCGAAGACTGACGGAGGCCAAGGCTCGATATGGGCTGTAGCGCCATTGAAGAAGAAGAAGAAGAAGAAGAATTCTCGTAATGAGGGATATTTTTCCATCCTTTCATGACGCGTGGTATTTCCTGTGTGTTGTTTATGGGCAAATATGTTGTCTTTAAAAATAACTGTCGAAAATTATTGAATATTTACAATTTTATTATTTATTTATTTATTTATTATATAAAATACAATTTTCCTTAAATCTAGTAACAAAGAAATTTTTTTTTTAATACAATATAATATATTTAACTTAGGTTACATAATAGTTACCAGATATTTTACTATTGTCATAAACTGCCTCACTAGGTGAAACCTGTTCTGAGACAGTGTATAGATGTCTTATTAGTTTTCAGTTTTGGTTACTAACTATGGGAGTATTTTATGAGTTCAGGTGATTAATTTATTTTTAATATAGTCTCTGCCCTTTTTTTTAATCCAAATTTTAATGTCTCGCTTAAATATTTTCAAGTTACTGTTTTGTCTAAGTGTTAAAGGTAGTTCGTTGTATAATTTGACTCCTAGTTGGTCTAGATGTTTGCGTAGAGTCAAGTTTGTCTATGTTTTTATATATGTATGTACAAGCGTTATTTGCATATAATTGTGATATGTTTAGTATATTAAAGTCATTAAATAATGCGTCGGATGGAGTGCGGATTGGTACCTTGTAGATTATCTTTAAAACGGATTTTTGTAGTTTTATCAAAGGGTCTATTGTAACATGGTAAGCGCCTCCCCATGATATAATTACAATGCAGCTAACTTTCGTCGTTTTACGAAACGTGTGTATAAAATTTAAGGATATTTGATCTCTAATATTGAAGACCCTGGTATAGTTTATTTTTTTAGAAAAACTCTATGTAAACCTTTAATATAATATTACTATGATATTATTTTTCATCTTTAAAATGTGGAATATTTTAACACCCTTTTAATTAACTTCACATGGCTGTCCGTACTGAAATTTGGCGATCGATTTTTAAATAACTTCTCGACCAGTTAGAAATTATATGAAATGAAATACCTACATAATTTATTTTCATTATTTATACAAATCATAAATAACAGCACAAAAATGACTATATTAAAATAAACGTATAGTGGACATAATCATATTTAGAGCTCCCAAACTATCAGAATTTGTTTATTCCCAGTGACAATTCATGTTAAAACTGTTTGTATTCCATACAAAGTAAACAATAATGCTATATTATTATAAAAGTTATACTTAAGGTACCTATTCGAACGAATACTGAAGAGATTTTTACTAAATTCAAAGTTCCAACAATTACAAAAATATATGCAAAAAATCTGCTAATATACAAGCTAAAAAGAGAAGACCAATATACTAGCTCACAACAATATAAACAGACTAGATTAAGTACAACAAATACCTTAAATATACCATATATTAAAACAACTTTTGGACAACGTAGTGTACGATATTTTTCAACATAACTTTTCCATAGTTTACCAACAAATATTAAAAACATCAGTAATGCAAAAGAATTTAAAAAACTATCACTAAGATGGGTTTATGAAATAGATGAAAAAATCTTAAGGAAATACATAATTCTTCCAAATAAAATGTAAATGCACTATTACAAACAACAGAATAGACAATTGAAAAAAAGTGAAACAAATAATTTATTTCCACAATTTTTGGTTGTGTGTGCATGACTCAAAATGAAATATTGTATTTAGAAGGAAAGATGCATACGTTTTGAATGCGTAGCGTATATATGTACATGTACTTATATTATATGTAAATGTATCTATAAATAAACAACGTAATAGACAATAACATAAAACTAGCTCACCTTAGCACAGGCTATGCCTAGTGAGGGGGCTAGTAACAAAGATACAAACAAAAAGATATGGCTTAAACTATGTAAGCACCAGTGAAGTGGTAAATTGATATTTATTGAAATGAGATAACTTATATTTACATTGTATGTTAACTATGTATGAATAAGCTTATATTATCTTAAGATATTTTTCATCTCATATATACCTACTGTATATTTTTGGATAGAAATAAATAAAAATAAATAAATAAATAAATAAATATTACAATGATAACTTATTGCATAAGGCCAGGAGTATTTTTGAGTTTATTTTGATAACGTGAAGAAAACTTTGAAAAGGGTGTCGTATTTTTTTTTGTTTTTGATTAATGTACTTGTTTATTATAAAAATATTGAAGCAAGTATTTTCACAGTTATCATATTTATAACAAAGATTTTTGTAATCAAATACTGCCAGAGCACCGTGAAATTGTATTTAAATAATAACGAAGAATATTTTAAACTTTAATTGACATATTCAAAAAAATATGTTTGGAAATTTTGTTTATATAAGAAATGTGCGTATCGAATCTATGCGGAAGTTTGGGTCCTTTACATTTCTGCAAGGTCCCAGAACTTAATCGATATTCCTTATAACAAACAATAAATCAAAAATTCTTTTGTATTTCTAAATCTGCATGACCTATGATACTCCGAAGCAAAACATTATGAAACTTGGTGGAATGCAGAGGTTAACCGAGGTGTGCAAGAAAAATGAATGAATAACGTCAATCAAACAATAAATATACCAACTGAGTAGATATTCATACAATTATGTATATACGAAGGTCTTATATCTGTGTAAGGTGTGAGAATCAAATATTGTTGAATTATGACTATTGAAGCGGTACACCATAATTGAGATAATTTTTAATTATTGTTGCATACTACTCTGTGCCTTGAGATTATCTCTCATTCCATGCTTGATCTTAGTCAAGGCTTCGAATAGATGTAATTAATCGAGGCTTCACCGCTGTGTTTGTAACAGGTTAGATGAGCTTCGATTGTAATGAGGACACCTGTGAATTCCGTTAATTTATGATATTCGCCGGGTTCTTGATGGCTTCAATCGACAATATTGACAAAGAAATATGTGTACAAAATTTTGTTGCCTAAATAAAATGTTCTTTTCTTGTATCAATCTATATTAAACATTTGCATTTCCGACTTTATGAACTCGAATAAAAGATTACGAAATAATATTTTTATTCCATTTTTCACGTCTCGTTATTCATTTCATTTTTTCTCGTTTTTCTTTAGCCATTATTTTTTGTTTTCTGTCTTTTTTTGGAATTTTCGTCTGCAATTTT
Source organism: Molanna angustata (assembly GCA_963576475.1). Taxonomy (NCBI): domain Eukaryota; kingdom Metazoa; phylum Arthropoda; class Insecta; order Trichoptera; family Molannidae; genus Molanna; species Molanna angustata. The sequence continues at coordinate 6,660,517 of OY754973.1, forward strand.
CCAACGTAGTATATTTTCATTCCTCGTGGCTGCAGATAGAAAGGAGTGGAGGAAGAGAGTGCAAGACCATAAGAAGAAGCTTACATATATCTAAACTCATTTCTTAATTACTCGCTGATTATGTTGAATAGGGTGATTAAAACTAGTACCCAAAGGCCATCTCTGCGATTTTTGGCGTTTATTTTCCATCTGGTCGATGACACAGCATTTTATTTGGTATTTGGAGTTATTCAAGTGAAGCATTCCTCCTATCCAACACCTAATATATAATTACTGAATTATTCGTACCGATAATTTATACACGAGCAGAAACTATAATTGAATCATTGATTTTGTATGTTATTTAGATAGTAAGAGAGGTTATTGAGTTCCATCTGAAGAGATGTGGAAGCTGTGTATAACGGTTCTTACTAAATATTTTTTGCCGAAGTTATCCAACGAGTTTCAATAAAACTCGTTTTTATTTTCATACAACGCATGCACTGCATTCCCCACGCAGTACTGTAATACTTTTTTAATAATTTCTTCTAGACTATGTGTCTAGTATTGGCAAGCATATCGTACTATAATATATTTTCTCTATGGACTAAAACAGAATTCTATTAAAAATTGATTAACTCCAAGTAAGTGCCATTTGACATTATTAACCATTTTTTACGCTAGAAATGGTTTATGTTATTATAGTCGGGGCTAAGCTGGTGTACGACAGATAAATTAAAAAATAAAAATGTTTTAAAGTAATAATAAAATGTAACACATAAAAAATTAAATTAAATTATATTAAGGCCCTTGTTTACACGTATGAATGTACACAAATATGCACACTAATTTACCTTCTAATATATGAAACACGAACAAATATTGTATATCACGAAATCTGTGATAATATACAATATTTTTTCGTGAAGAAAAGAAAAAAATATAGTTTTTTTTAATAGCAAGAATAGTTATTAAAAAATTTAAAGTAAAAAACTCGGTTGGTAGATTATCATATTCTCTTTCGATTGAAGTCAAAATCTACCTCATATGACTAGTTGTTTTTTTAGTTATTTACAATAAAAAAAGTAAAAAATTATTTATTAGAACTAATTTTACAAGAAAAGTATTTAACGTATTCAAATTTCAAAAAAACTCACGCATTAGAATAAGTATGTAAAACAAAACACATTAGAATCAATGACTTATTATATTTATATAATAATAATAATAAATTTGGATGATTTATATGGCGCCGTTTTCGTGAATATCTCACCTCAAGGGCGCTTATATATCATTGATAACATTGACTTATTATATTTATATATCATTGATTAGAACAAGTATGTATTACAAACAAAAGAAGATAAATAATATTGGATAAAATATCTAATTTACATAGTATGACAAAAAAGAAAATATTCCAATATACACAGGAAGCACACAATATCTTAAAAGATTTTTTTCTTTGTGTATTCAATACCTATTCAAAACATGAATGTCAAAATAGGAAAATGTAGAGGTCATTCCTTTTTCCTACCTTGAATAAGTAAACAGCTTGATGGTATGTATATATGTACGTATGTATGTATGAAGATTAAGTATCAAACTATTGAGAGTCCTTCGTAGATATTGTGTATACTATCTGAGATAGATCCCAGAAAGACTACACCTATGGCCCTCCATCTCAACAACCAGCAGGCAAATAGGACACTAAATGTGTCCCTTAAAGGCGAAAGAATCCCAAATGTAGCCTGCCCACGATATCTTGGAGTAAAGCTGGACAGGTCCTTAACTTACAAACACCACCTCGAATCTGCAAGAAATAAAATAAAATCCCGGAATAATATAATTTCACAACTAGCCGGAACGTCCTGGGGTTGTGCAGCGCAGACGCTGAAAACATCAGCTATGGCTTTAGTGTACAGCACTGCTGAATACTGCTCCCCGGCTTGGGCCAGAAGCTCGCACTGCAACAAGATAGACACAGAGCTCAACAAGGCTATGAGGACGATCACCGGAACGGTGAGGCCTACCCCCCTCCCCTGGCTTCCAGTTCTGTCTAACATAGCCCCCCCTGAGCTTCGCAGATCCATGGCAACTGTTAACTTGATGGACAAGATAAAAAATAACCCATCACTACCAGCTCATCAAGACATCTTCCAACATCCCGCCAGACGACTGAAGTCCAGAAGACCAATATGGACCATGGAAGATGTTAATTACAATATAAAAAGTGCATGGAAACAGAGATGGACAAATGCCACAACAAGTCCCTAATTGCGGATCCCACAGTGCAAGTCCCTGGCTTCAATCTGCCTAGAAGACTTTGGGTTCAACTCAACAGAATCCGCACAGGCCAGGGGTGCTGTAACTACCTTCTCTGGAAGTGTGGGAAAAGAACCTCTCCCAATTGCGAATGCGGAGCGGAGACTCAGACGGTGGCACATTTGGTGGGGGAGTGCACCTTACACGGATTCGAGGGAGAGATGGAGGACATCCACAGACTCGTCCCAACGGCGGTCGACTGGCTATTGACAGCAGAGTTTCGACTTTGAGCCAAGCAGATGCCGATGCCATACGCAAAGTAAAAGTAAGTATTGTGTATACTGCCATACAAATTGTATGGAACGACGTCGTCACTTAATTTAATTTTTAGGAAAATTGTTAAAAAAAGTGGGAGATGTTTGTAATTTTTATAGAAAATTAAATTTTCTAGTCGGTATATACTTTTATTTATAAAATAATGGAAATATAGGCAGTTAAACGTATAAACATTTTGTATCAATTACAAAAAGTTTGAGATATGGAACTTTTTCATAAAAATACATTTGAGATATTGTCCAATGTCCAATAAAAAATATAGTTACTTTTTGGAGACAATAATTTATTTGGAAATTAGTTACACTCGTACGTTGTTATAACAAATCTAACTATATTTTCTTTACAACGTCGAATCGCACAAATGTGTTATTTATATACATTTTAAGAAATCTTCGACATAAAACGATACTGACCCGAGGTCATCTATTGACGCTAATGGCCAGTTGATCGCGGACCTTTTAAGTTACTTTTAATGTACGAGTGAAATTATTATTACTTTGTTTAATAGACTCTATAGGCAAATCCAACATTTTGCCATTAGTTAAATGGCCCGTAGCCAAATTGAATGACGCTGATTGGTGCATAGCATCTGGTGTTTTTATTTATAGTTATCGTTTTTATTTAGATTTAATCATAATTTGAAGTATCAAAAAATAATAGATAATTGGTATTACAGTTAGCCAGCGACATCGGTTATTTTTCTCTCCACTACTGTTTTTTGGAGAGTCATATATTATTTTTACATTTTTTACATCTATTTCTGAAGGGTATCATGTTGAAAGTAAATACTATGAGTTTCGTCATGATATTGCCCCCAAGTCAAATTGAAAACGCTGTTCGTTTTCGCCAAGCGCTAATTTTTTTTGTATGGGATTTGACGTTTGTTGTTTGTTATTGTAGAAAAAATTTCTACAACAAACGTCAAATCCCATACAAAAAAAATTAGCGCTTGGCGAAAACGAACAGCGTTTTCAATTTGACTTGGGGGCAATGTCTCTGTACATCCAAATGTGTCTTCTTCTTCTTTTGCCGCTCGTAACGAAACTTGGCGACCATCACACCAAACTCATCCCGATCTTCATCATCGTCATCATTAATGCCTGTTGCGACCCTTGGCCTCCTCCAGATTTCCACGCTATCTCCCTCTATCCTGGCATGCACCCCTACACGCCATCCAGCCATCGGAGCTTGGGTCTACCAACGCTTCGTCTACCTTGGGGCTTTGTGTGCAGGATTCTTTTTGCCACTATTTCATCGCCCATTCTTTCATCCCGATCTTGCGCCAACCTAATTAGTGACGCCGCATCCTGAATCCCGAACCACTGACAGCAATTTTTAAGCCACCATATTCTTTTACGACCCATACTCTGTCTTCCATCTATCTTTCCCTCCAAGGAGGGAAAGATAGGAGTTGTAAATAGCCATATTTATCGCCACTGAATATGTGACTAGCAACTCTCTCTCTTTTTCCATCATATTTAAAACTATTTCATTGGATACTTTATCGACCAAATAATGTGACCAAAAGTAAAAGTTGATATAATATGATGTGTAGAATTCATTATCTTAGAGCTGATTAGTTCATAGACATGATTTTATGTGTCTAAACATTAAATTAGCTTCCACGATTTAGGTGATTGAGTTTTTAAGTTTTTGTTTATCTAATTTACACAATCATAATGCTTGAATAGTTGAAGCTCTGATCCCTCTTCCCTCTTGTTTTAATTCATTTCTCTTTCTTACCCTTGCCCCATTTTCCTTCCTACCACTATCTCTGCCCCTTTCTTATCCCTTCCCACCCCCTCTATGCATAATTTTTTTTTTTCATATTTTGTGTTGTTTTTTACAGTTTTTTATATACATATATTTTAATTAGGTTGACTGGAAGACGTTAATTTATTAACAAGTCCGCCTTTTTGCTATTATAATGTTTTCTTTTGTATATGATGTTTTGTTTGAATTTTATTTTAGCTAATAAAGATTTATTATTATAATTATGTACTTTATAAAAACGCATTTAGGGGTTGTCAACATTTAAAGAAAGAAATATGTAGGTACATACATTAACTGTGTAGTGAAGAGTTTAATGTTGGTTACAATCAAATAATTTCTGTAGTCAAATAAGTGTAGACTGCAATGTTAGTAACTGTAGAGCTCGCCAAGCGAAAGAATATGGGTGACGTCACCAATCAATTTTAGTGAAGAGATATACTCTGATTTGAATCAACCAATAAAGTCAGTTGACTTTCGACGTAGCGTAGTGTATTGCGTGTCACTTTTGTCTTGATCTTTGACACCATACATTTGCAACCGTGTTGTTTAAAACTGTCGACTATATTCTCTCACTTGTTGAGCTCCATTAGTCAACGTACACGCTCTCAATAAACATAATTCATATTGTAAACTTTCATTGTATTATATTTAGCATAAATAAAGGTAGTATGTATGTATATTAGCATAATACCGCAAAGTATAGACAAGCTAAATGAAGATTTTCTGCTTCGTTTAGCTTCAGCCACTTCTCATGCAATACTGGAATTAATAATTGTTTTTACTTTGTACAGTCACCTTATGTATGTTAAGCCAAACGAGACCTCACAACGCCTTATGAATAAGCGGTTGATTCAAAACAACTTTGTTCGTAAGCGTTGTTGATTACCGATTACTGTTTGCAAAATGACGTCGGTAATTATAAAATATATTGTTTGGTTTTGTTTCCTGAGTGAACACTGAAGATGTGAATGAATTTTTTTATGTGAATGGGCTCAACATACATATATATATAGAATTACTATACAATGCACAGGACTCCCTTTTACACGGTTTCAAAATATATAATTTTTCAATTTGAATGTCCGACGTGTCACCAATATGTATCAATGCCTGTTCTTCTTATTTATGAAATTTTACGGCTTGGTTGCCTTTTACGCATACATAATAAAACAATATTAAAACATGACAAATATATACAAAAAGACAAGAAGCAAAATAAGAAATACAGATACCTATAAAATCATTAAAAATGATTTATATGAAGAATAATACAATTTTTTTACAGGAACAAAATCTTAAGTAGGTACAAAGATACTACCAAACAATTCAAATTCACTCAAAAAAAACTAAAAATGCAAATAATAGCATGTTAAACATGACAAATACAACTAAGCAATAAGATCATAAGAAATGAAAATAGCATAATATTATATATGAAATATAAACAAAAAGTGCAATAAAAAAGAGTCAGAAATCAATTAGAAATAGAGCCACGAAATAAAACAGCAAATAAGATGCTTAAAAAAATACATATAAACCTATTTATATATAGATACATAGAAAGATGCCAAAACAGATTATATAGGTATATAAAAAATATAATAAATGAATACTATTTAGTAACCATGTAAAAATGAAGATCACAAGAGAAAAGAGGAATAATTTTTCTTCATCTTCAGCCTATTTCCGTCCATTCCTGAACGAAGATATCCTCCATTTGACTCCCCATCGTCCTGTTCTGTGCATTTTGCATCGAGGGATTTGCCAGCATATCGTTGTATATCATCCCTCCACCTCAGCTGTGGTCACTTCACACCTCTCTTTGTCGTACGAGGTTTCCAAGTCAGCACACTCTTTGTCCACTTGTTTTACGAGCTTCTGGCTACGTGTCCCTCCGATTACCGCCTCAGAGTCTCCACACGGTGGAATGTATCAGTTACTTTTGATCTTTCGCTCATCGTATCATCATTGTCATTGCCTGTTAACATGTATAATTTACACTACTTTCAAGAAATGTGGCAATAGAATGTTTCATCAGGAAAACAGCTTCCAATGAGATCATCTGGATCACAAGGTACCAACTCTTTAAAAGAATCAATATAATTGCAAATTAAATTTTGAAGTGTAACAAATTGCCCTCTGACATACGTGGAGCTCAGAGCATTGACACTTTCGGTATATTACTTAATACTGATTTGTTTCAAAGAGCTAAAATTAACGTATAGCGCCCTTGGAGTGATCTTGTATCACCAAACGGCGTTATATAAATAAATGGCGTTATTATAATTATTACTCTCTTCCTGTTTATTTAGCAATATCTTAATTTATCGTGGCTACCAAAAAATCCAATAACTAGAATTCGTTTTTTCTTATTCCATTTGGCACTCACTCTTTTGAGAGTGGGTTGCCAAATATTATAAAATAGTTTAGCCATGAGTAAGTTATAGGTACTATTGAGGTACCTACTGTTAATTTTACACACTACTTTTTTGTACCTATTAACTGATCGGTAAGTATACAGAAATGTGCTATAATATCTAATAACAATTTGACGATTTTTTAAGCTTATTTTATACTAGATCTATTTATTTTAATTTCTTTTACTGATTTTTATTCAATGAAACCCAATCACCATTTTTCATTATTTAAGTATATTTTTACGCGGTTTTTTACATTTACGTATTCACCGTGTACATAGAGATTCCGGTGTATATCAAGTGAAGTAAGTACTTCATTTACTTGCTCTCTCCTCAAATTAAAATGTATTTATGAAAGAAAATTGTGTGTTTGTGGGTATATTTTACAATGCAGGTGAAAAATTTATTATTTATGACGTTTTATGTGCTTTTTAGAGACGTTTTAAAATGTGTCGAAAGTTGGATTTCTACATGAGTTAGATCGTGGCTATATACTTATTTCAATAATTCTTATAAAATGACGTAGCTTAAGCTCAATTTTAATTGAGTAGTTACGTAACTTTGTGTTCGTCGGCCGTTCCGTTGTGGCTTAGTTGGATAGGTATCTGCTGATCCAAAGATCCCGGGTCGATTCCCGGTGGAGACACAGTATTTAATTGTGTTTTCAGTCTGGATCTGTGAGTACCCAGAGTGTGGAAATTTGTTATTGGTTGCGTGTTAAATGAATATTTATCGTAGTATCTGTTAGTTACCCCAAAAGTTCACCAATTATGCCTTCTTATTGAGTTCCATATCAATGTAATTTTTGAAAGTTTTATATATTTGAATAGTGTGTAACAATTCACCTGAAAATAAGGAATTATACAATGCACTCAATAAAGTAACGAAGAAACCTTTTTTGTAACGCCATCTATTGAGAAATTAGTTTATTTGTAAACAATGAAAGCAACAGTCCTTATAAATGAGGTGACGGTGTCTCGCACAGATGTCACTCCTGAACTGCGCTTGACTCCCGACAGGGGAAAAAATCCAATGTTCCGTATATGCATTTAAAAAAATTTCCATTTATTTACTTGGTTTGTCATTCGGTATCATATTATCATATAGATATCAACGTTTTATTATAATTTTTAAATATTACAAATACATCTATTTGTATTTATAAGTTTTCTGTATTTGACACATGCTGAATGCTGATATCACGCTGAGATATGTCGTGATTTTTATTACGATAGCGAAAATGTATTTTTAAACATTTATTAAAAATCAATATTTGATTTTATGACAATTCTTTGTATAGCGATTGTCACAAAATTAACGAGGGACTTATTCAAAATTTTATATTTTCATTCATTCGTACCATCACGGCATATCCCACAATGTGGGGTTATATTTTCAAAAGGTGTATATTCGATATAGTGGTGAATATATGTAATGATGATTCGAGATATGAATAAATAGTATATTTCCAACAGTATAAATATTACAAGGGAACAAAATTCAATTTAGTTTATACCTAATTACCATTTTACAATTATAATTATTTTGTTTTTTTTTCCACACATTTGGAAATTTTACTGCCTCTCAAGACATAGTCTGTTCTTAGGCAGTACTAGTTTAGAATTGATATGGCTAGTCTGCGATCTTATGATTTGTTTTATTATCTTTTTTACATATTCCATTCACTTAGAACATCGACAACCAGGATGAAAATCTCTAAAAACCTCTATCTCAAAAAATCTAAGAGTATACCGAGCCTTCTCTTCCAATCTGCTTCAGCCAACGAGTAACGAGGTCTTTGAAATTTTTCCCATCATGTCTCACATAAAATGTTCTACTCCGAGTAAATTCATCCCAACATGTAAGTCCTCTATGGCATAAGGCCACTACGCTATACAAAATGTTTATTTCTAGTTCCCGCGTCTTGACTTAAAACTGTGGATATTTTAGGAGAAATAAATTCACAAAATCGCCAGTTAGTGCACGTGCAGAAAACAATATATTTTTATTGTATTTTTATAATCTGTCTGGCGCCGATTTAATTCGTACCTTAATCCGCTACCAAGTTGGTTATTATCAAAATATACACATCTACATTATAAAACATACCTTTTCTTTATAAAAGATACACGTACATATTATTAAGCTGTTGTTTCATTTAATAATTCTACATTATGTGGTTATTATGTATAATTGATTCAGCCCGTGTAGCATAGACGTACCATTATTTAGGATTTAATCGATGATTGCGTATACTAAACAAAAATATACCTGCATTTTTTGTAAACATATATTGTGACTAAACTAGCCACCATATTGTTTAATTGAAATGTAACAATCTAATTGTTGTTTTTAATCATAGATATACCTAAACTATAGGTATAGGTTGACTTTTAATTATAATAAATTACCCCCTAATACACGTGAAGCTCAGTGTATTGACACTTCGAGTAAATAACCCAAGACTTCTTCTCAAGAAGATTTCAATGCCATAGAAATCTTCTTCTTGTATCATTACACAGACCTTGTATCATCAAGCGGCACTAAATAAAGTTATAAAAATATCTATCATATAAAATAATAAAATTATAAAATTATCTGTAATATACTTTAGTTTTATTGTGTGTACTTACATATATAAATTAAAATATTATGTTCGAGGTTTTATTTTTTACTTTTTATTTTATTGATTTCAAGTTTATTTATATTATGATTAAAAACTAAAAAAGACCCCCACACAGCAGACTCTGGTACAAGGGGTCATAACAATACAATTTAAAACAATAAATTAAATAAACAATAATTAGGACACGGCACTTATACACATAATATTATCCACAAGTTAATAATAAGGCTTTTTAAAATCTTATACCTACTTGTTTTGGATAGAAACTAAATAGTATGTTTTATTATAATATTTTGATTTATGAGCGTTAGTAAAAAAATAAATAAAATGCTGGTAAAACTTTGGTTTTATAATACTAATTTTGAGTTACTTAAAATACTCAATTAGGTTATGTCTGTGATTGAAAAGCTTGTAACTATTAGTGTATAGTGTATGTCTTTGATCAATTGAAAAAAAAAGTATTTTTTTTTACTCAAAGTACTCAATTAGGTTATGTCTGAGATTGAAAAGCTTGTGACTATTAGTGTATATGTCTTTAATCAACTGAAAAGATGTATTTTTTTAATCAAAGTACTCAATTAGGTTATGTATGTGATTGAAAAGCTTGTGACTATTAGTGTATATGTCTTTGATCAATCGAAAAAATGTCTTTATATTTTGTATTTTGCAACATAATGTTTGTATTAAGTTATTTTTTAAAAATTAATACGTAATGGTTTTTCTAATTGCTTATAATACAAAAAATAATCAAGTTTAATTTTTAATTGTTTCAGGTGTTCGAAAATAGTCTCCGTCATGTATTTCAAAGAGTACAGCGGTGGTAGCTTGGGTACAGTCATTTGATACTGGAAGAGTATCAATACATAGCCATGGTTCCAACCATGGCTAGTCAGCTGGGTCCCCATGGCTTGAACCAGCAACAGCTTCTCGTTCAGCAGAACTTGGGTCCAACCCAGGATCCAGTGCATGCTAGGCACGCCTCCAGAGATTCTGGTAACTTCACCAACACCAAGGGTCTCCTTAACGCTCCTGGACAGAACAACTGCTTCTTGAACAGCGCCGTACAGGTAGGATTTTGTAATTTTTGGTTAAACAATACTTTTCTTATTTTGATTTTTGCCCAATCTTATGAAGATATGTCAAATATTATTAAAAAAATAATGATGAAAAAATGGATTCAGTTTAAAAATCAACAATATAGATTTATTTAACGTAAACTTCGTTATTTAACCTTATTGTTTTATTGCTCCAATAACTAATGGGCATATTTTTTATCACATCAATAAATAAATGAATATTGGATGGTTAGAACCTCGAACTAGTAGACTCATTTAATTCACCTTCTTAAGAGGGCATTTTCATTTCAACACAAAAGTAATAAATTAGTTTTTAATATCTACATTTATGTTTATTAACAATTTATTTACTTTATATACCTACTTGTGCACAAATACATGTTTATTGCCATTAGGCAATTTACTTATTGAAATTATTAACAACATTTGTATCTATGCCGTATTGTGTTTGCGATGCTCTTTGAGTAACACATAAAAATATTTTATTTGCTCTGGGAAGCATATGATACGTAGTTAACTAGTCTCTTTCTACATATGGTTCTGAAATAAAAATCGCGTCAGAGATTGGATTTATGACAGGTAGGTACTCTGGCGGACATTCGGACCTGCCCCCCTAGACAACGTGTCATTTAGCTCAAGAAAAGATAACTCAATGTATGAAAGTGACAGTTGCCAGTGACGTGACTTTGTGGAGTGACTTGGTAATGAGGAGTATAGCGTTGGCCACAACCCACTCGTTTTCAATATTTTCAATGTTGCATGTTCAAATTGGAAATAACTTTGTAGCTATGAAGTTTGATTGTATAGTCCAAAAAGAACCTATGTATTCATTAAAAAATCATCATGGGTTATCTATAAAGTATCTTCTAGATCAGGCGGAGAGGGGTTTTGAACAATCAAATGCGAATTTCACTGGAATAATTCTGTATTATTTTGAAAATGAATCGATTTCTCAAGACTGATTCAATACTTTAATATTGAAAAATTGTAAGTACCTACCTATTTATGAATAAAGAATAAATAAATCTTTGTACCGGAGAAATGCTTTTCCACAATCGTCCATTAATTACAATCAACATTTTTACTCCTCACTAACACAAGGTGATATAGTGGGGAGTTATGATTTCGCAATTTTTAAGGGTATTTTTTTTTTGTAGATTATCAACTAGTGTCATGCTGAGATTGTATTCTGAAAGTTTCATCACAATGTATCTGTGTGTGTGTGCTATGTGCTGTGTGCAGTGTGCTATGTACGGCGTGTTCATTTTTACTTTATCGATTATAGACTAAAGTACTCACTCGATTCTATTCAAATTTTGTAAATTTGTATATCTAATACATACTCGATTAGATCCCATTAGATTTTGAACGATATATGAATAGTGCTTCTCAATTTTTTTAACTGTCAAATATTTCAATGTGACCCCAAGCTCAGGAAAATTAAAATTTGAAATTTTTATTTTCAAATTCGTAAAAAGGCACATCACTTTCATAAAATGGCATTGAAGAGTTATCAAGTTTTCGTAATAATATATTTAAATAAAAAATAATTTGACAAACTCATTTCATGAAAATGCTGAAAATTTTCTATACAAAATTTGAATACTTTATATGTAGAATGGCTTGTTAGTGAGGAGTTTAGCGTTGGCCACAACCCACTCGTTTTTTTTTTGTAGTGTCTACAATAATATCGACATTTGCCTCTAACTTCACAATAACCCAACGTCAATAATGATATTATTGGTTCCTAATTTATATGACTCTGTTAATGTAATCAGCGGGTATCTATGCTCCAAGACGCCTGCTGATAGCGCCATTCTTAACCGAAGACTTATAATATACCTACATGGTTAACAGAGATTTATTTAATATAATTAATATCATTGAATTCCAGCACAAATATATTCATAATATATGCGTTTTTTCTCATTTATTCAAATTGCCTAATTCGGTGTTTCTCAAAGTATTTAAAGCTTCTCTATAGCAGTGTGAATTACCATAACGCGATGTTATTTTATTTACTCCTCACTAACCCAAAGGAATATAGTGGGGAGCTATGATTTCGCATTTTTTAAGGCTGTTTTTTTATTGCAGATTATCAACTAGTATCATGCTGAGATTGTATTCTGAAAGTTTCATCACAATGTATCTATGTGTATGTTTGTTCTATGTATGTGCTGTGTGCTATGTACGGCGGCATGTTTATTTTACTTTATCGACTATGGACTAAACTACTCATTCGATTCTTTTCAAATTTTGCAAATCTGTATATCTAATACTCACTAAGACCTCATTAGATTTTGAAGGATATCTAAATAGTGCTTCTCAATTATTTTAAACGTCAAATATTTTAAAGTGACCCCAAGATCAGGAAACTTAAAATTTGAAATTTTTATTTTCAAATTGGTAAAAAGACGCACCACTTTCATAAAATGGCAGTGAATAATTATATAGTTTTCATAGTAAAATATTTTAATTACTCATTTTATGAAAATGCTGAAAATTTTCCATACAAAAATTGAATACTTTATGGAGTGACTTGTTAGTGAGCAGTTTAGCGTTGGCCACAACCCACTCATTTGATTATGAATATGTCCGTGAAGCAAGTGCAAATAATTAAACTAAACTAAGTGCTTGTGTCATAAGTGAACGAAACATTTTTAGGCAGCATCCAGCACATTGACCGCGCTGCTGTATTTTAGGCAGCATCCAGCACATTGACCGCGCTGCTGTATTTTAGGCAGCATCCAGCACATTGACCGCGCTGCTGTATTTTAGGCAGCATCCAGCACATTGACCGCGCTGCTGTATTTTAGGCAGCATCCAGCACATTGACCGCGCTGCTGTATTTTAGGCAGCATCCAGCACATTGACCGCGCTGCTGTATTTTAGGCAGCATCCAGCACATGACCGCGCTGCTGTATTTTAGGCAGCATCCAGCACATTGACCGCGCTGCTGTATTTTAGGCAGCATCCAGCACATGACCGCGCTGCTGTATTTTAGGCAGCATCCAGCACATTGACCGCGCTGCTGTATTTTAGGCAGCATCCAGCACATTGACCGCGCTGCTGTATTTTAGGCAGCATCCAGCACATGACCGCGCTGCTGTATTTTAGGCAGCATCCAGCACATTGACCGCGCTGTTGTATTTTTGACACGTTTGATTTTTAACTCACTAGTCAATGGATAGACAATACTTCCGAAACATGTCACTCACAAACAAATGTTTTGTTTTATTACTTGAATGTTTTCTTTTTAGATTAATTCAACGAAGTATTTGTTATATACTGTAAGTATATTATTTGATTTAAACAACGTGAAAAAAGTCGAATGCACTGAATTAAATAAGTTTGAGAATTGTTGCTCTAAACATTGGTTCTACTTGTTTTTTAATCTTTAATAGTGGGGTTAAAAATACTAAGACGACGTTGAGTTTCTAGGTCATTATTAAGAAAGTGGGTTGTTTAAGAAAAATAACAATAATATTATGTGATAAAAATTACTCAATGTTGTTTTTATCTTCATAAAAATATAATCATGCTGAAAATCAGCTGCTGGGAGACATGTCTTCCTGCAACATAGCTGAGCATGGTCCTTTTGAGTCGGAAAGGTTGTTTTTCTTTTCATTTGTTGATATATGTCTATGTATTTGTATGTAAACTTCTTTTCGTCTCAATAAATGTTTATTTTTTTATTATTTATTTATTTATTTATTTATTTATTTATTTATTTATTTATTTATTTATTTATTTATTTATTTATTTATTTATTTATTTATTTATTTATTTATTTATTTATTTATTTATTTATTTATTTATTTATTTATTTATTTATTTATTTATTTATTTATTTATTTATTTATTTATTTATTTATTTATTTATTTATTTATTTATTTATTTATTTATTTATTTATTTATTTATTTATTTATTTATTTATTTATTTATTTATTTACTATCGATTTATTGTACCTACCTTGAGATATAAATCATTTAATTTTTTGCGTAAAAGACAAATTAAAACAGTGAGACGTAAACATAATATAACTAAAACATTTGTACTATTATGATGTTATTAAGATAAAGAATTAAAACACTTGTTTTTCTTACGATAATATTACAAAAACATGTGTCATCATATAATTTTACCAATAAGTATCTGTATACAAATTTAATTTTAAAAAAATAATGTACCTACTTAAGAGTTAAATTTTTATTTTTTAAAAAATAATATGTCCTTGTTAAACATCTTCCTACGTTCCCTAAAATAAGCATAAATGCTTGTGCTATAGGTGAACGAAATCTTTCGAGGCAGGATTCGAGCTCGCGATCACTGGATTATTAGCCCAGTGCGATAACCGCTCTGCCATCTATTTGAAATTATATTTGAAGTTTTAAAGTAAAATATGTTTCTGTGTCTACTTTCTTACTATGTGTATAATTATCGTTGTGTAGGTCCTAGAATATGAAAAAAAATATCAGTAGCCCAAAACGTTATTGTAACCTCAGGCTTAATTAGATAGAGCTTTATGGTTTATTGAACATCATTGAATAGTTTATTTTTAGTTTAAATGGTACCAGTTATCCCATTTTATTGTATTGTATACATATTACAATTTCTCGTTCATTTACTTTCTAAAAAGTTAAATAACGATATCATATAAACGTGATCTTTGTCATATTTTCATGAAACCTTCGGTCATAATGTTCATAGTACATACCTACAATTTATTATATTATATTTTTACGACAGACCTTTTTATACAAACTCGTTTAATAGACTGGTCTAATTTAGGTTGCATCAATCTTCTATTAAAATTCCTTAACCGAAACACACGTGGTAGGCCCCACATGGGCTCCTCACCGCGCAGCACGTGCATTATTAAAAACACGTATGTACAAAAAGAGCGACGTCATACCTGGTCCGTTTTTGATGCTGCGATAAAAAGATTTGTCCATTTTTGTTCGCGTGTACGATGCTGGCTTTGTGGTGTTTAATTATGTATCTGGTTCAGAAAATGAGATCGTACGTGAAACAAAATAATGTATTGATTACTTTTCGGAAGGTAAAAATCCAATCATCGAATTCATGGTTCGTGTATGTTGAAAATAGATGCTTCTCCGATTGTTTGACGAGTTATGGCAGTCTGATGGTATTAAGTAAAAAAGATAATTTTGTCACACAGAGTTAATTTCTTAAAACTGATACATATTTGCACACTCGCTTTTGAATTCAATTAATAATATTACGTTACACGTTTGTAAAGAATTGAATTTGACAAACTCATAGATCAATACATTTTTATCAATATAACTAATATTTAATCAATAAATTAAAATAATATCTTTTTTGTTTACACCACTTTTGAGTATTTAATGTTAACATTAAATACTCCAAAGTGGTGTAAACAAAAAAGATATTATTTTAATTTATTAGTTAAAATGAACCACAAAGTAATAGCTGCAAAGTATCAAGATAATATTTAATCAATTTAAAATCTATGTGGTATATGTTGATGCGCTAAAATTTATGGTTACACCTACATCATTTACCTATTTATAATTTGATTAAATTCTCAAGATTTTTAAATGAATGTTACTTTTACTTGACTTACATTCAAAAGCAAATACATGTTTATTTTATTATGTACATGGGTACATTATCTGAATTAAAAATTTGATAAATTTATCACAGAGAACACCCGATGGCAAATCGCTGGCCTGTATTTTCATAACGATGTGAAAACGAAGATTTAGTTAGAAAGAGTATGGTTGAAAAAAAGGTCCATAAATAAAGATGTGAGATGTGACGAATATAAAATATTCAGACGGAATATTGGCAATTAGCAGACATTTTTCGATAAAACATATTGTTAACCCTACAAGAATCATTGGAGACACGGCGACATAATGGTGTATATTTTCATTTGTTATTTTTTATTATAATGCTACGCCATCTATCGATCTAATCCAAATTTATTAACCCTACAATCTTTTATTATGATTTATCGTCTAACGAATTATTCGAAGAATTCATATCGTTGTTGGCTTTTATTGCATAACAGTGATCAATGAAATATTATAAGTTATCTCATTATTGCGTCTAGAGCTTTGTAATTGGGAGAAATTTGATTATAATCTATTTATATATTATACTTTCTCTCGTTCGGCATCACCCAATATCTCGAAGGTTTATGTCCCATACTTAGAATCTTCACCGCCTTTTTTGATATTGAATGGTGGATGTAACTCCGTTAATTTGATTAAATCTAAATACGTATATCAAACGTATATCTACTTGAAAATGTGCTTAGCACGTAACCGGTTGTAGGTTGTAGTCATAATAAATAGTGGGATTGATTTCAAACAAGTTTTTTATTTTTATTTATTAAAAATATTAATTAATGTAAGTATATCAGCAAATGACACAGGTGTTGATTTTTGAAAAAAAATTGTATAACTATATTTGTTTTCAATAATAGGTTTAGAAATATTTTCAAAATTATCTATTTATTTCACTTTCAAAATGACGAAATTCCATATTTATTTATTTATCTATCTATCTATCTATCATTTACTTATATATTTATATTTTTTTATTTTTATTTTGTTTATCTTTTTTTATTATTATTATCTATGGTGAAAAACATGTAACGAGACACCCACGAAACTTACTTCTGTCGAAATTATGCTTGTCTAGGGTGGAAACATTGGTTATTTTGAAAAAAAGTGTCATTCATAGGTGTAAGAATTTATCGGCAACGCACGAGCAAAAGATGGTTAGATATATTTTTTTCAAATCGTACGGTTATTTAATTTGTAACATCAACGGAATCGAAATAAGTTATAATAATAATATTCGATTCCCGGTGGAGACACAGTTTTCAATTGCGTTTTTAGTCTGGATCTGTGAGACGATAAATATAAGTCTCCATAATGTGGCAACATGTTATTGGGTACATGTTAAATCAATATTTGAGATAGTACCTGTTAGTTACAAATAAGTTCCCAATATCTTTTTCTGGTTCCACAATCTTTGATTTATATTTTTCTTTTCATAATTATTTTTTATATTTATTGTTATACGATCTATCCAACGATCAAAACAAAATCACGGATCGATGAACTTAATTGTGGGTATATTTACCTTTTTTGATCCCGGTTTTAATACATCCAGGATTATTCTTTTATTTTTCGTTTCATCTCCCTACAATCATCCAGAAACCAGTTTCAAAACCAAAAGGCGAGGATCAGATTAATTGGTTGGGTAGCTCTAATTTAAAGCGAAGTTGATAGGTTCATTTTTTTATTATTTCGTGAAGTACAACTACCTGCACAGGTGTTAATAATAATATATATCTTTCATTTTCAACTTCATCGGTATGTTGTGGATCTTTGTGCTATTATGTCAGCCACTTATTGACTATTGACGAGAAAAAATCTAATTACGGACTTAATGAAGTCGAAATGATCATAATACCTTCGAGTATTAAAATAATTTGGTAACAATTTCAATGTAGTGATCAATTTTACTTAGCGTCTGTATGATTTTGATTGATCGTCTGAAAATTATGTAATATTTGTAATGTTGCTAATGAATCTTCAATATTATCAAGTTTAATGTTGTTTCATTCGTAGAGTGTAAATTCACGATGAATATTATTAGAAATGTAGTTAATGCAGACAGTTATAATCCAAGTAATAAGTTTATAAAAATACTATTAGTGGTAAAACAACCTTTTCGGAAGCGACAGTCATAACAGTTTTAATGGTTGAGGATGATGGTTGGTAAACCATCGATAGCGTTCAGACATAGATTCAACGATGAGTTATACAAAATATATAAACGGTATGAATGAATGTATGCATGAATTTATTGCGATTTTCAATACTTTTCAACAATTATAGAAAATACGCGCATTTTAATGTGATAAAAACTTTATGACCTGACGCCGCAGTTCAACCGATTCTCTGGGTTCTTCAATCCTGGCAGCGAATCTCAAAGAGATCTACAAGTATTGGGTGCGTTCACCTCGTTCGCGGATTGAGCTAATTTAGGATACCTTCTGTCAGTGTGTTTGAGATGGTAATTCGTGGATATATCTCAACACGATCGTGCACATACTTATTGCTCTCCAGAGCGTGATCTGAATTACGTATTCACTAATGTGTTACCCATAGATACAATCTTTTATTTTAATTAACATTTTTTGCTACAATTCTCTTAATTGATTTGAATTAAGAGAATGACTTGCGTGATTGATAGATGTTAGGTGTCATATTTTAGAAATGGATTATTTTCATAGTTGATTACCGTAGCATAGTGATAAATCGTCTGAGTACATCACAAGCACTTTTAACGAAATTTAGTAAAAAAAATTCTGACCATGTTGTTACTTTATATGGCAATAAACTCGCTTCTTACACAGATTAGGGATTTTTTATAAATTTAACGCGCACCCAATAGCATGTTGTCATATTCTGGTTACTTGGATTATTTATCATCTTACAACTCCATCCTGAAAACACGATGAAAAACTGTATCTCCACCGAGAATCTAACGTGGAACCTTGGACAGATATTGAACCAATTGAGCCAAGGAGACTACTGAGTCTCAACACGCCGGTAGATGGAAGGACAGCCCACCCGAAACTTGTCTCGAAGTGACTCATAAAAAAATATATAGTTAAGAATGGTTAATATTAACTACCACAAATGTACATCGATTCTATAAAGGATATTCTAATTTTTATTAATTATTAAAACTCTTTGTATGACTTCTCCTGTATAAAGAAATCTATCAATCAACTATGTACAAATTATGATTGCGCAACTTGCTCAGAATATTTTAAAAATTAAATGTTATTTATCTGTTTTAACAGATTTTTTTAATTATCAAGAAAATAATAAGAATGTTGTTCATAATTTCACACATAGATGGCTGTAGTAAAAATTCCTTTTTTTTAAGCGAAAAGAATTTCAGTATTACAATATATAGAACTTTCAAAAATTGAATTGATAGAGATCTCATTAAAAAGGCATAATTGGTGAACGTTGCGCAAGCGCATAAAAGTGATCACGTAAACCAGTCGATGACAGGTCGTAAGCCCTGTAGGTGCCTTGATATCCCGGTTCTCCTACAGTAATATTCTAACTTCGTCTCTATTGAGATAATTAAAAAAATCTGTTAAAAAATATCTTTGACATCCGACAGGGAAAAAAAAATCCAATGTTTGCGCATATGCAATAATAAAAATATTCGATATCTGTTTTAAGTTGCTTCAAAGTGTTTAGCTAAACATGATTTTTCTCATTTCTTAATTGATTGACTAAATTTAGTCTCAGTTTCCTTACATGGAACCTTCATTTCAGCCGTATCAGATGGACATAATTGCAGACTTGAACATTTTCGCTATGATGCAATTCATTCGCTATTTTGTTTTATAGAAGACACGCCATTTTTTAAATATGCTCAATGGAAACATTGAGCAGTTTCTGTCTTCTTTAGTATTCCTCTCTGTGCGTGGAATTAATGGTTAATTATTACCATCGTCATTGATGTCGCCGACAGATGTCTTAAGAGACCATTTAGAAATAATAAAAATTGTCGAGATTTCAACACCAGCTACTTAATAGTCAAGAGGTAAGAGCTTGAAGTTAAAAGTTTAATGAAGAGGAAATATCAAATTACGTTTCGGTAATTAAAATGTTTTCATATGTATCAAGAAATAATATATAGTACCTATTCTTGAATAGTGATATCACCATTATTAAA
The DNA here is from genome assembly GCA_963576475.1 of Molanna angustata. NCBI lineage: Eukaryota > Metazoa > Arthropoda > Insecta > Trichoptera > Molannidae > Molanna > Molanna angustata. The sequence goes on from OY754973.1 coordinate 6,680,763, forward strand.
TATTTTTTTGTGTGCCTACATAACGGCTATGTTATAAAAATGAACGTGAATATAATTGAAGAAAAATATGACCAAGTTATATCTAAAACGAAAGTTTATTAGGATAGAGTTATATAGAAAAAGTTAGAATCGGGGTTAGAACTTGACGTAATATATATTTCAAAATACAATTAGTCAAAATATAATTCCATTGGAAAGAATAATGTTCAGAATCAGATGGAAGAGACAGCCTCAATCCAAACTAAATTAGAGAAGACTCTGCAATTTGTATATAGTATGATAGAAGAGAATAAATATGAAATGAAATAATGCATCAGTATCGCTGATAGACACTTAAGAATAAAATATTTAAATTGGTACTCATTGTTAATGTATCAATACGCGAGTCTTTGGATATATCGTGGCAATTATTTATATACAACGATCTTCACCTCATTGCTTCTCATTTAAGTACTGAAAATCGAACATTAAGATTCTTCCAGAATATTTCGAATGCTATGTGTAGTATGGTTTATAATACGATGTGCTCACTAATCTGTTCGGCGGCGTTCCGGTTCGCTCTGAGAATTTGAGCCACGCAGATACCTCATTTGGTATTCCATGCGTTGATTAATACGCGCATTCCGTCGCGCGATTAAATCGCAAAAGCGATTGCTACTAATATCAAAATACAATTAAAACTCTTCGAGTATCGATTTATTAACGAAATTGTTTCAACGCTTATTCCAATGGCCAATTTTTCTTAATCTGTCTCATATTATTGTAGTAAATAAGCTTCGGTAGTTTTATGGTTTGGATTAAAATGAGGTGAATGCATTTTGGATAGTAATATTAACAATTAAATATTTATTGAGGCAAAAACTGTAGGTACATACAAAAAGCAATTCACAAGAGAACAATTTAGTAAATAAAAAACTTTTCATTCTCAATCGGACCATGCTTAGCTAAGCCCCCAGCAGCTGATTTCAGCACGATCCCATCGCTATCAAACTAAAACATTTAAATGGTACACAAAAAAATAAATACCACAAAAATAAAAGAAAAAAGTAAACAAATAACACAGTAAAATATTTTACCATTAATGAAAATATATACCTACTTTTTTGCTAGTAGATAATGGCGAATATTCAATTTCGGAAAATACTTTCTCCATGAATGACACACAACAGTCTCAGGTTTCCAAATGATAAAACGGTAATAAATTATGTCATTAGCTCCCCCTTCAAAGACCTTATCAAAATAACTTGATTTTGAGAATTTAATTGTTGTTTTAATAATGATATCGATAATTGTATAATGGAATCGATACAGGAATTTAAGTGAAAGAAGCTAAGAGCAAAATCTATAAAAGTTACATCTATTCACTATACACGAGTTATGAATAATTGAATAGAATGAAAAAGGCGTGTCCAATGAATTCTCTCATTGATAATCCATTTTCTTCTAGTTCTGTTGAACTCTTTTCTTATGATTAATTAGCCTTTTAAACTGAATGTCTAGTCTGTTTCTTTTTCAATTTCATCTCTTCCGGTCTGTCTCATCGACAGACGACCGACGATGGGATTCCCTTCCCAACAGCAGTGGCATGTTATCACCATTGAGCAATGGTATGGAATGCTGCCGCTGTTGTTGGCGGCAACACCCAACACAGATCCAAGAACTTGTTCTTTTGATGGGATCATTTAATTAAACATAACCGAGATTCGCTTCCACAGTCCAAAATTCGTTGTGTATGTAGGTGAGTTAAAGCTGGCTGAAGTAGGTGACTTAAAGCTATGATACACATCGTTAGGTCGTAAGTGAGAATTGTTTGACTAAGATTTTTCTTAACCAATCAAACTGTTTTGATTAATCTTTTAAAGGATCTCTATTTATGAAAGACTATGCTTATTTCATATAGCATTTTCATTACCAAATTATATCACGTATTGCAATTTTTGGATCATTTTTAACTTATCCAAATTCTCATAAGGCCTATCGGTTCGTGGGCAGACTGATATTTTTATTTCTTCCCGATGTGAGTACTCGAATTTCTTTTTCGTCCATTGTTCCCGTTTATTAGACCACGCAATTCCTTACTGAACACCGCAGTATCAAAAGTTATCTTTTTCGTTTTCACTTATCCGATTCGTCATCATGTCAGGTTTGTGATAACTCTGAACAGACTTCTGAGTATATCTTAAGCGATCGCACTAACTTCTCCGTATCAACTTTCCTACGAGAACTCTACAACTATGTCCGAGGAATTTCTTTGGACCCGTTGGACCTGCGGACATTGTAGCCACGAAGAGCAACTTCAGGGGTTTCTAGTCTTAAATACGGTGCACTCTTATCTTCACTATCAGTGAACGGTGAGCAAGTTGTTTCCACATAATTAGCTCTCTTTGGCACTTTAAGTGTAGTGTCTGCAAGGTTTTAGAGTTCTCCGGACTCTTCTGTTGAGACTCTTGAAGATCTATTTGTACGTAAAATAGATCTTAAATTTTTTTGAGAAAACATTTTAGTACCGTGATCAAGTCAAATGAATGATTAATTAATTACCATTAAGTTAGGCAAGTGATTATATTTTATCATTGGTTAAGGTTTTAATTATAATTTAAATTTTATAAACTATATAAGTAATCTATGTTTAATTTAATAATTATTTGATATCCGATGTGTGGTCTTGCATATTGAACATGTATTCGGTAGCAACGCCCATTTCAGCATCAACAGGAATGGGATGAAGATTGGAAACTAAAACATGAATATTCATTGCTCATTATTGTGTTTAGCTGTTGTTCCAACTTCCAATCACTGGCTTTAAGTTTCATGAACTATTTACATTTTTTGATGTTGTATAAATATCATTTAGCCAACCCAGGAAAAATGGCTAGTGAAGTACCAAGTTGCCAGTCATATACATATTCTGGAATTCTGGATATATGTTTAGCGTATATACTCTACTGAGGATTGGCTTTTTGTTTTCTTTTACCTTTGCTCCAAGACCAAAAATATGATCGATATATTGGATAATTCTGATATGACTAAGGTTCTGTGCTCAATATAAGTAGATTTGAAAGTCTCTGTGTCACATTAGATAAATTGATTGAGTCTTTATGCCAATGGTTCATTATCTAGATGTTCTTCTATGTGATATTTTTCTGTGTGCTATTTTCGTGGATAATTTAAATGGTCTGTAGAGTTTTCAAAAAACCATTTTCTCCATAATTTTTAGATTCGACCCGATAGTTACTTTGTTCACAAATTAATCCTTGAATTCACGCATAAGAAAATAAAGTAATTCGTTCTCAATACTTTACAATAATAAGAAATATTATATGTCTTGGATCGGCCATATCAAAGTATACGTGCAATTACATAAGTATATATATTAAATTGCACAAACACTAATATTTTTAATATGTTTGGGAGTTTATTTTCCACATTAAACATAATGTATTATTGCTATTTATATTTAGCAATACAATATATTTTATAATACAACTGTTAAGAACAATGGTTCGTAAAACGATTGTGCAAAATATAAGTAAAAAGTCTTTATATACCTTGCGTTATTTTACATATCGTTTTGATTGTACCTACTGATTTTCAACATAAATATAGGTTAGAAATGTGTATGGTTAACACTATATGGTTGTGTAGATATTGTATGGCCGTACCTATTATTGTCTTCAGCTGCACAAATAATCACCGTAAATACCTCATAATGATGGATCTAAAGGTTCTCTAGTCTGATGATTGCAGTTGTTATATTGTTTAAACCTTCAATTATCAAAGGATCGCGCCTTTGTAAAATACGGCCGTTGCTTTTAAAGTAAAATAACAACACCTTTGTATGTTATAATGTTCAAAGTTGTTCATTTGTAATGTAAGATTTTGTTGAGCAACTTGTAAATGGAACACGATAAACACTATTAGACTTCAGAGAAAATGTTTGAATTATCTAATTTCAGTTAGTCAAATTGATCACCGTCGCCAAATAACTCGAACTTTTAGGCGAGAAGGGGGACGATTTGCACGTAAACCAACGAAGCAAAAATACCCAAATTCGCGCTCTGCGCAACTGGAAGCTCGTTGAAGATGTTTGGCGAAAATTATATTTACCTATGTTTTTTTTCATTCATTTTTCATATCTGGGAGGCAAGTCCCGTCAAACAGTCGAATCAAAACCCTCATGATAACCCATATCATGGATATAATTATCTTATGGAGTTCTATAATATCTTTAGATATATCAGAACTATCTCTTAATATTACAGATCCATCCGTTCGTCCGGTTTGTCTTTTTTGAACTATTTTATCATTCTGAGGGTATGGATTTAGTATTTTTTTTATAATATCATCATTTGACAGATGCAAAGAAATAGTAAGGAAAGAATTTGGAAAAAGTGAGTAAAATGTCTTATGTTACTGGAAATATTTTTATTTTATTTTATTTTATTTAGAGGACAACATACAGCATACAATAAATTATAAAACATAAAGATGATTTGATTAATAATAAAGCCAATTACAGGTTGTCGTTGAAGATATTGTAGTATATTAAGATACATTAGGAATGGTTACATATTATGGTGAGATATTGTGTGAATGATGTGTGAAATTGCATATATAAATGTGTCAGTATATTAAGTGTTAAATTTGATTATGAGGATGAAATTTTAAGTGTGATATATTTTTTAAATGTGGGGTGCTAAGTAAGAATATGTCAATCTCTTGGAAATGCCGATTATATGTATTACAGATTCTGTACATTGTTGCATGTTGAGCATAGTTGGTGTGTTGAGTGGTTGGGCGGAAAGGAGGAGTGTGTCTAGTTCTACGGGTAGGGATGTTGAAAGATATATAATTTTAGAGAGCAGGAGAATCAATTTTATTATTAATAATATTGTGGAGAAGCATCATATCAGATACAGTACGTCTGTTTTCGAGTGAATCAATGCAATGGTAAATCCTTGCCTCACGATACGACGGGAAATCAAGAAATGCTTTTCGGTTAAGGTGTTTAGTAAATATATTTTGTATCCTTTCGATACGTATTTTATTTTGTCATATGACACAAGAAGACCTTAGCTAAAGACAGCGGTGGGATCACGTAAGGATTCTTTTATAAAGTCATACTTAGTTTTTAATTATATTTAAAAATTACTTAATACTGATACGCACTGAAATGTTCAAAATAATTCAATGCAATTAAATTTCCTATTAATAACTACTAAATTTTGAATCACTCGAATTGATTCAAATTAATAAAACGTAACAACGAATGAAAATGACTCGTTCACTCAAAGCAGGTCTGTTCGTTGTTCATTTGGTAAGTTTTTTACATATTTCTTAACCGTCGAAAATAGGTGGCTTCGCTTTGTTTATCTTTTTCAATCAACAAAGGGATTCAGTATACAATGGATGAAGTTCTCAACACCCTCGTGTGTAGTTGATGAAGTCAAGATAATCTAAATTTAGATATCTTTCTGCTTGTAGTATTTCCAACGGTTTTATGTTCACCTGTAATGGATTGCCATGTTTTCAAACAATCTGCGCTTTATATACAACGATATGTAGCAGGTTATTTTGATTTCGGCACTCGTTCCTTTTGAAAATGCACCAGTTATAAATGTAATGACTTAAATTTAAATGTAAATTTAACAATTCTAGATTTTTTTCGTTAATAGAGTGGAAATAAATAGAATTTAAAAAAGTAGGTGCCACTCCACAGATTCGCTTTATAACGACCGAACGTTTTTGCCTAGACGACTTGCCATTATTTTTATTTTTTATTTATTGTGTAAACAGACAGTTAAATTAACTTATTTTACTAATATACATAATATGACATGTTGTAGCCCTGGTGAAATGTAAATTAGTAATATTGGCTCTGGACGATACTGCCCAACTCGCTTAAGTGGACTGTATATTTTGGAGGTATTGGTCAGTTTGGGATAGGACAAGAGAAATTTATTAACTGAGATCGACTATATACCCAGGTCACGGCGATGCACCGGTTGTTGCCTTCCGCTTTTCTCGACCAGAGCTTCGTAATTCTTCTTAAAATCGTACACAACATTTAGTGGGAATGTAAAGTTTTATTGAAAATATGAAAGGTGAATTAACAACATGTCTGATACTAGTGAAAAATTGCAACTAATTAAAAAACAAATGAATGTTCCTTTTTTTGAAAATGTTTCGAATTATTTGAATTATTGAAATGAAGATTCCGAATTGTGGGTAGGTACTTTCTTCTGGTGGGCGACGTCAGGGGTGCAAGTCTCGTTCAATCGGCGAAATCAAAACCCTCGTGATTACCCATATCATGGATATAATTATTATATGGATTTCTACAATATCTTTAGATGTCATCAACTCCATACGATAATTATAACCATGGTATGGGTAATCACTAGGGTTTTGATATCGCCGGTCGAACCAGACAATCCCCCCCTGGTCTCAGCGTGGTGATAATAAGCCAAAGATGGAATATGAATAGGCTGGATGTTAAGCGCCCGAACATGACATGTAAACCAATCAAGTTTACATATATTAACAAAAATAAGTAGTTTTGATGCAGGAAGTAGGATTGAAAGGTAGGAAAAAGGAGAAAACACGTACACCAGCAACCGCGTCCTCGAAATTGAGCATCTAAATCCGAAAGATCAAGATCTGAAAAAAAGTATAAAAATGCGTAAGAATGAAACATTCTCGAACACTGACAAAGAAGACAAAAAAGAATGGAACGAGAAGGAAACATCGATCGAGAAAGACATGCATCAACTTGAATGTTTAGCGTTCGGTGCTTTTTGCCTACACCATCAGACACGGCCTAATTTTTAAACCGTTTTAAAATATATACAATATACATTACTAAGTTTTCATATTGTCGATTTTACAACCAGTTGCAACTAACCATGTATCTAACAAATCAAAAGCGACCAAACTTGTCAACCAGTTGAAACCGTCGTCCTGCTTAAAGGTAATTATATATTTAGAACAACAATCAAATTGTTGTGATTCAATTTATATTTTCAAAAACATATTTTGTTTCGATTATAACAAATTACAAGAACTGAATACAATGGCCAAATAATATTACGTATGTATGTATATCATTATTTGTTAGTATCAATTTAATGGAGCGAGTAAAGGATTCATTGCATGGTTCATAATTTTAGTGCAAATTATTATTACAATTATCCATTCAATAATTAAAAAATATGTTGCTTTTGTGGTGAATGTTTTTATTGTCTTAAATGAATTATTTTAATTATTTACGCCATTAGGGGTTAAGGGCAAGAAAAGACATTTTCCCGCGCTTAGGGCGTTCCGGTATATGATTTCAAAGCAGGAAGAAAAAATCATACGGAAAAGATTCGCTTCACTTATTTTTTTCCTGATTGAGCATATGAATGAATTGATCAAAAATGTCAATGTATATTTTACAGGAAACCTATTAACTCTACATATATGTAACCTACACATCGATACTAAGTTTTTTTGCATCCAAAATTCTACAATATTGGTTAATTGATTCGCAGATCGCTAATCCCACAAAACTTGGTATCTTGCGGTTTTTGTAACGAGAATTAACAGTATAATAATGAGTTTGGAAAACGCATTAATACTCAATTTGTATTGCAACTTGTTCTTGCGAGTCACAATAATGAATCAATTCTAACCGACAAATTGAAAGCCATTTCCGCCATTTTTTAAATGCCGATATATAATTAATTAAATTTAATTTATTTAGTTAAAAAATTAAAGGATTTATTTAATTCATAAATTAATTAATATATTAAATAAATTTTTATTAATATTTTATTAATTTATTCATTAATATAATTTACTATATTACAATGATATACCATACCATCACGCCATTTTCCTATTTGGGGTAGGCAGAGAGAACCGAACGCCAGACTCCTCTCTCTTGACATACATTCCTCGCTTCATTCACGTACATACATCGTCTCATACACGATCTTCCATTATTCTTACTTCTAACATCACCATCTTTCAAAATCCCATTTATGTGATCGTGCCAACTTTTTCTTGGCCGACCTCTACTTTTCGTTCCTCTTTCATCAGCCTTGTATACTTTTTTTGTCAGACGGTCATCACTCATTCTTTCTATGTGGCCGAACCACCTTAGGGCATTTATTTTCATCTTACTTACGATACTTTATATATTTAATTAATATTTAAATATATTTCATCATACAATTAATTAATCAAATATTTAATTAATGAATTCATATGTAATAAATATATTAATATAATTTAATATATATTTAATTACTAACAAAAATAATTATATATTTTTTTCCACCACTGGAAGACCAATCCGGACACGGAAAGTATAAAGTACCTAAGTATATTGATATAATATTGTATTGCTTACAATAATAAGTAATTAATATAATATTTAATATCGATTTACCGATATTTAACTACTCCACGAGGAAACCATCGATTTTCATTTCAAAGCGCGGAGTTCAACCAAAATATTATGATGAACCAGAAACACTTCGTTTATTATGTCTTTATTTTTGTGATATCATTTTAATATTTAATTAAGATTCGCTTATTAAGGGGCATGTACTTTTTTTTATCAAAATGACGTTTCAGTATATTCCAACTCGCTTGATCATATATTTTCTCATGCCTCGAGCCATTTATTTCAATTATTTCTTAATTTGTACCTTCCCCAGGATATAAAGAATCACCTAATGACATAATATGCCATTAGAAATAATTGTATGGGATGTCTGCCTTTTGATATAAAATTTACCTTATTGTTTGTCCTTTGAGAATCACCTTATTTTTTCATATAAAACCAAACGTCATAGTTTGACATCTCATACAGGTATTACCAACCTTTTTTCATTATGACTATTTTTTAAAGCTAACAGGAGAGGGTGCACTAAACCTATTCATTGACCTATGAAACTTATGAATATGCCATGATATTATGTTTTACAGTCAACATGACGGATTACTGTGATCGATACTTGGTGTCAGTGGTCGTATTACTCCTCACCAATGGTGAAGAACCAGGGTTGGGCACACTTTTTATTTATTTATTTATTTAAGTACATATGCGGCCTCTAGGCCATTATAAAATAAAAGTTAAAAACAAAACACAAAACTCGCATCAAACAACAATTAAAAAGAAAAACAACAGAACAATTAATCAATACACAATATTCATAACATAATTCCGCATCGACCTGACACTAGTTAGTGGAATCTATGCCTGACACCACTACAGGCACCTACAGAGTTGATGTCCCGCTCACACAGCACTACAGACACAGTGCGAGAAAGAGACACCAACTTCCACAATACCGTCGTAACAATTCATTTAAGTTGCCAGGTCGATATCAAATTAAAACATTTTTTCCTTTTGGGACAAAGGAACAGATTCAGAAATTCAAAATGAACGAACTGCAGAAGTAAAATATTAACTTCCCTTATGACAATCTCATTTGTATTATTTTACAAATATGGAGAAGTAAATAAAATATTTTTATTATTTTATGTATAATGCATTTTATAAAAAAAATTAAAACAAAACGTAATGCCGCGCAGCGAGAAAAGAAACGCCTCACAACAGGAAGACGACCGATGTCATGGCTCTGCTACATTCGTGAGTGGACCGGCATCAGCCCCCCTAGACAACGTGTCATTTAGCTTGAGAAAAGAACCAAGATAAGATTATTCAGACAGTTGCTAGTCACGTGACAACTGTCACTTCCATATATTGAGTTATCTTTTCTTGTTTCTTTTCTTGAGCTAAATGACACGTTGTCTAGGGGGGCTGAGACGTCGGCGGATAGAGATGCTTTCTTGTTAGTGATCGATAACGTCGGGAGGACCTGATATGGTACAAGAAAGAATAAGATAGTCCTACTAATTGGATTGCGTTGCCTTCAGATGTCCACAGTGCTCTAAACAAGAGCACTGCGTACATATTGTACAAAATATCTTAATTATAAGTTTTTTTTGTATTGTTATTTATTTATTTTTTATTATTCTTGTACATATAATTAGTACACTGGCGGGCTTATTGCCTGATGGCAATTTCTTCCAACCAACCAGAAAAAACAACCAGAACCAACCAACCAACCAACCAATTGGCATTATAACTTGTAAATAAATCTTATTTTTCATTTCATTTCACTTTTACCGAAGGACTAAAAGTAGATGTGTATCGAAATGTAACACAAGACTGAAATATTAGCGCCCTTGGACTGATCTTAATTTGTCCCTTAATCGTAACGGCTCTGTAAAAATAATTATTATTAAGTTTATGACAAAATTGTCATGTAGTCTTCGTACAAGTTTTATCCAAATTCTTAGCGAAACTATAGAAATCTGAAATTATTTTGCAAGCTAGGATTTTTTTCCATATTAAATGAAGAGGCGAATTTATCCGATTTTATCGAAAGTGATTCATTAAATTGTCGGTTATCCCTGGTATACAATACACACTGACCCGTAAATTTTAAGGTATAGTTGAGTATATGTATCGCTTTAATTAAATTCGCTTATTCAGCAATCATCAGCGTGCATCAAGAAACGGGTTCTAGCAACTGAACATAAAATTTAAGTTTACTAAAATTAGAAAAATATTATTTGTATTTATTCATCCACTTATTTGAAGCGCAAGGAAAATCTTCATAAATAATAATTTTTTACAAATATACATCCGAAATAGGTAGGTATTTGAAATATATTTATTATGTTTATTTCATAAGTTATTCGAGCTTCTCTTCTTTTTTCAGGATATTATTCATATGATTATACAAATTTTTCTTGGTTGACCCATATTTTTTTACTTTTCTTTACTATTTAAGTTGTGGATATTTTATTCATCAGGGGGACAGGTCTGATCCAACCGGCGAAATCAAAACCCTTGTGATTACCCATATCATGGATATAATTTTCATATGGAGTTCAATGACATCTAAAGATATCATAGAACTCCATATAATTAGTATATCCATGATATGGGTAATCGGGAGGGTTTTGATTTCGCTGGTTGGACCATACTTGCCCCCCAGGCGTTTTTCGTTTGTTCTAAAAAAACTATTAGAAATAACAGTAGATAGGTAGGTACTTATAAAATCATTTTTAAATTGCGAGTTATTGTTACTTCACATATGAAAATCTACTTTGGTATTATATCAATAAAAATTTTGAGCATTGTATATATTTCAGATAGAACTCTTTCAAAACAAAAATGTTATGTGTAAACATAAAGATCTTATTCTCCGCAAAGTGATCTCCTTTATTTGATATTTCATTACAATTGCAAGAATCTAGCTTGGATGTCTTCTGCAAAAAAGTACCTCGGGGCTTTTCCTCGTTAACCATTGCTGTATAAAAATATATTTTCTCACGATGTACGTACACCTATGTATGTGAGTAATAATATATATTAATTAATACATACAAATACGTAGTTTAATACTTACGTGTGTTTGTACATGATAATTGTAATTATTATAACCTCATAACCCATAACCTCACGATAATTCATTCATTATTTGATGTATTTTCTTTAACAGATTTTTAATTATCTCAATAGAGACGAAGTTGGAATATTTATTGTAGGAGAACCGGGAAATCAAGGCACCTACAGGGCTTACGACCTGTCATCGGCTAAAAAATAAAAAATATCTTTGACTCCCGACAGGGAAAAAAATCCAATGTTTGCGCATATGCAATAATAAAAATATTCGATGTATTTTCTTATTTGAATAACATTATAAACACGATTATATTGTTTTTGCGGTGAGTCTTAAAACAAGTAGTATCCTGAAGTTACTTAAAAAGACGAAATCGCAATAAAAAAGATAATTTACATTCTCAACTGCAAAACCACGATAGTATGAATACTTAATGATTTTTATTTATTTATTTATAAAATAACAAATGATAAAAAATTCATAATTTTCATAATTATTCAAAATACGTCTAATTTAGTAACTTTTTAAGAACGTTCCGGCCAAAAAAGGTACGTTCATATTCCATTTAGTCCAAGTTGATATTTTATAATGCTGAAATAAGACCGTAAATCTAAAATCTCCAATTTTAGTATGTTGCTATTTTAGTTACAATAGTTACTGAATAGGGGGTACTGTACAACTTAATTTGCTCTCCCTCTTTTAGTTATCCTCTGACATTCCCGTCACTTTCCTATACCACTATCCTTAACCATCTCCTAATAATTATTTCTTTACATTTTATTTTCTCTTCTGTTGTGTTAAATATAAATTTCAGTTGATATGCATAATTGGATGGCAGGCCTAGCTATAGATTGTACCACTTAGCATATATATTTTAATGAATGTAACCTGTACATCTGTCTATACCCCCAATAAAATAAAACAAAATAATGTGTCTAATAAAATAATAAATAAAATAATCCAACTGTCGATTTGTTCAGGAGAACTTTGTTCTCTTAACATATCGACAATGTTTCAAGCCAGAATACGCGAGAATTGTATGGAGAGGTCTACTTTTTTCACGGCTTTTCCAACTTTGAAGTCAAAAAACACCAACTTAGAGGCTTCGCAGCATATATGTTCCATAGACGGATTTACTCAGAATTCGGAGTAGAACATTTCGTGTGTCTGTGTGTGTGTCTGTGTGTGTGTCTGTGTGTGTGTCTGTGTGTGTGTGTGTGTGTGTGTGTGTCCGTCCCCCCCTTATAACTTTTGATCCGCTCAATTTACAGAGCCCAAAATTTCAGAATATATAAACAGTTATAGGCTTACAAAACTTTTATACTCAGAGTTGTGAATTTTTGTTTCAGTCAGGGGTTATCAACTTTTGAAATTTTGGTTAATTTTTCCATATATCTCAGAAACCATAAAAGTTAGAACGCTGAAAATTGGTACAAACATGGACAAATACAAAATCTCAAATTGGTTTTTTCAAAAAAATTCCAGGGTTTCTCTAACATTTTTTATTAAGAAAAGTATTTTTTTTATCATAAATTTATGAGTTTAACTGCCTATTTTTCCAAAACTTTTACAATTATCGAAAAAAGCCGAAACACCCCAACTGGATAATTTAATTTTCTATAAAAAATATTCGCATTGTAGTAGAAGATCTCATTTTTTTTAACAATTTTTTTAAAAATTGAATTTAGTGACGACATTTTCATACATTTTGTATGGCAGTCGCCTATACACAATATGTAAGAAGACTCAATAGTTTGATACTTCATCTTCAAACATACATACAAACCATCATGCTATTTTCATATTCTGGGTAGGAAAAAAGGACCTTCCTCCATACTATCCTATCTTGACATACATACCTACATATGTTGTATAGAAAACAAAATATCTGACAATATTCAATAATTTGTATTTATGGGTTTATAGTTTGGTACATATTCTTCAGCTATACATACTATCGCTATCGACAGTTGGATCTCATGTGTTACATGCAACTAGTAAATAATATGTCTATTAATCCATTAAGTAGAGATGATAAATAAATGAATAATTAAAACTTAATCCATTAAGTAGAGATGATAAATAAATGAATAACAATGATGAATATGCGCTATCCGTGAACTGTGAATTGGTTCAGTTCAATCTGTGAATTAATTATTTCTCGCCTGTGAACTAGTTTCCAGGAAAAATGGTCAACTCTTGTAATTAGTATTTTTCTTCAATTTGGTCAACAGATGGGAACGGCTATGCCATTCGTTTATTCAAATCGTCCGTATTGTTGTCGGTGTGCGTCATACGTTCCACATGACCAAACACAATAGTGAACCGCTTGATACCTGTTGAAATTTGATTTGGCGACTACGGAGAATAGCTGTCTTACGTAGCCCGCTTCTAGGGTCATTTTGCCTCGCCACCAATTACTTAGTTAATCCGGAAACATTCGTTTCCTTTTATATCGCGCTAAATGAGATTAAATATAAATACGTTGGAGTAACATACACGGTGATTCAAAATTAACTATGACTTTTACTATTTTTTTGTGTTATCTTATATATAAGAAATACAGCTCAGAGAAAAAAGATTGATTTGAAAACCCGAGTCACTTTAGGTGATCTAGATTGTTTCAACGCTATTCTGTTTTCGAGATATTTTTTTTTCTCAGTATGGTATTCATTCTAAAAAACAGACAAATTTTGTATGTCTGAAATGGATTATCCTTGATAATCTATGTCTAAAATCGAGTGGCAGTTTAAATCTAAGACGCGTGTATGAAGGAACATTTTGTATGGCGTAGTGGGCTCTTTGCATGCTAAAAACACCAACTTAGAGGCTTCGCAGCGTATATGTTCCCATACATGGATTTACTCAGAATTCGGAGTAGAACATTTTATGTGAGTTTTATTTGTCTCTGTGTCTGTGTCAGTATGTGTGTATGTCTGTCCCCCCTTATAACTTTTGATCCGCTCAATTTACAGAGCCCAAAATTTCAAAATATGTAAATAGTTATAGGCCTACAAAATTTTTATACTCAGAATGGTGAATTTTTGTTTCAGTCAGGGGTTATCAACTTTTGAATTTTTGGTTTATTTTTCCATATTTCTCAGAAACCATAAAAGCTAGAACGCTGAAAATTGATACAACATCTGAAACATACAAAATCTCAAATTAATTTTTTCAAAAAAATTCCAGGGTTTCTCAAACATTTTTTATTAGGAAAAATATTTTTTTATGATGAATTTATGAGTTTAACTGCCTATATTTCCATTTTTTTTTAAATATCGAAAAAAGCCGAAACACACCGGCTAGATAATTTTATTTTCTATAAAAAATATTAATATTGTAGAATTGTAGAAGTACATCTCAATTTTTTTACAACAATTTTTATAAAAATTGAATTTAGTGACAACATCGCTTTATACAATTTGTATGGCAGTCGCCTATACACAATATGTAAGAAGACTTAATAGTTTGATACTTAATCTCCAAACATACATACAGAACCATCATGTTTTGTCATATTCCGGGTAGGAAAAGAGGACTGACCACCATACTGTCCTATCTTGACATAAAAACCATCATGTGTTAAAATTTTCAATAATATGGATTTATGGGTTTATAATTTGATTCTTATTCTTCAACTATACATACTATCGCTATTGACAGTTGGATCTCATGTGTTACATGCAACTAGTCTATATTGAAATCCTATTGCAAAATAGAGATTCAAATCCGCTTTATAAGTAGGTATTTAGGTAGGTACAGTTTTTAAAATTAAGAATTAATTCGTAAAAAATATTATTTTTGAATTTTATTATTTCACATTCATTTTTTTATGTTTTCAAGTGTTGAAATCTTTCGTATCAATGTTTTACTATCGTTGAAAAAAATCAGGTTTTTGTCTCATTGTGTTTTGAAGATGTCAAAAATAATGACAGGTACTGCTACTTTACAATGATAAATGAAATCTTTTATCTATCGTATTACAGTAGCATTAATTCTTGATAATACGAATACGTTAGGTTTTATACTGACGTATAATCACATGAAACGTAAAATTAACATGAAACGTAAATAATAATAATTATTCGATAAAATAGTTGTTTCAAGAAGTGAACATAATTTGTGATCACCTTGTATATTTAAATGAGTCATCGGCACCTGTCTTGTAGAAGTGCTGACCCATGTAAGGACCCCGACACCTGTAATTAATATTAAGTTCAACTTTTAACAATCATTTGGTACGTACTAAATAACAATTATTATTTAACTCGAGTGAAATGATACTTGTTTTCTTTTAAGATATTCGTTTAAAATTTTCGTTTAAAAATAGAAAAATTATTATTATTTTTTTTTAAATAAAAATAAATGAATACCTATGTCCTTGTTAAACAAGTACATAAAAATCTTTCTACGTCCTATAGGTGAACGAAATCGTTCGAGGCAGGATTCGAACTCGATTTATTTTTTTGTGTAAACAATTTTATTTTAATACTTAACGTACATTTTAACTTTTTTTCAGATGATTTACATTTTGTTTCAAAATATTTGCACCATTATAATTGTTAATTAAATTTTATACTGTTTGTAAAGTGTCTAATTCTTTTTTGTCTATTTTCATCTGATTCTATCTTTTATCTGTTTCTATATTTTCATCTTTTATTTGTAATTAATTATTTTTAGTATTATAACATGTAAATGGTTTATGCCGTATCTTGTGTAAATAAATAAATAAATTATAGCTATATATTATAATAATATAACAATATATACACTAATTCAATACATTCTCTCTCTCTCTCTCTTTACTCTCTCGTCTACATTTTTGTTGGATTACCTACTTGTCAGTCTAGATATGTGTGTCATAATAGATGTTACAAACATTATAGATGTTTATAAAAAAAAATCGTATGTTAAGTCTGTGTGGTCAGTGTTCTTTAGATATTATGCAAAAACTTGATGTACAATTTTAACATATTTTTTTAGAAACGTGAATTAATAAGATGTTATCGTATAAATTGAGATTATCTCTTTGGTTTTTAGTATTTAAATTTTATGTAAATCTTTCTGCAAGGATATCAAGGTGGTAATTATAGATTCGTAAACATTATGACATCCTAAATATTTTAGATATAAATAAGTTTATAAAATGTATTATAATATTTGTGGGTGAATGAAAATATATACGCAAATCAGTTGTCATTAAAAAAAATCATAATATATGATTGTTATTTATGTGTTTAATTAAATAAGATATGCAAAGCATGAGAAATGAGTAGTAATATTTCTGATGTGCGTTACATACAAAATTTTGAATTATGTACTTAATATATATACATTGCGACGAATCTCGCTTTATAATCTCTTTTCACTTTACTCATTAAAATAATCAAATATTGTAAATTGTATATAAATTTTTATTGTATTTTAGTTAAGAAAAATTATATTGTAGGTCTAATTGGATTGTAGAGTGTAATGAATATTCTGGCGTCTAGATTCGATTTGTACTAACCTATATCAAAAATAAAAAAAAATAGATTTCGCGAAATTCATGTTTTTTTGGGCTGGAAATTGTACTGGGTTGGAAAAAAAATATGGAATTACCAAATACTTGTATAGAGTACTATTAGAAATTATTTTTTTAAATTTATTAATAATGAGAATAATTTTATTTCATTATTATTTTGTAATGTTATTTATTGTTGTTTTTGTTTACTTTTGTGTTTTTTATTGAAAGTAAACTTAAAGTAAACATTCCCTATATATGTAGGTACTTATTCTCTAATATAAGCGAATACTTGTACCAATGTGAAGGAAAATATTGTTTAAATTTGAAATCCTATGATAATTTACTTTTGCATTAAGTGATTCATACAGCTTTTACATCGTAGTAATTCGTAGTAATTACGTTTTACGCTAAAAATGTAGGTACAAAACTTATATTAGAAAAGCAAATATAAAAAGGAACACCGTGAAACCGGTAATTAATACCCCAGAGCAACCTAGTTCAAAATATTTATTATTTTCAATATTTTTAGAATGAATATGTCATTGTCATTGTTCGGCCTTCATGGGGCTCAGTTGGTTTGGTATCTGACTGCTGATCCAAAGGTCCGGGTTCGATTCTCGGTGGAGACACAGTTTTAATTGTTTTTTTAGTCTGAATCTGTGAGACGATTAATATCATAAGCCTCCAAAATATAACAACTTGTTATTGGGTGCTTGTTAAATTAATATTTGACATAGTATCTATTAGTTGCCCCGGAGGCAATAATAAATAATTATTATTTATATAATTTTTAATTATGAAATAATTTCATGTATGTATGTAAATGTAAGGACTGGACTACTAGGAAGATTGGCCACTTCGTTCCGGTCTGTTCCTGTCCATGTGTGACGATCCTTTGCGAGTGTTAAGTTACCAAGGTTTAATGTCCACATTAGATGGATAAGGAAGACAGAGGAGGTGTCTGGTAAGAAGGTGAGGTATGTACCTACATACTTCTTCAACAATAGTGTGGGAATGTTCCATGGAGCGGCACAGCACATGGAGAGGGTCCACTCACTAACTCTTGGTTGGTACCTATTTGGCCGGCTCAACAAGTGCAAGACTTTGCCATTGAGTGGTTCATACATAAAATCCACACTTGTCTTGTTACAGATATAATATTATCTAATAACGCTTTAACCTAGTGGACTTACTATGGCCGATTTATAAATAATATTTTATTGTTTATTTATTTATTTGGATCAGTACACAGTCAAATTAAAAATTATATAAAAAACAAAAAGATGTACATAAATAAGACCAATTACAATATAATCACAAGAATATATAACAAGTTCTAAAAAAATATAAGTAAAAACTAAAAAAATATTAAAAAATTACTAAAAAAATACAAAAAAGTATCTACATTTTACTAACAAAATAATAAACTGTAATTAAAGTAAGATATTAAAAAAAATATTACCGAAAACAAGTTACTAAAAAGTTTTGAAAACATGAAATCTGTGAGTAGGTAGGTTAGGTACTACAAATAAAAATACTGAATTATCATTACTACCATTATGCACTTTCTTAAAATATTAGCAGATCAATGTAGATATCAAAATATTGTTTATGAATAATAATATAGGTACATATTTCGTTGCTTTATATAATAGCGAAATATCCACCCGATCGACCCGATTTTAAAAGCTTAATTTGATCGATTTCCCACAAGTTGGAAAAGTCAACTAGGTACTGATGACATTGTAACCTGTCGCAATTGACTCCAGTTGCTTTTCTATTCCGATCGAGTGGCGCTACCATGTGAAGCGACACATATGTATGTATATTACATATGTACACCTCCCAACCTTCCATTACCTCTCATCTAATATGTATTCTATGGGAATTCTGACTGTGTATTTATTGTTTTTATTTGTTTCAAACTATTGTAGTCTGTTATATGGCGGTCATTAATATTGTAAAACTTTTGCATGTCATGTGTGCTTGTGTGTGTATGTATATGTGTGGTTGTGTGTGTACTGCAATTCATATTGATAAGGAAGCGGTCAACCATAATATAATATTTTACAACCATCTTTTCTCTCACCGTAGTGGTCATCGTAAAAATGACCTTTTATAGCTTACTAGTATGCTCTCCCATGACATGCGAAGATGATGTTTATGCAAAAATTTCTTATTTTAAAAGGTGGTTTTAGAAAAACCATCAAGAGTTATCCCACGGTGTAGTTATTAACATAAAATGTTACAGTCTATCTGTATTAATAAAGTAATGTATTTTCTTTAAATAAACCTTTTGATCATTTTATTGATATTTACCGAGGCGTAGAACTTTGTGGCCCCTTTTTTTCGCCCAATTATATTTAGTTTCTTTTCTTGAGCTAAATGACACGTTGTCTAGTGGGGCTGGCTGTCAGATTGTAGTGTTGCCATGTAACAAATTTATTTTTATTTATTTATTTATTTATCACACCATTTAAGTAATCTTCATTAAAAATAGATAACTGCTGCCCAACTAGGTATACCTGTTCTAGGGCTAGCAGTGTACATATTGTTATATTACACAGGAGTAACTATTTACATTTTTAAAAAGTACCTATCTAAACAATATAAACTTAACTATTGTACACAGATTAAGAAAAAAATGGAATTCAAGTCATCATGATATGCACATATGTACATAATTTTATAAATGTAGATATCTTGTAATTTTTATTTGTTAATTATGTTACTATACCAATATAAAAAATGAGGATCAAATACTCCTCGCCATAAAAAAATATGTTACAATTCAATGTTTATTTATGGTATGACATAAACATTCGCAGATTTTTTATTGATATTGCTCCTAACTCCCTAGATTTTGTTTCGTCGATCAATTTTATCTTTTACTCACTACTTCATTAAATTAATAATAAATAACAACATTGCCTCCGTATTATTAAGGTGTCTTCCAAACGGCTACTGTTTCGTTTTATATATTAAATTATTCATTGCCTTCACTCCTAAATCATTCTTATCTTGAGCTCGTCATCTAGTTTTAATACCGAGCTAAACCTCCACCTTGGTCTCTTGTTATACTTAAATTATATACCTACCTTACTTTTCTTACGCCCGTCTAATTCTTTTATGAGAGTTTACTTAATACTCGCTTTTATTGTATATGCCCGGTAGGGTCATATACTTAAATATTGTGTGCCGGTCACAGTGGCGTATCTAACAAAGAGTCGAGTGAATGTAAAGCATGAGGGTGCATCAAGAAATTTTACATACATACATACCATCACGCCATGTCCCTCATGGGGTAGGCAGAGAGAACCGACATACATTCATCGCCTCGTCAATATTCAAACATTGTCTTTATTATTTTAAAAATAAAACAATTTTTTTTAAATTTTACGTATATTTGTTAATTCGTCGATAGCTATTTCGCCTCGCTAGGGCATCTTCAAGACCTCATACATGTCGTCTTATACATGTTCGTTGTTGTTAACGCTTCTAACATTTCCGTCTTTCAAAATTCCGTTCACATGGACGTGTCATCCCTTCCTTGGGCGGCCCCGACCTCTCATTCCATTCCTGTCCGCAATGTATATTTTCTTCGTCATGCGTTCCTCATTCATTAAGAATTTTTCAGACTTATTTATTTTATATTTAGTAAGTCATTTTGTTGAAGAGTTGAAAAATAGTTACATTATTAACTAATTATATTTATATTTCATTTCATAAAAAAACACATTTATCCGGTGAAGGGGGTCAATTAATATAAATAAGGATATGTTAGGAAATTAGGGAATGAACTAGGAGGAAGAAACAGCACCACGAAATTAATTTTAAAGTAACGTTTGCTTATATCGTGTTTATTCTTTTTTTAACTGTAAATAAACATAAAAGACTGTAAAAGAAACTCAATCGGGAAATCAAGACTAGAAAAGCTATGAATGTCCATTATTTTATACAAACAAGCACCAAAAAAGCTTTAAAATGTATACGAATAAGTTTGAAATGAGTAATTTTGCAAATCTCACACTAAGATTTTGCTATAGTGAGTATTTTTTTTTTTTTTTTTTATGTAAATGTGTTTTTCTTCGTTGGCGCTACAGCCCAAATCGAGCATCAGCCTTCTTCAACAACTACCTACTTTCTTCCACATAATTCTCCAGTTAGAAACTTACAGGAGCTGTGCCGAAACATTCTTTTTATCGTCCTCCCATCTCTATCAAGGAGTCGTAAATATATATATTTTTTTTATTTATTTGGGATCGAAAACACCTACAAGAAAATAATATAGGTATGTAAAAAACTATGAAATAAAACGTGCGCCAAAACAAGTTTCCACAAATCGAAACAATATAATCAACACAAAACTTATCAAAATTATCAAGATAATAAAAAAACTATATATTAGTGTATACAGGATTTTAATTGGAGATGAAAGGGTAGGAAGAACAAAGAGGGAAATAAAGGTCATGAAGGTGTCTGCCGCATAAGGCTATCATTCAATCAACCGGCACTAGTTTTCATCTTATTATTTTTTGATATTTCGATGTATGCAAAGGAAAAATGTTAGGTATCATATTTTTATATTAAATTTTTAATGAAATATTTGCACAATGGCCAAAATTTCTTATCGACGTCACTGGTTGGTAGATGTACGTACATATATCTCTTGCATTTATCATTTACATATTATCAGGTTCACACGGTCGTACATACATACAATATAATATAAGATCATGGGAAAAATATAACTACTTACTGGAAATGGCTATATTATTTAACGCCACATTATGCACTCTATTAAGTTACATTTTCGCACTTTATTGCATTAAAATATTATACCTAAGTTAATATGTTTTGATTTGTAGGTATCATTACGTTAAGAGAAAAAAAAAACATCGACCGTTGTGATTTTAATAACAACTTTGCTTCTATTTTAATATAATAGTTATATAGTAATCGTATTATTATACTGTGTGGGTAGACGTAAAAATTTAACGAGATTAAAAAAAAATCGATTTACTATATTCTTTTTTAAGTAAGGTAGTTTTGCCTTGTTAAAGTGTCCTTTTAACAATAAAAATTAACTTATTTTTTTTTATTTTACGTATTTTCCGATTAATAATATTACAACATATTTATATGATTAAAATATTTTACTTGATGAGGGAATTACTTGACAATAAAACAAATATAAATAGAAAAAATGCAAAACTAATATAAAGTAGCAATATATATTAAAAGCGATACACAATGAATTTAAATAATATATATGAAAATGACACAACTAATGGTCGTCCTGTTAATACATATTAATAATAAATCGTCAATTTAGAAATATTGTTTAAATTTTACTTATAAAATTACAGAGTTCTACAATAACATTGTCTCAATTATTGATATAATAATAATTAAATACACTTAATTTTTTTTTGTTTTCCGGAAATTTACAGTTTAATTATATTTATTTTACAGATGTATTATGTAAAATAAACTAAAACCAATACAAAATTTCAATAGTGTTAATAATAAATTTTTAATTCCCAGAAAGGGGTGTACAGTGTACAGTGCGAGGAGTGGGGCAGAATTCTCGACTTTAAATATTTGTTTGGAGGTAAAAATCCTAAATGTAAATACTTATCAAAGCCATCAAAGGTGAGGAATACCCGTAAGGGCCGGCCTAAAATTTTGACTATATGATTTATCGCTTATAACTCGAAAAATATAAGTTCTAGAGAAAAAATATTCTAACCTATTTGAAAGCTGACAAAATCTCTTTAAAAAGTTTAAATTTCAACCATTTTCGAGTTATCTGCTTATGAAAATCATCTTTTTTCAGAAATCGATGTTTCTGAACACATTTTTCGTCATACTCTTTAATTGCTTTTAATTTAACAGCGCTGGCCGATTTACAAATGATATTAAAAACAATTAAGTAGGTACTACAAATAATAATACTCAATTATAATTATTACCATTTTACACTTCCTCAAAATAATCAGCAGATCAATGCGTAAATTGTAAATTATATAATAGAACAAAATAAAATGCAACTAACGCATCATCAAGCTTTCAATTGGGAATAGTTACCCATCCAGATACTTAACATATCAAAGGATTAGGCTCTGAGGAGGTCTCTGTCTCTGTCTCTGGAGGTCTCTAACAACTCTACTGATTCCCGAATATTAACGTTTAAAAATCTTTAACGATTCTTTAACGATTCTACATGTATTCATTATTATCGTTGTTTGCATTTATATTATTATTTTTTTCGATAAATCTAAAATTATTAATTTACGCATTAAATTAATTTTGTACATATTATTATTATTCTTTCCACACTTATTTAATATTTATCACCGGCACAGCTTATTCAAGAAAGGTAATAACCGGAAACCATTTTATAATCTCCGATAATTATTAAATTATCCATCGAGGTGACATGCAACAAGAAATGTATTATATTTGTTCCATCCCGGCACGGCGGTCTTATTTATTTCTACATATAAAATTTCCCGGACTCGATTTAATCATGTTCATTGTAAAAAACTATCACAGAAGCCTTACTGTTAACCATCGAAAAGGTAATCAAAATATGTGAAGTATGTATGAAGATGAAGATGTGAAAAAGTTAAGGGAAATGGTAAAAAGTATGAATTTTGTTACTTTTGTTTTGTTCGGTCTTTATTATAAAACGAGTTGGTTGTAGCCAACACTAAACTCTCCACACCATAGTAAGTGTACATTTTTTTTGAAAGGTTGACAATCTCTATATGCATTTTTATGAAGTACATTATATTCTTAAACAAATATAAGATTCCCAGAGGACAAAAGTTTTCACACGCCATATACACAAATATTAAATTGTCACGAAACTCCTAGTATGCATTTTGTACATGATACCTGTTGAGAAATTTTAAGTAAAATTGCATTACTAGCAAGATGAGCAATATGAGCATATATGAGACAGTGTATCAATGTTGATGCCTACCCCTTGAGGAAGATAGAAATGGAGAGTTAAAAAATGTATTTAAAGGTAATCCAACTGTCGATTCGTTCATGAGAATTCAATTCTCTTAATGAATCGACATATTAAGCCAAGATGCGTGTACGAAGGAAAATTTTGTATGGTGTAGTGGACTTTTTGCATGCTAATAACACGAACTAGAGGCCTCGCAGCATATTTGTTCGCATACATGGATTTACTCAGAATTCGGAGTAGAACATTTTATGTGAGTTTTGTGTGTCTGTGTGTGTGTGTGTGTCCCCCTTATAACTTTTGATTTGCTCAATTTACAGAGCCCAAAATTTCAGAATATATAAACAGTTATAGGCTTACAAAACTTTTATACTCAGAGTTGTGAATTTTTGTTTCAGTCAGGGGTTATCAACTTTTGAAATTTTGGTTAATTTTTCCATATATCTCAGAAACCATAAAAGCTAGAACGCTGAAAATTGGTATCAACATAGAAAAATACAAAATCTCAAATTAAATTTTTCAAAAAATTTCCAGGGTCTCTCAAACATTTTTTATTAAGAAAAATATTTTTTTTATGATAAATTTATGAGTTTAACTGCCTATATTTCCAAATATTTTAAAAATATCGAAAAAAGCCGAAACACCCCAACTAGATAATTTAATTTTCTATAAAAAATATGAACATTGTATTAGCACATATCAATTTTTTTTTAACAATTTTTATAAAAATTGAATTTAGTGACGACATTGCTTCATACAATTTGTATGGTAGTAGCCTACACACAATATCTAAGAAGACTTAATTGTTTGATACTAATCTCCAAACATACATTCATACCATCATTCTGTTGTCATATTCTGGGTAGGATCAAAGGATTGACCTCCATACTATCCTATCTTGACATACATACATATGTAGGTACATGTGTTGTATAGAAAATCAAATATTTTAAAATATTAAATAATTTGCATTTATGGGATTATAGTTTGGTACTTATTCTTCAACTATACATACTATCGCTATCGACAGTTGGATCTCATGTGTTACATGCAACTAGTTACAAGATATTGGCTTCCATTTACAGTAAGTTTTCCAGCTTGTTCAGGTACCTTTCATTCATTACAATAGGTTCTTTTTGAAAAATAATACGGGTTAAGATTACTACAACTTACTACTTGGTTGTTTTTGTTTTTCGTTGTATATTATATAGATCATACTAAATTAGTTATATCGTTAATATCGAGATTATAGTTTTCTTTTAGTTAGGTATAATTTATTCATATGTTATGAAATGTTCAATTAACATAATATAAAATGATATCGATCTATCAATACCGCTTGTTAGAATCCTATGAAGAAAAAAATATCAATTCAACCATTTGTCACATTTTGATACCAGCTGTGGGCCGATATACGTAGGATGTTGTAATATCGCTGGACCCTAATACAGGTGCTGGTAACAGAGAGTACTCCCTCCGAAGTCATTTGCAAACACTTAATAACACTCTTACGAAATACTAGGAGACAAGTAGAATAGAGGAGGTGGGTCGTATTTCCTTTTTTTCATGTATTTATTATACACGCAACACGGCGGAAGCATTTCCCACGCAGTTTCATTCACAAACCGCAATGGCGCCAATAAAATTAATGTCCACCATGAAAAACTCTCCAAGATTATTAGTACTGTTCGATGGTAGAGCACTTTTATGGCCAGTTTCATAAAAATTAAAGGAGACTTAATGTCGACTTTAAAATAAATTGCGTTTCATAACAACAAAATGTCACTTAAAGTTCACTTTAATTTAAAGTCCAGTGTCATCGTACTTTAGTCACTAAAGTCTTCTTTAAGAGCAGTTCATTTTTTTGCCACCAGAGTGTGCTGCAATATGACATAATGTTCAAGTCAGTTCTTGTTGATGTCAATATTGTCAATTGAATGTTGACGATCATGTGCATATTACTTACTAATATTCAATAGTTTTGTTATTATTTAAACATTTTTTTATAAATAATATAAAAAAAAATATGTTTTCAAAATGAGCTAATTAGAAGATGCGTACTGTGATACAGCAGTGAAAAGTATATAGGAAAAAAATCGGCCACATGGAAAAGTAGAATTAATGAGAATTTTTTGATAGATTTTGTTCATAAACATGTCCTATACATCAATGATCAATTCAATGACAGAAATAACATATTATATGGTAGTAAACAGAAAGATTTACCTATGCTATGAGCTATGTTTCCATAGATTTTGATAGCAATATTGCCAACTTTCAGATATTTTGGTGACATTTCTGCCTTTTACTAAAGTACGCGGCATTATTATTTATGAAACGCAACGACTTAAAGGCGACTTTAAATTTTTACCTTTAACTAAAGGGTCCTTTTGCTGCTTTTTATGAAACTGGCTGTATGTTTTATTTTAAATACAAACGTTTTATGACGTCATAAATTGTAGGTATTTCTATCGATGAACTTTTCGGTCCTAAATTTGTACGAGAGAAACAGTTAGGTAAGTTATGTGAGTCTTATTTTTTTATCACAAAGTATCCGCTAGGTTTTATGCCCTCCTGATACAAATTTATTTATTACTTTTGATATTAGAAATGATTATTGAAAGGAATAGAAATTCGTAAAATAAGTTATCTTGTTTCATTTCCACAATATAAAAGCTGTCTTATTATATCACATTATTTTTATTGTATGATTATTTCAAATATTTTTGTTAATATAGTGGAAATTGATAGTTATAAATTCAATTATTTGTACATATAAATTAATAACACACTAATATAGTTTAAATACTCGGCGGATATTTTGTGGTTGTTCATATTAACCGTTTTGGCATGTGAATTTTGCCCTAAACCACTATATTTTGAGTCACTATGCGACATGTCTCAACTAGCCGGTCGATGGCAGGACAGCACTGCCGAAACATGTCGCATAGTGACTCAAAATATAGTGGTTTAGGGCAAAATTCACATGCCAAAACGGTAAATAACACACTCTTTGTATGCGTTTACACGTACATATATACAAAAACTGTGTTTGTATGAGTTTACATGTATATGCACGATTTTTTTTCCCTAGTGGGACATTAAAAACAATAAACAAATCAATACGACATATATTTTTTATAATGGACCCTAGACAAAAAAATTCTTGAACGAGGGGCCATAAATGTATCTAATTCTCAATCAATATCAAAAACCCCTGATACTTCTTTGATTATATTAAATTTATAACAGATTTAAATCAGACGTTATACAAAAAGCAGATACTTTTTGATTTGTGAAAATTAAATGTCTTTATCAGAGTGCTTCAACCTGGTTTTTCCAAATTATTTTATAAATTTGCCATTTTTATTTCTTCCTCTATTTTAAACGCCTCTTTACTGCAAGTTTTGATAGCATGAAATTAGATTATTTTACCCAAAATAAATTATTTGCTTGAATACTTTTTTATTATATTTTTTTACATCTGTTTATAAATTAGTGAATCTAGCTAGCAAGCTTTGAAAATTTATTCACGATATTGTTTCTTGTAACGCCTGTTTTGCTACGCCTGTCTGTACAAGAAAGCTATACATGTTGCTTTTTCAGGAGTAATTGCATTTACGTAATATTTTTTTGTACCATTCACTGTCGTGAATGTTTTTCAAAGATATGGTATAATTTATAAAATGGTTTAATGTAGCTACATTTGAATTCATAATTTTCAACCATAATTTTTATTCGTCTTCTTTCATTAGGCCCAGGGCCTGTTTTGTGCTGCATTTTCAGCCTCCTGTGATGTGGACTGCCAACTATCTCGTCATCTTTTTGGTGGACATCCTATGTGGTCTAGACCCCTCCGGTACGTTGTCTCGGGCTATCTTTGGGATCCTATCTTCGGACATGCGGCTGACGTGTTCGTTCCAGTACCTTCTTCTTTGGCGCCCCCATCTTACGAATTTTTATTCAATTTTGTGAAATATTTCTTTATTTTTGCTTTTATCGTTTGATGTATCCGTTTTCAATCTTAAAATTATCAACGAAAATACCTACTAATTGTTCAAAATATATACTAAATATTTTCAAATAGATATATCGTGATTAACAGCTATGACCGTCTGACAAAAAAAGTATACAAGGCTGATAAAAGAGGAATGAAAAGTAGAGGTCGGCCAAGAAAGAGTTGGCACGATCACATAAATGGGATTTTGAAAGATGGAGATGTTAGAAGTAAGAATAATAGAAGAGCGTGTATGAGACGATGTATGGACGTGAATGAAGCGAGGAATGTATGTCAAGAGAGAGGAGTCTGGCGTTCGGTTCTCTCTGCCTACCCCAAATAGGGAAATGGCGTGATGGTATGGTAACAGCTATGAATCAAAATATCTATCACATTTTGTTTAATTTAATATTTTAAACACGATTCGTTTTAATTCCATTAACTTAACAGTTTTCCTTGGATACATTAATAAATTACTAACATATTTAGTTGATACTTCGACTCACCTTATAAATTGATAGTTTATCGATACTTAAAGACAAAAATATCTCTCATTAAAAAGTTTTTTTTCAAACAAGTCTATAATGTAAAGTGAACAAAACGGTATACAGTTTTTTACAACGTGCCGCGTTATCTCAACTTTATGATTCGTGCACTATGGCATGATGAAATAACAGGGATGTCACATTTTTATACAAATTTATTTACAGTAAATAATATTTATTTCTTCCATATAATTGTGGGTACTAAAGAAATATTTCATATTTAGATATAAGGAGGCATATAAACCTAAACACCCCAATTTAAAATCAAATTCCTCACATATTTTAAACAGTGTGTTTCTAGAAAAAATACCATAAGTGTATTCAACATTTCTCTAGTGAATGTTCGTCACACAATTTTAAAATCCAGGCTGAATTCCCCTAGAAATAATATTAAAAATATCCTCTTATACAGCATTTTTTTTAATTACTCCATAACTATGTGTCGTAGAGAAATAAATCTTGTATATGCTAAAAGAGTGCATAAAATCAAAGTGAATGACGGATAAAGATTTTTCATTTCAAGTAAGGTTTGTTCTTAAATTGCAAAAAATCAACAAATTTTGGATTTCCGATAATTTAAATCACGTATAAACCTTTTTTAACGCACGCGATAGTTACCCTTACTAACGCGTAACTTCATAGTGTATTAGGCCTTTATAATATATCATGTTTTTAGTGACTAGATTTAACGTTATAATCACAGCAACAATGTAAGAATGGAAGAATCTTAAGGGCACAATACGTCCGATTCTATAAATTATTAAGAACGTTCCGGCTAAAACAGGTGCGTTTCTATTCCACTTTGTCCAAGTTGATATTCTATAACGCTGAAATAGGAAAATTCTTACTCCAAGTAAGTCACAAATAAGTTCAATTCCCTATTCAATAACCACATTTTAGTCTAATCAACTGTCAAAACGTACCAAATTTTAGTTCACACCTAATTGGAAGCGTACTAGTTATTTCACAGTATTCCGGGATATTGTAATTAAGATGAAAACACCAGTTGTGTACGGAAACAAATAAAATGGATGATTTAAGCGTGTTAAGTTATGTTGTAAATAAAAACCAAAGAATATTAGTACAGATAAATTGAAATATTAGGTTTGGCAACATCATGGTAACTTGACATAAATAAACATGGCCGAACAGTGCGCAGTACCTACGCATGCGTAGTCTGCGCCATAGAAAATTTGAGTTCAAAAATACTATTTATGGAATACTATTTTTGTAGATTTTAGTTTTAGATCCTATTCTAGTTTAAAAAGTTACTGAATTGGACGTAGTATATCGTTTAAGTATTAGTAATTTCATTGTTTAGTTGATCGTAGGTACTTGAAAAGGAAACTTTAAATTTATCTAAGGTGAATACCTGTAGATGCTAGTTATATTTTTTTAATCCCTGGTTTTAACAAAATAAATGTTAAAAACAATTACCTACTGTGCATCCATCAAAACTCGAAACATCTCTAAGCCATTCAAACAATTTCTTAATACAATTTTTAATATGAAGTTTCTATTTGTCCGGTTTACTCAAGTTAAAAATATTCGACTTTCGTGTCCGTTATAAAACTGGACATCTGGCAACCATATATTGAAGATGAGCAGATCTGTATGTAATCCAAAGGTCACGCCTCTCGTCTTCAACAATTCTGGTTTTGACTCTCGAATGTCGTGACCTTTATCAGTCCGAGATGATTGCCACATACGAATGGTGATGCTGGATCTTTGTAACAATCATCTGTGTATTGTAATCTCAACTCTTCTTGTTATCTATGCAGACCTTAGATATGGAGAGGCATTATAAGCGTATTTGTTACTGGTATTGTTACTTTTCCAATCGGTTACATGTTACATAAGTTAACAATACATTGGAATGCGTCAAATCAAAATTGGAATTCGTATGGTTATAAGTAATAAGTATTTGAAAAAAATTCAAGGTGTTATTTTCATGCTTACCATCACGCCGTTTCCTATTTGCCAATAATTGTGGAAAAGTGGTAAGTCGTTTGATTTCTGTGCATGCATTCTGGATCGATTCCCAGCAAGGACAAAATGAATTAAAACGTGTAAATGAGTAGAAATCCATTAATTTTTCACTTTTCGTGTGGTTCTGGTACTTGTATCCTCTTCATCCATATGGGCAGCATCTGATTTTTACAGCCTTGGATCAAGTTTAGAAATCCATTAAAATTATCAAAAAAAATTTAGTTTCTCCACAACCAAACTTCGCGAATGCATATGGCAACATTTTTAATATTTGAAATAGTATGTTTTAAATTTAGTATTTTTAGTCCTTGACAATGCCGAAAACATTCGGTCGTAAAATATGAAAATTTTTAAATGAATTCATATTTGTCTTTTTCGCGCAATTTGGATTTCTGGGCTAGAAACATTGACAACTATGTAAGAAGAAATTTGAAGAAAGAAAATATTGGCCCCTTGCAGATGGTGCAAAGATGTGTAAGTTATAATTTATGGGTGAGAAATTTTGAAACGCCGCAAATATAATGGCGTATAGGCAATTTACGCCACTTCATTATGCAAATTCTTCTTCACTTGGTGCTATGTCAGGTCCCTTATTATAATGTCGGCTATTACTGTGGCATAGGCTTTTCTGTCCTGAGCTATCCGGAACATCTCCACACTATGAACTCGGGTCCGTTCCCTGATGATGATACTTATTACTGATATTTAATTTAATTTATTTTGTAGGAAATGAATTACTGCTTAATTCGTCTGTTTGTGTATGTCCCTTGTAACATTTGATCTGCTTGATGCACAAGTCCCAAAATTTCAGAAAATATACAAAGTTTTAGTTTCACAAAACTTTTATACACAGAATTCTGAATTATGTTCCAGTCAGTGGTTATTAAATTTTTGAATTTCCATTTTATTTTTCCATACATCTTAAAAATCATAAAAAGCTAAGGATTGTATAACAAGAGTTATTTGAGAAAAATTTAATAAAAAAGGTAAGGTCCCGTACTACGAGAATACAGCTTACGGGACCTCAACTGTTTCTTACATTATTCTTTAATAACTCCCGTAATAATATTTTTTAATACCTCAAACTTGTTTAAAGGAACAAATCCCAGCGTTTTTTATTTTTATTTTTTTACTAAGGCACACTTTTTTTATGACTAATTTATGCTTTTAACTGTCTATATTTGTTACCTGCTCTAGAATACAAATTGTATACAATTTCATTTACAGGATAAAGATTTTGAATTCATTCTGACAGATCTTGACAAGTCTTCAGACCTCTTGTTTTTTTTATAATATAAAACATTTAAAGAACCATTTTGTTTAAAAAGGAGTAGATTCTTATATGCACCTTTCATAGTGATTTGTTTGGTATATAATTATTGAAATGATTTCGTTTAGTTCGTAATGGTATAAATATATATGTATGACAAGGATTAAAAAAAACGTAAACAAACGTGACTAGGCTGTTTTTTTGATAGTTTGTTTCAGATATAAATAAGTCTTGAGTATAAATTGTGCCTCTGTGACTAGTGAAATTGCTTAGGCTAATACATTTCATAGTCCTGGATTGAAACTGTGCGTTTTATTTTCAGAAATAAAATTCTAATCCAATTTACTTACGTATTACGTAAGTCTTTTGAATAAGTTTCAAAAGATATGAATTTTACACAGGGTTAACATTTTTGTAACATTCCTATTAAGAAAAATATCAACGCTCGGTAAAACGAAACCTTTTCATTATTAATGTTCACAAATTTATGATGTGATTTATAATGATGCAAATCGTATTCATAAAAATACGTTATTTAACAAACTATCATTGCTATTTGATTGAATTTATTAATAATCACTGTTTATAAGAGTTCAATATATAAACCGCGGTTCATGGGCGGTTTTGGTTGACTTACTACAATTAATTTATATTTGTCTTGTTTTTAAATTTGACAAAGTTCAATCAGACTGTTGGTGATCGTTCGTTGGATTTTTAACCTTTCCGAGGCGGATAGAGACAGTCATGGTAATTTTCCACTCGATTGAAGAGATTTTGAAGAGGCTGGAAGATCGGGTCTTCTTTGCGCGTGCTCCGTATCCAATACTTCTTATGCACCATTGTTGTGTCTGTGACTAATTTATTCAGACGTAATGTGACGCAGGCAAAGACACTATTTACCAAACAATAAGCTTTATTATTCAACATAGTAGAGACCGCTATGATTATAAAAAAAAATGTTTGAGTCTTTTGATATATTGTTTCTATAGTTTAAAACAGTGTATGTTTCGTTCGATGAGGTGAATAATGGTAGAGACTTCACTATCCCAAAGAAATAGTTGATATTATGATTTTTTATCACAAAAATATGGAAACATTCGATATACACAACGTCCATATAAATAGGATTGACAACGATTGGCAGTAATCTAGGTATTTAAATCGAATATTTTTTTTAATTGTATATACGCAAACATTGGATATCTCAATAGGGATGAAGTTGGAATATTACATACATACATACATACATACATACCATCACGCCGTTTCCCTATTTGGGGTAGGCAGAGAGAACCGAACGCCAGACTCTTCTATCTTGACATACCTGTTTTGCCTCATTTACATTCATACATCGCGTCATACATGCTCTCCTATTGTTCTGACTTCGTATGTTCCCCTCTTTCAAAATCTCATTTATATGATCATGCCAGCTCTTTCTCGGACGACCCTTACATCTCATCCCACTCTTTTCAGCCTTGTATACTTTCTTTGTCAGTCGTTCATCGCTCATTCTCTCTACATGTCCGAACCATCGCAAAGCATTTATCTTCATTCTACTCAAAATATCCCTTTCAATCTTACATTCTCTTCTGATATCTTGATTCCTTATCCTATCATAAATTGTTTTACCACACATTCGTCTTAGGGACCTCATTTCCACAGCGTTAATTTTACTTTCATGCGTCTTCTGCCATACCCATGTCTCACTTGCATACATTATGGTTGGAACGACAATAGCGTTGTGCACAGCGAGTTTTGCTGGCCTTGAAATAATTGGGTCAGCCATTATTGTTCTTAATGCACCATTTACTCTATTTGCTGCCGTTACCCTTCTTTCTATATCCTTTTCCAATTTTCCATCACGCTGAAACATACTTGGAATATTATAGAATGAAAATCACGTAAATCACGTAATCACGTAAATAAAGTGATCACGTAAACCGACCAATTACAGGTCGTAAGCCCTGTAAGTGCCTTGAGTTCCTGGTTCTTCTATAATATTCTAACTTCGTATCTATTGAGATGTTGAAAAGTTTGTCAAAAAATATCACTAGGTATTTAAATTATTAAAAAGTAGACTGTAATCATTTTTGGTATTTCTGTAAAAATAATTGCCTAATGTTTATATTAAATTTAATATTGAGTTTGCATTTTTTATTTATTACAATTTACGGCTTAATAGCCTTACATATAAAACAGTATTTAAACATGATAATACATACAAAAACATATTATATAAAAAAGAAATGAAATAATAAACGAATAACTATAATATAAATGTAAAAATGCAGATAACAAATAAAAAAAAGAAAATACGGATCCCAAATAAAAAAATCCATACCATGAAGTTAATTTAAAAAAACGAATAAAAAAAAGTATCATTTTGCACCAAAAAATATTGATGCAAAAAGTTTTTATATTTTGCCAATGACAAATAATAAATATCGCCCCGGCTAGAATATTTTTGTTTCCCAAATAGCGAAGCCATGCTATTGTATCCAGCAAGCGAATTCTTTAGGGTATTGCTTACTTCGTTTGATTAAATAAGTCGCTTTTAAATATATTGAAAAGTTCCTTGTATAATACAACATTATATAAAGAGAGATCGAAAGAAATGAAAAAATATGACTCGTGAAATGCTATTATGCGTTATATTCTATCTGCCTACCATCACGAATGTTTTTTTTTAATTACTCGTTAGCTATTTAGATAAAAAATTAAATAACTTTTTAACTAGCAAGATTTATGTTTTTATTCACACAATAACTTTCTGTAGATGTTAACGTAAATGTTATTGAGTATTAGTTTATTTAGTCCTATGTACATAACGATGTGTCGGTAAAATTAATTATGAGATCAATTCACATTAATATTAAAAACACAATACCTTTTGTATAATGTTGTCAGTACCAAATACCAATTCATAAATTATAATTTAATACCTTCATCAGGGATTAACGCCTTATTGTACTTTTCGACTACTGTTTTATCCTTATTCGGATTATATCAGGTATTCAAATGCATCTATGTTTCTTACACTAAAAACCATTTTACAACTTGATAAAAAGGGGTATTTGATATGCGATACCTGGATATATATCTGAATATTGAAATACACCTCTTTAACTTATGACTGTTTTTGCCTCCTGCATTTAAACATCTGAATACCTTGCACTCCACGTATTCCTGGCATTTTAGCACCGATGGTAGAAAATTATTTTTGCGTGTTAATAAAAAGTGATTCTCTGAATCTACCGTATTCATTTTTGTGTCTAATTCAAAAGCATTCTTTGTCGTGATGTGGCTCTGTCTCGGAATATTAAGTCGTCGGCTTATTCAAATGTGTTGTTTGTTGAACACCTGGATTTGTTTTGAACGTCTCGCACAAAAAGGATTTGAGACGAGATTAGGGACAGCAGTGCGGATAATATAAATGATTTGTACTTATTGATATGCGTGTGATTTTATATATGCGCTTTTTTATTGTTGTTTTATTGTGCATACAGAAAACCTGCTTTGCCGGAGGCTGCACGTGGACCGAATCTTGATAGAATACGACGCTTTTATAGGTAGGTAGATATTGGAAATATATCAAGCACTCGTTCTTTGAACATAATATGAACCATAAAATTAGGTACTAATTCATTTTTTTACTAGTTCAGTTGGTTGCAATATCTCATGTAGGAGTTTTAAAAAATGACTTTATCTGTATCATTTTTATCTCACACATAATAAGCACTCGTTCTTTGAACATAATATGAACCATAAAATTAGGTACTAATTCATTTTTTTACTAGTTCAGTTGGTTGCAATATCTCATGTAGGAGTTTTAAAAAATGACTTTATCTGTATCATTTTTATCTCACACATAATAAGCACTCGTTCTTTGAACATAATATGAACCATAAAATTAGGTACTAATTCATTTTTTTACTAGTTCAGTTGGTTGCAATATCTCATGTAGGAGTTTTAAAAAATTACTTTATCTGTACCTATCATTTTTATCTCACACATCCAGATTTTTTTTATTCATTGTCATAAGATGTCTTTCTGTGTCTATTTTTCTAGTTATTTTCCTTAATATTTTTTTTGGGGTAATTATTGTTTTTTTATGTTTCAATTCTCAATTATCACATGTATGTATTTTCAAAATCATTTTAACTACAAACTATCAATATGTTATTTACATTGATGAAATATGAAATTCTATTTTCGACGTCGCCTAAAGATATAAAAAAACTCACTATCGTATGATTTAAGGTTTTGCAATCACAAATAAATAATTTTATTTATACTACAGTACTACTTAATAAGTTATTTTTAAACACTAGTTTCAAGAGAGCATGCCCATCGTCAAGGCGTTCCAATATACATGTTGATAGGTGGTCTGTCTTTAACTAGTAATGTAATAAATATCTTATAAAGTTAATATTGTAGACTCACCTATTTGTGATTGTGAACGTAATGAGGAGGAAGATTTGAATCATGTATTTTTTAACTGTCAAAAATTCCCAACCCGTGAACTATACTTTCAAATGAACCCACACCCCACCAGTATTGAGACGCTCCTGTCATGCCTTAGCCCTCATACATTACGAATGATTTGTAATTTTATCAATGTCAACAGGTTAAAGATTTAGGACTGTACGGTCGTACAGTATTTGCTTTGTTTATGCCGAAGAACACCAATCTCAGGTGAACGGCAAAAAAAAGAGAGAGGAAGGTACAGGGCAAAAATCTATTAATCTACATAAAAAGAAACGTTAATAATTATTTGTTTTCGTATGCTACACAACACCAATATAATTTTCAGTTTCGATTTAATGTATTCCACTGTATTATCTTCACTTTTTATTGTTTACATGGGTAATATTTACCTTTAGTCCGTTAAAGAGACAACAACGCACACCTAAACAAATTTGTTTTTCGTTTTGAGGTCCGTTATGATAAGACACGAAGTTTTATTTTACTCCTCACTACACCAAGGCTATATAGTGGGGAGTTATGAATTCACAATTTTTAAGGGTATTTTTTTTGCAGATTATCAACTAGTATCATGCTGAGATTGTATTCTGAAAGTTTCGTTAAAATGTATTTCTGTGTGTGTGCTGTGTTCTATGTACGGCGTGTTTATTCTACTTTATCGATTATAAATCGAGTAATCATTCGATTATTTTGTAAATTTGTGGCTCAGTTGGTTGGGTATCTGACTGCTGATACAAAGGTCCCGGGTTCGATTCTCGGTGGAGACAGTTTTTTATTGTGTTTTCAGTCTAGATCTGTGAGACGATTAATATCGTCAGTCTCCAAAATATGGGAACTTGTTATTGGGTGCGTGTTAAATTAATATTTGACATAGTGCCTCTTAGTCGCCCGAGTAGCTATATTAAATAAATAAATTAAATAAATATTAAAATTAAATAAATATTAAATTAAATTAGAATTTAAAGGATATCAGATCAGTGCTTCTCATTTTTTTTAACTGTCAAATATTTCAAGGTGACCCCAAATTTAGAAAACTTAAAATTTGATTATTTTTATTATTAAAGGCTATTTTTAATTAAAATACTTTTAATTTGAAAAATATATTTAAACGAAAATAATTTAACAAACTCATTTCGTGAAAATGGTGAAAAAAAATTCTCATAGAAAATTTGAATACTCTGTGGAGTGCGTTGGCCAAAACCCAGTCGTTTTTTTTATTTCCAGCAAAGTGTGCCTGAATACGATTTTACACAAATATACACTTTTTAATCTATTTTCTTGGTATATAGCTGACCTGCTCACGAGATAAACACCCGAAAGGTGTCGATGGTTTAGAGTTCATTTTGCCATGAGCCATTTTAACTTACCTGCAGAGGATATACTTTTAAACCTGTACCGTGGTGTTAACAAGATGATCTTCCAAGAATCTTTTGTTTTGCCTTTATGCTGTTTCTTTTATTCTTATCGTCTTGCAGAAAACCAGTTGTATGTGTTTGCAATGTAACACTGTTGTAAATATGAAATTATGCATGTCAATATGCGTTGAGTGCCAACGTCACAAATATATAACATAGTATATATTGTAATAGTTTTACTTACCTCTCATACTTTTCTCGTTTTGAACTACATGCTTTCGTATATTTTTACTTTTTTTATGTTATAAATTTAACTTATTAAATGAAATATGTTGTTTATTTTCATTTGTTTTTTTACAATATTTTTTTTTCATTGTCATCATTATTGACGATAGTTTTCTCGTACCTTGGATGTTATATAGGCTCCAAGATACTTTTTAGATGCTCATTAAGCCGTACTCTTAAAAGTTACGCCTTCATCAAAAATATATAGGTATTGTCCTTTCATTATTTGTGTATACATTGGTTAGATACGCTTTTTTTCATGTTGTGTCCTTTTTTCGTTATAATACCCGTTTTCTCAGATTTTTCAACCTTAACTCTAAACTTATAAGCCTTAGAAACATGAATGTTTTTTTTTAAATGATAAGTATAATTTTCCCCAAACATCTTGAACGAGCTTCCGGTTGCGCAGAGCGCAAATTTGTGTCTTTTTGCTTCGTTGGTTTTCGTGCAAATCGCCCCCCTTCTCGGCTAAAGTTTCAAGTTATTTGGCAACAACTATATTTTATAGATCTAAACATTGACTCGATACGTTTTCACACAATGATCTCTTTTTTTTGTAAAATCAAATAAACCATAGTATTTTATGTAACGCTCGATTCAAATACACTAACTTGGGCGCACACGATTGTAATCTTTAATACTATAGTTTCAATCTTTGCATTCGACCTTTATAATACATTGCCTTACCCTGCCTCTTTCTCAAGAAAATATTGCTTCTCCGGGTTACACTGGTTAGTTGGAAGAAATTGCCACTTGCCAATAATCCCGCCACTTTTGCGGGATGCAAGGAAGTGTTTATTATTATTATTATTGTTTTCAAAACTTGTCGTCCCTCTCCGTCCGGTTCAAAACACGTTACGTAGTTCAGTGTTATGCAGTGAACTTTACTTTTTATACATTCTTGTATTTTTTTTTGATTATGTTAACTATATTTTGTAATTCATTTCGAAATTCATAAAACCGCAGACAATTAAGCAAACAATTATTTTGGAATATTCTATAAAATTATAAAACAGCGTCATGTTTTTTTGCAATACTAATAAAATCATGCTAAGCATAAAAAAACATTACCAATTGATCAGTTAAGTAATGATGCATATAAAAGCATACTTATGGTTATGTATAATTATTGTTGTATAATGTATTATTTCATTACTCGTAAACTCGTGAAGTAACAGACGAGCATATTTGAGACGGTGTATGAATGTGAGTGAGGCGATGAATGTACATATATTAAGATAGATTTGTGTGATATTTTATTTTCTTTGTCCAAATCAAACGTCAGGTCATGTGTTTAATGATTCGCCTGAGAATTTGACCTATTTTGAAATAGGTCCATGAATTTATTCTTAAATACATACATTTGACAAGCATTACGCGCGTTTCGTGAGTGCAGAACACCTATCAACTGATGGATGCGAATACCGTTTGTAGGAATTCGTGTGTGTTCAAAAATCTATTTTTCGTTATAAAATCCCATTCCATTTCATGAGTTTACCCACATCTTGAAAGATAAATAGGTATCTACCTTACAAAACTATTAGTGTTTTTTGGCACATTCTACCTGTTGTTCCATTTTTAATGGCTTCTAAATAAAATTGTCACCTGATTTGATCCTTGTAGTCTTTAGAGACGACATGAAACTTTGTGTTAAATATCGTATACCTGACTGCAACAAGTTACTTTGTATGAAAGGTAGGTAGGTAAATCAATGAAGCATTTCTTTAGACTCCCGTAGAGCCAGCTTTGGTGATGCGAGTCAGTTTCGTGAAATTGTGCCATTGTTCTGCAACCCTCCATGGGCACCCACCGTGAAATATTGCGTGGGTTTTGTGCACCGAGAAATAATACATGGAGAGAGCAATAAGTATTCAGTACTAAACACAAAAATCCCAATACAATCGCCATATGATAATCAGATTATTTTTAAACACACATAACGCATAATTTCACTGTAGGCAGAGTAAACCTACCGCCACATTTATAAATCACTTCGTCAAAATTCATGCACGTCTCATACTTGTTAGTCTATTGTTCGATCTTCTCGCGTTTTGTTTTTCAAAAATTAAGAATGACATATTCATGATAACTGACATATTCATGATAGACTGGAGATAAGAACGTAAGTACATAGTAAGTCCTATTGTGATTCGTTTTAGAGTACGAAAACGTCTAAATCAACGGGCGACCGTGGATAAAGGGATTTTATCCGCGCGGTGTGACGTAACGAGTCCCGTATAAATGCAGTCAACTTTTTGACATTTCTCACACACTGAAATTCAGACGGATAAATTTAGACGAATGAGAATAGGACACAATATGTCCTATTCTGATTCGTTTCAGTATATGAAAACGTTTAAATGAACGGGCGACCGTGGATAAATGGATTTTATCCACGTGGTGTGACGTAATGAGTCCCGTATAAATTCAGACAACTTTTTCATTTCTCATGTCCTAAAATATAAACGGATAAATTTAGACGAATCAGAATAGGACATATTATATAGGTAAATACATGCGTACATACATACCATATTCCACAATGTGGGCTAACCAGCGACAGGTGTGCGGTTGTGGAATCATTACAACTCATAGGTACTTGTATCTCTACACACCAGTCTCGTCTGATCTAAAAGGCAACATTCAGAATGGGTGAACTTCAATGCTGAACTATGTAAGGTGTATTTTTCGCCTGTTGTATTTTCGATTACGCTCTTAAGAGTCACATGAAAACGATTATAATAGAAAAGAGTGGAAGCACTTTTCTAATCCGGTACTTCACAAATTGGTACCAAAGTGATGGAAGGTGATTATTCTGAAACTTTTTCCCTCTTCATAGGACGATAGTTTTGCCATGTATGGGCGTTTTAAACTGATTAAAACTTATACTGCAACAATTATACTCTTATGTCTAAATCTAAACGTTGTCTTAATCTAAAATCCTAAGATAACAAGCAAAATGTTTTCAAAAAGTTTCTCCAAAGAGGTCAACTTCGTCAAAACCATAAATTACTACTTTGTTTTGTAAAACACTACTGTATTTTGATTACATATTTTTAGTCTCCAGAATGTGGCAACTTGTTATTGGGTGCGTGTTGAATTAATATTTGAATTTTTAATAAATAAATAAATTTTTCAAATGGTCACTGAGTGTATGTACGCGAAAAAAGATGTGTCTATTTTCGAAGTTTTAAAAATACGACAACTTTTGACATAACCGCCTCGCCTTGTGAGTTGAATAGCGCTCTATCTACTCATAAGAACACTATGTATACGACAAACGTGAATAATTATTATGACTTGACTCATGTCCAAACGACAAACAAACAAAAAAAACCTCTGCCCCTTTCTACTAAATAAAACGCCCAGGTAAACGTAGACGGTGATTTGTGACGTTTTTTATTTACTAAATAATATATCATTATACGTTGTTTCTTTTTATGTTTATTTTCGAGAACATTTGACAAATTGATCAATATTTTACATTTAACAATTATTATTGTTATTTAGAAATGTCTGAATGTGTTTTGAAGTAACTTTATTTATTTATTTACGTACTTACCAACTTGTACAAAATAATACAAATTCGACACTAACAAAATATATTAATAATTGTCATTCGTCAAAATATATCAATGTGTATGAAAAACAGAATAGACTTATTTGAATACAAATTTTTTTGTAAAATATTTTTATAATGAATAAATAAATAAATTCTTTATTTCTCTTAAACATATCTAACAAAAAAAAATCGTGATTAGAAAAAAGATTAACAAAATAATATCAAAAAATTATATAACAAAACAAAACAACAATAGCAAAGATATATAGATCATATTATACAACCTTAAATAAAAAAAATAAAAAAACAACTTGTAATTGTATATGCTACATAACATGAAAAAAATAATTCAACAATTATTAATATAAATAAACAAGAGAAATCCCACCAGGCAATGCCTGTTTGTGGGTATTACAAAAATCATTAGTTATTCTGATTTCGTTCACCTATAGCACAAGCATTTATGCTTATTTTAGGGAACGTAGGAAGATGTATATGTACTTGTTTAACAGGGACATATTCATTTTATTTAAAAAAAAAAAGATAATTTACATCCTAATAAATTCCCTAAATTAAGAATAAATGTTTATTCTATTGGTGAACGAAATTGGTCATGGAACGATTCGAACTTGCGACCTCTGGATTACAAACCCAACGCGTTAAACGCTCTGTCACCACCCATCTAAACATCCAACAGGTCGCTTTAGCATTCTTTATTTTCTATCGATATATGAAGAGTTCGTACAACCTTTCCGACAAGCTATTTAACTACGATTATTACGACATAGCACTCTGCAGGGTGAATTGACCTATTCACAAAAAATACTATAATTAGATAAGTACTAGGAAAAAAATATCCTCAATGTACTTATTGAAAGTTGTCCCATCGAGGTAATTTGACGACGACGAAAGCATATAAATATGTATTCAATAAAAAGTATGGTTCGACCATGTCAATGATAGAGCGAACCGAACGAATGAAAGCTATAAAATACACGTTTATTTATGAAACAATGCATGGATGTAAATGAAGCAAAAGTTCCTTGTCAAGTTAGAAAAGAGTAGCTTTCGATTCTCTATGCATTTTCCGTTAGACAGGACAAGGCGTGATGGTATGCTTGTAATATGTAATATTATGTATACACTTGTATAATTTAAAACAGTTGTAAGTGAAAACTTTCAATTAATTAAATTAAATAATTAGGTAATATTTGTCTTTCAAATTTTTATAATACTCGTAATTAATCTTCCGGTAAAATATGGTCTCTCAAACGATTTTGTAAGTTGTAGGTTCTTAATAATATTTGTTATTTAGCGTAATATTTTACGACAATTACATTTAACAACATTATGTTTAAGAAAGATACAAGCCGAAACCGTATCAAAAAGAAATCTTCCGCAATCAAATGAATTAAATGTTGCCATTAAACAATCTCGTATGTAAATTTGATATAAACATTTTTTTATTTGCCATGAAATGATACAATGGTATGTAATTATGGCAACCCCACGGTTTAGTTGAGCATCTAAAACACTGACCATCAAAAACGGACACGCTCGGATACTCTCTTGTCTTTCTGCTCCCTTCATACCTCTTCTACCTGCTTCCTATCTTCTTCATTTCCTCTCCACTCCCCCTATTCCTGTCCCAAGAGGTGTTTGTATGTTCATGGACGCCACAGTCACTCTGTCTATCAAATATTTTGATACACACTCGTTGTAACGTTCTCATAATTTGGTACTGGAGTAGGTACCTAACTAAGCCTCGATTTAGCTAGTGGCGGTTCGTGGTTAAATATATTATTTATTTATTTATCTTCTTGTACCTACACGTAATTTGTACACTGGCGGGTTTATTGTAAAACGGAAATTTCTTCCAATCAACCAGAGTTGATGAAAATGTACAATACGATGCGTACTATGGCAATAAGGTTATGCCATGACAAAAATAAAGATAACAGATAAAATCGAAAATGACAAAAAAAATACTTGGTATAATATTAATAATGAACACTTCCTTGCACCTTGCGAAAGTGACGAGTTTATTGCCGTATGGCAGTTTCTTTCGACTAACCAGTGTTTCCACCCCAGAGAAGCATTATTTGCGTGAGAAATAAATTTAAATAAATTTCTCCTCTGCTGGGAATCGAACCCAGGACGCCCGCAAAGAAACTGAACGGCTTACCAACTGTGCCACGGCGGTCGTATACTCTGCGTGATCAGCTACTTCTTTTGATTTGTCGTAGATTTTGCAAACCATTTTTATTACTATAATTTTAACAATAAAAGTTATCCTTTGATATTTCATTAAATTGAAATAGTACTGTACTGTGAATTGGTTTGTGAGAGCATACACACATGTGTCTGTGCTTCTTAAGGTGATGCACAGCCGCAAACCTGTCGCTGGTTACCCCACCACGTGGTGGGAAATTTTACATATTGATGTTATACTATGGTATTTTTCGGGAAATTTCGACAAAAATACGAAAGAGATGCAAATATCTAAAAAAGATTTTAATGAGGTACCTATTTAAGATGGCTAACAAAAACCAAAAATAAAAACTAAGCTTTTAAAACAAAATCTAAAAAACATCGGTGTCAGTCGA
Source organism: Molanna angustata (assembly GCA_963576475.1). Classification (NCBI taxonomy): domain Eukaryota; kingdom Metazoa; phylum Arthropoda; class Insecta; order Trichoptera; family Molannidae; genus Molanna; species Molanna angustata. Next base: position 6,724,810 of record OY754973.1, read on the forward strand.
TTAGAAAATTGGAACCGAATTGCATTTTTGTATATTCTTCGTTGAATTAGAAACTTCCGTAAATATTATTAATATCGATTTTTAAATGAATAAACTTTACAAAATTACAAAGGGCTTTTTCACCACGAGCCACCGATGTTCGTGTACCTTAATAATAATTTTACCTTTCTCGGCAACACGGTCCATGCCCCTGCGACAAAATGGCCGCCGCCGTAAATTTAGTTTGGTTTCCCGCCACACTCCCGCGCCGGCGCTGCTAGCGACACCTACAACTACGTCAGATCGCCATACTTTAGCGTTCGAGTAAATTGTAAACACTGCGCTCGCGCGAAAGCCTTGCTTTTCCCATTTGAAACCGAGAAAATTCAATGAAAATCGCGTTTGTGCTTATGAAAAGTGATAAAAAGACATTCTTTATTATGTTTTCTTGTGTTTGACGGTGTAAAAGGACATTTTCCAGTCATGACGAAAGGGAAAATACAGCAAAACGACGCGCTGTACCAAACCTGCAAGGTAAGTTTTTGAGCGGAAATCTTGTTTGGTTTGAGTTAAACCCACCTGTATAAATAATATGTGCTTAAGGTTTTGTATCAAACTTATGTACCCCGAGTGTCTTTTCATATCACTATATAATATTTTAACTAGATAAAAAGATTCAGTTCCTATGTTTACTTTTAAATTAAATATTTTTTTAGTAGATTCATAAATTTATTAACGTGGATCAAAATATTAAACCGATTGTATGATTTATGATTTTAGCGATTAAGAAGGCATTTAGATACTGTAACTGTATAATTATACCTAAAGGTTGGAAGAAATTGGCTTATGGTAATAAACCCGCCGGTGTTCAGTATAATAATATATTTGTTTATATTATCATATTATGTAGGTACCAAATAAATAAATAAATAAAATTAAACAACATTAACAATTCTACAAATAATGTTCGTATAATTACTATAATTTGATTTTATCTAAGTAATGATTTTCTATTTCTAATTTCTTCTCGGGCAACTAACAGATACTATATCAAATATTATGTCGTGCATCCAATAACAAGTTGCCACATTTTGGAGACTTGTGATATTAATTTATCATCTCACAGATCCAGACTGATAACATAATTATAAACTGCATGCTTACATTATTATTTCGTATGATTTTTGTTTTCGGAAAACATCAAACACTTTGTTTTATTCATTTCGGCTTATCCAAGTGAATCAATTAAAAAATATTTATTATTAAAATTTATGACGAATATTAATATTTGTTTTGATATTGTGGAAATATATTATATTTAATCGCCTACTGTAAGTTTAGCATTAATTTATTCAAATATTACTTATAATTAGATTTAACCTACCCACTGCTGAGCTAGCCTCCTTTCATCATATCCACATTTTCTGTTTGACTTTTGTTGAGTAGTACTCATGTATATACTATGAAGCTTGCCGGATGATTTATCTCTATCTAGTTATAGGGCTCACCTTCTAGACATCTCTTCATCATCTTTTGGCCTTTTGCAATATATTGCTCAGCGATTCCAATGACTGGTGGCAAACTTGATATTCTTGATCATGTCTATAACCACCACCTTATTTTATTAAAGAGTATTTCTTTAAACCTAGCTTGATTTTATAAATCACTGGTTTTATCTCGTTGTTAGTCTTTCAACAATCGTAATAATCAGTGCCTATATTTTTAGCCTATCCGGGGATTGTACCTATTCAGGGATTGAGAAGGGGCAATGTTTTGAAATATTTGTTTTAATTTTTTTCATACTTATTTAATAATAAATCTTTTTTCGAAACAAATCGACACAGTTCGTCATTATAATAATTTACATTGAAAGGTAATTGCATTCAACCCTAACGTGAATTAAAAAAAACATGGAAAAGAAATGTAAAAATGTGTTTGTATAATCAATAATATCACACGGTTTAGTTTAATTTCCGTATTTTATATTTGTTTTTATTCTACCTAATCATTTCATGTTTTCCTTGTTTTAAGTACCTAAATATTTGATTTTGTAAATTTTGTCACTTTGTACTGTTTACCTTGTATGTATACAAATATACATATGTATGATTTACGTAATTAATACGAAAGATGTTAACATTTTTTACTGACTATAAATGTTTTTTAAATTCAATCGTTTTTTTTTATACTTTAATTAGTTTTGTTATAAGCATTTTTTTTACCATAATCATTAAATGGCTTTAGAAAAAGCTATAAAGAAAGAATACAAATGTTATGATGTATATATGAACATTATACATATTAAAATAAATTGATCATTTGAAAGTCTTTCATTGGCTTTGTAACAATTATTAAGAACGTAAAAACTTAGTGCCACTGTAATATATTGACGCATAAATTGAAATATAACTTCAATAATAATGTAGACAATCATGAACAAATCGTGATAGTTAAACTGGACTGAATTTAGTATGTAATTTAAACTTGGTTAGCCAGTTTTACCATGGCTTTGGTTTACCAGTTTGTGGTACTTGGGTAGGTACACGAGTCTATTCTACTCAGTCTACTATAATATAGAGTAGAATGAGTCATTGTTGTGTCTGTGGTAGTTGCTTTGCTACAGTTATTGTCTATAGTTGACCTCACAAACTGTCTTATAATAACGACACTGTGTCTTGGTCTATGTTGGAAACTGCACTCTCTTTTTGCAAGATAATATTATCACGTTCCAGAAATGATTTTAATAATCCAATGACATTTCAAATTACTTCATTATACATACAAACAACCACACCGTTAACAAATTCAGGCAAGGCTGAGAGAATCGATTTCATACGCAACGCATGCGTTTTCTTGTCCCATTTTCATCCATGTTTCGTAGCATGCATGTATATTATATAATATATTATATTACCTAATATAATATGTATAAGTTGATTTATAATGTTCTCATATTTTAGTTAAATTTTTGTAGTCGTGTCAATATTTCTTTGGGCATCTTTTACTTCATTCGAATTAGAGTAATTAGTGTATTCACTATTTTTAATTGTTCGCTATTTATTATTTTTACATAACATTTTTTGAATTGGAATTTCGTAGTTACGTGATATCTATCAATACTAAAACACAATTCCACTTGTATACAAAAGGAATTCAAATAAATTGTGAATATTGAAATGGAATTTTATAATATTTTATATTTTTGTAATGTCATTAACTTATTGCCATAGTACACACTGGTTTGTATATTTAACATTAATTCTGGTTGGTTGGAAGAAATTTCCATTAGGCAATTAGCCCGCCAGTGTACTAATTATATTTACAAATATTCAAATAAATAAATAGCAATTCTGTATTTGTTACAAATATGGCCGATAAAGTAGAAATTTAATTAAAAAAATACAAAAAGAATCACTAGTTTTTTTATTATAAATATGTAGGTATATCGGAATTCAATAAAATAAATAATTATTCGGTTATCTGGCAATTTAAAACATATTTAAGTGGTATATTTTTTTCATTATTTAATTTTTTATTATGAGAATGGCGACCTCTTGTGGATTTCACGACGATGGATGGTGTCTTTGTCTGAAACGGGAATGAGTACATAGATTGCAATAGATTTTAATACTGACTTTATCAGCTCAAGTTTCTCATGACAGATTAACTGATAGTACAATGGATGCACCATTTCATCGAAAATAACTGATCGTGCGATGTTTCTGTAAGAATTAGTAAGAAATTACTACTTTTGATCATGTAGCTGTTCTATTTATAGAATTGTATTTTTTTAATTCACACGTTTTGATTATCTTCCGCAGTTTCTTTTTCCAATCACAAGAATTTATTGCAGAAATAATAAACAACAACAGATTTAATGATATTAGATATTTTTTTTAAAATATTTGAGATTTAAGTATCATATATTTTTTTTTATTATGATGATGCTTCTCGGGCATCTGACAGGTACTATGTCAAATATAAATTAAACATGCACCTATAAGAAGTTGTCACTTTCTGGAGTCATGGCATTTATCGTCTTACAGACGTTACAGATGCAGACTGAGAACAAAATTAAAAATTTTGTTCACCGTGAATAAAAACCGGGAACATTAATTAGTTCTGTAGTCATGTCTAACTAAATGAACAATCTCGATAACGGGTTACATATTTTTAAGATTATTAATATATTTGTAATGTTAAAATACGCATTAAATTCTTGATTAAAAATATTGTATTTATCTGCTTATTTTTTCTTACAAATATGTCTTATGTCATCTTAACAATAGCGTGTTACCTGCAAGTTAAATAAACTTTTAACTACTATTAATGATAGACTTAGTTTTTTATTCCCTGTCTTTGAACTCTTTTTATAGCTCTCAGCAATTTCGATGGTTGTTATGTAATATAGAGTGCATTTCCCCCTCGTGGGTACATCCGTAGGAATAGTAGATATTACACCTAATGCATTATGGGGACACAGACCGGAAATAGACGGGATCGGAAGCTAACAGGTACAAAATACACTCCTTGCATGACTTATTTAATTTAATAAATTTGGGTGTGCCTGGTACCTGAATTTCAATTTTTAATTACTTTTAGTTAATTTTATAATAATCAGTAAAATTTTTGATAATTTAGGTTATATTGACCATTTAAGTAATACATTTAATTTTTTTTTTTCAATACCTACATTTATACAATTTTCTTTATACGGAAGTGTTATAAATAATTATTTCAAAATTGTATTAGGTACTCAATGTTGTCGTGAATATGAGTCAACGTTATTTTATCTACATTTTTTATCTTATTATTCAAACATTTACTTGTCATGATAGGATGTGTTGTTTGTTTGATGATGAATTTTCGTTTATGTTTTTAATGATGCACATAAGAAATGTTTTATTTTATACATTGCCGAAATCAAATATAACATTTTTTTGGTTCTACAAAGGTATTCTGGAAATTTTGAATAATTATGACATTGTTTATGCATTAATAACACGTGTTTTTTGGTTCAAGTTGTGATACCTCTACCTCTATTATTACCTTTTGTTTTCTTTTCATTTCTACATTAAATTTATTTGTTTTATTTATATTTTCGCATAAAGTAACATTAAAAATTTTAAATTTATGATTTTTCTTTAAATTGCATGTTTATATGTACCTATTCCAACTGTCGATTTGTTCAGGAGAACTTTGTTCTCTTAACATATCGACAATGTATCAAGCCAGAATACGCGAGAATTGTATGGAGAGGTCTACTTTTTTCACGGCTTTTCCAACTTTGAAGTCAAAAAACACCAACTTAGAGGCTTCGCAGCATATATGTTCCATACACGGATTTACTCAGAATTCGGAGTAGAACATTTCGTGTGTCTGTGTGTGTGTGTGTCTGTGTGTGTGTCTGTGTGTGTGTCTGTGTGTGTGTGTGTCTGTGTGTCCGTCCCCCCCTTATAACTTTTGATCCGCTCAATAAACAGAGCCTAAAATTTCAGAATATATAAACAGTTACAGGCCTACAAAACTTTTATACTCGGAATTTTGAATTTTTGTTTCAGTCAGGGGTTATCAACTTTTGAATTTTTATTTTATTTTTCCATATATCTCAGAAACCATAAACGCTAGAACGCTGAAAATTGGTACAAACATAGACAAATACAAAATCTCAAATTAGTTTTTTCAAAAAAATTCCAGGGTTTCTCAAACATTTTTTATTAAGAAAAATATTTTTTTTATGATAAATTTATGAGTTTAACTGCCTATATTTCCAAAACTTTTACAATTATCGAAAAAAGCCGAAACACCCCAACTAGATAATTTAATTTTCTATAAAAAATATCAGCAATGTAGTAGAAGATCTCAATTTTTTTTTAACATTTTTTTTAAAAATTGAATTTAGTGACGACATCGCTTCATACATTTTGTATGGCAGTCGCCTATACACAATATGTAAGAAGACTTAATAGTTTGATACTTCGACTCCAAACATACATACATACCATCATGCTATTTGCATATTCTGGGTAGGAAAAAGGATCTTCCTCCATACTATCCTATCTTGACATACATACCTACATATGTTGTATAGAAAACAAAATATCTGAAAATATTCAATAATTTGTATCTATGGGTTTATAGTTTGGTACATATTCTTCAACTATACATACTATCGCTATCGACAGTTGGATCTCATGTGTTACATGCAACTAGTGTATAAAATCTTCTTCTGGTTATCCACAGAACAATTCTATGTTCTGTGTGGTTATCACATGAATGTTACTCATTTTGTTCACAACAAATTTATATTTTTGTATTGGTTAAACATAAGATAGAACTATTAACATTGAAACCTACATATTATAGCGTAAAAAAAACAATGGAATTTCGTGTTGTATTTACGAGTTTTTAAACCATATAAACAAATAATTGAAGGTTAATGGACAAAGAATACTTAACAAGAACACAAAAAAAACACAATAGATATTTAGTTTTAGACCTTAAACTTTTACCCACTAGGTATATGTAGTTTCTTACATTTATATTTCATCTTCAATGATTAACATATTGTATCAAGACAATACTCAGTTAAATGTTTTTGTGTTCGCATAGGTAAATTAGATTGGTTCAAATTCAAACTATAAATAGTTAATCTTAAATCAAGGGCCAGCGTTTTGAAAACATTCAACTAGTTAAGAATTAAGAAAAAAGCAATCAATATCGAAGTATTGGAGACTCGTTGGAGGAGTACATTATCTTTAATATTTTCTTTTAATCTTAACTGTTAGCCTTACAAATGTTTGTTTTCATAATCATTGTATTTAAAATCTTACGTCGTAGGACGTTATACCTTTAAATGCTATTTTTTATGTACAATATATACTACATAATATATACTTACATATATAATTACATATATACTTACATATATTATGTATGTGAAACAATGTTATTGGGTGTACAGATTGTTGTATGCTTCAATTTATTTTTATATTGTACTTTTCTTTCTGTAGGTACTTATTCCTGTTTTGTTTCCCAATCTCAATAAAATAAAATGTATGTTAGATTACAAAAATACCTACTAAAAAACAAACAAGCCAAAAATATATTCATAATTCTGGCGTTATTCAGGGGTGACATCTATGCGAAAGCATTGTCACTTCATGTATAAGGACTGTTGATTTCATTGTTTAAAACCAATTTATCAATATATGGCGTTACAGATATGTTTCTTCGTCACTTCATAGATGGGGATGGTGTTTTTCAGCTTATTTTCAAGTGAAAGGTTTTTGATGAATAACATATAAGTATATAACTTTCAATGCGGTGGATGGACGGCATACAGGAGGATCTAAAGAGGATTGGCGTTACAAACTGGAGAGTGCAGGCGATGGACCGATCTAAATGGCGAAAAATTCTGGAGGAGGCCAAGGCTCACAGTGGGCTGTAGCGCCAATGATGATGATGATGATATAACTTTCAAAAATTGGATCGATAAGGAACTCAATAAAAAGGCATAAATTGTGAAAATTGCGCAAGCGCATAAAGTGATCACGTAAACCAATTCCAACTTCGTCTCTGTTGAGATATTGATGATTTGTTTTTTTTTTTTTTAATAAAAAAATGAATATGTCCTTGTTAAACAAGTACATATACATCTTCCTACGTTCCCTAAACTAAGCATAAATGCTTGTCCTATAGGTGAACGAGATCGGTCGAGGCAGGATTCGAACACGCGACCACTGGATTACTAACCCAGCGCGCTAACCGCTCTGCCATCCACCCATCCATTTGTTGTAAAATAAAATTTTCTTTATTATGTAAATATTTTGACTTTCATATTTTTTGTATTTGTATTGAATCTATTTTGATTACGTACATAAATTAATTATCTGTAGGTACTCAAAAATAAGCAACACAGTATTATTATGTGTAAAATTTTCTTGGCATAATACTCGTTTGATACGTGCATAAGCATTTCTTGTCTTCGCAGTCCTTAGGCACCATAGTCGAGTCCAGAACGAGTCTTGAGATGTATGAAAGATACCTGTTACCTACCTAACTGGAAACTGAATATTGTTACCAGTATTTTTCGTCTCACCTCTCAATCCTTAACAGCAGTAGGCGGGAAAGGGACGAGTCGATATTATTTTGATATCGAACACAAGCGTGGTTTATAAGATGTTGTTTATGGGACGCCAAGCCTCGGTCGGGATAAAGAGAGAGGAATAAACTCAGCCGCCATTTTGGCGGGAAGATTATTTAAATTGAATTTCGAAATAGCGGTCTTCAAACTAGTTTCAAATCAATTACATGAATATGTAATGATAAATAATTTTGGTCGCATTTGGTTATATTTCAAATGTGTGTTACCTACTGCGGTTTGACATAATTTCAAACATATCAATATGAACGAACATTTCAATATGAACGAAGCACGTAGGTAGAAGCACAAAGTGTCTTTATTTTGATTTAAGCGTTTGAGTCAACTTTTAGATTATTTTATTACTTTAGTAGGTATATAATAATAATAATGAAGATTTTATTCCTGTATATGAGCAGGGGGGTGCAATGCTACACAAACCATATTTTTTACATATAACATATTTTACATAAAAAAGAGACATTAGAAAAAGAAAACCTTTTTTACAATAAAGGAAAGTAATGTAAAGTACAGAAAATAAGAAAAAACACGAATAAAAAGGAGGTTTTACACAATATAAGAGATAGGTATAGAAAAAAATACATTTATGTTATACAGATTTATATATTATATTCATTTTATGCTTCACTTTATCAGTTGAAAATGCCCTTACTATGCTAAACGATATCTTATAAAAATGATTACCTTTTTTTTACTCATATGATATGTACATTTTTGGGGATTTGATATTAAATTGTATTCAATAATATGTATGCACTGTGTATAATAAATAATATTTACGATATTATTCACAAAAAGCAAGTATCTACATATATTTTGGTTAAGTATATTTATAAAATACACAAAAACTACTTCACTTATAATGGTATTCGTCGGCCTTCGTGGCTCAGTTGTTTAGGTATCTGAATGCTGATCTAAGGTCCCGGGTTCGATTCCCGTTGAATGCAGAGTTTTTAAATGTGTTGTCAGTCTGGATCTGTGAAACGATTAATATCGTAAATCTCCAGAATGTGGCAACTTATTGTGGTTATTGGATGCGTGTTGAATTAATATTTGACATACTTAGTATCTGTTAGTTGCCCGATAAGTAATTTATTTATTTTATTTTTATTTTATTTTATTTGGAAACATAACAGCTTTTGTATATAAAATATAATACAGTTAATAATTAATTAATAAGAAGCCTATTATAATGTTTCACAGAGTATACAAATACATTTACCTCTAATTGATCATGAAGGGTTTAGGAATGGGGTATGGTTAGGAAACTGGGAATTGAGGAATGAAATGGGAGAAGGAAGAGAGGGAAAGGACAGTTTCCCTAACCGATGCTTGTAGGCGCATTAAGAATTTGCTTAAATGCTTGTAGGGATAGATTAAATAGATCTGGCTGGGGGCTAAGATTATTATAGTAATTACAGCAGCGGTTGATAAAACTGTTTTGATCGTAATTAGTTCTTGACAAAGGTGTGTAGAATAGATTATGGTGACGCGATGTTCTAGAAGGGCAGTTAAAAGGTATTTTTCCAACAAGATAAGGACTATCGACCAGATTATTTAATGTTTTATGAAGAAAAAGGATATCTGTATTTTTCCTTCGTTTTTCCAAAGAAAGTAATTTGTGCTCCCTTAAGGATTGATCGTATGTGTAATTGTATATTTGATCGTATGTTAAATAAATAAATAAATATTCTTTTAATGCCTGGGTGACTTTCGAGAGAATAATTGTGAATTTTAATTCGATATAATTGTTTGGAAAATTAATAGCTCGAATCGTTCCACTTTTGTTTTCATTTTTTCAAACTGCATTTATTTCAACAATGTTATTCAGACATTCATTTGTTTCGTGTGTTGTTGAATGATTTATTACCTCTCCTAAACTATATTTGCAGATTTGTTGATATTGGCGTAAAAAACAATGTAGGTTGGTACCTACCATTATACCTACTTGTTTTTTTACAATATACTTACAACTGAATAAGTCTACCTTAATATTATGTTAATTGAGTTTGGAAATGAAAATTGCATGTTATTGCATTTATATTTTCTTTTTGTTGAATTAATATCCCACAGTCCTATATAAGTAAATTGTGTAAATGTTATTCATCCCTTAGTTGAGATCAGGGGGCACGTCGGGTTAAACGGCGGAATGTACTATTTTCATGATAGTTAAAATATTATGCCTTAGTATATGAAATGTCGTTTTTTTTTAATTCTAGACCTCACGATGACGTGGTGGATGATAAAAATATATACTAATTCATAATGAATAAATTCTCGGATTGATTTCTTACCTAGTGAAGCAGTTCATGTTCACCGTCTTGAATATTTTTGTATTTCGTGAAATTATATAAGTGAAATATATTATGCTTCAAATATGTCAACATACAGACCATCAATCCATGTTCATCACGGGGTATGTAGAAAGAACCAAATGCCACATTTTTCTATCTTGACACTCATTCATCGCCTCGTCATCATGCATCTTCTCAAACATGTTGGACTGTTGCTCATGCTTCTTATATTTCCGTATTTCTGAATATCGTTTACATGGTTGTGCCATTCGTAACTATGAACGAGATTCACTATTACTACTGCACTTAATATATGCTGGCATTAGACGGATTAGTTTTCAACGAATCAAATATTGGAAATTCAACAGGTTACATTGTAAACATGTTAAAATAATATGAAATATCTTTTGGTTTCATAAACTGGATATGAACAGAATATAAAATATCGTTATTAGAAACAATTATTGGATAAAATACATGTCATTACATTTCATTGGTTCTATTAGTGATTTCAGTGTAACTATATAATATAATGAATGGCATTGTTGGCTGAATATAGTAAGTAATGAGTGATTAGTGACTGTGGAGGTAGGAATGTAGAAATATGATATTGCCCGTGTTGTTGTGGTTGGTTAGGAAAAGGATAATTATTGTTATGGTCCGCACGCAGCACCTACAATTGCTCCAGTTAAATTGTAATTATGGACATTCCTCTGTAGATCAAGTCCCTGCTTTGATTGTCATGTCTTGTTATTATATCTTTAAATTCTCCGAGAGTATTCGTGGATTATCAAAACGCGGTTGAGGTATCGTTTACTAATTTGTGGTTACGTACACGTTGATTAAAATTAATCACGCATCAAATTCGTGATTTGATATTTATATCGAATTCATTGTTTTGAAAAATAGTATGTTATTTGAGTGAATTTAAACGAATTTATTTCTTGCGTCATATATTTGAAGGTTTTGAAAAATTAATTAAATTTCTGGATAAATAACAAAGATAAATAAAGTAGCAGAAAGTATGGAAGAGTTACAGTATCTTGTTAGTATGGTATATGAAGGATGCATAGAGAACGGACTTAGGATGAATGCCAGCAAATCAAAGACAATGGTCTTTGAAAAGAGTGAAAGCAGAACAGCGTGTAAAATAAGGGTAGAGAACGAATGGCTCGAGCAAGTCGACGAATATGTATACTTGGGAAGCATATTTCAACGGAATGGACGGCTTGATAAAGAGATCGAAAGAAGAGTTATGGCAGGAAACAGAGTGAATGGAGCACTTAGACCAATTATGAATGACCGCAACATATCAAAGGATGCCAAAGTTGCCATTCATAACGCCATCGACGTGCCAACCTTGACGTATGCAAGTGAAACCTGGACATGGCAGAAGACGCATGAAAGCAGAATAAATGCAGTTGAAATGAGATCGTTAAGAAGAATTTGCAATAGAACGATGTATGACAGGGTAAGAAATGAGGACATACGGAAAGAATGTAAGTTGAAGAAAGATGTCATTACTAGAATGAAGGTGAACACATTGAGATGATTTGGTCACATGGGGAGAATGAATGAGGAGCGCCTGACGAAGACAATATACAGAGCGGAAAGGAATGGAATGAGAGGTCGGGGACGCCCAAGAAAGGGATGGAACGACCATGTGAACGATATTCTGAAAGACGGAAATGTTAGAAGTGTGAGCAACAGACGAACATGTATGACGATGCATGAATGTGGACGAGGCGAGAAATGCGTGCCAGGATAGAAAAATGTGGCGTTTGGTTCTCTCTGCCTACCCCGCAAGGGACATGGCGTGATGGTATGTATGTATATATAAATAACAATGTCGACCGCCATACACGTCATATTGGTAATTCGTTAGATCCATATGCGGGCGCTCTAGTTTCGATTCCCAATATCTTTGGCAATTCTTGCTACTTAGAGCTAAAAATACTGGTTATTTGAAAGACGTAAACAATTATCAATAAAATCAGCATTTGTATTGGATATAGGAAAGTGTTAAATTGTCGATTAATTATTTCCCAAAATAAATGAAACTGAAATTTATTTTCCTTCAAGAAATCGATAATTGAGGCACCAACAGTTATTTAAATTTAAAGGGGTGGTTTACAAGATCATTGAACGCCGTCAATCAATGCTTATCAATTGTAGGTTCAAAAATAATCCACAGTAAATTAAATAATGGACATAGCATTAAGTTACACATCCTGGAAATCAGAAAAAATAATCCCTATATAAAATATTTTCCCAATACATAACGTATTTATGCAATAATTTCATTGCATCCCCCACCCTACAAAATAATGTTACCCAGCCTACACTCCACCCATCATTATGTTTACTTTAAGTCCTAATAATAATTTAAGTAATATTGTAAATGTAGTTTTGTATACTATGTATCCTCCCGAGGAAGGGAAATTCGTTCCCTTAACATGTAGAGGAATTTGTATTCAATTGAATAAAAGTTATTATTTTAGTGGTGTACACAAAGTTGTATTTTATTTAATTTATTAATTGAAAAATTATATCACAATCTAAAAAACAACTGTTAATCAATGGTGTGCTTATCAATTTTTCTTTCTCTTATCAATCATAGATCCTTTTGCTCGAAAAAGTATGTTTCATAAAAATGTGTTTTAATAACACATTTAATGTAAAAAATCCATCTAATATAAATAAGTTTGGATATTTTAATGGTACACTTATAACAAAATACTCAAAGAATAGTGAGTAGGGTTAAAAATATCTCTCATGCTGTTAAATAACAATTACCATATTTGTATGCTTTGTTACGATAATGATCTATTTTTTCACGTGTCTTTTCGCAATATTTTGATAATGATATATATTTTTATCGTTCACGCAAAAAAAATAAAGTAAATAATACTTGAATAATGAAAGGGAGAGGATTGCGTGTTACAACAGAAGTCCATTGTTGATATCAACCATCCATCCGTTCCTTATTTTGTCTGTAACATGTACAAGCTACCACATGTTTCATTCATAATTTATTTATACTATCCATTATATCTTCATATCAAAACACTTTATTATTCAAAACACTATATACGTATTTTCATGTAGGCAATTTGCTTTACACGATTTAATGATTCAGCTCATTATGACCAACTTGCTATTATTTTTATTTATCTTATGTTTATTGCAACATTCGATTTTTTTCAACCAACTACAGGTACCTACGTGATATCTTTCGTACAATAATATACAAATTATATACAGTGTGAGATTTATAGAGCTAATTCATTTTATAAATTTAGATTCTGTCAGTCAAACACAATGAATGGATTGGATTGACTTTCTATCATTTATTTATTTTAATATATTAGGCTTCGACAGACTTTATAATAAAAAAAAATATAAAATTAATACAGAGACCAGTCCAATTACAGAATAGCGCAAATTAATTCAAACAATATGGTTAAATACTTCAACGAGGACTTCAACCGAAAACACACAAAAAGAAAGAGAAAATTTTGAGTCACAGAAAGAATGAAAGGGAAACGAAAGGGGAATTGGTATGGGAGATAAGAAGATAATTGCTTGCACCCGCCAACATCGCGCATCACACCGTTATAATCGAATTTCATGCCGAAACGATCGTACAATTATTTAAGTTTTAATAGCTTATTTTAAATTAAATAAATTTTTTAAAACAATTATAAATGGTTTGTAAACCAATAAGTATTTCAAGTAGCATTATATTTTTATATGGAAAATGTCAGGTTTCTTGTTTGATTACCGTTGATATTATTTCCAAGTAAAATATTTTCTCGTTTACATTAGTTTTGTTGCATTCAGCACCTTTGTGTAATGCAAGACACTTTGTTTTCCTATAATTAAGTTTTGTTTTTGCCATTGTATTTAGTACACGTTTTTTAATCAATTTTGGATTAGAATAAATTATTCATGGACAATATACCTGCTAATTGTGATAATTATTCATCCTCTATACGTATATTATATTGAATTATGGCTAAAAATTATCATGTAGTTGAAATTACATAGTACGTATATTTACTATTATTATAATCCCAAGAAGAGTAAAAACTGTGTCAAATACCCCGCATTTTATGGGACACCTCGTATTATTAATAATAATATTCCGTTAATTTAAACTCCCCCCATTATGTGTACATATATTATTGTAATCACCTGGTGACTCAGCACTCCCTATTGAAGCTAACAGGTGAGGGAACCCCTACCACGTGGATTCAGCTTTTGCTAGTTCTGCCCTTCAGACACTCTGGATGGTCGCATTTAGCGGCAGGTGTCGATTTAATATTTTACGCTCCTTAAATGCTCACGACAAATTTATTCATTTAGCCATCAATTCATTTCCCATTTACAAAGACATAAATGCACGCGTCATCATCATCACACGTTTTGGGCGGAGAAAACGCACTCGAGATTAAATAAAACATTTTTAAAATATCTTTGTAAGCACTTTCTTTAAATTAAATATGTGCCTACATTTAAACATTGAATATAGGATACGTTCCTTTTATAATATGAATACATTAAATTAACAAACGCTTTATAAATCATGGACTACAATCAGATCAGATCAAATCAATAACATAATTACATCCAATCAAATATAATTATTAAACTTCACATTTTTTTCACAATAATTATTTAATGTATAATTTAATTCAAGAACTATATACATAATGTACTATCTATGTCACACAACTGTTCAAATGAACACCTCGGCACAGGACTTCCTATTGAGGTGTTCATCGTATCCTATCAATTACAATACTTATCAATAAATAATACACACACTTCTAGCTCTAGTATTTGTAACTTCCTCATTATATTGTTAATAATAATAAATAAATAAATGAGTAATGCTAAATTTATTTCTCCTATCTATCATTTAACTTTGGTAAATTAAATGGTAGGAACCTCATTATATGATATTTTGTGGTGGTAAATATTTACCATTTTTGAATTGTATGTTTTGCCAATATCCACTTTTTTGTGAGTCATTTTGTAAGACTCACAAAAAGTTGGTATTTGGCAAAACATACTATTAAGCACTTTCTTTAAATTAAATACCTTTAAACGTCATTCGCAAAGTGACTTACAAAAAATGGTAATTGGCAAAACATACAATTAAAAAATGGTACAATTATCAATTAAAATAAAAAAATATCATACATACATACATACCATCACGCCATATCCCTTACGGGGTAAGCAGAGAGAACCGAGCACCATACTCCTCTATTTTTGCATACATTCCTAGCTTCCTTTACATCCATGCATCGTCTCATACATGCTCGTCGATTATTCAAGCTTCTTATATTTCCTTCTTTCAAAATAATATTCACATGGTCATGCCATCCCTTTCTGGGGCGGCCCCTACTATTCACTCCATCTCTTACACCCATGTATATTTTTTTGGTCAGTCGTTCGTCATTCATTCTTTCAATATGTCCAAACCACCTCAAGGAATTCACTTTCATTTTATTTATAATACTCTTCTTCATCTTGCATTCCCTCCTTATGTCCTCATTTTTTATTCTATCATATATCGTTCTATTACATACTATTCTTAGTGATCTCATTTCCACAGCATTTAAAATAATAAAAAAATATCGTCTTGAACTAAAACAAGTAATGTGACTCAAATATCAAATTATGGTTTTTAAAGTGCAATAAAAAGTACTAGTGTCGTTTAAATTAGAAAATCATTTTTATTACATATTTTTTTAACCCTATTATTTTATACTTACATACCAAATCAAAAAAAGTAATTCGCTTTTTAGCACATTGTCTCGATACCACATTTATTAGCCACATGATTTCGACATTTTTATCACTAATGCGACGTATGCATATTTAATAAAAAATACCAGTCAAGAAATATATATAATGTATTTCATATCGTCTCAATTTAGAAATCAAAATATGTACAATATTCGAATATATTTTTATTATTGCATATGCGCAAACATTGGATTTTTTTCCCTGTCGGGAGTCAAAGATATTTTTTTACAGATTTTTAATTATCTCAATAGAGACGAAGTTGGAATATTTACTGTAGGAGAACCTGGAAATCAAGGCACCTACAGGGCTTACGACCTGTCATCGGCTGGTTTACGTGATCACTTTATGCGCTTGCGCAACGTTCACCAATTATGCCTTTTTAATGAGATCCCTATCAATTCAATTTTGAAACTTCTATATATTGTAATACTGAAATTCTTTTCGCTTGAAAATAAGGAATTTTTACTACAGCCATCTATGGGTAAAATTATGAACAACAATCTTATTATTTTTTTTTTTTATTTATTTTGTTGTAACGCCATCTATTGAGAGAATTGGTTTTTTGTAAATAATGAAAGCTACAATTCTCATATGTGAGGTGACAATGCATTTTTCGCATAGAAGTCACCCCTGAATTGCGCCAGACTTATAAGGTCATTTTTGTCTTATTTACCTACTTGTACCAATGTGTAAGTAATCGAATATATTTTTATTATTGCATATGCGCAAACATTGGATTTATTTCCCTGTCGGGAGTCAAAGATATTTTTTAACAGATTTTTAATTATCTCAATAGAGACGAAGTTGGAATATTTATTGTAGGAGAACCGGGAAATATATATATAGAAGTTTCAAAATTGAATTGATAGGGATCTCATTAAAAAGGCATAATTGGTGAACGTTGCGCAAGCGCATAAAGTGATCACGTAAACCAGCCGATGACAGGTCGTAAGCCCTGTAGGTGCCTTGATTTCCCGGTTCTCCTACAATAAATATTCCAACTTCGTCTCTATTGAGATAATTAAAAATCTGTTAAAAAATGTACAATATTGTCGTCTGATTATAGAACCACTAGATCGTTAGACCTACGATCATATAAAACTATTATATTATTATCTAGTTCAATGTTTGAAGGAGATAATACTTGAGGGGTGATTGAATTATACACCTGTTATGTTTGTATTGTCTGAATAACACATTGGGGTTGATAACAATATTCTCGTTTCCATGGATAACATGTAGTGGTTCCAATACAGTCTCATGTGTTTTATATTATATACAAACACAAAATGATGTCGCGTGCCATGGTAGCCATATGCTATTATCTTAGCCATATGCCATACGCCATACTTTTTGCTATATTACTAAATGACATACGATCTTTTTCCAATCAAAATCAACGAACAAAAGTAGTGAAGTGGATTAATCTATCGAGCCCAAATAAAATTATATATTTATTTATATAATAACGTATTCAGCATCTGCTTTAACATCCTAAGGTGTTTTTTTTTTTAATATTTTACGATATCATGACAATGTTTAAAGATGTGTGAATTCAAAGAATGTATCTCACTATAATGTCTTAGGTTTGAAGCACCGATTAAGAATAGTATTTCCACATTTTTTTATCTTCATATTCATGGTGTCCCAAAGTGCCGGGTAATTCACCACCCGTTCTGAATGTAGCACCTTTTAAGGTGAAACGAGACCGATGTGTGGGGAGAAATGTACGTATCGTATCTGCCTTTTATAAGTCAATTCACACCCGCACACCTGTCGTTGGTTACCCCACATTTTGGGCTATGCCCTGATGAATGAATGAATGTTTCACTACACTTTTTTCACAAAACTTAAATAAAAGTATGTGATATGAAATTTATTTTCCAATATGTTAAATCAACCACACAATTCTTTGATGTACTTTTTTTTTCAGTCATATTAAAAGATATTATGTACTTCTTTTCAGGTACTATGGCACTTGGATATCTTCAGAAGAAGCTTCCGGGAGCTTTCTGGTCACGCTTGTATGGGGAATGCCTGCATCTTCTGCGCACTCAAGGTAAATACATTTGTTCAGATTATTATAGTTGATAAAGAAAATTATTTTAAAAATGATTTTTCCAATCATATTTTACAACAGTTATTGGTAACATTGTTAAATTGGATTAATGAACGAAATGATTTTTTTATTTATTTCTATAATACATAAAATTAATTCAATCAAACTAAACTGAAATATAACAATGGAATTTATTACCTCACTAGGCGAAGCCTGCTCTGAGGTTTAACTAACAATAATTTCGCAATACATTTTTGCTACATAAATTCTCAATGAACTTCAAGGTATAAAAATTAAAGGACTAAACTCATAAAAAACAAGTGTATTTGTGAGGGTGAAGGTGTGTTTATATTTCAAAAAAGTTGATTTTAACTATTAATACAGATTTTTTTAGTTTTAGTAGGTAGGTTATTTAATAATTTAAAGCGTTCCTGTAAATAGATGTTACGCTTACGCAACATAACAGCATCATTTTATTTCATTACTTTTGAAAATTGTTAATGTTTCTTTGAAATATAGATGAATATAATATAATACCTGACCATCTTACTTTTGTTTCAAAGTTTAACTTAAATTTATTTGAAATTTCGATGTATCGTTTAAAAAACGTGTTGAAAATTTAACACCTAATTTATATTTATAATCAATTTCAATCATTATCGTATATGGTTACAGTGCCACTATGAGGATAGTTCAATGTCCTTATTTAACTGTTTAAAGAATCGTCAATGTATCGTTAGAAGAAAATAATGTACCTATATGAAATAAATTGCGACAGGTGTTTATGTTTTTTAAGACAATAAGAATAAAGCGTCTTATGGATTTCTCTAAATTAAAATATAAAGAAGAGATATAGTTATGAATGGATGTGGCCATCGCATTATGTAAATGGAAGTGTTATTTCATTGGTTATGTTGATGGTGGAGAAATAAAAACCCACGAATTGACGCTCTCTTATGGACATTCACCCACGACTACTCCTCCTCTTGGACAACTTTCTCGATTGAAGATTGTATCAATGTTAAGTACGCCATTATATTTGATTATATGCACTCAGTAGGTGCAGATCATTATCCCTTAAATAAATATACAAACAAAAAAAAAACCTAAACCCTGTGTACCCATATAAAGAGTTATATTTTATTTGATTTATTTAGGTAAAATAAACAGGATTAAACCTACAATTATTTTACACGATTAATCTTAATAAATAATTACATCACTGTGTATAAATTTTCAAATTATTAAGTACAAAAATTAAAATAAACTAAATTAATTTTAAACAGAAGAAGCAAAATTAAAAAAAATAAAATGAAATTCGCCCATGTGGATTGAAACTTTAATTTAAATACATAATGTGTAATTAAATGTATAAAATTAACCTTATCTATGGTAACTATTATTATATTACTTTATAAAAGTTATTTCACGTAAGCCACACAGATATCCCTCTAATCAACTTTTTAAAGAATTTGGAGTGCTGAACATACGACAATTGTTTATTAAGACAATTATTAAAATAATGCATAACGATCCATCAAAATACTTACCACAATATACACTGACGTTAAACACAAAAAGCAGAACTTTGCTACATCCAACAACTGTACATACTACTTTTGCACAGAGACATTACATTTACTTAGCGCCGCTGATATATAATAAAAAAATACCTGACTTACTTCAATTACTCCTACCAAACAATACTAATATAAACAAATTAGTAACAAAGTGGCAGTAACAATGGACAGGGGCAGAGAAGAGTGTGAGAGGGATCTTACTCATGTTTTGAAATGACGGATCTCACTCATGTCCTAATATCAACCAATACATGTACATACAATACGCACGGACTAAATTTTTGACTGACTAAATACTTGCACAGCAACTCATTTTGAACAGGTATTGCCTCGGAACAGGCTTTTGCCTAGTGAGGCAATATATCCAAGTACCTAATATTGATATATTTTTTATTTGTAGCCCAAGCAATGTGAAGTATCTAAGTGAGAAATAAATAAATACAAAAAGAAAAAAATCAATAATAACACCTCACATAGCGATAAGGAAAAGAAGGTTCGGAAGGATATAGAAGGAATATTCTGGAACTCTTTGGCAGATAAAAAGGTTTTTTTAGTTTATCTTTAAATATTTCTATGGATTGAGATGACTAAGGCCACTCCATAGTCTAGCAGTCTAGCTGATTATTCTAAAAACAAGAGCTGAAAACTTCTGTATTGTGAATGGTGATAGCTTGTTTGGTACGTTCAGCGGATTTATATTGATTTGATTTTCAGGTATTCCCTAATTCAACAAATAACTTCAAGTATTTATTGAATTTACTTATACCTATACAATTTACAAAACGATCCTATGGGAATAGTTTATGATCTATTTTGAAATTTCCTTTATTAATTTTGACTCTACTGTAGTCTATTATGTCAGATATAATATATAGACAAAGCTGCATGGACATTTCTAAGTAATATTGCATTTTTTTTATTCATTATAATTTTCAAATTGTGTATATCGGTTTCAATGTTCCCAAAAATAGGATTAAAAACTAATCAGTCTCTGTGTAAAACCATCACAGCAGACCGATGTGAAAACGGATTCTTTTAAAGCTATTAAATTGAATCTATAAATAAATTGTTATTAATTATGCTTCGCCAGTCCAATTTTTTCATAGCGTGAAGGAATCCGCAGCATTTTGTTTATTGAATGCTTTAAATTTTCATATATTTTATTGCATACTGTTTTGATAGCTCGCATGTTGTTTTATGTCGATTTTAAATATTTTTATCAAATATAGCAGATGTAATATTGTCTGAATATTAAATTTTTCATTAATATTTTAAAAACTCGCGTATCATCTTTCTGTCGTTTGCATTTACATCGCTTTGGACGAGGAAAGAATTAAAAATTAATGATTTTGAGTTAATTATGACATAATCTCAAAGTAAGGTCGAATAAAATGAATTTTTTAGCTCTTCATTTGAAGTACAATCAGCCAGTCTATGGAATAGTCCTGATTTTGTGTCGGCTATTTCATTAAACATTAAAAGGCTAAAACAAATATATCTCTCTGATAATACCTGATTTATTCTTCCTCTCCTTATTCTTTTGTTTTCCTTTCATTGCTATAAACTATTTTTATATTCAATCTTTTTTATTTTTATCATGTCATTATCTTATTGCCATAATACACATTGCATTGTATATTTACATACACTCTGGTTGGTTGGATGAAATTCCCGTTTGGCAATAAACCTGCCAGAGTGCAAAATATTTGTACAAGAAGTATAAATAAACGAAGTAAAAAATGAATTTTCAATGTAGTTTAGTGATACGTGAAAAGACAGATTAAGAAATAAAAATATAATAGAATAATTAGAGATCAATAGAGATTTATTTGAGTAGATGAGCAGCGCTATTTATTATAAAGTGACAATAAACAAACGTTAATTATTTAAATTGAACAAATAGGACGAATGAAAAAATCGCCTTGTGTACACATTATTGTACATGAAGTAAATTGAAGCATTGTACACATTATTGTGTATGAAGTAAAATAAATAAATGAGAGCAACTAACGAAGTAATAATTCAAAGAAAATAAAAGTGTTGGATCATCAACGAAAATGTTGACACTATTAAGTACAAGATTGGACACTTGAAATATCAAATTACAAGTAATCGTATGAAATGATTCATGAATGAAAATAAGTCAAGGCCCAATAGAAAAGAGAAATGGCATGGTAGTATGCGTGAATCTCTAGATATATTTTTTCTGTAAAAGTATATTGTAGTATTCGTCGAGTTTGTATTTGTAGTCGACAAACAGGTAGAAAATATTGCAAAATAGTTCAAACCTCTTTTGGCATACACGGTAATCAAATTTGCATTAAAACGACGTACCTAAATCATTTTGCTAACATGCAACTCCATTACTTTAATATCTATTGGCTTTAGGCTAACTTTGTATACTTAAAAATATAGTTTCATTCAATTTGTTTGTATATCTTTCATTACAGGTACTTAGAATAATGAAGTAGTGCTTAACTAATAATGAAGCGAATGAAGTAACTCAGTAGATTTTTTAGGCTAAGTGAATACGTAAACTAGCCGAGAATACTTTCATGCAATTGCAATCGCATTTTAGAAATAAGTATAAAATACATTTGAAGTACAATCAGAAATGTTATGAAGTCCTGATATCACGTCGGCTATCTCATTAACATATTCAAAAAAAGGCGTATGCAAAAATATCTATCTTTTTATACCTGATTTCTTCTTCATGTCTTTATCATCCATATCATCATACATTCCCTTAACGAAGCATAAAAGCTTGTACGAAACGAACAAAATCGGTCGTGACAGGATTTGAACTCGCTATCACTGGATTACTAAATCAAAATATATTACATATTTTGTTATGGTTTTTAATGCAACAAACTCGCATGGAATAAATGTAAAAAAACGAGGTTAGAGTTTTCCCAAAATTATATTATGCTCCAGAGATGAAAACACTAAGACCTATCTTGGGCAGAACCCTCAGAGACAGAATACCCAACGAGGAGATCCGCAGAACCTGCAATGTGGAGGATATTGTAAGGTGGAGCAGACAAAGAAGACGACACTGGAGAGATGTTAGAAGGATTAATCCAGAAAAGCTGCCAAAGATCGTAATGCGCGAAATACCAGAGGGACGCCGACCACCAGGAAGACAATCAAAGAGATGGAGGGAGAGCTGGACGTCCTCGTCCCAGGACCTGTAAAAACAGATCATAGATCTAAAAAAAGAGGAAGAAGAAGATATTATGCTCAAGGTTCGAGAGATAAAGGATTCTATAGTAAACAGATTAATACTAAGAACTGGCGTGTCGTTGTCAAGTTTCTTCATTCGTGACCTCTAGTATGGACCAAAAGTTATTTAAAACCTCAAGGTTTCATAATTGTTTCTGAATTGAACCTAAGTAATACGTATTTTGAGTACTAATTGCCCTTATTATTAATTTTCATTATATATTAATTTATTGTTTCTATTGTAGATTAATCAACTTATAATGTGGAGCATTGTAAGACGATTCTATGATAATCTGATGTGAAGCCTTTCATATTGTACGGACTGTATTATATTATGCATTTAACTGGGTCAGTCATGTCTGCGTATCGTCTTCTGGTTGTTTAGTATCTTAGACTGTTACATCTTTATAAAAAAGTATGTGTTATCTATCCAATAATGTAATTGTCTATCATTGTGTGTGAATTGTATCGTAAAACACATTACGGCCAGATGAAACAAAATATGGGTTTAAAATATAAAATGTCCAAATCTTTATAATTTAATATTTAATGAATTATTTGGCAAATATACAATATTTGTTAAATATAACAATACAAGATAGATGCTCCCCATTTTTAACTCGAGATTTCGTCTCAATTAAAAAGGGTTATTATGAAATGTATATTATGGAACTTATCTTCTTCTACTTCTTTCGGTGCCATGTCAGGAACCCCCGACGTCGGCTATCACTCTGGCAAATCCCTCTCTGTCCTGTGCTGCCCGGAATATTTGTTCCACGGTCCTGAAGCCGGTCCATTCCCTAATGTTGCGCAGCCAGGACATCTGTCTCCTTCAAGTCCCTTATCGGCGACCTTCTATTTTGCCTTCCAGTACCTTTCTTTATGTTAAACATTTTTCAAATATTTCAAATCGTCTTTGACAGTGAACAGAATATATATTCGTCACTAACATACACTGTCAACCATATGAGTGATATTTTGAAAGAAATAAATTATATATTCCTGAATGATGAAACGATGGCTGTCGTAATAATGGACTTATGTGGAGCTCGGTTCTTTCTACCTATTTCATCAAGTAAATTGATTTGCATCTCAATGAAATTGGGTCTCAAGATGGTGTTGCAGATTCACCCAATGGATAAGAAAATTTTCTTCGGATCTGTTGAAGATCTCTGTAACGATCCATGAATATGGATGAGTATAGTAATTACACATGGAACGTGCGTTTGGATTAGAGCGATTAATGAGGAGAGTGATATATTTTGTTCAGAATTTACTCTAACAGTAAATGTGAATTTCACGGCCATATCAATTCTGTATATTAAGAAAAGTTTGTTTTTTCATAATGTATGCTTGTGCGATCACTGGATTAGCAACCCAGCGCACTAACCGTTCTGCCACCACTCATATAATCAGGAAAAATTAATTTTGCTAACACAAGCACAATATTCTTTTTTCAGATGTAATCGACAACTTATAATATACTAACCCTTATCGACATGATGATGTGATCACTTTTTGCGCTCTGTTATAAATCTTGTTTATAAAATATTAACTAAGCACTGGAAATTTTAGACATTATTTTACAATTACATATTCATTTGGCATATTATATTGAGTAAAGAGACTGTTTTACTCTAAAATATTTACCTACTTCATGAAATGTCAGAAGAGATATTCTGTGATCTTTATTTGAACAACATATATGCTTGTTTTTGGTATTTTTTATAAATATTCTTGCAGTACGATGACACGATTTGATATATTAATGAAGTTTCACATTAACGCTGAATCTCGCCATCTATCGAAGTTTCTGTAAAGTAAAATAATAGGCAATGATTCTTTCAATATCTTTTACAGTGCTATGATTTGTTCATATCATTCATTATGATACTATATACAATTCGAAATATTCTTAAATTCAAGATCATCTTAAAAAAAAAGAATTTGAGAAAACGAAATAATTTGTAGCAAAAATACTAAAGCAATATCGAGATATTTTTCAATAGTGGGCAGATCAAAAGTAAAAATATTTAAAAACCTGTATCTTTTTGAACAATTTGAAGATGCGACACTGTGATTAGTGTATGTTACAGCATGGCCCAGTGATACACAGTGATGTCAGCCGTGTACGTGGGAGAAGCTCTAATCAGAAACCTTCAGGTACCTACCTCTGAAATCTCCATGACTCAGATCCACGTAGGAGCACCCACGTGGTCAGCGATCTCTCTCCAATGTCCAGTATTGTTTCTTGCACTGCTTTTTTTACTTCTATCTCCATTGACGGCCATCGAATTTTACATCCACACGTTGTATCCAAATTTGAGACTTGTGGGCGTTCACTAAACAGCAGTAATAAAAGGCTTGTTCCAACTACTGTTTACTACCTATGTAAAACGTTTGATTAATGGCCAAACATCGGCTTGATTTAATATAGTAATCAAAGAGGTATTAAAGACTGTTGAGTTGTGAGATTTAGCATCGAAATTAACTGTGATTCCAAAGGTTATACTGATCTAACGCTCTATTCTCAACTCGGATATCATCATTACGAGATAGATTTTAAAACCGTTGTGATTGGTTCTCTTATGATCATATTACAGTTTATTTTGAAGATTTGTTAGTCTATATGAACGATGTGAAATAATGAGTTAAAAAAACTTAGACAAATCGAGTTGCGACTTATCTGTATCATTTACGAATATTACAAACATTGCAGTTTAATTTAGGAAATAAGGCATAGCTTTGATAGTTAAGAGGCTATAAAGTATATTTTAAAAATAATTTCCCTTATACCCTCAAAAGATACGTCTTTGAAATAAGGAACAGTTTATATGTATAACACCTTTATTCTATTGAATGAGTTTTTTGAATTTTGAATTTGTTTTATACCTTTATTGTAAAATTAGTTTTAGCAAAACCCATTTTTATTTTTTTATTGTAAGTAACTAAAAAACTACAAGGCCTTTTAAAGTAGATTTTTACTTCAATCGAAAGAGAATATGAAAATCTACCGGCTGAGTTTTTTATTGTTATAATATTTCAATAACTATTCTTGCTATTTAAAAAAAACTCTAAGTTTTACTTTTATTAAACGATAAAATGTTGTATGTCACATATCAGATGATATACAATATTTTTCGTGTTTCGTGCATTGTAAGGTCATTTAGGGTGCATTTTTGCGTACATCCGTATACCCAGGGTATACAAGGGCCTTAAACAAAGCTAAGCGTTAATAAAATATTAATTTTACTCGATTGGATGCAACAATAATATTTTACTGTTTTTACGTGTAATCAATGTTAAAACATTTAAAATATAAAAATATTTCTAAAAATGTTTATATAAATTTCAATTTTACTAAATATACCTACTTACATTTTTTTCTTCATATCAAAGAGAAAAAAAAACTTTGAAAAGTGTGTTCTCATTTTTTTTTAAATTATCATTAAATAATGAGCGTTGAAACGTTGAAAGTTTTGATTATTGCCTCAGAGGATGATGGTTTAACCGTCGAAAGCGGTCTGGCTGTAAATGTTAAAAATTCATACGTGGATTAAAACTGTCTAGTTCATTAAATTTATTAAAATGTCAACACGAACTCTATGAACGAAACAACATTAAACTTTATAAATCGATCATTTCAATTGTACACACCATCACGTTATATTCCACAGTATGTATTATCAGTGATAGGTGAACGGGTGTGAATTACCTTAAAAAAACACGCAACCTGTGCGTGTATCCTCACACACCATTTTCTTCACATTTTCTTATGTGAGATGTTATTTGGAAAATATTGGAAGCACTATTATAAATCGGTACCTTTCAGCTTTAAATTGTTTTAAGGAAATTAAGGTGAAATCATCTTAACGATTCTCTGTTAATTCTTTATTATATAATTTTCGTTTATATCCTATTCATTAACTCTTAACATATCCGCTAGCTCGTAATAAAGCAATATTTTACGAGTGTTTTATAATGGTCTAAAGACTGCAACTTCTTTTGTATGGACTGCTTGCTGTAGTATGAATATTATATACAATATTGAAATTTGCATTTTTATAGCTTTCTCAATTTAATCGTTTATATTTTATATGATAATATATTATCTTCCATACATACATGATGTAACTTATGTATATATCTATTTACAAAAGTAATATTTTATTTATATTTCTGTTGCTTGTAAAAAAACAGATTTTTACTTTCCTTTGCTAATATTGTAAAATCGATAGTTTATTTTTGTTGTTTATTCATTGCGTCCGAAATATTCAATATTTTTCATACATCATGATAATTTATATCTCAATAGGGACTAAACATTATATTTTTCATGTGGGTTATTAGAAAATTTCTCGATTGATGGTGTTTTTGTTTTTTTTTCACATAATATATGTAGAATTGGAATTATAAATACTCATTTCGAAAATTGGATTGAAAATGCAACTCAATGAGAAGCAAAATTCGGGAAACGTTGAACAACCAGCACATAAAATAGGTTTTTTTATTTTTTAACAGATTTTTAATTATCTCAATAGAGACGAAGTTGTAATATTTATTGTAGGAGAACCGGGAAATCAAGGCACCTACAGGGCTTACGACCTGTCATCGGCTGGTTTACGTGATCACTTTATGCGCTTGCGCAACGTTCACCAATTATGCCTTTTTAATGAGATCCCTATCAATTCCAATGTTTGCGCATATGCAATAATGAAAATATTCGATTACTTACACATTGGTACAAGTAGGTAAATAAGACAAAAATGACCTTATAAGTCTGGCGCAATTCAGGGGTGACTTCTATGCGAAAAATGCATTGTCACCTCAGATATAAGAATTGTAGCTTTCATTATTTACAAAAAACCAATTCTCTCAATAGATGGCGTTACAACAAAATAAAAAATAATAAGATTGTTGTTGATAATTTCACCCATAGATGGCTGTAGTAAAAATTCCTTATTTTCAAGCGAAATGAATTTCAGTATTACAATATATAGAACTTTCAAAATTGAATTGCTAGGGGTCTCATTAAAAAGGCATAATTGGTGAACGTTGCGCAAGCGCATAAAGTGATCACGTAAACCAGCCGATGACAGGTCGTAAGCCCTGTAGGTGCCTTGATTTCCCGGTTCTCCTACAATAAATATTACAACTTCGTCTCTATTGAGATAATTAAAAATCTGTTAAAAAATATCTTTGACTCCCGACAGGGAAAAAAATCCAATGTTTGCGCATATGCAATAATGAAAATATTCGAGTTTTTTTATGTTTCTTTTTATTTTAATGATATAATGAAGATAGGTAATAATATTAATAAGTACACGTATGTATGTAGGTATTTTATTTTGCAATTGATAATTAACTAAAATGTTATAATTATTATATTGTCTATGCATTTGGGTCTGTTACGGTCTAGACTCACTAATGACAGACTTTGGTCTTCCATTCTGTTAGATGTAAAATACTATTTATATGTTTTACTATCTCTGTGTCTGCAGTTACTTCATTTCTAATATATACTTACATCTAACTTCTAAATGGTTCACTTAATACTGAATAACAATTATTTAATTGTACTGTTATCTTATTTACAATTATTTACATTGATTAGAGGGAACAGATTATCTGACAAAATATCATGCTTGAAGTTTCGTGAATGAAAACTCTACAACATAGCGGACACTTTTTATTTCTAGAAGATTGAATATCCCTGTATGCATTTTTATAAACTGTGTTTTTATTCTTTAACCGAAAATGAATAGACTCGTTTTTTTAATACGTGAGAGCATCTTTGATATTTTGACAGATAAAATCATAGAGAAGAAATAAAAAGATGTCTATGTATAACTTATCAAATCTTTTAGTTAAAACTGTTTACACATATTATATAAATAGCTACAATGTATACTTTATAACAGAACGACTGTTTCGTCTGGTGAAAGCCTTCTCAACTGGTTGGGTTTTTATTAAAAACTAATTAATTTGTACATTTTTTTAATTTTATCTAATAATATGCGACTTTCGAACAAGCAATCTTAATCAATCGTATATTCATGATAACAATTGATATATTATGATTGTAAATACCTTAGTGATATTAAAAACTTTCATATTTGTTTCTCTACCTAATGTTGTAATAGAAAAAATCGTGAATTAAAAATGGTTGTCAATTTTTCGCGCAAAATTGTACAGTTGGCAAATTAACTCGTGATGTTTTTGCACTGGGGCTGCGCTATTAAACCGAACTCGTCGAGCTTTCGCACGTTGAAGTTCGCCGTCAGAATACTGCCAAAGAATCAACAGGTATTAACTAATGATATGGTTACAGTGTGTTCATCAACAAGTTGTTTGAGTTCTATTTCTAAGTGCCGGTGTTTTGTTACATTTTAAAGTTTCTGTGCCAGCGTAGGTAAGCAAACAGGCAAAGAATCAACAGGTATAAACTATACATATGGTTGCAGTGTTAACAACAACTAGTAGTATGGAGCTTTTTGTATAGGTGGCTTTGTTTTGTTGTATTTTTGTAATTCTGTGCCGATGTGCGATTGTTGATGAAACTTTTTAGCCGAGTGTACCCAAGCTTAATACGTAAGAAATATCTCGCGGACTTTTTGTCCAATCGTACGCCGGGGCACGAGTTCGTGGAACCCGTGGCCTCGCTCGTGATTGGTCGGCCGGTTTCCCGCTCTCCGCCATGTTGGAGGCTGTGTTTACCTCTCAAAAGGTTCCATGTTTGAATATTTGAGGCGCGCTCGAAACTACTATCGAGGTTCAGGTTTTTAATTCGAGTTTACACGACGCTATACCAGTTCTACGTATAAAATTACAAATACTTACTTAGTAGTAATAACAAAAAACATACAAATAAACATCTCACACAATATTAGGCTCGTCATCCATTCTCTATGTTGCCTTTTTAGGTAGGATGAGACTGATGACACATGTGATAAACGCATGTGTCGTGCTTCCACACTTTAATATTTATACCACACTTTATGCTGGTATCATGAGTTTGATTCCCAATAGGGATGAGATTTATTCGAAATTATTTTTCACGCAATAATTATCGTTTCTCTGGGCTGAACACGATGGTTTGTTGGAATAAAGTTTTATTTAAATGAGGTCCCTAAGACGAATGTGTGGTAGAACGATCTATGATAGGATAAGGAATGTGGACATCAGACGAGAATGCATGATTGAAAGAGATATTGTGAGTAGAATGAAAGTAAATAAACTACGATGGTTCGGACATGTGGAGAGAATGAATGATGAGCGCCTGACAAAGAAAGTATACAAGGCTGAAAAGAGTGGAATGAGAGGTCGTGGCCGCCCGAGAAAGAATTGGCATGATCATATAAATGAGATTTTGAAAGATGGTAATATACGAAGTCAGAATAATAGGAGAGCATGTATGACGCGATGCATGGATGTAAATGAGGCAAAACATGTATGTCAAGATAGAGGTGTCTGGCGTTCGGTCCTCTCTGCCTACCCCAAGTAGGGATACGGCGTGATGGTATGTATGTATATGTTTTATTTATGTCGAGTTTAAAAGTTTTATGGAAACTATATTGGCTAAGACTCGCCACTTGCACACGGTGCAAGGAAGCGTAGGTACTTATGTCTATGAATAAATTTTGAGATATAACAAAGAGAATATGGGATGACACCCTAAACAGCCGAAATCTTAATGCAACTAACCTTAAGATGGAGTTCTACAATAAGGGATCTAGTATGAGCGAATTGTGAAATGACGTGTCAAAAATAAAATGTGAAATCTTATGACAAGTAAGGACATCACAATTTTTTCGAGACATTTCAATCACGATTGGCTCGAACTAGACCCCTAGCAGTGCTGTCAAAATTGCCATAATAAAACCACGAATTACTCTGTTGAACACAATACCTTGTTAATTTTCTTTGAATAAAATTCATTACAGTCGTACAATTTTGCAACGCATTAATATGTTGCTATAAATAATATATTCAAAATGACTGCGTATGTATCTACATCTATATTATAAATTTGAATGTTTGTATCTATGTATGTATCTATGTATGTGTTGAATGCGCTCCTAAACCGCTCATCCGATTGCGATGAAACTTTGGTGAACTGTCGAGAGTATACCAGGGATGGTTTCTGGATCAAAAATTTTTTTCTTCTTCTTCTTCTTCATAGAGTATTAGGTCATTTTACCTATGAAGATGGACTATCCTGAGAACCGTTCATGCGATTGCAATGAAATTTTGGTGAATTATCGAACGTATGCCCGGGATGATTTCTGGATTTAAAAAATTTTCTTCTTCTTCTTCTTCATCGGGTATCAGGTCATTTTACCTATGAAGGTGGACTATCCTGAGAACCGTTCATCCGATTGCAATGAAACTTTGGTGAATTGTTGAGCGTATGACCGGGATAGTTTCTGGATTAAAAAAAATTTCTTCTTCTTCTTCTTCATCGAGTATCAGGTCATTTTACCTATGAAGGTGGACTATCCTGGGAACCGTTCATTCAATTTCAATGAAACTTTGAAGAATTGTCGAGTGTATTCCCGGGATGGTTTCTGGATTAAAAAAAATATTCTTCTTCTTCTTCATCGGGTATTAGGTCATTTTACCGATGAAGGTGGACTATCCTGAGAACCGTTCATCCGATCCCAATGAAACTTTGGTGAATTGTCGAGTGTATGCCCGGAATGGTTTCTAGATTAAAAAAAAATCTTCTTCTTCTTCTTCATCGGGTATCAGGTCATTTTACCGATGAAGGTGGACTATCCTGAGAACCGTTCATCCGATCGCAATGAAACTTTGGTGAATTGTCGAGCGTATGACCGGGACCTACTGAAGGGACGGGAGGTACTGAAGGGTCTGAAGGGACGGGAGTAACTGAAGGGACGGGAGTAACTGAAGAGACGGGAGTAACTGAAGAGACGGGAGTAACTGAAGAGACGGGAGTAACTGAAGTGACGGGAGTAACTGAAGGGACGGGAGTAACTGAAGGGACGGGAGTAACTGAAGTGACGGGAGTAACTGAAGGGACGGGAGTAACTGAAGGGACGGGAGTAACTGAAGGGACGGGAGGTACTAAAGGGACGGGAGGTACTGAAGGGACGGGAGATACTGAAGGGACGGGAGGTACTGAAGAGACGGGAGATACTGAAGGGACGGGAAGTAATGAAGGGACGGGAGGTACTGAAGGGACGGGAGGTACTGAAGGGACGGGAGGTACTGAAGGGACGGGAGGTACTGAAGGGACGGGAGGTACTGAAGGGACGGGAGGTACTGAAGGGATGGGAGGTATTGAAGAGTCTGAAGCGACGGGTGGTTATGGAGGATGATTTATAATTATACAGGCAATACGAAGTTTGCCGGGGGTTCACTAGTATAATATAAAGAAACATACCTACATCATAATATTTTTGTAAAATATTTGGAGGTCATCTTGTCGATTCGTACAACAACAATATTTTGTTTATTAATTATTTTTATCTCCTTGTTGAATATCGTAAAACATAATATTAAGAGAATTATGATAATGATTTTTGCTGACAAGATCGATGTAATATCGTTTTATTAAATGTATTTTTCCTCGTTTTTATATTATACTTAATAAGTCGAACGCATTAACCGCTCTTCAGCTGATATTTTTACTGTTGAAAACTTTATTTTAAATAATACATATTCATAAGATTTTTTAATTTATTGTGTACAAGTAAACGTTTAAAGCATAGTGTAACGAATTTTATAAGTAAAAGCATACAAACTTGATACTGGCGTCCTGGGTTCGATCCCCAGGTAAAGAAAATGTTTAAAATTATATCTCAAGCAATTCGCTTAGGATGGGAACACAGATAGGATTG
This sequence comes from Molanna angustata, assembly GCA_963576475.1. Classification (NCBI taxonomy): domain Eukaryota; kingdom Metazoa; phylum Arthropoda; class Insecta; order Trichoptera; family Molannidae; genus Molanna; species Molanna angustata. The sequence goes on from OY754973.1 coordinate 6,757,791, forward strand.
TACGAATTTTATTACTTTTAATAGGATGTGAATAGGATGAGAATTGAATATGCTTTGGTAAAAAGTAAAACTATTTATGTTTTTACTCCTCAAGAGGATGTACTAGAGAGTTATGAATTCGCAATTTTTAAAGTATTTTTTCTTACTGCAGGTTATTAACTAGTATCATGCTGAGATTGCATTTTGAAAGTTTCATCTCAATATAGGTATCTGTGTGTGTGCTGTGTACTATGTGCTATGTTCGACGTATTTATTCTACTTTATCGATTATAGACATAAGTACTTATTCGATTTAAAATTTTGTAAATTTATATATCTAATACTCAAAGTGATCCCAAGTTCAGGAAACTTAAAATTTTATATTTTTATTTTAAAATTGCCAAAAAAAACATGTCACTTTCATAAAATGCCATTAAAGAATTATCAAGTTTTCGTTATAAAATATTTAAATCAAAATTTTTTTGTATGTTTTGAAAACAAATGGTTTCTTGGTGTTTCATAACCGGGAAAAATAGGATTGAAGAGGAAATTCAATGAAGTGTGACCCAATCTATGAACGTTACATAAGTGTATAAAAAGTGATATTGTTTAACTGATGATAATAGGCTCACGTCCTTTAGATCCTTATTCTATTATTTTTACTTAAGAATAAAATATGTGACATTTTTGTTTCACTTCTATTGGGTCCTTAAAAGAAAAGGTTGTTAAATTATTTTTAAATTTCCAAAACCCAATTGTTTTGTTTTATGTTAGTGATTATATGGGTTACATGTGTAAGTCATATTCATAACATGAATTTTTTATAGTCCATGGCTATCTAATATATTTTTTATAGTTATGTGTTCGATTCTAGTAGAATCAAATGAACCGTTATCAGAAATTACAGTCGTTAAATTTAAAATTATTTGATTAATATTTTAAAATGTCACCTTTAACAGATTTTTAATGTGTGCGAGTGTACACGAGACACTATGGTATTTTGGCAGTCGTTCTCAAAGTATTTATATACTAGTTTTAGTCCTTTACTTTACTTTTTGTTTTAATTTATTTTTATTGTATGTCGTACCTTCTCAATTATTTGCTTTTTCTTTACATTTAATAGGTACCTAATGTATTTTGTCTTATTAGATTTTTTTTTCGTTTTTCATGTATCTTTTAAATGGGTATTTTTTTATTTATTTATTTTCTTTATTATAGTCCCTCGGAGAATAAACACTTTGCCTTCTTCCGAAAGTAAGAATGTTTTTAAAACAACTCATTTAGTGTTATTAAACAAAGTATTCGTTGAGTAATTATAAGTAATTATGAAAAACCACAAAAATGATTTGAAAATCAGAATTATGTTGAAAAATCAACACATAAAATAGAAATCAGTATTTTTCACATATTCGATTATTTACTACTGAATTTTGTCCGAGATAAAAAAAAATAAATATTTAAAACAATCTGTGTTAAAAGAGCATTTTCCATTTTATTTGTTTTTTTTTAAAATGGATTTCCACTGTTTATACGAAAACTTTACAATAAATTAAATTAAATAAAACACAACTTTGTGAACATCAAGATTTCCAGAATAAAATGTAAATTTCAGAAATAATATCATTAATAACCACACACACTTCGCTAATAGCCCTATATTAAATATTAATACAAAATATTTAATGTAGGGCTATTAATCAAAACGAAATAATAATACAAAACTTATTTAACCAATAACTTAATTGCATCCCCACCTTTATAAAATACTTATACAACCTACAGATAGGTTGATGGCGTGATTGTATGTGTAAAAAAATGTTTATAATCCCCTCAAAAGATGCAGAACCAATGTTGACTTATTGGTGTCAAACTGGTTTATAGCATTTCTATGGGTGCTTTGAGCTTACTCCATACAACTGTACTTTGCGTAGGTACCTACCTCCTACCTTACAACACATTTTCTCTGTTCTGGCCTGCTCACAACCGTGTCTTTCTGTCATACCCTTGAGGGTCCCAAGTCATAGGTACTCTTTCATCTTTACAACAACGAATTATTATTGTACATTGATTACCAACGATGTGTTTCACACCTTTTGCGGAAGGTACTTCCAGGTGTTTCTAAAACTTGAAGACCGGCGAAGGTGTTAGCTAATCAGTGCACAGACGTATCTTATATTCTTATTTAATATTAATTACTTCTAAAATTTGAACAGTTTCAAGTTTGGCATTAAAACATGTCTTAAGAAACATGATGAATTTCCATCCATTTTAAGCATGTTTTTTTGTTTATATTTTATTTTAAATTAGATTCTTTGCTTGATTGAGTGAGTTATCGTTTTCAAATCTCTTTTATTATATAAAAATATATTTCATCATCTAATTCCATATCTTAGATAAATATTTTTTTGAAAATAATATTAGTCTAAGTTTATTGTTTGTTCTTTTTTGTCATTTTTTTACATTAAATACAGTTTAAATCTTTGTTGTTATTGTTCACATGTCGCCTTAACAAAGCGACTCACTACTCTACTTTATGCTTTGGTGTGAATGGTCCTTTGAAGTGGAAAAAAATAGTTTTTGATGTCAGTAAGAATACATACCATCAATAAAAAAAAACTCAATAAACAACGCAGCAAAAAAACTAGTTCTATCAGTTCCCTTTGAATGATCCCGAATAAAATAGAAAGATGGTGGTAGTGATTGCTGTAAAAAATATATTATATAACTTACATGCTTCGTGTAAAAAAATAAAATATTTACTCAAAAAAACGACTAGTCTTCTGAAAGTATGTATAGCTTTATTTGAAAACTTATATTAAACTTCTTTCATAATGAAGTATCGCGCCAGGTTAAGAATTATATTTATCGTCGCTTACATTTACCTAATAACCTCATGATAAATGTTATATAATCAATCAGACATTTTTTGTGATACCATTTTAACGTTTTGGTACCCTGGAGCTACCAGAGGTGATATGATTTGTGGGCTAGTTTGTCTTCTCGTTATGAAAGTGTTTTTGTATTTTTGACATTCAATTTACATAGGTTTTCATGCCACTCATACGCTTATGACCGATATCAAATCGTTTCGAAGGTCTCTCTTAGATGCAGTCACGTCGCATTTTCTAAATAGACCGAAATGAACTGCATCTGTAAGATGAAAATATGTTGTAATAAATTCTTTTATTTATCTTACATACCAGCATTAATACAACATAATATTATGTTCAGGATTCGTTTATAAAACGGGCATTATTCATTTTCATAAGATACCTAGTTGATTTGTTTTTGATAATATTTAAAGTAAAAACTTTGATTTCGAATTGATATTTTTCGTTTGGTACATTTTTTTATTTATTTTAAACATTTTTGTACACATAACATTAAAGGTGCACAATGGCGGGCTTATTGTTATATGGTAATATCTTCCAACCAACCAAATTCATTTTCTTTTAATCAAAGAAATGTATTGCACAATTTGATGTATTATTTTTTTAAATCCTACATTTTTTAAACCAATTTAGTTTTTAGTATAAAAATGTGCAAATAAATTACATAACCGTAAAAACAGTTTTTTTCCTGAATATTCCCATTAAATAATGAATACCTAATCATAATTAAAAAAGCTTTTCTTAATGTTTAAATTACTATTTTTCTGTACCTACATGGAACTGAATATATGAATATTTATTTATTTATTTAACATCTCGTTTCTTAATAATATTACAAATAAATTGACAAAATACATAATGATATTAACTATGGTAAAATTGTTGCATTTCCTCATGAAAAAGATTACAACCTTATGCTTGATGAGGGAATCATTTGTGATTAGTTAATACGTACAATTAATAATACATAGTTATACAACGGTGAAAAAAAAACAAATATACAAATAAAAAACAATAGAAAACGGGAAATTCGAAACAATTTTGGTCATATCAATGCATACATCATTACATACATTACATTTATTGAATATATTTATTGATCAATCATTCTATAATAATAAGTTTTATATTAATATCTAGTGATGGATGTAAAAATTCTATTTCATTATCTACTACAACCCTTTTTAAATTCCTCCTTAGCCCATTTGATATCCCGTCAGATACGTTTCTTTAGAATATTGATATAGCTCCAACGTCAGTTCTGACATAGAATGAAGGTTTCCTTTATAAACTATTCCTTTTCAATCTGACCTGTTGAACCTAAGAGTCAAGTTATTGTCCAGAAATACCTCAACGATGATTCGTTCCAGAATACTCCAAACATCTCATTGTTAACTAACAAATGAAGAATTTGGTCGAATTATTATGCAGCATATTTGGTATGCTGGAATCTGGAATGAGAAACACAGATATTATATAAATGCTTGTCATAATGTAATTTCTTATAAATCTATCTCTAATAGTTTGAGCCTCTATTTTAAATTCATTCATTCATACCATCACGGCATATCCCACAATGTAAGGTAACCAGCGACAACCAGCGGGTGTGTATTAGGTACCATTTATAAAGAAAACAAGACACATACGTGTATACCAACACACTAGCCTCATCTCACCTAAAAGAGCAATACATTCAGAATGGGTGGTGAACCATTTTTTTTTAATAATGAATATGTCCTTCAAACAAGTACATATACATTCTCATACATTCACTAAATTAAGCATAAATGTGTGGGCTATAAGGGCAACGAAATCGGTCGTGGCAGGATTCGAACTCTCGACCGCTGGATTACTAACCCAGCGCGCTAACCGCTCTGCCACCACCCATCTAAATTGCTGAACTATGTTATTTAGCCTGTTCGATTTCGAATTTTTCGATTACGCGGCTCTTACCGGAAAACGATAGTTAACAAAAGTGGCAGCTTTATTCTAAACCGGTGCCTCACAAAATCTATTGAAATTTTTGTTTATAAATACATGCACTTTATAAATCGGTCAATACCAGAGCAGTTAGCGCGCCGGGCTAGCAATCCAGTGGTCGCGAGTTCGAATCCTGCCTCGATCGATTTCGTTCACCTATAGCACAAGCATTTATGCTTACTTTAGGAAACGTAGGAAGATGTATAATGTATTTGTTTAACAAGGACATATTCATTGTTATTTAAAATAAAAATGTATCATTTCTTCCTTCGCCTATTATACTTTTTATAAAAAAAAATCCATTACTGTGTATAACTCTTGTACACTGTACAAGAGTTATTAAAAAAGTATTATTAAAAAAGTTGATTACTTATCCATCATCAGTGTCGTCTTCCTCATTGCTAAAGATTGTGACTAGCCTCTCTCCTTGTTATCATGTTGTTGTTTATTGTAGTCCTCCATTGCTCCCGATACACCGTAAAACTGGAGATTCGTAAATTGTGTTTTTTTACATAAATTTCTTTCAAAAATGTTCATCTTTTCATTATTCACTGTCAAGATATAAAATATATGCCCTTGTCTGCTATTGATGTGTACTGAATTGATGCAAAGTTTAAAAGCGATTTACTGTCGCGTAGGAGTATGTTTTGTTCAATGTTCACAATGAACAGTGTTTAGTTTTGTTCTGCTTCCGAAGATTCGCATGCAAATCGCTTTCTTTGTCTGTTTTGTTCTACGGTTTTGTCTGGCTGACAAATAATATTATGACTTGTACTACCGCTGTGACTAAAGGTGTATGGTAGACTCGTCTATATGCCTCTTTAGAAAATGAAAGGGCATTTAATGTCAAGCATTTCATATTGAGAGCACGTGCAGAACCAGAAAAGATTATACCAGTCTATATAAATGCCAAGATATAGACCATATATAGTTTAAAGAATACCATATTTAATTTATACCTTCATATGTCCATATTAATTTATGGTAAGTATATAATATTTTGTGTTGCAGACAAATTGTTCAAATCGAAAGATCATGATGTGTCTAGGCATTGGTTTGGAAACAACTGCACTGTATTATATTGTTGAATGAGTTTATTCATTAATCTCAACGTTTACCAGTTTTTATTGATCTGAAGTTATTATGTGCCTTTTGTAGTAAATACTTAGGAATTTTTTTTACCTTTTTATAAAAATACACAATTATGGAAATTTACGCCACTTGCACATGGTGTAGGCAAGTGTTGAAAAAATATATGGCCATGCATTCTTTGCCTTGTGATATCAATATATCACACATTCATCGATTTGCTTTGCATTTAATTATATTACAATATGAAGGTTCAACTATCTTATTATAAATATGAAACATCTAGGCCGTTATTTATTTGTTGAATTTTACGATTGGACTACGACATTATATACAAGGCGCCATATTATCTTCAAACGTGGGCGTACTTTTTATCATAATAATACTTACTACTGTATTTGAAATACATATAATATTAATATTCCAATAGTGTAATCAAGGTTCTAATAGATGACGTAAATTGTAATGTCTAGTTATTATCATATTGAAATAAAAATTGTTATGTAACATAGTATCATCTTACGAACTATTATAAGTGGGTATAGTGTAATATGTGTGCCTAATCTAGAACTGTAACATTTAATTTATATTTTAAATTGATATCACCTACCCACATTTTAATACTATCGATAAAACGTTGATTTAAGTTCATGTTATCTTTATATTCACCCATTTGACCGCCAATGTACATAGGTATGAGTATGGAGCTTTCTATAGGCCATTATGTTTATTTCATCAGATTTTATACAATGTTTAGTTGTTGTCCCAACATAAACACTGATGTATAAAATTGTTAAACGATTTTTTGGTTGGATAGGGTTCTATCGGAATTTAATGTAGACAAATTATTAGCAGACTTTGAAGAACCTTATGAATATTTTTTTCTAAATCTTTATTTTCAAGGATTGATATATTCTATTCATATTTGATCGTTTATATTTTAGAATTAATGTAATTTTTCCTCAGATATCAGTATACTTAGTATTTGTTATATGCATTAATTTGATGGCTACATTGTGGTAGCCCATGATTTATTATAGTTACGGTGCAAATATTTTGCCATATACCATTCACAACAGATGCATTGTAATTTACAATACATCTTTCGTTGGGGGAATTACTTCTGAAAAAAAAACAACTTATTGAGATACTTTAAAACATTGCTTACAATTTTAGGATTTTTTTTTATTTTTTATTTTATTTTAAAGAATGAATATGTCCTTGCAACAAGTATATATATATATACATCCTCATACATTACCTAAACTAAACAGTAATGCTTGTGCTATAGGTGAACAAAATCGGTCGTGGCAGAATTCGAACTCGCGTCCACTGTATTACTAACCCAGCGCGCTAACCGCTCTGCCACCACCCATCTATTTTATTTGCCATTTGATTTTAATTGTCTAGCCTTTTATATAAATATCAATTAATGTCAATCTTGTTAAACACATGTTTCATATATTATACTGTTTCGTTTGATAATACACAATTTCCTCAATTAATTTATTTCACGGTGTGATATTTCTGAACCAGAATTCAATTAAGTAGTTACTTACAAGTCTTGTTGTCACTTTGTATTAATTCTGAACAAATGGCGGTTATGTAAGTAATACCGTTTTACAAATATAATAATTTGACGGGAATATTATTATCGCATTTGACGATTCGGTATAATATATGTTTTTTTATATCCGCCATTGTTTACACACAATCTTTTTGTTTAAAGCGAGAGTTGTGTCGTACAATTTGGCACATAGACATGCATTTGAACGTTTTTTTTTACTTGAGAATCAGTCTAATGTATGACTAAATACTGAAGCATTTCCTGTCTGATATAACGGGTTACCAACGTAAAAATAAAGCCTTGTTTTGCTGTAAGCGTTAATTATATCTAAACAAAAATATAATATATGTGAACCGATGATTGTTGACATGACTAAGCATCACGTACCTATATCTTAGTAAGGGAGGCAGGAACGATCGTGTGTCCTACACCTCCTTGCACAAAAATCAAGGCTTTATTCACATTTTTGTATTTACTTCTATTATTTAGAGCCATTTTATATATGAAATTTCAAAATTCAAAATATATGAATTAACTGGTTACAACCTCTATTTTTGGTATACCCTTCGTTTCTACTCATTGCATGTTCAGATTAGTAATTCGTGTTTATAAAATTATCATTAATTAATATTATGTTTTGATCTGACAAAAAACCTTATTTTTTACACAGCTTTTTTAAAAAAATATTTTTTGCGCAGTTTTTAAAAGCTTTGTTGTTTCACTGCCGCAAAAAAGTTCAGGTTTCTTCAGCATTTATAAATGCTTTAGACCTTGGTTTGGTGACATTACAATAAATATGTCGCCAATACATAAGCATGAAGGCTTCACGGGCCACCCTTCGTACCCTTTTTTTGGTCGTTGTTAATATTATAATATGTTCCTATTTTATTTATTATATGTTCCTATTTTATTTATTGTTTTATATTTTTTTAAACATTTATTTTTTTTTATTTTACAAAAAAACATAGGTTTACCTAGTTGGGCGTCCAATGAGACAATATATTTAATGCAGCGTAGTAGTTTGGAAAAATTATATTCCCTCTGTAAATTGTATTTTCATTATTAAAATGTATGATATACCTACTGTAAAATGTAACGTAATTTTGAAATTTTATATGTTCTAAAATTTTTCTTATTGTTGTCACTTGCGCTGTATGTATATTAAATATTTTTTATGTAAAAGTAAATGAATAAATAAAATAAAATAAAATAAAATAAAATATAATCAAAATTACAGAAAAGAAAACAATAATAAACTAAGTGAAAAGGGAAAAACTTAGATTAAAACTTAGGTTAAAACATAATAACACAGTGCATAATGAAATTAAATTAAAAAAAAATACGTTAATGTAATTTTGTTATTGTTGAGACCCTTCATGTGGACCGAGGGGTCTCAACAAATAAGTACCTGCTATAATGATTAATTAAAAAATTCCATTTAATATTTTTCAAAGTATCGTGATATTGATTATAAAATATAATGCCATGAATTGATCAATAGATTCCTCGAAGTACTCAATTGACAAATATATTTTATTCCATTAATTTAATGGATTTTTACTTTTCACATTTTTCAATGGTCATGCTGTTATGATAAGGAATATGATTGTCTTTGGAGTGCTAATGGGATATTGTAGAATATGAGAAGAAAATGTCGTGACCCGCCGCTTTGGCGACTCATTCTTCACTGGAGATGATTCGTGATGATCATCATCGCAGCCATGATGGAGCAATTGTCTTCTCGGAATCTCTTGTGTGAGTCAAGCTAGTCAAGCAGGAAACCGAAACCGCAAACGGCCACGGGCCAAGTTTCACCAATAGTTTTCGTTGGGCAAAATTGATGGATTTTTTTGATACCTACTTGAACTTTCAAAAGTTTATTCCATACATGTGAGTTTTTACTTCACATAAACGTTTTTAAGTTTCGTATTATTTTACACGTTTTTGATAATTAATAAGAAGTTAATTTAAGATAGGTACCTACTTTAATTTGGGAACATGAGCGTATTGTTATATAAAAAAAAAACAATATTTGTATGGAAAAGAATACACAATATCTAATGGGACTCAAATGTTTGATACTTAATCTCCATACATACGTACATACATACATACATACCATCAAGCTGTTTACATATTCGGGAGAGGAAAAACGATCTGACCTCCACACCCTCCTATCCTGGCATACATGTTTTGTATAAAAAACAAAATATCTTAAATACAATAATTTAGATGTTAGGTTTCATAATTTGGTACGTATATTTATTTTTATTTAAACATAGATGGATTTTTATTATTCTTACACTATATGTACGCTTACTATTGTCATCGACAGTTGTATCTTATGTGTTACATGCAACTAGTTTAGAATATTCATATTTGATATATTCAGAATATTCATTTGTTTATTTATTTTAACACTTCATATTTTTTTTTGCTAGTACAAATGGCTGACTTAAACAGCGTATGTGTATAAGATATTTAATATTGTATCAAACTCTCTACATAGATGCTGTATCTCAAAATGAACACAATTGATTAACCCCCATAAGAGAAAAATTCATAGATAATAAATGTAATTGTGTTGAAGAAATCAAAAATCTGTTTTTAAAATTAAGCGTAGTCTTTTGTCTATGTAAAATACTTTCTTTGAAACGAGTCACCTTTCAAAACCAACGATACTATTTTTTTTAAATAATGTGTCTTTTATATCATTTAAATTTTGCGACTTTGAAACCTTTTTTTTCTATCATGGAGTCGTGACGGTAAACACAAATAATAATCTTTATATGCCCAAAAACTGTTGGTAAGTAGGTAAGTATCTTCCGTAGACTTTTAATGGTTTTATTGTAGGCTCTCCAAAAATGGTTTATGACTGACTGCAATGCTTTAACTGCTTTGTATCAAAGGCCATCAATATTGAATGGATGTGTATTGGACAATAATTCCTAATTTGCAACAACAGGCATATTTACTTATCTTTATGAAGAATACCTTAATTTTGGCCATTATTATTGTATTTAATAATACAATATCGGAAAGTTTAGAGATAATGCGAACTAAATTTTATTTTTTGTTTCTTTTATTATTGAACCTACTTTAACCTCATTTCTAACGACTGTTCTTTTTATTTGAAACAATTTATCTTTGTTTTAATTTTTTCCCTTTTTATTACCTACTTTATATTTTTTGGCATATTTTCGTATTCTATATAAGTAATTTTTAAATAAAGAGACAGTATAAAACCAAAGTTATATGTAGGTACACCATTATTCACTAAGTAATTTTCCCTTTGTTTTCTATCGATGTACTATTTTTTTTTTATTTTCTTTATATTTTAAACACTTGTGTAAAACATGACATATATTTCACTTTATCAAAGCGTTAATCCGGATTAATATAAAAATTGAAATGATGTAAAACCAATCCCTTCTTACTTTTATACGTTCCGCTCAGAGAGATTGAACTGCATTTCATTTTCTTTTTACGGTTTAAATAAAAAAGGAATTAATAGTTTTGTGATGCATTTTAATAAAATTTGTTAATTTTTATTATGAATTTTTAAAATAATTTTAATTACGGTTTAACGTTATTCAAATCAAATCTCAAGAGTACACTAGGTATTGTTTTTGTATTTTTATTTCATTCATAATTTAAATCAATTAACTAAATTTAAAGTTATTGATAAGTTGTTCAAGTAAAAATCTCATGTGTATTCATAATTTATTAATCTTTTATTACAACATGATATATAAATCCCTCACATCTATGTAAATATAAGTATTAATAATTAATTAAGTATGTGTGTTTTTATTTTTGATTGAAGGTACGAACTCTTAATAATGATACTAGTTAAAGATACTATATAATGATATGTTTCGAGTATAAAAAATTAATTAACATTTCAATAGATTTTATCGATAGTTTTTCAAAATACTCTGTACAGAGGTGAAAATGTATTGGATTTTTATATTCATAAATTAAAATGTATCAACGTAGGTATCTAGTTTGTTTACTATAATAGATGTGTATACAAACTTGTTAAAGGTATTTATTTAGTCTTTATCTTGATTTTTTAAAAATTCAAATTTCAAGGTGGAATTCTTCTGTAATTAATTAACAAAGAATATAAATATTTTAAAGCGAACAGAAGGTAGGTGTGTTTTAGTAAAATACATATTAATAAATGAACAAGATTTAAAAAATATGAATTTATCATTTTTGAAATTTTGTTGTTGAAATGCATACTACGTTCTCTTATTTTTACGGAGCTCCTAGCTGATTTATATACTGTGTTTAAAACTTACGTATTATTTTTTTTATTGAAAAAAATATGCTTATAAGAACAATGTTCTTTTGGTAGATAGTTTTTAAGTAATGTTTCATGCCTATTTTAATAAGTTAGAATAAAATAAACCTAATATTATTTTTAAAAATGACGTCGAAAAACCACATTTTTTGACGATTGAAAACAAACTTGTCTAAAGATTTTTTTTATTAATTTTGAACCTATGTGGGTTTGAAGATGTTGCTTTATATCATCAATCTTCAATTCAAATTAATTCACAAAACAAGTACCTACCTTAACATGCATACTTAGCGAATTTATCTCTTGTGTCCATCAATTTTTTTGTGGTTCTTAAGATGTTACGAGACGTGTTAACAAAAACAGTGTCGTACGTACTTATCGATATTAATTAGGATTTTTGAATGAATATAAATTATCATTTTATAATCGCTGGAGGGTCCGTTGAATTAGTAAAGATCTTCAGATAAGCTGTTTTATCTCACGAATAGTTGTTGTACTGAGTCGTAGATATAAACAAATATGACCTCTGTTATAATAGATACATATGTAGGCACTGGGCGAAACAATTGAAAAAATCAGAAGAATGTAGATGACTTTGAAGGTGGTACTTTACCATTGACACATAAATCACATCCTGTTTTAAATTTATAGGTTTTTATTTCTATACTAAGCGTCCTTAAAAATATTTATTATTTTATTTTTAAATGGCACTTAAAAATATGTTTCATAATTGCGTAATGTTTAGGTTTCGATTCGTGGTTCTGTGCTTTACTATGCGTTGATGTATTTATGTTACGCATAAAGGTTAGCGATACACCGTAAGGAGCGGACGAAGCGCATCAGACGGATTTTAGATTTTTTTGTAGAGTTTTCATGCAAGTGCGTCCCAGGGGCGAGCCTAGAATCTCCAGACTAGGCCAACCCTGAAAGGAAATTGGGAAATGTCGAATATTTAAAGTTTTTTTAGCATAATTTCTTCGTTGTTTACTGAAGTGGTCATGAAAAATAAAAAAATCACATGCCAAAATAACATTTACTTATTGTGGGTCTGAAAAGTATTATATCTGCGTTTCAATACCTGGATCTTGTAGTATGGTTGCGATAAAACAATCAAAAATAAGTAGGATTCTTTCAAAACGACAGTTTTCCTAAACTTTGATTAAATATTTTTTGTGTATTTCTTTACATAAAAAAAATTTCCGCTACTGGTGCGTCCACTGATCGATCAGTATCGTACCTACAGAGTACGCGCATCGGATCTAGTAAACAAAAATCCAATTCGTACGCCGTAAGCTTAAATCGTTTTTATTTGTATAAATATTCAAACCATAGCAGTACACAATTTTATATGAAAAATAGTCTTTGAGATACACACTGCATGTTTTTGTATTTTTCAATTCCCTCTCTTACCTTTTTCAATAACAATAGTCAGTATATTATGTACTTAGTTGTTGCTTGAATTAAAAGTTCCTAAAAGTACCTACTTAAGTGTTAAATGACATGTGTTATTTTCCATTGTACAATATCATATTTCTGTACGTAATGTATGAAGGTTGTCCTGGGAAGTAGCATTTACTTCAAAATTGGTCTCATGAAAAAATATTCATTATTGATAATACAGGAAAATTGGGTTTTTTTCACAATTGACTTATTTTTCAGTTTAGTTTTCAAGACTCGCATGACCCGATGCATACCCTCACGTGAAATTCATTCTTCAAGGCATTCAGACAGGTTCTATTCCCGTTGAAGACAGTTTTTAACTGTCTTAAAGTCTGGATCTGTGAGACGATAAATAACTTGTTATTGGGTGCATGTTAGATTAATATTTGATATATTACTAGCCTGTTAGTTACCTGTGAAGCAATATAATACAATTATAAAATTCATTGGTGGTATCCTAAAAAAATATAATAAATCCGTTTGCTTAGTTAATATGATTTATTATTTCTTTAATTACTTTTTCGAAGATAAGCTCAACTTAATTCTTATCAAACAATTTAAAAAACGCATCTGTTGCCAAATTAAAAGTGAAGTTTTATCTATCCCTCTTTAATGTCCTCTTTCTAACCACATTATAACTATCTAATCATTGACTACATCTGCGTTTTTGACTGTTACACTTTTCTTTAGAAATGCCTATTTCATTTGGATGATTATGAAAAAAACTACAATTTATGTCTACTGATTATTGTTAGTCCTTGGTCTGTGTTAAATGACAAAAGGAACAAGAGACTTCCGGTTTCTTCCGATACTTAATTGACGCCACCTGTCGCTCCATAAGACTTACGATGAATTTAAATCTACTTGTAGCTTATTTAAGGAAGCTAGACCTTAAATTGTTTTTTATTATACCCATACAACGTCAAAATTTTTGACGTTGTATGGGTATTTTTTTATTGGTAAGTAGTTACCAAAAAAAAAATGTTACTAATATACTTTAAAAAATGAAGAAAAAAACCATGATCACATAATTATAGATGTTACCTAAAGATGATTATGAGAAAGACAAAAAAAAACATATACGTACATGTGACGAGTAGGTGTATATAAAAAGAAATTTTACTAAATTCGATACACTTGTTAAAATTTTACCCCTTTTCCCATAAAATCCAAGAAAAAAATGTATACAGATGTTTTCACAACATTTTTTTAATGTGCCAATAAAGATGAAGTTGGAATATTAAAGGACAACCGGGAAATCAAGTCATCGGCTGGTTTACGTGATCACTTTATGCGCTTTTGCAACGTTCACCAATTATACCATGTTATTCCTAGATATTGTGGTTCTTGAAAATAATCTGTTTTTATCTATTTTTGAAAATTAATTAAACAAATTAATAAAAAAACTTAATCCTCTGAATGAATGAGTAACGTCTAACGAAGAAAATATACAATGCGGACATGCCACCCTAGACAACGTGTCATTTAGCTCAAGAAAAGATAACTCAATAAAAAGATAACAGTTGCCAGTCACGTGATAACTGTCGCATCCATATATTGAGTTAGCTTTTCTTGAGCTAAATAACACGTTGTCTAGGGGGGATGAATGGAATAAGAGGTCGGGGCTGTGCTAGGTAAGGATGGCTCGACCATATGAACGACATTCCGAAAAATATGTAAGAAGCTTGAACAAATGACGAACATGTATGAGACGATGTGTAGATGTTGCTGAGGCGATAGATGCGTGCCAGGATAGAAAAATGTGGCGATAATTTCTACCTGCCTACGGCGTGATGGTATGTATGTACCTACTTTTGTTTTATTAATTTGTTTAACACACGAAGGCAAATTTGTCTATAAATATTCTCATATCACACCCACAACGAGTTAAAGATACTACATATGTATAGTCTGTAAATAACAATGTTTTGACATTTGATGCAGACGAGTCTTCATAATATTGTTACAATACACCTGCCTTACTCTGGTGTGTTATATTAAATGTCAAGGATGATGCCAACATGGCCCCCAGCTTGAGAAAAGCTGTACAAAATTTTTTTGTATATTGCGAATATCGGAAATTAACTATATGGTGGGTTCGTGTTATCTTAATTGGACGTGAGATAATAAATTACTGTACCGTAAATCTAACATTAAGACAATTAAAAAAATATTACACAAGTTTGTAACATCTAATTTGATGGGTTTGATGTTTTCATTGATTGATTTTATTAACATTATTAAATATTTTTTATTGCTAGTTTAAATATTTTTTTATCATTATCGTCATCACTTCGGCGTAATTGCCAATGAAATTTAAGATTCGAAATAGTTTATAAAATTTATACTTCTATTACGCGACATGCATTCTGACACTCTAAACCCTTTAAAAAATCTTTAACAATTAGGTAGCATATTGAATGTATATTGTTTTGTCAATTTTTGTGTTATTTAGTTATTGGATATTGCAACTTAGCTATGTTTAAGTTAAGATGGCATTGTTCAACACGTGTATCTGTGTATTTTTTATGACGTTGATTTCGGTCATTTAATTACATTTCTTGCTTTTTAATTTACTTGAAGACATTTTATTAACTTGTCATTCAATTACATATTAAAATGCTTTGATATTTTGAACCGTACATTATTTATTGATTGTGATTCCATTATGAAATTCGGTTTTAATTGTTGTTTATTTGGTGCACAATACTTACGCACAAAGGAAAATTATGACCACTTTTGATGATTCAATAACTTTTGACACACACGCCCAAAAAACTGAACCGTGAAGGCCAAGGATTTGCGCTGAGGAAACCTGTCTCTTTCATTGTTTTGATGAAGATGTTTCGTTTTAACATTTTGATAGGTTATTTTGAGTGTCTTTCGTAACAGGATAAGAGTTATTTGTTGTTTGTGTTCCATTCAAGTTCATCGATTAGGAAGCCAGAAGCGATGTTAATATCAGATAAAATCGTAATAATCTCGTTTCAAAGAGATTGGCAAACACCAATCCAATTCATTTACACGTTAGACATCAGCTACCTTATAAAGAGTTGTAATGCTTCCATTGTTTAAGAGGGAAATGCTAAAATGTTCGTAATTAGATAAAAACCCGTTACTGAACGCTTGTTATCTATCTCCGTTGATCTTGTATGCGAATAATTCAAGAACAAAAGAAAGATAATACCTAAATTGGATCTCCAGCACAAATGTATGTAGGTAGTTACTATTTTATCAGAGATTAAGATGCAAATTGTTACAACGTGGATGCACTCGATTAATTCTTATAAGCCAAAACAATTTAATCACATTTGTACCTGTTTGAAAATAATATATCGGAACTCTATTTGCGCTTATTGTTATAAAACGTAACAAAATAATTATACGTTAAGTTTCGCCGTTAATTCTTATTTCTTTCGGATATAAAAGGTTTCTATTGATATTGATAACCAGAAATTATAAATATGTTATTTTTGGATTGATCCATTAAAACACTAATTTGGTCAATCAACATGACAAAACGTGCTATGGAGCGGTCGATTTTAAAGGTGTGTGATAATATTTTTACTCCTGATATCCTGATGTATTACTTCTTGTAAGTTTCATTATATAATATAAAGAGTGGTGAAAAATTCTAATTCTTTATGTGATACCGTATTTTTTGGGTACATTTTAACGTAGGTATACAAATACTGTATTTGTGTATTCAAACCTTTTATTACATTTGTGCTGCTCATAGTTCTTTTAAGAATTTGTTACGATATTATTGAAAAATTATGCAAAACTGTTAGCAATTAAAATAATAATGATATTGAGATCTTGGCATTTTTTTTTCAAATCGACTGAGGAATGTAGATCTTGTTTATAATATAGTAAACACTCCAACGACTTTTGAGTAAGTACGAAGCACATGAGTTAGTTAAATTGGTTCAATATTTTTTACTGAATTAAACTAGTTCTTCGGCATGACCCGTGAAGTTATTTTTTAGTTATGCAAATCATTCTGGTTTAAATTTTTGATTTATGTCGAGTACCTCGTGTACTCTATTTTACTATTATTGATAATTTGTAGGGTTGCCAATAAATTTCTATTAGTTATTTTCAATCGTTTCACTGACCAGGTATATTAAAAGATATACATATTATAAAATAACAAATTGTCTTAAAAACTTACTATGTAAAGCTAGATTTATTTTTTTTAATTCATCTTTTTAATTTGTAGTTTTCTAGTGTAACAGTTATTTTTCAATTCCATTTTTTTTTTATTTTTTATTTTATTTTACCACGGACAGCACACAGTACATGCATACAATAATTAAAAATAAATAAATACAAATACAAAAATAACATGTACCTCTTACGTAATATACCTAATATCAAAATAATATGTACAACAAAAAAGTGTGAATTAGTGTAGGTGCGCGCATGAGAGAAGAGTAATACATGTGTGTGTGTGTGAAAGAGATATCTAGAAAGAGTGTGAGTGTGTGGGTGTGTATGTGTGTATGTGTGAGAGAGTGTGTGCATGTGTGTGTAGACGAACATATATTGACAGATTCATGAATTAAAAGAAAATATTATCCCAAATTTAATAAATAACTTTGTAATATCTTTTATTTTATTTGTTTATCAAATCGAAGCTAACACTGCATGAAATAAATATAAAATACAGTATATAAATTAATTAACACAAATATCCACTCAACACATCAATTATTAGCTTAGAATATTACTAGTTGCATGTAACGCATGAGATTCAAATGTCGATGGCGATAGTATGTATAATTGAATACGTACCAAACTATAAACACAAATTTATAAATATTTCAAGATATTTTGTTTTCTATATAAAACATGTAGGTATGTACCTATGTCAGGATAGGATAGTATGGATGTATGCATGATGGTATGTATGTATGTTGGAGATTAGGTATCAAATAATTTGAAAAAATTCTCTTGAACAAATCGATAGTTAGATTATGATAAGTAGTTTATAAATTTATGGGTAGGTAAACGTAAATCTGTGTGTCATCATACTATGAATACGTGGGTAGGTGTGTGAGAGTGAGTGTTTTATGTGTTTGTGTGTGGTGCGTATTGATAAACTTATGAATTGAGTGTTTTTAACTTTTAACGAATTGCATTTTTTGCATTACATGTTAATTGTATTTTTTGTAATTTTGAATAGGTTCTAAGCCAAGCGTAATTTCACTCAAATTTATTTTTCTCTGTACCTACCTATTATCAACGTTATTTATTTTAGGAACAAACACAGTTTTATAAAATATACAAAAAAAGCACACACAAACTATGAAATAAACAAAAAAAAAAAACAATTACGTTTGTCCACAAATGATGATCATTAAAATTATAGTTAAACAGTTATTGTATGTTTGTATTTAGTTACTATTTTTTTAATTGCTTTTCCTGTCACGTTATGTCTCATACGGATAAACGAACACAGCATGTTCCTATCTTGAAATACTTTCATTGATTATTTCATTTAAATTATAAAATAAAATTTTAAATAAACTTCATTCAGTGTTAATAAAACAAAATATACTCTGGTAACCCTGATGTATGAAAATGCGATTAACAGACACGGCTTTTGTTGAAAAACATATTGGCATGTCATATATTATACCTATGATATGATTGAAAGATTCATTGTCTTGTTGAAACAATAAATATTGGATAGAAAGTTTCATTGTTAACGAGAACGTTTAATAAAAATCGTTAAACAATTTGTTAAGTCTAAAACATTTACGTTTTTTGATATTAAATGTGTTGTTCTAAATTTAAATCCAACTTCAGCAATACCTTATCTAGTAATTGTGAATAGTATATTCAACATCTTTTTAGTTCACCTTATAGATATGGTTGTAAAAACTTCTAAAGAAATATTAAGCAGTATTTTTCGTATCTGTGATATTTTACAAAAGAAGTTTTCAAATAATGTCTGTCTGTACTGGAATTTTACATTCGATTTTAACTAGCTTCCGACCAGTTAGAGCTCTGAAATTTTGAGAATTTGTGTATTACCGATGACAGTGTATTTTTTTAAATTGATTCATTTGCTATTTAGATAAACATGAACAATTTTGCATTTCATACAAAATAAATAATAGTACTTATTGCATTAAATCAGGAGTGATTTTATGAAATGTCCTCAATTTTTATTCTCCACACTATTGAATAGTGGAAAGTCGTGATTTCACAATTTTTAAGCGTATTTTTTTACATCAATTTCTCAGCGGATATCATGTAGAGAGTACACACTGTGAGTTTTGTCGTGATGTGTTTGTATGTATGGCGTACGGCATATGGCGTACGGATTATCCTTTTTTGTCCTCTCTACATCCCAAACTATAAGTTCTATCGACTTCATATTAACATCATATGTGCAAAATGCATAGACCTTGAGCTGATTAGTTTTCCATAGATATACGTTAATTTCTTCTGTACGATTCCATCTGTCCAAATTTTCAAAATGCTCTCACGTTCTGGAAAATTGAGGTATTTTTATGTTGTTTGAAATTTTGATACACTCATCAAAAATGCATTCAAGGATTGTCAAAATTTAAAGAAAAAAATACATGGTCTGTTTTAACAATGTGAAATAAATTGAATATTTGTATGAAAAATGTATGTAACAGAAGTAAAATAAGTTTGTATGGGAAAATTGAGTGTTCAACTTTATATTGACGTTGTATGTGTCTCTATAGGCATCTTTTTTTTTCTCTCCACTGCTATCTTCCTCCAGGGGTAGGCAGTGAAAACCGAACACCGCATTCATCGCCTCATCAACATTGATACATTGTCTCATTCATGCTCATCTTGCTTGTAAATAATAGTACTTATTGCATTAAACCAGGAGTATGTTTATGAAATGTCCTCATTTTTTTATTAACATATATTTATATGTTCCCTTATATTCCGTCCGAAGTGTATAGAAAGCAACAAATTTGAATTCGTAAAATGCCGAACTAATTTTTTAATTTTAATTTTCAAAAGATCAGTTTCCGTTACATTTATTTACGCGTTTCGGGAATTTCGTGTAATTGATTTAGAATTATTATTAACGTAAAAAAGATGGCGCTACAAATCGATTATCATCGCTAATGTACAATTGTCGTTTTTTGTTCAAACCGCGAACGAGCATTGTAAAAATAATTGGTTCGATTTGTCAAAGAAAAAGATTTTTTTTTTCAGTCAGGAATTAAATGACGCTCGTTGCCTATACACGGGTTAGTTAGGAATAATGAAGATTCATTACAATTAACATATTAGATAATATTTTTTTCTTAAAATTTGATTTAAACCCTAAATTATTGGGAATAACACTGTAAAAACCAAAGGGCTTTTCAGAACATTTAAGATTACGATCTTAAGATCCATTTCTGGAAAAACTCTCCAAAATAAATATAAGGAGAACATGTCAAATAGAAGCCACCAGAGAACATGACGTCAAGTGGAGTAGATCAAGACAAAGATATTGAAGAGACCATGAAACTAGAATGAACAGTGACTGGCTCGTTTTATACCTACAGCAGTTGAAATTACAAATTATAAATAAATCTAATGAGCCCAACATTATTAAGGTGATAATAATAAGGAGGTTACGATGGGCAGGCAACGTGGAAAGAATGGGCGATGAAAGAGTGCAAAGGAGAATCCAGCACACAAAGCTCCAAGGTAGACGAAGCGTTGGTAGACCCAAGCTCCGTTGTCCGGGTGGCGTGCAGTGGGATGTGGAGGCTGTTGGTGTTATGGACTGAAGAGGTGCATGCCAGGATAAAGGGAGATGGCGAGGAATGCTGAAGGAGGCCAAGGCTCGCAACGGGCTGTGAAGCCATTGATGGTGATGAGTTGATGAAATTCTCTCAGGACGTTGTTTACCAGGAAGGACACTGGAGATGGAGAGACGGTTGAACCTCGTCATCTCAGGAGGCATAGCTTCTGTCTCACAGACCAACGTGTATATCAAACAATAAAGAAGAAGATAAAATGTTCGAAATATTTTTTTTCTTGTTCTTATCTCAAAAATGGGAACAGTATCATTGAATTAACATTGTCAAAAGTTTGGAAGCTGGTTTGTATCAATGACATAATGGAAGTTAAATTTTATTTCTTCACATAATGTCCGTTTAGAAGTTGACCAGCATCTTCCCACGTTGATTTTCACCCTTGTCAAGATATTAAATGGAAATAGAATAATTGTTGTTATCCTCCAAGGCACACCACCATCCTAAAGCCCGTTTCACATAATATATTTTTCAGATAATTTGGTAAGCTAAAAATTTATAATTGAAAAATAGATAATTTGATTATATTTAGTTTATATAAATAAAAAATTTTATGTTTTTTTAATGGGTTAAAAATTTATCAATGTTACTCTTTCACGTTGATTTTGTTGAAGATAACAACGAACCCGCCAATTGACAATTTATACTTATATATGAAAAAAAAATAAAAACAAATATATTTTTTTATTTAATTAAATTTATAATACATATTTAAAAAAAACAATAAAAAAATATAGAAAAAGATACACAGTAAGTAAAAACATATTTCCCTTTACCAGAGTCTTGGCACTCGTGTGTATACATTGAATTTAAAAATATATTAAATTCTTAAGCGCATTGGGGATGAGGTTTTCAACGCGTAAAACAGCATCCAAAATACAGGTTACTTATAACATCGCTTTACGCGAGTATTATTTTCTCCTTCATTTGCGACCCCATATTGATAATGATTACGAAAAATTGAAACATTTTATTTTTGACAATAGGACAGCTGTCAATTTTTTTCGATGCTTCATTCGCTTGTTCCACGTTTCGTTTTCTCGTTTTCTTCGTTTGCATTTGCATTTCTTGGAATCTTGGTCGAGAGATAAACAAAAGATACCGCGAACGTTATACGACAAAGTCAACACAACACAAACGGCAGCCATGTTGACTCGTCGGCAACGAATAATTTTTCAGATTTCTGTTTTGCGAAAAAACGATGCAAAACGCGTTGAATAATAGAAAACCTCTATATTTTTTCCCACCACGTTGAAAAACTCGTCGACAACATCGTCCGTCTAAAGCGCACTTTTATGTATTATATAAATAAATAAATGTCAATTGAATATTTAAGAAATACAGTATTGAATGCATCTCGTGCTGGTGACACGTTTATTGTCAAATATCAGCAACACAGTACTCAAGTAACATACCACTCCGCGGATTTCTCAAATAAAACAATTTTACATTTTTGTTTAAAATCGTCGTGTATATAACATGCTTAAGGTGATTTTATGTATGAACACCTTGCGTAACATACTATGATCCCGAGGATAGCAATAATAAACCCGTGGATTTGGTACAAAGAAAAATGCGTGGGAGAATATCATGGGACCATCCCTTATTGAAAACACCTGCTACGTACGGGATAAGGTCCCTAGTCCCTACATCTTAAGGGCAGACCTACCTATTGTCAAACCATTTCATCTCTTTTCTGACAGATCTAAAAAGATTAATTTTTATATCAATCCAACTAATTTGTATTAAAGACTTTTTAGGACATTATATACAGGTACAACATATGCTACGAGAGCTCTTATTTTTTATGCGTATGTTATTTATTTATTTGAAAAAATGGCCAACCTACAATAATATTTTTTGAACAAATATAATAAATAAGAATCACAACGTAAGTAATTGTAACTTAATCAGCCCACCTTTGATTTCATATTATAATTTATTAAACCAAGATTACTTTTTCTTTTGTACCTATTAGAAAAATAAGATTGAAATGTCAGCTTAGAAAGCTCAAATTTATAAACCATCAATATATATTTTTTATATATAATTATTTCATATTTAACCATTTTGATTCAATGCATACTGTCATTCAGAATACTCTCAATTCTTACTTATTTTATTTACTGATTTGCTCTCTCTAATTGAATTTAATAAATAAAATATATTTAGTACAAATAAAAACAAAAATATAATGTTTATCCAAACTAATGGTTTCTAATTCCGATGTCTTTTTTAAACGAGTGGAATGTGGCCAACGCTAAACTCCTCACTAACAAGTCATTTTATGAGGTATTAAAATTTTGTGTGGAAAATTTTCAGCATTTTCATGAAATGAGTTTGTTAAATTATTTTTTATTTAAATATTTTATTATGAAAACTTGATAGCTCTTCAAGGCCATTTTATGAAAGCGATGTGCCTTTTTACCAATTTGAAAAGAAACATTTCAAATTTTAAGTCTCCTGAGTTTGGGGTCACTTTAAAATATTTGACAGTTAAAAAAAATCTGAAGCACTATTCATATATCATTCAAAATCTAATGGGGTGTATGTAAGTGAGTATTAGATATACATATTTGCAAAATTTGAAAAGAATGGAATGAGTACTTTAGTCTATAATCGATAACACTGCAAATTGCACATAGCACACAGCACATAGCACACATACAGATACATTGTGATGAAACTTTCAGAATGCAATCTCAGCATGTTACTAATTGATAATCTGCAATAAAAAATACCCTTAAAAATTGCGAAATCATAACTCCCCACTATATCCCCTTGGGTTAGTGAGGAGTAAAAAAGACATTTTTTTAACCGGGTTCCATTCCCGGTGGAAACTCAGTTTTTATTGTGTTACCAGTATGTATATGTGAGACGATTAATATGGTAAGTCTCCAGAATGTGGCAACTTGTTATTGGGTGCGTGTTAAATTAATTTATCACATAGTACCTGTTAGTTGCTCGAAAATAAATATAAAATAAAAATTATTTTTATTTATTTTATTTTTAACATTCCCAAAATCACTATTCGTATATTTTTATATACTCAAGTCTCTTTCAAAATGATCATCGGAAATTGTTTAAAATCACATAAATTAATTTCATTATTCTATTAAAATAAAAGATAAAAAACACTATTGAATACTTCACGATCAGTTTACGGCCAAAAACATTGATTGCGTTAATTCATTCAAAACTAATATAGTGACTTTTCAAAACAAAATTAAATATAAAATGTTTACCAATAACACGTCTGTTTTATTAAACACTTCTTGTTTTGTCGATAGGAATTATGGTTTGTATTGATCATTTTTAAAGAGTTTCATTAAAATACATAAGTGCTGGTTTTATGTTGTCACCTTCCTTATTAGGGATAAAACGTACATTTTATTGATTTTAATACCGTATCGATTATTGTTATCAATACTAAATGGTATATTAAAAAAAACTGGTTATTGTTCATCTTGACAAGACCTCAAGTATCATCTCAGTGTGATGTAATCTATGCAGTACCTCTACTTATCTTCAATCTATGAATACCTGGACATTACATCTTCAATATGCTGCATTCAATACACCTGTGTAGATGTAATCAATTTGTATTGAAAATGATCAAATCACAGAGAGAAATGTTTTTTTCGTATAGCTTCAAACCATATTTGCATGAAAATTTTTTAAAGGTTTTTAGTTTTTTTAGATTTTTGTTAGTCTTATGTTGTTTCCTTATAAATATACTTCTAGAATTTAGTGTAGTCTGCAAGGTTTTAGAGTTCGCCGATCTCTTTTAATGTTTTTCACGTTATTTCACGTTTTTGTCGTTATAAGTCTCCATAAGTTGAACTGGTTGTGGGAGAAGAAAAGTCATCTTTGATAAAATTGTTTGTGAAACGTTAATATAAAGTATGGATGCTAAGCTTTATTTTCTACTCTGATTATTACATATCTGACTCCTAAACCAAGTTCCGGATTCGATTGACAGTGAAGACAAAGTTTTTAATCGTGTTTCAGGCTAGATCTGTGAGAAACCATTACAGATCTAGCCTGAAACATATAATGTGATAACTTTATAAAAAATGTGATAACTTTGTATTGGGAACACATAAACGTGTTAAATTATTACTTAACATAGCACTTCTTAGTTGCTTGAAAAGCAATACAAAAAATATATTTTCAAAAAATATATTAACAATAACATAGTAATTTTGTTAAAACTCGCAAACGTATATAATAATAAGAAATCTCTGAAAATATTAAGTCAAAGTTGCTCTAAATTAATATTCTCTTAACAATACATTTTTGATATATACATTTATAAGTGAAATTTATAGATTAATAAAATATTTAATTGTCAATGATTAACACTGTGGAGTGATTAATTTGAACGTATAAAATCTTCCCACTATATCCATATAAATATGGGATCATTTATCATTGTATTGAATGATATTTTAAATAATTGACTGTGATATAATGTATTCCATTTGTTATTATTATCGTATATAATTTTTCATAGTTTAATAAATTACATATTATCTATCTATCAAATGTGTGAAATCACATGGGTAGATAACATACGAAAATTATCTAAAAATTCTAAATATTTTATTTGTATTAATTTTTATAATGTGTTTTAATGATTTGAGTACATGTATAATACTTAATGCTAAATGCATAGTTATAAAACTGGTTTTTGTTAATGCATTTTGCAAATATGTAAGTATAAATTTGAAATGATCTATAGACAAATCAAATGGCAATTATTGTTTCTTAGATGAAAGGTAAATTATCTGAGACCTTGGTTGCTTTATGTAACATTTAATAATCACTATCTATTTTTTGCTCATTATTTTACTTAGTGGACAGTATTATTTTTTTTGTACGATACAGTTCGGTTTTATTTTATGTGTACAATACAGTATTATGGATTCATTGCCATTCGGCGATTTTCTTCCAACCAATAAAAGCAACGTGAGACCATAAATAGTATAGTGGTAGGTAAATTATAGGTTCAATTGGGTAATTTATTCAACTAGTAATGCATCGTGAGACCATAAATAGTATAGTGGTAGGTAAATTATAGGTTCAATTGGGTAATTTATTCAACTAGTAATGCATCGTGAGACCATAAATAGTATAGTGGTAGGTAAATTATAGGTTCAATTGGGTAATTTATTCAACTAGTAATGCATCGTGAGACCATAAATAGTATAGTGGTAGGTAAATTATAGGTTCAATTGGGTAATTTATTCAACTAGTAATGCATCGTGAGACCATAAATAGTATAGTGGTAGGTAAATTATAGGTTCAATTGGGTAATTTATTCAACTAGTAATGCATCGTGAGACCATAAATAGTATAGTGGTAGGTAAATTATAGGTTCAATTGGGTAATTTATTCAACTAGTAATGCATCGTGAGACCATAAATAGTATAGTGGTAGGTAAATTATAGGTTCAATTGGGTAATTTATTCAACTAGTAATGCATCGTGAGACCATAAATAGTATAGTGGTAGGTAAATTATAGGTTCAATTGGGTAATTTATTCAACTAGTAATGCATCGTGAGACCATAAATAGTATAGTGGTAGGTAAATTATAGGTTCAATTGGGTAATTTATTCAACTAGTAATGCATCGTGAGACCATAAATAGTATAGTGGTAGGTAAATTATAGGTTCAATTGGGTAATTTATTCAACTAGTAATGCATCGTGAGACCATAAATAGTATAGTGGTAGGTAAATTATAGGTTCAATTGGGTAATTTATTCAACTAGTAATGCATCATGACAGAAAATATATTTATCGATAAAATTACCAAGGAAGATTTTATGAATTAATTTTTTATTTGATAGTTTTCAAATGATTTTTCTGTTTTTGACTGTCCATTGCAAATGCTTGCTTCAATTATACTATTGGTAGGTAATTGTGTATACATTTTGTATTTAGTCGTGTTGGAAAAAAATAATCGCCGAAATAACCAATATCAAATGTAAAAAAATAGTACAAATAATAATAATTTAAGATGTCACGTAAAGATTAATAAATCCTACGGTATATTTAAGGTATTTATTAATTCATAATGATATTTCCAATGTTTTTTTATAATTCAATAAGAAAATTATGTTATTTTGTAAATTCTTTGTACTAGTGAAATTTAGATAATTTTGCTTTGTTTTTGACCAAAGTAATTTGCAAGGCATTTATTTTGTTCCCACTAAATAACGTTTTACATGAAATAAATTATTTATTAATTAAATCCAAACATCATCATTAGCCTAGAGTTGTCCTCTTTGGATATAGGCCTCCATAATTTCTTGCTTTTATATCCCTAGGTTCCATAAAACATGTTGATTTCAAATTAACTAAAATCTTCAACACACAAAATGCACATAGCATATTGATATTATTGAACTACTCCACTGAAGTAACATATTATTATGCTATTTGATAATAAAATTTTATATAAAACCATTACTTAAATGTGATACTAACTATCTATTATTCAAGATGCACAGACATAAACGTAACGTAATCCAATCATTATTATTAATCTATATTCATCTAACATGACCGAATGTGATGTGATAAAGATTATTGATGATTTCCTCAATTTTTTTTTGTATTTCTATTCCGAAGAATCTGGCAAAGTAAGTTTAGTGTAAGTGGGTTGCGAGAGAGAAGAGAACCCTGGAATTAGGGTCACGGAGAGGCCCGAGGCGATCGCTAGAACTACTCACCTACAACGTCAAATGGCCAAATTCACGTTTCGTAAAACGAATATAGTAGTTGAAATTTGTAAGTATTATTGATATGGTCATTAATTATAATTTGTCGGGTATTAGTGGTTTTATGGAGGATGGTAGAAAATAAATTTGAAGTTGATTTGAATAGTTGTTATAGGTTTATTTTGTTAATGAACTCACTTAAAAAACACTTCAAATGTCTGGTGTCTATAAAAGCGACACCTTTATGCAATACTTTGTATAGAGATGTCGCTTTTTTAAAAGTAAGTAATACTTCGTTTTCGCACTTGTTTAACTATACAAGTGGTGAACTGAAAACATTCCTTGTATTTCTGACATATTGCCAAAATATTGTTTAAAATATGGTTTATAAATTCAAATTTCTCAATGATTATGTATTTTATTTACAATGTTTTAAATAAACAATGTTTTGCTACATTTTTTAACTTCTTTTATATTGTGGTCTCGCTTAAATTTTAATTTCGTGGACCAATAGTGTTGGTAGTAAGTATATGAACTGTCTGTTAAACACCTCCAATAATGATAATGGTGTTTCAACATAATTACCAACACGTGCTTTAATTCACTTATGAGGTATCCACAGAATCAAATGAAGAGATACGAACTTGAATTATTACGTCTATAATATATTTATTAAAATGTTCATATTTTGGTTGTGTACAACTCATGTTTGTAAAATGAACAAATCTGTTGGCAGGCTGCGCCGATTAACTATAACACCAGCATGTCATAATGTTTATTTAGTTCTGTTTAATTCACAAACGTTAAAAGCTGTGTACTGATGAAAATTCGTTGTGAAATATTATAACTTTGAATGTAACGCTATTTTTGTCCTGCATTATTTCAAAACTGGAGTGCACTTCCTCAATTACTACAGAACTGTTTATATAATATACCTACTCATATTGGCGTGTTCCGCCGAACAAAGATTATTTCATATAATATAATATTATCCGATGTATATAACTTCAATACTTGAACACAATAACCATGTATCCGGTCGTAGCTATACTTAATAATTATTTTGCTAACATTATTTTCATTGAACACACACAGTGAATAAACGCATATTTTGACAAATATATTAAGAGGACATGTATCTAGTCACTAAAAACATGATATATTAAAACCGCCTAATACACTATGAGGTTACGCGTTAGTAAGGGTTACTATCGCGTGCGTTTAAAAAGGTTTATACGTGATTTAAATTATCGGAAATCCAAAATTTGTTGATTTTTTGCAATTTAAGAACAAACCTTACTTGAAATGAAAAATCTTTATCCGTCATTCACTTTGATTTTACGCACTCTTTTATCATATACAAGATTTATTTCTCTACGACACATAGTTATGGAGTAATTTTAAAAAAATGCTGTAAAAGAGGATATTTTTAATATTATTTCTAGGGGAATTCAACCTGAATTTTAAAATTGTGTGACGAACATTCGCTAGAGAAATGTTGAATACACTTAAGGTATTTTTTCTAGAAACACACTGTTTAAAATGTTTGAGGAATTTGATTTGAAATTGGGGTGTTTAGGTTTATATGCCCCCTTAAGTGAATATTTGTACTAATAAATACAAGTGAGAAAATGGAAACGGCAGAAAATGCACGAAAGTAGAATAAATAAATGGATGGACTGCATCCAGGGTAAACCTGGACTCTTTGGGCGTAGTCAATTGGAGACATGTAGCCGCTGACATATCGGAATGGCGAGGACTTTTTGGAGGCTAGGTCCAACCTTGTGATGTGGAGCCGGTGATGATAAATATACCGATTTAGATAATTTGTCTAATGATTTATTAAGTTAATGTGAATGATATTTTGAATGAATGAAACATAAGAATTGACAAATTAATATAAAGGAAGCCATAAAAATTTGCAAGTATGTATATAGATTTATGGTGCTCGGTTCTTTCTGCCTGCCCAGTAAGAGTTATGACGTGATGGTATGTAAGCATGTATGTTTAATTTATTTTAACGTTTCCTTACAAATACACAATGATCAACAACCCCCCCACTGGGTATTACCTGTTCTGAGGCTGTTTTTGTATAATATAGATGGGTGGTGGCAGAGCGGTTAGCGCGCTGGGTTAGTAATCCAGTGGTCGCGAGTTTGAATCCTGCCATGACCGATTTTGTTCACCTATAGCACAAGCATTTATACTTAATTTAGGGAATGTATGAGGATTTATATGTACTTGTTTCAAGGACAAATTCATTCTTTTAAAAAATATACGCTTTTTATATGATGTAAATACATTTATAAATAATAAAAAAACGCATACACATAAATATTTATTTAACAATAAATTGTTTCGTTATTTTCAATTTCGCATTTATTATTGATACCTTGTTACCTAGTTTTTGATAGCTATTATGTATCTTTAACATATTTGCGTACACATCCGGTGATACACATAAATACATCATATAAACTTACCTACCTTATAGTGTATAGATAATATAACTCTATACTAATGTACATATATATGTGTAGGTAGGTGTCTCAGGAAATAATGAAATAAGGCAACCGGTCAACTAAACTCAACGATAATTAACTTGGTACCTATAGTATATTTAGTCATGACTCATGACTCATCATTTAACCTTTTTTTATGTCATTCATTTTTTTGTCGTATTTGATTGTTCATCTGGATTTTCGTTGAATATCAATATTAACTGTTCTTATATACAATCTTTTTTACTTTTCTTCTGTTATTTTATAATCTTATCTTTTTATTATTGTCATAACATAGTTATTGCCATAGTACATACACATGTATTGTATATAAACATCAACTCCGGTTGGTTGGAAGAAATTGACGTTAGGCAATAAGCCCGCCAGTATACAAATTATATACAAGAAGTTACAAAAATAAATATCAGCAGTACAGATATATAAAAAAATATTATGATATTTTTATACTTTTTACACTACTAGGTTGTACTAGGGTACCTTCGATGACATATTTCAAGATGATCCATTCAATCATACTTTCGCGGTATTACATCCCACAATGATGGGTAACGAGAGACAGGTGTACGGGTGTGCATTACCTTGTAAAAGCGAGCGCGACAAACACTTGCAATCCCACACACCAGTCTCATCTCACCTAAAAAGGCACTATCATACATTCAAAATGGGTGGTGAACCTCATTGCTTTTTGAACCTCAAGTATTTTGATACGAATGTCTCTGAATAGGATTACGAATCAACTTGTGATAAGGCCCTTGTAAACCCTAGGCAAACGGATGTACTCAAATATGCACGGTAAAATATCTTCTAATGTATGAAACATGAAAAAAAATGTATATTACCTAATATGATATATACAATATTTTTTAGGTGAAGAAAAGGGAAAATTTAGTGTTTTTTTTAATAGCAATTACAGTTATTAAAATATACCTAAAGGATTAAAAACAGCTTTGTTTCAGAGAGCAACACAACATTAAACTATCAGCGCTCTTGGTATGATCTCGAATCATTAAACGGCGATATACAAATAACTTATTATTATTATTATTAAAATAGTAAAAAACTCAGCCGGTAGATTTTCATATTCACTTTCGATTGAAGTAAAAATCTGCTTCATAGGCCTTGTAGTTTTTTAGTTAAGATAAAAAAATAATAAAGGGTTTTACTAAAACTACATAATTCTACAAGAAATGTATTAAACAAATTCATATTTCAAAAAACTCATGCAAGAGAATTAAGATGTACAAACAAAACTGTCCTTTATTTCAAAGACGTATCTTTTGAGGGTACTGGTGAAAAGATTTTCAAAGTATGTTGTACAGCTTACTTATTGCCTCTTTCTTATAGAATTTCCATTATTCGTCTACGAACTATTCCATCCCTATTTGTGATTTTAAACTTTTCTATTAAATGACATTGTTTCCTACAAAAAATGTTGTTACAATTTAAACATGACAGCGCCCGACAAATACAGGAATAACAATAAATAAAAAGTAGATATTTCTATATATAGTCCTTTTGAGGAATAAAATACGCATGTGTTAGTACAAAAATGCATTTTTCATATAAGAACAGTTTCTCTATATCTCTAATAAATAACAACTCAAATAGATAACTTGTTTTTTGGCACACGTGTTAAAATAGTATTTCAATACAATTGCCTAATTAGGAAGTGAAACTTATAATGTGGATCTTTTTACTCTCAACGAATAATTCCTTAGCTTTTCGCTCTGCCACCGAAGCTTTGACGGACGAGTTTTCTCGGCAAGCTTATGCTACCGCCTTGCCATATCCGCGGCAGACCGGTCGTCAAATTCTAACTGCAGACACTCATACATTTTCCGCTCGCCACTCGCTTGGACTGTGCTCGTGGTTACCTGGCGCCTTCGACGAGCGAGACGCCGACATAGCGACGAATAGAGACAGCACCTTTAACTATTATGATACAACCAGTTTCGTTGTAAAACGCGAATGCAAGGGCATTTGAAAGCGGTGCGAGCAACACTTTACTCTTATAATATCGCCATGTGTTAGATATAGACCTTTTTATGTGTCGGCGTGATTTGTTGGTTCTCGATCAAGTCACGTGTCGTTTTGCGTACTATCCTCGAGTGTTTTCTGTCCATAGAGACGCCTTTTACTTGCTAACATCTTGCAGACGAACGACGTATCTTGTTAAACGCGGTTGGACCGTATAAAGTTTATTTTTCTTTGTGCCTTCTATGGTGTACATATGTGTGTGCTTCTGTGTTTATTGTGTTTTCGCGGGCTGTTCTTTATTCGAATTTCGAAACAAAAACTTGTTCGAACAATCGAAAGTGCAAATTTCTGTGCAACGAAAATTATATCGAATGTGTGTTTTGTTTTACTTGTTCGATTTTCAATGATTTGAAAGTCCACTTGGATTACAGGTTCTAAATACTGCGAATCGGTTTGTTAATATTGAATCCTTTCAAAATATTATTACCATATTACAATTGTGTACCTACACCCAATGTTCACGTACGAATGTTCGCTACAATTATTTTATTTTAACCAACATTCGTGCGCGTTCTTTCAAACTTCCTATATCTTTATACAAAGTTTTTATTGTATCTCATTGATGGGTACTTTAAGAATGAAATTTGTGACAATACGTCGAAAGGGTTGAATCATCCTTGGCTCTTTTTGAAATTCTTAGCTTAACAACATCAACTTTTTTATCATCAATCATTGATGTGATTTTGCGACTAGACTGATTTAATGACACCACTAAGCATCCCTTTAAAAAAAACGTGTTAAAATATAAATTCGTAGCATCATATTTTGATTGAATAAGAATATTTTACTTGACAAAAATTGGCATTCAATATTTTTGCAGTAAAATTATTAAATATTATGTGCTCAATTGAATTAATGTTATTTACAAAAATCTTTTTTTTTTAACAAATGCATTGTATATCTTCATACGTCCCCTAAAATAAGCAAATGCTTGTGCTATCGGTCATATATATTCGAATCCGGATTGTAAGATAAGCGCACTACCGCTTTGACCCCAATTCACCTATAAATATGGTAAAAATTTATATGCGTTTTCATCGTTTTTTTAATGTACATCTTAATCATTCATTTTATACATGTTTATATTAGTACATCTCCGCAGTAAAAATGCTTGTGACACGGTTTATTATTCGATTAAAATTTGCATTCATATATTGTATGTGTGTATGCATGAACAATGAAAGGAGCTCAGAACAAGATTCACATAAATTATTATTTTATTTAGAATGCATAATGACTTAAGTCATAATATAAGGCGTTTATGCAAAGTCTTGTTTTGTCTTATGTTAAAACAGTCGTTCTGTTTACAAGCTTGGTTGTATTTCTATATATGCATACGTTTTATATAAAGCCCGTTATACCTATATAACTAATTAACATAATACAACCTGTTCTAAGATTATATATAATCAAATGAACGTATATCTTCTAAGTTTATTATACACGTTTATTCCCAATTCTAAATGGTAATATAAGATGGGTCGGTGGCAGAACAGCTAATGCACTGGGTTTGTAATCCAGAGGACTCGGGTTCGATTCCTACCTAGACCGATTTCATCCATTACCAAAAGCATTAGCTTAGTTTATTTAAGCATCTAACTTGTTAATGGAAAATTATTGATGAAACTCCATTGGGAATTTTCAAATAAAAACTGTATATTTTTGTACAGTTTTTACTGTGATTTGTATTCTTAAAGGCTAATTAAATCAATTATGATTTACTAAACACATAACAACCACCATTGGAACTACTATGTATGCTGATTCTGTCTTAATGTTTATTCCTGTTTCTTTTAATAAATAAATATATAAATTCATTATTTTAAGTTTTTATTTTTTGATACTGGCAAGTACCTAGCAATTCATCACTAGCTATCACACTATTAAAAAAATGGAAAACCACCCAATTTATCATTAATCCATCTCTTTTTTTAACATAAAGGGTCTTTTTTAAATACATAGGGTCTTTTTTAAATACATAGGGTCTTTTTTGACATAGAGGGTCTTCTATTAACATTTAGGATGTTTTTCCGGTGAGGGTACAATTTTCTGCGTGTTTTTTTTATTTAACATCACAAATCTCCAAAATGTTGGTATTTGTTTTTGGCTGTTAAATTCAAATCATTAAGTGTTTTTTATTGTATTCTTAGGTAGTTTGTTATAGATTTTTTGTTCGTTTTCATTATCTTCTATGTATGTCTAACTTGTTTTTTTAAATATGAACTATATTCAGTATAAATTTGTTAACCTCCAATTCAACTCATAAAACACCAAATTGAAATCCAACGAATTGATTCTGCAAACACAAATTACACCTGTTTAATCAACGATCTATTTATTCAGTTGAGTTTATGATGACAATATATTTTGTTAGATCAGATTCTAGATAGAGGGATATTAACTAAATTATCAGCATACCGATCAGAATATCCGAGTACCTGGAACAAATTATTTTAGTACCAATAATCTGTTTCTTGATTTGCCAATCACCACGATACAGTTCGCAGTGCAACCGGTTCAAGTGAAGTTGTCTACAAATACATAACTATTGGTTTCATTGCTACCAACTGGTTCGAAGAAAATGAAATGGCGACTGTTTATTTATTTCAACGTTGCACAATAAAACGTGTCAATATAAAATCGACTACATTTTGAAACATTGATTTTTGTTGACATTGATCGCTGAAATCTTATAGTCAATATTTTCTACACTCAATTAAATTGGTTGTTTTATTTTGTCCGTGTTCATTAAATTAAATCATTACAGATTATTTATTGTCTCCAATTAATTTGGCTCTTCTAATGTTCCCCAAAAACTAATCAATAAAAATAATTAGCCTTTCACCATTTTGTGATTCAAGATTATTACAAAAGCTGCTTCTACGTGTGTTACCGTGTTTTGGATTATTTATTTTTATTTTATTTTACAGGACAGCACAAACTACATTCATACAATTATTAAAAGTAAATAAGTAAAAATACAAATATAACATGTACCTCTTACGTACTATACCTAATATCAAAACAAGACAGTAAAAAGTGTGAATTAGTGTGTGTGCGCGCATGAGAGAAGAGTAACAATATATATGTGTGTGAAAGAGATATCTAGAAAGAGTGTGAGTGTGTGAGAGTAGGTGTGCATGTGTGTGTGTGTGAGAGTAGGTGTGCATGTGTATGTATACACGATAGTCATACATATATTGACAGATTCATAAGTTGAGAAGAAAAAGAAAATATATTGCTGAGGGTGGTTGGAAAAAATGATATTAATCAGTACAGTAGTTGTTTATTGTTATAATGTTACGATGTTAGATATAAGTTTGTTTATGAATGTCATGTGAATCAAAAAATATGTCTATGTCGGCATTTTTTTCATTAAATCTTTATCTGCAGTTATGTAAGCAGTTCTAATTATGTCGGCCCTTGAATCTATTCCATAGGTCAGGTTTGATAGATACGGAGTTAATTGATTCGCACTTTACTTTCTACTTGTATGTTTTTTTAAGTGTCTCTGCAGAAGTCCTGACAGCTGCATTATTAGTTTGCTCGTAAACTTTGTTCTTTTCGGCGACCTCCGCCCGTAGAATCTGAATTTTGGCACTACTATAGCTCGATTGATTCATTTTTGATCAACAATCTGCATCCCATATCTTCCATTGCGACTGTCATATACATGGTATGATTCCAATATCGCTCTTTCATAATTTATGTGCTCTGAATGGTTAACTGGCTGAAATTGACTATGGCCGATAAGTCCGTCAAATTATGTAAAAAAATATTTTTATGGATAACAAAGTAGTTTATTATAAGCTCTACGAAGCATTATTCTTCTTCTTCATCATATATTAGGTCATTTGACCTGTTTGTGAAGGTGGACTGTCCTGAGAGGAGGTCCAGCTGTCCTACCATCTCTTCGGTGGTCTTCTGGGGAAAAACATTGTAGTCTTAAATAATTGACTGAGGGTATTATTACTCTAGTTCCAAGTATGTCTCTTGGGTTATAAATTAAAATAAGATGGCTTCCTTTAAAAATGCAAAGCATGTCCTTCTTGCATATTATATATGCACTACGCACATAATATTAAACTAGTCTATTTGTATTGCATAAGTAAACATGGAACCGTTTAAACTTACCTACCTTTTGTTCCACAAATTTAACGATCGAAGCCATCATCGAATCTTTAAAAATACCTTACAGATTTACTGTAATGAAAACACAACTCAAATATAATTTATATAGTTGTTGTACGAGTTTATATTATCAAGTATCACACTATTCTGAATACCCGTCCACGAAACGTTTTTCTAGTAAAAAAGCATTACCGAATTGTATGTAATTCTCTAAATAAAGATAGCTCGTAAACGGACAATATTGTTGATGAAACTTCATAACAAATTAATATTTATAAACTTAATAAATTCAAAAGAAAAAAAAAACATATTTCTGAACCACCCGGTGTCACTTATGTTTACTGTTCCGCCCCACTACTTTTTTCAAATTGACTCCTCCCACAACATTAGACCTAAACAACAGTTTATATTTAATTTTTAATTTATGACTTAAATCTTCCTGAAGAAGAGAACGTTGTTTTCGAAACCGGTCGACGTTAGTCCTCTTAAGTGATGTAAACAAAGTAATTTTGGATATTATGAATAAAAAAATAGGGTTTGTTAATATATGATTTCATTCGATTGCCTCATACAATCGATTATTATATGATCATAATATTATTAAAAAAAAATATTTTTTTGTTGAAAAAACATAACGCAATCACAAACAGAAAACAGACAGACGTACACGTTCACAAATATATAACAAATGACATGTGAAGCTTGTTGTCACAAAGTCGTCACCTTGGTTGACTACAGAAGTGTACAGAATTCAAGTCGCCTATCCTTGTGTTGGTGAAGTAGCCACTCCATGAATGGTAATTACCAGGCATCGAACGCGAGACTATTTACTCAATTGTTCTTTATGCTAACCAGTTCTCGGATCCATAGCTGATTTGATTACAAATGACGCTATTCAAAGCATCGCCTTTGCTGCGACAGCAGATATAAGACACAAACACCTTCAGGGCATACATACAACCTATCATGTCATATCCTGGGGTGGGCAGAAAGCTCACATATATTTCTTTATTATTTTATTTATTTTATAAATGTAAAATATACATAAATCAAATTTTATACGTAGTCATCTCTAACAGACTTTTACGATTATTAAAATCTAACTCTATATATTTTCATCTTACAACTTTTTTTTGTTTATTTCGCCATCTTTTCGCGCGCCGTGGCACATATGGTTAGCCGTTTGGCTTCTGTGCGGGCGTCTTGGGTTCGATTCCTAGCAGAGGAGAAATTTATTTAAATTAATTTCTCACGCAAATATTGCTGCTCTGGGCTGGAAGCACTGGTTTATTAGAATAAATTGCCATATGGCAATAAACACGCCACTTGCGCAGGGTGCAAGGAAGTTTTTATTATTATTTTATCTTTTCTTGGCAGGCTTTTGGCTCTTGTTTCATACCATTCTTCTTGTACATTTTCTTTTTCCATCGTTAAGCACTTAATTTATTTTGAAACATGACCTAACTTAACGTTTTTTTTCTGTAAATTTTCTTATAAAGTAAAACAGTGTCTCATTTCAGTAAATATATGTGTCTAGATTTATAAAAAAAAAATGTATTTAAATAATAGCATTCATTCTGTTTCAAACACCTTACAATACTTTACAACATGGACCTGGCAAAGAACACATGAAAGTAGAATAAATGCTGTAGAAATGAGATCACTAAGAAGAGTATGTAATAGAACGATATATGATAGAATAAAAAATGAGGACATAAGGAGAGAATGCAAGTTAAAGAAGGATATTATATGTAAAATGAAAGTGAATGCTTTAAGGTGGTTTGGACATATAGAAAGAATGAACGATGAACGACTGACCAAAAAAATATACATGGGTGCAAGAGATGGAGTGAATAGCAGAGGTCGCCCCAGAAAGGGATGGCATGACCATGTGAATGATATTTTGAAAGAAGGAAACATAAAAAGTTTGAACAATCGACGAGCATGTATGAGACGATGCATGGATGTAAAGGAAGCCAGAAATTTGTGCAAAAATAGAGAAGTATGGCGCTCAATTCTCTCTGCTTACCCCGTAAGGGACATGGCGTGATGGTATGTATGTATGTATGTATGTATACAATACTTTATTATAGGTAACAATGTTCGATAAATAGGTAATTTCAAAATATATTTTGTTATCAAATGATCGATTCTTCTAATAAACATTCAAACAATATATTGAGTTACATGGACGTGATTGAAATGTTCAAAATTATGCTAATAAGATTAAGATTATAGAACGGAGATAAATGCTGTATATAATGAAGAAAAGTTTGGTTACACAAGACGAATGGATAATGAACCTAAAAATATGTAGTTATATAAACTTTGCCTGATTAAAATAAATATATTTTTTTAAACTTACAAAATGGAAAATGACAACAATAATTGTCTCTTATATTATTTATAAATCTAATAAAACAATAAACATAAATTATTTCTCACTCAATTATTGCTTCTCTGGGCTAGCTAGCTTATTGGAAGAAATTGCCATATGTCAATAAACTCGTTATTTGCGCAGCGTGCAAGGAAGTGTTTATTATTGTGTGTCTATGTACATACCTACGCCCACCTCCACCCGCTCCGCATATGGGGACTGAAACGGCCCCTTCGCAGAACGCTAGTAAGAATGACAAAGAATGCATGGCACGAAGAGTAGCTCTAGAAGCTCCTCTAGACTCGTGGTCTCAACACAATTGTGCAAAAAATAACAATCAACGTCGGTGGAGATAATATTCACAGACATGGATTGTCGCGAGAGTACTTCAAGCCTGTGACTGTTAAAACTGGGCATCAGAGAGTTGACCAAAGACACTCTGGAATTTCATTTTTTTTATTCAGCAGATAGAAGGACACTATAGCCGTGGCAAAACAATTTGAAGGCTGTAAAGTTCCTCTTAGAGACCTCTAAATCCGCATGCCCAATGGGACCTTGAAGAGGCCCACGGACTGCAGCGAGGAGCTCCGTTTTGTTGTAGGACACATTAGGGTGAGAGCATTCCCAGAGAGATGTGCTCTGAAGTTTGGTCAGGGTGATGGCATAACTGACATGTATTTATATATATCTGTGTACATATGTATTTATATATATTTATAAAGTATTTCAGTTTTTATTGTTAGAATGTATGTTTTTTTATTCTAAAAAAACTGAATAAATCTGCCAGGATTACGATGCCACAAAAGTTTTGATATAAATTTACAAATATTATTTTTATCAAATTAATTTATTTCCGCTCAAAGAACGGATTTTTTCGATTATCATCGTAAAATTACAATATTATTTGCTGAAATTAATCGTGGGCACGAATCAATTAACTTTATACCTACCCGTGAAGTACCTACGTTAAAACAACCACCTCTCAAGACGACACCTTGTTATTAAACCAAATTTGATGAATGTCAAACAGCCATAGCAATCATAATTTCTTTTTACATCACATTGTATGTTAATATGGACATATCTACTTTTGATTTCGACCTGGGTGATGATAATGGAATTTGTTTGTTTTGTGTCTATCTGCCAAGCAACGAGTGGGAGTTTTGAATATGTAAAGATCTGTAAAGCAATATTATTTCTTTTCCTAGTACAGTGGCTTGCCAAATTATTAGACTCGCTGAATGAAATAGTACTTATTTGAAGAAGGAAAAGGCTCGATTTGGGATAGAGCGCCATTGAAAAAGAAAAATTATTTGAGATCTTTGGGAAACGTGTTCATGAAAGTGCAAAATGAAAGTGAAAATTTGTACTTCTTCTTGAGTGATATACTTATTGTTATTAATATTAGTTCTGATTTTCCCTAATTGAAAATTATTTTTGACTTTTTATTACGATATTTGGAATCAAATCGATACTTCAGTGTGATTTTTATGAAATTAAATCCAAGTATGATTTCGTTTTAAAACATATAATAATGAACGGAACCTTTATTTATTTATTTTTTTATCACACCATTTAAATAATCTTCATAAAAAAATAGATAACTGCTGCCCAACTAGGTATACCTGTTCTAGGGCTAGCAGTGTACATATTATTATAATATTTAGTGGTGATAGGTTTAATACCTTTATAGCATTAACAAAATGTACTATTTACTACATTTGGCACACTCTGGAATACGTTTCTTAAGGATTTGTACTAATTTGCCACTCTTGCGAATATGTTTCTCAAGGATTTGTACTAATTTCTCACTCTCGCAAATATGATTCTCAAGAATTTGTATTAATTTGTACTAACTCCAGTGAGTCTAATATCATGGCAAGCATCTGTAGTATGAAACCGCATAGCACACCTCGTTTCTTGTTATTATACCTATTTCTGGCCTTGATATTATAATGCTTTGTTTTAATTTCTTGGAATATTATCACCGATGATATTTTGGCATTATATTAATATGCATAAGTTAATTATGCCAAACAAATTGACTTACCAACATAACACGTCTGTTGTGAATTAATAGAAATATGCTTCTCGGAATATGTGAAAACAAATTGTGTTTGAAGAATAATGAAATCATGTTCAAAACACATGTATATGACGCAAAATGTAAGCATGGCATTTGTCACATATTTATGAATTCCCAATTTGTTGATATTCATTTGAAGAATGTCAATGCGACTTATTTATTAAACGAAGAATAACAAGTAAATTGAAAAATAACAAATTTATTAGAAATTTTGCACACAATACTTGATTGTATGCACTAAATATTTATACTTTGTAAATTCGCATAATTTATCTATCATTAAATACCACCATGTACTTAAGTAAATAAAAAAATATATTAATAAAAACATATAATACTTCTGATACTTATAAATTAGCGATTATTTTTTTAAGTACAGTAAAAATAATCAACTTTGTTGACTGGAATATCCAACAATAACCAAAAGCGTATTCATTTAAAAAAACTGTATGCACCAACACTTAAAAAAATTACATATCTTGAACATAAATGATTCCAGGATATTGTACGTATAGAGAAAACAAGTAAACATTGAAGTTATTATAAGCTTATTGTAGCCATTTGTATGAATACCTCTAAAATGACTTGTAATGACAGTAATGTGTTATTAAGTAAACCGAGTTATTTCATAACCAGATTCCTCGCCGATATATTTAACCCTTTTTGATTTGGCTCTTCCCATACGATGTTCATTTCAACCAAAGTATTTTCACATACTTTACAATGTTGGCATTCGGAAATATCTCGAGGTCTCGAAGAAAGGAAGACACGCGCATTCCTCCAATGTGAGTCACTGTAAGATTGTGTTATAGCCACCTTTGGCTCAGTTTGGACGATGCCACGG
Source organism: Molanna angustata (assembly GCA_963576475.1). Classification (NCBI taxonomy): domain Eukaryota; kingdom Metazoa; phylum Arthropoda; class Insecta; order Trichoptera; family Molannidae; genus Molanna; species Molanna angustata. The sequence continues at coordinate 6,799,575 of OY754973.1, forward strand.
AAGGTATTCCAATATCGATAAATAACAAATTTATGTGCACTCGTATTATATATCGCACAGTGAAATATTCGGTTTAGTCTCCCAGATCGATTTACGAAGTCTGAATTCTTTGTTCGACATTGGAGGCGAATGATGCACTTTCGAAGACAGTTAAATGCAAAGTCGAGAACTGAAATTTTCCTACGTATGCGTATCGTGAACAGTATAAGTAAAACCTGCTTTATGATATATCTAAATATTTGAAACTAGCAGTTTAAGTCTTGACACAATCGAGTTCCATGCTGGTTGTTGTACCAAACTACAATCGCATAATGAAAATAAACTTTTAGATAAATCAAAAACAATATTTAAAATATAGAAAGATTGAATATGACAAACCATAATATAACACTGATCTTTGGGTTTCGCATATGGCTCTTTTGCGTTTAAAAACAGAAATTTACAAAATTATTTAAAAAAAAAACAGTTGTTCGTTTCATATATTTCTGCACAATTAGCCTGTGTTAAGCCTCTTGGTCCATTGATCTTCGTACTTCCCTTCCCCGACTGTTAAAACACCACGTGTTTATAGATGCCTATAGCATACCTGGACGAATCAACATTTATTTTCCATTTGGATTAAGTTATTAAGTAGTAGATCCTTTAGTTGTTCCATTTCCATATGTCTGAACATAAGATTGTCAACAAGAAATGGGTTTTTTCCGGTTTATGGACGTTGAAAAATAATTCAAATACCATAAGTACAGAAAGAACCATATGGTTCCATATCCTAATTAAAAATACTCGCTTTGTATACTTTTCAAAACCTGATCATTTTAAATCTTTATATTATTTATACGCACCTATGATTTACCATTCAATATTTGAGACAATTACATAAATACCACATTGCTTTCAAAATCAAGAATTTGGCTTTGTTTATAAATTTCGTCGTTCCGTTTGTTGAATAATATGTACGAGTACGTTTACGTTTGTCGCTGTTTAAAAATATATTTGTAATTCACAAGTGCGTTAATCATAATTTAAATGATTTTGCATAACTTTTGCTAAATATTTATAATAAACTTTCAACATTGTAAGCAAAACATTCTTTCTTACTATATTTCGGTAAAAAAATACTTTTTATATGATAATCCAGTTATAATATTTTTCGGTATATCAATATAACGTAACGTTTGACTGCATATATTACACTTTAGAAAAATAAGTCAAATCATAACCTTTGCTGATAATTACGTAAAAAAACAATAAAAGTTGCGCAGTGTCTAATTTCCTGCTAGTCAGATATTAACTTAATAATATGTACCTTAACATAAATGAATTATAAAATGCATCTTATCGTAATTGAAATTTTCTGTGTTATTTGGACTGCACAAAGGAGTGCTTATATGTCACGCAAAATTGAGCAAAAAAACTAACGAAAATCGTTGGATTTTTTTCGCATTTTTCCACCGTGATAAATTCAAATATTACAATTTTCTTATGAATCATTTGTATACCTAGGTTTTCTCTATTTCAATCTGAGTTGTCATTTTTTCCTCATTTTCTTTTATCGACTAATATATGCATAATCCAATATATTTTCACTTTTGTCGTCATGCTTAACAATTATTCAAATAGAAGATTTGATTTTGTTTTAGTTATTTGATTCATCCATTAAATATGTATCTTGTCCTTCGTTTACCAACTAGACGTGATATTTTCACTACTTATGGTTTTGCATTAGTCTATCTTTAATTGTTTTACAATTAGTCACGAAGCTGTTGATTGAAAAGACCGGAAACCTTCAGTTAATATTTATTTTTTTCTCTCTCAAAGGTATCCTTGTAAATTTTAGCGTCAATGTGAAGACTAGATATTATTATCATAGACAAAATACTTTTAGCTTTATCTTCGGCCAAACATCGCGTTAAGCACAATACTGTGTCAGACGGATAATAAAACTTTTTAACAATGCGTCTTGCACGTGTTTGTATACCTTTGGATTCGGAAATCACATTATTGACGAGCGATGGAAAAATGGAGATTTTTTATAACAATAGGTCCAAAAAGGTATACGATTTACCTGGACTTAAGTTACCTGGAACCCGTGACGTCACAAAACTGCCATCGCGTCTCTCCGGTGAGATGCCGCGTTGTATTTTAGTTGTAATCTGTCCGTCGTGAAATTAAAAGCTTCTGTTGAATTTATCGTAACTCATCAATAAAATAATATTGATTTGCATAAACTGTTGTCGGTAATTTTGAAAAGTGGTTTCTTGTGAGGTTAATTAGATTTGTACGTTTGTGGGTGAACTAGTATTGTGAATCGATAATTTGAAAATTTATTATCTTGTATCTGGACCGTGTACCGTGTGGGTGTCGAGTGCAATACTTTATTTTAGAAGTTTGTTGTTATGTCATGCATAATCTACCTACTTGTATTGAACTACGAGTTTCTTGTGGTGATAGCTTAAGTTGTTGTCTAAAAATCGCGGCATATAGTCTTTCAATCATTTTCAAAAAAGATTGTCAAAATTGTGAAACACTATTAAACACTTTCAAATAGTTTCATTTTGAGGTAAAGTCTCCATAATCTTCTTTTACTTTTGTTTTGTTGAAAAATGTTCCGTGATTTGTACGTATTTTGGCGCTAAAAGCACCTGTGTTACCTACCTGTCCCCCGTTATACCTGAGCCAAGGGTGAAATCGTCTCAATTTGTAGCGCGTCTCATTTTACGTGAACGTTAGAATAGGACAGCCTATTGTTATTTGCCAGCGGGCACAAACTAATCATTATATTTCGAAGTTCTTACAAAGTAAATCATTTTAAAATTATTTCATTTTAGAAATCAGTTTAAGTTGACGACCGAACGAGCAAACGATATGTTCAAAAACTGACTGTGCATTATTGACGAGCAATTGTGAGTGAAAATATAAAATGTACGTTGGAAACGAACTGTTAAAATGCAAGGAATAATAGTGATATCGTCATAAGTGTGTCGAAGTGCGAAACAAAAATTGAGAAAATGATAAAATTTCGGTACAAGAGGAAAGAAGCGAGCGACCCCGCAGCCGCCCTTCCACCGAAAGCAGTTACCACTAAGACTCAAAACGTTCAGGTGAAAAGCTCCAACAACCAAAAGACGGGGTCCATTACAGAGCTAAAGAAGAGCGCCATTATCAGCGGCCTTAAGAAGAACGGTATCGTAAGCAGCGCAGCGAAGAATGGAAATTCCCCGCCGCAGAAAACGACCCAAGAAAAACAATCGAAAATCGACCAACATCTCGCTCTTCAGAAGGTCGGATCCACCGGAAGCTTGCCGAGGAGTGGAAGATGTACGCCAGTTACTTCCATCACTGAAAATGGAAAGATTCTCCCCAAATCGCCCAAAAGTACGGCACATAAAACTAGTACTTTACCCAAAAGCTCATCTTCCAGTTCGCTGCATAAACAGAATCTGGGAGCATTGAAGAACAAGGAAATATTGCCGTCGAAAGAGGTCTTCATTTGTGGTAATGATTTCGGAATTAAAAAGAACAACACTTTGCCAAGAACAAAGAGTGAGAAAACGTTCGTAGCGAACAATACTCCAGAACCCATCGAGAAAAATGAAGTATCCAAAAGTTATGAGGTAAGTTTGATTTTTTAAATTGTATTACATCTGAAATATTTATTGATAAATGATATTTCATGGTTTACGTTTTGCAAAATCAGTATCCGAAAGGTATAATTTTTTTGGAGAAAGTATTACAAGTCTGTCAATTCGTGCAAAGAGTCAAATTTTCCTTTGTCCTGGGGCTATCATATGAATAACCCAGTTTCCAAAGTGATGTACTGGTTCATAAAAGTAAACATGTAGCAAGAAAATAGTGGTTTGGAGAGTTTAAAAAATGTATTGCAGCTAAAACATCATTTTATAATTGACTATAAAATTATCCTGTTTGATCCATAAGCGCTATAATCAAAGCAGATACCTAATATGTATCTACCATTATCACAAACTTTGTACCTATTTTTTTGTTTTGCTATGGGAATAAGTTATCGATTCGGTGGAATTCTCTAGTAATATCAAAAATATTTGAACGATTTTTTAATCTATTAATCGATTAATTATTTGGTTTTAAAAACATGTGGATTGATACAAATATTTTAACAATTATTGAATTATTTTAAAATGAATGTCAAAGATAATGATCCCATATATGTATAATAATTACTTCAACCGATTATTATCATAAAACTATTGATAGCTGTTTTTACCTACACATATACTATGTAACTCTTTCAATGTTGAATTATAAAATGCAATATACGTGATGGGTTTTCTTTGATGAAATGTAAGTATTTAATACTTGTTGGATCATTCATTGATTCCAATCAATAACCGCATGTACATATAATATATCAAATGGTGAACTTGTTTAGTAGATATATCTTTATCGTCTTATTGATAATATAATATATATAAGATGGTAGCCATACTAAGTCTAGCCAAGTGAAGTCAAGCCACGCCAAGATATCACATCACACTTCACATTCCGTGAGAAGAAGCCCCGTTCTATACGACCTGCTACACTTTTAATAACATTAATAATATAATACACGGGTACATGAGCACACTACTTTTTGTACGTTTATTATACCTATCTCCCACGCAGTTCACTTCCCACCTCTTCATGCTTGTCTGTATGTGGCCAGCCACCGTATATATCCAAGACAACACTTTGTATCATGAACTCTACCAGCACTGTGACCCCCGCGTTTTGAACTTGGGAAACTAAAAAACGACGCGTCTTTCTTTTCATTTTAAGGAACTTTTAAGATAAAGGGAAAACGTATTTTGAAACCAATATTTATTTTATATAAAATTGAATCAAAAAACTTTTTAAAACTCATTTAGTAGTATATTTTTAATTAAGAGAATAGAAATAGGAAAAAAAAAGATTTTTAACAGTGCGCTCATCATCAGTACGTAATCACTTTTACTATATATTTTTTGTCATATTGTAACTAATATCGAGAGTTTTCACTGGTTTATATGCTGATAATATGTTTGTGCGTATGCATTATTAATTTTATATAACAAAATGTATATACAGTTTTAAAAAGTGTTTAAAAGCTTGTTTATTGCCATAATCTCTTCCGACTAACCATAGCTACGTGAAGCTTTATGTTCATTTATTCGGCTCAATAAAATAAATAAATATAATTATCAACAGTACAAATACAGTCTCGTCGGTTCATTCGTAGCGATCGGTTGTGTTGTGTTGTTACATTGTGGTGTCCTACCTACAAACCTTGTTGCTGCTCAGCGAACAGATAAGATTTTATTGTTTCATTTTCATTATTATTTACTTTTTATTTCACTCTGTTTTCTACATATTTTGTGTTATTTGTGTATTTCTCTACCGATTAATTTTTGGTGATGGAACAAGAGGAAAATAAACCGCCGGATCCCGGTATTAACTCGGATATAAATTATACTTCAGAATCAGATGCCAGTCAGGTATCTATTGCTAGTAAAAATAGAAAACGTAAACCTTTTCGTCATTCATCCGAGTCAATCCCAAACAAACAAAAAACTCACCCCGAAATAATAATTACCACTAATAACGACCCAAAAACTATAAATACCTTTTCACCGCCTAAATTGGAAATGGAATATGGACCTTCTTCTTCTTCCCCTTTTATTGTCCATATACAGAGATCGGAACAAGGCAAAACAATCCACCCCCTCGATTTCGGAAAATTTATTTTCATGCATAAATCTTTAAACATACAAATAATTGATGGGTCTATCAAATCGGAAGGCCGCTATAAAATATCGATTCAATTTAAAACTGCCATATCTGCCAACAATTTTGTTAAAAATATAGAGAACATTTCAAACGATAAATTCAAAGCATATATACCAACATTCAATTTGACGCGTATGGGACTGGTCAGAGGTATCCCGAGCGATTTACCCGAAGACGAGATAGTTGAGGCATTGAACGTACACACCAACATACCTAAAGTAGTTAAAGCCAGAAGATTGAACTACAAAGACACTTCAACGGGTACGTTAATATGGAAACCTTCACAGTCGGTGGTCGTTACTTTTGAGGGCCAAATTTTACCACCCAGGGTATTTTTATACTATAATTCCTTACAAGTAGAAATTTACAAGTTTCCAACCATACAATGCTTCAACTGTTGTCGATTTGGACACTCTAAAACTGTATGCCGATCTTCTCCTCGATGTTACAATTGTGGAGAAAATCATTCATTCGAACAATGCCCAAATACGTCACAGGAACCAATCTGTCTCCATTGTTCTGGAAATCACACTGCAATTAGCACGGCCTGTCCAGAGTTATCAAGACAGAAAAATATCAAACAGACAATGGCAACAGATAATATATCATATTTTCAGGCCTCAAAACTCGTCCCACCCACAAAAAAATCTTTTGCTGATATAACTTCCACCGCACCGTCAACCACTCAACCTATTTCTCCACCTTCAACTTCATTTAAAAAATGAAGTTGAAGGTGGAAGGCCTCCACGTAGATTGAGTTTCGGTTAACTTCGGAAAAAGCAATCGGGCGTCCCCTGGAAACGGCAGAATGCCGGCCAATCCTTCCACCACCGGAGCACCAACCAATATGATGGTGTTCCGGATACGGAAAGTAAGTAAGTAAAGTATTTAAAAAAACCATATTTAAAACCCTCAAACCAATATATATTTCTACCCCCAACTATGACACAACCCAACACAATGCCTTACTATTTAACCAAAACGGACATTATTCATCACAGGCCCCTAACGGATGTGCCTTACCAAACAGGAATTTACCAACTTCTAATTCAACCTCCCAAATTCAAAACGACAATTCATCATTTATTCAAACACTTATTTCTCTCCTTATATCTATATTAACAAATAACAATATTTTACCGACCAACGCTGCCGAAATTCTTCAAACTCTTAATACAACCCTCCACAATGGCTCATCAAATTCACAATATCCTTCAATGGAATAGTAGAAGCGTCACAGCAAACAAACCTGACTTCATATTTCTATTATCCACACACGAAATTCAAATTGCGTGCATTACTGAAACTTGGCTTGTACCAGGTTCAGTTTTCAATGTCCCAGGCTACCTGTCAGTTAGATCCGACCGCAATGATGGGAGAGCTGGAACAGCTATCTTTATCAAATCTTCCATCCCATATAATCAAATTATTGTTCCAACTCACCCATCATTACAAGTGGTTGCCGTTCAAGTGAATGGAGTTGTATATGTTTCCACATATATTCCTCCACATTCTCCATTTGACCCAATTTATTGGGATTCAATTGTGGATATGCTACCCTCACCATTTTATATATTAGGTGATTTCAATGCCCACTCTCCATCTTGGGGCAGTACACTATCAAATCGTTCGGGAAACCTCATTCTCTCATTTATAGATAAACATAATCTATGCATTCTAAATGACGGTTCACCAACTAGACTCACTCCACCAACTCAAAATGTGAGTGCTGTTGACCTCTCCATTTGTACAAATGATTTAGCCTCCACTTCTACATGGTCTATATCTGATGATCCCCTAGCAAGTGACCATTTTCCCATTATTATAAAAACCATCACAAAATCCAAAACAAAAACAGCCGTTAGTAAAAAAGGACATAATATAAGAAAAGCTAATTGGGATATATTCAATAAAACTATTGAAGATTCTACACCATCTTTTTTGTCATCCGACATTACTCACAAAAATTCAGAACTTATGTCAATCCTCTACAAAGCTGCTGATATTAGTATTCCGAAGAGAAAAGCAGAATCGAAACGTATTCAATGTGCCCCTTGGTGGGACAATGAATGCACGGAGGCTATCAAAATAAGAAAATTAGCTATGAAAAAGTACAGGAAAAATATGACGTTACAAAATTTTTTATATGCTAAAAATATACAAGCAAATACAAAAAAAATACTCAGAAAGAAAAAGCGACAAGGCTGGTATAACTTTTGCAACACTCTTTCACCAGATACTCCTCTATCAATAGTCTGGGATATGATCCGTCGCTTCAGAACATCATTATCCACTTCTAAGAAATATCTGCCAAATGGACACATTCTAGAAGCTTTTGTAAAGAGGCTTGCCCCACCATACGTCCCCAATGATACAGAAATAGAAATGCCAATCCTTCCTACCCATTCTTTGTCTAAATCATGGTTAGATGGACCTTTTGAATATTCTGAACTCATTACCCCACTTAAAAATTTGAAAAATTCTTCGCCCGGAATGGACCTCATTCCTTATGCTTTTCTTCGAAATGCACCAGTAAATTTCCTTGAACATTTATTAGAATTATATAATGGTTGTTTAAAAAACGGATACGTACCAAAAGACTGGAAAATACAACGAATAGCCCCTATTTTGAAACCTAACAAAGACCCTCAATCAGAATCTTCGTATCGGCCAATCGCATTATCACCAGTTTTCCTAAAAATTCTTGAGCATATAATAAAAAACCGTTTAGACTGGCATATTGAAAGGAACCGCCTTCTCCCGTCAATTCAATTTGGTTTTAGAAAAGGTAAATCGTGTTTAGATAACCTCAGTATCTTGATTTCAGATATCAAAATAGCTTTTTCCAAACAAGAGTTTGTTATTGCAGCATTTTTGGATATAAAATCTGCATATGATAACGTGATACTGTCTGTTTTAAGAAAAAAACTAGTAGATTTGGGTATTCCAATGAGTTTGGCAACACTTATTTATAACATGTTTGCTGAGAGAAAAATTGTAGCTGAAAATATTTCTACCACGATTGATAGAATAGTTTGGAAAGGCTTAGCTCAAGGTTCGGTATTAAGCCCTATTTTATTTAATATATATTGTCAAGATCTTGTTACGGTAATAGAGGATATTTGCTCAATATTACAATTTGCCGACGATATTGTCGTATATGTGTCCCACAAAAACGCACAAATTGCTGCAAAAAAATTGTCAAAAACATTAAGTCGAATAAACAAATGGCTTGAATCTAATGGTTTAGAACTTTCGCTCCAAAAATGCCAAGTAGTCGCCTTTTCGCGTAAACATAAACTTCCGGACATTTCTGTAAATATCGATGGTACAAACATTGCTATAAAGGACGAAATTAAATTTTTGGGTGTAATCATTAATAGAAAACTATCGTGGAACTCTCATGTCAATTCAATTGTATCTAAATGCGAAAAAAACATTAATCCTTTGAGAGCTGTATCGAGAGTCTGGTGGGGTTCTCATCCATCAACAATGAAATTGCTCTATAATGCCATAGTTCGCAGTCACCTGGATTATGGTTGTTTTTTATTCGATCCTCTTCCTAAATACCTCGAATCCAAATTAGATAGAATACAGTCTAAATGTTTACGACTTATAATCGGAGCAATGGGATCTTCACCGATTAATGCACTTCAGGTGGAGGGGTTAGATTCCCCACTTCACTTGAGACGTCAATATCTTTCAGACAAATTTGTTCTAAAACGACTTTCCCTTAATTCTCACCCACTAACATCAAAGCTATCCACAATAACACATTTATGTCAATTAAAACGATATTGGTCAAAATCTTCCACTCCAATACTTTGTAAAAGTTACACCCTTCTTAAATCAAAAATACTTGTCAATTGTTCACATAATTATCTTCCTTACTATAAAACACCATATTTCGCAACAAAATTCATTCCCGATACATGTCCTTCTCTCGGTTTGGACAAAAACTGCAATCTTCCCTCCCAACTAATCAACAGTAAATTCGATGGCATTGTTCGTTCAAGATGGCCATCTCACGTTCAAATTTTTACTGATGGATCCAAGCTTTCACCTAATAGCAACTCTGGAGCAGCATTTTATATTCCGTATAACAACACTAAAGGACTTTTCAAACTTCCACCCGAATGCTCAGTTTATACAGCTGAGTGTTGGGCAATCAAAGAGGTCTTATCTATATGTCATACCCTCGATTCTTCTAATATTATAATATTCACCGACTCCCTTAGCGCTATCTACTCTATATCTTCTAATTTATCTAGATCCCCTGACGATTACATACTTTGCGAAATAAAAAAGTATATATACAACCTTTTTACATCAAATATATATGTTACATTTGTATGGTTACCAGCACATCGTGGTATAAATGGAAATGAAACTGTAGACCGTTTGGCAAAAGAAGCTACAACGATTGGCACTGAACCTCTTAATTTTGAGATTCCATTCCAAGATTTCACCACCTCAATCATTAAAAAGCGCCTCTTGACCGAATGGTCTAATGAATGGGAAGTGTCAAGCCGTGTGAAAGGGACTGCTTACAAAATTATACAGATAACAGTTCCATCCAAGCCATGGTTTCATGGAAAAAAAATGTCAAAAAGGGATGTTTCAAACATATGCAGAATGAGAATTGGTCACTGCATGATCGCAAACCACCTTTACAAAATACACATAAGGGACAGTCCTTTGTGTGATTGTGGAGAGGTGGAAACGTTGGATCACGTTTTCATGGAGTGTCCAATACACGATAAATTCGACTTTTATGCCAAGCTGCGTGTCCCTCTGCCTGTAAATATGTCGCATCTTCTCTCCCTAAATTCGACTAAAGTTCACTCAATTATATCAAAATTTCTTAATTTAAATGCAATAAATCTTTAAGAGATATTCTCATATAACAAATTGATTTCCTATTAAATATACATATATTCGTTTCGTCATGGCACAAATCACCCTCCTTATAGGGTGGGTTGCCTTATATAAAAAAAAAAAAAAAACAGTACAAATAACATTATTTAAAAGTTTAGAAACTTTCATCGTCAGTTCACACTCTGTTTGATATTCTTCAATATTGTTTATTTTAATGTTAATAAACAACACTTCTTTGCTGTTTCTGTTGAATTTATCATTTTCTTGTAATTATATTATCTTTTGTCTTACCTCATATTATTCTTCACACATTTCATACAGAATACTACGAATCTCATATAACTGTGAGCAGCGCTCGCAAGAATACAAAAATATGTGCTTGTGCCACCTTTGTATTCCGAGTAATGTTTTATTTATTTTATTTATTTTATTTATTTGGTTTATTTGGGACAATAACAGCATCATTAACTAATATGAATATAAAACAATGAATAATAAATCAAGGCCAAAAAACTGTCCACAAAGTACATATTTACAGTTGATTCTGAAAAAATATTAATATTTTATACCTATTAAAAACTAAAATAAAAATTAAAAAAAAACTAAAAAAAATATATACATAACAAAAGCAACAAGGATAATGACGGAGATGGGGGAGGAACTGTAGGAATAGAAAAAGAAAAGTGGAGGAATGTGAGAGGTAGAGAAACTATGGTATGTCACAACACCTTTCGTCATTATGATATACGTCCGCACTCGCACCTAACCCTCTCCCGGAATTGATTATAAGAATGGAAAAATATATCTATATCATTAAAACTTTCATTATATTGTCGACAAATTCGAGGGATAGTTGAAAACTTCCGATAGTTCGTTCTACAAACAGGAACGTGAAACAATTCGGGCCGTCTGGTAGTTCTTCCAGAAACTCTGAGTGGTATAAAGTTTATTAGTTCAGAAGAGTCAAAAAAATTGTTTATTACCTTATATAAGAGAGATTGATCGGCCATAATTCGTCGATTAACTAGTGTGTCAAATTTGTGAAATTGAACTGATTCGGAATATAAAGGAAAATATATGCGTAAACGAAAGTTGATATGTTTCAAATACTTCTTTTGTACTTTTTCGATTCTATTTATATGTTTTAGGTAGTAAGGAGACCATATTGGAGTGCAGTATTCTAAATGTGGACGTATGAACGTGGTGTATAACCTATGAAGTGTACTGACATTTTTAAATGGTTTACACAGGCGGATAATATACCCCAAAGATTTATAAGCTTTATTAACTATTATATCCAGATGTTTGTCGAACATTAATTTTGAGTCAAGCGTAATCCCCAAATCTCTTATATGATCCACTTCTTCGAGCGTGTTATTGTGAAGCGTATAATTATATTTAATAATGTTTTTTGCACGAGTGAATGAAATTTTGTTACATTTTGAGATATTCAAGTCAAGTTTGTTTTGTTTGCAATATTGTGATAATCTATCCAGGTCACTCTGAAGTTTATGGCAGTCTGCAATTGAACGAATTTTTAAATAAACCTTCATGTCATCAGCATATGAGACATATAAGGAGTTTGTAAAGCACATGTAGATATCGTGAGTGTAAATATTAAACAATAACGGTCCCAAGTGTGAGCCTTGTGGAACGCCAGATGGAATAAACTTAAAATTGGACCTGTAATTATCAATTTTTACTGACTGAGACCTGTTTTCAATATACGACACAAACCACCTGTGTAAGTTACCGTGTATCCCGACTAATTTTAATTTCTTAGCTAATATAACATGATCGACTCTGTCGAAAGCCTTTGAGTAATCTGTATATATTGCGTCAATTTGATATTTATCCTCCATATTAGATGATAAATATTCAGTAAAAATGAGCATATTTGATAACACGGAACGGTTTCTTAGAAAACCATGTTGTTGGTCTTGAATATATTTGATTATTACAGGATATACTTGATCATATGTAATACGTTCAAATAATTTACTAAAAACTGATAGTATTGATATTGGTCTATAATTTTCTGCATTGTTCCTCGACCCCTTCTTATATATGGGAACTATGAGAGCCTCTTTGAATCTACTAGGAAATTTACCTTCGTTCATAGATCTGTTAAAGAGAATGGTTAGTGGAAGTGCTAGCGTTTCGGCGCATTGAAGTATGAAATACGGAGGGATACCATCATTGCCCGGACCCTTCTTGATATCTAAAGCTTGTAAGTATTTCAACATTTTGCTTTGATCAATGGTTATTACACCAATACCGTCATAGGCACGTCTGGACTCCAATTCATCACCAGCAGTCGTAAACCCAGCGGATGAGGTTGTAACAAAAGTAGAATTAAAATAATTAGAAAATAAGTCACAAACTTCCTCGCCACCAGTCGCTGATTCAGTTCCTAGAAATATTGTTTTAGGTATGTTTGTATTGTTCCGTCTACTTTTTTCGTAGGACCACAGTTTTTTGCAATTACTTTGTATACTATTCTCTGTGTCATCAATATAACGTGAGTAACATTCACTCTGAACAGATTTTTGACGGGAACGGAGTAACGTGAATTCCAAATAATCAAGTTGATTGTTGTGTAATTTCCACCTTTTATGAGTTTTACGTTTTTCTTTGATAATTTTGATTAAAGCTGATGAATACCAACATGGAAATTTGTTTTTCTTAATGGTCTTTTTTTGTACATGTTTCGTAATTATTTGTTTTAACGTATCATAAAAACAATCTACAGCTGCATCTAAAGAATCACATATCTGAATAAATGTCCAATCGGTATCGGATAGATGGACATTTATATCGCTGTAATTAGCTTTTTTAAATAACAAAATATCTGTTGTGGTTTCTTTTAACGGGACTATATTACCTAAATGTAATTCTGTATTTAAAGTAGGATGATGATCGTCTTCGTCTACTAATGGAGTACATCCGCGGGTAACAATACAATCAATGTTCGTGATAATCAAGTCTAAAAGTCGATTATTTGTATTAATTATATGATTGTATTGATATAAACAAGTGTAGGCCAATGTATCAGCCAGTTGAGTATTGGGTGTGTTGCAAAGATTTTCTGGTTCTAAATAATTTGTGTTTGAGTGTAATGTCCATCTTATGTCCGGCATATTAAAATCACCCATTACGAAAATAAAGTCATTAGGATATTTATCTCGCACAAAGCATAAAGAATTCAAGAAAGAGTCAACGGCCAATTCATATCCTGTTCCTTGAGGAAGATAAACACAGGCAACGTGAACATTTTTCCCATTAGTGAAGCTAGAAGCAGGCACAGTAACCCAAAGGCATTCGGCAGAGCATACAATATCGTCACGAGAGTATGCTTGTAAGTTTTTTTGTGCTATAATCATGACCCCGCCCCCTCTACGTTGTGTCCGGTCAGCTCTATCGCGTCTGAATATGTCATAAAGATTCACTGGTGCAAGTTCAGCATCATGAATTGTGCTCACAAGCCAAGACTCAGACACACCGAAAATGTTACATCCATCATTCGATAGTATATTTTGGTAAAATGAATCAGTTTTTGTGCGTAAACCCCTACAGTTTTGGTACAAAATGTTAAACATTATTGATAAGATAAAATTATATTATTAAATAACAAGTCAAGGGTATGCATTCGATTCAACAGGGTGTCACTTATAATAATAGATAATACGTAGAATATAATTAATACAAAAAAAAAATATTGGAGGCCATATAGTGAGTGAATGTGATATTCGTGAATGTGACAAGTGTAAATAGAAAATGACAAATTCAACAAATCATTACTATGTTTTGTCTGATGCAATACATATGGTGTAGATATGTATAAAAAGGTTCTAATAAATAACATGTTTTTATTTATATGCATGTAAGTAAGTGTACATAATATGCATATTTTATTTAATCTATGTATATTGATGAGAAATATATTTAAAGTAAGTAATAATGTAGGTTGAAAATATGTCATTATAAAATATTGAGGTGGCATACGATACAACCAAGTGAAAATATGAATGAATTGCATGTGAGTGATATGATATTGAATGTATAGTGTATAAGCACTATTGTAATAGTTGATGGTATTATCCGAGAATGACGAATGCGCACAGTCTACGCTACCTAAATTAATTAATATGATAAAATAAGAAGGAACACTTACCCATTTTTGACAGTTGAAACAATAAATATCAAAGAAATAATTACGAATGATATTTGCATTAGTTATGTACATAAAAATCGAATCAAAGAACGTTATCCGAGAATTTATGAGTGCGAGCGGGACAGATATAGACTTATCGGTGCAGTCGGCATCGACAATAATGTTTACAGCAATATTGATATAACCAGTATTTCTCAACACGTTGGGACGTGGTCGGTGACAATTAATAAACATGAAAGGAATGAGTAAACTGGAGATGAGATAGATGATTATATGTGTGTGGTGAATTCGGGATGGAAAGAAATAGAATGGAATGACCGGAGAATCAGTGGAATCTGAGGGAGCTACGGATAGCAGGAGAAGTTGGCAACTGAATATTAGGCGATCTTGGTTAGGTCGTCCTCTCTTGAAACCAATATCGGTGGGGATGTTGTGTTCTTCCGAACGTAAATCCGGCAATTCTTCAACCAGACAAATTGATATTCCTTCTCCTTGGCAGTTGCTCGAGCAAGATGAAAAAGGTGCTTATTAGATTTAGTCAGGTGATCGCTTATGTAAATATTTTTGTCAGCACCAGGAAGTCCGCAACTCTTGGTAGATAAACCCTTTCTCATTTTAACGGCAGCAAGAAAGTTATTTTTTAAATCGATATTGGCGAATTTCACTATTATTGATTTAGGATGTTGCGTGGTGGTGGCAGATGCTACTCTAGTTGAGAAATTTATGTCCTTTGTATCCAATGGCACGTTGAGTGTGTTTGCAATTTTCAAGATTATATGATGTGTGTTTTCATCTTTAAGTTGAGGAATTCCTCTAATCTCCAAATTTTGCTGTCGACACCACTGCTCCCGATTGTTTGCCTCTTTCTCAAGTCTGGCAACTCTGGTGTGGAGAGAAGCAACCTCAATCTCCAGAGTGTCAATTTTATTTATTTTCTTTTCCAGTTCCGTAAATTTCGAGGCAAATGTATCCATCAGAGAATTATTGTAATTAATGGATTTCTTTAAGTCCGCCATTTCGCAGGTTAACTCATTAACTTGAGTTTTAATACTTTTCAATGAGGATAGTTCTTCGTTCATACGTTGAAGTTCCCTGATAATGGAAGATTCACTGTTGATTCCGGGGATGGTTTTACATGATTGACATTTCCAGTTATTTTTTTTTTCCTGCGACAATTTACGAAAGTTAATTTCAGTGATACCTCCGCAAGCAAAATGATAGTTTTTGTTACAAATCTTGCAAAAAACTCCATCGGTAATAAGGGTGTTACACGTTGCACAATCCATTTCTTCCGATAAATTTGGGAACTACTGAAGATTACTGTCAAGGTGATATGTACAACTTGCTATCGAAATGCACAACACTTCACAATAATTGAACGGCGGTAGTTTTTAAATACCTATTAAGTAATGTCAATAAACACAGTAAATTTAAATTGGATATTTTAAACACAATGAGTGTATAAAACTGTTTACCAGTATCTGTACGGATATAAAAGAAACTTATTTACACGTTAGAATGTATTTAACACAAATAATTAGGCAAAAACAGTCTAAAATTGTAATAATTGTTGGAGTGAAAAGAATACAACTGTCACAACTGAATCTATAACTGAGTTTAAGTAAACAACGGTATAGTTTTCCTGGATATACATCACTAACATATTAATGTCACAGCTCTGTTATCAAACCGTGCTCGTATTGAGAATCAAATTACTTAAAACTGATTATTAATTACACAACAGTAATTTGAGTTGATTTAATCGCCATTTTGATAGCAAAAAGAAATTGATATTAAGCAAATTTTAGTTATTTTCATCAAGTCACGTATCAAAACAAAAAAATGATTAGATACATAAATCGTGCTAAAGTTAGTCACAGTTCGTTTGGATGTCATAAACAAAAATATTGTAATTTTATATCTTTATTGAATTATGTCTGATTTCGAAACCATTCATTCTCATTCAAAACGGATTACAGATAGTTTTTGGTTTTAAATATGACATAATAAACTCCAATATTGACTGTACAGACCTAAAAATTATTAACTTTACCATACCAAACAGACGAACAAGGCACACTTCAGCGTTCTTTTTAGACAGTAAAAAATAACTCGCCATTGTATCGATGCCTTACCGCATATAATAATTTGGAAAGGATCAGGTCCGCTTAGTGAACGCTCCAAGCCGTTCATAATGACCGGAAACAAACGCTCGAAAGACACTCTGTGGCGTTCAGATTGAACGTCGTGTGTACGCACCAAACGCTCGGTAAAGTTGTCGGGTGAAAAACGCTCTGATAGTTATGGTATCTGTTGACTTCTATTTTATCTGTGGAACTTCTATTTTATCTGTAGAACTTCTATTTGTTTCTGTGGAATCTAATATGTCAGTTGTCATCAGTTGACATTATTTACGATGACAATATGCTTTGCTTATGCATATGCTTTGTACCTAACTATGTAAGGATTTGAAATGAATAAACAAATAAATAAATAAAATAAAATATGCATTCATAAAGAGGTTAATTTATAAAAATATCATTAAACAATTTCCAATAAAAGGTCAGAGATCATTATTTACACCCAATTGTTGTCTTTCGATGAAAATATTATCCAAAAAGAGACATGTATGATACATAAATGACATTTGACATTTAAAACACCCGATGTAGCGTTCAGATTGAAACGCCGCTCGAAAGCGTTCAGGTAAGATTGGTGTGAAAAACGCCATAATCTGCAACTTCAGGAACATTCGACGCCCTACGTCGAGCGTTGAATCTGAAATCTGAACACAGCCCTGTAGATGTATTGAAAAAAAGGCTTATAAACAAAGGTCTATAATGACTCGCCATTCAGAAGAGCAACTTCCGGTCTGTGATTCACCACTCTTGTGTCCACACATCTCTTGCAAAGAATCAAAGTATCGTTGTAAGACAGGAAACTGCATTTACCTATTAAGGTTTTAAACCATTCTCACGCTCGGAAGATATATTCGTTCTTTTGTTTAGATAAAAATTAATAATCTTTTTTTTACGATTTGATAGTTGTTCCCTGGATTCGTTCGTAATTTAGGTGTTGATGGCTGTTAGAATCTTGAAAATAACAGTTATTATTCCTTTTATAACTAAAAAATACTTATCAAATTACAAGTAATTAGATTTAATTTTGGTCAGGTTAACGACAGTAGGCTCTTATCTTTAACCAATTATTAGACGATATTATATAATTTAGCGCATTTGATTCAACCATTGTTCTTAAAGTATAGACTATCTAATCATTACAAAACTATTCATATTTTATTGAATTATTTTTTAACAAATATAAAGATTTGAAATATTCCAATACATAATGTTCACATTAAAATAAATTGTCATAAATTTTATAACCTTACAAATTCTTATGCTTCATTCGCTGAACTATGTATTTCTATGCAATCAAAATTCGTTAAATTTTATTATGTCTGCAATCGCAAACAATTGAGTTAGTTAGGAGAGCATTTTTCAATGTGTTGATTGATACGGCTTCTAATTTGTAGAATTCCGTAATAGAAAAAATATTCATTCATAAAATATGAACAGTGTTTAGTTTGTCAACCGTCGATCGTTTCGGCTTATAAGGCCATAATCAACTGGTCGATTGTGACCCTATAATCCGAAACGTTTGTCGGTAGACAAAATTATTTAATTTGTAGAATAAGTTGATATTTTTTTCTAATCATTATGAGTTAGGTATGTAACTGAAATACCATTTTTTTTTAATTGATTTAAAAAAATATAGTGGAATAATTAAATAATGGGTTCAATTCTGAAGATTAATGTCATTTAAAACAAAACTGTATTCACCAGAACTGTCACATTAAACTATATCCATTTTATAATACACTATTGATATTCTTTTGTCATTTTAATTTAATTTGTTTTATTCAATCTTCAGAATAACTAAAAAATAAGTGAAATGAATAAATTTTATATTAGTGCATTAAAATATTAGTGCATTTTCAGAATTGATAATATTAAAAATTAAACGTAAAACTTATTGACGTACTTAATTTTACTAATTTTATCTCTTTCCAATCCGGGCGGGCACGCACCTCTGGATTTTTAAAAAATCTATGTGCTGATTTATATCACTAGCTATGTGTAGCCATGATCCAATTCGTCTGGTTCCCCTTTCTAAGGGTTGCAAAGGTCAGATGGCAGTCGCTTCAATGTAATAACCAGACTCGCCAATTCCAGGATCATGGTCAAAGCGTACCCCGATAGAAACGGGACAAAAGCGCTAAGGGGAAAGAAAGAAAGATATCTTTTAAGATAAGACATCATATTCATTGATAATAAAAAAAATATGTACCTAATTAAATTATCATTTGAATAAAAAATTGACAATTACAATAAATTATAACTATTGCCAAATCGCATTATTAAACTAATTATGTACAGTGTTAGCACGTCTATTATAATTTTTGACAATTACTAATAGAGGTTATTTTTACCACAAAAAAAACAATGTATTGATGTGTGTACGTACATACAATGTACGGTGTATGTGATGTTATAAACTTGAACTTTATTTTCACGATAGACTCGGAGAATTATTAATACGAGATATCCATCTACGTTCGTGGGAAAATGCCGTCAGAATAAACGAACCGTATCGATACGACTCTAAAAGGAACTTTGCTTTCGGTACATGCTTACATTAATTTAATGCAGCTTTGTACAGATAAGACGATCATTTGTACGATAAAAGTCTATCCGAAGAATTATTCTGATTGCTATTAAAATTTCTTCAATATTTCAAAGGTAAGTTTTTTTAATAGTGACACTTTAAAACCGTCGATTTTCTCATACTCTGAAGCGTTGAGGTAAATGATAATTGTCATTTTCACATAAGTTTTTATTATACGTAATTCTTATTAACATCATGACATAATGTTGAATTACGAAACATATGTTGTCACTACTCGAAAATATAATATCTTACTTTTAAGTATTTTTTTCATCTGCGAAATTTGCAATATTCTACTTTTATTGTTTTTGTTTAATCTATTGTAAAGTAAATTTTGAGTCTATTGTAGAGTAAATTTTGACCAGAACTCTCCAAAGATACGAAGAGAACAGTTTTTAGACAATAGAGAACAGTTTATTTTTACATATTTATTCTATTGAGCGAGTTTTTTGAAATTATATTTATTAAATTTATTTTTTTGTTATATTATTTTTAATGAAACACTTTTTTAATTGTTTATTGTAAATATCCAAAGAACAATAAGGCCTACAGCGTAAATATTTTAAAAACACTATTAAGTTTTTTACTTTCTGAATTTTTGAATTGCTTTGCTATTAAAAATACCTCATAATTTTAATTTGTTTTCACTTAAAAAATATTGTATGTCACAGATATTATGATATACAATATTTTTTCGTGTTTCATGCATTAGAAAGTAATAAATTTGCACATACCGTATTTTATCATTTACCTACGTATTATTTATCTATTCATTTTACTTCATGTACAATAATGTGTACAATGGTGGTGTTACCACCATCTATTAGTTTCTTGATATAGATATTGTTCATAATATTAATTTGTATGATTCATATGATTTCTCTCATTTTTTGTCAATACGTACTATAATTTATTTTTGTTTTACTTTAAAGATTTTCGTCAATAACTTATACGTAATCCTTTTTATTTCAAAGTTGTTCTATTCTTTATCAATTGTATTCTTCACAAATCATATTTTCTGGTCTGGCCAAAAAACCAAAAAAAAAGGAAAAATTTAGGAAATCAGCATAACATGGTTACTTTTGTTTTGATTGTTTTCGTTGATCAATAATTTACCATAATAATTTGACATAGCTAAAATAATATAACAGTATGATATGTAATATGATCAAAATAAATATAATAAACATCTAGGTATAAGAGTGGCGCTCGAATAATAAATCTTACATTATTTTAGACTATTTTTATTTATTTTTTACTGTTTTCGATAATGTATTACGTACTTCGCCGATTCATCTCGTGTTAACAATGTAGGTAAAATCGAGTCTTGTTAAACGTAACCCAGATCTACCTATACTTTGGCTCTAGAAGTATGTCATCGGCCCCAGAGCCCAGACTCAACAGGCAGATGAAGATAAATATATTATTATATTAGGTAGGTAGGTACATTATATATTATGTTGCTTTCTCGCATCTTCATATCACCTTGGACCAGGATTTGAACCGGTTCCTTTCATCAAAAACACGGAGCAGGCTAAACCATCCGTCTATGTGGAAATAAAATTAATCAATAATATTCTGCTTGAGATTGTATTTGTGATCAGTCATGCTGAATAGATTGATGTGTCGTATTATATATTTGTGATCAGTCATGCTGAATAGATTGATGTGTCGTATTATATATTTGTGATCAGTCATGCTGAATAGATTGATGTGTCGTATTATATATTTGTGATCAGTCATGCTGAATAGATTGATGTGTCGTATTATATATTTGTGATCAGTCATGCTGAATAGATTGATGTGTCGTATTATATATTTGTGATCAGTCATGCTGAATAGATTGATGTGTCGTATTATATATTTGTGATCAGTCATGCTGAATAGATTGATGTGTCGTATTATATATTTGTGATCAGTCATGCTGAATAGATTGATGTGTCGTATTATATATTTGTGATCAGTCATGCTGAATAGATTGATGTGTCGTATTATATATTTGTGATCAGTCATGCTGAATAGATTGATGTGTCGTATTATATATTTGTGATCAGTCATGCTGAATAGATTGATGTGTCGTATTATATATTTGTGATCAGTCATGCTGAATAGATTGATGTGTCGTATTATATATTTGTGATCAGTCATGCTGAATAGATTGATGTGTCGTATTATATATTTGTGATCAGTCATGCTGAATAGATTGATGTGTCGTATTATATATTTGTGATCAGTCATGCTGAATAGATTGATGTGTCGTATTATATATTTGTGATCAGTCATGCTGAATAGATTGATGTGTCGTATTATATATTTGTGATCAGTCATGCTGAATAGATTGATGTGTCGTATTATATATTTGTGATCAGTCATGCTGAATAGATTGATGTGTCGTATTATATATTTTTTTCAGTTCTTTTAATATAAATATTTATACATTATATAGACTTTAATGACTACACTATATTTTTATTTTTTTTGTGCAAATAAACAAATATAATGCACATTGGCGGGCTTAGACCACTAGACAATTTCTCTAACCAACCAGATTACAAAGTATGACAAATATATATGAAAATTATATTTATAATATATGTTCGCTAGAATGAAGATTAAAAAACATAAAAAAACACCTCACCAAAAAATGAGATTGAGAAAGGACTCTGACAGGTAATCGGGATAAGGTGTTTAGGTATAAATATTCCTTCTTTAGTTTTTTCTTAAAAATACAAACTGAGTTAGACGACGCAATATCCTCACTAACTTAGGCTATGCCATAGTTTTGCTTATTGTACTCTGAACGACGAGCTGAAAAACTCTGTGTAATGGATAGTGTTGTACGTGCAGCAGATCGGAGTGGAAGTCCATGATTGGATAAATAAGTGAATTTGTCTTTAAGGTACTGTGGCAGGTTTAGAGAGATTAGAGAGAATATTGTAGAATAGTGACAGATTGTAACTATAAGGAGAAGTAAAATATCTCCATATTATTTTTCATAGCTATCGCTCATCATTTTCTCATACTCTAAGTTTTTTTTTTTCAGTTCGTTATACAGTTTTTGTCCTCTAAAGTTTTTAAATAAAGTTCATAATATTGTTCATACACTATTCAGTACACGTTCAATAACATAAACTAAAAATTAAATCTCTGAAAATGTATTACTGCCCTTCTTGAATAGAATTATGGAAATGTGCATACAATCAACTGGTCATACATATAAATTTGCTGTGCTCAAAACAATAATTTTTCAGAAACAATGATTGACATTTTGCTAGCTTATTTCTCTCGAGTTCTTTTCGTTTTGTTCAAAGTTACTATCCACCAATCAAACGTTCTTCTTCTATATTATATAATTCAAAATGTTAAGTCTTCTTTGGTGTCACGTGGTTAGTTAAAAAAACAACGAAATCGAATCTATAAAAAACAGAGTTGATTTCGTTATTTTTACGAAGTGAATGTAGGTATCTTACGAGTGTAAAGAATCGTTGTTATATTTTTTAACGAGTCGAGTTGTGTTAGCGTTTCGCTTTTCATGACTTCCAGCAGCGAGTAAAAGTGAGATGGAAGGTTCGGATCCCAGCATCACTTCTGTATCTTGCTTAACGGTTCTTGGTCTTCAATACCTACCTACCTACCTTGGTGTTGAGGCACCGTGAGTGTACAGACGCGTTATCACCATGTTAGTTGCAGAAGAAACCCACGTCAACTGCAAAATATCAGGAAGTTGATCACAAGATTTTTTTCAATCACAACGCCAAGGATTATAACATGGTCTATCCACGCTTAATAATCATTTAATCAATGTGGCTTCGCTCTATGACTATTTAAATAAAATTGATATTACAAAAACGCATTATTTAAAAGAGTGTTGATTTTGAAGTTATTTCACAAAAAATATAACATTTTCAAATTTAATATTAGAGAAAATCCTCGTCATATTTTTTTAATCTATGTAATTTAAGCAGACAAAAAGAGTTTCTTACGTAAAATTAAAAAAAAATCAATGTAGGTACCTACCTACGCAATTCAGATATTTAATTTTTAATTTTAAATTTAATTTGTTTTCGGAAAATTTACAGCATAATAACGTTTCTTATACATAGGTACATATGTAGGTATTATATAAAAAAAAACTAAAACCAATACATATACATTTACTTTCTCGACTTTGCCAGGTAAAATTACATTTTTTTATTCGATTTGTAAAATATAATTTTAATATTTGCACCTCAAAAAAAAAAACGAAATGGACACAAAACACTTTACTCGAAATATGCTCCTGTATTATGTTCCCTAAATCGACACTGATATCGAACGCCAATTCAGCACAAATGACTAGGTACCGCTGAACCATATTTAAAATAAGTACGAATAAATAAAATTATATCCAAGAAATATACGTTTTTTAAATGTTTTAAAAATGCAGCTACCAAGGAAAATTATTCTAATAGGAATTAAAATGTGCGACCTCTGATAGATTAGTTGATTGGCTTCAAACTTCTATGTTGAGAGAGGCATGTTGCAATACCAGTTGGGTATATATTATTATTAATGTACATATATTATGTTATCTGCGTCCACATACAATAAACCTGTTACATTCTTTCATTAGCCACGTTGAATTATTATTGGTCAAAGTATTTTTTTTACATTACAAAAAAAAAATACAACACCTGTGTCGTAGCCGCGTACTCTGGCCCGGTTTAATTTTAATACTAAATTTATGAATGTGTCTGTAGACAAAATTAGCCTAAATAGATTTTATGTATTTTTTAATTTATTTTAGGTTCTGAATATTTTATTAAAAAAAAAAAAATATATAAATTGATATCATTATGAAGATTTAACTTAAAACGTTTTTTTATAAATTTATTTGAAATTCAATGAAAACAGTTAATAACATGTTTTCATATACTGATTTTATTACAATTTTAATCTTCATTTGTGAATTGTGAAGAATATTACGCCATCTATTGATTTTTTTAAAACATGGCGTTTATACTTTTGCTATTTAATACTGATGTATAATCTGATGTATGCAGACGACAAAGTACTGTTAGCAGAAAGTATGGAAGAGTTACAGTATCTTGTAAGTATGGTATATGAAGGATGCACAGAAAATGGACTTAGAATGAATGCTTGATCATGTCGACGAGTATCTCTATCTGGGTAGTATGTTCCAACGGAATGGACGGCCTGATAAGGATATTGAAAGAAGAGTTATGGCAGGAAACAGAGTGAATTTGAGCACTTAGACCAGTTATGAATGATCGCAACATAGTAGTGCCAACCCTGTACAGGTAATCGTAGTGCCAACCCTGACGTATGCAAGTGAGACCTGGACATGGCAGAAGTCGCACGAAAGAATAAATGCAGTTGAAATGAGATCGCTTAGAAGAATTTGTAACAGAACGATGTATGGCAGAGTTCGAAATGAAGATACAAGGAAAGAATGTAAGATGAAGAAAGATGTAATATACAAAGCTGACAAGAATGGAATAAGAGGTCGGGGGCGCCCAAGAAAAGGATGGCACGACCATGTAAACGATATTCTGAAAGATGGAAATGTAAGAAACGTGAACAACAGACGAACGTGTGTATAAGACGATGTATGAATGTGGATGAGGCGATGAATGTGTGTCAAGATAGAAAAATGTGGCGTTCGGTTCTCTCTGCCTACCCCGTGAAGGACATGGCGTGATGGTATGTATGTATGTATGTACTATTTAATACTATTGGTACTACATAGATGTCACTACCGTAATGTTTCTGAATTATGATTCATTGTTCAATTTGTTAATATTTTAATTTTCATTTGTTTCAGGAGCTCTTCAGCCAACTTCAGTTTTCCCGAGAGCGCGCTCTTCCGCCGGATGAGGTGCGACGCGCCCTGGCTGCGCCCTTTTGCGGCCAGCGCCGTTTCCGCTTGGGCTGCATGGCCGACGCCGCCGAGTGCTTCGAGAACATTCTGCTGAGGGTGCACGCGCACGCCGCGCACGCTGAGCCAGAGGATGCGTGCAGAGCGGCGCACTGCGTGCCGCACAGGAAGTTCGCCATGTCTTTGGTCGAGCAGAGTGTATGTGCCGCGTGCGGAGCTACTTCCGAACCTCTGCCATTTACGCAGGTAAATGACACATTTTAAAACACTATTAAAAATACAAATGTATAAATAAACTCAAACGTTCTTAAAACTTAAATGTTTTAAAATATATTGTACGAGGACGATACCTGCCCTTATTTTAAGGCCCTTGTATATCCTGGGTATACAGATGTACACAAAAATGCACACTAACTTACTTTCTAATGTATGAAACACGAAAAAATATTTAATATCACCTAATATGTGATATACAATATTTTTCGTGAAGAAAAGGTAAAATTTAGAGCTTTTATGTAAATAGCAAGAATATTAATTAAAATATCATAATAATAAAAAACTCAGCCTGCAGATTTACATATTCTCTTTCGATTGAATTAAAAATCTACTTCATAGGACTTGTAGTTTTTTAGTTACTTACAATAAAAAATTATAAAAAGGTTTTAATAGAACTAATTTTACAAGAAAATTATTGAACAAATTCAAATTTCAAAAAACTCATGCAATAAAATAAAGATGTACATACAAATATTGTTCTCGATGGCAGAGCGGTCAGCGCGCTGGGCTAGTAATCCAGTGGTCGCGAGTTCGAATCGCCTCGACCGATTTCGTTCACCTATGGCACAAGCATTTATGCTTTATTTAGGGATTGTAGGAAGATGTATATGTACTTGTTTAACAAGGACATATTCATTTAAAAAAAAATAAAAAAATATATACAAATATATTTTGAGTGTATTAGGGAAATTATTTTCAAAATATACTATATAGCCTACTATAGCCTCTTAAAATAATTTGCTAAACAATTGAATGAAGATATATCATAAAGCTGAATCAGAGGTAGGGGTCGGACGTGTACATAATAATATGAAACCAATGAAAAAAATTAAAACCTAACATTTTGAAGGTATAAGAAGATTTCACTGACAAATGACAGGGTGTTGTTTTTTAAAATATATATCAATGCAATTCTAATCAACTTACGTATTTCAATTTCTATAGTTTTACGTGAATTAAAAAAAATTACGGTGCCACTATTTTTACGACCTGAATTGGCGGGAAAAGCATTTTCCCGCCAAAAAGTGTCTATTTACACGACAAATTTTCTGACGTCGTCTATGTTTTTAGGTCATTTATAACCATAGAAAGCGCAGATAAATCAAAATACAAAAATATTTACCTTTGTCATTTTTTCAATGGTCATAAAAATGCATCATGGAAACCAACTTGAAGAAAAAATAAATAATATTGGCATCTTATTACATTTACTTAATTTTATAAATCATTTTTTCATCGAGATCTACAATTATAACAAAGTATAAACAAAGGTAAATATTTTTATAACTTGATTTATCTGCGTTTTCTGTGGTTATTTTTGGTTTTCGTCTATGGTTGAGTCGTGTAAATAGTTGTAGCCAAAAAATTATAGATACTCCTGATTGTTCACTATTTGTATATCACCTGTAGGTACAGCAAACTTTGTGTTCTCTTCAATAACGGAAATGATGTCATTAAGAATTATTTTTATTGCAGCCGAACAGTGTATTTTGAAATCGCTAATTAATTGAATTATAAAACGGACAGATTTATGACCCGTTCGATGTAATAAACCAATAGGTACTCAAGTAGGTATACTATGTAAGTATTGTAGGCTGTGCTTTGGTAAAGTAATGCGTATTTTTTAAGCATTTTTTATCACTCCTACGTCTTTACAATGGGCGATACCAATCTGATACTGTCGTAAGAAATGGGACGGCTACTCCTATTTAGAAATAACAAATCGATAGAAAGATCGATATGAGATTGATACAACAGAGTGTAATCAAATGATACAATTATTTATAAGTCAACCTACACTGTCTTATATATAATATAGTAAACCAGACGGCTGGCAATGATATTATCGTTGGTACTTATTACCCATATTTAGGGTAAATTTGGTAGGCGCCTTTTTATTTATGTAGGTATATGAGGCAATTAACACCAGTTTATAACCTTGATGAATAAATCTAGGGAAAGTTATCATATATTTGTGTTGAAATTGTCAATTAATATCATACACTTTTGTCTGAAACCATAACCGGATTGTATTTTTTTAAATATAAAAAATGATGTACCTACTTATATTATGTCCTTGTTAAATAAGTAAGTACCTACATATAAGTACATCTTCGTACATTCCCTAAATTAAGAATTAATGCTTGTGGTATAGGTGAACGAAATCGGTCGAGGCTGGATTCGAACACGCGACCAGTGGATTACTATCCCAGCGCTCTAACCGCTCTGCCATCGACCCATCTGTAATAAGAGAGTACTAACAGTTAATTTGTTTATATTTTACTCTGAACATTCAACATACCCACTCATAATAATGTGTCAGCATATATCACATTTTTTTTATTTTTTTATCACACCATATTTTACAATGATAGGTACAAACGAGTAGATTACTGCTGCCCAACTAGGAAACCCTGTTTTCAATTTTACGGGGACATTATAATATTATGACCTGGGTGATGATAGTTTCTGCTCTATATTAGGTAGGCACACTATCAAAATACTTAGTACTAATAACTAATTATCCACTATTTCAATAAACATCAGACAAAACAGACACATAGCTCACATAAAACAGGCCATATTATATGTCAAATCAATTTCCGACGCGATTTGACTTTTTAAAACCATACAGATGAGGTTATATATTATCAATGTAGTCAGGTGCGTTGTTGTATTTGATATGACTTGCATGCGTTCTATTGATATTTTCAGTTATTTCCAAACTTTTACCCTAAACACAATAATAAATACTTTTACCCTAATTTATAAAAATCTTTTCATGGATCTGTTGTTGGGATGTTCTGTAATCCTTAAACGCACTCAATCATAATCTTATTTATCTTTTTTTAAATACATACATACATACCATCACGCCATGTCCCTTATGGGGTAGGTAGAGAGAACCGAAATCCACATTTCTCTCTCATTTTTGGGAGCCCCCGCCCTTTTATTTCGTTCCTGTCAGCTTTATATATTTTTTTCGACAGGCGGTCTTCATTCCTCTCCCCGAGTGGTCAAACCATCTCAATGTGTTAACTTTCATTCTGTTAATTACATCTTTCTTCAGCTTAGATACTTTCATTGTGTCCTATCATATTTCAACTTTTTTAAAATTATATATTAAGAAAATAACAAGCACGAAGTTACCGTACAATACCGAAAATGATTAGATTTTTCTTAAAAATGGTAGTGTAATTATGTCTCATAAGTTGAATTCAATTCTCCAAATTAAAAAGATTCTCTGTCCGTTTTTTGTTTGATTTCGCAAAAAGGGTCTAGCGCAGTCTAGCGGCATTTTTGTGCGGATTAAAATATTTGTTTGCCGGAATTGTGTCAAAAAATAAACAAAATCGGCTTTGCACTTTGATCGGCCACCTTTGAGTCGAGTATTAAGTAGGAAAAAAACGAGTAAATAGCCATGTACTTAATGCCATGTCACGTAAAGCCATCTTCTTAGAGTTGAGCGTTTCGCCAGAAGCTCATTATGTGATCATGTTCCGGTGCTATTGAGAAAAATACTCAAATTCGATTGAGATGAAAGGCGAATCGTGTTGAATGGCGGAATTATTCTCTATGGTACGAAAAAAACCGCATTCCATAGACACAATATTATAGTATATATCTATATTATCTATGACAAAATAATTTGTTTGAACTGCAACAGGCGCAAAAATCAATTCGCGATAGGCATTTTAAATTTTAACCAACATAAGAAGAGAATGATTATTGATTATATTTCAGATAAAATCATCTAAAATATTTTTTTTTCTATGGAAAACTTTTAAGTTATTGCGCTTTACACGTTTGATATAAATAATAAGTCAATTGAATTTTTGGGCTGTACAGAAGACACAAAATTTCTTATCATACGTAATCCGCCGTACACAAACAAAAATCATGTACTCTCTACACTGTTAAAGAAGTAGAACCCATTTACCCCCAGTCCGCTGCTAGTGATTCGTATAAAAATATACTTGATAATTACTCCACTATTTATTAAAAAAAAAAAAACAAGACTAACGAACAAATATATTTCAGATGGTCCACTATGTCTCCGCATCGGCATTGACAACTCAAGCAAGACAGAATGGAAACACAACTGTAAACGGTGGTATGCAGAACTCGGAGATGTTTGGAGATCTTCTCAAGAGGGCTGGTGGAATGGGAGATATTCGTGACTGTCCCGTGAGTATAAAATACAATATGTTCACTTTCTTAAAGTCATTACTAATTACATTCCAATAAGATACTAATTGGAGACATATTTATGTCTTATATGGAATGTAATTTGAAAAAAAAACAAATATCTACACTTATAAATATTTAATATGAACTTGAAAACATAATTGGTTGATATTGGTCAATTACAGTCTATTGCTTCACTTATATTTTGTCCATATAATCAAAATTGAGATATCATTAGTGTGTTATTTTCAATGAGAAATAAAAATATTCACAACATAATCAAAATCAGAAAAGATTTGAAATGAAAATGATAACATTGTTCGTTAATTTCATTTTTCATCTTTTTCTTTTTTGTTGCAGAGTTCGTGCGGAGCCAAAACGCAGATCTGCAGGTCTTTGATGAACAGACCTGAAATTGTTTCTGTCGGTGTTGTTTGGGACTCCGAACGGCCAACACTGGAGCACATCATGGATGTCTTTGGAACAGTTGGAACCTCTCTCCAGTTGAAGGATATCTTTCACAGTGTTGTCGATCAACACTGGTCATCACAAACTGTTCACAATCTAGTCGGAGTGGTCACATATTACGGAAAACATTATTCCACATTCTTCTTCCACACAAAGCTCCGACTGTGGGTTTATTTTGACGATGCCACTGTTAAAGAAGTAGGACCTCGATGGGATCAAGTAGTTGAAAAGTGCCGTCGTGGAAGGTATCAACCTTTGCTTCTGTTGTATGCCACTCCCAACGGAACACCGTGCAATACAGAAAATGCACCAAAAGCAATAATTCCATTTACTAATGTGAATGCATCGAATATTGCAGCACAAAATATGATGCGAAGATCCGTTACCCCCAGTCCAGAGAAACCGAACATCGGTAATACACGGCGAGCGATAACTCCAAATCCTGATAATCATATATTTACACAAAACAGACCTCCATTAAATAGGTCATATAATGAATATCAAAATCTTGCTGTAATTCAAGATAATTTGTATGGTAAGCAAACATCATCAGATATTGACACTGTTGATGGAGATATTGGAAAGGAGTCCGATTATATTAGCCGTAAAACAGTTGAGTCTGTTTTAAATGCGCAAAATGCCAAGAAACAACAGATGCAATTGCACAGAAGCTTAAGCACTGGGTCCACATCTGTTAATATGTTGGATAATATTGTTATCCCTGATCACCTAAATGTACCTCGTCGACGAGACTCTGGAAATTGGAGTGGTGATAGAAATAGTACATCATCTTCATCTTCTACCACAATGGAAAATCCTTATTTATATCTGGTTGGTAAAATACAACAAAGAAATGGTAGCCTACCTGGAAGTCCAACAAGAAAAGGCGAACTTTCTAGTGGAAGCAGTGGAAGATATGATGCAGGATATGATTCATATTCTCTTTCATCTACTGATAGTCTACCGTTACAACAGAGCTTGAAACATAATTTACAGTTGGCTCAAATTCCTGAATATCAACCACAAGGTAGAATTTTTGGAAAGCCACAGATTAGCCAAGATGATTGTGAAAGACTGTGTTTGGAAGCTGATCAGTTATTAGATAAATCAAGACAGACAGAAGATGCCAATGATTTGGAAACTGCTTTGGTGTTATGTAATGCTGCTGCCACAAAAGCAAGAGCTGCGATGGATGCTCCTTATAATAATCCACATACTATGACTTTTGCTCGCATGAAACACAATACATGCATAATGAGAGCAAGAAGTCTGCACAGGAGAATGTTGCAGGAGCAAGGGTTTAATGAAAAAGATCATGGAGTTCCTGACATTAGGCATACTCGCGAGGGAAGCAATTCCAGTGCTCGTCATTCGAGACAAAATTCAAGAGACAAGACAAGCCATTCTAGACAAAATAGCAAAGAAATGCTCGCTACTCCTGCACCTGTTGTTGAGAAAACTAATCCACCTACTAAAAATATAGAAATTTATGCAACATTACCTAAAAAGAAATCATCTATTAAAAAATCACCTCAGACTACAAACAATGCAATAGAAGATGAAGAATATATGATTTACGATCGTCCCAATAGAGAGAGCAGAAGTATATTTGGAAGATCTAAAAATAAGGATGATGACAAATCAAAGGAAAAGCGATCCAGAAGTGAAGATAGAAGCAAAATTTCAAAAGATTTGTCAATTGCTCCTGATTCACTCGCTAATGCAAAAGATACTCTCAAAAGAGATAAAAATAAGGATGAAAAGGAAGATAAAAAGAATGAAAAAGATAGTAAACCAGGGAAAAAGCAGCATAAAATAAGACGTAAGTTATTAATGGGTGGATTAATAAGAAGAAAAAATAGATCAATGCCTGATTTAACTGAAGGAAATGATGATGGGCATAAGACCAATGTCGATATCAAACCACTTAGTTCTGTTGATGATAGTGGTGTTGGATTAAAAGGGACCGATAAAAACCTTTCTGGTATGAGTGGATATTTATCCGAAGGCCATTTGGAATATTCAGGGAACAGTACCAACCCTAATTTAGAGAGAAGCAAGTTAATGAGAAAGAGTTTTCATGGCAGCGCTGGAAAAATGTTGACAATTGCAAAAGTTCCACCTCCACCTCCTTTAAGAACTACTTCTCAACTCACTGGGTCTAAACCAGGATCTGATGTAAATCACGAACTTGCAGATAGACCACCCTATCCCTTACCTAATGAGGTTCAAACAAATTATTTTCATCAACAAAATTACAATAGTCAAGAAAATCATCAAAATCAAGTAAATTCATATGATACATTTGATCATGAACCTCAATCATTACCATTCTTACCATCATATAATCAGAATAATACTAATAATAAACATTACAATCAAGTCTCAAGAATGGAAAATTCAGAAAATTACAATAATCAAGCTACACTTTATGATTCTTGTAATACTCAAAATGCAAGCAATTACCATACTGTAATAACTAAAGCTGATGTTCATCAAGAAAGAAGTCCTATTAAACAAGAAACAATGATTCCAGCTCCTATCAATCAATCACATATTCAAAACTTATCGTCTGCTTTTGATAATGGAGTTGATGAAGTTGACTGCATTTCAGTGCCATTATCAAATTTAGAACTTCCTCCGTATCCAAGTCCACCAGGTTCCATAGCTCATTCTAGACAGCATAGTGAGGAATTCCCCCCTCCTCCACCACCAATTTCTCTGCCTCCTGAGGAAGAGAAATTAGATACAATTAAAGAAATCCAAAGTCCAGTATTGGAATCTGCACCAGCTACGGGATTATTAGCTCAGTTACAGTTAAAAAGACAACAGATATTATCACAAGATGTCATCAAGAAAACAAATACAGAAGATGCTCCAAGATCCACAGGTGAAACATGGCTCAGGGAATTACAAGCTAAACAAGCTGCTTTAAGACTTAAAAAGTCAGGTTTATCTGAAACATCTAAAACACAAAATGATGTTTCTAAATTAAATTCCCAATATAATATAGACCATAACCAATCAATTGAAAATCCAAACTTAGTAAAGAATCTTGCATCTAGGTTTGAATACACTAACTCTCCAGTTCATTTCAATGAAAATGATAATCAATCAGTGAGGCAAATGGGAATATCATCTCCACATATTGCACAAATGGATAATTCTGGAAATAATAATTTCATGAATAATTCAATGATGGGAAATAATATGCAAAGTTTTGAAAATTCAAATACTTATGTAACTGATCATTTTCCCAATAGCCGGCGATCATCAGAATCCTCAATTGGCAAAAATCAAATTGAGGAAGAAATTCGTGAGGTAGAAATGTTGAATGCTGCTGTAACACGACAATTAAGTAAGAATTCCCTGCACTGTAATTCAACTGACACACTCAATAGTATTGAATCCAAAGTTGATCACATTTTGAGAACCAAAAAGAAATCGGTTTCATTTTGTGATCAAGTTATTCTTGTAGCTACAGCAGAAGATCAAGAAGATGAAAGTTATATACCTAATCCTATTTTAGAGCGAGTTTTAAAATCGGCTCTCAACAAGCCTGAAACTACTACACTACCTCTTCAAGGTGAACGACCATCATTACAAAGACAAGACTCGATGGAAAGCCAAAAATCAAATATTTCTAGCATCTCCCAAAATTCTTTGAGTTCAAAAGAATTCAATGGACAAAATGAATATGTTAAACTTCCAACCTCATCACCATATCAACATCTACCGACTATGCCAATCTCTATTTCTGATCCCAATCCTCCAAGAAATCAAGATATAAATCGCCAAATACCAGCAATGTCTTTGCAGCAACATCGAACCATAAATGATTCTCCGTATCAACATTTACCAACTCTAAATAATACTCAACTTGTTAATTCTCCTCCAAATTCACAACAAGCTGCAAACCCCAACATACCTTACAACATTAATTCCAGGCAAATTATAAAAACACTTCCACAGCAACATAACTCTATTTATCCAAACACTCAATTGAATAACTCATACAATAGCCAACAAAATGTTTCAAATAATCAAATGTCAAGCAATCCAATGCAGACTTATTCTCAAAATTCACAATATTCTGTTCAACATGTTTCTAGAATAGTTCCAAACACTTACCCACAGGTAGCTTCCAATTATCAACAAAAACCAAACCCTATGTATTTCCCAGTAAACAGATCACAGCCTTATCAAAATAATAATATGCCTCAGTATAACCATACAGCATCACATAATAATTCACCATATCATCATATTCCTACTTCTGCACAAGCACATCCAAACAATGATACAATTAGTATAAGTAGTGGTGGCTATGATAATGATTTCAATGGAACAAAAAATATGCCAAATGGTCAAATGCAACTGAAATCAGAAAATTATGGTCAAAATGCTAATGCTACACCGTTTAATTACAACAACAACAATACCTTGCAGCAGTTGTCACAAACTCCTTACAATTCCCCTTATCAACGTGTTCCCCTTATTCATGGAGAATCTTCTATCAACCACTCGATGAACCCTCAATATCCTCAGAGAATTCCACAAACCTACAATCCTGATACCCAGCATCACAACTTACAGTACCAAAAGCTCCCCCAATCGTTCCCAGACACAAACAAAATTAACGGTCAATACACGAGTCAACCTCAGTATGCTTATCAACAAGGTTATGGTATGGAAAATCACAATGGAGTACATAATATTTCACCTTATCAGTGTGTGCCTAACAAACAATCTGTGTATCAGCAGCCTCCACTTCTGAAACAACCACAGAAGAAGTCTGTGTCTTTCGAGCCAGGAACTAAAGGCGGTGCCGATTCCCCTCTTCCCAAAAATAACATAAACAATAGTGTTACAACAACTGACAATAAAAGTGTTAACATGACAAACTCTCTTCATCAAAGTAATCTTCCAACTAGCAATATTAATCTTATGAATAGTGTAAATAGCCACAGTGTAAATAATGGTGTAATTAATAATTCTAATAATGTAGCTAATAATACTGTAGGAAAAAATCCATGTAATTTATGTAGAAAAAAACAAATAAATCCACCGGCTATGTATTGTGTTGATTGTGACTTTTATATGTCGAGATTTAAACCTCGGACTTGAAAATGAAATGAATGTGTATGCTTTTAAGTACAAATTATGTAAATAATCATTGAATTATGTAAGTTTTAATAAATTTTATTATGTTGTACACTGCCAAATGAAAATTGTGACAATAAAATTGATATGACAATACTCCTAAAAATTAAAAGAATTAAATTTTATATTGTTGCCAGGATAGAAGTTGAATATTTTAACATTAATTATTAAGTATATTGATTTTTATTAAATGTTACTTTTATGAAAAAAATGTGATAGTATTGAATAAGATTTTAGAGTAAAATGCATTTTGGCATGATCTCAATATTATGTTAAATGATTTTTATATTGAATATTGAATTTATTATTAAGACAAAAATTATGTATATTTTATATAGATGTACATATTATATATTTTTTTAATAAAGAAAACTACCTACCAATTCCTATAAAATGTGTTTTATTTCTTATATAGTAGGTACAAAATATAATTCAAAGTAGAGATGTAACGATACATAATTTTGCCTATACGATACTAATTGTTGAGTAAATTATTTTGCCAGTATATTAATGTTAATGGTAAATAATCATAGGTACCTATTTATATCTATAGTTTAGTTAATAACAATTAAGTATTTTTCCACCTATACATGCAAAGATATTTTTATTGAATTTTAAAATTTTATCTGAATCATTTTAATATTGATAATTTTTTACTGAATACCGGAAGGTAATGTTTTTCGGAAGTTTGTATGCCTTTATTATGCATGGCTGTCATATGAAGTGAAATGAAATACTAATTACAGTAACAAAAGGTAACTATATTAAAAAAGACTTACAATAAACATATGTACAGCAAACTGTTCCTATTTAAAAATTTACTGCTTCAATTAACGAGTCAATTTAATCTAAGGTTTCATATTGATAATAGAAAAAGAATTTAAAAATAAAATATATATAAAACAAAAATATATAGTGACATCTCAGTTATTTGAACCCACAAAATTGTAATGGAAATGATGAATGGAATTATGTTAGGATATTTAGCAGTATATGAACAGATTGTAATTTACCTTTCAGACAGTCTCTTACCAGTTTTTTGAAGTTAGTTCCGTCGTGTGAAATATTATGTTCTATGTTGGGTAATATTCTATTGTAAAGTCTAGGAGCAAGGAAGGGGTAATGTCGCTGGGCAAAAGTTGTCCTTATTAATGGGAGTCTTATCTGTTACCTACTTCGGGTGCTGTTGGAGAATACGCAGTTATTTAAGAATTCTGTCATTTGTTTATGAATATTATCTAAAAAAACACTCACTGGTCTGTGGCACAATTTGGTCTGTGTAGTGTCTTTTGTATATTTTGCATATAATCTTATTTTTTAAACATTGTATTTCTATTATTTTAATTGTCTTTGCATATATATTATTATTTTATTTTACTTCTATATTTTTTAACAAACCAAATTTTGGAGAAGAGTAAAAATAATTTAATAATAGCTGATGTATTTATTTAGTGTAGAAAAATGCACAAGGGTAGATTTTTGCCATACAACAAATTTCTTGCAACTAATGCATATACATGCATACATACCATCACGCCACGTCCCTTACGGGGTAGGCAGAGAGAACCGAACGCCATATCTTTCTATCCTGGCACACATTCTTCGCCTCGTCAACATTCATGCATCGTCTCATACATGTTCGTCTATTGTACACGCTTCTAACATTTCCGTCTTTCAGAATATCGTTCACATGGTCGTGCCATCCCTTTCTTGGGCGGCCCCGGCCTCTCAATCCAATCCTATCCGCATTGTATATTTTCTTCGTCAGTCGTTCCTCATTCATTTTACCCATGTGGCCAAACCATCTCAGTGTGTTCACTTTCATTCTATTAATGATATCTTTCTTCATCTTACATTATTTCCTTATGTTCTCATTTCTTACCCTGTCATGCATCGTTCTATTGCAGATTCTTCTTAGCGATCTCATTTCAACAGCATTTATTCTGCTTTCGTGCGACTTCTGCCATGTCCAGGTTTCACTTACGTCAACGTTGGCACTAAGATAGCGTTATGAATGGCAACTTTGGCAGCCTTTGATATGTTGCGATCATTCATAACTGGTCTCAGTGCTCCATTCACTCTGTTTCCTGCCATAACTCTTCTTTCGATATCCTTATCAGGTCGTCCATTTCGTTGAAACATGCTTCCCAGATATACATACTCGTTGACTTGCTCGAGCCATTCATTCTCTACTCTTATTTTACACGCTGTTCTGCTTTCACTCTTTTCTTCAAAGACCATTACTTTTGATTTGCTGGCATTCATTCTCAGACCGTTCTCTATGCATCCTTCATATACCATGCTTACAAGATACTGTAACTCTTCCATACTAATAATAATGCCAATGCAATATGTTAATTTAAATTGAAAAAAAAACAATTTTATAGGAAGAGTAGAAAGCATAGAAACAAGTATTGGGTAACTTAGTTAGAAATATATTTTGCTGGTAAATTTCATATGTATGAAAGAATATAATGATAAAATTAATAAAAACGATGAGGTGGTTTCTAATACTTTATTATTGTTACATTTTTATACAGCACATTATAACAGCAGAAATATACATGAAGCCTACTACAAAAATATGCCTTGCTTATTTCAACAGTCAAGTCTACAACTGCTTTATAAACAATACAATTTTGATTCATTTTATATTCGCTAATAGGAGTGTGATAGTAAAATATATGTACAAAATGAAAACATAAGTTGACATTAATGTATTTCAAGAATTATGAGGTCACATTGTCACACATAAGGTAAATAATTTTTGTAATGGTTTATATTTATTTTAAAATAAATAAGAATAAGAAATATATTTTTATTAACAGTATTAGAAATTCAATTTTCTAAGCGAAAATAATGTCGAAATTTATTTTTAAATAATTGGATTGATAAATACTCAATCAATTGTGGATAAGCAAATTTACTATTTAAAATGTTAAAAGTTGTGCGTTTTATTAAACAGCTAATAGCATTATTGTTAATCCTTCTAAGCAGTGGCGGCTGGTGACCTTAAATCTTAGAAGGGCTCAAAATTATAATTATACCTAGATGAGAAATTAACTTACAACAGGAATCAGAAATCAGATATGTGACACAATATTATTTTCGTATATAAAAATTATTAGTGTTTTCCGTAGTTCTTTTGTTTATCGGAAATTAAAACGTGAACCTGATCATTAATGCTGCATTTGGTTGGGTTTTAAATAACGCTTGTAATAAAATGCATGGATAAATTATAAAATAATTTGTGACAACTAATGAATTTTGATCATACAAAATTAAAAAAAAAACTTCTGGCAACGGCCGCAAGACTGCTTCCTGATTTTACACATTTTATATCATTTTTGTTTGTTATATTGTGGTATCAATTAATTAAATAATAATACTTATATATTTCGGATGATTTATAGTTTAAACTATGTAATATCAATTAATGACAGTCTCAAGGAATTGCAACTGATTACCTAACGTTCGACCATCGCAATGTAGGTACATACAACAAAATACGAATGAATGAAAATGTACTATAACCCTTCGCGGGCACTGCCCCGTTTTGCTCTAAATCGGCATACATTCAGCGTGTACGGCGAACTGCGGCGGCAGCGGACGGTCGCGTGAATTGTATGGGCTCTCCGGGCACAAGTCGACTGTGCCCGAGGAATGAAATATTTCATAGAATCTTGCTTGCTTTACAAAACAGTTTATATACTTTCGCTAAATATACTACAGGCGTAAGACGGCAAATATTATTAGAAAAATAATGTATTCTCAAGATTTATTGACATACATATTTTGGATTTTTTTTGTTTGGGAGGGCTGAGCCCGAGAGCCCTTTAGGAAGAGGCGCCACTGCTTCTAAGACACAAGTAATCATAATAGGCAGCTGCAAACTTTTAGCAAAAATTGATTGGCAATCCTTAATCCCTTTATCTATCAACAATACCATTATGAAAAAGACCTGGGGATAATGATACACCAAAAACCTATTTTGGCGAGAACAGGTTGCTGAAGTGAGCAGGAAATTTAATTATACGCTTCACTCAATATCAATCTATATTACCTACTCTCTTTCCTTGATTACACTGATGTATGTTATTTAGATGTGAATCAAGAACTCTTAGATAAATTGGAGCGATTACAAAATACATGGTTCAATATATTTTTAAATGGAATAAATTGACTATTAAGGTGGTTGCTTCTTCTATACAAGGTCTTAAACAACCCCAACGCTTCAGATTATCTAGGAACTCAATTTCACTTCCTCTCAGTACAGCGGTAGTCTCTTCATTCAAATACTGAAAGAATGCTCAGTATTCTAGTACACAATAGTTGCTTTTTTACCACATCTTTCTCCGTACAAGCAGCTCGTCTTTGGAATCACATCCCATCGCAACTTTGAGTTTCATTAACTCTTCCCGCTTTCAAAAGAAATCTGAGGAATAATTTTCTTACATATAACACCTGTTTTTTTTTATATGTAAGTACATATTTATATTTTCACTATATATTTTATTCATATACATTGTTGGTACATTAAAAAAATAATAAGTTTCACCAAATGAATATGGTTGGCTGGAAGATATTGCCATTTGGCATATCTTCCAGCCAACCATATTCTTCCAGCCAACCATATTCATAAATCAAATAATTATTTTTTATCATATAGCACTCTATTGTACACTATCAGTATCATTATTTGTATCTGCATATAAATAAAGTAGACCTCGTATTTACAAGTGTCATCGTTAAAATAAACATTTATTTTTATTATCGCCCGTTAGATGGCAGTAGCACATAAAACGAACTCACAAAAATAATACTAAGTAAATAGGATAGATGTCGCTGTACAGGAACAAAGTTTGCGCATTCTTCCCTTATTTAGCCAACTTCAGTATGGTCTTTTAATGGCGATTGTCAGTTGTCAGTGACGGGTCGTTTGATATAACGTCAACATTGTGTAAGATTTACGCGTAAACATGACATCCACAGGAATTTTGCCAACGTACGTGCGTTTTGTGAATGGCGTTCCTGTTCCGTCATTTTCAAGACGGTCATTCAGACCAAGGGAAAAGTATCTCATATTGTTGGTGTTTTTGACATTTGGTGTAGTTTGTTTTGGGGCATTTTTCTTTCTGCCCGAGTTCAGAAGTTCGACGAGTACTGTCAACAGCAGTGTTTATAAAGTGTATCAACACATGCAGAAGGCGGGACCGGAACTTTTGATTCCGGCTCCACCGCATTTGGAAGACTCCAACGAAGTGCCGAACGTTATTCGGCACAACGATCACAAGGGGGTCGATCCGCATCTTCTGGACGATAGGGATCGCTTGCAGGCCAAGATCGAAGAGGACCAAGCTCTGAAGGTTCTCGAGAGACCCGATATAGATATTCCTCCGCCGAGACCGTCCCCTTCTTTGGAGATACCGAAAGGAGGGAACGGTTTCCTGGAGATGCCCATAGTGGATAATGCTATTGGTGATCAGATAGACGACAATGCTGTCGATGTGTTTCCTGTAGTAACTGTACCACCTGCTCCCAGCGATCATTATCCTGACGTCAACCGAGGAGAGGACAAGGACCCCGCGACTCGCGAGAGAAGGAACAAAGTTAAAGAGGTGAGTCATGATCAAATTGCATCGTCACATTCCACTGCTCTCCTGCATTTATTTTTCTTGTGATTTATTGTATCATCTTGTAGTTATAATATGACGATCGAAATCTCGATACGTTGCCAAGTTCAATGCGTTTTCAATTCAAATAAACTTAGGCCAACTTCTTATTCTGCCAATCAATTTTAAATCCATATTTCATTTAGTTGAGTTGCACCAATTATTTTTTAGTAGGTACACGGCGTCTTATTTTGACCGATTTATCACTGTAATACCTATTATGTTGTATACTACTCACTGTGAAGGTCAAATAATTAGTACGTATTTTTATATCATATTTGCCTGAATATGTCGTATTTATGATAGTTTAAAATTGCTGAAAATAAATTGTAAAGTGCCAAAATGTTCGAGTCATTATGGCGAAATTATTTAGCGTTGTGTTTTGTATAAATATATAGCAGGTATACAGCAGTACAATACAGTTATGACATATAGTTACGAAAGTTGTATTAATAATATTTTCAAATATTTCTTAAAAAAATATATGTTTTTAAAAGAAAATAACTGGTATTATGACTATAAAGAAATGTTTACATAAAACATTATGTACGTATATATCATTTTTAATGTAGGTATATCTAAAGGAATTAATAAAGTGAGTAATTCATCTAATTGCATATTGTTATAAGGTTTACCATAAAATTTTTCGGCCTTTTCAATGCAATATAATTCTTATTTCTACTTAGACTCTATTCAGGCATAATTTAATGTTTAAACTTTGAATTTTAAAGCAAAAGAACTTGTTTAGTACTGTCTGTAATGAAACTTTTCAGTCGAGTTTAAAATATTTGAATTATGAATGAACCAGAATAATTATTTTCATAAATTTTGAATGCAATCACGAAATTTATACGTAATAAAGCTTTTAAAATATATTTTTAAATATGGAAATATATTTATTATGCATAATATCAATATTTTCTAAAGTTCGATGCAATTCTCTAATACAATTTATACCACAATAAAATAAGAAATATTTTAATATTGGTCAAATGTACCCTATAGGTATGTTTTGATAAATGAAATATATCGATTTTTATGAAATTGTGTCATGTAGGTACTGTGAGTTTATCATTCAATAATTATTTAAATTAAACATAAGACAAAGTTGAAGTCTCCACGTTTGATTATTTATCCTTCAATTATTATTGTTACGTGTTTTGGCTATGGTGTCTAATATTTTCCATATTATAACATCTTATTCGCGTGTGGAAAATTTTATACTAATAATAATAATGAACACTTCCTTGCACCCTGCGCAAGTGGCGATTTCATTGCCGTATTTTAATAATAGGTACTTATAGATTATGCGAATATAATCGTAGTTACTTATAGACAATTATTCAAAAGGTTATTAAAAAAAAATCACGTTACATATCGATAGTTTAAGTTAAATTAGACCGTTTTATCGGTAAAACATGTCCACTCTAATTATAAAAAAACGATACAATTTTCCACTGCCGAAATTGCCATATGGTAATAAACTCGCCACTTGCGCAGGGTGCAAGGAAGTGTTGATTATTATTATTATTATTACTACTTATTAAATATTAACTGATTTGTAAATTATATTCAACATTTTGTATAGCATTAATTATGGTCGGTAAAAATGTTTGATTATTTTGTTTTAAATGTCTCGTTTACACAAAAGTGCTTGCAATATACTTACTACTTATATATATTATCATTTTAGTAAAAAAATATTTTCATAACATGTCATTTACGTAGTACATTGTTTGTAGCGATTTTTAAAATGTTTCAGTTTGCGTCACGAAGTATGTTGTTTACCAATATCGTGTTGATTTTCATGAAATTTTTTATTTTACCCAATTAATTATACCATTGGCACTCGTATAAATTAATCGTGTTATTTATTTAACATTAGATAATGAAAATTAATGTGATTTGTAATGACAAGTAATAATATCTTATAAGAAAAAGAACAATGCACGTCTACAATTCTGAACTACATACAGATTTAATCGTAATTATTAACGTTATTGAATTGAGTATAAATGATACTTTTAATCATAGTTTTTTTGGGATTAATTGAATGTCAAAATGTGTAAAGTGGTTTCCTCATAATTTCAGACGACCTTGGTTTGGTTATTTTTCGTTCGCGAAACATCATTAAGTCATTCACATTGATTCTACCAGCGCAGCGCTGCGTTGGGATTCATTGGTTGAAATTGCTCTTTGAATGGCGGACGATCTAAATGAATTGAGAAATTTATTATTTTACTTTTCTATTGTGTAATAATATAAATTTAAATTGGAACTCCAAAATGTATCAAAAACGAGTAAGTTGTGGCCAACGATATACTACTCGGAGGGCATTCAAATTTTGTATGGATTTTTTTTTCAGTCTTTTGTGAAAGTGGTATGCCTTTTTAGCAATTTGAAAATAAAAAAGCAGTTTAAAAAAATTAAGAGCATTGATTATTCAAAATCTAATGGGGTACAAGCGAGGATTAGATATACAAATTTGCAAAATTTGAAATGAATCGAATGAGTACATACTTATGTCTATAATTTTAGTCTTTCAGAATACTATCTCGGCATGATCTTCTTCTTCTTCTCAGTCTAATCCCGTCCACTTCTGACGAAGCCCTCCTCCATCTTCTTCCACGCCACTCTATATTGTGCTCTGAGCAACCAATTGACACCAGCATGACGGCTGATGTCATCTCTCCATCTCATTTGGCAGTCATCCAACACCTCTGACTGTCGTTCTCGGTCTCCAAGCCAACACTATCATTGGCCATTGGTCTTCGGGGTATCTAGCCACGTGGCCCGCCCATCTCCACTTCAGGGTAAGAATGCGGTGGACGACATCAACCAATTTTGTTCTCTCCCTGATGGTGTCGTTTCGCACCCTGTCTCTCAGACTTAATCCTAACATGGCTCTTTCCATGGCTCTTTGGGTGACTCTTAGTTTTTCAGCACTTTTCTGAGTCATTGTCATAGTCTCCAAGCCATAAGTAGCTACTGGCAGTACCCAGGTCTCATATACCTTCCGTTTCAGGTTGATGGGAATTTGGGGATTTATTCATTTGAATATTTGTGCGCACGAGTATTTCAGACTTCCGTTCCTTGATCCGTCTGTCGCCGGACGCTTGTCAAAATGTTGACCAAATTAGTCAATATAAAGCGGTCGTGTTTATTGCAAGCTAGTGAGTATTCTATATTTTTATTATGCTCCCCGCTGTATCCACTTGGGGTAGTGAGGAGTAAAAAAGAAGCAGGATACAATTAATATTATTATTTTGCGACTATTGTGTCCCCAGTACAGGTCCTACAGATGTAGAGACTGATTAGTTTCATATAGACAATAATTACGGATAATCTTCATCGCGGAATTTAATCCTAGTAAGGAAGGCACTAATATAAAAACTAATAAACATTTATAAAATTTATTAAATAAAAAAAAAATTACCACCACCACACCTCACCGGGCCCAACCCTTACCAATGCCAACCCTTAAAGGAAATAAAAATTAACCAACCTATCTTTACCTTTAACGTCAGATTTCTCTCATAAACTGAAAATAAATGTAATACACACTATCGAAAATACTTGACATTTTTCTGTTACGTGGGAGAAACAAATGGTACAAATATATGGAGTTGGTTTTCTTATTGACAAAATATACAAGAATAACATCATCAGTTTCGTGGGAATCTCTGAAAGAGTTGCCTTGTTTCAGTTAGTCTGGAAATTGGGTTGGAGGAGGCCTTTACCTAAGAGAGATCCATTTTATGAAAGAA
Organism: Molanna angustata; assembly: GCA_963576475.1. NCBI lineage: Eukaryota > Metazoa > Arthropoda > Insecta > Trichoptera > Molannidae > Molanna > Molanna angustata. The sequence goes on from OY754973.1 coordinate 6,844,548, forward strand.
AAAATATACTTATCTATATAAATTTGAAATACTTCACTATAACTTAACTCACTACAGAAAAAGTTGCTTTAAAAAAATGTAAAAGAAATGGAATAATAAAAGACTATTATTATTTTTGTTAGACATTAATTTATTTCTTCTATATGATTTGTCAACGTTAATTTATTCTTTGGCCGAAAATTGATTTAATAGTGTTGTTGTAAAGATGACTTACATAGTACTTATGATTAAAAAGTACTTATCGTCATAATTTCGACAGCCCTCGGTGGGCCTTAGCTGAATTCAGGAGTCTCCTCCATTCCCGTCTCTCCGTTGCCTTATTATAAAAAGTACTTATACACACTTTTATTATTGCATGGTCGTGAATGATATTTAAAAATAAAAAAAATTAAGACACTTTAATAATCAACGAGCATAAATGTAAAAGTTTTTTTCGCAAGAATAAAGTTGTGTGGCGCTCGGTTCTCTCTGCCTTCTCCGTTAGGTACATGGCGTTATTGTATGTGTGTATTATTGCAGGAAAAAATAAGCTATTCAAACTAAAAATGTCTTGCAAATTTCCTTTAAAAACACAGAACATGGAATCAATTTTATTCTCTGTTTTGTATTCGGAAAGTAACAGTTGTGTCGTTGTGTGTGAAATGTTGGCCTAGTATTGAAGCATCTTGTGAAAATGAATGTAAATATTTATGTGGAAGCGGAACTTGCATGTTATGGTTACTATGTATATTATACAGTTCCGTCTGATGGACATTGCATTATAATAACTAATTTATACCATAAGTAGGTATGTATTTAACTATTCTTTGTACGCTCTGTGCTTTTATGAATGAATTACCTTTACCCACCTGCTCGTGATGAATGAGAATTAAAATACCGTTATATTTCTCTAAAGAAAGAGAACCCGAATCAAGACAATTGCTGTCACTGCAAAGTAATGCATGTATGATTGTTGTAAAATGGGTCATATTTACAATCATACCTACTTTATTTACTTGTACCATATAAATAATATATTTAATTAACTAGTAATTAATGCAAGTTAAAAAAAGAAAGAAAAGAATCTAAAAAGTCAACAAAACATAATACATAGTAACTTCCTCCTCTCTCTTTTTTATTCATCATAACCTCACCTAAACGGCTACGCCTGTCTTAATGTGAGGCTATTCAGACAATACAATAATATACATATATACATGCATATATACACATACATAGATACACATACATACGCACACATCCAAACAATAATACCATAAACATCAACCATATGATCGAGATAAACAAAAAAAATAAGAATAATAATATGAAAAAAAGAAAAGTCAGAGTAAGTATTTAAAATATATTGTTTGACAAAAAATAAAACATAAAAAATAACTTATAGAAAAATAATATATACCAATGACACAATATATCATAGACCAATGACACATATATACACACTTACTTACATGTAGGTACATACATGTATTTACGAATTCAGTTCATTGTATTAACTTAATAAATGTATTTATAAATAATATTTGATTCATCGTGTTTTCGGTTTGTTTTTTTTATGTTGTTTTTATTTAATTATGTTTTTCTGTGGTCACAGTCTAGCAGCAGTTCATTACAAAGTAATTAAAACCAGTCACCGTATCGTACTTAACTTCATAATAATACCCAACATATATTATAATAAATTGCAATAACTCACTGATATATTTATGAACGTATGTGTCTTGCTTCATAAATGGTTCCTGATGACACTCAGAGCGGAAGTTAAAACTAGGTGCATGTAACACATGAGATCCAACTGTCGATATGTGTCGTGTCTGTGTGTGTGTTCCTTATAATTTTTGATCCGCTCAATTTACAGAGCCGAAAATTTCAGAATATATTAAACAGTAATAGGCCTACCAAACTTTTATACTCAGAATTTTGAATATTTGTTTCAGTCAGGGGATATTAACTTTTGAATTTTTACTTTATTTTTCCACTTACCTCAGTAACCATAAATAGCTAGAACGCTGAAAATTGGTATGAATATAAAAATACAAAATCTCAAATTTGGTTTTTCAAAAAAATTCTCAAACATTTTTTATTAAGAAAAATATTTTTTTATGATAAATTTATGCGTTTAACTGCCTATATTTCCTAAGTTATATATATCAAAAAAAGCCGAAACACCCCAACTAGATAATTAATTTTTTAACAGTTTTTATAAAAATTGAAGTGACGATATCGATTCATACAATTTGTATGGCAGTCGCCTATACACAATTATGTATCTCCAAACATACATACATACCATCATGCTGTTTTCATATTACGGATAGGAAAAAAGGACTGACCTCCATGTGTTGTATAGAAAACAAAATGTCTTAATATATTTTTATTGACAATAGCATCTCAATAGAGACGAAGGTGGGACATTATAGAAGAACCAGGAAATCAGGCATCTACAGGGCTTACGACCTGTCATCGGCTGGTTTACGTGATCACTTTATGCGCTTGCGCAACGTTAACCAATTATGCCTTTATTGAGTTCCCTTATCAATGTAATTTTTGAAAGTTCTATATATTAGAATAAGTGTAAACATTTCACCTGAATAATACGGAATTATACTATTGCCATCTATGAGGTAACGAAGAAACTTTTTTACAACTTCATCTATTGAGATGTATTTATTTGTAAATAATGAAAGCAACAGTCCTTGTAAATGAGGTGACGGACGTGACGGTGTCTCGCACAGATGTCACCTCTGAACTGCGCCAGAAATATTACTTCATTTTTGGCTTGTTTACCTACTTGTACCAATGTAAATCGAATATATTTTTTCAATTGCATATACGCAAACATTGTATTTTTCTCCCTGTCGGGAGTCAAATGATATTATATATTATTCTTAAAATATTCAATAATTTGTATTTATGGGTTTATAGTTTGGTACTTATTCTTCAATACTATCGCTATCGACAGCTGGATCTCATGTGTTACATGCAACTAGTTTATAAAAAAAATGTCGGAAGTAAATCTTTGGTAACTATATAACTCTGTTCAATTATTTATATAGATTTTTTTCTGAGAATTGCGGTTATCAATATTAGTAACGATGATTTATCGAGAAAGATTGTTTTTATATGAACTTAGCCTTGATATTCACTTTTTTTGCACTCTCACAACAATAACATTCTTAATTCGTCTCAAATTTCACGGTCTAATCAATTTCATGGTCTATTTGTTTTATTTTATTCATTGTTTTACTGTTTTCACTTTGTATTTTCTTACTAAGTATGTTGTAGTTAAGTTATATGATTTTGCAATATTCAAGATTATTTTTACTACCGTGTTTTCTGAACGGCTACTATGTGAATAATGTATCGTGTTTACTAAAAGTTTTTAACAGTATGGCATAAGTTTATTTATTATTTTGTATCTTTCTTTACTTACGTATATAATTTGTAGGTACACTAGCGGGCTTATTTCCCATCGGCCATTTCTTCCAACCAACCAGAATTAATTTTTAAGAGGACATATAACGCCAAATCTAGTGACTGAAAACACGATATTATGTTAAAACGGCTTAATGCACTACGAAATTAAGTGTTTGTAAGGGTGACTATCGTGTGCGTTGAAAAGGGTTTATACGTGATTTAAGTTATCGGAAACCTAAAATTTTATTGAATTTTTGCATTTTAATAACAAACCTGACTTATCCTGATTTGTTATCACGTAAACCAGCCGATGACACGTCGTAAGCCCAGTTGGTGCCTTGAGTTCCTGGTTCTCCTATGGTATCCTCACTTCGTCTCTATTGAGATGTTAAAAATTTGACATAAATTGAATGTTTTTTTTTTATTTAGAAATTGAGTATTTCTCAATTTTATTTTGAACATTATGTGAAAATGAACGTTTATCGTGGACATTTTAACTCGGACATATTCCTAACCTCATCGCATTAAAGTTTTTGATGTTACAAAGGCATAAAATAATATACTAAAATAATTGATCTCGTATGATACATGCGTTTGTTTTTTTTATTTCTATACCATTTGTTTGTAGATAAATTATCTAAACGATTTTCTTTTATGAGTTCATCGTCTTATCTAAACATTCCTTATCTAGGAATGTTTTTAATTTTACATCTAATGAGTTTTAAGGCATTTTGTGTAGCACATATTTTTTTTTTTTTTTATTATTTTCCAGAAAAATTACAAATTATCACATATAAATTTTAACATTATATATATATATATATATATATATATATATATATATATATATAACAAATTGGTATAAGATTATAAACACTTAAAAGTTACATGGAATATATCACCTCACTAGACCTAGGTCTGTTCTGGGGTGATACTATTTTTTATTAATTTTTGTCATGATGTATGTATGTATGATGTATATTTGATAATATAATGAATGCATTTAATTTTACATGTTTTTAATTTTACATCTAATGAGTTTTAAGGCATTTTGTGTAGCACATATTTGATAATATAATGAATGCATTTAATTTTACATGTTTTTAATTTTACATCTAATGAGTTTTAAGGCATTTTGTGTAGCACATATTTGATAATATAATGAATGCATTTAATTTTACATGTTTTTAATTTTACATCTAATGAGTTTTAAGGCAATTTGTGTAGCACATATTTGATAATATAATGAATGCATTTAATTTTACATCCAATTAGTTTTAAGGCATTTTGTGTAGCACATATTTGATAATATAATGAATGCATTTATGTTCGTTTAAAAAATGTTTCTATTCTTAACTTTCCTATCTATTTTTCATCTTGGGATTATTTATGTTAACGTAGCTATTGGATATAATGTATCAAAATGAAACCATTTGTACATTCTAGTACTTAATACATATTATATAAGATATAGGAACATGCTGGAAATCAGTAGTTGCTAAGGGCTTTTCTTTGAGTGATCTAATCAAATAACTCTTTCATGATTTAAACTAGTTGTTGTCATAAAATTGTTCAAGTATTTATTGGGTTATTAGTAGGTAATTAGTTTGTTTTGATTATATTAAAGCGTGTTAAATAAAAATAGAGAGCGAATGGCTCGAGCAAGTCGACGAATATGTCTGTCTGGGAAGCATGTTTCAACAAAATGGACGGATTGATAAGGAGATCAAAAGAGTTATGGTAGGAAACAGAGTGTATGGTAGGAATGGAGCACTTAGAATGATCGCAACATATCAAAGGAAACCAAAGTTGCCATTCAGAACGCTATCGTAGTGCCAACTTTAACGTATACAAATGAAACCTGGATATGGAAAAAGTCGCACGAAATCAGAATAAATGCAGTTGAAATGAGAGCATTAAGAACAATTTTGAATAGGACGATATGACAGGGTTTAGTAATGAGGATATACGGAAAGAATGTAAGATGGAGAAAGATGTCATTAATAGAATGAATGAACACATTGAAATGGTTTGGCCACATGGAAGAATGAATGAGGAACGCCTGACGAAGAAAATAAACATTGCGGACAGGAATGGAATGAGAGTTTGGGGCCGCCCAAGGAAGGGATGGCACGACCATGTGAACGATATTCTGAAAGACGGAAATGTTCGTGAACAACAGACGGACATGTATTAGACGATGCATGTATATTGACAAGGCGATGGATGCGTGCCAGGCTAGAAAAATGTGGCGTTCGATTCTCTCCCCGCGAGGGACATGGCGTGATGTTATGTATGTATTGAATAATAATTTATGAATCTTACTATTCACGTACTTTCATTAATTTCTCAATGAGTCTCGTGTATAATGTGCATACTATGAGTTTCGTCGTGATGTTTTTGAGTGCATGACTATTTCATTATACCAAGTAAAGAGTGAAAACTGAGGTATATTTAAATCGAAAGAAACAGTGTTGTAGGTATTTAAAAATAATAAGAACATCTTGTATCATGTCTGATACGTAACTCTATGTAAATATAATGAACATTTCTTTACATGAAGGTTTATGAACGATGCAGTTAAAACAGAACCGTTTTGAAGAAAACATCCTATTGTATAAATACGATGTAATTGAACATTGTACTGTTATATAAATGTCTATATTTGTCGTTCTCATTTATCTCCTCGCAGCTCGTAGAACCTTTTACGATTTTCAACATTAAGTACTAAGTTATTATTGAATTATATTTTCTTTGATCGAAAGGTTGGAACAAATTAATACGGTTATTGTACGGTTAATTAATTGCTTGAGGTGAGAACTTCTAAGAGTTTCGAGCACCCACATACAATTAGTAATATAGGTATGTACTTAGTTATTAATTGATTATAGTGGGTGATGTAACCGATTGAACTTGTTTTGAGACGACAACCCTTAATACAAAACAAATCTATACATTATTGTGCTAGCGGAAATCTTATGTAATAGATTTATATTTGTGATATTTAAAATCAATTATTTTTGACCTTAAAATTAATTTGAAAATTTGAGGAATCATTTCCTTTCACTTAAATTTGTCTTCTTATCACATACTTGTCCCCTTCTCTTCTCTCTCGTCCTTTTTTGTATTGTTATTTATGTTTCTATTATTTTATTAACATAAATTGTTACATTATCATAATCACAATTAACCTCACTAAATCGATATGGTAGTTTGTATGATTGTGCACATATAGTCTCAGATTTGACCACTTGAATGTGTGGCGGCTGAAATCATCCTGTTGGTTGCTCTATCAAGTCGTCCATGTGACAACCGTTGTCCAATTCTGAGTAAGACAACGGTTGATCGTTTTCCTGCATATTGTGTACAAAATATTTACAATAAATAAATAAATAAAATACTTTAGAATGTTGAAGTAATGATTTCTACTTATGCGCCGTTTACATTGTACGCATAACATTATAAATATTTCAACAGCATACGGAAAAATAATTATCTCTAAAGCAGCCCATTTACGATCGTGTCATTCGGCGTCGCTCCATATGGACCGGCTCCATTTGGAGCATTGTAAAATTTTCATCACACTCACGGGCGCGCCATCGAGCCATCAAAATTAGTATACACAAGCTGTCGGCGCTTTCGCGTTAATAATTTATATTTTTTTGAAATTTTCAAGTAAAAATGAGTTATAATTCTGATGATGAGTTTTATACAACTGCTATAGCGGTTTGTTTATATATAAAAAGAAAAAAAAACAAAGAAAATGTTGTATTTTCGCATTGATGAGAGTGTCAAACAGTTAGGCGCAACGAGATGGCGCAATGTACCGCTGTTTGTCACACTCACGAGCATGCCGTACCGACAAGATGCGCCGCGCTGTTTACGATTGTCGCGGCACTATGGAGTATTGATCGTCGGGAATTTCATTTTGGTGTGTCAGGCCAATTGGGCTGCGAGGGTTTTGACATTCACGAGCGCATTTTGGAGTGATAGCAAGCCATTTGGAAGGATGGCACGATCGTGAATGGGGGCCTTCATTTATTACTTCCACATAATGATTTAATGTGACGTCGATAAAACTTAAAGTTTATCGACCGCCGTGGCACAGTTGGTATGCCGTTTGGCTTCTGTGCGGGCGTCCCGGGTTCGATCCCTAGCAGAGGATCAAATTAATTCAAATTCATTTCTCACGCAAACGTTGCTTCTACGGGATGGAAGAAATTGCCATATGGCAATAAACTCGCCACTTGCGCAGGGTACAAGGATGTGTTTATTATTATCATTATTAATGTTTGGTTTGTACTGAGAATATATTATTTCATAGCCGGAACACTTTCTAACGAAACTCATAGTATGATTTTTCTACATGATACCTGGTGAAAAAATAACTTAAAACAATTAATTGAGATATAAGCATTAAAATTCATTCACTCTACTTTCCCATTATATAAATACTGAAGAGTAAAATAGCATCAGTGAACATTTATTTAATTCGATAATGGTATGTTATACATATAATATGTCTGTTTATAGTCGTTTGTGTGATTTATCAAATTTGAATAAATATGGCATATTATAAAACTGGTGAGATTATTAAAATAATTAAATAATCATTGAATTCATATAATAATAATAAATTTGGATAATTTATATAGCGCCGTTTTTTGTGAATATCTCACCTCAAGGGCGCTGGAAGGATATAATATGTCTGTTTATAGTCGTTTGTGTGATTTATCAAATTTGAATAAATATGGCATATTATAAAACTGGTGAGACTATTAAAATAATTAAATAATCATTGAATTCATATAATAATAATAAATTTGGATAATTTATATAGCGCCGTTTTTTGTGAATATCTCACCTCAAGGGCGCATATATATGAAAGAAATTGGTTACTGGTTAGTTGGAAGAAATCGTCTATTGGCAATAAGCCCGCCAGTGTGCATTATATTTGTTTATATCATGTAAGTACAAAAAGTTAAATAAATAAATAAAATAAATATATTTTAGGTTTGCCCTTAATAGTATCGTGTATGAGAGTACAGAGCGATTATCTGTTGTCATGTGAACACTATTAGCTCGAAGAGTTGTGCTGTATGAACCCAGCATCAGTGTATAATATTTATGTAGTATACCGATATAACCACATACTATTACGACTGTTTCGTAATACACACAATGTGTTCACACGTAGCAACGGTATCACAAAGATAACACTATATTATAACACTTTTATTGTTATATAATTCACATACTAGACCTTAGAATACACCACAGCTCATTTTTACCAAGATCGGATGAGCTCTCCGAGTTGACATCATAAGCGAAAATTTTCAACAGTTAAAATAAAAAGTAGCATTAATACAGTAGGTATAATACATCTATGTAAATAATATATGGATTATTAATTTATTTGAAAAATTTTATCAAATGCGGATACATAAAAAACTTATTCCTAACCTCAAATGATAAAGGTGTTGATAGCATATTTCCTGCAACCAATTTGCAATCAATTTATAAAGCGAATCGCGTGAGCGAGTTATTATTAAAGACTAACTGAACTTAACCAAAAAAAATAAATAACGGGAACGGAAATTTCCGTACACATCATAACATTTTTTCGCTGTCGTATTTTATTGCATCCCATATAATTTTCGGTTAGGTTTAGTTGGTCTCTAATGATAATAGCGAATCGCGTGAGCGAGTTGCTTTATAAATTTATCGGGAATTGGTTGCTGCAGGAAAAATGTTATCAACACCTTTGTCATTTGAGGTTAGGAATCAGTTTGTTATGTATTTGCATTTTTATATTTTTCATTTTATATTTCTCAAAATATTATTTACGTAGTTGTATGATTTATAACACTATTTATTTTTTTTTTTTATTTTGAAAATCGAATTTACTGTTAACTTTGACAGTTCTTCCGACCTTGGTAAAAATAACTGTGGTGTATTCTAAGGTTTAGTAATTCACATAACACCGTATTGATAACTCTCATCAGCAAGACACTATCTATGGAGAGAATTTTCGTCGCAGAGGGGGGCGGGGCGGTTTGCACATATACCAACTAAGCGAAGAAACTCAAATATGCGCTCTACGCACTCCACGTGACATTCTCGAGTTATTTGCCGCTAACGGTACCTAATATCAAGAAAAAATACCCACTAGTTGTAAGTGCCGAGTAGCTTTCAAACGTTATATCAGACTTACCAGCGTAGAGCGTGCCATGGTTTTGAGTATAAGGCTATTATTACCAAGCATTCATTTGAAAATAACAAAATGTAAAACAGTTTGTTAGTAGTTTTATAGCTTTTGGTTATCTTGATGGGACTAATTTTACTGTAGTCTGTTATTATTACGGATATTTATACAATCAATGTTGAACCACGACTCGGCGTGTCTAACTTACTCATACCTTCACAGAAATGTTCCTTTTTTTGATCTACTGACATTCCTTAAATGTGGATAAAAACAAATTATCGACGCATTCATGCTATTTGATTTTTAGATTAAATTATTTATCATGATAGAGTAGGTACGAAACACAGAGATCTGAAGGCTGTGCAAAGTTGAGGATATCGTAAGATGGCGTCGACAGAGAAAAAGGCTCTGGAACTAACACGTGTTGAGAATGGTAAATTCAAGAACTTTTAAGGTCGCCAGGGTTCATTTATTTATTAAAGAAACATATAGTTGTGTACATACATTGTTATAGTACAAAAAAATCAAGTAATCCAGCTAAGTGTCCATAAATGGTTAACAATTAGTTACTTAATACCAAAATATTAGTTATAACAAAAGAGAGAATAAACAAGAATAAATTCACTCATCTCAAAAAAAAAAATCTTTTATAAGTTGCAAGATTGTTATTATGAATGTCGATTGTAGATTTATAGATATAACTAGTTGCAGGTAATACATAAGATCCAACTGTCGATGGCGATATTATGCATAATTGAAGAATACGTACCAAACTATTAACACTTAAAACACAAATTAATAAATATTTTAAGTTGTATCATGTAAAAAATTGAGCGTACTATATAGAGCGCGCAGATATTTTACTAAGACCCAGATCTGTATACTCTACAAAGCGCAAATACGTCCAATTATTGAATATGGTTGTCACCTCTGGAGTGGCGCCCCCCAATACCTACTGAATACCCTCGACGCTGTCCAAAGGCGTGCTATACGTCTGATTGATGATCCATCACTGACTGATGGATTGCAATCACTAGAACACAGACGCAGAGTCGGTATTTTAAGTTTATTCTATAGATACTACCACGGGAATTGCTCAGAAGAACTTGCATCTTTGGTCCCTCCTCCACCCACTCGCAACAGAGTCACTCGCTTCACTCAATCGCAGCATCCATTCACAGTGGACCTTCAACATATACGAACAAGTCGCTTCTCAAACTCCTTTATTAATACAGCAGCCCGACTGTGGAACGATCTTCCGAATTGTGTGTTTCCATCTTCGTACAACCCGGGTCTTTTTAAAATCCGAATTAATAAACTCTTTTCTAGATTGCAAACCCCTCCCAACGCTACGTAGTGCGCTTCTTCGGAAGAGTAAAATGGACCCAAATCCTAATAGCTGGCGTCCCCTACGTAGACATGTTAAAAAAAAAAAAAACAGCATGATACCCAGAATATGTAAACAGCATGATGTATGTTTGTAGATTAAGTAGGTATCAAACTATTGAGTGAGATATTGTGTAGTGTTTACTGCCTTCAAATTGTATGATACGATGTCATCACTAAATTCAATTTTTATAAAAATTGTAAAAAAAATCGGAGATGTACCTATTGCTATAATTGTATATTTTTTATACCAAATTAAATTATCTAGTTGGGGTGTTTCGGCTTTTTGCGATATTTTAAAAAACTTTGGAAATATAGGCAGTTAAACACAAATTTATTATAAAAAATGTTTTTCTGAATAAAAAATGTTTGAGAAACTCTGGAACATTTTTGAAAAAAATAAATTTGAAATTTTATATTTGTCTATATTTATACCGATTTTCAGCGTTCTAGCTTTTATGGTTTCTGAGATATATGGAAAAATAAAATAATAATTTAAAAGTTGATAACCCTTAACTGAAACAAAAATTCGAAATTACCAGTATAAAAGTTTTGTAGGCCTATAACTATTTGTATATTCTGAAATTTTAGGCTCTGTAAATTGAGCGGATCAAAAGTTAATAAGGGGGGGAAGGACACATACACGCACAGACACACATTAAATGTTCTACTCCGAATTCTGAGTAAATCCATATAATATGTAACATATATGCTACGAAGCCTTTAAGTTGGTGTTTTTTGACATCAAAGTTGGAAAAACCGTGAAAAATATAGACCCTACATACAAATCACGATTATCCTGGCTTGATTCTTTGTCGATATGTTAAGAGAACAAAGTTCTCTTGAACAAATAGACAGTTGGATTATACAACAAATAGACAGTTGGATTATACAAGTTGGATATGTTAAGAGAACAAAGTTCTCTTGAACAAATAGACAGTTGGATTATACAATTCACAACCACGTCTGACAAAAGAGTTTTGCGCATAATTAGTTTTACTCATAGGAATTGAAAATAATTCATTCGATTCGAAGGCATTTTTCTCCAGCAGATGTGCGGAATCCACTATGCAGTTCAATATTTTAAATAAAAATATCAAATCGGACAGTGTTCACGTACCCCACAAAAGTCTCCAGGACGTCTTTCTAAGGGATGTAAGGAGAAGTTGACGCAGAATTTCAACAGGCCTATAGAGACAGAAGTAAAAGAAGGTATTCAAAAAATTTGCATAAAAAATCACATTAATCAGTTATCTGCATACTGTAATAAAATTAACAAATTGATATCCTTTTAATGAAACATTCAAATAATTTGAAATAATGAGTAACATTTTTTTTCAAAAGGAACTGATAACTCTATTTTTGTAATATTGGTCCAATTTAAATATCGGTATATATCGAGATGCGCATGCGTCCGTATGATGTGTTTTATTGTATGTTATGGAAGTGAAAGTAGCGGCTTCATATCGTGACCCTGATGGAGGTCGACCGCTTTACTCGGTTTCTTCGTACCGGAATGTAGGAAACAAATTATTCATCTTGAAAATATAGGTACACGTTTTGTAAAAAAAGTAATAATCGATTTAAGTATGCATTTTTATTTTCATGGAAGGGTTAGCCTTATAATAATAATAATAATAAATTAGGATAATTTGTATAGCGCCGTTTTTGTGAAATATCTCACCTCAAGGGCGCTGAAAGTTGATTACGTTGTATCATTTTGGCTCTGGTAAGATTTGCGATAAAGGTGCGTTTTGAGTTTTTTTCTGAAGATGGGAGCTTATTCCTTGCATTTGGTTCTGCTACAGCAAACGCACGATCACCGAAATTAGTTGTGTGCACCCTGTTTATTTCATCTAATTTCCCAACCATAGATGAAGAAGCAGAACGAAGTGATGATTGTCTGACATTTATTGAAAGCGGAATGCACAGTTCGGAGAGGTAAGTAGGAGCCATACCACGAAGTGCTTTAAAGATCATGAGATAAAGCTTATATTCTATTCTTTCGGGGACTTTAAGCCAATGTAGATTGCGAAGATGGTGAGAGATGTGAGAAAATTTGGAGGCTCCAGTGATGAGCCTAGCTGCAGCATTGAAAACTGACTAAATTTGATTCATTTCTTTCTTTGGTAAATTCGCATATATACCGTTACAATAATCCAAACGGGAGACAACAAAGGCGTTTACCAAAGATTTCATGGCTTCAATTGGGATACTCCTTCGGATTGACTTTAAACGTCTTAGTTGAAAGAAAGCAGAATAAGTAACTGCGTTAATTTGGTTTGAAAAGCTTAGATTAGAATCTATTTTGTCTCCAAGAAGTTTAACACAGGATTTGGGATGAGTATCTGAATTTTCGAAAGTAAGTGGGGAAGTGTCTATTAAATGGCTTCGTTTGCGCGTTGCTGTCCAGAGTAGTTCTGTCTTTGTTGGGTTTAGCTTAAGTTTGTTTGCTGACATCCAAACACCGATATCTTAGATACATTTACGAATTATGGTTTTAAGATGGTGAGCATTTTCTGGTGTGCAATAAAAGTAAAGCTGCCAATCGTCCGCATAACAGTCTGCGAGTAGTCCGTAGGAATCAATGATTGAAAATATGTCTTTTGTGTATAAGATAAATAGTAACGGACCTAGCACAGAACCCCGGGGAACTCCGAATTTTACAGAAGCGGGAGATGATTTTAGGTTATTGAATTTGATAGTTTGGTGCCGTCCTGTGAGATAAGATTGAAACCATTTATATGTGTTTTCTCGCATACCGTAAGTTAATTTGAGTCTTTCAGTGAGAATAGAGAGAATTAATAAACAATAACTAAAAACAATGGAATTAATGTTCAAAGAAAATCGTCGACATTACCATTTCTCGTTTGGTTTTTGATACTGAAAATGATTTATAAACACCTGTGTTATTGTTCTATTATCGCAGTCTTCAATTGGTTCAGTATCACGTTGAATGTAATATGTTATTATCGAAAAATATTTACTTTGTTAACAACAATACGTAAATGTATCATACATTGTGTTGTCTAACACATTTCTAAGGTATCTCTGACAGGTGTGTGACAGTCGAATTAATTTACTGTGCTCTTTGAAAAATCGAACTAGATTTATAGAGCATTCCACAAATACATCATGTAGGTATTTAGGGGGGGACTGCTGCCAACGTACCTATTTTTCAATTTGATATACCATCATTATTTCTTATCAAATCGTTTTGAAAAAAATAATTTAGATAGTTTGGATATTAATAAATAAAAATATATATTTACTTTTTAATAATGTTCTGTATAAATTATTGTAGAAAAATAATGGCATATCCCGATTTTCAACGTTTATCTTATATTTTTAATAAAATATAAGGCGTAGTTCAGCATATTTTTTTTAAATAAAAGAAGTTAAAAATATCTAGAAAAATATGATGTGACGTTACATTAATGCTTCAGGCTAAGTAAATAAAAAAATATTTATTTTCCATTAAAAGTTTTAATAAAAGTTTTTAGTGGTTTATTAACTTAACCTGATGAATTAATGCAAGGTTTCATCGTATTTTTCCAGATATTTTGATCTTCTTTAAAAATATAATGCTCTACACCTTATAGTTTTTTAGAAATTTAAGATAAATGTCAAAAATCGGGGTATGCATATTATTTTCCTACAAGAATATAATATACAGATATACATAATTAAAAAGTTAAGGTATATTTTTCTTTATTAATATCCAAACTAACTAGGTTATTTTTTTCAAAATGATTCGTTTTATAGTAATGATGCAAATTCAAATTGAAAAATAGGTACGTTGGCAGCAGTCACCTCTGATAAAAACTTAAATCCTCTGGTAAAAACAAAAGTATAGCTGTATATTCTATACTTTCAATTCTAGCTGAAACTCTTAACTAATTTCAATTATAAAAACGTACTTGCCGTCACGCCACGTTCCTAACACGGCAGTCAGGAAGAGCCGAACGCCACATTTTATTTATATTGACAAGCATCTACCTCTTCGTCTCTATTGAGACATCGTCTTATACATATCCGTCTATTAAATTATTAAAATGTTTTCGTATTTTAGTATATCGTTCTCTTCATTCATTATTTCATTGAATTCATGACATATTTCTTTATCTTTACATTCTTTCCCAGTGACTTCATTTCTTTCCCTGTCATACTTGTTACACTTTTTTCTTAATGATCTCAATTTTTTTCTCTGCTTTCGCACGTATTTTGCCGTAGTTTCAATAATAATAGCCAACATTGATATCATCGAAGGAGGGACCTCTGGATATTCTTCCATCAGTGCTTCGCATAACCATGATTTTCTTGGGGTTATCATATCAGAAGCCTTTTTGACGATGTGAACAAATATAGAAATATGCGCTGCCACGAACCATGAATCCAAGGAGGACGATGAAATTAAAAAAAGTCGTAGAACTGTCTAGAATCTTATACGTTTTTTTAAGTTCTACAAGAAGATGTGGGAGGGCTTGCCCAAGTAGCAATTCAATTGGTTTATTCCTTTTATATCTTTTGTTTTCTATGCACATACAATCTATTTGTCTATTTTATCATATTATTATTTTGCATTGCATTGTTCTTGACGAACGGATCTCGAGTTGAATGGCCATCCCATCCATTATCCAAAATAGTTTTAAACTTCGTATTTCAACTCGAGTTTTTTTTTCATTTTTTATTTTCAATCAAAAACAATATCCATTGTTTATGGGACTTATCGATAGTTTACATTTATATTGTCTATGGTCACTGGTCACTAGCGTTGAGTGTGGGTGTGTTAATGTGGCATAACTGTATAATAATATTTTTTATCCATGGCCAGGTTTGAATAACCTGACTTTTACAATATTTGTTATTTTTTATTTTGTTAAATAATGATAATAATAATATTTATTTTTCCATAATAAAATACATACAGGAACTTAAAGTTTTTTGAACATGTAATTTATGATTTACTATGTATAAAATAAAATAGTTGTTGGGAAGTACCATGTTTTTTAGTTCCTCCAATAAATATTTGTCTATCTAACTAGGAGTGATTTCTGTTTTAAGACGGACAATTTTATCACAATTTAAATAACAAGTCCACTCCAAGTTACATGATTGAAATATTGAAATAAAAAAAGAAGAATTATACTCATAGTAAGTAATGAAAAAAGTATCCTAATTTGCAAGCAATCAATAAACAAATAAATAAGTTAACACTTCATAGCAATGAAAGAAATATATTATAAAGCAACCAATAAACAAATCATAGGTCAACAAACAAATCAGTATGCAATAATATAATACAAGTAATAAGTAAACACATTATAGCAGTGAAAACAAATTAAGCAATCAATAAACCTTCATAGGTCAACAAAAACAATTCAATATGCAATAAATATAATACAAATAAAAAGTAAACAATTTAAGCAATGAGATAACAATATGATAAATTAGTCTAAGTAACAGTCCTTAGGCAATGAAAAAAAGCGACCAATCAACCAATCGATTTTAAATCAACCTCCCAACCTGTTGGAGCTCTGAAACTTTCCGAATTTGTGTATTCCCGATGACAATGCATATTAAAGCGTGATTCATATTTTTTAACAATTTTGTAATTTAATACAAAGTAAACGAAGCTATGCGTTTCCGGCTGAGCTTTAATAAAATTTGAATTTTATTCGGTTAGAAGCAACAATAATATTTGAAGAACTGTTTTTACATGTTTTCAACGTAAAAACAGTTAAAATTATAATAATTTACATTTTTAAACATGATTTAACTGTCAACTTAATAAAAGAATAAGGAAAATATAATTATTATTTTGAGAGTAAAAGTAATTAATTAAGCAATTTAATAAATTTATTTTAATGCTAGTGAAAAATCGATTACATATTTAATATAATGTAATCAATTTTGAAAAGGGTGTCTTCAAATATTTTTTTGATTTAGGTTTATTTTTTGTATTAGGTACTTCTCCGATAATTAACAGGTACTATGTCAAATATTAATTTAACACGCACCCATAAACAAGTTGCCACATTCTGGAGACTTACGATATTAATCGTCTCACAGATCCAGACTGAAAAACACAATTAAATACTATGTCTCCACCGAGAATCGAACCCGGGACCTTTGGATCAGCAGTCAGATATCTTACTATCTGAGCCATGAAAGCTGACACTATACAGACATACATACCGTCACACCATGTCTAATGGGATAGTTAAAGAAATCCTCGTCCCTTTCACCTCTTTACTCCCAAAAATCATGGCTTCGTCTAGTAGTTAACTCGTCTATTAGGGGCATTAATTTTTAAATGAAAAATTAATAAGAATTTATTATGTGAAGGATCTGGTCGGCGCTTAACAGAATCCGAACTGGCCATGGTAGGTGTGTTGATTTTGCCTTTAAATGTGGATGGCGAGAGTCACCTAGATGTGACTGCGGAGCTGACAGACAGACCATTGAACATATAGTGGCGGAATGTGTGAGCTGCCTGTATAGTGGTGACCAAACAGACTTTTTCGCACTCACCGACGAAGCAATAAATTACATCAAGAACCTGGACATCCATATTTGACAAGCAGGAAACCTAACCCTGCGCATAATTAACTTTTTTTTTTTTAACATGTCTACGTAGGGGACGCCAGCTATTAGGATTTAGGTCCATTTTACTCTTCCGAAGAAGTGCACTACGTAGCGTTGGGAGGGGTTTGCAATCTAGAAATGAGTTTATTAATTCGGATTTTAAAAAGACCCGGGTTGTACGAAGATGGAAACACAGAATTCGGAAGATCGTTCCACAGTCGGGCTGCTGTATTAATAAAGGAGTTCGAGAAGCGACTTGTTCGTATATGTTGAAGGTCCACTGTGAATGGATGCTGCGATTGAGTGAAGCGAGTGACTCTGTTGCGAGTGGGTGGAGGAGGGACCAAAGATGCAAGTTCTTCTGAGCAATTCCCGTGGTAGTATCTATAGAATAAACTTAAAATACCGACTCTGCGTCTGTGTTCTAGTGATTGCAATCCATCAGTCAGTGATGGATCATCAATCAGACGTATAGCACGCCTTTGGACAGCGTCGAGGGTATTCAGTAGGTATTGGGGGGCGCCACTCCAGAGGTGACTGCCATATTCAATAATTGGACGTATTTGCGCTTTGTAGAGTATACAGATCTGGGTCTTAGTAAAATATCTGCGCGCTCTATATAGTACGCTCAATTTTTTGAAGGCGAGTTTCACCTTAGCTTCGATGGAGCCCTTGTAGTGTAATTGGTTCGTTATAGATACTCCAAGCAGGTCGATAGAGCTGCTGTTAGGTAGGGTGCTTCCGTTGAAAGAAATTTGCAATTCATTGGGGTTTCTCTTCGCAGAAATTAGACAGGCTTGGGTTTTTGAGACGTTAAATGAAACAAGATTACTTTCACCCCAGGTATTGATTGAGTGGAGGTAGCTATTTATTTTTTGATGAAGGTCTTTCCGGGCTTCTGATATTTCACTCTGTTTAGGAGGTTTGTCAAAAGAGAAATTGTCATGGACTGTGCTGTCATCAGCGTAACAGTGGATGGGGGCGCGTAAGAGCAAGTCATTAATATGTAGGAGGAATAGGGTTGGAGATAGAATGGACCCTTGAGGAACTCCCGCATTAATGGAATGGGGAGAAGAAGAGCAACCGTCCACTACAGTTATGACTTCGCGATCTTTTAAAAAATTCGCAATCCAAGTACACAGAGACTGGGGTAGTCCATAAAAAGGGAGTTTCATTAAGAGACCTCGGTGCCAAACCCGGTCGAAAGCTTTAGAGATGTCAAGGGCGACAGTTTCAGCTTCTCCAAAGCGTTCCATAACTTGACCCCACACGGATGTCACATACGCGAGTAGATCGCCACAAGATCGATTTCCACGAAATCCATATTGGCGGTCGCTTAAAATTTTGTTTGCTTCGAGGTATGTGATCAACTTGGTGTTTAGTACCCTTTCCATTATTTTGGAGAGTACAGAAGTAATAGCGATGGGTCGGTAGTTAGATGGGTTGGAGCGATCACCTTTTTTGGGAATTGGGTGGATGACCGCTTTTTTCCAGTCACATGGGACAATACCAGTTTTAAACGAGAGTTTGAAGAGTTTAGTGAGAACTGGGGCTAGTTCGGCGGAGCATTTTTTTAACACAAGAACGGGAATTCCATCTGGTCCATTAGGTTTGTTAACATCCAACCCTCGGATGGCGAGTAAAACCTCAGAGAAGTTAATCCTTACTTCTTTCATTTTAAAACCACAATGTGGAACTGGTTGAGGAGTTTTTCCTCCGTCGTCAAGGGTTGAGTTATCTGCAAATAATTTACCGAGAAGATTAGCTTTGTCGGTGGCAGAGTTAGCAATGGATCCGTCATGGTTCGTTAAAGGTGGAAATGAAGATGTGCAAAAGTTCTGACCTATGGAGGTTGACAATGACCAGAATCTTCGGCTACCGTTAGGGCATGAGGAGAGTTTTTGACTTATATGTTGGTCATGGAGTTTTTTAGCCTGATTAATGGTTTTTTTACAATCCTTTGTCATCTTGTTGTATGCTTTCTTGTTTGACGGGGATTGAAGTTTTTGAAATGTTTTGAAAGTCAGATTTTTACGCGTGACTGCTTCTCGGCATTTGGAATCAAACCAAGGTTTTGTGCCTGGTCCGCAGGTTTTGAGGGAGGAGGGAATATAGCCATCCATAGCAGAAGTGATGACATCCCCTACCTCACGCGCACAGATAGAAGGGTCTTTGGTTCTAAAACAGACTTCATTCCAAGGAAAGTCGCGAAAGTGTATTCGCAGTGCATTCCAATCTGCTGACTTGTATTGCCAAATTTTCCTTTTAGGTTTTTCGGGTGGAAGGTCCGGGATGAAGTGGATGGCCGTTTGCACAAGGCAATGGTCTGAAGAGCCCAGTGGGGCTGTGACTTTCAGTGTGTATCCCGTTGGCGAGGTAGTCATAAAAAGATCAAGCAGATTGGAACGATGCCCAGAGACATCAGGGATGCGAGTTGGCTCTTGAACAAGTTGCTCCAGGTTATGACACAAAGCAAAGGATTCCGTCATGCGGCCAGCCGAATCGGTAGTTCCCGATTTCAGCCAATCGGAGTGATGGACATTGAAATCGCCGAGAACCGCAAATTCTGCCGACGGGTAGCGAGACAGAAGAATGTCAATGGTTTCTCCTAAGTATTTGAAAAACTCGGAAGAATCATAATAATCTCGGAAGAATAATCACTCATATTTGGAGATCGGTAGATACAAGCATAAATTTTTATGAATTTGTTAGATTTTAAACGGACCCACATAACATTGAAGGCGGGGTTCTCGAACTCCTTCAATCTGACACAGTTGATGTCTTCGCGGCTGTAGAGGCACAAGCCTCCTTTGGGCACAAACATGCTTTCGAGTATGTACCCTGGGCAGTTGAGGTAACTTGTGTCGGGTGGATCTTGAATTTGTGTTTCCGTGAGAAAGAGCAGGTGTGGTTTTTGAGATTGCAAGTAATGGTAAACAGAATTTAAATTACTGTGGATACCTCTGATGTTAGCGAAGTCTACCGACAGTTCACAAATGGTGCGAGGGTATGCAGTCTTGGTTGTCGCTGTATAAACATTATTATTGGGTTTATCTGTCATGAAGGTTTTGTGGGGGGGGGGTGGCATTGTGAAACGAGGAGATCAGAAGCCCTTTTCAAGGACATTTGTTCCGGCAGCTGTGCTGCTAGGTTGAAGGAGGGAGGATATGGCCGTGGAGGACGCCTGGTGCTTAACTTACCTTAAGAATAGCAAATTTTATATTTTTACTCTATTTGTGATATATGCGGCCAAACGCTAAATAAATTATTTATTTATTTTAATCTTCTTGTACATATAATTAGTACACTGGCGGGCTTATTGCCTAATGGCAATTTCTTCCAACCAACCAGAGTAAATGTTAAGTATACAAAACAATGTGTACTAGGCAATCAGTTAATCACATTACATAACAAATAAAAACAGCAGAAGAAAAGTAAAATAAAAATAACCAATAAGAGCAATTCATAGCAAGATAGGAAAACTAAAGGATAAGGAAAGGAAGATGAGAGGAAGATGTAATCAGGTGTTGTCAGATAAATATTTTTGCTTTAGCCTTTTCTTGAAGATGTTTAATGAGATAGACGACGTAATATCAGGACTTAGGCTATTCCATAGCCTAGCTGAATATACTTCAAATGACGAGTTGAAGTATATTCAGCTCTTCAAAAAAAAATTATGTGTATTGATACTATTTATATTTTTTATTGTTTATTTTAATAAGGGTATATTTTTATAATTGTTACTTTAATTGTAGATTTGACTTCGCAGCCACATGCATAGTTGGGTGCGGGCCGTTCATTGAACACCCATTATTGAAGGTATTCATCATAAATTGGCGGTAAAAGCGATCCCATTTTTGTCTGACCATTAAATCTATTGTTCAACGTTTAAATCATTGTTTGTATTATGATGTACCAAAATATTTATTATACTTAGGTATCTATTTTAACGGAAATGTTTTTTTTCTGTAATGATATTAAATTATATCTTTGTTTAAAGTATTCTATTTTGCGATGATGTCATATTTTAAAAATATTATTATTTGTATCGACCATCAATACATTATATTTGCCAAGGTATGCAATATGTGACTCCTTAGCCACAGGTCCAGGGTTCGATTCCTGGTAGAGATACAGTTTTAATGGTTGATACTGGCTTATCCTAGGAAGGTTGATTATTTTAAAATTAATTTCATTTATATAATACAACACATAAAAACATTCATTTGATGCAGAAAAAGATGCAAATGGCAGAGCGGTTAGCGCACTGGGTTAGTAATTCAGTGGTCGCGAGTTCGAATCCTGCCACGACCGATTTCGTTCACCTATAGCACAAGCATATGTATAATGTATATTATGTACTTGTTCCAATGACATATTCATTATTAAAAAAAAAACATTATGTAAAGGAGAATATATATGAAATATTTTATTCTACGTATTATTGGTATGTAATGTAAGATTTTATTAAACAAAATATGTAAAATTTTCTTTTATTTACATTTGTTACTTTTATTTTTTTTCTTTTTTCTCTCTTTGTATTTTTTTGTCTATTTATCACGAATTACCTACTGTTGTACCAATTTAACTTTTGAGATTTCACGTAACTCGGGTTGTAAAGAAATTGCCTTATGGCAATGTACCCGCCTTTGTACACCTGTACATATGACGACATTGACATCCCAGTACGTTATTACTTATATTAATTGGTTTGCCACAAGTAATTGACACTAGGTAGGGATAGTTATAACAATTATATGTTAAACTCATTCATTGTAACTTTTTACCTAGTGTTGTTTGTGTACAATTTAATTATCTAAAAAAAATGTGGTATCTTGTTAATGGATGCGCGTTAGTATAATATTTGACGTAGTACCCGTTATTAGATAATCGAGAAGCAGTTAAAAAATATCATTTTTTTAATTTTAGGGGAAACATACAGCAATTTGCAAATTACAAAATATAATAATGAATTTTAACATACATACATACCATCACGCCATGTCCCTTGCGGGGTAGGCAGAGAGAACCGAACGCCACATCTTTCTCTCCTGACACGCATCCCTCGCCTCATCCACATTCATGCATCGTCTCATACATGTTCGTCTATTGCTCACACTTCTAACATTTCCGTCTTTCAAAATTTCGTTCACATGGTCGTGCCATCCCTTTCTTGGGCGTCCCCGACCTCTCATTCCATTCCTTTCCGCTCTGTATATTTTCTTCGTCAGGCGCTCCTCATTCATTCTTCTCATGTGACCAATCCATCTCAATGTGTTCATTTTCATTCTAGTAATGACATCTTTCTTCATCTTACATTCTTTCCTTATATCCACGTTTCTTACCCGATCATACATCGTTCTTTTACAAATCCTTCTTAACCATCTCATTTTAACTGCATTTATTCTACTTTCATGCTTCTTCTGCCATGTCCAGGTTTCACTTGCATCACTTTCACTTGCTTGCAATATAATAATAAATTTTAACCATTGCCAAAATAGTTCCCCCATAAAACATTGTATAAAATAACTAAAACATAATGTTAACAGTGGAGTAAGTTTGAAATTAAAGATTTATAAAATTTGAATTAAAAAAGACAAAACAAGATAAGTAATTCAAAATGAAAACATGTCGATGATTATGGGATATTGTGGAATTGAGGAGAGTGCACTCTTTGTACGCTTTCTGTTAAATAATTGATGTAGGTACGCGTCCAAACTGTAAAATTATATTGATGCATATAGGCTACAAATTAATGGCGTATAAAGATGTATGAAGATCTTTTAATTTACCCAATGAAAGCCATAAATGATTGGGCTTTTATAAGAGAATGAAATCAGTCGACGCCGGATGCGGTTCGAACTTGACATCACTAGATTCCTAAACCAATTGCCTAACCACTCTGCTATCTATCCGATCCATCCAAACTCTTAACTTTATCAATAAATATTTTATTGTTTGTCAGTAAGTCATAAAATATTCCGCTTGTTCAATTTATTTACTAGAGTTATCCGGTGCAGTAAGATTGACCCTCACCAATTGCCAATCAGCTGATCACCGTGTCACGTGGTCCTCTTATCAAGGTATCTGTCGCGACGCATCTCATCTTGTACCTATCTGTGTCTCTATGATTGTGACGTGTTCATTGTCCATTTCGGCCTTAATTGGCTCCGCTCAAATGTCTTCATTAATTAGTATGTGCCGTCACATACTGTCACGGCTGGTGAATTAGCTGTGAGACTGCCAAGAGCTAACGGTGGTTTGACTCAGTTCTGTTGGACGTTTTCTATCTTGGAGATTATTAACATAGGACCTTCACTATGAAAATATTGGTCAACGACCGTAAATGTACCTACTTACTGTTTATTTTTTTGGTTGTTCTTTATATCAGTTTTAGAAAGTTCTCTGCTTTTTTACGTGTAGGCTTCCTGTGAGATGAACAATCCGGTGTATTTTTTCGCAAATATCACGTAATAATAATGAACTTCATCTATTTTGACCTTGACTCCCGATAGGAAAAATAAATAAGAAAAAATGAATATGTTCTTTAACAAGTACATAAATCTTCCTACATTCCCTAAATTAAGAATAAATTCTAGTGCTATAGGTGGACAAAATCGGTCGAGGCAGGATTCGAACTCGCGACTATTGGATTACTTGCCCAGCGTTTTAACCGCTCTGCCGTCGACCCATCTATATATGTGCGATCATAAAAGTATTCGATTAAGGTAGATAAGTACATACACATTGGTACAATTATGTAAACAAGCTAAAAAAGATCAAAAAATCCTGGCGCTGTTCAAACGAGACATCTATGCGAAAGCATTGTCGCCTCCTGTAAAAGCTTTCATTGTTTTTCAACCTATTTCTCAAATAAATATCTTTCATGGTCGTATTCATTATTTTATGACAATTTTTTAACATGTCAATAGAGACGAAGTTGGAATATTATAGGAGAACGACCTGATATTATTTTACTGCTATAGTTGTGAAATAGTTTATTATTATTTTATACAAATAAATATAATCAGAACTATACTAACGACTTATATTCATGATCGTTTTACTTAGTTTCTCCTAAAAATAGTACATTATCAATTAATCTCTATTGGAGTATATTAATCAGCTGTGTTGAAGTTTTTGGGCTTAAATTGCGATTTAGAATTTTTCTGTCACATTTTCTCCGTTTTGCTGAATTCTTGCCGTCCGCCTGTCGGTGGTAATTATGAATGAATGGAATTTATTGAAGTTAGTCATGCCTTTCGACTTACTCATGCATGATGAGCTACGATGGAATCTTGAAAACTGTGTAATAGTTCTGTACTGTACGTAGTTTATCAACAGAAGAAATGCTAAAAATTTGACTCGAACATCTTAACACTACCAGTGCGTCTAACATTTTTTTAATTTTAATCTAATACATATTAATTTTTATTAACATATAAACTTTGACCGTTACGGTCTTACTTATTATTATTGTTTATTAGGTCTCAAAGCACTCAACTCAGAGTGAACTTCTTTAAAAAGTATTTATTAAATTTAACTCCAAAGTGAAGTGAAACCCTATTTGACACCCTTTATTCCTATCAAACCTGTGGGTGATACCGAGTGTTTCCCAAACCCCCCCCTGGGTTACACTTCATTATTCTGTTGAATTTGCCGTTAAATATTTTGCACGGTGAATACTAACTAACGTGATCTGGATAAGGAGTGAAATTGTAGCAAATTATTGTTATCTATATTCCGTACGTTGCACGTGCGCGTGATCGTACACGTGCACAATGGCGCTGTGCTATACTACCTTACCCATCTCACCATCTTGTGCCACGTATCTTAATTATG
Organism: Molanna angustata; assembly: GCA_963576475.1. NCBI lineage: Eukaryota > Metazoa > Arthropoda > Insecta > Trichoptera > Molannidae > Molanna > Molanna angustata. The sequence goes on from OY754973.1 coordinate 6,869,986, forward strand.
TGTATACCTAATGGATTAATGCCAGCCAAACTAATATCGTAACAAATTTAATTCGCTCCGAGAAAATTGTCAAATAAGAATTATTTCATCGTAATTCAACAGGTTCCGCCAACCAGTTAGAAATTGACAAAATGATAACAAAGAGATTTTGTTTGAAGCATTCTTACTGTCGTTCCTACCTGTCAACCACATAAGCGAAAACAAGGAATATGCTCATAAGAAATCTATTCCCAAGGAAAAGTACACTGTAACACATACTGATTTAATAACCATAATCCCATTTAGAAAATCAAATCAAAGTTTTTTAACGGAATTCTACATAAATAAGGAAGTTTACAAAAAAGGAACAGAAAATAAATACCGTAGAGTTGAAGAAATATTGTGATCAACAATTATCGTGACTTCAAACTTTTTGAATGCATATGCTAGGTAAATAAATCTCTGACCATTTACATCATGTTTTCTAAGGCTGGGTTGTTTCAACAAAAGTATCAGTAATAGCATCGTTTAAATACTCTGATTACATAAAATTGTTCAAAATTGAGTCGTTTGACGTTATAGATTTCGATGAAACAACCAAAACTATTGCACAATTTTATGAAATTAAAGTCCTTATTGAATACAGCTAAGCCTTATTGAATACAGCTAAGCCTTATTGAATACAGCTAAGCTAGGTAACTGTCTGACAATATAAATCCAGTTTTATATTAAAAATGATCAGAAGATACACTTATTATAGTTGGAGAGGAAGATATAAAATAAAGAATTCCGTAGACTTGGTAAGTAATTTACTTAAACGGACGAAAATTGTGACTTCAAACGGTTTTTGAATGTCACCAAGCTGGGTGAGTGACAATACCAGTTCTAACGGATAACTGCTCCAAACTATGTATCAAAAACGAGTAGCCATTCTAGAAATATTTCAACAATGAGAATTTCTCGATATGATAGCTGTCATTCGAGCCGAATAATATATTTATATTGCTTCTCGGGCCAACTGTTTATTCAGTCCGGTCCAGTGAAAATTGTCACAATTGAAGACCTGCGAACTTGATTGCCTTACAAATCCACATTTGAATCACAGTGAAGTAAAAAATTACGTCACCAGAAATATGAACCCACAACCTACGACTCAGAATTCAGACAATATCATCCTGGGCTGTGTTCAGATTCAACACTCGACGTCGGGCGTCGAATGTTCCTGAAGTTGCAGATTATGGCGTTTTCACACCAATACCCGAACGCTTTCGAGCGGCGTTTTAATCTGAACGCTACATCGGGTGTTTTAAATGTCAAATGTCATTTATCATACATGTCTCTTCTTATGTTATATTTTCATCGAAACATAACAATTGGGCAGTGGAGTAAATAATGATCTCTAACCTTTTATTGGAAATTGTTGAATGATGTTTTTATAAATTAACCTCTTTGTGAATACATATTGTCATCATAAATAATTTCAACTGATGACAACTGACATATTAGATACCACAGAAAGAAATAGAAGTCATCATTCCACAGATAAAATAGATGTCAACATATACTATAACTGTCGCGTTTTTCACCCTACAACTTTATCGAGCGTTTGGTGCGTACACCGGATGTTCAATCTGAACGCCACATAGTGTCATTTGAGCGTCTGTTTCCGGTTATTGTGAACGGCTTGGAGCGTTCACTAAGCGCACTCGGCGTTCGTTGTGAACGCAACCCTGGAAAGCAAATCACGCTCGTATAATGAAATATATTCTTAAAATATAATCTCCATTGATTTGTTGAACCAGATTTACCTGGAAGTAATCCTTTGCCTAGTAAAAAATTCTAGCTTAAGCTTTCATTATGTTTGTTTTCTTTTTTCAGTGTCTTTTTCAATTATATTGTTTCTTCAATGTAGGATCCGCAAATAAAATAATTTTATATATTATATTCCATGAATTAAAACTGGCATTTTTATAAAAATGTTATCTGGTTTAGTTTAATTCCCAAGAATCCATTGAAAATTTTCTTATTGAATAATACTTATAGACATAGCTCGAGTTTTTTCCTTCAATCAACCCTAGAGTTTTCTTCTAAAGAAATGACTTTTACAGTATAAAAAACTTGTGCTTCGCCGTTATTATGGAGCTTTTTCATTAATCTTGATTCAAGTTTTTTTTTCATTTACAAAATGAGATATTTCAGACGTCTCTCACACCAATGAAATACATATAAAGTTTTTTGGACTTAAAAATATTATTTTTAATCGTTCCATCACTACTGAATTTTTATTTGTCAACATGTTATTGCCGTTTTCAATGACACTTACACATTAATGATAATCCGTGTTCAATGTGTATTTTTGTGTATAGTGTGCAATGTATAAAATCGAAATAAAAAATACAAAAATTGTACACAAATATCGAATAATTTTCTAAATATTATTTTTCAGGAATCAATAGAATTGATTATACGAGTATGTAGTATAGGGACCCTCTCAGAGCACCTTTGAAAATACACTAAATATTATTCCCTATTTAAGATTGATCTATGCGTTTCTTGAATTTTATTTCAATCGTTACAATTCTATACAATTTTAGGAATGATCTGCTTATTCTTCTAAAGAAGGATATAAGTTGGCAAACAGCTATAAACACGTGAAAAATCACGTGAGCTGCGCAGACAGCGAATTTGGATTTTTTGCTTGCTTAATTACTAGACCTGAAAACTGCTCAATTATTTGCCGGAAATTATGCCTACAAGTTTCATATTAATCGTCACGCCATCATACCCCTGTTATGGTAGGCAGAGAGAACCGAGCACAATATACTGATTTGCCTACATGCTCATTGTCTATTATTTACACTTCAAACGTTCCCTTCTTTCGGAATATTGTTCACATGGTTGATAAATAAATATTTGCAAATGTAGCACAATAACAATATGCTTCAAAACTGAATTGTTAGCCGACTATAGTAGGTGCATATGTCTTTAAGTTAGATACATACAAAACCGCCATTAACTTTTGACATTCAATTTGCGCTTTTAAGTACACCGACGCGATGTATGGAGATGTTATCGATATCTTGGCCGCTAATAGCGTCATTAGCGGCGACATTATATTGTTGGATTAATCTGAAAAAAAAAATACATCCATAAATAACGCTCGACTGCTACATAAGGCTGCTGTGCAGGGGGACCTCCCCACAGACAACATGTCAAAAATGAAACTGCTAACGTATCGGTTTCCAGAGATTCAACATCGTCTGTCGTACACGATATGTTTCTCGTAACAGATTCAGGCAAACAACGAATAACTGGTTAAAATCTGATATCCTGGACTACGTTAATGTTTCTTGATATATTATTATTTTGCACAATACGTTTACCTTCTTACTTTATAATTGAAACTTGACTTTCAATCCTACGCTTAGCCAGTTTTGGCAATACAATATGACCCTTAAGATATCAGGGTTGCATAAAATCAATTACAATTCCACAAAGATTTATCGCCTTTCACATTGCGAGTGTGTCGGCTGATAAGGCACATTTCACCTGATATCCTAATGAGCCGAAAAGGTATAGTTGAAAATGTATCATTTTACCTGCTATTAAAGGCTTGAATTCTGAAAGTATGAATGATGGTAACGTAAGATTGTATGTCTGTCTGCCTACCCTATTAAAGACAATCCGTGATTGTTTGTAAATGAAAATAGGTTGGGTCAACTTTGGCTGAATATATTTATTGTACACGCATTTGTACGTAACCGATATATTTAAATCATTTCGATTTGACGAAATTATTAAAACGTGTGTCCATGCATATTTTATATGCATATATAATGTTTATTATTATTATATTATGATTCATCAATTCAATAAAGATGACATAATAAAGTGAATTTTCTTGTAGTGTGTTGTGACATACATATTATCGTCATATGTATAATCTCTTTATTAATCCGCATTATTTCAATTTGAACCAATCTCGCTTACATCCTCCAGTCACGAAGTTCTTCTCTCATCATTCCGTCTCCATGATTGAGGTTAACTGAAGACGAGATCCTCTCGTGAATAGGTAATCACCGTTAAAAATTAGATATGTCAGCGACAGTACTCGAACGCGTACGTTATTTGCATATGCAAATCTAACGGCTGCTTACTTCGGCCTCCCCAGACCGAAGACGGCTGCCTCCATTGTCATTTCTTATTTTTTTTCTCGATAATAAATGGACAGTTTGTCTCGCCTTAGAATTATGACCGTGGCGCTGCCTTTATCGTTGGCTTTGATTTCAATTTGTTTTCTCCCCTTTTGTTTTTGTGGACCCGCTGCGTAAATTAACCTCATCCCGGTCCGTCAATGTCTAGCCTCGACCTGTATGCCTCACCTGGTCTCCAAGGAGTGGCGAGCAGACTAATCGACGGATACTTTTCCCTCCGCTCGTTTTCACCGCCGCCAATAAATCGCGATTTTCCCCGATTTATCAATATTATGTACGGTTCCAAAAATCCCCGAAAATGAAAAAAGATTATTGTCGTCGTTTTGTTAGAAATGTATTCGAAAGCACTCGATATTTATTTCGGCACGCGTGTTTTTCTTGGTTCCCGAAAATAACTTTCCTAATGCTCTCCTATAAGAATACACAATAATTTATTACTCGCTAAAATATTTTACCTCCCGAAAGGATCAGAAGCATTATTGTTCGGCTTAAATAGATTTATTTTTATGACTTTTTCATTCTTTGACGCTTGTTTAAAAATACGAAAAAAAAATTCTTGAATTTTTTTACTAGAATTAGTGAGGAACACAATATGGAATATAACTATTTATTATTTTTAAAATAACTAAGTTAGATAATATTATGGATGTTAGGCACATGGGTCTATAACGTATTTTTTAGCACTTTTCAGTGTAATCTACATCAAATTTAGTATAAATGAATGGGATGGATATTTCAAAATGTTTATGAAATACCTATTTACTGCTTTGTTTTTAAGAACTTCATTTTCAGTTATTTATTATTGTAACAATTTTATTTAATACAGTTCACTTTGTTGAAATAACAAATGTACGATATTTTTTCATCTGAATATATAAAGGACTCAAATTGAAACCTTGTGGAACACCATTTTTATCAAACTTATCTACGTAATTTAAAAAAAATCAGCGTAACCAAATTTGTTAATATATGTTCCCTAATATACATTATACGTATCGTATCGATTCTAACGATGATGATGGACCACAATTTGTTAAAACGAAGAAATATTTAATCAAACACACAGAAGTAGGTACTCAACAATTTTTGTCTTCTCTGATCTCGGCACGATCCGGTATAATGATTAGATTTGTATAGACCTTTTCAAATTTGAACGTTTAATGGCGTTCGATGAATCGTATGTTTTCGATTTTGTTTACCGTTCGCTACTGCCCTCACGTATATGCATAATGCATGCACTCGATTCTTGGATGGAAGACGACGGTAGCTGGATGATGTGTCCTGATTTGCGCTCCAATTCTTGACTCAATTAACTCGGTCTCCGTTGTAGGTTCCTCTAATTTTATGTCATTTTTTTGACAATCAATATATATTTAACTTCATCAGATGCTTCAAGGAACAATTTTTTTTCATCAAATCGAAGTATGTTAGAGTATGAATGTAGACGTAAGATAGTGCATTATTTAATTATTTTTATTTGTATAAATGTTCCGTCATTCTATGTTTTTGTCACATAGGCAATATGTTCTAAGTGCCACACTATTCACATGTATGTGAATCACTTCTTATATATTAAAGAAACATATCTATCCACAAGTATAAAAGGTAATACGATACAAATTATTCAAGGTTTACCCCTAGGAATTCGGTTTCTATTATTTTTTTGTAGTGGGTGAAAATTATTTAGAAATTCTAGCGGATACAATAAAATTTTCTATTATATTCTAGCCGAAATGATGGATCTACTTCATGGATTATAGGAGGAAATGCTTAAGCTAGGTCTGAAAATAAATAAATCCAAAACAAAATTAATGATTGTCTACCAATCTGACAAACTACTGCAGGAGCTACAGGAGCTCTCTCGGATCTAGAAATGGCGGGTAAATTTGTTTATATGGGGTCCACTATTACTTACTGATAAAGGAAAGTGTGAAACGGAAATCATAATGATAGCAATGACAAAAAGTGCTATGACTAGTCAAAATTGGAATGACCGGAACATATCTTGAAACCTGAAGGTCAATATCACTCAAAAAATGTAGTTGTTAAAAATAAATGATTTACTGCTAATAATAACCAAGCAACTTTGTTATTATAGTACCTTAAAAGTTCGTTGCTAAAAATTGCCAAGTAAATAATCTGCTAATTTTAACCGAGTAGCTTTGTTAACAATCTGTAAAAACATTAATCTAGTTACTTGGTTAACAACGGACAACTTTGTATAATTAGCCAAGTAACCTGTCAAATTCAACCAACTTAGTTGGTTATTTTTAATCTACTTACTCGGTAATTTGAACCAATTCATTTCATATCTACAGAAAACAACTCGGTTAAATTTAATCTACTTACTCGGTAATCTAAACCAATTCATTTCGTATCTACAGCAAACAACTCGGTTAAATTTAATCTACTTACTCGGTAATTTGAACCGATTCATTTCGTATCTACAGCAAACAACTCGGTTAAATTTAATCTACTTACTCGGTAATTTGAACCGATTCATTTCGTATCTACAGCAAACAACTCGGTTAAATTTATCTACTTACTCGGTAATTTGAACCAATTCATTTCGTATCTACAGCAAACAACTCGGTTAAATTTAATCTACTTACTCAGTAATCTGAACATATTTATTCTGTAGCCACAGCAAAGCTACTTGGCTAATTTTTATCTACTTACTCAGTATTCTGCTAATTTACACAGTTAGGATATTTGGAGTGAAATAAAATACAGGTTTCATTCAAAATTTTATTTATTGCACAGGAAATATGATTTATTGTATTCAAAAAGTATTATGAAAGACATATTAAACATAATGTATAAAAAAAACAACTTTTTATTCTCAAAGAGTACATAATTTTTATTTTATGCAGGTTAGGTTTGTTCTGAAAATGTAAAAAAAACAACAAACTTTTGGGTTTCGGATCATTTAAATCAGGTATGAACTCTTTTCATGTACATGTGATAGTTACCTTTACTAAAAATTGCTGAAATTGACGACACAACTCTTCAAATTTTACTGACGGATAAGAAAACGGATTCCGACCACTTCCAACGTTTATTTTTAAATCACAGATTATATAGAAGTATTTTGAATTTAACAATTAAAGACAGCGTCTGTTCATAAAGAAAAGAAAACGGATTCCTACCACTTCCAACAATTGTTTTTAAATGAAAGATAGCGTCAGCGTCTGTTCCCGTTTGAATGAACCACATATAAAATAGAAGTAACGGATGAACAAGACAGCGGACGAAAAAAAATGTTGCCATAAGTAAATGTAGACAATCACGTATTGATATTATTTTTTATAAAAAAAAAAAACATTTCTGAGTTATTAACTATCAAAAATAATATTAAGTAATATTTAAATTGTTTCAAACAGTTATTTCTATTGATAAATTATTTTTTGTACTAGTTTGAAAATAAATAAATATTAAAACGAAATACCATTTTTATATAATATGGTCATTCCACCAATATCAACCACCGAAATGTAAATATTTGACATGTCACTTTATACAAATAGAACCTAACCTTAAAATTTACTAAATACAATATTCGTCATAATTATTATTGAATGAACATATTATTTGTTTATTTTTCAGTGTGTTAATTCAAGATATGATGTTTAGATATAGATCCTATTTTTGTATTACAGTTTTACGTTCCCGAGGTTTTTTTCTTAAAAATAATTTTGTAATATGAAAGTGTAAAGTTCTTCTAGGATCGTTTTTTCATTGTCAATACATGTCATTCCCGTGACTGCAGGCTCCAAATACAACGAAATTAATATGTTTTAAAATTAATGATATTTGTGATATTTTTTAACAATTAAAATGAGTAGGTAATATGAAAGAAAAAAACCATGAACTTATTATTATTTACCATGTATGGACTTATTACGTGAACTTATTATTATTTATATCTCATCTTAATTCAACTTCATTCAATCATTTTTCAGTGAAAAATGTCTAATTTGACGAGTATTATACTTTATTTAATCATTTTTATTGTGACATATCATATTTGGCGAGAATAATACTTTATTTAATATTTTTTTAAATATATCGTGTCAAATTTGAGAAATATTAATATTTTTATGTATGAAATGTAAATTTGACAGATGTCGAATACAAAATGTCCGTATAGGTACCTGTTACTCGGTTAAATTTAAACAAGTACATTGCTATTGGCAACCAACTTCATTTTAACAGTATTAAATTGTCAGATAATAACCAAGTGCAACTTTGCTATTTTTAATCATGTATAGGTTAATAACTACCAATATGACTTTTTACATTGCTATTGGTAACCAACTACATTTTAACAGTATTCAATTGTTAGATAATAGCCAAGTGCAACTTTGTTATTTTTAATCATATATATTGGTTAATAACTACCAATATGACTTTAACCGAGCCAAAAAGGTACTTTGCTAACTTTAGATTTTTTCAGTGTATTGTGCGCACACTTGTGTTCTCCATTTTCTTATATGGAGTGGAATCGTGAACTTTACGGGCTAGAGATAAAGACAGAATAGACGCGTAGTGCTGAAAATTCCCTGGACAGCAAAAAGAACAAATATATCTATTATTCTTCAACTTCGTATCACAGTGAGATTGTTGTCTCTGTCTTTAACAGTCTCGTGGCTCAGTTGGTTAGGTATCTGACTGCTGATCCAAGGGTCCCGGGTTCGATTCCCGGTGGAGACACAATTTTTAATTGTGTTTTTAGTCTGGATCTGTGAGACGATTAATATCGTAAGTCTCCAGAATGTGGCAACTTGTTATTGGGTGCATGTTAAAATAATATTTGACATAGTACCTGTAAGTTGCCCGAGAAGTAAAAAATAAACAAATAAATATATACACGTCTTTTGGACACATAGCTCGTAGAGGGGAAGACAGCCTTGAAAAGCTCATCATGATCGGAACAGCGCCTGGTATGAGACCGTGGAGCAGATCGCCGATGCGTTAGTCCTACCATATATTCCTGCTACGTTGTCGTCCATAGAGCCGTCCATCTGGCATCTGATAGGAATACCTGGAGAGCAATGGTCTTCAGCAGCGTACATGATGGCCACGAACGACGACTAGTAAAAAAACGAGTGGGTTTTGACTAACGCTAAACTCCTCACAAGTCTAAACTCCTAAACAACGCTAAACTCCTCACTAATTTTGTATGGAAAATATTCAGCATTTTAATGAAATTAATGAGTTTGTTAAATTATTTTTTATTTAAATATTTTATTATGAAAACTTGATAACTCTTCAATGCCATTTTATGAAAATGATTTACACTTTTTACCAATTTGAAAATAAAAATTTAAAATTTTATGTTTTGTGAGCTTGGGGTCACTTTCAAATATTTGACAGTTAAAAAAATTGTGAAGCACTATTCATATATCTTTCAAAGTCTAATGGGGTTTAAGCGAGTATAAGATATACATATTTGCAAAATTTGAAAAGAATCGGATGAGTACTTTAGTCTGCAATCGATAAAGTAAAATAAATACGCCGTACATAGCACAAAGCACATAGCACACACACACACACAGATACATTGTGATGAAACTTTCAGAAAACAATCTCAGCATGATACTAGTTGATAATCTGACAAATTGCGAAAACATAACTCCCCACTATATCCCTTTGGTAATGAGAGGTAAAAACGCAGATACAAGTGGCTTTGAATAATGTGTTATTTTTTACTTCTTCTTTTTTTGATTTTGATTGATTTTATAGACGTTAGAAGTAGAAGAACGTCTAAAAGACGATGAATGGATGTGAATGAAGCGAGAAATGTGTGTCAAGAGAGAGGAGTCTGCCGTTCGGTTCTCTCTGCCTACCCCAAAAAAATAAAAATGGCGTGATTGTATGATGTCGTAATTTCTTTATCTAATAATATACTTGTTAAATAAACGTATAAAAATCAACCTATATTCATTGCGTTAACTAATAAAATATATTTTATTTTATTTTCAATTTTTTTGGGAGACTAACAGCTATGAATTTCAGTTTAACATTTAAAATAATAATAAAACAGCCAATTATAAGTCTCCGCTGATAGGAGTATAAAATAATGATAACTGTTGGTTCGTTATATTAATAAAAAAAAATGGAATTTACGAAAACAATACGATCGTCCTACAAAAAGGAAAAAGTCTTCGTAAAACATTGTATCTTGTTTGATGTGAACTTAACGTTTATTTTGTACTTCGTTTATATCGTCGTGATAAATAATTTAAAAAAAAAAAATCTCTCGATTTCGATGGTCGGAGTATCGCCATCATATTTATCGATTACAGCCCATATATTATTTATGATACAACTTGCAATATAATAATTATTGTTTTTATTCCTGGCATCTCTGGTCCAACAATGGGTTTCCGAGAAAAGAGAGAGGAGACATGACAGTACAGGAAAGGACAGGACAACTGATGCACTGTGGTGCATATTCGACAAAATAATAACACGTTCGGATACGTTCAATTTCGTGCAAAATGTCCCGAAGGAATGGAATTATGTCCAGCCCGTGATCGGAATTGATCCAGCTTACGATACTCTGAAATTTTTTTGTTCATTTCAGATACATGATCTAACATATATTTTATATTGGGTCATTCTGAGAGTTATATTGAGTATGAAGTTGGCCATGAAAAAATACAATTCAACAAACAAATTCTTTATTTCATATGATATAAAAAACAGTCAAGTAAAATTATTGGAAATATTTTAATTTGTGTTATGCAACCAGTGTTATATTTATCGTAAAGCAACTTGAGCTAGTTTTGTTGGTGCGCAGAGCGTACATTTTTGTCTTTTTGATTAGTTTCTTGAGCCTTTACGCCCTCCACGGCGTAAAGGCTCAAGAAATTCGACGGAAACTAGTGGATATTTTAAAATAATAAATTGAAATTCAAGAGATCCTATCCGATCCTACAGTGGTTAGTTTTATATCTTCCTAATTTATCTACACTATAGAAAATGATCGCTCTTTATATAATCGATTTTTTTTAATTATAATTCCGTCCCTTCAGTACCTTCAGCCCATACCGTCCCTTCAGTACCTCCGACCTACCTTCAGTTCCTCCCGTCTCTTCAATCCCTTCAGGGAAAAAGTCAAATGACATTTATTTTCGTATTCCTATGTCTATCATTTTCAATTAATTCCTTTGCGAGATATTAAATAAATTAAAAAGTTAACTTCAGTGCTCGCTTCTGAAGAGCCCACGCCGAAAGCTTGAACGACAATAGTATTATCAAAATTATAAATACAGAAATATCCAACAACAGAAGACCCGAAGACCTGCGAAGAAATGGAAGGACAGTTGTACCTTTTTCTCTCAGGATAGTCCACCTTTGCAGGTGGACACGATCAAGAAAAATATGAAAATATTAAATCCAGAAACCGTCCTGGGTATACGCTCGACAATACACTAAAGTTTAATTGCAATCGGATGAACGGTTCGGGAGTGCATATCGCACATATCTACATTAGTAATTCTTTGCATACTTGATTTTTTTTAAAAATATCGATAAAACAATCACAAAAAATTACAGAATCAAAAATATAGAATTCAAAATAAAAATTAAAATAGATAAAATAAAACAATAACACTCGATCACGCCGTGCGATTTACCTGTTGCTAACTGAAGTAAGTTCTGTTTTTGAAAAAAAAAAAAAAAAACGATATAACTTTCCTTACATCCTATTTTAATACTTCTTCCCCATCTCGGTACAGCGGGTAATATCCTTTCTCCGTCAAATTATATGATATTTTCGTTTATCGCTTATCTTAATGCACCCATCGATTGACGGGGATTAGCTTTCGGCTGCAGTGCATGGTTTCGAAATTTGCACTTCGTTTTTTTTTTTACTCTTTTTTTTCGGTTCGTTTTCTGTGTGTATATATTATGAAACTGTTGGAAGGCCTATATATTTATCGAAATTAGCTTTCGATAACAAGGGTAACAAAACGTATCACAATCTGAAATAAGTTTCGCTTAATTTAGATAATGCTAATGTACTTGGCTATATCACTCGATATCGGGTGGAACGCCAGAAATTAATTAAAAAAAAAATGTACTCGTCGTTTGTGACTTAAATGTACTTGGTTAGTGACTCAATACTAGAATCACAAAGATAATGGATCTATTAAACATGATTTAAACATGTAATAGTTAAAACTAGCCTAGGATGATGGTTTAAAAACCGTCGAAAGCGTTCAGGCTTATATTGTTAAAAACTCGTACGTGGATCAAAACTGTGTATTTATGTGATTACAATTTCACATTTATTTAATAAAACATATGAGCTCTTGTTATTTTCTCCACGAAATACACAAAGAAGACAAAATTCCTTTTCTGAATTCCCAAAATTCGTCTTCCTAATGGCACTTATCTTATACATCTGTTAAGTGGAATGCATCGCCATCAGATGCCCGCAGTGTTCAAAGCAAGAACACTGTCTTTTAAGACTGAAAAAAGCTTTATTTCGTAAAACAACACAAGAATGGAACAGCGCCCGTGGAATCATCGTATGAGGCTACAAAATTCTTATTATTATAATAGGAAATATGTATATTGTACATCAGGTGTAATTTTATTATAGTGACAGCCTTTATATAACAGGTCAACAATCTTCAGTTTGTACTCAATTTTATCCGATTGCATTTACGGTAACATTATTCCAGTGCATTATTTTGTGACGGATATCAACGCTAAGGAATGAAATTACAGAAGATTTGAGTTTTGACGTTAACAAATTTGATTATCATATTATCCTTGATGAACGACTTCCGTTCCAGTAGTAGACTGTCATTTCCTCCACAGTAGGACAATGATGTGGGTTCCTACTTGACTCGTCGCTTGGTTTATCGATAGTTTCTGTCTACATCTGAAACACTCATCACTCAGAGTATTTTGCGAAATCATAACCAATTATGGTGATGATGATTCGTCGACTCTCTAACTGGCCCAGTTAGTTAGATTTATAAATTCTGGACTAAAGGTCCAGTTTCGATTTTACGGTGGAAACACAGTTTTTCTCTTTCAAGGTATTCCAACTATTCCGAGGAAAAAGCGAAAAACTTCAAGTGAATTCGTCACAATATTATATTTACTATTCAAAAGTATTAGGCAGGCTTAGCCTAGTGTTATACAAAAAAATATATACGTCGATACAGTATTAACTTAGAGTACTTACTTCATGTAAAATTATGTCTTGTGTTTTTTTTGTTCTTTTATTAAAAAATGTTGTTTTTAATTGTTTTATGTTATTTGTATCCAAAACATTTTTTTTTGCTTTATATGGCAATTCACCTTATTTAGAGTGCTATATGCTTTGAATTAAAATATATAAAAAAGGAAGGTTTGGAATAGTTTCAGTAGAATATTAATAAGTTCTTAAATGTTGTGTATTTTAAGAAATTTTGACAACATGACATGCATTTTTTAATCATTCATAGATAACTGGTGGGAGATATTAATTGGAGATGTGACACCAAAACCTCTTCATAATCATTGAATTATATGTACTACGTAGTACATATAAATCAATGTTCATAATATAATATTTATCAAATTTCATGTGTGTCATTTTGTGTAGAACAGCAACATAAAATATATTTTCCGAGCTGGAGACACTGCTCAGAAGAAAATGCCGTTTGGCAATAAGCTTTCCACTTGAGCAGGATGCAAGGATGTGTTTGTAAGTAAATAAATAAATAACGTTCGTCTTTCTGGCTTTTGTCTGCCGCCTCAAAGTATCGAATTGACATTATATGTGTGTGTGTTATTTGCATCGGTTGATAACAATTTATTGGCATGCGGTCTCGGGTTTCGACTAAGAAGATCTAACCTCAGGCATAAACCAGTTGTCACTGACTGATGCGCTGCGCCCAATATCCGACCGTAGATATAATATCTCGGCTAATATCATCGACGGCCTTATTTTTTCCGCGCACTCTTTGCCGGACCTAGAATTTCGTGTTTTTATTCGTGTACAAAATTATCGCTTGTCTTATTATGGCGATTGTTAGACGACTCATTCTTGTTACGGTATTTGAACACAGACAGAGCTCGCCATGCGATGGAATACGGGTGATATCACCTGGGCACAAACTAATTTTCGTACACTTGAATCCACCAATAAAATCAGTTGACATTGGACGTTGTGTGAGTATTACCATGTATTTGTAACTACGAGATCTATTCCTAAGATATATACTATACAATTTACAGTCTAACCAAGGAGGGCTCAATGTTTTTTGACCAAATTTGGACATAGCTTGTTTTCCACGGCTAATCCAACTGTATTCATGAGTATTTATTAATTTTCAAACCATGATTTGCGAAACTTTGTATGGCCAAGTCTACTCTTTTCATGGTTTTTCAACTTGAAAATAAAAAAAAAACCAACTCAAAAGTGTTGCTTCGCAGCATATATATTATGCATATCGAGGGAGATCGCGATCCACTTCCACGCCGGCGACGCTATAGAGCCCATTGGCCCTGTTCACCACCGGACGCAGCCGCAACATCGGACAAACACAAATATGTTATGCATATGTACGAACTCAGAATTCAGAGTAGAATATTTAGTTTGTCTGTGTGTGTGTGTGTCCCTTAGAACTTTTGATCCGGTTGATTCACAGAGCCTAAAATTTCAAAAAGTATAAAAATTGTTATGTTTTATACTTATAATTTTGATTATTTACCAGTCAGGAATTATCGACAGTTGAATTTTTATTTTTGTATTAAACTATATCTCAATTGACACATTAACTAGGCACCCTGATGATACTTTTACATTATTTATTTATAATAAACATGATATTTTACATAAAGAGGTTTGACAACATTATCAAAGGTATATAAAAAAAATATATATATTATATTTAAGATAGAGACAATGGTAGGGTACACATACACATCCAGACCATTGACACTCTCTTGCGCTTTGTTGTCAATTTGAGGTTTTGCTCTCCAATATGCTAGGGATAATCCCTGTGTTATATTGGGTGCAGTCTTTGGTTTTGTAAGTAAAACAACATTATTTTAAAGTGGATTCAGCACAATAATTGTGTAATCAATTATTGATCATACATTTCCTAACATGCACAGGCACTCTCCATAGTCTCCATACACACGTAATATACTGAACCATATAAAATACACACACACACACACACACACACACACACACACACACACACACACACACACACACACACACACACACACACACACACACACACACACACACACACACACACACACACACACATACAGTAAACAAACGAGAAAAAAGTTACTCTGGTGGATTTGATTCAATGATCCATAAAGTTATTTCCCTTTTGAACCTTTGGTAGTTATTATAAAGATATTACATTGGATATTATAAAGCTAGGAAGCTCAAAATTTCTATAAATATAGACTTAATTTATTTTGACAAATTTATGTTTAACTGTCTCTATTTACATTTTTTTATTAAATATCGAAAAATGCTTAAACAGCCCAACTAGATAATTTAATTTAATATTAAATTATAGTATTCCATCTCAATTTGTCAACTTTTTTGAACAATTAGTGTAAAAATTTAAAATTTAGTGATCGTTTCTTACATATACATAAATGTTTCATACAATTTGGCAATATACACAATATCTATAAGTAGTTTAATGATTAATCTCCATACATACATACATACCATCGAGCTGCTTACATATTCGGGGTAGGATAAAAGGACTGACCTCCACACTACCCTTTCTTGGAATACATGTTTTGTAAACGCCCCCCTCCACGGCGAAAAGGATCAAGAACTTTGGCGGAAACTATATATTCGTCCCTCAAATGAAAATCAGATCGTTCCTTTGTTTTTTTTCGTTGTTCTTGTTTTTTTTTGTGTGTTTATGTTATAAACACTCAAAAAGAAGTACTAGAGTAGAGTATTAGATTGTTATATGTATTAGTGAATGTTTAAAATGTTGAAAAACTCCGAGCCATCAGTTAACTTTCGTATAAAGGCGTTTTCGATTTCTTTATGTATTCGACGTGCCTAGAAACACAAGTGAAATTATGATGTACCTACCTAACATTAAAGAGAAAGCCGTTTAAAACTGTCTAATATTTTTTGCCTTCGTGGTCATTTTATTATTACTTGGACAAAATTTTGCACACGTAACTTCCACTCTTTATTATCCCCGCTCGTCAATGAGCGTCCCAAAAAACATTCTTGAAATATTTTTAAGTAACCGATTAAATTGCAGTAATCTTCAACTACTCCTCTCTCAGATCAATCGAGTAATTTTAATATTTCCTTCACTCCATTCTCCGTAATTTAATTGTACCTATACCAACCTCGATTAATTGAAGCAATTAACGATGAAAATCGTTAATTGCTTGTTAATCGGTTGTTTTTAAATGTATTGTAAGTATTTATCGCTAACAAGAAAGTAAATAATTTTCTAATGAATCTTCTTATTGGTTTACGTCGCTCATAGCATCGAATCTTGTTGTAGTTTTTGTCTTGAAAACCAGAAAAAAACAGTTGTTTTTCTAAATCATCCCAATTGATTTAGAAAAAATCATTATTTAGCAATTATCAACCGGTTATTTTTAGCTTTGTTTAGAATCCGAAATAGATTCCGCATCTGCAAAACTGCAACGTGTGGGATTCGAGAGTGTCGGTAACTTCCAATGATATCCTTAATTCCATGACCAAGACTACATTCCTGCCAAAGAGATCATTGATCTATTGAAAGGAGCGAATAAATGATATCACATGTTTTTTCGACTGTTTTTCCTTTCAGACGTTTAACTTTAAACAATTCGTGTTTGTTATTGGTACGTTAATATAACGACCGCGATTTAGGTACACCACAAATTCCAGACATTTTACGAAACGTTTTACGATAAACTTAATTTCGGCTATCATCTCTTTTTTTTATTTCCTCTTCGCTTTTATCTCTCTGATAAAATGTGAATATTATAATAAACAAAAGTGTACAGGTGGGAGGTACAATATGATAATGTGAGGGTCGGTTCTGGTGCTGGTACGGAACCATAAATTAGACGGCGCTGTTTGGTGTTATGTATCTCGCGGTTTTTTTATATTTTTCTTGTACAAAAGTACAAGAGTTTTTATCACACCGGGTGCATTCGGAAGTATACCAGTCGTAAATTCACGTGTATGATATCGCGACAGGAATATTTTTTGGGCAGGTACATAGTCGTAATTTTAGAATATCGCAGTCGCGACGTTGACTCTGTGTTAGGACGTGGGATGCTGTCTCTATCCACTTTTGAGTTTCCGATAGAACTGTCAGATTTTGCGAATTAAATTATCCGTCTTCGTGTACTCCTGATAAGAATTATCAATTCTCTGTCCATTTAGGTATATGTATATCGTCGAGTATGATTTGTTGATTCTACACTGTGGTGGCAGATACTAGAACTAAAAAAATATTTACTTGAATTATCTATTATTTAGAGTGCACTTTGTTTATTTACAAGTATTAGTTATTCAGCATAGACCAGGCACATATTATGTTGAATATAACTTCATTGAATAGATTATTACATCATGATTATCTTATAAATTGTAAAAAAAAACACTTATAAATAGAAACACAGTTAGATTCCATAGTGAGTATATTTATTTGCCTTTAAGCGCTTTCGCCAGTCACAGCTGGCATCCTCAGAGGCACACAATATACTCTGTGTTTTTGTGTTTTTTTTTTACAATTTATAATTATGAACTTCCACTGTGTCAACGAAAAAACCTTCATGATTATCTTTTTCAATCGACTCACTTCTGAGCATTCTTGCATTCTTCACGATTTCTATGAATTCTCGATTTGGCTGATTCTTGACCAGATATTACCAAGAGGCTTGATCAATTATGTTTCTTATCTTGGTCATATGGCAAGAAAGGAAAATGATAGATGGACATCACGAATTTGACAATGGAGATCTTGGAAAGACAAAAGAGGAGTAAGTAGGTCGACCTTAGAAAGGATGGGCTGAGTGAGGATATAGTTACTGTCGCAGGAACAAAGTGGTACAGGGAGGTTCTGGATAGAGGAGGGTGGAAAAAGTTGAAGGAGGCCTACATACAGCAGTGAAGAGATGGCTCAGAAGAAAATATTTTCTTGGTGTCCTCCTTGTCAGTTGAATGTTGCATCATAATATATTTAGGCTATTTCCTGCTTGTAACTCTTTATTTTGCCTTTTACTTTTGATTTCTACTCCAATTTATTATTTTTATATGCCATTATATGATAAAATATATTATTCACTTACTATGTTCTTGTTTTAGATTTAAACACATTTACACGTTTGTCACCTGATCTCTTTGGCAATGGGTTTCCGTGATCATTTGATTTCCTTTATTTTAATGGCTCATTTAGGTACATCGTTGTATTTTCCAAATTAATTGTATCACCATCTTTATCCAACAATTATTTAAATTTGAAATTATCCTACCTACCTTTTTCAGCATCTTTAATACATTTTCCTGTAACACTTTTGCTAACGATATCAGAGTCTATAGAGACAGTATCGTTTCCATTTTTATTTTACGTTTAATAGGTGCAGTGAGTTTGGTATGCGAAATAATTTTTATTTATGAACGGGAAGAGCATTGAAAAAACGTCACATTGCATCATCAACAAACAGCTTGTCATAGGAAACAGCAAATTAGATAGGCAAATTAATTCCACCCAAAGTGTGGCAACTTTCATTGTAAACTTTATATCTTTATGAATGCTGTTAATAGTGTTCAAAAAATTATTTAATTCTTCTTCTCCGTGAGAAGAAGAATTAAATCATTTAAATAAGAAGGAAAATAACAGACAAATACCTTTCTTAGACGTTTTAGTGTTAAAAAAAGCAAACGGTAAACTGGGGCACACAGTATATAGAAAGCCCACACACACCGATAGATACCTACACGCAACGTCCAATCATCACCCCGCACAAATATGCTCAGTCGCAAAAACACTAATAACAAGATCAAAAAGAATTGCAGACCACGAGCATAAAAAACAAGAATTAGAATACACGAAAAATGCTCTACGTTGTAATGGTTTCTCAGACTATATAATAAACAAAGCATTAAAGAGTCCAAAAACAGTGAAAGAAAAATCCAATGAAACACCATTATCAACAGCCCGACTACCATATATCAAAGGCGTCACCGATAAAATCAGCCGTCTATTAAACAAAAATAACATACGTACCGTTTTCAGCACAACAAATAAAATATCAACCTTTCTAAGAAACCCGAAAGACATCATTCCACTTGAAGCTCATGGAGTATATGAAATACCGTGCGGATCGTGCAATAAGACTTATGTAGGAAGAACCAATCGAAAAGTTGAAGCACGAATAGCGGAGCACAGAGTCGACATGAGAAACAAAAAACTTACATCCTCACTTGTACAACACTCGCTCACAGAAGGACATACAATAGATTTTGACCATTCAAAAATAATAGCAAGTTTAAACAGTGAACCTCTCAGAATTTACAGGGAAGCTATAGAAATATATAAGAGAAGGGATATAATGAACAATCGGGACGACGGAGTTCGTTTGCCTAGTACCTGGAAGAACATTTTATATGACAAACAATACAATAATAATATTAATAATATCATAGCGAAAATAACCCCAAAACACAACAATAATAATATTAATGTCACAACTAAAATTAACAATAAATCACAACACAAAAATAATGATAAAATATTATTACCAACGAACACGACAGCAGGTGGGCGTGTCACAAGGAGCCAATCACGTCGCGCTAACAATATTTGACATAAGCGGCCATCTTGTACGCTACGAGTCACTTGACGGTGAGCTTTCAGTGTGAGTAGACGTGTGTCGCGCGCGTGCTTTTCGTTAAGTCCTTGAAAATGCCTGGTGATATTCAGGCGAAACGTCGGAAGGCAAATGGTCTTAGTCAAGACCTACTGACACGGGAAAACCGAGATAAAAATATTATAACATATTTCACACCCGTGAAAACATCAAATATAACATATATATATATATATATATATATATATATATATATATATATATATATATATATATATATATATGTTATAATATTTTTATAACATATATATATATTTTATATATATATATATATATATATATATATATATATATATATATATATATATATATATATATATATATATATATATATATATATATATATATATATATATATATATATATATATATATATATATATATATATATATATATATATATATATATATATATATATATATATATATATATATATATATATATATATATATATATATATATATATATATATATATATATATATATATATATATATATATATATATATATATATATATATATATATATATATATATATATATATATATATATATATATATATATATATATATATATATATATATATATATATATATATATATATATATATATATATATATATATATATATATATATATATATATATATATATATATATATATATATATATATATATATATATATATATATATATATATATATATATATATATATATATATATATATATATATATATATATATATATATATATATATATATATATATATATATATATATATATATATATATATATATATATATATATATATATATATATATATATATATATATATATATATATATATATATATATATATATATATATATATATATATATATATATATATATATTTATATATATATATATATATATATTTATATATATATATATATATATATATATATATATATATATATATATATATATATATATATATATATATATATATATATATATATATATATATATATATATATATATATATATATATATATATATATATATATATATATATATATATATATATATATATATATATATATATATATATATATATATATATATATATATATATATATATATATATATATGTATATATATGTATATATATGTATATATATATATATATATATATATATATATATATATATATATATATATATATATATATATATATATATATATATATATATATATATATATATATATATATATATATATATATATATATATATATATATATATATATATATATATATATATATATATATATATATATATATATATATATATATATATATATATATATATATATATATATATATTAAAATAATTCCTTTTCTAACGATATGATAATCATTCAATCAAGATACGAAGATATTCATATCATGATTCATATTTTTTCCTCGAAGAAAATATTAAGTATGCATTTATGTAGCCTTTTCAACCTCGACAGTTATTAGAAATGCCAATTGATTCAAAATCAAATTCCTGGGAGGCAAGTCTGGTCAACAGGCGGAATCAAAACCATCCATGTTTACCCATATCATGGATATAATTGTAGAACTCCATAAGATAATTATATTTATGATATGGGAAAACATGAATAGTTTTGATTTCGCCTGTTGACCAGATTCGCCCCCCTGGTGACATCACATTTCTTTTAGGTTTGTTTCGGGCGTAGATCGTAATTGAGAAAATTATTCCATAAATTTGTCTTTCTAAGAGCTTTGGTTCGTCTGTGGAGAACGAAAGTATCTTCGTTTCGGAATTATAACCATCAAATGAAGAGTCAATAAAGAAATTATTGCCAATCGAGGAAAAATTAACAACATTCCACTTCGCGTCAGACAGAGAGTCTACAAAATTAATCGTAAAAATTCCTTCAGTTGGTATTTTGTTCAACTTTTAATGTCTGATGGTTTCAATATGTCGTTCTTTTTATTAACATCTTGTTATGGATTCTTATAGTACAGATCATTAATTTTTTAGCGGTCTTCAAACATCTTCAATAAGCGATCACTGATTAATTTGAGGTTATTCTATAGACTGGAAAAAACACCGATGTATTGAAATGAGTCTGCATTATACGAAATGGATTTTCACAGTTCATCTTATTGGCTGTTAGTTTATCGACATAATATATTTTTCCACTATAGTGAAGATGTTCAAATTCTGAAATGAGGATTAATTCAAATATTTTTATATTTATTTTATCTTATCGACTTTTTTTGTTTGTACTTTCGACTTAGATAAATAAAATGTTCATTTATTTATTTAGATTTTACTCGATTGATTTGTGGAAACAAATTGATTTACAGGATATAAATAGAATTTATAAACGGGTACCAAAGCGCATCGTAGGAATAATGTTGATTTGATCATATTGTAGTTATTTTTATTTTAGTATAGTTAATAAGAAGCAGATTTTCTTCTTTGTTGAGTACTAAACCACCGATATGCTTCCGATTAACTTTAATATGAATAAAAATATTAAAACAAAATAACTTTATTTATTTCCATTCGTTTATTTTTATAACACTTCTAGTTTCAAAACCTACAATTCAATTTCTCAGTTGAGTTAAAGCTAATTTGTTGTGATGCCCGGCAATGTCATGAGTATAGTAGGAGGTGGGGGTGATAGAGGATTAATTTAAACATATTTAATATGATTAATTTCACCTCGTTCTTTCATTGATAGCAGTCACCTATTCATCAAGGAAGATGTTTATATTTGTTTGTTGATTGTGATACTCTAATCAGTTGGTGTATATCAGGATGTCATAAAAGCTTGGTTAGATATATGATTGTTATTATCCACAGTTTAGTTGCGATGCGATAGCTTAGCAGTTTGTCCGAGATGGGGTGAATTCCTTCGGCTGTTTATTGGCGCGTCGGAGATTGGCCATTAAATAAAGTGTAGTTTTGATTAGGACCGCCGTGGCTCTCTTCTGGCACAAGGATTTTATGACTGACCCTCCGGGGATCACCACGACGACGCGGCGGTACGCAAGTACATATAAATTGCATCCAACCAATATCGAAGCTAAAGAAGATTCAAACCGTTTTCCAATTCAACATTTCAAGGATCCTTGTATTATGGAAATACGCTCTTAGAAATCGTATCGGACAAGGATCGTTAATCAAGAATTCAATTCGTGACATGCTTTATGGTTTATAGCTACACCTGGGGTTTCGTGGATGCTGTTTATCTCATTTCCAACCACATTGTTGAACTTAATGACAGTCAAATGAAAAATAACGTTGTAAGAACTTGTCTTGTAGAACTCCATCTTAGAGTTTTATTACGTCGTAATTGTCATTCAGGTTCCACTCAAATTAATTTCCTTACATAGAAAAATTGTTATGGCTTATTAGGCCTTTACCAACTGTTAACTTAGAAAAGTGGTTATTACTTATGTTTACATTTAACACGTGTCATCTTTTGAATGATTCAACCTTGTACAATGCTAACGAAATCGGTGTAAGAAATTGTGATTTGGGGACGGAATCATAAGTGAAATATTCCGAATTGCTGCGACAGATCCAGAAGAAATTTCCGAAATATTAAAATACATTCGTGTATTTCCAGATCTCCTTCAAATCTGTAACTATCTTGCAAAGGGGCGTGGCGATTTGTTCTTCTCATTCAAAATCATTAATTTTGTGATAGACTGCCTAATGTTACTTGAACGTTTGGGTTTACCTTAAAACTACACGGGGTCTAGATAGTGGCCATGAGAGCCTAGCCAGTAAAGTTGTGGGTGGCCGCAGCCCCATCCTATGTTTCTGGGCAAAAGGTCAGTGCCCCCTTTAATTCTTTCCTATGGAAGAGCGGGGCAGACGCTTTAATGTCTTGCTCGACGGTGGCGACGAGGATTCATCCTGCATCACTCACTTGGCGTGGAGATCGAAGAACTGAAAGTACAGTCAACGTGGTGAGGTTCCTGTAAATCGCCCCCCGCCTTGTGGTAGTGGTATGAAATATGCTTGATGGTAGTTTCTTGTTTTGTCCGACGAGCAGCCACCCCGGAGATGTAAAGAGCTACATGTTTTAAAAAGTTCCCTATGGGGTAGGAGACTGCGAAATTCTGTTGAGTAATGTTAACACTACATGCAATGTAGAAGACATAATATTTTCATTAAACCTAACGCTATAAGTTTTTGCCCGTCATACCTTGGTGCACATTTTCACAATGCGTAATGGATTAGTTGATGAGGTTGACGTCTTGTCTGAATGTTCAACGCTTCAAAAAATACTTGAGTGCTACTGATGACGAACCGACGAAATCATCATGATGTAATTGGCAGTCGCTATTTTTCGATTTATATAATAATGTGAATACTTCCTAACACCCTTTGCAAGTGAAGAGTTAATTAAAACTAGTTGCATGTAACACATGAGATCCAACTGTCGACAGCGATTGTATGTATAGTTGAAGAATAAGTACCAAACCCATAAATACAAATTATTTATTATTTTATAATATTTGGTTTTCTATACAACACATGTACCTAGGTAGTCAAGATAGGATAGTATGGAGGTCATTCTTTTTTTCCTACCCGGAATATGAAAACAGCATGATGGTATATATTGTATGTTTGGAGATGAAGTATTAAACTATTATGTCTTCTTTGATATTGTGTATAGGTGACTACCATACAAATTGTATGAAGCGATGTCGTTTCTGAGATATATGGAAAAATAAACCAAAATTTCAAAAGTTGATAACCCCTGACTGATACAAAAATTCACATTTCTGAGTATAAAAGTTTTGTAGGCCTATAAGTGTTTGTATATTCTGAAAATTTGGGCTCTGTTAATTGAGCGGATCAAAAGTTATAAGGGGGGGACGGACACACACAGACACACGAAATGTTCTACTCCGAATTCTGAGTAAATCCGTGTATCGAACATATATGCTGCGAAGCCTCTAAGTTGGTATTTTTTGACTTCAAAGTTGGAAAAGCCGTGAAAAAAGTAGACCTCTGCATACAATTCTCGCGTATCCTGGCTTGAAACATTGTCGATATGTTAAGAGAACAAAGTTCTCCTGAACAAATCGACAGTTGGATAATGTCGATTCATTAAGAGAATTGAATTCTCATGAACGAATCGACAGTTGGAAAATATCAATGCACGGTACAGTTCAGACACCAATAATCTGTGAACTGTACTGTACAATAATCTCTGAAGCCTTTTTTGCTCTTTTTTGGAATTACATTTATACTACCCAATTTTTTTCCCCGCAAAATTCATCATGTGTCATTATTTTTTAACAAATTTCTTTTCTTGATAATATACTTCTATTCCTTTTGTTTGAAGGTATGGTATATATTGGTACACATTCCATTTACCTGTCATTTTACCAGCACTTAGATGCCTTTTAACATGACATGTAACTTAACGTCGGGTTTCTCTAAAATAGTGGACTCTGAACTTGACATGGCGCTAATGGAATTTATATCACACTCCGTATTTTAAACATCCTCGAACCACCGATGGAAAAATAAATGAAAATGATAGGTCTACAAATGCACCTATTTTCAAAAATTGGCATATTTTCATATAGGTATTTAAACTTTACTGTATCATACTAGTTGCATGTAACACATGAGATCCAACTGTCGATAGCAATAGTATGTATAGTTGAAGAATAAAAATCAAACTATAAACCCATAAATCCATATTATTGAAAATTTTAACACATGTTGGTATGTATGTCAAGATAGGACAGTATGGAGGTCAGTCCTCTTTCCTTCCCGGAATATGAAAACAGCATGATGGTTCTGAATGTATGTTTTGATATTGAAAGCCTTTCAAACTATTAAGTCTTCTTACATATTGTGTATAGGCGAACTGCCATATAAATTGTATGAAGCGATGTCGTCACTATATTCAATTTTTATAAAAATTGTTAAAAAAAATTTGAGATGTACAAATACAATGTTAATATTTTTTATAGAAAATTAAATTATCTAGTTGGGGTGTTTCGGCTTTTTTTAAAAAGTTTGGAAATATAGGCAGTTAAACTCATAAATTTATAATAAAAAAAATATTTTTCTTAATAAAAAATGTTTGAGAAACCCTGGAATTTAAAAAAAAAATAATTTGAGATTTTGTATTTGTCTATATTTATACCAATTTTTACCAATTTTCAGCGTTCTAGCTTTTATGGTTTCTGAGATATATGGAAAAATAAACCAAAATTTCAAAAGTTGATAACCCCTGACTGAAACAAAAATTCACAATTCTGAGTATAAAAGTTTTGTAGGCCTATAATTATTTATATATTCTGAAAATTTGGGCTCAGTAAATTGAGCGGATCAAAAGTTATAAGGGGGGGGGGAGGGACACACGTACACACACACACACCACACACACAGACACACACACAAAACTCACATAAAATGTTCTACTCCGAATTCTGAGTAAATCCATGTATGGGAACATATATGCTGCGAGGCCTCTAGTTGGTGTTATTAGCATGCAAAAAGTCCACTACACCATACAAAATTTTCCTTCGTACACGCATCTTGGCTTAATAATGTCGATTCATTAAGAGAATTGAATTCTCATGAACGAATCGACAGTTGGATAACATCATGGGCGCAAGTCCAGTCAAAGGGTGAAATCAAAACCCCCATGATTACCCATATCATGGATATAATTATTATTCCATGATACCGGTAATCATAAGGGTTTTGATTCCACCGTTTGTCCGGATTTTCCCCCTTACTGAAGTGTCCAGATGGTTTATAAGGGTCTGAATGACTTGGCTCCACACTTCTTCTTCAGCCAGTTTTTTTTTCCATTCTTGGACATAGGTCTCCCCCTTGATCCTCCACAACTCCCTGTCTTGGGCACACTGCATCCATCTCCCTCCGGCACATTTCTTGATGTCATCAGACCACCTGGCCTGGGGTCTGCCGACACCTCTTCGGCTTGTTGTCGGTCGCCATTCTACGATATTTAAGGTCCATTCGAATCCTGGCATCTGGCAATATGCCCAGCCCAGCTCCACTTAAGACCAGTGACCCTTTCCGCTACATCGGCTACTTTGGTTCTTTCTCTTATCATGACATTCTGAATTTTGTCCCTTATTGAAATACCTATGTAACAACTTTCTCTCCATAGCTCTCTGTGTCACTAACAGCTTGTGCATTATTCGTTTCGTTAGGCTCCACACTACATACGATAAATGTGTCGAAAGAAAATGTCACCAGGAAGATTTTTAACACTGAGCTCATCTTCATCATATAATGCCAATTCTTTGAAGGAATTACACATAGTCAAGAGTCATACACACTATCACGTCGTGTCCCTTGCCTCATCAGCATTCATGCAGTGTCTCATACATGTTCGTTATAATTTCTTACATTTCCCTCATTCAGAATGTGTTTTTCAATGTCGTGTTATTCTTTTCTTATCTTCCTTGTGCGGCCCCGACCTCTCATTCCATTCCTGTCCGCAATGTATATTTTCTTCGTCAGGCGTTCCTCATTCATTCTCCCCATGTAGCCAAACCATCTCAATGTGTTCACTTTCATTCTATTAATAACATCTTTCTCTATTCTAAGTACATTCTTTCCTTATGTCCTCATTTTTCAGTTAGGTATTAATGTGTTTACACTTACTGTTGTTCTTGTAATGCCTACACTACAAACCTACATTTCAATATATTAAATGTAAATGCACCAGTAAGGGCGTACATATATGTAAAAATAAATACATATTATTAAATAAACTGTATGATTGATATTTTATCAAATTCACACGTATTAAATATAATATTACGTAGGCCGCAACGAGAATAATAGAACAAACTTATGAATATAGAATGTGTTTGAACACGTAAGAATATTATCATTTATTAAAAACAAATGAGAATCATTTTTTTTATCATTTCTCTCTAAATCCCAGAAATGGTTTGTGCGTGGGTCGTACATACATAATACACACACACTGTGCAAACAGAATTACGGCTTCGTGCAAACAAAATCTCGGTTGTGTAACCAAAGATTGGCTTTAATTTAGTTTAGTTGGGTTTATTTTTAACATTTATTCGATATTCGAATTGGCTGTTTATTGTCACAATCAATTTTTGCATTCGATTATATTATTTTTTTACGAAAAATTATTTTTACTCGCCGACAAAAAATTCTTATAATAGTGTTGAGGATGAAAATATTGATCACGGTTTTGCAAAAAAATTATTGTAAACTCTATTTTTAAAAATATTATTTAAAATTGGTCAAAATAACTTAATCGCGCACCAATCTGCACTTAACATTCAACATCTATTGTCCCTTAATAATAAAAAACTCGATTTTCCAAACTGTGAGAGCATTTTGAAAATTTGGACAGATGAAAGCATAGAGAAGAAATTAACGGGTATCTATGGAAAACTAATCAGCTCTAGGTCTATGCACTTTACACATTATGATGTAAATATGAAGTCGATTGGACTCATAGTTTGGGCTATAGAGAGGACACAAAAAAATAATTCCGTACGCCGAACGCCATACATACAAACACATCACGACGAAACTCACAGTGTGCACTCTCTACATGATACCCGTTGAGAAATTGATGTAAAAAAATACGCTTAAAAATTTGAAATCATGACTCATGACTGAAATTGTGGAGAGTAATTACGTTGTTTGTAACTATAGTAAACAGTTTTATTGATTTTTTACTCCACACTATGGAATAGAGGAGTCATGATTTCACAATTTTTAAGCGTATTTTTTTTTACATCAATTTCTCAACGGGTATCATGTAGAGAGTGCATACTGTGAGTTTCGTCATGATGTGTTTGTATGTATGGCGTACGGAAAATCCTTTTTGTGTCCTCTCTACAGCCCATACTGTAAGTCCGATCGACTTCATATTAACATCATATATGTAAAGTGCATAGACCTAGAGCTGATTAGTTTTCCATGGACAACTTTTGATTACATCTCTATGAATTCATCATTTTCGTTGTTTTATTTTTGTGTCATCTCTGCAGCCCAAACTATAAGTCCGATTAACTTCATATTGATATCATATGTGTTAAGTCCATAAACTTAGAGCTGATTATTTTTCCATAGACAACGGTTCATTTTTTCTCAATGTTTCTTTATGATTTCATCTATTAAAACTGAAAAAAATGCTCTCACAACCTGGAAATTAGAGATATTTTAATTTCGTTTTAACTATTTATACAACACCAAGAATCTTCATAAAATTGTATTCAAAGTTGGTCAATGTTAAAAGAAAAAAAAATCAACGGTTTGAAAAATTATATTTTATTAAATTGATTTTTGTATGAAACTTATATGTAACAAGAGAATTTTTTTATGTTTTACAATGTTCAGTTCTTTGATTTCATATTGATATAAAAATATTAATAACTTGAACTTAGAACTGATTAGCTTTTCATAGATATCATAAAATTTCTTAATATGATATCACGTGTCAAAATTTTCAAAATGCTCTAACGCTCTTTAAAACAAAATTTATCTGCTTTTATTAAAATATTTCATGCAACATAAGCATTATTCACCATACTGCATTAATAGTTTGTCTATCTTAATATAAAAATATACTATCGTTAGAAAATTTATATTCCTGGTAGTAAAATTTAGAATGAATAAAAATGTATATTATTATATAAATTTCTTATGTATGGAAAAGTTCAGTAATTTGATTTCATGTTATAATGTAAAGAGCTTGAATGTAGAACTGATTAGCTTTCCATAAATAACAAAAAATTTCTTCATATGATATCACGTGTCAAAATTTTCAAATTGCTCTAACGCTCTTTAAAACAAAATTTATCTGCTTTTATTAAAATATTTCATACAACCATAGAATTATAATATACTAGAATTCTCATTCCCATACAAACTCTCGCTGTATAAGAGAAGCCAGCTCTTGTCTATGTATGTGTAATACTGTCGGTAAGCCTTGTACATATATTACCACTCAGTATGACTGTGTGTGTAAATAATGTTGCAAACAGTTAAAAAAATTCCCTATAAAAATGGTGTTAATAATTTTACCATACCATACCATCACGCCATTTCCCTATTTGGGGTAGGCAGAGAGAACCGAACGCCAGACTCCTCTCTCTTGACATACATTCCTCGCTTCATTCACGTCCATACATCGTCTCATACACGCTCTTCTATTATTCTTACTTCTAACATCTCCATCTTTCAAAATCCCATTTATGTGATCGTGCCAACTCTTTCTTGGCCGACCTCTACTTTTCATTCCTCTTTTATCAGCCTTGTATACTTTTTTTGTCAGACGGTCATCACTCATTCTTTCTATGTGGCCGAACCACCTTAGGGCATTTATTTTCATCTTACTTACGATATTTCTTTCAATCTGTTAATAATTTTAATGTCATCATTTGAGTTAGTAATAAATATATATTTTTTTACATACATACCATCACGCCATATCCCTTACGGGGTAAGCAGAGAGAACCGAGCGCCACACTCCTCTATTTTTGCACACATCTGGCTTCCTTTATATCCATGCATATTGAATGAATGAATGATGAACGACTGACCAAAAAAATATACATGGGTGTAAGAGATGGAGTGAATAGCAGGGGCCGCCCCAGAAAGGGACGGCATGACCATGTGAATGATATTTTGAAAGAAGGAAATATAAGAAGCTTGAAAAATCGACTAGCATGTATGAGACGATTTTTTTTTTACATTTTAATCATTAAAAATTTTAATGTTATTATTTGCGTTACATTGTGATGGTTAAATTTTTATTTTTTAGTTACTGTATTTACCACGTACAAAGTAAAATTAAGTCAATAGGCCCGCTTTGACGTTGGATGTTTTTTAGATGTTTTCCATGCCTACTTGCCTCAATATTTCATTATTCTGGTGTCACAAGCCAACATCATACAAACTTGAGAGAACTTGTTATGTCGCAGGTTTTTGTAAATATATTAATAATTGGGATTTGAGAGAAAAAGAAATATGCATAAATCTTTAATATGATCAAATATGAAATAAAACATTGGATTTACAATACAAAACCTCCAATCGGTAATTAATTGAGATATTAAAAAATAGTAAATTATTTTATAATAACAAAAAATAACTAGGATTAGAGGGAATTCGTATTAATATAAAATATCGTGTAGGTAATGGATTCGATGGTCTATTTGATTTAATAGTCAAAACGAACAAATTATCTACAAGCACTGCTCCTTTACGTATCTTGCGATGCCCTGCTTTTGTTATGTATGTATTTTTTTTTTCAAAATGCTCAGAGCAAATTAATCTTAGTTCCTTTATTTGGTTTCCATGATACGTTTCTTCGAGTTTTTCTCACGATTTCTGTCCACTTCGACCAGTTTATAGGATCACGTGGAAATCTGAAATGTTTTATCCGTAGACTACGATAAAAATTTTGGATCGAATAATTCTTGTTTTTATGCCTAAAAAAACGATATTCTTTTGTATATTATGATACTAACTGTATATTGTGAAAATACTAGAAAACAAAATTGTAATACCTATTTTTTGGTATTCAAGATCATAATTCAATCAGCACATGACGGCTACCAAACGATTATTACATTGCTAAAGAATTGTTCATTTTGAATAACCAATAAATTATACTAGGGCATTAATGTTCTTTTTTTTTAAGAATGAATATATCCTTACCTTATAACCAGAACATATAGATCCTCATACATTACCCTAAACTAAGCATAAATAGTAACGAAATAAATGGTGAACGAAATCGGTCGTGACAGGATTCGAAATCGAGACCACTGCGCTAATCAGCGCGCTAACCGCTCTGCTACCACCCAAATAAAATAAATAAATAAAAATAATATAATAAATTAATAACTTTTAAAAGTATTGTTGTATCATCATAAGTTACTAAATTAATATTATAGCACACTTGGTAACACTGTCATGAAGAAATATCTAAATAATTTTTAAAACAGCCGTTTTCATTATACAGATTATTATGTACTAATCACAAAAATGGGGAAAAAATGTTTGAGAGGTAACAACTTTCGGTGGAATGTCATGTTCTTAATGTCGATTCATTTGAATATAACGTATTTATCATTTTTAACTATATTAATAGAAAAACACGATACTTACAAGTGAAATGAGATTCCCATAATGTTTCCATTATTTCTGGCATAGTTTTTACAACTCGACACTGCACAGTTGGGCATTTTGACCACGTTTTATTTAATAAATACGGAGAACGTTTCACGCGGGCGGCCAAATGATTACTGAATATCCTCACGGCAAATGTAACCCAAATTGGAAAACAAAAAGCGGCTTCGTTTACTGCAGGCAAATGATCGTTCTAGTATATTATAATTCTATGCATACAACATAAGCATTCTTCACCATACTGCATTAATAGTTTGTCTATCTTAATATAAAAATATTCTATCGTTAGAAAATTTATATTCCTGGTAGTAAAATTTAGAATGAATAAAATATTTCATACAACATAAGCATTCTTTACCATATTGAGATTGTCAACATTTCAAGAAGAAAAATGAACGCTTACTATGGTTTGGAGAGTTTAGTATTGGCCACAACCCACTCGTTTTATGTAAGTTTTTCCAGTTCTTTTTCTGTGTCTGTTTGATGTATGCCGTATTTAGTCTTACCTGGAATTGTCGAGATGTTTTTCGAAGTCTCAGTTATCCATCGCCTTATGGTCTGCCCACCTGTTGGTCAAATTCAAATAGGATTGATTGATTTCGAAAGTGATCTCGGAGATTGGGATTTTACCCTCCCCTCTCAAACATTCAGTTTTGTCCATTTTCTCTACTCGGATCTTGTTCTCTCAATTTTGCAAATTTACCCTCGTCGGCTTTTTATCTAGATTATTTACTGGAATAAAATAATTAAAGTAATTATCATATTTTTTATATTTTTCATAATATTTCATAAAAATACAATGAAACTCACGATGTAACATGGTCTTAAATCTTTTTACGTCTATTTAATATATTTTGATAGATATTATGTAAACATGAAATCATTGTATCATGTAAAACAGGGGGGCAAGTCTGGTCAAACGATGGAATCAAAACCCTCATGTATCGTGGATATAATAATATTATGGACTTCTTTAATATCTCTATAGATATTTATAAGATATTTATATCCACGATATGGTTTATCATGAGGGTTTTGATTCCATAATTTGACCAGACTTACCCCTATGATAAGAAATGAGGACACAATGTATGAAAAAGACATACATATTATTTATGGCTCTATAATAATTACACAGGGGAATGTATCTAAGAAAATTGAATAACAAACGAATATTATTAAGACCTTTGTTTATTTATTTTATCCAACTGTCGATTTGACAAAGTATCAAGCCAAGATACGCGAGATTTGTATGCAGGATCTATATTTTTCACGCTTTTTCCAACTTTGAAGTCAAAAAACACCAACTTAGAGGCTTCGCAGCTTATATGTTCTACATATGGATTTTCTCAGAATTCGGAGTAGAACATTTAGTATGTCTGCCTGTGTGTGTGTGTCCCTTATAACTTTTGATCCGTCCAATTCACAGAGCCTAATATATAGATAGGCCTACAAAACTTTTATATTCAGTATTTTGAAATTTCGTTTCAGTCAGGGGTTGTCAACTTTTGAATTTTTACTTTATTTTTCCATATATCTCAGAAACCATAAAAGCTAGAACGCAGGGAATTGTTATAAATATAGACAAAAACAAAATCTCAAATTTGTGTTAAAAAAATCCAGAGTTTCTCAAAGATTTTTTATGATAAATTTATGTGTTTAACTGCCTATATTTTCAAAGTTACACTACACAATATCTCACTCAATAGTTTGATACCTACTTAATATCCAAACATACATACATACCATCATGCTGTTTTTATATTCTGGCTAGGAAAAAAGGCAGACCTCCATACTACCTTATCCTGACCCTGACACCTACATGTTTTATAAAGAAATCAAAATATCTTAAAATGTTTATAAATTTGTGTTTATACTTTGGTACGTATTCTTCATTTATATATAGGTACTATCGCCATCATCTCATGTGTTACATGCAACTAGTAATATAAAAAATGTCACGTTCAGTCATCTATACTGACGCCCCGCCGCGAGAAACATGGTATTCATTCCATCACTTCATAGCCCACAATGTGGAGTACCCAGCGACAGGTGTGAATTCCCTTGTAAAATAATTTACGATACATGATCCAACACCCAGTATTGTCTCATCTTGAATGTCACTACATTCATAATTTTCTATTACCGGCTCTTACGGGACATCCGAAAATTATGCTAATATAAAATAATGGATGCACTATTCTAAGCCGGTGCCTAACTACGATTTAGGCTTGATATATGTTATTCTTATTGTTTTCGTGTAGCTAGTAGGTACCTACATCATGTTGGTACTTCGTTATCTGCTGTTTCAATTTACTGCTACTGTAAACTACGGCTTATGTAGCCCAACAATTAAATTAAACTTGTTAAAATTACGTTTTAAGAAAACGAAATAACGTAGATATATACCTTGGTAGGTACATACATTAGCTCGACCGGCTCTCTTATTACTCCTCACTACCCCAAGGAGATATAGTGGGAAGTTATGAGTTCTTAATTTTTAACGTTATTTTTTTAATGCAGATTATCAACAAGTATCATGCTGATATTGTATTCTGAAAGTTTTATCACAATATATCTTGAGTGTGTGTGTGCTGTGAACTATGTTCTATGTACGTCGTGTTTATTCTACTTAATCGATTATAAACTAAAGTACTTACTCGATTCTTTTCAAATTTTGATAATGTGTATATCTAATACTCGCTTAGACCCCATTAGATTTTGAAGTATATCTGATTAGTACTTCTAAATATTTTTAATTGTCAAATATTTCATTGACCCCAAGCTCAGCAAACGTATAATTTCAAATAAAAATATCAAGGGCACATCATTTTTATAAAATGGCGTTAAAGAATTGGGAAGTTTTTATAATAAAATACTTACTTACTTAGCCTCTTCTTGAGTCCAGTATTGGACAAAGGCCTCCCGCTTGGACTTCCACTGGTCTCTATACTGTGCCATTCTTCGACATTCAGGACCTGCCACTTTTTTGATGTCATCGGACCATCTGGTCTGGGGCCTTCCCACGCTTCTGCTTCCTGTTCTTGGCCTCCAGTCCATCACAACTTATGTCCATCGATCGTCCGACATCCGAGATATATGACCCACCCAACTCCACTTTAACTCCGTTATTCTTTTGGCCACATCCGCTACTCCTTTGTTCTTCCTAATCCATTCATTAGCTTTGTGGTCCCTTAGCGAGATATTCAACATTCTTTTTTCTATCGCTCTTTGTGTAACCCTTAACTTTTCTATCATTCGCTTAGTCAATGCAGATGTTTCAAAGCCGTAAGTGAGCACAGGGAGTACGCAAGGGTCAAAAACTTTTTTCTTTAAGTGGATTGGGATATTTTTAGATTTCAGAACATTTGATAATTTGCTGAACGCAGCCCATCCTAGACCTCTTCTTCTTTCTAGTTTAGCTTCTACTCTGCCAATATCTTGACCATCAATTTGAATGCTTTGTGGAGTGACTTGGCAGTGAGGTTATAGCGTTGGCCAGAACCAACTCTCAATTTTCTATAGTATAATATACACACAACAGCGGAAAAAATAATGGCTCATACTAGTGTTTACTTATCTCCTCCTGGAGAAAACTTCTTGTAAGTATGTACCTTTATGTAGGTACATACATTGGTGGTTTTTTACGACTTTGCCGCCTTCATTTTGTGCGCCTCTCTAAATGGAGGGGGGGGGGAGGGAATTCAAGGATGTGGATTATCAAAATGGAAAACATCCATTTTGACTATAATAAATAATATTATGTTCGTTTTATCGGATATCTTTACTTTTAGACTTATCGTCTTCGCCCACAACCGTGTGCAGATATACGAGTTGGTATATACGCAACCTGTTACCGTGGATGTTGAATATACGGAGTACATACTAAAATTTACGTAAATCCACAGTTTTTGTGTAAACGAGAGTGGAAAATTTTAAATTATATTAATTAATATTTCTTTATGTTTAATATTTCACATATTGCAATATATATTGAGTAAAAAAAATATAACATACTAATAAATCTGCTTTTGTACAATTTGGAGTTATAATATGCGTTCTGTTGCGAAGCGTTTCGTGTGGTATTCTCATTATTTGTTTGATTAAATTATTTGCTGTTCTTCTACTAAACAACTTTGATGCATATCTTAAGGCCACACAGGCACTTAGATTTTTTAGCGAGTTGTACCCTAATTCTCGTACTGAAGTAAAAGCAGTGGGGTTCGTCCCGTTGTGCGTTGTACATGTTGTACGACTTGTCTAGCGCGAAACAGTAACTGACGTAATCGGCAATATGAAATGTATACATATTACAGGAAGACCTCATACGACTTGACGAATATTGTCTAAAAAATAAATTGGACTTGAATCCTATAAAATGTTCTTGCATCACATTCACACGCAAAACCAAACCAATTCAATCCCTATACAAATTAAAAGGTCATGAATTATAAAAGGTATCAGAAATAAGGGATTTGGGACTACTACTTGATTCCAAATTATTATTCGACTCTCATATTAATTCAATTGTTAACAAAGCATCAAAGTCATTAGGATTCATTATGCGAACCTCGAAGGACTTTAATAACATCAAAACCTTGAAAAGTCTTTGCTGTACCTTTGTCAGAAGCAAACTCGAATATGCATCCCAAGTATGGAATCCAATGTATGATGTCTATATCTCTCGTATTGAAGGAGTACAGAAACGATTTATCAGATTTCTAAAATTCAAAGCCCGAACTTATCAAACTGACTATTTTAAATTATGTAAACAGCACCATCTTTTGCCTAATTACAAACGTCGTGACACTGCTGACATGGTTTATCTATTAAAAATCTTGAAAAGTCAAATCGACTGCCCTGATCTACTTAACAAAATAAATCTTAAGGTGCCTACTCAATCGCGACGCCATAATCCCATATTCTCTTTAAAACAAGTATCCACTAATTATCGACAAAATTAATTTCTTTGGCGTGTTTGTTACAATATAAATAATTCAATACTGAACTCATCAGAATTTGACGTATTCCAGTGTAGTATTACAGGGGCGAGAAATGTTCTTAGTGCTAAGTTATTTAATGATATGTGATTTGCTTGTGAATAGGTATGAACTTTTTTTTTTATTGTAATTTAATGTTTCATTTTTATTGTAATTTTAACATTTATTGTAAGTAATATTATGTTTACCTCGGCTGCAGGATGAAACTTTATCTATTACAGAAACCGAACATATTGTGATGTTGTATTTTTCATCCTGCAACTGATGGTATGGCCTATCAGCGGGGACCTATAATTGGCTGCTCGGTTGTTATCTTAATTGAAAAACTATAATTGATAGCTTTTGGTCTCCCAAAGAATTGTAAAATGAAAATCAAAATAAATAAAATGTTTTTTTAATCAAGTCACAAATTTAAAAATCTAAAACAGTCAAAGTGTTAAGATCATATTTAACGATATTTTTGATAAATTATAATTTTCATACAACAAATTAAACTGACAACGAGGGAATCCCGCTAATTTCACTGGTACTTTCATAATTATTTTTTATCGAGAGAATTTTCAAATATTATGATTCTGGAACTGTCAAAGTGCAGACAATACTTAATTTATCCCTGTCTTACGTTTCAAGACGATACTTTCGGTATTGGCTGAGTGAAAGAGGAAACGCCAATACAACTAATCACATTTGAGTTCCTGTGCGGACAAAGGGAGGAGGAAGAGGCCAGGTTCCACACAGGGCTGTAGGGCCTATGATGATGAAAGGAAGAAGGTAATTGAAGGATGCAGAAGGAATGTCGTTCAAGAATTATTTGATAAATATAAATACATTCATCTTCTTTGCCCTAACCTTTGTCCCAATTACTTGGGGTCAACTCTTCTAGTCCTCATTCTCCTGTCCTCTGCGTCCTCCGATCGAAGCCTTGCCTCTTTGAGATATCTGGGTATTGTGGACATCCAAGTGGTCAATGGTCTACCTGGTCTTTTGAGGCCCACCTCTATGTCCATCGTTCTTTTTATCATATTATCCTGTGGCAGTCTCATAATGTGTCCATACCATCTCAATCTGTTCTCGGTTAGTTTTTCGCTGAATGTCGCGACTTTGAAGCCTGCCACAGATATGGACGTTCTTCGCCATATAAAACCTTGTCACACCACCAGCCCTGAGCATTCTCATCTTGTTAAAATGAAGAGTCTTTCACTTTTTTCCTCTGGGAATCTTATACATATTTGTTTAAGAATCTTATTGAAATGTACTTCATAAAAATGCATTTAGAGATTGTCAACATTTCAATAAGAAAAATGAACGCTTACTATGGTGTGGAGAGTTTAGTGTTGGCCACAACCCACTTGTTTTTTAATAGCCATGTATTTCCCATGTTTTACTCTTCTGTTTTATCGCCTTTTTGTTGTCAACTCTGAAATTTATATACAATTATTGTTTTTGTTATATTGTATAACTACTTTCTATTTTATATAAAAGTGTATAATACTTCTGGCCGTGGATATAAATAAATATTCATCAGTTTCAAAATATGTCAATTTTTGACATATATTTGGTTCTTTGTTCATTCAACATCGCTCGATCATGCATCATACTCGTTCGTATATAATATAATATTGAGAATGTCAGTTGGTTGATGTGAACCATAAGTCATAAATATATTTTTGGACCGCGTTGTTATGTTAGGGCTATTTATCCATCAGAGCTACTTAGTCGTTAAAATATCATTTCTTATCACTTTACAGAGCTGATAATAGAATTATGAGAAATATATATATCCACTTCTGGTTTTTCTCGTTACTTCCAATAGGTGTTAAAATTGGTGTTTTATTTTAAAAAAATCAATATTTCTGAATGTTTTGATGTCGAAACTAGAGTGTTATTTATTGAAAACTAATCACATCTAAGTTATGTTATGTATCTCATACGTTACTTGATTTCAATTTGTAACAGATTGAAATTATTATTTGTACCGTACACAGAAAACAATGTTACAATGTTTAAAATTGTAATCCATACCCACAAAATTATTTAGATAAAACTTATAGTATTTATTATTTTCGACACAATACCCTTGTTTTTTGAACAATAATTTATTTTTCAATACACTTTGATTATTATTTTCCAGTATTGAATTACTCTGTATTACATTGTTATTTTTATATACTTTTGTTATAAAAATACCAATGTTCAGCTCTTTAGTATAAACGCTGTGTGAATCGCTGAAATCAAAAGTTTATGATAAAAAAACGCATTGCTATTTAGACTTTCTAATCAAACAATTTATGTACAATGGTATCTAAAAATATGTTTTATGAATCAGTTATAAAATAAAACCCTCGTGAAACTTCTATGACTAAAACGTTTTTAACCATTTGTTTCCTTTGTTCATGTCATTACAATAATTGTATAACAGTCGGAGGTAGAAATTCTTAGACAGTTTTAAATGGCTTTGTAACAAGTCAAGGATTTCAAACCTTCAATCATCGTATTGCGGTTAGAATTTCTCCGTATCTTTTACTAGTCCGGAAGTCAGCATGTTCACCTTCAGGTATATTAAACGCAATTTCAGATTTTTACCCAACTCTTAATGCATCTTCTCGCTTCGAGTCTTTTGTTCCTTTTGTGGTTTATCGTTTCGCTTCGATGAATCAATAGAACTCCACGAAATATTATTTGCCCTTCTTTTGAAGTAGGTGCAATTATCAAGACTATGGAATTACTAGAGTTGTGATAAGAAAAAAAGAATGAAAATCTGCCATCTATGCAAAAAATGCAGTGCCGATTACGTATAAAGAATGCTAGTGAAACTTGAATTAAACTAGTGCTGTAATAACGGTAATGGCGGTATGTACATTCGAGAACATAATGCGATGTAAATGCGATCATTTGACTTCTGTGCCGGTGTCCTGAATCTGTTCCCATCCATCTAGGCATTAAAGTTTTCTATTCATTTTGAGGAAAACATCGGTGGATTGATACCTTTTAGTGGTCACAAGTACGATAAATATTCTCAGGTAGAAGCGTTTACATTGGTGAAATTAATTTTTAAAATATATTAATAGCAACATAAACTTGTTTTGTTTTTTTGGATAATCTTTCAAGTTAGTAATTGATTTGTTTAGGAAAAATACAACTAATGGTTTTAAGTTTCACTAATTTAATACCACAACTAGTATCTAGTATTCAGAATGTTTTTATAACAGTTTTTGAGATTTGCAGCTTAATCTATAATTTATTGTCCTATGGATACAATATTATTTAAGGGTATTAGTGATTTTCTGCCGATTTTCAATAAGGTGCTGCCTCGTTAAAGTACGAAACTAAAAATCTTTACGGATTCTGAACGCATAACGGACGAATAGAATTGACAGTAACCGCGAGCGACCGTGACCATAGAAACGAAGAAAATGTTCACTTTGTATGACATTCTTTCATTGTTTTCTTTTGTTTGTAGGCGATCAAACGGATCTTTAACATCCAATACTTTACCTTAGCATATTGTTATTGAATATAAGTGCACAATAACGGCACTACGTTTATTGTTCTCAAGACTTCGTATTATACAAATATTGTTTGTCTAGCCCCGAATTACTGTAAACCTTTGATAGTAACTTATTTTCTTTGTTAGACTGCTCTTGTTTAAGCGCCGTACTTCGTTGGTCAATCGTCTGTAGGAATCGATTTATCGAGTATTGTAAACTTAAAGCTTTTGGTCTCAATACTGTATTTGAATAGTTATTAGGTACTGTAGTCTTATTCTTATGCTTATGAAAATTCCTTCGCAAATACGTTGCACTAGTACCTTAACTTTCTGTGGTAATAATACATACACACCATCACGCCATGTCCCTCACGGGGTAGACAAAGAGAACCGAAAGCCAAATTTATCTATCTTGACAAACATTCATCGCCTCGTCAACGTTCATACATCGTCTTTTGTTCACGCTTTTTATATTTCCATCTTTCAGAATATCGTCCACATGGTCGTGGCATCCTTTTCTTTGGCACCCCCGACCTCTCCGTTCTTGTCAGCTTCGTAAATTTTCTTTGTCAGGCGTTCTTCATTCATTCTTCCCAAGCGGCCAAACCATCTCAATGTGTTAACTTTTATTCTGTTAATTACATCTTTCTTCATTTCACATTCTTTCCTTGTGTCTTCATTTCGTACTCTGTCATATATCGTTCTGTACCTAATTATTCTAAGCGATCTCATTTCAACTGCATTTATTCTGCTTTCGTGCGACTTCTGCCATGTCCAGGTTTCACTTCTATACGTTAAAGTTGGCACTACGATTGCGTTATGAATGGCAATTTTGGCATTATTTAATATGTTCCGATCATTCATAACTGGTCTAAGGGCTCCATTCACTCTGTTTCGTGCCATAACTCTTCTTTCAATATCAGGCCGTTCATTCCGTTGGAACATACTTCCCAGATAGGCAACTCGTTCGAGTCATTCTCTACTTTTATTTGACACGCTGTTCATTCTATTATATAATTATTATTTGATAAATGATATATTGCTAAATGGCATTTTCCCCAAACTAACTTGGGGTCCAGTCCAGAGAAAAACTATTTGCGTGAGAAATGATTTTTTCTCACTTTTAGTTTTAATGGGGCGACGTTCAAGCGCACCTACTTTTTAAGTTTTCGAAACATTAATTTTTAAATTTCCACGTTTTATAGCCGTCAAGGACTGGGGGAGTGCGTTTTTTGATCGTTTTTTTTATTAATTGAATGTTCAGACAATAAAATTTAATCTCATTCATTCAT
The DNA here is from genome assembly GCA_963576475.1 of Molanna angustata. Lineage (NCBI taxonomy): Eukaryota > Metazoa > Arthropoda > Insecta > Trichoptera > Molannidae > Molanna > Molanna angustata. Next base: position 6,912,049 of record OY754973.1, read on the forward strand.
TGTCATCGTAGCTCGTTCAAATTTCAACGAAAAAAAAAAAACAATTTCTCCGTGGGTTTTCGTTGGATCACACGACAGTGTGTTTTCAATTATTCATGATTATTTCTTTTTTTTTGTTCGTATATTGACGATTTTGTCGAGGCTATTATTATTTTGTTCCTTTCGGTTCTTTTTTTTATTCAGGTATTGACGGAAAATAATTAAAAAACTTTCGGATATGGAAAAATATTTTTGTTCAGCAATATTTCAATATTTTTATATTAATATTTTGTCGGCCTTAGTGGCTCAGTTGGTTGGGCATCTGACTGCTGATCCAAAGGTCCCGGGTTCGATTCCCGGTGGAGACACAGTTTTTAATTGTGATTTCAGTCTGGATCTGTGTGACGATTAATATCGTAATAAGTCTCTAGAATGTGGCAACAAGTTATTGGGTGCATGTTAAATTAATATTTGACATAGTACCTGTTAGTTGCCCGAGAAGTAACAAAATAAAAATATTTTCTTTGGATTTTGTTTAAAAAAGTGTATATTTCAAGTTGATGAATTAGGTATAGGTATAAGTGAAAGTTAAGTAGAACTACAAACCTATATTTTCCTTACTCTATGAGTAGATTATTGTTTTTTTTTAACGTTATTTATTTTGTCTTGCCGTTTCTTATTCTTTTTTTTAATTCAGTTTTTAATGACAAATATAATGACAAATATAATATAATTTTATTTCCTATGGGTATTAATTTAATTGCTTTGTAAAATGTTTTTCAAAGTAACTTTACTTTTAAATATTTTATGAAACAACAATTACATTTTCATGATGCATAGTAAATGAAAAGATTACTTCGTCGCTGTTTTAAAAATATTTTGGACTTTAAGGTGTATGTATGGCCAACGTTTTGCAAAGCGCCCATATTCAAATATTTTTCATGAATCCATGAAATACCCAATGACGCCTTCGACAAAATTACAATACTCACTATTTGTAAATATATAAAATATAGGTCTGAACGGAAATATGTATGCGAACTTAGTCAACGAGTACATAAAATAAAAATTGAAGACACCATTTCAAAGTTTTCTTCGTGTTGAAATGATATTAAAGAAAACTGAATTCCATCTTATAACAATATAAATAACGCCTGACATGTATAACTGTCACAATTCAAGTTCAGAAATACAAAATTGTTCATCGGCTATACACAAATTCTGAAAGTTTCAGATCTCTAACTGAAGTTGGTTAAAAATCGATTGCAAAATTCCAGTACAGACAAGTGAAGTTAATGAGAAGGGTGCAAAAGTTTATTGTTTATTATGACAATGCAGCCTTGCATAAGAATAAACTTATGAAATACCTATTCCTATAGTTAGACAAATATCCTCGCCTTTTTTTCCCTTCCCTCCCACAGTGTTGTATCAGGTTTCATCTAAGATTTGTATTCTTTTTACTTTTTTGTATATAAATGTTATATGTTTATAGTTTCATGTAGGTTTTCTTTTTTTGTACATGCACCACTTTGTAACAGATACCCATAATTGTAACAGATGTTTGTTTGGAAGAAATTGCCACTAGGCAATAAGTCCGCCATTTGTGCTGCCAAATAAGTTTTGTAAAATGAAGTGTTAAATAAATAAATAAATCTTTACACATCGTGAGAACAGGAAAAAAAGAGTTGATACATTATGTATTTAATACGTCTATTCTTTCTTACTCGATACTTAAATAATATAATAGACACAATAAAACTTGTAAATAATATTTATATAGAGAAGTTAGTTGCGGTTTTGTTTTTTACGATTCCTGTTATTCAATCTATTGGTTTGAGTTTATTTCCTTTTTTTATAATGAACGTCCAATTACGATTGGAAATTGGATGAGTTTCATGTAAGCTATAATTCTAGAGCTATCGTGGTCTCATTTTATATTCAATGTCTACCGAAATAATATATTTTACAGTTAGCTTACGTTATTATTTAGTTATAATAAATATATGACATACTAAAATAGAGAATATTCTTTTCAAACTATAAATTTATTAGAATATCTGTTCTATCTTATGTAAATTGGATCCAATCGAAATTTTGTATATACCTATAAATGTTTTTGGATTAGTTTGCTATTCTATGATTCTAAGAAATAATTAGAATATAGGAGAAATGATAGATTATAGTAAGCTTATAGTAAATCATTCTATGTGTTATCAAATTGGAGACAAACATTTATTTTTTTCTTTGATGTTACTACATCTTTTCCGACTTTTTACATCTACATCTACATCTAGATTCCTATTTCTAAGAAGATTGGTGTATCTGGAGGCTACTTCGATATTTGTTTGTCCTTTGACCCCATCATTGTCATTATCATTTCAGATTCTGGCCTTTTCATTTATAGTAACGGACCATATTTATATCTCAAACACTCGAGTTTTACGTCTTCAAATAATGATAGCATCGAAAGAAAAGATGCCCGCAGTTATTTCTTTTGTCGGCGGTCCCAAATGAAAACTGGCCAAGTATTTTACGATGAAATCATTTCAAATTCAAATTTCATTTTCGCACTTTGCATAATACAAGTTTTGAAAATTGGAAATTGCCCATCCGTGTGAGAATTGAGATTTTTGCTCCTCCATTACTCTGCCCATTACCATCGGCAAAGTGGCGCATGTTGAATATTCGATTTTTCTCACGTTGCAGTAATTATCACTCTATAATGTTCTAGACTCTTCTAGAACCGTACCTACCTAACTTATAGAGGTATTAACTCATTCATTGTTGATCATTTTTCTAATAATTGTTTGAAGAAAAAGATTGTAAAAAATATGAACAAGGCAGATTTTGTGAGTAAAATCGTAAAGAGACATAATAATGTCATTCAGAGATACAATGAAATAAACTCGCCTTTTGCAAGAAGTACAGAGAATTGTTTCTTTAATGTTCACCCTTGTTTTCTGACAGATTCTATGATATATACTGGCTCTATAACGCTTTAAAGGTCCAACTAGCTTTCCATCTCTTGGGTGGTCTTCCGGGTAGACGACGACCAGAGGGGATTTGATTTGTTGCTTTATACGCAAGTCTATCACTGTCCATTCTGGCTACATAGTCCCTCCAATGTCTTCTTCTGGATCTACTCCACCGAACGATGTCCTCTATTCCATATGTTTTTCGCATTTCAAAATTGCGAACACGATCTCAGAGAGTTTTTCCAGTGATTGACCTTAGAACATTCATTTCTGTTGTCCTTAGGAACCCTTGGTGCGTATAGTGTCTGCTCGCGTTTCCACAGCATACGTCATGACATATAGGTAATATACAAGGTGTCTCAAAAAAAGTCTATATTTGTATTCAGAGCGTTATGTGGAGATGTTAGACGACTTGTTGGTGCCTGAACTGCAAAACTTTCCTGGCTATATCCAAAGAACATGGTTCCAGCAGGACAGAGCAACGCCACACACGTCCAGTACATCTTTGCCAAGAGTTCGTGAAGTTTTCCCAGGCAAATTGATCTCCAGGAGAGGTGACATAAATTGGCCTCCACGCAGTCCTGATTTTACCCCTATGGACTTTTTCCTATGGGGTTATATTAAATCTAAAGTTTACGCTGGTAAACCGACTTCCCTGGCGCATTTGAAAGAAAATATACTTCACGAAATGATCACTGAGTCCACCTGCCAAGCCGTCATAAGTATTTTACTCTTCGATTAAAAAAGTGCTGCGAACGCGAGGGTCTTCATTTGGACGATATTATTTTTAATAAATAAATTCCCAAATTGTGCACTTTAATAATTAATAAACATTTTTTCGATACACGGCTTACTTTTTTTTTAATCGATCCACTAAATATAAATTTTATTTTGAGACATCCGTTATTATTTACACAATATGTTGTTGATCAAATCAAAGATAATCAATATACATTTATCATAAACTGAGAACACATATAGGTAATACCAAATTATGTGAATTGTTTTTCGATAAATGAGGCAAGTATTATGATCCAGCTTTTTCTCATAATATTTATATATCTTTACGAAAATACGCCTCACTGGCTTCTTGTGGTATGTATGCAGGTATGTATGTAGGTATCTATGTCCAACAAAGTTGGAGCTGCCATACAAAATATTATCGGCCAGATAGAACAACTTACATCGAAGTTACATAATTGCGGCTTCGTGATAGAACTTGTAATATAAAAACCGATAGACCTCGCGTGGGCGATCTTGCTAATAGCCATCAATGACAAATTATCCGTGAAAACGTTCTGATTCGCTTGTGTTCCAGTTTCTTGGTCATGTACCATGCTTTTAGCTAGACACTATTGGAAATAATAAATTAGAAGGAGGGAGACGATCTTCTTTGGACGATGATTTCTAAAAATAATCGAACGTTTAATAAGTTAACTATGTTAACTCAAAAAAAACATTGCAAAACTGATAGTAGGTCTGATATGCAGTGATGGTATGAATAATAATAATAATTATATTCGTTTATTATGCATTTTTTTAAATAATGTGGTGGACTTATTCCCTCCAGGCAATTTCTACCGGTCAACCACACTAGTAAGTACACTTGTAGCAAGTATTATAAATACTTAAATAATAAGTAATACAAGATTTAATGCAAAAGAAAACATAATTTAAAGACTTGTTAATTTTGTCGACGGATAATTCGTGGTGAAACTCCATTATACTAGGTATAAATGAAAACACTAATTAGTTTTAGTTTCACTATATAATTTTAACACTGGCACTGACCGGTATCGATCTGAAGATCATCGTCAGAGTGCACTCTGACGATGATCTTCAGATCGATACCGGTCAGTGCCAGTGTTAAAATTATATAGTGAAACTAAAACTAATTAGTGTTTTCATTTATACCTAGTATAATTTAAAGAATAATAATGAAAATGTAAAAAAAGCTACATGTATGGGATACGAAGGGGATAAGGGCAAAGGAAATATAGGAGTGTAGATAAGAAGTGTGACTTCCGATGCATCATCTGGAAAAATCAAGCTAGGAGATTCTCTTATACCATTGGGTAATCGGTTCCACAGCCGGGCTGCCCGAATTGTGAATGAGTAAGTGTACGAGTATATGTGGTGTATTGGAATGGATAGTGTACTATGGATTTGAGATCGTAAATTAAGGCCATGAGAGGAAATATAGAGCGCTTAGATATTTTACCAAGACCCAGATCTGTATACTCTACAAAGCGCAAATACGTCCAATTATTGAATATGGTAGTCACCTCTGGAGTGGTGCCCCCCAATACCTACTGAATACCCTCGACGCTGTCCAAAGGCGTGCTATACGTCTGATTGATGATCCATCACTGACTGATGGATTGCAATCACTAGAACACAGACGCAAAGTCGGTATTTTAAGTTTACTCTATAAATACTACCACGAGAATTGCTCAGAAGAACTTGCATCTTTGGTCCCTCCTCCACCCACTCGCAACAGAGTCACTCGATTTAACAGCACCCATTCACAGTAAACCTTCAACATATATGAACCAGTCGCTTCTCGAACTCCTTTATTAATACAGCAGCCCGACTGTGGAACGATCTTCCGAATTCTGTGTTTCCACCTTCGTACAACCCGTGTCTTTTTAAAATCCGAATTAATAAACTCTTTTTTAGATTGCAAACCCCTCCCAACGCTACGTAGTGCGCTTATTCGGAAGAGTATAATGGACCCAATTCCTAATAGCTGGTGTCCCCTACGTAGACATGTTAAAAAAATATAGGTGAATTTCTCCTTGAGGTACTTAGGTGTGAGAGGGTTCGTAGAGTTTGATATAAAAGTACATGGGAATTTCTTCGATCTCAGATATTGAGCAACTTCAACTGTTTTCTGCATGAATGAATGAATGAATAGTATAAGAATCTTACTTTGTCTACTTATAGTGGTTTTGTACCTACCGAAGTTGTTTTTTCATCAGATCCTTGAACAATTATCTTATTTACATACGCCATTTGCGGTTTTGGCATCGGTCTACAATCGCATCATCGAAACATTAGCACGACGAATAATATACAATAACAATAATATATTATTATGTATTGTGAACGTCCGATATTTTGTTCTCGTGTCATTTTTTTCCTCTCGCGAAATTTGTATCTTCTCTCGCGAAACCTCTTCGATCCCACACTCCATTAAGGAATCCTGTTTTATCGACTGTAATGTATTCGGTAGCTTTTTTTATTCGCTAAGAAATTTATTATGATATCATTGTGTGATAAAAATGACAATTTATTTCTTGTGTCTATGCTCAGAAATATGTATATGAAGTACCTTTGTAGGTACGATGTTTACTCTCCACTGCTATATAATAAAAGTTTTATGAGTATTTTATGAATTCCTCAACAGGAATCATGTAGAGAATATATACCATCATGTTATCCAACTGACAAATGGTAGATTGTTTTCCTTTGTTTATTAATCTTAATTTGTTTATTTTTTTATTTATAATCAGTGACGACTCCGAGTGCTCTGTTTGCGAGCCTATGGAGGATAAACCATTACGAATACAAATGTTACGTGAGTACAAGCTCCCAGCAGTTGATTTTCAGCATGACCCCAATGTTTTTGTGTATGGCGTACTTACTAAAAGATTGTGTCCTCATAAATTGAGATTTATGAGGACCAACGTTCCCTCTAATTTTCTATTGTGTGTGCGGATCTTTGACGCATCTGTGCATTGGCGGTGTGGTAAATTTACACCCCCCCCCCATAAACACACATACAATTTTTCATTAAAATGCATATTTTTAGGGTATTTATTAATCACAGTGATTGTATATAATAACAACACTAACAAAGATAACTTTTGAAATAAATAAGAAAGATAACTAAAATCTGGCAATGGAAACTTTCTTATATAATATTGACTGTGCGGTGGGTAAAATATGTGTGCGGAGACATTTTAGTAGGTGTGCGCGCGCACACGCTCACACCTTACAGGGAACATTGATGAGGACACAAAATCGCTTTGAGACAGAGATGATTAGTTTTACATAGACATTCGTTCATTTATTCTCCATTATTAACGTCATAATCTGTCTATGCTTTTTACGTTCTTCAAAATTGTAATTTTCGTTTTATGTCCCAAAAATTGAAACAAAACTTAGTACATTTCAAAGCCATGAAAAAGCTTCATGTCGACCCTGAGAATGAAATATTGAGACGCGACGTTCGCCTGTAAAATCAAAAATAGGTGGAAAATACTGTGTATTCTTGTTATTAATGAGATTTGTGAATGTGAACCCCTGTATGTTATTGTATATAATTTACTATATATGTAGGTTAGTATCTATATATGTAGGTATCTTCTGTTATTATTAATTATGTATTATTAATTACGTTTACTTTGTTTCAGGTAATGCCACGCTATTCCATATCCACCTATGATTGGTCTCCACATTATTATTTGATTATTGGTACGTCATTTTTTACATTGTTTATTAATGATTGCTTTATAGGACAAACATGTCAGCTATAATATTTGCTACATGACAGTGTATGTATGTATATACAATCTATATAAAAATGGATGTACGTATATTTGTTTGTTTGTATGTGGCTGATGGACTCCTAAACCATCCATTCGATTGCAATGAAACTTTGGGAATTTGTTCAGCTCATACCGGGTAAGGTTTTTGCATTATGATTTATTTATTTATTCGATATCTCACTCAATTTTTTGAATGAAATTTTGTGGATTTGTTCAGCAAATAAATAAATATTCTATGTATCTATAAATAAAAAGGATGTTGGTATATTTGTTTGAATACATAAATAAGAAATAATTCTATTAAAAGTGACTGAATACTGACAGAAGGGAATGAAGGTACTGAAGAGACGGAAGGGAATGAAAAGACGGAATAATAATTAGCGATTCTAGATAAGAATGTTAATATAATTAAAAGAAAACATACAGATCAACCATTTTTATATAACAAGCACATTCCTTATGGTTTTAGGCCGAAGGCCTGTTTTTTCAGTAGGAGAATGCCTCTCGTGATCTGGATGTCCAGCTGTCACTCCATCTTTTTGCTGGTCTCCCTTTTGCTCTACTACCCTCCAGAACTTCCTTGGAGACAATTTTGGGTAGTTGATTGTCTCCCATTCTCTCAACATGGTCTATCCATTGACGCCTTCGCCCTCTACCCCAACGGATGATGTCATCTACATCGCATCTCCTCCTTATATCCTCGAGTCCTCATTTCAGTAGTCCGGAAGAGGTTTTTTGTTCTGATAGTATCGTCTCTGTCTTCGTTGGCATAGGTCATTATGGGTCTTACGAACGTTTTGTAAATTGTTTGAGTTGTGTGAGCATATATGTTTGTTTTTCCAGACAGTGTCCCTGAGGCATCCAGCTATAACGGCAGCTTTATCGGTTTGTTCTTTAACCTCGTCATATAGATCATTGTCATTTGATGTTTTGGCGCCCAAGTATTTGAATGTTGTGACTAGTTCTATTTGCTCATTTTCAAGAACCAGTTCGCATCTTAGAAGTGTTTTCGCTATTACTAAGGTTTTTGTTTTCCCCTTAGACAGTATCAGGTTGTATTTCTTTGCTGCATGATTCAATATATTCAGCAGTTCTTGTAGGTCATCTTTAGATTCGGCGTGTGGCGGCGTCATCAGCGTAGCAAATAATACTTATGATATCTTCGCCCATCTTGTCTCCTATGTCCGTTGCTGACACTTCCTCAATAATCCTATCCATAATTAAATTAAACAAGAAAGGGCTTAGACTATATCCTTGTTTTATTCCTAGCGCAACCGCTATCTCGCTATTTTTATATATGTATAGGTAAATAATAAACAGACTGGACAACGTAAACATAATTAACGTCAAACCTTTATAATATAAACTGTTAAAAGTTTGTATACATTAAATTTTACATTAGATCCATTTGCTTAAATTACAAAAACTTTTTGTGGAGAAGAAATGGAAAAAAATATGTAGAAAACGTACAGAGTAATTATGTTTATATTTTTTTAAATTGGTAAATAAAGCCTTATGATTCGTTTTAACTCAAAACGACACAAAGTTTAGGTACCTACAATTAATTATTGTAATACAGTGATATTGTATATTATAGCGCCGTTTTTTGATAACAATTCATTGCAAGGACGCTTTTGCCTAACTATTGGATCGTTATACTACTCAATACTTACCATAATATCGCAACAGCGGAGTCTTTTTACCGCCAATATACATTATTCTCTTCAAATATATTTACATCCATACACTTAAATCCAGTATCATTGTATATGATCAAAGTATTAATAATTAATATGTAATCAATACTGTTTCGTGATATTGTATCTATTTATACATTTGACACTGTGAGTATAAATGACACTTGTACAATATGAGTCACCATGTTGTAATCCATACATCTACGTATTTTGTGGTTATTCAATATCTATAATAGTATGTGTAATATGTTTTGATCAAAACAATGTTGACTCAGAGGCCCGATATTTAATTTATCCTCTAAATATTGTGCGTTTGAAAAATTCTAGTTTGCTTAATAGTGCCATTTAGATAATTATGTAAAATGTTTTGTTAGAGATGTTCCTTACGCACAAACTATCTGTGCATTTTTTTCAGATAACTAATAATTGTGCTATTTCTGGTACGAAATATATTTATTTAAAATATGAAGTTTTAGCATGTAGGCATATAAGTAGGTACTTAACATAGATACTATTATTTTTTAGAGCATTAAGACACCCGAATGCTAGGTAACTAAATATTATATCCTAACCTCACAGGAGTATTTAGTATTCCTAAGTTAGCAATTGCGTTGCAGAGATATCACTAACTAAATACTTAATACTACGCCAAACTTAAGGTCGATGGCGTAGCGTTTTACATTGTGTATGAAGAAAAGATAGTTTTTTTCTATGGGTTTAAACTGACGTTTAAAATGTTTTTTTTTTCATAAACAAACACATGTAACCAAGCTCACACTGACAGCTCGATGTCGCGATTTTTCTCGTATACATCGCTGAATAATCTGGTATTTGATTTGACAGAGTTTCCAAGTACATACTTGGCGAAGTCGCTAAAATCATCATCCATCTAAAAAATATCTCGTATTTTAGTATTAAACCACTCGTAAGTTTCCTCGCGATCAATCTTATTATTTGACAGTTCTCAAATGTTAGTTTACGCCAACGTGCATGCGCTAAGTATATAGAAAGTCTCTGCAATGCAATTCTCACACAATAACTTCGTAGCATCCTTAAGTTAGGAAGCCACGTGATCTCCTAACTTTAGTGAGCGACTGTACAATGAAAAAATGGTTAGTATTTAGAGTTTTGTATTTATGACAGACTCTGCAAGTGTCTAAAATTATCAAATAAATACTAAAAGCATTTCTCGGTTGCTGTTTCGCTATTATCAAGATCTAAAAGAAGGTTATTGTTCCTTTTAAACATGCCTAGACACCTTGGGGAAACGTTAGGTCTTAAAAAATCTGTGGATTAAAATTTTTATTTGATAATTTTAAAATGGATTACCATTCTATTAAAACAAAAAAATAGAATTATTAAATGTCTCATAATTTCCTAAAACTCTTTATCGAGTGTCAATTAGAATTCTCTCCGAAATAGGGTCAATTTGTAATCGAAACAAGTTTGACATTCGACCTTCGGAAGGTTGACCTTAACCTCTTGACACTCACTAACACCACGCCTTCCTCACACCCCCACCCCCACCTCCTTGATTTCTTCTTGACCTGACCCCACACGTTCCTGGAAATTTTACATTCATAAACGAAAAACAAAAGCGGTCTATAAGTGAAACGATAGGTAGATCAACAACAGAGCAAACAGTATTTTTACACTTCACTAATAAAAATCGATTTATATACAGCGCCTTTTTTATTTCGTTTTAAAGAATAAAAGGCAGGCGTTAATCTGGATCGTGATCCGTGATCAAAATAAGGAATTAATAAGGAACGGCAGCCCATACACAGTCAATCTGAATCTATCTATCACGGGCTATCACGGGCTGTATATATATATATATATATATATATATATATATATATATATATATATATATATATATATATATATATATATATATATATGTTATATTTGATGTTTTCACGGGTGAAATATGTTATAATATTTTTATCTCGGTTTTCCCGTGTCAGTAGGTCTTGACTAAGACCATTTGTCTTCCGACGTTTCGCCTGAATATCACCAGGCATTTTCAAGGACTTAACGAAAAGCACGCGCGCGACACACGTCTACTCACACTGAAAGCTCACCGTCAAGTGACTCGTAGCGTACAAGATGGCCGCTTATGTCAAATATTGTTAGCGCGACGTGATTGGCTCCTTGTGACACGCCCACCTGCTGTCGTGTTCGTGTCGTGTTGTCGTGTCGTGTTTGATGTCGTGCGGATCGTGCAATAAGACTTATGTAGGAAGAACCAATCGAAAAGTTGAAGCACGAATAGCGGAGCACAGAGTCGACATGAGAAACAAAAAACTTACATCCTCACTTGTACAACACTCGCTCACAGAAGGACATACAATAGATTTTGACCATTCAAAAATAATAGCAAGTTTAAACAGTGAACCTCTCAGAATTTACAGGGAAGCTATAGAAATATATAAGAGAAGGGATATAATGAACAATCGGGACGACGGAGTTCGTTTGCCTAGTACCTGGAAGAACATTTTATATGACAAACAATACAATAATAATATTAATAATACCATAGCGAAAATAACCCCAAAACACAACAATAATAATATTAATGTCACAACTAAAATTAACAATAAATCACAACACAAAAATAATGATAAAATATTATTACCAACGAACACGACAGCAGGTGGGCGTGTCACAAGGAGCCAATCACGTCGCGCTAACAATATTTGACATAAGCGGCCATCTTGTACGCTACGAGTCACTTGACGGTGAGCTTTCAGTGTGAGTAGACGTGTGTCGCGCGCGTGCTTTTCGTTAAGTCCTTGAAAATGCCTGGTGATATTCAGGCGAAACGTCGGAAGACAAATGGTCTTAGTCAAGACCTACTGACACGGGAAAACCGAGATAAAAATATTATAATATATATATATATATATATATATATATATATATATATATATATATATATATATATATATATATATATATATATATATATATATATATATATATATATATATATATATATATATATATATATATATATATATATATATATATATATATATATATATATATATGTTATATTTGATGTTTTCACGGGTGAAATATGTTATAATATTTTTATGACGGTGAGCTTTCAGTGTGAGTAGACGTGTGTCGCGCGCGTGCTTTTCGTTAAGTCCTTGAAAATGCCTGGTGATATTCAGGCGAAACGTCGGAAGACAAATGGTCTTAGTCAAGACCTACTGACACGGGAAAACCGAGATAAAAATATTATAACATATATATATATATATATATATATATATATATATATATATATATATATATATATATATATATATATATATATATATATATATATATATATATATATATATATATATATATATATATATATATATATATATATATATATATATATATATATATATATATATATATATATATATATATATATATATATATATATATATATATATATATATATATATATATATATATATATATATGTATATATGTATATATGTATGTATGTATGTATGTATGTATGTATGTATGTATGTATGTATGTATGTATGTATGTATGTATGTATGTATGTATGTATGTATGTATGTATGTATGTATGTATGTATGTATGTATGTATGTATGTATGTATGTATGTATGTATGTATGTATGTATGTATGTATGTATGTATGTATGTATGTATGTATGTATGTATGTATGTATGTATGTATGTATGTATGTATGTATGTATATATATATATATATATATATATATATATATATATATATATATATATATATATATATATATATATATATATCCTATAATACAATACATACCTACTCATACATTCCCTAAATTAGCGCTTAAATTGTGCAATAGGTGGACGAAACCGATCTAGGCGAGATTCGAACTTACGATCTCTGGATTACTAATTCAGCCGAGCTAGCCTCTCTGCCACCGACCCATATTTTCGGATGTATCATATAATAAAGAATAAACAATGAACATAAAGACAGAGGGGGGGCAAGTCCCGTTAAACGGTGAAATCTAAACCCTCACGTATACCCAAGGATATAATTTTGATAATTTGGGTAATCGAAAGGGTTTTGATTTCACTGTTTAATCGGACTTGCCCCTTGAGCGTTATTTGATAGATAGTATACAAACGCTTCCTTGAATCCTGTTCAAGTTATTTGAATGGAGTAAATAGTTCGCTGATTTCGTCACATTAAAATGCTGGAGAAGAACGATTGGTCCGGTAAAGATTTTTTTTTCAATTTTATATTATACGACGTATGAATGTGAGTAGGACGATGTATGTGATGATAGAGGTGTTTTTCGCTTGATTATCTTAATCATCCCCAAATGACATGGCGTGATGATAGGCAGTTATTTAAAATTTGAACAATACACGGAAAAAAAAATTTCAAAAAAATTCTTCAGCCAAGAATATTTTTTCATATATAACGAAAATAATATTCTCTCAAATTAAGATTTATTTGTTTTATCTCAAAACAGTATTTTCTTAATTCAAATAAATTTGTTTGATTATTTTCGTTATATATGAAAAAATATTCTTGACTGAAGAAAACTTTTTTTTCTGTGTAGATTTCACAGAATTCCATCCAGGGGGTTTAAATAAACCCCATTACATTTTAGAAAATTTAGCTATTTTACTTTGTTACATAAGCAAAAAACAATCATGAATTAGCGTTGCACAATACAAAAAAAAACAGAATAATCGTACGTTTTTGTCTATTCATACATATATAAACTGTCGATGCGTTATTTTAATCGTTGTTTATTTTTTATCATTTGTATATCTTCAGACTATTTCAATCACCCGGAAGTGATTCGTTTTATACGCAAATTCATCTCAACAATAATAGTGTTTCACCCGAGCAATTTTAATAGTTGTGTGTTGTATTGTTATAGTTTGCATGTCATTACAGGAATGTTATTAACCTTAGCAATGACTTTTGGTGAAGTCAACGCGATTTGTGCAAAAACTGGTTTTGCACGTATGCGCGGTTCGTTATCAAATCCTTGCTATTTATTCTATCTATATAAGGTTGGGTAACAATTATTGTTGAATCACGATTTTAGCAACGTTTTCATTTCACGTTTCGCGAAATATGGAGTACAATCACGGCTTTATAATAACGGTATATAATTTGACAACACTGTTTTGCGGTCTTAACCTAAATGCTGGAAATGTGAAAGGTGGGTTACGTTGTTTTGCACGTAGTCGTAAATATTTTGTAAGGCTTTCTTGGTTTTTGTTTCTACTGGAACCCAAGACCGTAATTATTTATTTCTTTTCGGACAAGTAACGGGTACTATGTCAAATATTTATTTAACAAGCACCCAATTACTCTATCCAGACTGACTATGCACTAAAAAACAGTGTCTATCAGGAATGGAAACCGGGACCTTTGGATCAGCAGTCAGATACCTTAGCTGACATAGTAATAATTCGTCAAAAATGATCTTGTGCCAGTTATCTTTACCTGGTAGATAAATATAGGTAGTTTATTTCGTATATATGTAGTACGCAAAAAATATTTGTCATATCCACTGACAGATCATTCGAGAATGGCTATATTAATTTAAGGTAACTCACTTATTCATTATTGCTCCAGTTTTCGATATGGTTTTTCATTTAAATATCTAAAAAATGATATTCATGAAATGAATGATGAACATAAAACACTAACACAAATAAAAGTGTTTTTGAATATATTTTTTTTATTGCATATACGCAAACATTGGATTTTTTCCCTGTCGGGAGTCAAATGATATTTTTATTGACAATAACATCTCAATAGAGACGAAGTTGGGATACTATTGAAGAATCAGGAACTCAGGCACCTACAGGGCTTACGACCTGTCATCGGCTGGTTTACGTGATCACTTTATGCGCTTGCGCAACGTTCACCAATTATGCCTTTATTGAGTTCCCTTATCAATGTAATTTTTGAAAGTTCTATATATTTGAATATAATATATAGAACTTTCAAAAATTACATTGATAAGGGAACTCAAGGAATAATTGGTGAACGTTGCGCAAGCGCATAAAGTGATCACGTAAACCAGCCGATGACAGGTCGTAAGCCCTGTAGGTGCCTGAGTTCCTGGTTCTTCTAAAGTATCTCAACTTCGTCTCTATTGATTTGTTATCTATATTATAAATTTGAATGTTTGTATCTATGTATGTATCTATGTATGTGTTGAATGCGCTCCTAAACCGCTCATCCGATTGCAATGAAACTTTGGTGAACTGTCGAGAGTATACCAGGGATGGTTTCTGGATCAAAAAATTTTAACTTCTTCTTCTTCTTCATTGAGTTTTAGGTCATTTTACCTATGAAGGTAGACTATCCTGGGAACCGTTCATCCGATTGCAATTAAACTTTGGTGAATTGTCGAGCGTATGCCCACGATGGTTTCTTGATTAAAAAAAATTCTTCTTCTTCTTCTTCATCGGTTATAAAGTTATTTTACTTATGAAGGTGGACTATCCTGGGAACCGTTCATCCGATTGCAATGAAACTTTGGTGAATTGTCGAGCGTATGACCGGGATAGTTTCTGGATTTAAACTTTTTTCTTCTTCTTATTCTTCATCGTGTATTTGGTCATTTTACCTATGAAGGTGGAGTATCCTGGGAGAATAAGATGCAACTGTCCTTCCATCTCTTCGCAGGTCTTCCAGAACGGTTTCTGGATTCAAACATTTTTCTTCTTCTACTTCTTTATCGTGTATTTGTTCATTTTACCTATGAAGTTGGAGAATTCTGGAAAAAGAAGGTCCAACTGTCCTTTCATCTCTTCGTAGGTCTTCCCAGTATTGTGTCGGGAATTAAACTTTTTCTTCACCTACTTAAGGGACGAGAGGTAATGAAGGGAAGGGAAGTACCTACTGGTGGGCCTGACGGGACGGGAGGTACTGAAGGGACGGGAGGTACTGAAGGGACGGGAGTAACTGAAGGGACGGGAGTAACTGAAAGGACGGGAGTAACTGAAGGGACGGGAGTAACTGAAGGGACGGGAGTTACTGAAGGGACGGGAGTAACTGAAGGGACGGGAGTAACTGAAGGGACGGGAGTAACTGAAGGGACGGGAGTAACTGAAGGGACGGGAGTAACTGAAGGGACGGGAGTTACTGAATGGACGGGAGTAACTGAAGGGACGGGAGTAACTGAAGGGATGGGAGTAACTGAAGGGACGGGAGTAACTGAGGGACGGGAGTAACTGAAGGGACGGGAGGTATTGAAGAGTCTGAAGCGACGGGTGGTTATGGAGGACAATTTTTAATTATACAGGCAATACGAAGTTTGCCGGGTGTTCACTAGTTGTCAATAAAAAAAAGTGTTTTTTTTTTCAAAACATCGACATATGTCAAATCATCGGAAAAACATGAACGAATCGCGACGTTGCGTTGTCTGCACAAACAGTAAAATAGCAACGTTCTTCTTATCCTGCTATATAAATGTAATTATGAATAATCAAGAATAT
The DNA here is from genome assembly GCA_963576475.1 of Molanna angustata. Lineage (NCBI taxonomy): Eukaryota > Metazoa > Arthropoda > Insecta > Trichoptera > Molannidae > Molanna > Molanna angustata. Next base: position 6,928,761 of record OY754973.1, read on the forward strand.
ATTAGAGCTTATACTGTGTTTTTATTGTTGTTATATAATGTTAGTACAACAATGTAAAGGAAATATTATGAATATAACTGTTAATGTATAAATCAATTTAGGAAAAGGCTTGAATTTCGTTACCTACCTCGTGTTCGCGAATGCTTTATTGATATTAAGGTGGTACAGGTAGGTAGCAAATCCATGAAAAATATTCATTATATTATGGGTTCGATGTCGCGACATTACCCCGGGGACGGCTCGCTATGAAATATTGTCTCAAATCTTTCTAGTCGTTTTATAATTTAACGAGGGCCGTATTATGGAAGGTGCCAAGACGCTATCCATACCTACAGAGACATAGTTGGTACTCGCTAGGTCTGCGGGGAATACCTACCTACATTCCCATCTCCCGTTGCTTCAGACATAAATGTCACCATAATCTTGGGTGTATGTGGTCTGTTGACGACACCAGCCAGCCAGAGACAAACGGGGAGGTATCTACTCACTCATTCACTCTCATTATAATAATATTATTACTCTTATTAATATTAATAATGCTATGAGATATCATCGTTCTGTGGCAACTTATATCTTGACACTTTTGTTTTATTCTGTTTCAAACTGTCAACACTATCTTCACTACATTCTTTCGATTTTTTTATTTTATTTCGATTCTGGGGATCTATTTTGTTATTTATATAGTTTACATGTATTCTTAACACACCGTACATAGCACATTGGACATAGTACACAGCACACACACACACACACACACACACACAGATTATACATTGTGATGAAACTTTCAGAATCCAATTTCAACATGATACTAGATGATAATCTGCAATAAAAAATAGCCTTAAAAATTGCGAAATCATAACACCCCACTATATCCCCTTGGGTTAGTGAGGAGTTAAAAGGAGATTTTATTTTTTGAGATGGGTGGTGGCAGAGCGGTTAGCGCGCTGGGCTAGCAACCCAGAGGTCGTGAGTTCGAATCCTGCCACGACCGATTTCCATTCACCTATAGTACAAGCATTTATTTGCTTATTTTAGGGAATGTATAAGGATATATATATGTACTTGATATGCAAGGACATATTCATTCTTTAAATAAAAATATTATTTCAAATTGGGGTGTGTAGATTTACATTGCCTCTTAGTTTCGATTCGTTTTTTTCAAGTTTTTTTTTTAAATCCTTGACCGCCCTTGCCATCGTTAATGTTTTTCTTCATTTTCGCCTTTCGTTATTGCCCATTGTAAAATTTCTCCTGAACTCCAAATTTATTGCATGAGATGTAGACATTGAAACTTTAACTTGTATCGTGTTGTAAAATTTTTATCGTTTTGACATTTTGTGCGGTGTGATGCGATGTAAAAAGGTTTGCTCCTCGCTATGTGTAGCTTCCCGCTGCTAACAGTTTGTAGTAAGACACATCGGCAATTTTTTATAACTATACATACAATAAAGTTGATTTAACGCGTTGAAAACAAAACATATTCATACATTAATTTTAAATTTGGAACATTATTTACAGGCAATAATTATTTTTAATAAATTAATATACATTCGGGGGGTTGTGGTCAACTCAGGTTAAAAATTCCAGGGGGCAAGTCTGGTCAACCGTAAATAAATTAATTTAAAAAATTTCCAGCAAGTGATATCATTTTGAAAGATTTGACTATTCACTTGAGTTTCGTAGAGCCAACTTTAAGAGTGAAAAATTTCCAGTAAGTGATATCATTTTGAAAGATTTGACTATTCACTTGAGTTTCGTAGAGCCAACTTTAAGAGTCTATAGTAGGCAAGAACCAGACAACGTCTGTCTTCAGTAAAGATCGCATATCTAGGTCACATAATGAGGGAAGAAAAATACCTCTTCCTTCAATTAATACTGAAAGGCAAGATAGAAGGTCGCCGAGGGACTTGAAGGAGACAGATGTCCTGGCTGCGTTATATCAGGGAATGGATGGTCTTCAGAACTGTGCAGATATTCCGGACAGCACAGGACAGAGAGGGATTCACCAGAGTAGTCGCCAACATCGGGGGGTGTCCTGAAAGGACACCAGAAGAAGAAAAACGAGAATGAACAGTAAATTTTGAAAAAATCTCCCAGAACCCTCAAAAGATACGTCTTTGAAATAAAGACTAGGTTATGTATTTTCACATATTTATTCTATTGCGTTATTTTTTGGAAATTTGAATTAGTCATAATAAAACACTTTATTATTTTTTTTATTCTAAATAATTAAAAAAACAACTAGGCCTATGAAGTTTTTTTTACTTTAATCGAAAGAGAATATGAAAATCTACTGACTGAGTTTTTTTAATTACTATTCTTGCTATTAAATAAATATTGTATCACCAAATCTGTTCGTGTTTCGAACATTTGAAGGTAATACATGTGTGTGCATATTTGTGCCGTATGCCCAAGGTTATAGGCGTGAACAAGATTCTTAAGCGCACTTTGCATGAGCGAGGTTTTCAATGGCATCCAAAATACAGGTTACTCAAAACATCGCTTTACACGAGTATTATTTTCTCCTTTATTCGCTACCCTATTTTTGCAATTACGAAAAAATTGAATATGCCATTTATGTAAAAAATGGCAACATTTTATTTTTAAGTTGAAATGATATCATAAAACAGTACTATAAAAATTGTATTATCTCTTGTTGTACAAAAAAATATTACGATTTATCTGTGTCGCCCCTATTTTAATGACATTGTTGACAATTCCATCCCAGTTCATTCCCTCCATGTTATTTTTCATACCCTGCGTGCCTTTTTCACAGTCTCTCAATAATATGCTGATCTTTTTTTAAGCTAGCACATAATATTATAATACATGATACTTGAAACAATCAATAAAAATGGTTTCGCTTTAGGTATCGTTTATGATGTGTATTTTTTTTTAAATAAGTGTATTTTATAAATGTTAAAAAATACCAAACTCATTCTTTTATTTTAACTTCAACGAACAATTTCAATTTCAACAAACCTACATTTTAACTATTTTGACTCTTTTCGTGCATCATCAGAATTTACATAAGAAGAAACAGATATATACAAGTATGTCGAAAAAAGTATAACAAAATCAATTATTTTTATTTTTAATTTACTTAATAATTTTTTAATCTTGTTTTGTCCGATGAGCAGCTACAAGCTAATGAGTAGAGCTACAAGCCAGTAGCGGGATTGCTTATAGAAGCCGAAAATCTTGGCTTGCCTATAAATATTATGTTAAGAAATTCAAGACCTAATATTTTTTTTCTGTTTTATAGAAACCATTCTACAAGATTAAAAATTTAACCGTTCGCAGATATGATGCTTGACAGGGCCACAAATTTAAATATTATTTTGGCATGTGATTTTAAAATATACATGGCCACTCAAATGAACAACGATGCTAAAAAAAATATTCAATTTTGACATTTCCTTTCAGGGCTTGCCTAGTACGAAGGTTCTATGCACGCTCTTGCTACAAGCTCTGAAACGTTCTCAATGGAGTGGTGTAGGAGACAGCTAAATTCTGTTAGGTTACGTAATAATTCTATCAAAAACCTTATCCATCGAGAAACCAAATTGATTTTTCGAATGTACTTTAAGGGAAATGAATGCATGTCTTACACAATATAAATCGATTCACTACATACATAATATTTAAATGATTATATTATTTTAAAGAACAATTTGAAACATTTAACACAAATTAAAACTTTAATATTATATTAATTTGTACTGTTTTGAATTTCTAGTAGATACAAATTGAGGCATTTATCAAAATGGATATAATTTGTATCAAACGACAACGTATTTATGTAATTACAGTTTATTACTGAAAATAATGTAATTTAACGTTGATCAAATTACAAGTCAGCCATTTAGTTTTAATTTTATTATATTACAAATGGAAAATACACAATAATAAAATAAAATGTAGCATCAAAGTAAGTTATCCATTCAACATTTAAGAACTACAAGTTAATTATGAACCGCTGAGTTTGTGCAAAGAGAAAATGAGATTTTTTGTTCACCCTGTATTTTCATAGTCCGTCTATGTTGTTTGTCGATGTTCAAGTGTTTCACAGGAACTCTCAACTTTTGTCTAAATTTATTTTTATTATTATAATTAATTTTTATTGAATAGTGATGTTCTAAACTATATCTTGAACCTCTTTAGCCCCTTTCACATAAAAATACTTTATTATTCATTATATACCTATTTAATTTTTAGACAAGATTTTGACATCTCCATAGAGACGTAGTTGGAATATTATAGGAGAACCAGGAACTCAAAGCACCTACAGGGCTTACGACCTGCCATCGGCTGGTTCACGTGATCACTTGATGCACCAATTATGCCTTCTTATTTTTTATTAGTTACCATATAAATGCAATTTTGAAAGTTCTATATATTTTAATAATGAGAAACTGATCTTTTGAAAATAAACTAAAAACACTATCGCCGTCTATAAAGTAACGAAATAACCTTTTTATTACGCCATCTATGGAGGAATTGGTTTTTGTAAACAATTTATCATTGACTCCCGACAGGGAAAAACGGTGCTTTGGTTGGTTGGAAGATATTGCCTTATGGCAATAAACCCGCCACTGTACCAATTATTGTAAATTAATTAAATAAATAAATAAGAAAAAGTTAGGGCCTTATATGTATTATATAAACCATTCTCAGTGCTTAAGTCAATACTTAGCACACCGAAATGTATGGAATTTGTTATGCTTAGCATTAAGAAAATTCATAGTACGTTTTATAAATTCGGGCCTAAAGGTACAGTAAGCAGTCTTCTCGCAGTGTGAGACCTTAACTATTTCTTATATTTTTTTCTTAAATACATTTGTGTAATACAGCTCTTAAACGTGTTGTATAAGAAAATTGAGTTTTCCCCAATTGAAGACCTTTTTTCGATGTATAAAATTTGTTAGCAGTGAAAGTGATGTAGGTACTAATGCACAATTTTACTTTTGTATCGCTGAAGTATAAAAGTATACACGTTTTAGTGTATTTATTTAATAAGTATCTATGTCAAATTATAAATCAATTTTGTTTTTCTAGCCACAGCCTTTTGATGAGACTGTTGTTGTTCAATGTTGGCTCGGCTAGGTTCTTCATCTTTCGTAGCAGTTCTGATGGTGATTGGTCACCCAATTGAATTCCGTGTATAAGTTGCGTTAGTCGTTTTTCTTCTGATTCTTGGAGTCGATTTAATAATGTTGATTTTAAGTTCTTGTATTTCTCTATGCTTGGTGGGTTTTGGATGACATCCGCAACGCATGACATCGTCTCTGCGTCCAAGGCTGCCAGCACATGGTGGTACTTTGATTCGTCCTTAGTTATGCGTGCGTTGGCAAATTGGGCTTCTATTGTGTAGAACCATAGGTGTATTTTCTGTCTCCACACACTTGGTAGTTTTATATTGGTTGAATATATTTCTGTTCTGTACTCTTGGTGTCCGTCATCGTTATTGTCTTGTTCTCTGTTTGTTGCTTTGTCCATTGACATGTTTATTTAGTTAAGTATTTTATGCAAAAATGTTATAATTTTAAATTTCTAAGTTTTTTTTTTTTAAAAAAAATCGAAAAATTATTTTGAAATATTATTTTTAAATTATTTGATAAGTTTTTAAATATTGGGATTTTATCAATGTCTTTTTATTTCATTATTCCCTTTTTGTAATTTTTATTTATTTGTATTTATTTAAGTATAATATTTTGTAAATATTTTATATTAGTTTTATTTATTTATGTTTATATTTTATTACTATGCTTATTCGCAGCTAGTTATTATTTTTATTCGCTTTCTATTTTATGTTATGACTATTAGTTTATTTTATTTTCAAAATATTATTTATACAAAAATTATTTTGAAAATATTTTATAATGTTCGTTTGCGTATGTAGTTTATTTTACATAATTTTAAATAATTGTAATTGTATATAATTTTTTTATTCCCGTAAGTATATTTAGAATATATTTTATTTTAATTTTTAATTTATTATATTTTTGCTTTGCGTTGTTAATTTATTCGATAAAGTGAGGTATATTATTATTTAATATTTTAGTACTGTTTTAAATTGTTGTTTGCTTGAGGTTTTTGAGGTCGTTGACTTCGTTTTATTCCCTTATCGCGGTTTCAGCGGGTTTATTCGAGTTCATGCGGCCATTCTTTTGTTTAGAGTTCGTTTACCTTCGTTTTTTTTTTGCTTGTAACATAAGTGAAAGTATTTCGACCGTTCGACGACGCGGTATAATATTTTTAAATATGAAGTATATATTTGTGTTTTGAATTTTTACATAAGAATATGCATTTTACGAATATACCGATTATTTATCTATATGTTTCTAATTTTCAGTTTTTATGGTAACGGTTTTATGATTATAATTTTTATTGATAATTTTCTAATTTTTACTTATTACATTATTTAGCAAAAATAAATATTTTATGAAATTTATTTTTAGTTTTTATAATTTTTACGTTTTATCAATTTTGAACAAAATAAAATATCTATAATGACTTTAGGCTTTTAGAATGACTTTAGTAATATTATAATTTTTATACCTCTATTCGGCGTTTTGGTTCTCTGGCTTTTTGCTTTAGATTTTTATACCTTCGTCCTTTGTATTTATTTATTTATTTTCTGGTACTTTTGGTTTTTTTTAGATAGCTTCTTTTTAAATTTGTTTCCTCTGTATTATTTTTGCGTCTCGTCAGTCATGAAAAAAAATATAAGGTACATATTAAATGATTACATATATATTAAAAACAGTTGTAAATATGTTTAGTTATGTGGAATTATGATCGTTTTTAATAATTAAATTTTTTTTTTTTTTAAATAATATATTATCATTGGATAATTTTGCATATATATATTTATATGCCTTAACTTATTTCTACTAATATGAGTGTTTTTTTTATATTGCGTCGATTTTCTATACTTATATTACGCTTTTTTACAAACGCGAATGAACGGGGTTTGCGTAATTTGCGGGTTTAAGTTATACAACGATTTTAAAATATATTTTTTTTTAACAGTTACCCGTTCAGATTCGCTTCATCCAGACCTCGTTGCTTAATACCTATTTCCCATTAAATCTTTTTATTTCTGTCGTGTTATACAAATGTTAAGTATTATATTAATGAACACGTATAATCGTTCTGTTTAATATAGCTACTGATTTTACGTTACACAATACTTGGTTGTCGCGCAATGGCTACCAGTCAATTACCACAATATAACATATATAAAATTATAAGCACAAAATAAAAGTACCTGAGTTTTTAAACGATTTCGGAATCTTACCAGTTTCTGAAGGTATGTGTGTGTTCAGAGACACGTTCGGTGGTCACCAGTTTTGGGGGTTATAGTATTTTGTAGTATGTAGAGCTTGCCAAAGTGCCCGAGTGGTCACTGGGTTAGAAGCGATTGCATACCAGCTTGAGCTGATATACACGCCCGTAATTGAGGTGGTAAGGTCGGTCAGTTGGACGTGTAGGTATTACCTGTTTGTCCGCCTTTAGCTACATACAACCCAAATGATATCTCAACCGCTTGGTTCGAACCTGGAGGCGGTCTGTTCGGATAGTCCCGACAGCTGAGCCACAGATTGATCGACCAAGCAACTGCGATACCGTATACAACAGATTAGATATTATTATCAAATATTACTCAGGTAGGAATGGTTGACAGATTGAAAGATATAACAGGAAATTTAACTTACTCTTTTATTTATCAAGATGATGATTACAATTGGTGTATACTAATATTACTTGGTACAGAAATGTCGAGTTATTATTTAATGAATATAAATGTAAATTTGAAGCGCGGACGATTTGAACAGCGATGAGCGGTCGGGCAGCGTGATGCCTAGCTTCGAGGTCTGGATGACGGAATGATGTGGGCATTGGTCATTGGTCATTGGTCATTACTGACATCGGAGTACCGAGTCTAGGACTCCTTGCTCCTTCATCTGACGTTACTTTGCTGGTTGGGTTTGAGATGATTTACTGAAGAGGGGCTTGTTATACGCGAGAATTGACAAGAGAGTAAGATAAACTAGAAGAGCGGGGGGGCTTAATTACTTGGGAGAATAATGAGTGAAAAAAAAAAAAAAAAAAAAAAAAAAAAAAAAAAAAAAAAAAAAAAAAAAAAAAAAAAAAAAAAAAAAATATAATAATAATAATACTAATAAGTTTTTTTTTTCCTTTTTAGAGTTGCGAGGTGGGGTTGCGAGGGAGTCTGGCGAGATAGGGTTGATATTATGGTGGGGGTTCGGGTGGGGGTGGTCTTTTGAGGACAGATTTGGGTCGTTTGTGCTTGAAGGACTCATTTTCGTCGTAAGAGGCTAGACTGTTAATGGAGGGATTTTTATGGGAGGGAATTTTTTCGTAGAAGCGTTTGGAGAGGTGGGTGATGAAATCTTTGATTGTGGGTATTTTTGCATCCTCGTGTAGGTGTGAGGTTCTCACCCATCTTGGAGCGCCAAGAGCTAAACGGATGGCCTTGTTTTGGGAGGTTTGCATCTTCTTTATATGCGTGTTAGCTGCGTTTCCCCAAACGGGGCACGCATACGTCATGATGGGACGAATGACAGTTTTATAGATAAGAAGCTTATTCCTGTTGTTCAGCTTGCTTTTTTTGTTGAGTAATGGGTGCAGGGCGCCCATGACTTTCGAAGCAGCTGTTGTCTTGCTTTGTATGTGCGAACTCCAAGTGAGCCCTTTGTCAAGGGTGAGGCCTAAGTATTTGACCTCGTTCTTCCACGGGATGCTTTCCCCGAACATGGTGAGGTTTGCTGGGAGTTTGGGGCGTCTTTTGGTGAAGAGCACAGCGACACTTTTGGAGGGGTTGATGATGATGCGCCATTTGACGCACCATTGTTCCAGGAGTGTTGCCATCTCCTGGACTCTAGCTCTTGCTAGTACTGGGGATCGTGAGTTGGATAAGATGCCTGTGTCATCGGCGAAGTTTGCTAGGTGGACGTTCCAAGAGGTGGGTTTGGGGAGGTCGCTGGCGTAGATAATGTAGAGCATAGGTGAGATAATGGATCCCTGGGGGACTCCTGCCCTGATATGACGTTCTGTGGAGGAGATGCCTTGGAGTTTGATGCGGAAGGTTCTTCCTTTGAGGAAGGAGGAGATGAGGAGTGTCATCGCGGTAGGTATCCCGAAATCAGACATTTTGTGGAGGATGCCCTCGTGCCATACCTTGTCGAAGGCTTTGCTTACGTCCAAGGATAGCATGACTGTGTGAGAGTTTTCGTTAAAACCCCTCGTGATGATCTCCACAACTCGAAGAAGTTGGTGGTCGGTGGCGTGGGCCTCGCGGAAGCCATGTTGGTGGTCAGGTATGATATTGTTTTCCTCTACCGCCGGTTTTAGGCGGTTTAGGATCACTCTTTCGAGTATTTTCCCAGGGCAGGGAAGAAGGCTGATGGGTCGGTGGTTTTCTGGATTTTGGTGGTCCTTTCCGGGTTTGGGGATTAGAATTACGTCGGCCTTTTTCCAGGCGGACGGGAAGTAGGAGAGGGTAAGGGCTGCGTTGCAGAGAGAAGTGAGAGCATGTATGCCTTTCGGAGTGAGATTCTGGAGGACTTTGTTTCGGATCTGGTCGGGACCTGGAGCTTTACGTTTTTTGAGATTTTTTATTATTGAACTGATTTCTTGGGGGGTGGTGGGGGGTAGGGGTTCGTGGTCGGTCGAGGTCATTATCGAGGAGACATGGTTTTCGACCAGGGTGATATGGTGTGGGATGTCTTTTCCTGTGTAAGGTGTGAACTGAGCTTCTAGGCTATCCGCGAATTCTTCTGCCCTATCTTGTGCTGTGTAAACTGGTCCTGATGGTGTGTTGAGCGCGGTGATTCGGGAGTGTTGCGATTTGAGTGTTCTAACTAACTTGTATCCTGCATTAAAGTCCTGATTTAAAGAAGCTATAAAGTCGTGCCATCTCTCGTTCCTTAATTCCGTTAAAGCTAACCTAACTTCTGCTGTTAGTCTGTTCTTGCGCATTCTGTGTAGGGGGTCTCCTGTTCGTTGCCATTGTATTCTGGCACGGTTTTTCTCCCTGATGAGTACCTTAATGTTATGTGGGAGGTCGTTTTGTTGTGTTTTTTTGTGTATAGTGTGGGTGGCTGTGTGTAGGGCTTCTTGTAGAGTGTCAGTGAACTTGGAGACTTCGTCTTCCAAGTGTGTGGGGGTAAGGATGGGGCCTGGGATGGAGATTTGGTCCAGGAGTTGTGGCAGTTTGTGCCAAGCGATTTGTTGGTGGAGAGGAGTGGTGGGGTCGGTTGGGGTTCCGTCCTGGAGATGAAGCAGGACGGGGCAGTGGTCAGAGCAGAGCTCGTGAACCGCTGATAGAGAGTAGGTGTGGCGTATGTCTTTAAGGATGGCTATGTCAATAACGTCAGGGGATGTACCGTTGTGGGGGTAAATGGTCGGGGAGTCGGGTGCAATGATGGCGATGTTTCGGGATTGTGAGTATCTGTGTAAGGCGTTTCCTTTTGTGTTGTTCCGGCGACTATGCCAGGCTCCATGCTTGGCGTTTAAGTCGCCGGCAATGATGGTGGGTGTATTGTCTGCGAGGAGTATGTCTAGATCTGTAGTGTATAATTGAGTGTTTGGTTGACTGTATACTGAGGTGAACCTAATGGGCCCTGAGTGAGTGTTGAGCATGATGGTGGTGGTCTCCAGGTTTGTTATATTTTGGGCTGGAGTTTCGCAATAATCTAAGTTCTTTTTTATGATTATTGCCGTACCACCTCCTCTGCTTCTAAGCCTGTCTGACCTGACTGTAGTGTAGTTTCTGATGGTGAGCTTTTGTGTGGGTTTCAACCATGTCTCATTGACGAGCAACAGGTCGAGGTTGTGCTCTTCGAGGAAGAGCTCAACCTCGGTCCTGAAGTTCCTGATCTGACCGTTAGCGTTCCAGAACGCAATTTGGAGGTGGGTGGGTAGTCTGGGGGGTCTAGCCATTTATGGAGTTGTGAGCTTCCTGGAGAAGGGCAGATGCCATCATTATGAACTCCTCGAGCTTTTGAGTGAGGGGTATGAGGGTGGGGGCAGAGTGGGTTGTGGGGGGGGTGGGTTGGGGGGCTCGAGGGGGGGGTGTGAAGGTGGGTGCCGGCCAGTTTGGCTGGGAGGTGTTGAAGGTATTTGAGGAATGGGGATGGCGGGGAGTTGGGAGGAGGGGCCACTTTGGTCTGATGGACATGAGTGGTTGTGGCTGGGGACGTGGCTGGATCGTGTTGGGGAGGGGGCGTTCGGTGGGACGACTTTGAGTTTGGGGGAGGGCCGTCGTAGTTTGAAGGGAAGGGGCAGGGTGACCACGGTTTTTGGGATTTTCGGGACAATTTTTGAAGTTTGCGGTGTGTGCTCCTTTGCAGAGGACGCAGGTAGCTGGAGCGTCTCTTGGTTTTCTGCACTCCGAGTGATGGTGATCTCCGGCGCATTTCAGGCACCTCGCTGCTGCGAAGCAGTTTGACGCCGAATGGCCGTGTCGTTGGCATTTGTAACACTGACCAACAGATCCCTGATTTCTCAGGGATTCCACCCTCACTCTGAAGTGCAGGACGCACTCCAAACTATTGTGGATGGCTTTTGCGGCCTCTCCTCTGGTGAGGTTCACCAGGACCAGGGGAATTTCTCGTCTGTCGGCACCTCTCCTCATCCTGTGTACCTCCAGCACGGGGAAGCCCTGGCTGATGAGGTCCTCTTTGATGTCTGCTGATGAGAGGATTTCAGGGAGGCCTCTGAGGACAATTTTTAGAGGTTTGTCTTCCTGGAGATTGAATGAGTGGAACTCCAGGTTTCCGTTTTTTAGAGCATTTGTCGCTCTGTTGAAGTCAAGAGGGGTCTTTAAAGAGATAGATATTGATGTCGTCTTATTTGTTGCGACGAAGTCGATGCCCTTTTCGGAGAAAAGGGCCGAGGCTTTGGGGAAGTCCCCCTTTTTGTGGAGGATAATAGGAGGGATTCTTGGGAGTGCTGTTTTGGGGGGGGCGGGGGCGACGGTGGGGGGGGTTGTAAGGGGGGTGGGGTTGGGGTTTGAGGGGGGGGATACTTGGGGAGATTCCCTGGTGGCGGCGATTTTGGCCTTAGGAGAAGGGCAGTTTTGTGTTGGAGAGGGGGTGTTTTTAGTTGAGCGCTTCCTCTTCCCCTTTGGGGTTGTCCATCCAGTGGAGGAGGAGAGGCATGAAGTGGGGGGGGTGGTGTATTCGTAATCGGTGGACGTTGAGGGAGCTTTTTTTTGCGAATTGTCGGAGTCAGAGTCTTCCTCCTCCTCGGAGCTCCTCTCCTCTTCCTGGAGGTTATACTCCCTGGAGAGTTTGGTGAGGGTTCGGAGGAGGGTTCGTCCTCTGAGAGCGTCTCGTGCTGCTTGGAAGGCGGCACTTAAGACGGAAGGTGATGGCTCGTCCTTGGCGAAGAGCAGCTCCCGTAGGGCCTGCTCTCCCTGCGAGATTGGAGAGGTGCTGGGTGGGGGGGTGGGGGATGGGTGGAGGGGTGAGGTGGTGTTGTAGGCCTCTAGGTGTGACATTGTGAAAGGTGTGAGAAGTAGATGTAGGTTTGGGAATTGGATGTTGTAGGTGAAGGTGCGAGGGTGATAAAGGAAAGAGAAGAGAAAAGCAGAGAGATGAGAAGTAGAGAGATGAGAAATTTACTTGGGGAAAAAATAGGGTTAATCTGGGTGGCAGTGATTAGATTTAAGAGATGGAGAGGTTTGTGAAACGGGTTGTATGACTGTTGAAGAAGAATGGTAGTTAGGAAAGAATGAGAGAGAGAGATTATGTATGTGTGGTAGATATATGAACTATATAAAGAGAATAAAAATAATTGCCTTAAGGTGGTTTGGCCACATAGAAGGAATGAGTGTTGTGTACAAGACTGATAAAAGAGGAGCGAAAAGTAGAGGTCGGTCAAGAAAAAGTTGGCACGATCACATAAATGGGATGGGAAGAGAAAAGCAGAGAGATGAGAAATAGAGAGGTGAGAAATTTACTTGGGGAAGAAATAGGGTTAATCTGGGTGGCAGTGATTAGATTTAAGAGATGGAGAGGTTTGTGAAAAGGGTTGTATGACTGTTGAAGAAGAATGGTAGGTAGAAAAGAATGAGAGAGAGAGTATGTATGTGTGGTAGATATATGAACTATATAAAGAGAATAAGAATAAATGAATAAATGCCCTAAGGTGGTTTGGCCACATAGAAGGAATGAGTGTAGTGTACAAGACTGATAGAAGAGGAACGAAAAGTAGAGGTCGGTCAAGAAAAAGTAGGCGCGATCACATAAATGGGATTTTGAAGGATGGTGATGTTAGAAGTAAGAATAATAGAAGGGCGTGTATGAGACGATGTATGGACGTGAGTGAAGCGAGGAATGTGTGTCAAGAGAGAGGAGTCCGGCGTTCGGTTCTCTCTGCCTACCCCGATTAGGGAAATGGCGTGATGGTATGGTATGGTATGGTATCTGAATGAAAGTAACGTCGATTTAAGAGTATAATGAACAGTAATGAGTAACTAGTGAATGACTCACCGCTGATGGTATGTAGTTTCTTGCTGGCCGTTGCACTTTGCACTATACACAGCACTGAATTTACGTTGCTTAAAGAAAAATCAATCGCCGGTCTGTCTGGGCCTTACTCGTCTTTCGGGCGGGCAGGCAGAGCGGCGAGACACTGAATTGGGATTTTCCACTTGTGGAGCACTGTGTTGTAGGCACTATACTGTTGGTGAGCGGAGCACTGGGTAGAGCGTCTGTAGTGGCTGGCGTTGCGAGGAATGATGTGGGCGCGCTGTGCTTCCCCTTAAATAGGAGACGGGCTGTGAATACGGCGCAGGGCAAGATGGCGCCTGCCGAAGTACTCAGCGCAGCGAAGCACTGCACGGCGCAATTGGCGCAATCGCCACAATTTTAAATCATACTTTGTATTTATTATAACCTTCTGATATATACTATTGTTTTTTTTATATTTTCTAGTGTGTGCTACCTAAACTTTTTTTGTGATGTGCTAATGTTGTATGCACATTTTATGAAATTCCCTGTTATATATGTTTCCAAATACTCATGGGGGCGTGAAACCATTATAATTTATAACCGAATATAAAAAAGCTAATAAAATAGAGAAATATTTTTACATTATGTGCTCTATTCAAGGATTTAGACGATACGCACTTTATTATATTACAACTACCAAACGTTAAATAACTATAAAACATATGGCATTATGGATTAAGTATATCATTGTACAATAATGCATTAATTTATTCTAGCCATTTTATCAGTTTTCTAAATGAACAGCTTTAAATATTTTGCCACTAATAAAAATCATTTTGATACCCTTTGAAGTTTTCTGGTGTATCTGAGGGTTATTGAACTGTTCTCTCTTTATTCTGTATAAATAAGGGATGCATTTAAATGAATTATTGCAGTCGGTATTACAGTACACGGGGGGTTGGTATAAGCTCACCATACAACGATTCATTTTAAAACATTCACTTTTATGGCACGTTTCGCTACTTTAACGAAAAAAAAACACGATGTTATTTTATTTCGATGAAACTGTTCTCGAAGCTATTTGATGGAATTAAAAAGGGCACTTCAGATTTACGCAGTTCACCATTAACGATTTATAAATAAAATAATTTTATAACGGATTTGAGTACACTTTACCCAGTTACAAAACTTGGCTAAAATACAAACCAATACCTACATATATTCTTACATATACATTAAAGTATTGGTTAATGGGATCATCAAATATGTAAGTTGTACTCAATTGAGTATCGTATTAGTTTTATTAAGTTTAACTATAATTAAACTTTGTATCGCATTTGTATTTTGCTGTGAGGCACCGATTTAGAATAGTGCTTCCACTCTTTTCTATTACCTATCATCGTTTTCGGCCATCTCTAAATAGCCGGATAATCAAAAATACAAGCGGCAAAATAACATCTAACATAGTTCAGCAACTAGGTTCACCACCCATTCTAAATTTAGTACATTTTTAGGCGAGACGAGACTGGTGAGGGGATACACGCATAAGTCGAACTTATTTTTTTTTAAATTTTATTTTCATAAAAGTTTTACATCATAATAATTGTGATCTCACTAGCCTACAGGCTATCAGTGAGTTTCTCATGCAAAAAGGTCAAGTACATATAACATTCCTTAAGTTACAGTATTAAGATTATAATATGGGATACATGTTTTTATGTAATTATTACTTATGAATGAGTCAAATGTATTTAATTACTTTCTACTTTCTACGTTTTTAATATTTTATCAAGTTTATCCATACCACTTGGAAGAGTGTTAAATATTTTCGGTATTCTTACTTTCAGTGTTCTTTTGCCGTAATAGTTTGTCCATCTGGGAATTATCAATTTATTTTGCACAATTATCAGATAAAGTACTCGCATTGAATGAATTGCAACAAATGCATTCGACATAAATGGCGTATAATTTAATGCGCGTTCACGGCCGTTAAATGCAAAACCCGAATCGGAACGAGTATATTTTTAATTGATATTAATTTATTGTCTGAGCGTGGGGACCTCTTCAAAATGCACGAGGGAGATCGCGATACCACTTCCACGCCGGCGACGCTATAGGACCCATTGGTCCTGTTCACCACCAGACGCGGCCGCAACGTCGGACAACAGGTCCATTGCATATTTATTTCTTTATTTATTAAGCAAACAAACAGTCAAACAATATACATTGCAAAAAGTACTCGCCCTCCTGTCGCTGGTTATCTCATATTGTAGGATATTATGTGATTATATTATGAATGAGAATGAATGAAAGTTTAACGGCAATATAATATACCTACTAATCATAATATACCTACTAACGTTTATTTGACATCACCCATTAAATTGTTATCAATTTTTAAGTTATAAGTAGGTAACACTATTTATTTTATATCTTCAACTAGAATCTTCTTTATATAGCGCCATTTTTTGTTAAAGCTCACCTCAGGTGAAACTTGCCTCCGAAAAATCGCACATTATAATATGTGCGTGGGTATTTTTCAAAGACTCAACCTTTGTTCTCTACAAAGCGCAAATTCGCCCAATTATTAAATATGGTAGTCACATCTGGAATGGCGCCCCCCAATACCTACTGAATATCCTCGATGCTGTACTAAGGCGTGCTGTGATTCATCATTTACTGATGGATTGCAATCACTAAAATACATACGCCAATAGATGCTCAGATGACCTTGCATCCCTGGTCCCTCTTCCACCAATTCACAATTAAGGCATTTATTTTACTCAATCTCAACACCCGTTCACAGTAAACCTTCAATATAACAATTTAACTGTCATAATCCTTTTCCCATCCTTTTCCTTTCCCGTCACAGGCAAACATACATCTTAGTTATATTTAAATTTATGATGTTTGAAATGTTTTATATTTAATATCTGTGGACATATGTAATTGGTCTGTTTGTTTTTATTTTATAGTGTATTATTCCATTTTAGTATTTTAAGACTGTATTTGTCCCTAAATAAATAAATAAATAAATAAATAAATAAATACACGAACCAGTCGCTTCTCGAACCCTTTCTTACGTGTAAGACCCGGATCTTTTCTGAATTAATATTTTCCTGAGCAGATTGCCAATCCTCTCCAGCGCTACGTAATGCGCTTCTTCGAAAGAGTATAATGGACCCAAATCCTAATAGCTGGTGTCCTCGACGTAGCCATGTTGAAAAAGTGTGCTTGTGATATGAATATTATTTGTTTATAATAGGTACCTACGTATACCGGCAATCTTCTTGAGCCTTTTAGTCGTGGAGTGGAGCGGTTTGCGCATGTACCTACCAAACAAAAAAACACAAATTTGCGCTCTACACGCCCACGTGACGGGCTCAAAAATTTTTCCGCTAGCCATACATCTTTTGAACTATCATTTTGTTTTATCACACATTCGTCCGAATATCTAAGATATTTATTCACATTTGTTCGACACTTTAATGGTCGCTTTGTTGGTTTTAATTATAAAGTTATGCCAACAATGCATTCGACATAAATGGCGTATAATTTAATGCGCGTTCACGGCCGTTAAATGCAAAACCCGAATCGGAACTAGTATATTTTTAATTGATATTAATTTATTGTCTGAGCGTTGGGACCTCTTCAAAATTCACGGGTCTTACTCCACTCCATCGTAGCCTACTCCATATATAAAAATGTGACCATATATAAAAAGTTATTAATTAAGTCTTTATAAGATACCTACAGCAGAATAAAATTAATAGAAAGTAAAAAATAACAAAATAAATATGTAAATGTGCTCATGAGGAAGCAACAGGAATGGAAGGAAATGGTAAATCAGAATTACTGCAACTTTATCAACCCAATATTTTTTCTGATGTGATAATACAATATTGTTTCTGCGTACAGTAATCTGTTTGACCTTAGATGCTCACCGGAGAATGTCGTGTTATACCTTTATCAGTTGTGATTTGACCTTACAGCGTGAATATCTACAGTTAACACCGCCATGACAATGTAATCAGTATGTTATCTTCTCGTCTTATGCCCGGGATACACGAAGACACTGACAAATCGTGTCGATGTTGTCCACATGTTTCCCAGCTCAACATTATGTGTACATGGCAGCGACACAAAAACTGAGCAATAACGAAACTGCAACTGTCACTCTGTAACACACGTGGAAACCCGATGAAGGTAAACGCTGAACTATATAGTGTCGTCGTGTATCCTGAGATAGATCTAGATCAGGTGTGCTAGGACATGAAGTGTACCTCCTACACAGAGTTGAAGAGAGTCGCTGAAGATCGAGCGGAGAAGAGGAAGAGATGCATCGCCTTGCTGCCAACCAATCCCCAAGATTATTTATATTATTTATTAATCGTACCACACCGGACACCATGTATTATTTATGAATTTTGCTAGTTCATTTGACTTAGGACAATATGGACTTGATGTATTATTTGTGAATCCTTAATTATCAGCGAATTTCTTAAATTCTTTACTGTTGAATGGATTATTATCACATCTTATATGAAATGGACCTGATAAATTGGAGAAGACTGGCGGTCGATAGGTAGGGATGCAGACGATTTCTGGAGAAGGCCAGGGTCTGTAGCGGACTGTAGTGCCAATGATGGTGATGATAAGCAATAACACACCATGATATGCAAATACTATTTTAAGTTTATCAACTATTTTACTTAAAGTTTTATTCGAATAATACCAATGTGCTTTGAATAAATAATTTTCTATTATAAAATATTTTTTATTATATAATTCACAAACATCTATTGCAATATATTGTAAACTAGCTTTTATGTCCCGCCGTTGGCCAAGAATGTAAAATTGTGAAATAAAAAGCAATCGTTTTTATAATATTGTCACCCAATTATTTTGCAATATCAGACTATAAAAAGTGGTTTGAAATTTGATTGAGTTTAAGTATTGTAAAATGTTCAAGTGATGGCCACAACCCATTATTTTTTATATATTGCTATAAAGTGTGAATGAAGTATAATATTTATACAATTTCTGCTCGCATGGACTATGCGTAATGGTTTTAAATATGACTGTTTATCAACGTTTTAAAGAGATTGGTTTGGCCACAACCCCCATTTTTAAATATTATCATCGAAAACAAATTGTAATGTGTACCTATTGAAAATTAAGTAATTTTCGATGTTGGGATGTGGTTAAAATTTGATTAAACAAACGTAGGTACTGAAAAGATCTAGTATTGGTCACATCCCATTCGTTTTTATATTTTTTCATCAAGTGTGCATTATATTTTTGCTCAATTTGACTGAAAGTCTTCATTAACGAAGAAGAAGAAGACTTGAACTATAGTAAATAGTTTTTAATTTGAATATAAATGTTGTGAAGAGTTCAGTAATGGCCACAACCCCCATTCTTTAAATATTAGGTGTTGAAAATTATTCAAAATAGGATGATATAAATGGTTTAAATTTAATTAAAAAAAAGTATTGAAAAGATTCTAGTGCAGGTTATATCGTCACATCCCATATCCCATTCATTTCATATGTATTTTCATCAAGTGTGCATATCGTTAATAATATTTCTGCACAATAGACTATTAGACTTAAAACTAACCCAAAAGACTAAATAAAAAAGAGAAAAATAAGTATAAGACTATAAGAAATAGTTTGTATAAAAAACTATTCCAATGGTCTACATAAAATAAGTAAAAATACATATACCTAATAGAAGAATTAGACTATTGGAAATAGATTGTATAAAAGCTCACCCAAAGGTCTACAAAAAAGAAGAAGAAGAATATTTAGACTATTGGAAATAGTTTGTATAAATACTGACCAAAAGGTCTACATAAAAGAAAACGAATAAGACTATTGGAAATAGTTTGTATTAAAACTCTCCCAAAAGTCTACGTACTTAAATGAAGAAGAATAATAATTAGACTAAAGGAAATAATTTTTATAAAAAAATGACCCAAATGTATACATAAAAGAAAAAGAAGATGATTTAGACAATAGGAAATAGTTTGTATAAAAACTGCCTTAAAGGTCTACATAAAATTAAGAAGAAAAAGAATTAGACTCCAGGACCCGCCGCTTCAGGCCCTTCAGTACCTCCCGTCCCTTTAATCCCTCATTACGTCCCTTCCCATCAGGCCCTTCAGTACCTTCCGTCCCTTCAGGCAGTTTTATACCTCCCGTCCCTTCAGGCCCTTTAGTGCCTCCCTTCCCTTCATTACATCCCGTCCCATCAGTCGGTTAAGAAAAGTTTAAATCCAGAAACCATCCTGGAAGAACCGCGAAGAGATGAAAGAACCTTCTTTTCCCAGGATGCTCTACTTAATAGGTAAAATGACTAAATACACGAAGAAGAAGAAAAAAGTTTAAACCCAGATACCTGCGAAGAGATGGAAGGACAGTTGGACCTTCTTCTCCCAGGATTCTCCAACTTCATAGGTAAAATGAGCAAAAATACACGATGAAGAAGAAGAAGAAGAAATAAGATTAAATCCAGATACCTGCGAAGAGATGGAAGGAAAATTGGACATTCTTCTCCCAGGTTAGTCCACCTTCAAAGGTAAAATGACCAAATAGACGATGAAGAAGAAGAAGAAAAAAGTTTAAATCCAGAAACCTGCGAAGAGATGGAAGGAAAATTGGACCTTCATCTCCCAGGATAGTTCATCTTCATAGGTAAGATCACCAAGTACACGTTGAAGAAAAAGAAGAAAAAAATTTATATGCAGAACCCGTCCTGGAAGACCTGTGAAGAGATGGATGGACAGTCGGACCTTCTTTTCCCAGGATACTCCCCCTTCATAGGTAAAACGACCAAATACACGAAGAAGAAGAAGAATAAGAAAAAAGTTTAAATCCAAAAACCATCCTGGGCATACGCTCGACAATTCACCAAAGTTTCATTATAATCGGACAAACGGTTGATAAATAAATAAATAAAATAATTTTCCTATAGGAAATCAGTATAGGTATATTATTGTTGATTTGTAAGTAAATAGTATTAGGTAGGTACCTACCTACAACAACCTTCTAAATAAATTCGATTCCTAACAAATTTTATTTGAATATCACATTCTTTCTGTAGCCATGGAAACGATTCGAACACGTAAGTAATATCGAATGGTTCGGATACATTTTTTGAATATGTAGGTACCTACATTGGTTTGTTCGATGCCATAAAAATGAAAATTGTCCGAAATATCAAATATTATATACAAATTATGCAATTTTATTATGCCCATATCTTTACTAATAATTAACAGACTTTTACAATATACGTCTTAAAACTTGCTGTAATGTCTTGTGTTTCATTTTATTATTTCATATTTATATTTATTTCAAAGGTTTATTATTTTCAAGAACATATTCATTCGGTAGGAAAATGAAATATTGTATGAAAAGATATTAAAATGGCGGCATTTATGTACAAAACGCTTACTTTAAAAATAAGTTAAACATTATAATTATACAAAATATTCACCATGTTTTTCACTTAAACGCTAAGTTATACTTGAAAGTAAATTTTTTTCGTGTAAATACGTACTTCTAACTTTTAAACTAACAGATATATGCGTGCAAAATGTACACTTTTTTGACAGATACGACTTGGAAAATTTTGTATGAAAAAAATAATTATTGAAATATTTTTGAAATTCAGCATTTTTATCGCATTATTTTTAGCGTGACACTGCATCAGGTATACAGGTACACGTTCGCACATAAATTAGATTTTTAGATGCTCTTGGTTTTTCAGAAGGCGTGAGACAAACACACACACACACACACACATACACACACACACACACACACACACATACACTAACATTTTGATTGCTTTATTACTTTAGATAGATGTAATCTACATAGGAGGCAAATATATCAGCAAATCTCTTACATTGCTATTAGAATAATTATTAAGTTTAATGTTGTTTCGTTCACAGAGTGGAAGTTCATGATGAAAAATTATTAAAAATTAACAAATTAACACAGTTACATATAATCCACGAATTGAACTAATTGAAATTGAATTGTCGGCCTTCGTGGCTAAGTTGGTTAGGTATCTGACTGCAGATCCAAGGGTCCCTGGTTCGATTCCCGGTGGAGACACAGTTTTTAATTGTGTTTTCAGTCTGGATCTGTGAGACGATAAATATCTTAAGTCTCCAGAATGTGGCAACTTATTATTGGGTGCGTGTCAAATATTTATTTGACATAGCACCTGTTAGTTGCCCGAGAAGCTACATAAAATAAAATATATTTTTATTATAAATTTTTGACATGTATTACATGAATTTACCAAATTTTCTGACATTTTTGGCCAGTATGAAACAGATCTGGGGGGCAAGTCTGGTTCGACCGGCGAAATCAAAACCCTAGTGATTACCCATATCATGGATATAATTATCGTATGGAGTTCTATGACATCTAAAGACATTATAAAACTCCATATAATAACTACATCTATGATATGGGTAATCGTGAGGGTTTTGATTTCGCCGATTGAACTAGACTTGCCCCCCTGGTCTATTTATAGTTTTTACAATTCCAAAATGAGCTTTTCCAAGAATTATTTCTAAAGATAATTTAGAATGGGTAGGGAGATGGGGAAAATCAAATAATTTGTACTTTTTCCAATAGGATTCTTCTACTTTCAGTCGTTGTCACCGCAGTCAGCACCTACATCATAGCTGTTTATCAGCAACCGCCAATATGTTACACACCATCGTTTAATGCAAATACCTCCCGCTGTACTTATTACCATAATACGCGCATACTTTTATTAACGTTCTCCTGTAATTTATTACCTAGCATCGAGTTTCCTACTGCAGAGTTCGGGATGCGAATTTTCAAAACCATTTTAACATCATCCTACAGCCGACTTTATGTGGCTTTCTATCCGGTTGGAATACAAAATACGATCCCGCCTTGGTGATCGTGGGTAAGGCAAAGAGAACCAAGTGCCAGAATTATTGGAAAATGGTAAAATTGTCCCGTTAAAATAGTAGGTAGGTACTCATTTCATATTTACACGTACACTTTGTGAATGAGTATGGATACAATTGGGTCATGCTTGTACTATTTTGTTTGTATATTTTTTTCTTTGTTGTTTATTGTTTTTATTTATTTATCTTTTTTGTACATGATATAAACAAACATGTTCCACACTGGCCGGCTTATTACCATGATGCAATTACTTCGAACCAACCAGATTACAAAGTATGAAAAAAATAATATATGAAGACTTTCTCAGATTAGGCAACACTTCGCATGACTTTCAAAATATTTAAAAAAATTTGGCTATTTGTAACTAAGAGCGTATTAAGGTTTTCAAAAAACACACCCGATTATTTTTCTACGGTTTTACTGGTAAAAACCTAGCGTTAATTTACATTTTATTCTTGGGATAAAAAAATCGCGTGGTTTTGCGAAAATCGTAGTAAAAAATGACCAACGACTGTGAACAGTTCATTAATTTTGTAAATTGAAGTTGTAGCGCCTAATAAAATTTGGTTCAAATACGAGTATAAAATAAAAATATAACACGATATTTTAAAAAACTTCATTTTTGTTTCGAATCGAATTAAAAAACAGTATTTATATATTTATTATTTAAGTAGAGTTCATTGTCAAATGGCAATATCCTCAAATTACCAGCGTTTTCACCCCAAAGAATAAAGATTTGCGCGAAAAGAATCGAACCCGGGACGTCGGCACCGTAGCTCAACGATTTGTCACTATGCCACGGCACGACAGTGCTATTTATTTACGATGTTTATTTTTGTGTATGTTTTGGTAGTAAATTAAAATATATATTTTCACAATATTAACTATCACAAAGTTTTCCACGAATTAAAATTTCATATTTTTAATGTATAAAGTTCACGAAAAAGATGGTACTTTTTGAAACTAAAGCATCATATTTTCTTGAACGTTAAATATGTGTAGGTAGGTACATGTAATTTTAATACTTGGTTATTTTATTCTTGTTTGGATATTATGTTCCCTCATTTTCGTGTCTTACAAGCGCTTCTTTGGGGAGTCGTAGAATTGCGTCATGCGCGTAGGTACTAGTTTTTCAGAAATGCCTACTGTGTCTTTAGTATTATGGCTTCGAGGTAATGCGAAGTTTTTAAGCTTACGACGTTTAGGGCCACATTGTAATCTCTTGGTAACCCCAAAGAGGATGCGGCCGCACGTGTGTTTAACTGAAGCTTTTATCTGAGGTAATGTTCTTCGCGTATAGAACTTTTTCAGGCGTTCGCGTTGTACCCGATTTCTATAATCAAATCATGTCCACAACGTAAATATAAGGCACACATTTTTTTGTTAAACGTCTTCGGTGTTTGACGTGTGATTTTATTATTGCCTAAATATAAGAATTTACTTTTTCTTAGCCTTGTCCTACTTCAAGTTGGGTCTTCTCTCCTAATCCTTCGGCGCCAGAATGATCTGTCCCGTATTGTATAGTCGGGGCTGGTATTTGGGCTTTATCCATGAGCTTACTCATACTACCCCACCACGTGAATAGTGGACGTCTTTTTCCTTTCCTCTTTTCTGGGAGTCCTAGAGCAGTTTGCACCACATGATCATTTTGCCTTCTCATTACATGAACTTACTTAAATACAAATAATTGATCAACAATTTTAATGTGTTATAATTTTTTGTATTGTTTCAAACTTAATCATAGGATAAAAAAAATGTTTTTCTCTTATAACTGTTAGTAATTTGCAGTATTTAGCAGTTTGTTTAGCTTATATCGAGTACAGCACAGAAGAAAAAGTGTGTCATTTATATTTCAATTTGGGTGCCGACTTCAAGAAGTGATTTCAAGTAAATAAATTGTGTTGTCATGTATGTATTATGTTAGTTGTAAAATTAACTTGCTGTTTATTTAAATTAGGCTATACTTATGTACTTTTTAGTGCATTTTTATAATTTTTACCTATATAGTATTAGTTATCTTGCCATTCTCTCATCCTTTAAAAACTAAAGAAAACAATTTTATCCAATCACTAAATTCCTTTTTGAAACTTTGTCCATAGTTTTATTTTTGTACGAATACGTTATTTTCAATAATGATGTGTTCAGTTTTCAATAATGTGTTTCATTAGTCCCAATAAATAAAACTTCGTGGGTTTTGCATTGAAATGAGAAAAACGGCAAATTATATCGATTAAGATACAAAAGTAATTGTTGCGATAAAAAAGCATTTATTACTATAGTTTTTAAATATGCACGGTTGATTTATTATGATTGATATTATGTTTATGTATATTGTATGTTAACCGTGTACCAAATCTTAAATAAATAAATAAATACGAGACAAAAATGTTTAAATTGCCTTCCAGATGAATTAATACAGATAAAAGATTTTAAATAATTTAAACCAAAACTAAAAATCCATTTAACAATCTAAAATAGAGTACATATGTAATGGTTTTGTATGGTTTATTTTTGATTCATTATGATATAATGACTAAAATTGTTCGAATTACCTGTTTTTTTTTTGTTTTTGAATGTTTGTTTGATTTTTGTTTTGTTTACTTTTCTTTATATAAGTTTTTTTAATATGGCTACGTAGGGTACACCAGCTATTAGAATTTGGATCCATTACAACGTGCAACAAGTGTGCATTACCTTATAAAAGGAAGCACGACACATGCGTGTATGTTTCACGCACCGGTATTGTCTCACCTAATAAGGCAACATTCAGAATGGGTGCTGAATTATGTAAGATATTGTGGACATCATTAGTGTGCACATCATTGCTACCAACGCAAGGTGAAGTTATAAAAAATTGTCCCCATCTATGAAAACCATTCGGATTATCTCCAGTTGCCGTGGCTTGACGTATCGCGAATTCTCCTCGACATTCTTATTCTGTTTTAATTAATATCCTAATTATTAAACAACTAAAATGTAAGACGTTAATTGAAATAAATACTTGTGAGTGAGTACCTACTATCTTTCTTTATATAAATTATCAGTTGCCCCAATATTTACTGTCTGTAGTATATCTAATAGATGAGTTTTGACAATACTTTTGAACACGCAAATAATCTTTTTATTAAAATTCCTTTAAAATAATTAATTACAGTCAATCTTATAATTAAAAACTCCCATCTCCGTATAATATTATTTTGCCTCATGTGTTTTCAATAACCCGACCGTTACAGTATACCTGAATACAATGGTAATCGAAATGAGTGTTCGAAACACTATTCTATGTCGATGTATCATATCAAAAAAGAATATTAAATAAATAAAAATAATTCGAAATTATCAATGCATTCCGTTTATAATGCAGAAACCACTTTGATGATTCATAATACGTATCCTTCGTTAAACTTATCTTATTACTATTTTTGTGTTGTACGATATAACAAAGTTGTATAAGACTATTCACATTATATATGATTTTACAGCTCCGACGGCAATGTATATGAATGTTCTCAGATTAGTGTTATTGTCACAGTAACCCGTGAGGGGACATAACACGGCCAGTAGACCGAGGGAAGCCTTACATTTTCCAAGGTTTCTCCCCCAGACCAAGTTTTAACACTCCCACCGTACTCCCAGATTTCCAACTCCACGTGTCCTCACACACACGCACCCCACCCCATCCAGTGACCTTACCTAGCGCTGAATTATGTTGGTTTGGAAACTTTCTATTCGCAGCCATCGAACTGTATTATTCCCTTGGATTTCCTTTCGGAAGTGGTCAGGTAGTTAATTACAATTGTTTTTCCGTTTTATTTTGTTACCATTATTCGGTTATTGTGTCTGGAATGTTAGGGGTGTGTCGAGCACCTTTCATAAATCGCCCACTTCAAATCCTTAATCATATTTTATGGTTATTAGGTATTTTATTAAATATCTATTACGTCACTTTATCAAGTAAATATCTTTTATTTAAATATCTGTTTTGTCACTGAACTTTTAATTGCATGATATTCAACGATCAAATAGCCGTATGGTCAGTTATTCTTCCACCCGTTCTGCGTGATTGATAATAACTACTTACAAAACTTTGAAAGATCATAGAAGAATTCGGTGAACTCTAAGGGCCGTATTTATAAACCATTCCCAATATAGTCTAAGAGATAGCAACGTCAAAAAACAATTCACTTTTTAATAGCTAGTTTTTTTTTTAATAATATTTCCTTATCGAATATCGGTATTTATTTATTTATTTACAATTTTTTGGGAGACTAACATCTATACATTTTAGTTTTACATTTAAGATAGTAATTAAACAGCCAATTATAACTCTCCGCTGATACGCCATACTCATAAGTTGCAGGATGAAAAATACAACAATATATTGTATTTCTGTAATAGATAAAGTTTCATCCTGCAGCCGAGGTAAACATAATATTACTTGAAAATATTAAATTGCATTAAAAAAGTTCATATTCAAAAACAAATCACATATCATTAAAAAACTTAGCACTAAGAACATTTCTCGCCCCTGTAATACTATACTGGAATACGTCAAATTATGGTGAGTTAAGTATTGATATATTTATATTGTTACAAACACGCCAAAGAAATGAATTTTGTCCATAATTAGTGGATACTTGTTCCTAATCTTAAGGTGCCTACTAATGAGTAGGCACCTTAAGATTTATTTTTCTAAAGGCTTTCAAATTAAAAAATCTGATAAATCGTTTCTGTAGTCCTTCAATACGAGAGACATAGACATCATACATTGGATTCCATACTTGGAATGCATATTCGAGTTGGCTTCTGAGAAAGGTACAGTAGAGAATTTTCAAGGTTTTGATGTATGAAAAAGATAAGTCTGGCACCTTGGAGTGGTTGCGTTTACCAGTTCGCATCCCCTTTCTATAGGCGAAAATTGCAGATTTTAGTGTCATTTGTATATTTTTAAGTCCTTTTTGTGCTCTTATGCTTTCCACAGTTACAGTGAAGCTTGCTGATTTGTTCAGCGAACACCCGGAAAGCGAACACTTTTTGATGATAACAGCAAGTACATATTTCACAATACAAAACAAAAAATACAATCATAAGATATAGAAAAATATACATAGTAAAAAAAACATATTGGCCTTTACCACAGTGTCACCACTCGTGTGTAAAGGAAACATTTAAAAAGAAAGAAAAAAATATACATACAGAATTATTAAGTATACAAAATGAAGTACATAAATACAATTTACAAATCAGTCTATATTTTTTCTATAATTAAATTCAGTTGCCAGTCTCAAATCCGTTTCTTGTTGGTTGAACTACACCACCCCATTGCACGTGTAGTATGTAGTGTTGTGCAAAACTTGTTGTTTGTTAATTACGAGTCAATGCTGAAATAAAAACCATTTATATATTACATTAAGTTGAATCAGTTGTTTCAATACTGTTTTTAAGTCTAAAAAACCACAATATGTCAACACCAATTTTAAAAATTGTACAATCCTAGATATATTTTAATTCTTATGGATGTCCGATTCAGTTTTCATTTGTATCGTTGCCTTTTTTTCGGGAATTCGGTATTCGTTTCTTAGACCATGTTGTATGGCTTCGTTTCATCCCTTGTGTACCTATGTAAGTATTTATTTCCCCGAATCTTTCACAAAAGCTTTTAATGTATCACATTAATCGTTCCTAAGTCTGCAAAGGTTCGTACGTGCCTATTACATACAATGTTAATCAATTATTGTTGTATTTTAACAACGTTTTTTCTCAATTTTGATATCATGTTCAATTTTCGAACGTTGACATAATGTATCAGAGACAGAACATTTTCAGCCAATTTCACGAAACAAAATTCGTTAAATAATCATTCTATGAATATATTTATTTTGATGTAAACTAAAATATTTCTACATAATGAAACATATAGAAATAGGTTTATTAAATATTAAATGAAATGATCCCGTTTTTGGCAGACACAGCTTTTACTTACTTTTTGTATGGTTAATTTTACTTTGGTATAGTAATTATTGTACTTATATCGTTACTTTTTCACATCAGATAAAAAAGTTAAGTTTGGTTGAAAAAAAATCTTCTCTTCTGTGAGTTGAATACAGGATGCTGACACTTAAATAGTTGACCATTTCGCAACGACTTTAATGTATTAGGTAACTACATGTACTTACAAACATTTATACTTGTCATAATAATGAAAAAAAATATTTGGACATAAATACAACAAAAAGGTCACGTAAAAATAAAAAAATACACTAAAGAACTAAAGCATGAACCGGCTGGAGGCGTTCGAGATGTGAATACATCGGAGAATGCTCCGGATACCGTGGATGGATATGGTCAGCAACACAATAGTTCTTCAAAGAGCTAGAGTGAATGGAGAGCTTCAGACTAATATCAAAATCAGAAAGATATCGTATTTGAGTCATATGCTAAGAAGAGAAAAGTATGAATTGCTCCACCTGATTCTTATGGGCAAGATAGAGAGGGTCGAAGAGGTGTTGGAAGGAGACAAATTTCCTGGCTCCGCAATATACGCGACTGGACGGACATAATAAGTGTTGGAGAGCTGTTTCGGGCTGCCCAGGACAAGGACGCTTTCTCTCGGGTGATATTCAACGTTGGGGGGACCTGACATGACACAATATACGCGACTGGAGGGACATAAGAAGTGTTGGAGAGCTGTTTCGGGCTGCCCAGGACAAGGACGCTTTCTCTCGGGTGATAGTCAACGTTGGGGGGACCTGACATGACACAATATACGCGACTGGAGGGACATAAGAAGTGTTGGAGAGCTGTTTCGGGCTGCCCAGGACAAGGACGCTTTCTCTCGGGTGATAGTCAACGTTGGGGGGACCTGACAAGACACCAAAAGAAGAAGAAAGAACTAAAATTTAAAATTTCTTGGTGTTTCACTAATCTATTTAACTGAAAATACTTCGTTTTTTAAGACAACTCGTCCTATTTCTTTGGGTTTTTTTTGTGCTACGTACGCTAGAGCTAATTTATTTTCGATATTCAATTTTTCATTTTTTAAGCTACTTGCCTGACACCGTGAAATAATCAGGGTTAAGGGAAATCGTAAATATTTGGGTGAAATAATGAAGCAAAGCCCTTTCTGTAATAAGCTCATGCGGGTCCACGGTGAGATAAGCTGAAGGGAATCTGGTACAGTGAGCACTTTGCGTTGTCTGTTAATTAAATCTACTTCCGTTTCGATGCCGGCTCATGCGAATGGATTGGTGTTAACCTATCTGTTTCATTCATCATTCTATACATATACCTCTACTACTTTTTTGCTCTGCTTTAGAAGATTACGCTGTACATAATAAGTACTTACATGTGGGACTCAATGCGTTTCGCTTGTTTTATTTTGAAATTCGTCATTTCATCCGCTGATTAATTTTTTTATTTATTTATTCTATCACACCATGTCATGCGACGTTGGCTAGCTCATGATATTAAGGTTTCGTGTCGAGACTGTAATATTATTTTTGTCTTCTTTAGAACTCAAATTATTGAGTTTACATCATAATACTCACTTAATACGCGATAAATTGTCTATAGATTATATTTTCTATAAATTAAAAAAAATATGCTAAATTATATCAGAATTTACATTTTTTTATTGTATCTTTGTTTGAACCACCTTTATTTGTAAATCTTGTTAGAAAACCTTTTTATAGATAAAAATGAATATCTCCTTGCCAAACAAGTACATATACATCTTCCTATGTACATTCCCTAAACTAAGCATAAATGCTTGTGCTATAGGTGAACGAAATCGGTCGAGGCAGAATTCGATCTCGCGACCACTGGATTACTAGCCTAGCGCGCTAACCGCTCTGCTATCGACCCATCTAATCAAATCATATTCTCAATTTTTTCCTTGTGAATTCATACTCCTATCAAAAGATTCAAATTACGCTTGCGTTCTAAAAAATCAAGTTAATTTTGTTCGAGATTATTTTTATTTCACATGTTTTCTGCTTCTTCTATGGCACTCTTCTAAAAAGTTAATTGTATTTTAAAAAAACCATGAGTAAGGATAGTGTGTTACGGTATATCGACAAGTATTGTTTGTATGTAGACCAACCGTGTCATCAGTGAACAATTAGCCTAGTCTGGTTGATCCCGTGTATGAGATAAGTAGATAGGCGGGTTAGTTAAACCATCCATCCAAACTCGATCAGCTGGACGTTATCTAGTTACTAACACCGGCACATCACACCACTGTCAGTATAGGCGAGTTTTGCATTGTTGTTTGGAGTATGTATAGTCGTTTTGTTCATTATCGCAGTTTGTTTGCTGAAAAGTCTAGTCAAATTGTTTGTGGGCGTTGAGTTAAATTTTGTACTCGATATTTGTTCCTTTGTCTTATTTTCTTATGTATTGGCTAGGTATTTTCTGTGTCAACGAATTCATTTGATCTACTCATTAATGGATGTTATCGGTCGTAAGCTCTGTAAGTTTATCTTATTTGATTTATTTGCTCTTCAAAATATCAATATAATTAGAAAAAACGTACGTAACGTACGTTGACGTAAGTCTTGAAAGATTGTGCATCTTGATTTTTCTAATTAATTTACGTACTCAAATTGTTATGGTTTGTTTTCTGTATAATTATTGTATTTATTTCTTCTCGCTTACTTTATTGTAAATTGATTCATTGTTACTTCCTCTATCAACATAGTTTAGTTTATTTTATTTGTTAATACTTTTTGTACCAAGCATTAGATTTGTAATATTTGACATGTAAATTCGTAATTGGAATACATTTATAGTTATTTTAAAGATCATGTGAACACTGTTATGTAATTTATTCTGTGAATTTACCAACAAATAAAAATAAAAAAGATACAGAAATAAGTACATGATAAAAGAGAAAATAAATTATTGAATTTTGGAAATTCTCCCCGAAAATATTGAAGCCTTGTGCTTTGGGGAGAAGTACAGAAAATTACGAAGATTAAATACAAATATACACATGCAATTTCCACACTCACTCAAACATTGGTGTTGAGAATTAATTTATTTCAACCTTTGTTTAAAACGTGACAATGTTGTGTCACTAGGTTATGACACGCAATATGTGTGTCAATAATATTTGGGTTGTTTTAAGTTAATTTTCTTTCATTGTTTTTGGACGCTTGCGAGTTTTGTTGTTACGTATTTTATTTTCTGCGCGTTTGTATCTAAACATATTTAGTTGTATTTTTGTCCATTGTTTCTGTGGTGTGCTTTTTTGGCATGAAATAATAATCCACTCTTCGGCTTCTCTCTTTGCTCATCTCCTTATCCGCAAGTGAGGATACCCTGCGATTCCTTAAACAGAGAGCGAGTACCTACCTACCTTTAGCCCGGTGTATGCTATATTTAATTTATGGTGTTTGTCTCGACTTGGATGGTGTTGCTGTTGTTGTTCTGCCTTATTTATGTAACCCGGGCCTCTTTGGGCGGTCTCTTCCATTCAACCTTTATGATATTTGTATTTTAATAATGCGAATACTTTGTGTGTTTGTTTGCCTCGTAACCTCTAGCACCTGTTGTGTATGCATTCGAAACTTCACATTTGTTATTTATGTATTTATATTTTGACCGTCTCGATAAACCATCATTGTCGGCCGAAAACCATAACCGCTACGATCTCGAATTAGTCGTTATTTATTATATCAACCTTTGACCGAACTGCTTTAAATTAAAACGCAAAATTCACTTTCAACCAAGCGATTTATTTTTGTTCACATTTACATTTTAAATGTGTATGAAGGTTTAAATATACATATATTGCTGAATACAATTACATTTTAATTTAAATCCATTTCATCATATTATGTTTATACACAAAATTACGATTGAGTTTCCAAATAGATAAACTTCACGCATGTTTTAAAATCACATGTTCCTAGATTCGTTAACCAAATTGGATATATAGAATATGTTATGATTTTCTGTCACAAATTAAACTGATAGGTATATTCAATTACTTATATACCTTCAATATCGCCGGAGTCACAAGCCGGAGTATATTGGCAATGACACAGTAATATGAGGCCTGAAATACCTAACTCCTTTGTCCTTCCCCACCCCCTCCAATTCCTAGATTTCCCTGGATCATTTGCATGTTTTAATTTTGAATTACTTATCTTGTTTTGTCTTCTTTATTTTTTATGTATTTTATTTCAATTTCTTCTGTATTTAATTTCAAACCCTACTGTTTACATAGTATTTTAGTAATTTTATTTTTATATTACGCATAATGTATGATGAGGGAACTATTTTGACCAATAGTTTACATTCATTATAGTATTTTGTAATTTGCAAATTGCTGTGTTTCCCCTAAAATTAAATAAATAAATAAATGACTCTTAACAGCACTGCTGATATACTTTAGGGGTAAAAAATATATATTTGTTATTAATTAAATTGGCAGTATTCATAGAGTTTTACCAAGTATCGCTTGTCGACATATGTGAATAATTTTTCCTCATTAATCTGCATATGTTGAAAATGAAACAATAAGATAGGTAGGATCTAGAATCTAGATATCTATTTGAATCGGCTTTGTATGAACGAACGCTTTGATTGCGTCAACGACACACGGAAGCGGTTCTAACAAGATAATGCCATACTTTGATGTGTTTAAAAGGACCATAAAGCAGCAATGTTATAGAGGTATTTTAATGTTATTCAAATAAATCCTCTAGACTTGTATTGTCGGAAGGTTTTCCTGGACTTATACAGTTAATAACAACTTGTGAATGTATCTATGTACATAGTTTCTCGTGGCACCTATTACCGGAGCTTTGTAGACATTTTCTAATGCAAGAAATAATAATTTTACACAATGAACCACGGCCTGAATGTACATCACGTTGCGTATGTACGTAGTTTGTTTGGAAAAGCAGCTAAATCACAGAGGAATGTTATTATTATAATATAAGAGAACCGCTTATGGTCGGTATAACGAGCGGACTCACCGTGGGTGTTATTAAGCTTCTAAGAGCTGTTATTTGCACAGCGATTGTACCTACTTTAAAATAAATAAACATACTCGCGTAATATTGTATGTTGTACCTTCGTTGTACACATAACATGCCTATAACGCTTTGTATACTCGGCTACAATGTTAATTTATTTGCCCGGGTTCTTTTGTTTCCTCCTTTTGACTCGCGTACGAGTTTTTTACGCTTTTCGCGCACTCTCGCTTTATTATTAGATACATTTTTTCTTCCTTGTAAATTTACAAAGCGCGCTCACGCAATTTGTATTGACACTTGTTAGTCAGTCACATCTTCTTCTTAATGATAATGAACACTTCCTTGCACCCTGCGCAAGTGGCGAGTTTATTGCCGTATGGCAATTTCTTCCAACTAACCAGTGTTTCCTGTCCAGAGAACCAATATTTGCGTGAGAAATAATTTAAATAAATTTCTCCTCGGCTGGGAATCGAACCCTGGATGCCCGCACAGAAACCGAACGGCTTTCGTACTGTGCCACGGTGGTCGGCTTCTGGATCATGTTCTTCATTTCTGAAGGTCGTGTCCATCTTGCCTCCATTGTTGAAAAACCATTGTTGCCTCCCCAACAAACCTTTTTCATACGCTTCTGTCTTTCTAAGGGCCAAAGCTACTGAAAGACTATTAGTAACCGAAAAGGGGATCAACCCCAGAGTCGCCGCTCTTTACCTCTTATTTTTTTCTAAAATTGTAGGCTCCCTTCACGCAATTTGGCAAAAATTCTTTAGAATCCAATGGTAGCAGTCGGTTAAAAACCTGCAACAGTGTTGACAGTAAAGATCGTTCAAATACGCGTTCGTATCTTTCCGGGTTATCCGAAGAAACTAGATTTAAGAATGTAATTTCCTTAGTTAAGGAAAGTCACACCGTGATAGATAGACAGATAAACTCGAGTATGCTGCATACATAGGCATCAGCTATTATTCCCTCCATATTCCGACATTTTTATTTTTCCCTTTTCATATTTTCTGAAGCCCGTGAAATCGTTCTCTCGCCTCCCGAGTTCATTCATTTTTGCAAAGGAAATAAACGACACTTTTTCCTCCCGGGATTTTTCCCGCGCTTTTTTATATTATGAAATGACTCTGTGTTTCATATTTTATTTCTCCCGGCTGTACAATGTGTATACAAATAATATGAACGTTTTACTAAATTACTGTTTTGTTTTTTTTTGTATTTTTTGCATCCATCTCGTTTGTCTTTATTTTGTCGCTTGTTCTGGGTGTTTGTCTCGCATTCATAACAATAATCGTTAAGGATAATAGTCTTGTCTCTATCAATTTTATTATAGCTTTCAGCAATGTTACTTTCGTGGTGATGTATTATTTCATCTCTTCCTTTTTGTACAAATAACATTGGATACGCAGCTGAAATTGAACTGAACTGAACGCCAAACAACTTAGTCCTCACAAATTTTCTTATCGTTTTATTCACATTTATGCATCCTCTCATTCATTTTCGCTATTTTTTCGTGATCTTTCATTCACATAGTTTTGTCATTCCTTCAAAATACGAAAATTATGTCTTTCACTCCGCGCTTATATCTAAGTGCATTTTCTGGTCTGTTGTCCACCGTTTATTCTTTCATTCTGTCTAAAACAACTCACAAAACTTACTTCTTTTTAGATTTCTTTTAAAACATAATTCTGTTGCATTTTTGTACTTTTTTACATGCATTTTCAGTATAATATCGAAACATACCTATTAACAATTCAAGAATAAAAATACCTTTTCCATCCGTTTCCTAATATAACGATGCTTGTGCTACAGAAGGTAGTACATTGCGCGACAGGATTTTTTTTATTTAATAGAACCTAGTTGATGATTCCCCATGCGGTCTGCACATGTGACTTCTGAATTTATCGATTTCTAAAGACATATTTAAAGAGCCCATGTGCTATATTTATTCCGAACTCTCATTCCACGCATTTCGCTTCGCATTGTAACGTCGGACTCATAGTCTACGATTTTCCTTAAACCTACCGTACATATTAAACCTGGAAGGCTACGAGACTAACCTTTTATATTTTGACTACGTAATTATTGGTGTTCTTTTACTTTTTTTTGTGTCTTTGTATCTTATTATTTCCTTATACTTATTTGTTTTTAAATTATACTAAATTGACAAATATTAATCTTCCTATGGCCATATTAGGTCATTCGACTTTCAACAACATAAGCACAACAGTCGGTCTACTCGGGCGTGCTATACAGTTTGCAGAATCTCCCAGTTAAAGACTTATGTTATTGGATGTGCGCTAAATTATAAATATATGTTGGCTGTTCTGCTTGTAGGGACTTATAACGGCCCCTTGCAAAAGTCTGATAGAACATAATATTAAGAACATAAGAGTCCGCAGAACTTTAAATCCTTGCAGACACTGCACTTAAAGTGCCAAGGATAGCTAATGATAAAACTGGCTCACCATTCACAGAAAATGAAGATAAAAGTGAATCGTATATTTGACTATTAAACAAGAATCTACCAGAATATGGTATCTAAAGGAAAATAAATCTAATAATTCTTACTAAATATAAGTAAAAATAAATGTAATAATTCTTACTAAATATAAGTAAAAATAAATGTAATAATTCTTACTAAATATAAGTAAAAAAGGCATTTTTAAATAAAAGAATAAAAATAATAAATTGTCTAAAATAATTCCAATGTTTCTGCGTTAAGTGGAAATTCTTTTTAAAATAAACTGGAAAATTCGTAAAAATCACTGTAATTCCGCCCGCATATCTGACAACGTTATAAATATTGAGGTAGTGTTGGACTGGTCTTGTCAATTTTAGTTTCATTTTGAATTTAAGTTTCATAATGCAGAGTCACCTCGGCGTAAACGTTTGCTCACAATAAAACGAATTTGTGCAAAAATATTGTTTTTTTTTATTTAATTTGTTAAATTTTATGTACAATTAAGTATATTTTTTCGATTGAATATGAGTGAATATTTTCATACGTTACCTAAATTCAGCATATTCTTGTGCTATAGATAAATGAAATCGGTGGGAGACAGAATTGGGTTTGAACTCCATCATTGGGTTACTAATCCAGTGCGATGTCCGGTCTGCCACCAACCCATCTATAATTTTTGATTTCATATTGGCTTTTCAAGTATCAATGAAATTTTGTTTACTTCAAAATCGACTTGGCGATTTTCTTGTCCACATGGAGGTAGGAATGTGGGTGGAATCTGTCGAAGAAAGTCTCACGTTGGTACCTACCTAAGTAGACCACTACCACATTACTTTCTTGTCTATCTTGGTGGGGGATATAAGAGTCCCTATTTATTCCTTTCACGTCCGTGGAACATTGAATATTCTCCAATATTTCAAATCAGACGCAGATTACGGGTAGGGGAATCCTACAGAATTATCTGGCGCTTTTAGTATCATGAGATCGTATGGTATGGTCGGAAGAGTGGGAGAGAGATTCAGGTAGGTATATATCTCGAGGTTGGGTATCTCTAATCTTAATACTGTATATATTGACCCAAATCTGTTGAATCGTTAATAACACACACACACACACCGCCAGGTACTTTAATTAGTATTAAATGTTTCCAGATATTTTCTAGTGGATAATTTTGTCTTTTTCTTCGTTCTGCTCATTGGCAATCTTCGTTATTTCGTAGCATAGTTTTTTTTTATTATATTAGGCGACCCACCCTTAGAAGAGTTATTTGTGCCAATCCGAAGACAAATTAAAAAAAATATTAGTGAATGTTACGACTCAAAGATTAATTCCATTGATTACGATACATTTAGGTATTGCGGAATAGACAGGAAGAGATTTAAGCGATAAGAGATGAGACATGCTCACTGGTAGAGGAACTTTAATGTTGGGATAGATGTCATATTCGTGGTGCATCGGACATTCAAATAACATGTGATCGAGTGTTTCAAAATCTGCCCCGAATGCACATGGAGGGTTTTCTTTTATGTTAATATTATATGAGTGAGTAGCAATTGAGCAATGACCCAATCTCATTCTGAGATATTAGAGATCTCTATTTTGGACATTTTTTTTGTGAAACCAAGGGAAAGATGGAAAGTTTAATTGGATATTATATTTATTAGTATGTTCCTTTGGTTTCAGAAGATATTTTCCACAGGTCTTGCCATTTATTTTTGGCAATGTTACAATGAGAACGAATTGTGTCTTAGGTGGAAAAGGAAATCTTAAAGTAAGGGGCGCCAGAACTGGAAGCTTGTTTAGCAAAGTTGATGTTTCTATTATTTTGAGCACTTGAATCTAGTACCTACTTTCGTAAAAAAGTGCTATCAGCCGATTGGTTCTAATGAATAAAAACAAAATGCTGGGGTGGAACTTATTTCTCCGTTCTTATCACGTTCTTATAATTGTTGAGCATCACATAATATGTAGGTACGTAAATCACTTGAGTTTTTCTTTGTTTTCCAAATCCTAGATCAATTTACCATAGTTATTTTGCTAAAAAAATGCAACTTCGATCATTTCGAATTTTCAACATATTTTTGGATTTTTTCTTCTTTATATATAAATATATTTTTATAAATACTTTTTTTATCGGAAATGTTAGAAGCGTGATCAACAGACGAACATATATAAGACGATGTATGAATGTCGACGAGGCGATAAATGTGTGTCAAGATAGAAATAAGTGGCGTTCGGTTCTCTGTGTATACCTCGTGAGGCACATGGCGTGATGGTATGTATGTACTTTATTTTTCGTATGGTTGGTTATCAGCTTAAATGTCTCTGTTCATTGAGAATCAGTGCACCGTGAAAATATAGCATATATTTTCGCCGTGGCACAGTTGGTAAGCCGTTCGGTTTCTGTGCGGGCGTCCTGGGTTCGATTCCCAACAAGAGGAGAAATTTATTTAAATTCATTTCTCACGCAAATATTGCTTCTCTGGGCTGGAAACACAGGTTAGGTGGAAGAAATCGTCATACGGCAATAAACTCGCCACTTGCGCAGGGTGCAGGTAAGTGTTTATTATCATTATTATTCATATATCCAGCCTACTTTTAGTACTCATTGATGACATACGATTTTGCTTTGTGGCACATTTTTACAAATTATAAATGAACAAAAATATACAATTTATTTGTATAAGCTTCGTTTGAAAACTTTCGACTATACCTACATAAATACTTAAACGTGGTTTTTTCAAAGATATTGTATATTTTTATTTGTTTACTAGTTGCATGTAGCACATGAGATCCAACTGTCGATGGTGATTGTTTAGTTTAAGAATAAGTAAGTACCAAACTTTTAACCCTTAAATCCAAATTATTGAATATTTTTAGATATTTTGTTTTCTATACAACACATGTAGGTATGTATGTCAAGATAGGATAGTGTGGAGGTTAGATCCTTTCTCCTACCACGAAAATGTTAACAACTTGGTAGATATCAACGTATGTATGAATATCAAACTATTAAGAGTCTCCGTAGATATTGTTTATTTTGCCAAAGAAATTGTATGAATCGATGTCGTCACTAAATTAAATTTTACAAAAATTAAATAGTTTGAGATGTTTTGCTAAAATATGTAGGTATGTTTTGTATAGAAAATTAAATTATCTAGTGGGTTGTTTAGGCGTTTTTCGATATTTAAAAAAAGGAAATAAAGGAAGTTAAACGCATAAATTTGTAAAATAAAAAAAATATCTAATTGAAAATGTTTGAGAATTCTTAGGATTTTTTCATAAACACAAATCAGAGATATTGCATTTGTCTATATTTATAAAAAAATCAAAGTTCTAGCTCTTGTGGTTTTTGAGATATATGGAAATATACAATAAATATTCAAAATCGATTGAATAAAACCTCTGATTGGAACAAAAATTTAAAATTCCAAGTATAAAGCTTTGTAGGCCTAAAATTTTCTACATTTTCTGAAATTCATTGCTTTGTGAATCAAGCGGATCAAAAGTTATAGGGGGGGATACACACACAGACACAATAAATATTCACTCTGAATTTTGATTTCAACCATAGATGCTGCGAAGCCTCTAAGTTGGATTTTTTTTACTTGAAGTTGGAAAAACCATGCAAAAAATCCACTACTTCATACAATTATCTCACACGGGACTAAGGTTAATACTGTCAATTCATTTAAAGAAATAAATTCTCTAGAACAAATCAACAGTTGGAAAATACGACTATATATTTAGCAATAATATTTCTGAGACAACGAGGGCATTTAAATGTGCTTATATTCGAAATTATTGTTCACAAATTGTGTTATTTAAAAATGAAGTAGAATTTGTTTCTTTGACTTGTAGTTTTTTCACATTGAAACCTGTATAAAAACTAAACATGTTTCAAATGTTAAATAAATATTAATAAATATGCTGTTTCAAATGACATAAATAAATATGCTGTTTAAATGACATAATACATTATCGAGAATTTAGCATCCACACTGTTATGGATTTTGTATAGGTATTTGCTATTCGTTTTAAAGACGCGAGATGCCGGTAGAAACGTATTCTGTTATGGATTTCATGTTATTAAGATATTCTTGCACAGAGCAGGAAATCAGTTGGAAATGTATCTTCGAATATGTCCTTAGTTTATTTCCAAATATACCAATAAATCATAAGTATTTTCTTACTCTTTACCTCTAAGATACGGATGAATCCATCGTTTATAGAATGAATGTTATACTTATTTATTTTATAGCAATTATGACAATTTCTTGATAGATGACATCATTTATTTATTTTGTTTTTTAAACTTGAGATTTAATATTTACTA
Source organism: Molanna angustata (assembly GCA_963576475.1). Classification (NCBI taxonomy): domain Eukaryota; kingdom Metazoa; phylum Arthropoda; class Insecta; order Trichoptera; family Molannidae; genus Molanna; species Molanna angustata. The sequence continues at coordinate 6,968,999 of OY754973.1, forward strand.
ACTATTATCACATAATAACCAACCTCACTAGGACTAAGCCTGCTTCGAGGTTGGTGGTTTTACACAATTAGTGCGACATTATTTACATATTGCAAGTAAACACAGTCGGATACCTGACACCTATTCAGCAACAATAATATTGTCACCGCACAAATGCAAGGCACCCATCCAGTGTAGTACCTATCCAAGTTAATCCAACTGTCGATTTGTTCAAGAGAATTTATTTCTCTTAACATATCGACAAAGTATCGAGCCAAGATTGAGATTTGTATGCAGGGTCTATATTTTTCACGTTTTTTCCAACTTTGAAACAAAAAACACCAACTTAGAAGCTTCGCAGCATATATGTTCATATATGTATATATATATATATATATATATATATATATATATATATATATATATATATATATATATATATATATATATATATATATATATATATATATATATATATATATATATATATATATATATATATATATATATATATATATATATATATATATATATATATATATATATATATATATATATATATATATATATATATATATATATATATATATATATATATATATATATATATATATATATATATATATATATATATATATATATATATATATATATATATATATATATATATGTTATATTTGATGTTTTCACGGGTGAAATATGTTATAATATTTTTATCTCGGTATTCCCGTGTCAGTAGGTCTTGACTAAGACCATTTGTCTTCCGACGTTTCGCCTGAATATCACCAGGCATTTTCAAGGACTTAACGAAAAGCACGCGCGCGACACACGTCTACTCACACTGAAAGCTCACCGTCAAGTGACTCGTAGCGTACAAGATGGCCGCTTATGTCAAATATTGTTAGCGCGACGTGATTGGCTCCTTGTGACACGCCCACCTGCTGTCGTGTTCGTTGGTAATAATATTTTATCATTATTTTTGTGTTGTGATTTATTGTTAATTTTAGTTGTGACATTAATATTATTATTGTTGTGTTTTGGGGTTATTTTCGCTATGGTATTATTAATATTATTATTGTATTGTTTGTCATATAAAATGTTCTTCCAGGTACTAGGCAAACGAACTCCGTCGTCCCGATTGTTCATTATATCCCTTCTCTTATATATTTCTATAGCTTCCCTGTAAATTCTGAGAGGTTCACTGTTTAAACTTGCTATTATTTTTGAATGGTCAAAATCTATTGTATGTCCTTCTGTGAGCGAGTGTTGTACAAGTGAGGATGTAAGTTTTTTGTTTCTCATGTCGACTCTGTGCTCCGCTATTCGTGCTTCAACTTTTCGATTGGTTCTTCCTACATAAGTCTTATTGCACGATCCGCACGGTATTTCATATACTCCATGAGCTTCAAGTGGAATGATGTCTTTCGGGTTTCTTAGAAAGGTTGATATTTTATTTGTTGTGCTGAAAACGGTACGTATGTTATTTTTGTTTAATAGACGGCTGATTTTATCGGTGACGCCTTTGATATATGGTAGTCGGGCTGTTGATAATGGTGTTTCATTGGATTTTTCTTTCACTGTTTTTGGACTCTTTAATGCTTTGTTTATTATATAGTCTGAGAAACCATTACAACGTAGAGCATTTTTCGTGTATTCTAATTCTTGTTTTTTATGCTCGTGATCTGCAATTCTTTTTGATCTTGTTATTAGTGTTTTTGCGACTGAGCATATTTGGATTTACTCAGAATTCGGAGTAGAAAATTTGGTGTGTCTGTGGGTGTGTCTGTTCGTACTTACATAATCTCCAAACATACACACATACAAAAAAAGACTGACCACCATACTATCCTATCCTGACATACATTCATACATACATGCTTTATATAGATATCAAAATATCTTAAAATATTTATAAATTTGTGTTTATAGTTTGGTACGAATCCTTCAATTGTATATACTTTCGCCATCGACAGTTGGGGTGACCATACAGTTAATAAATTTGTAAAAATATTATATTACTTTCTCTAGAAACAAAAAACATATCATCAATTTCCCTTATACCATACACAACAGTATTCTTGAGACTGTATCATCGGTTCGAGACCTCGGAGCTCTTTTGAACAGCATGTTCACTCTCGAAAAACATATCGACATAATAATTGACAAAGCCTATAAAACCCTCGGTTTTATTCTCCGCGTCTCAAAACCATTCAACGCTAAAATCTTAAAAATTCTTTATTTTACATATGTGCGTAGTATTTTGGAATTTGCATCTTCCATCTGGTTACCCGTGTTTCAAGTACACAAAGCACGTATAGAGAGAATCCAACATATATTTATTAAACACTTGAATCACAGAGAACACACAGAATTTTACACTTATAGGGATGCAACATTGTATTACAAAATCCTTATGTTGGAACAGAGACGGTCCTTGGTTGATATGAAAACATTGTATAACATCATACACAATGCAATTGACTGTCCTGAAATTACGGAACTTCTCTCCTTCAACACATGTCCCATAGCGCCGTACGCGAAGCCCATTTTTGTTTCACATACCGCACCGTAATAATACTTACACGAAAAACGCACCCCTCATACGCATGATGAACACTTATAATCACGAACATCTGGATGTCGATATTTTTCTTTTAGGACCTAACTCATTTTCTACTGCCATCAGTTCAAGTAATAATGATTTAATTTCACTGGATGATTGAAGTATCAAGATTGAATGGAGTGAATGCTTGCAGGTACCTATACATTCTCTCTTACACTTTTACACTTATATAGACACACTCACACACATATACACATCCTTACACTCATATGTACGTACACATACATACACTCATGCACTATCATTCAGATATAAATGTTTTTTATATGTAGCTTTAAGTATGTAAGCACAGCACTCAAAATTCATTGTTAATAATGTGGAAATTTGTTATTGGTTTTAGTCTTATACTAATGCATCTATATAAAAAATGTTATTATACTGTAAATTTGCCGGAAATGAAATAAAATAAAATTAATAAAATATTAGTAATCACTTAAACATTAGTAATTCGGATTCTCAAGTTTGATTATGTTAGAATGAAGTTTTAAATTTTATTTTTGAATGACACCAATCAAGAAATTGTTTGAAAGGTTTTCGAGAAAAACATTAAACGTTAAAGGAGCACGATAAAAAAAGTTACTTTGACCAAATTATGTTTTTGCACTTACACTTTTATAATTTAAGGTTATAGCCATTCTAGTGATACGATCCTGTTGAGTTCTGTCTTCAATTTCAATAATATTATACAATTTGCATAAAGCTTGCATCATGTATAATTGTTTAACAGTCATAACATTACACTCCTTAAACAATGAATGTGAAGGATATCGAAATCTATTTTGAATGCTATTTTTAAAATCAATTTTTGAGCGATTTGTAATGGCTCCATTTTAGACATGAGACAGGATCCCCAACACACAACATTGCAAGAAAGCAAGGATTGAACAGTAGCGAAATACACGGATTTGATTGTCTCTTTGACAAGTATGCGTCTAAGCTCTTGAAATTATAAGATATTCATCTCGTTTTATTTTTCATCATAACAATATGATCATTATTTATTTTCTAGCTGAATCTTTCGTGTTCTTGGAAATTTCTTTTAACCATCCTAAGAATGGATTGATTAGGGAACTCTAATGTCAATAATAATAATTGTTGAACCCCATGCAAGCAAGTGATCACAAAAAACAGCTAATAATAGATATTAAAAATAAATATAATCCTGCTTCGCTTCTTCTTAGATTAAATAAATTATTATTGTATTGTTTTCATTACCGATCATTAAAATTTTTCAATAATATTTTGTAATATTAATGTTTGTACTGTACTTATAATACCTACCTATGTTTATTTTTTAATTCAATTGACCTTGATCATAATATTGTGAGTTTGACAATAATATCATTACTTTGTCAAAAGATTCATGATATACCAATTTGACCTTTGTTTAATTGTTGACATATGTAACTATTTGCTTTGTACGTTGTAAATTAGTATATACGTACCTACACTTATATTGTGAAATGAATCCGACATTTAGCCATGGTTATTTCATACTGAATACCTATTCGATTAGATGTTGTTACTCATATTTATTTCAATTAGCAAATATACCTTTGAAATGCACTTTGCAACTCCACGAAGCATGATTTTTATGTTGTTGACGAAGAATGGAACGTGGTATAATTTGGGTCCATTATAGTCTTTCGAAGAAGCGCACTACGTAGAGTTGGGGAGTGTTTGCAATGTGCTCTGAAAATATTGATTCGGGTTTAAAAAAGACCCGGGTTGTAAAAATGTAGAATTAGGATGATCGTTCCACAGCCGGGCTGATGTGTTAATAAAAGAGTTCGAGAAGCGACTGGTTCGTGTTTATTGAAGGTTTACTGTGAACAGGTGTTGAGATTGAGTAGAACGAGTGACTCTATTGTGAATGGGTGGAAGAGGGCTCAGGGATGCAAGTTCTTCTGAGCATCTCCCGTGTATCTATAGAATACGCATCAAGCGTCTGGTCTAGTGATTGCAATCCATTAGTCAATGTTGGGTCGTCAATCAGACGTACAGCACGCCTTTGTACAGCGTCGAGGGTATTCAGTAGATATTGGGGGGCGCCACTCTAGAGGTGACTACCATATTCAATAATTGGGCTATTTGCGCTTTGTAGAGAAAATAAAATTAAGTTTTTGAAAAATACCTACGCGCTCTATATAATAGGCTTATTTTTTTGGAGGCGAGCTTCACCTTCGCTTCAATGGAGACCCTGTTATGTAGTTGGTTTGTTATACAAGGTGTCTCAAAAGAAAGTTTATATTTAGTGGATCGATTAAAAAAAAAGTAAGCCGTGTATCAAAAAAATGTATATTAATTATTAAAGTACACAATTTGGAAATTTATTTCTTAAAAATAATATCGTCCAAATGTAGACCCATTTAATCGAACATAAAAATTACTTATGACGGCTCGGCAGGTGGACTCAGTGATGGCTACTGTATATTAAAGATAACCCCATAGGAAGTCCATAGGGGTTAAATCAGGACTGCGTGGAGGCCAATTTATGTCACCTCTCCTGGAGATCAATTTTCCTGGGAAAATTTCACGAACTCGTGGAAGAGATGTATTGGACGTGTGTGAAGTTGCTCCGTCCTGCTGGAACCATGTTCTTTGGTTATAGCCAGGAAAGTTTTGCAGTTCAGGCACCAAGAAGTCGTCTAACATCTCCACATAACGCTCTGAATTCAAATATAAACTTTCTTTTCAGACACCTTGTATATATTCCAAGCAGGTCGAAAGATTTGCTGTTAGGCATGGTGCTTCCGTTGAAACACCAGCAATTCGTTAGTGTTTCTCTTCGCAGAAATTCGGCAGGCTTCGATTTTTGAGACGTTAAAAGGAGACGAGATTCTTATGATTCTTTCTTTACATTATTAAAACACAAATGTAACCACTGTTCTTGTTTACGTGTTATTTATTTTGCAATCTTATCTCATCTCTTACTCGAGTAGATGTCGGTTAAATGAGGGTGGAGGTGGAGGTGGAGGGTTGAGGTTGATATGAATCACACTCACTCACTATCACGTGTCATCACACCGCCACCTTTCCATTAGCTATTCATTCCATATATTCTTGATACACAAATAAAACCATTTCGTCATTACTGTTATATAACCGACACGGGACGTTTCACCTCTAAAATTTGTTGCTTTACACTATCAACGTAATTTTTTTTATTACAAAATTGTAATATTGGAATGTGTGACTCTATATTATGTGTGTTAATGAGACAACAGCGTGTGAGAGAGATGGACGTAATGTATTATAAATAAATTATGGACTTGAAATAAATGCTACGCTCTTCCTCCGCTGAACACGAGATTTACTCTTTCAGTGGAGTAATTCGTATAATATAAATGTATTAATTTATTATATTACTAGCTTGGTAACGAGATCTACATGTTGTAAATAGATGGTTATACTGAAATTATTTTCGGCGTCTCTAAAATAAAAGATAGAACAATAAAAGAAGACGTATTATGTGCAACCCTCAATACAATACACCACAGTATTACCAAAAAAATATATGCCAATATTGCATGTTACCCAAATATGTCAATGTATAAATGTATAAAATATCAGCAAAGTTATTATAAGCTTATCGCCTTAATCCCCAAGTTTTTAATTCAAAACCAATTTAAAAGCAGTGAGGTCAGAATAATAACGATATCTATATAATAAACTAACCACATTAATGCTACTTTCATGCGTCTTCTGCCATGTCCATGTCTCACTAGCATGCATTAGATTAGGTCACTAAGATGATTGTATGGTAAAACGATGTATGATTTAATAAGAAATGAGGATATTCGACGAGAATGTATGATTGAAAGAGATGTCGTAAGTAAGATGAAAATAAATTGCCTTAGATGGTTTAGCCACATAGAAAGCTAAATTACACGTTTCTTGAGCTAAATTACACATTGTCTAGGGGGGGTTGTAGGAAAGCGTACATACCTCAATATACCGCGTTTGTATACCTTCATCAATCGTTCTATCGTACAATATTCTGATTGAATTTCACGCTTGATTATGTTCTGTATTCTTCTTAGTTGTACTCTTCATTCTTGAAGGTCGTGGCCATCTTGAAAAACAATCGTTATATCCCTGACAATACAATGCCTTTCCGGATGCTGCGCTGCTGTCTTTCTTTTCCGAACGTACTAAAAGACCAGTATTTTGTCTAAATATAATAGGTTTTTTAAATGTACATATATCTAATAAAAATCCGCTTCAAATATTTTCTCCGGCGAATTGTCTCATTTCTATGGTACATTGATATTATATGGGTTTCTCTTCATATTGAGGTTTCGTAATTGGCTTTTTGTTATACACCGCACAACACACATATATCTCAGAAGATGAGCTATTGATCTTAACAGAGGAAGAATATTATCTGCATACTCCGTCTCTCTCCCGTCTTAATACCTCACAGACTTTCTCCACAAGCTATCATATCTTTCCTTCATTCGGTCGTTCATCTTCCCTCTTGTTTACTTTTCACAAATTCAGTACCCTTGTTTTGACATTCACAGAATTTGATGAATCAATCCAATCCATGGCGTTCCATGTTATCTGCGAAATATCATTATTAATTTATGTATATACTCTTTCTTATTCTTTATGGGAGGGCGACGTCCAGTTGTCCCTCCATCGTTTTGGTGGTCTTCCGGGAAAACGATGTCCTGGTGGTTATGTTGTTGGCGCCTTGGAAGATACTTTTCGAACCATGAAGTATTGAAAAATATTTTCACCTGTAAGGTGTGTACCAAAATGGAGTACTGAAGCGCAGTTTGGGCGCCCTACCAAAGAAAATATTTCATGAGGTACCTGTATATGCGGATGCACGGAGTATATCCGACATACATGCACCACACAGAACTTCTAACGTCGTGTTGTTATATGAGTCTAGAAAACAGGCGTGATAACGCACTACTTTTGAACGGCTTCAATATTTTCAACAATCTTATTGATTGTCCAGAACTGCTAGAAAGGATAGGGCTTTTTGTACCACCCAACTACATAAGGGTTAGAGGACATAATCTTCTGAACGTTTCCTATTCCAGAACGGATGTAGTGGCCCGCAGCACTCTGGTGCGTATTATGGAAAAATTGAACTCACTCTCGGACGAGGTAGATATTTTCCATTGGAATATAAGGCGATTTAAATCGTACCTTAAACAGAGATCGAACCGCATATCACACTATAATTGGCAGCAGCTCTCTTGTGATTACGGAAGAAAAATAGGGTCCATCCTGTTTATGTTGTCCCTCCAAAATCATCTACTGGGTCTGCTCCGCCGTATGTCCTCGGTCTCACAGGTACACCTGATCTCCTCGCTCCGCACTTTCTCTTAGTGTCTTCCATGTGATACCATACCGTACCTCTTCTTATTCCTCTTTTGGTAGGTCTATGATCTATGATCTGTTTCTACAGGTCCTCGTTATGGGACATATCTATAAACAGAACAAAAAAAAACTACATGATACCTTAAACATGAAAAAATAACATTACTTTAAGTAACATCTACAATATAACATTATTTTTTATGTGAAAATGTGGCCCGTATCTTTTTTTTATATGAAAATAATTTATTTTTAGAATATATTAAAATATATATTTTTTACACTAAACTGTATAAACAGTTTATCGGTGTAAGCTCCTCTTGTACACTGCAATAATTTCATAGTTACTCTACAATACTCTACGATTATACACGATGCAATGAAATTTTACCACTTTACAATGAAAATAAGAAAATCAAACACAAAACGATTTAAAATAAAATAAATCGTAAACAAATGGAAATTATAATAAAGCAATTAAAAACAAAGTAATAAAAAAAGCAAATAAATAAAAATCAATAAAAAATATCCAATGTTTTTTTTTATTGCAAATATTTTTTTAAATCTTGTAGCTGTTTTATTTTGTCTAGGTAAGTTTTATGTGTGTGTCCGTAACTACTTAGCCGCAGTATACCCTGATACACGTGCGATTATACAAAATATTATTGTATATTCATTTTTTTTCATTATTTTCTAGGCCTTGCTTTTCTGGAGATGCGTATTGAGTCTGCAGTGACCAAATCGTATCCTGCAGATCATAGATATCTCCGATCTGTTGAAGTTTGATATATGAAAATATGGTTTACGGGGTATATGCTCCTGAATTAAAATATATTATACTAGTATTTATTACATTTGTGTACTTATTTCACTACGAATAACAATTATAAACTATCAATTATAAACTAGGAATACCATTGTTAGATATAAATTACGATAACCTAAGACTCACTTATAATTTACCTAAATTGATCAACCGAAGAACACTTACAGATATGTTATTTTTATATAAACTCATAAATAGCCTAATTGACTGCCCTTACCTCCTAGAACGAATAAGCCTACATATTCCTACCCGGAATACTCGCAGTAGAACTACATTTTCCTGCGATAGTGCGACATCAAATTATTATTACAACTCACCTTTACAAAGGTTGTTAAGGGAGGGTAACCGTTATAACGAAGTAGATATATTTGCAACATCATTGGGTGCATATAGGCGTGGTGTTCTGAAGATGATCGGCAACGGATCAAGCACTGGCGAGACCCCGGGTGCGTCAATGCTTGGGACATCTCGAGTGCACGTGCGTTTAGAGGACTTCTAGGTGCACCAAAATTTTTAATTTTAATATTTTGTTTTCTATTGTTGTTTTTTATCATTTTTCATAATGGAAACTATTTTTAAGCTTTTTCTCTAAATATGCAAACCATAAGATCCCTTCTCATAAATCAAGTTGAATACTTTCACATCTGGTGTCCTCATTTCAATATCCACATTCGTAATTTATAACAAATTCAGCGTAAATACTTCCAATATATTAATTGCTGTTTTCAAATTCCCATAGAAAGTATAAACTATTTACAAAGTGACACGAATATTCTATCATTTTCTGATTTGATTTGATTGTACAATTAAATAATAATAAATTCAAAATTCGACACCCCCGTCATTATGGGTCACACCATTTTACTAACACCGGCATTATCTAGCTGAGCACCGACCCTGTTCCACTTCGATAGCTCCTGAACTAACGCACACACACACACAGTTACATTATACCATGACTCCACTGACTAAAGACAGCAGGTACCTGGCGCGGTTTTGCATTACATTTTATTTTTTTTTTTTGCTTGCCTATTTCACATGTATTTTTTAACGCTTTATTTTGTTAGTATTTATTTTCCTAAGTATGTACCAATATGTTTGTTTTTATAGTTTTTTTATTTTTTTTTACATTATTATTATTTTTTGCATTAACTTTTGGTTGTTTTATTACCTATATTGTTTTTTATTTTTTTTTCTCTCATTTTTCTTTTTTGTGTATGATTGTTTGTACATTTTTATGATTTTTTTGTTTCAGTGTGTATAAGTACATTTATCTTTTAATTCAAATTGTAATATTTTTTTTACACTTATTTAATATTTTTTTTTTATATTTACATTTTTTTATAATAGTAGTTTTTCTTTTTAAGTATGTTTATAATTGTTTTAAGTTTTCTTTTGTAATTTAAAATGTGTGCCGTTAATAAATAAATAAATAAAAATAAATAAATAAACATCCCTTCTTATTCAGTGGCATTTAATACAGTAAAACATTTCCTATAACTGTTTGAATTGTGCTGAAAATTAATGCTTCTTTCTGTCATTAAAATTAATACTTTAACATGTACACCTCGGGATAGGCGTTTTCTTATATGATAGAATTGGTAAATCTCTAACGTTGGCATTCCGTTGAGAGGGCAAAAAACGCTAAATCTAGTAAATGTAAACATGATTTATTAAAACCGCCAAAAGCACTATTAAGTTACGTGTTAGTAAGGGTAACTATCGCTTGCGTTAAAAGGGTTTTTTACGTGATTTAATTTATCGGAAAATTAGTTGATTTTTTGCATTTTAAGAAAAAACCTAACTTGAAATGAGAAATCTTTATCATTTTAAAAAATGCTGTAAAAAGAATATTGTTTAGGGGAATTCATGCTGAAATTTACCAAAGAAATGTTGAAAATTCTTATGGATTTTTTTAGAAACAAACTGTTTAACATATTTCAGATATTTGATTTCAATTAGGGTGTTTATGTTTATATTCCCCCTTAAAATAGTTTAACGCTGATCCCAACAAAATAAATCATTTAATAATTTATCTTGACACATATTTTACAATAAATAATTGTGAAGCATTAGAGCAATAAACTAAATTCTCCCTAAAACATTTTTACAGTAATTAACTATGGCATATTTTTATAATAATTCACTGTGACACATTGTGACATTCATTATTTGTGACACATTTTCGCAAATAATTTATTGTTATGAATTGATAGACACGAGCTAGAGCATATTTTCTTAAAGAAGCAAAGGCGAAAAAATTCAGTAATTTCAGGACTCAAAACTTTTCATCGAGTGATTTACGTAATCACTTAACGCGTTTGGGAAATGTTCACCGATTGTAATAATAATAATAGTAGTAAATTTTATTTAGACGTAAAAACATAGGTATATAAAAATTAATACATCTAGTAATATTTTTTGAAACAATACGTATGATAAGAGTATGACAATCATAAAAACATGTAAATCTATGTAGAACATTAGTTTTTTGCTATGTATTCAGCATCTAGATCTATCGATCCTTTTTTGGAATATATATGTTACCAATATTATATTTCAACGTAATTATTAACGGCTATAACGGATAACGGATTAATTTTATTTACTGGTTTTTTTTTTCACCGTATCAATAGATTCTGTAATATTAAAGCCCTTAAAGATTGTGTGAATATTATATGCATAAATTTTCATTGTGTTTATTATGTACATTATTTCTAGACAACGTTTAAAATATTATTCAATTTACTTCATTATCACGAATTTGGCTAGAAAAAAAGTGTTTTTTCATATAAAAAAATCAATATCTAGAGCGAGCTGATTACAAAATTTGTTTCAGCGAGTTGAGTGCTTTAAACAATCTAGCACCACAATACATTCAAGAGCTGTGTCAGAGAAAAGAGCTCTCTGGGAGGCATCTCACACTCGGGACGTCTGGATCACAGTGTAACAACTCCGTAAAGGATTTGGACAAAGAGGCATAATATGACCGATGATTTGGTGTGAGCGGTCCTATAAAGTGGAATACACTGCCTCCATATGACCGCAGTGCACAAAGTAAGAGCACTTTCTCTCGTTGAATGTGAAGTGTGTTTTTATCTATATTCATTTACTAGTTGCATATAACACATGAGATCCAACTGTCGATAGCGATATTATGTATAGTTGAAGAATAAGTACCAAACTATAAACCCATAAATACAAATTATTGAATATTCTTAGATATTTTGTTTTCTATACAACACATGTATGTAGGTATGTATGTCAAGATAGGACAGTATGGAGGTCAGTTCTTTTTTAATACCCGCAATATGAAAACAGCATGATGGTATGTATGTATGTTTGGAGATAAAGTATCAAACTATGAACTCTTCTTAGATATTGTGTATAGGCGACTGCCTTACAAATTGTATGAAGCGATGTCGTCACTAAATTCAATTTTTATCAAAATTGTTAAAAAAAATTTAGATGTACCACTACATTGTTTTTTTATAGAAAATTAAATTATCTAGTTGGAATGTTTCGGCTTTTTTCGATATTTTTAAAAACTTTGGAAATATAGGCAGTTAAACACATAAATTAATCATGAAAAAAATATTTTTCTTAATAAAAAATGTTTGAGATACTCTGGAATTTTTTTGATAAAACGAATTTGAGATTTTGTATTTGTCTATGATTATACCAATTTTCAGCGTTCTAGCTTTTATGGTTTCTGTGATATTTGGAAAAATAAACTAAAAATAATCCTGATAACCCCTGACTGAAACAACAAATCAAAATTTTGAGTTCAAAAGTTTTGTAAGCCTATAACTATCTATATATTCTGAAATTTGGGGCTCTGTAAATTGAGCGGATCAAAAGTTATAAGACGGGGACGGACACACACACAAACACACTAAATGTTCTACTCCGAATTCAGAGTAAATCCATATATGGAACATATATGCTGCGAAGTTGGTGTTTTTTGACTTCAAAGTTGGAAAAGCCGTAAAAATTGTAAACCGTGCATACAAATCTCACGTATCCTGGCTTGAAACATTGTCGATATGTTAAGAGAACAAAGTTCTCTTGAACAAATCGACAGTTGGATAATGGAATACTTCTAAATAAACAATCATACAATATTATTGTAAATGATGTGAAGATAGGATCTCAATTTAGTTCGGCTCGCTTACGACAGTGTACAATAACCACGCGATGGACCTTCATCATTAGACATAATCTGTTACCTTATAGATTTGAGTGTCGTCATTAGCGAAGTCAAAGCCATCTCGCGGTGTATAATATCACTTTTTGCCCTTCGTCCTGTACTCCTGACTGACTCCTCATTGTTTATGGACGAACACGTATCGACAGACAGACACACACACACTCATACATACAGTTGTTGTCGCTGTTGTATCGTCGGAGGATCTTGGGCGTTTTTTGTTTGAAACGTTCCCAAAACGAACGGAGAATGTCACAAATGCGGTGTCCGACATAATTTGGCATCGATGGCGCATCGTGTGGCATCTTGTTCATCGTGCTTATTTCGTGTTTCGCCTTTTTTCTCTGTTTGTCGGCCACGCTGTGATGTACGGGCCGTATTTATTTATTGCTCATTTCAAATGTACCATTTGTTTGTTCACAGTAATAACGTCGACATTAATAAATTATATATACATATTTTTATTTATTTATTTATTTATTATTTACAATACAATGAGGAAGTTACAAATACAATTAGGTACATACTAGAGCTAGAAGTTAAGTGAGTGTGTACTTATATGTGTGTGTGTTATAACTAGGGTATCAAGAACACATCACTAGGAAGTCCCGTGCCGAGGTGTTCATTTGAACAGTTGTGTGACATAGATGAGTTATGACCGTCTGACAAAAAAGTATATAAGGCTGATAAAAGAGAAACGAAAAGTAATAAGTAGGCCGAGGAAAATTTGGAACGATCACATAAATGAAAGATGGAGACGTTAAAAGTAAGAATAACACAAGAGCATGTATGAGACTGACGTTCGGTTATCTCTGCCTACCCCAAATAGGGAAATGTCGTGATGGTATGGTATGGGTTTCAAATTTGATATTCAATTATGATTATGCACTAAATTTATTCCTAATTTTCTTATACCTTTGTTTAAATCACGTATTTTTTTAAATACCGCTTTCTGTTTTGGAGTTGACTGCTCCTTCATCAGGTTAATTTACAAGAAACGTAACTAGGCATGTGTAACACTGCGTTACGCCGCTCAATTGCGTTGACCCAGTTCACTGCGTCGGGTATGTTAATTCACTCCTTCGAAATGTATTGGCTCACGGCGCAATGAGTCGTGAGTGCTAGACTAGGAGAATGCGAACAGTGTTAGGGTATTGAGTTATTGAGTTGCCTGCTTTTTAACCGACATACTTACTTTCCCGATTCTACTTTTTATTTAGTTGTGATATTTTTAAAAATGTACATGAAATATAATGAATATAATAATAATCTTTACTTATATAAAATACAATACCTACATATCATACTTTTATTATTATTTTTTTACTAGTTTAATGACCCGGCGCAGTGATTTGTGAGCTGCTCCGTTACTGAGTTGCAAGGAGAGGTGTTGTACCAGCAAAGTAAATAAATTATTATTACCTTTAAACACTTCAAATAAATGGTAATATGTGAAAAACTGACGTCACTTTCAAAAATATCTATATTATTCGTTATTCTCACTTAAACTCACTTACTGACTCAAGTCAACGCAGTTCATTCATGCGCTGTATGTAGGTACTTAAGAGCCTGTGAGTTTTATTTTACTTTATTTTATTTAATGTAGCTTCTCGGGCAACTAACAGGTGCAATGTCAAATAATTATTTAACACGCACCCAATAACAAGTTGCCACATTCTGGAGACTTACGGTATTAATCGTCTCACAGATCCAGACTGAAAACACAATTAAAAACTGTGTCTCCACCGGGAATCGAACCCGGGACCCTTGGATCAGCAGTTAGATACCCAACCAACTGAGCCACGAAGGTCGACGTTGTTGAATCTTTGAATGTGTCATATAGATGGTGCGCGCTACACATCTCACTCATGTCACGGCGCAATTATGGGTTTACTCAGTGAGCTGTGCCTGAGTTACTTAGTTGACGCAAGGAATTTTGTTGAGTTACCCATGTCTAAATGTTAATGAATTTCATCTGGCGAATATCGGACAATTCTTAATCAACATTTAATTTATACTGCTTGTTTTTATTTTCGAATATTATATAATACACGGCTTTATGTTTGTGGCAAAGTAAAGGAAAATAATTGTACATTTTAATTACATTTTATATAACGCCATTAAAATAATTATAAAAATAAATTTCAGGCCCATTTGCTGCGGATTATGTATATCTCTGAAAATTCATTATCCTTGGCCTGTTGTAGGTTGGTTTCATCGGCGAGTGTATAAAAATGATTATTATTTTATTAATTCAGCGCGTTACATTCAACAAGTGACGGGGAGTAATTTGTTTGCCGTTTTGTTCGGTCCAAGCCCTTTTAGTCTTCTGAGGGGATTATCGGGGTTCTTCATTAGTATTACTTCTTAACTGGATGCCGGGTACATTTATCAAGCTTTAATTGGAACCCACGAGACACTAAGGTACCTTCTATCCTCCATGTACCTACGTACAAAATGTGCCAACTTGCCAGCAAATTTTCATATCAATCATTGCATTCAGCGAGCCTGTAGGATTTTATTATACTGCACCTTGTCCCGTTTTAATTTTTGAAGCACCACTTCTATCTTCTATTACGCAATCATTTTTTTTTCAACTGTATACCTACACGTCTGTGTCAACACATTGAGATGGTTTGGTCACATAGGAGAATGTATGAGGAACACCTGACGAAGAAAATATACAGTGCAGACAGGGTTGGAATGAGAGGTCGGGGACGCCCAAGAAAGGGATGACACGATCATGTGAAAGATATCCTGAAAGACGGAAATATTAAAAGTGTGAGCAACAGACGAACATGTATAAGACGATGCATGAATGTGGACGAGGCGAGGGATACGTGCCAGAATAGAAAAAGGTGACGTTCGGTTTCCTCTGCCTACCCCGCGAGGAACATGGTGCGATGGTATGTATGTATACACGTCTTCTTATCTTAATTTGTATATTGTAAATTGGAATATCACGTGGTTAAATCGTGGTTCATGTGGTTAAACTCGCGTGGTTACCCGGTTAAACTCGCGTGGTTACGCGGTTAAACTCGCGCCACGAACACAATATTTGAGCTGATTAGATCTCAAAAAACAACTGTCATTTTTTTAACTATGCAAGTTTATTTGTTAAAACTTTTTAATTGTTCACGTTCTGGAATCTAGGATGTGTTTAATTTAGAAATGGTCTATATTAAACACATCCTAGGATTGTAAACCAACAATTTTCAACTAAGTAAGATGTTTTTATTCGTATATTTATGTTTCAGACAACAATATTCATATTTATTATCAGGTTGCGCCAAAATTAAAATAAATAAATAAAAGCTTTGCCCTGATGCTGGTTTTAAGAACCATATTGATATTATTTTATTATATTTATGTCAACGGAGGCATCTTTTTTGTGCCCTGAGGAACCCCCTTATGTGTTATTTGTATGGCGCGTTGAAAGAGACGAACAATAAATTTAGTTTACCCTTGGTTGTATCTCCAGGAATATTGTCATGTAAATGAGCTCTCTTATATTATTATAATGTTGTCTCCAGTGATCTCTTCTTCATTATTTATTCTCTCCTCGGATAATTTGAAGTATTTTCCCCCTCACACCGATCATCTTCTATGCACGCCCTGTCCCCCTTTTTAAATGGCATTCAAAGTGCTCTCTTTTTTAATTCAACAACGTCCACTCGTGATCTACGTGACTGGTATATTTAAACTTTTGTGTATGCAGTTCTGTTGATGATCCATCTAACTTTGGACAGTGCATGATGGGTATCTATTCATTTTTTTTTAAAGATGTCCTTTTGTCACAGCAACAAAATTGATTGGAACAGCTTTTAGTTAACTGTGGGTATTTTTCATCTCGATGCTTACTTGGGTGTTTTTTTTTTCTTTTTGTTTGAGATGTTTTCGGCCCACTTAGTCGACGTGGAATCCGTTATGGATTACGTTTGTAGGTAGTTGTGGTTCATATTATAGTGTAGGATGTAAAGTTTTGGTTATTTCTTTTTCATATATTCTTACAATCTCTTTTATTTCATCATATCTTTTTTGATCTTTACATCATCTATAAATGATCACAATTAAATCATCTAAAAGACTTAAAGCGTCGTAAATCTGGGAGTAATTATTTATCGTAGTAATAACTTATGAGTCAATATATTGACAATTCAATTCACTAACTCAAAACACAATGACCACAGTCATCGGCAAATAGCTTGAGAAATCACGTGAGCCGTGTTGAGCGCAAATTGTTTTTTTTTTTACTTGATCAGTATACATTTGTATGTGTAAACCCTTTGCACATTTTGCACATAATACATTTTTGTACAATTTTTATCATAATTTATTTTAGTTTTTTTTAAATATACGCTAAACCATTAATAGATCATTAAACATTTATTTTAATGTTTTTTTGTAAGTATGCAAAATTATTTATTCATAAAAATATTTTTTATTCATTACTTATCGGGCAACTAACAGGTACTATGTCAAATATTAATTTAACACGCACTCAATAACAAGTTGCCACATTGTGGAGACACAGATCCAGACTGAAAACTGTGTCTCCACCGGGAATCGAACTCGGGACCTTTAGATCAGCAGTCAGATACCTAACCAACGGAGCCACAACGGCCAACAAAAGAAAAAAATATAAAAAAAATCAGATTTATTCCACCACGAGTATGACTATAGAACGCTTTTGTGCTTTCTATAGACATAGGTAACATCTTCAAACTTATCCAACTGTCGATTTGTTCAAGTGAATTTTATTCTCTTAACATATCGACAAAGTATTCAGCCAAGATACGCGAGATTTGTATGGAGGGTCTATATTTTTTTAGAGGATTCGCAGCATATATGTTTTATATACGGATTTACTCAGAATTCGGAGTAGAACATTTAGTGTGTCTATGCGTCGGTCCCCCTCTTATACCTTTTGATCCGCTCAATTAACAGAGCCCAAAAGTGTTTTTTACCAATTCCTTCTAGAAGGTAGTATAATAGTTAAATATATTTGTTCAGTTCATTATATTATGTAATAATCTTTCGCTCTCTTCTCTGTCTTTGTTAAATAGCCAATTGAATATTATTTTTTTACTTTAGTTGATGAAAGAGTTAAAAACTTCTGGTATGTATAATATTGTGCCATGACAAATCCCATAGATTCCGTTTAGTTTGATGAGTGTGGATGTGTTGTTCCCGATTCTTCTGTAGCTGCATTCACTTTGTTTGTTGGTTGGTCAGTCCCCATCTAATCTAATCTAATAGAATAGATAGGCACGACCGTCTTCCGTTAGACGATACAATATTATTATAGTGTCGTTACTCACGACCTCTCTTTTGCCAAATCCGACCATTGTACGGACATAAGAGACCACGACCATCACACACCGGATTCCATTGTTGCACTGCACTGAGACTAATTGTGTCGTGACCCTGCCTTAAACGTTATGAATACATTTATGTCTTTACAGTTTTAATATACCTAAAGGTGACAAAAATACATACATAAATCACGCCATGTTTTTCCAGGGTTAGTCAGAGAGAACTGAACCCCATTGTTAAACTTCTTGGTTTGGTCACGGTGGTTTTGTTTAAACGTTGTTTGGTTTCAATAAATTTTAAGATTGGTCCTTCGAGCCGGATATTAACCAAGTGGCCGGATAGTCGGCTTTACCGACTAGTCGCCGACTACTCGTAACATCACTATACATTACCTTCCTTCTGAATGTCGTTTACATGGTCGTGCCACCCTTTTCTTGGACGACCCCGACCCCTCGTTCCATTACTCCAACAGCCTTGTATTTTTTCTTCGTTCTTCATTTATGTGACCTTCTATCTCAAATTATTCACTTTCATACTATTAGTGACATCTTTCCTTATCTCACAGCATTCTTTCCGAGTATCCTCATTGTCATCCAATACCCTGTCATCCAATACATTTCTTAGCGAATAATAAACAAGCATATGATTAGTTTAGTTTAGTCAATAAGAATATGTTTGATGTGAGGCACCACTTTGAATAGTGCTTCCACTCTACTCTATCATTATCGTTTCGACAATTTGATAATTGCATAGCGCCATTTTCGCTAAACCTCACTGAACATTTACGTTTATTTTAAGTGTAATTTTACCCTCATGTTTTTTTCCTTCTGACGTATATTGTCAATTTCCGGTTTCAACTATTGTTTTGTCTGAGTTAATAATATATATATTTTTTTTATTTTCAGGTATGATCTTCACCTATTTTACTCACATTTTTATGAGATATTGCAGATCGGTGAGTAACCTTGAACCATTGGCACAGTTATGATTTTTATCTTTTTAATCCTTCACTAACACAAAAACTGCACTTATAAGTGGCAAAAAGATCGATCGGTATAATTGAAAGAAGAACCATAGCATTGTTTTTTTTTGTAAACTGTTTACCATTGACTAAATACATAGCCGTAGCATAGATGTTAAACACTTCACAAATAGTATGTCTGTAAAAGACTCGCCGTGCTTTGAAAGTGAAGATAAAAGTGTATCATATTTGTGATAAAAAAGTCAAGAATGCACGAAAGTTCTCTTGGAAACTCTTATACTCTTAGACGGTTAAATACAACTATTTTACCGTCACATTATTATTTCAGTTTTAAATGTCATTTTTTTATTATTTATCTTGTAATAGGTATATAGGTATTCTTTAGTATTTGAAAAACAAGTATTCCTCACGTGGGTCTTACGTCCTTTGTGCAGATAATAATTCTCTCCCGGCGAAGTTGACCAGCAACAATGTCGTTAAATATCCCTCCAGTTAATAAATTAATGGATGTGAAAAGAATAAAAGACTTTATCCGCCTTATCCCTTTTCATAGTGATTTGTTTTTTTTTTATTTATTTTATTTTGGGAAACAATACAGCTGTTACATGTTTTACATTAATAAAAAAATAACAATCAGGAAAGTAAGCCAATTACATTGTTCCACAGATTAATATACATAATAAAGACAATTCAGTACAAAGTCAAAGACAAAAGTGTGGTGTAAGTGTACAATTGTGATGTGTGTGTATGTGTGTGTGTGTGTATTTTATGAAGCGAGGGTGGGACATGAAGAAAGGTAGGAGAGGAGGAAAGGGTGAGTTGTCATATTAATACAGTATTGGACATACCAAAAATTGTACAATTTGGTAGATAAAGTATTCATTATAATATTGATGTTAGTTGTTTTTTTAATGAATGTAGGCTATTGTTAAAAATATCTGGCTTATGATTAAGGTTATTGTACATATTGCAGCTGCGGTTAATAAAAGTGTTGTTTGCATAGTTTGTTCTTGAGTATTTAGTGTAAAAGAGGAGGTTCTGGCGGTTTTGTCTGGCGGGGCAGTTGAATGGGATTTGTCCTAAGAGATACGGACTATCTATTTGGTTGTTAAGTAATTTATATAGGAAACATATATCAGTTATACCCCTTCTTTTGTTAAGTGGTAACATTTGGTGATGTTTTAAAGATTCCTCATAACTGATACCAAATCGCCTAGTTCTAAAATCGAGGTGTTTGATGATTTTTTTTTGGATTCTTTCTATGTTATTTATGTGCAACTTATAATGAGGATTCCATACAGTGGTTGCGAATTCCACGTGACTTCGAACATATGCGTTAAATAAAATTTTTAGACAGTCAATATTCTTAAATGGTTTGGTCACCCTTAGGACAAAGCCTAAACCCTTGTAGCTTCTACTAATAACATTATTAATGTGGGAAATAAAGTTAAGCTTATCGTCCACAATTACTCCCAGGTCTTTTGCCTCGGATTTACGGGAGAGACTGGAGTCATTGATTTTGTAAATGAATTCGATGGGAGTTTTTATTCTTTCGAAATAGAAGAATGGAGAGTCTTAGGGGAAGATAGACTGCTAACAACATAAAGTTTCTGGCGACGTCTCAATCATTTCACAAAACGGTAATTACATAAGTAATACAATGAAGGATTTTCAGTGCAGCCGTTTTATGGTGCATTGTCATTTAAAAACGTTTGATAACCTATCGTGCGTTGGTCAAATCAACAATGGTGTTTTGATTTCATTATTCATTTCACGTATTAGCAGGAACAGTTTGCGTTGCTAAACCTTGTGCATTTGGAGGACACGTGCCTTGAATTGAATACGAGTTTTTAAATGCATTAGCGCAACAAACTACTAAACTAGTGCCTAATTCGAGGCTGTACTTGCCTTCTTATCAACACGAAAAGGTAAATACGCGGTCGGGCGACTCCACATCAAGTGAGAAGCCAATATACAATGACCAATTTGGAGACGACAAATATTGGATATTTCTCTTTTTGATTTCTTCATTGCATGAAACCAGCGATAAGATCGTATATTCCCATTCGTCAGACCAACGCTTCCACGAAATACGTCTCAAACAGGCTATAATATCAGTCGATGGCAGAAAAAATTGGGACAGGAAAACCATCGAAAACTGCAGATTTGGATAGCTGATCCACAGTTTCATTCCCTTTGATACCCACATGAGCTGGGACCCAAGCAGACTCAATTTTTATATTTTGTTGGCTGCATTTCAATAGATTAGATCTCACTTCGCAAATGAAGTCATTATCTGGGGTTTCAGATTATTGTTTGTAAGTAGTTTGATAACATTGAAAGAATTGGTGAAAATAATATATTTAGAGTAATTGAGTGTTTTATGTAGACAATTGCTATACATTCTGCAGTGAATGCGGAAGAATTGGGAGTGAGTTTAAATTTCGTTTGAACGTTGAAAAAAATAAGTTGGTATTAAAAAATCAGTAAATGGGGCATGTGCTGAATCATTATTTAGAATTTGAAATTTGAGCACTTATAATAATCATTGTTTTATTTCAAAATAGCTCATAATATAGATTGAAATGAAAGTAAGAAAATAAACTTGGCATTCATTTCTTATGATTAATATAGAAACAAACGATTAAAACATTTCAACACTTCTTTTATACGCCACATTTCTTAATTACTCAGTACTTAGCTGAGATTTATCCTGTGTGTAAATAATGGGTACATTTCAGGTTTGTGATTTTTAAAAGTGAAGGGGGAGATTAGAACAAAAGGAAGTCGAGACGAGAGTGAGTCAGAAGCACTAGACTTGGTATGTACCAGTACCAGACACTTCAACATCAGACATCTCAAAGGGATTCCATCTTCTTTTTTTTCGTTTTGTGGTTTTCGAATGAAAGTAATTGCACATATTGTTATTGTCTCGATCTTGGGGCGACTGCTGGATTCAAGTAGACGAGACTTGTAGGGATAGAATAGATGCGGTTGTCGATTCATTTGCTTCTTGTTTCTGAATATCATCCGTCTGCCTCTGAGTTCTTCATCGAATGCTTATTTTCACTTTTTCAATTGTTGTTTTGTCTGTATTTTATTTTTTCGTCTAGATTTGACTCATTTTATATTTCAATGCCGAGTATATTTTACTATGCTGACTTTCATTGTCCATAATTATGTAAATCCCATTTGATACATCTTTGCTAAATTTGATTCTGATCTAAGGAATCAACCGATGTAACGGTACAAATATTGTTTTGTCTGTATTTATTTTTTTCGTATATTAATTATTCAAGCTTTGATTCATTTTATGTTTCGATTCCGAGTATATTTCATTATTTTAACTTTCAGTGTCAATAATTATGTAGATCCCATTTGGTACATTTTTGCTAAATTTGATTGTGATCTAAGGAATCAAGCAATAAAAGGGTACAATAATCGTTTTATCCTGGTACCACAACGTGTTCTTTACTAATTTCTGTCAGCGTCCGACAGTACAGCTTTGCAGATTATTTTTTAATGAACACATTTTTTTTTTCATCAAAAAACGAACCTCGATTTTTTGTCGGTGACAAATTGCATGTTGCTTTTTTGCAGTTATTTTATGCTAAATTTATATTTTCAAATTGTTTTTATGTTCATACGATTTTGCTACAAATTGCATGTTGCTTTTTTTGTAGTTATTCTATGCTAATTTATATTTTCAAATTGTTATGTATAATTTATGTTCATACGATTTTGCCATTACTTAGTGGCAATATTTTCATATTATAAACAAGTATAAATTTGCAATATCTTTGTCTAAACATCGTTTGAAAACTTTCAAAGGTGGTTTATGCAAATATATTGTTTTTTTTTTATTTATTTATAATTCGTCTGTTTGATTGAGGGAATTCTGTTTGATTTATTGCCGTCCGCCATGACACAGTTGGTAAGCCGTTTGGCTTCTGTGCGGGCGTCCTGGGTTCGATGCCCAGCAGCCGAAAGATTTATGTAAATTCATTTCACACGCAATTATTGCTTCTCTGGGCCGAATACACTGGTTAGTTGGAACAAATTGCCACATGGCAATAAAGTGTTTATTATTATTATTCTCACTTTTGTGGAATAGAACTGAAATTATTATTGCAAATCAAATTTTCATTTGATTTGCATTTAGAAATAAATTGTTTTTTTACACGAGGATTATAAGAATATATTATCATCCTGACCACACACTCACATTTTAACCAATGGCAATCGAACAATCGTAATCAAATTTTCAGAACATTTAATATATATTTTTTAATTGCATATACAAACAATATTTTTTGACAATTTTTTTAACATCTGAACGAAAAGGACTGTTGCTTTCATTGTTTACAAATAAACTGATTTCTCAATAGATGGCGTTACAAAAAAGGTTTCTTCGTTACTTCATAGATGGCAATTGTATAATTCCTTCTTTTTAGGTGAATTGTTTCACACTATTAAAATATATAGAACTTTCAAAAATTATATTGATAAGGGAACTCAATAAGATGGCATAATTGGTGAACGTTGCGCAAGCGCATAAAGTGATCACGTAAACCAACCGATGACAGGTCGTAAGCCCTGTAGGTGCCTTGGGTTCCTGGTTGTTCTATAGAATCCCAACTTCGTCTCTATTGAGATTTTAAAAAGTTTGACAATAAAAATAGGTATACCAATTTTGTTTTAATTTTAATTTGGGTAAAATGGTGGTAAAAACATGATATATGTGATTTTCGTTATTAAAACGAATCTTTCTCATAAAAAACTCGAGGTTTTTTTTTGTATTAGGCAATTCACCCTGCAAAGAGTAGGTACATTGTGCCATTTTAACGTATACTGCTTATAAGGAAAGTTATTTTTTATAATATCTTTAGATTATTTAATAATGTAAATTTTGAAATGACAGACAATAAACGAGAATATTGGAGGTTATTTGTTAAAATAACAATATAAGTCTCTCCTGTCCAATTCCACGACGTGCGGTATTAACGGTGCGTGTGTGTGTGGATTCATACGTCTATATTAATTTTAATAAGAACATTTATTGAGACAGAGTAAAGCCCCCACAATTTCATCGCAAACTCAATTTACCTCAAGGCATATTTCATGATCTTACTATGATTAATACGTTCATGTGAAGGTATTTGATGTGTGCGGCTTAGTGGGTAGTACCTACGTTGTTCTGACACGGTATGGAGTAGCAGACGCTTGTATTTACTTGCCTTTGCAAATACATAAAACAAATTATTTTACGTTATTATGGCTCTTAAGAGAAACATTCGACAATTTAACGTCTTCCTTTGCTATCATTATCCAAACATCCATTAACATTGTACGATTTCTTGTAATCATCAATTTCTACTATACATAGTCTCGCTGTGTTTCGAATCTACTTTGGATTTCGAATCATTTCTCAGATGTATGAAATCACTTTAGCGAAAGATTTGCGGTCTCATGGCATTTAACCGGATCGTCCATGGCAATATTGATAACTTTTGATTGTTTATCTTTTTCTTCTTCCTCGTCATATTCCCGTTCACTCTAGGACAAAGGCCTGGGGGGGGGCAAGTCCGGTCAACCGGCGGAATCAAAACCATCCATGTTTACCCATATCGAGATAGTAATATTCTTGATATGGGTAATCGTGAGGGTTTTGATTTCCCCGGTTGGACCAGACATGCCCCCCTGAATGACCTACCTACGATTAACACAATTTATCAACAAAAAATCGGCCTTCGTGGCTCAGTTGGTTAGGTATCTGAATGCTAATCCAAGGGTCCCGGGTTCGATTCCCGGTGGAGACACAGTTTTTAATTGTGTTTTCAGTCTGGATCTGAGACGATTAATATCGTAAGTCTCCAGAATGTGGCAACTTGTTATTGGGTGCATGTTAAAGTAATATTTGACATAGTACCTGTTAGTTGCCCGAGAAGTAAAAAATAAAAATAAAAAAATAAAAAAATCAAATCATCGTTAGAGAGTAAAATGTTTATTTTGTGTTGAATTCGATTGTTTTTATGGCCGAATCATTCTCATTTGTTTGAGGATTGGCCAGGGTTCACGTTCTTTGCTAATTTTCATCTTGGGTGGATACTACTTGGCTATCGCACCATATCTCGTAGTATATATATCCGTCCATTGGCGCTGGTACCCGGTGGTGGATGGAGAGTCGACCTCGTCTGACCCCTGTCTAGGATTGTGTCGACAATTTCCCATTGTTTCTATCTCTCAATGTTGCCCAGTCCGTCCGTGGAATGGGGAATCCTTTATTTTTTGACAAGGGTTAATAGGTTATCGAATACCTTCGACTGGCCTATAACCTATCAAGACGATACGTTTATTTTTGTCATTTTACCACATACTCCTATGTGGCGGAATACGATCGTGTTAACTTCCACAGATGTGATGATTTCAGTTTCCGAATCGACCGAAACAGAGAAAATTCGTTGTACGCTCATGGAAGTGAAATTATTTTTGTACGTTTTTATTTTATTATGTCCGTAATTTCTTTATATTATTTTGACTGCCTCACATTTTTTATTCTTTCTATTACTCACCTACAGTTACTTTGTTTCTCAGCATTTTCATGAAATGAGTTTGTTATTTAAATATTTTATTATGAAAACTTGATAATTCTTCAATATCATTTTTTGAATGTGATGTGCTTTTTTACCAATTTGAAAATAAAAAATTCAAATATTAATTTTCCTGAGCTTGGGGTCACTTTGAAATATTTGATAGTTAAAAAAAAGAAAAGCACTATTCAGATATCCTTCAAAATCTAATGGGGTTTAAGCGAGTATTAGATATACATATGGAAAAGAATCGAATGAATAATTTAGTCTATAATTGATAAATTAAAATGAATACGCCGTACATATGATTCATATTAATAGGCATGATGACTAATTTTGAAAAACTATCTCACGATGTTTTTACGCATTCACTGTTTTCAAATATATATACATTTCTACATAAAATAAAGGTTTAGTAGCAAAAATCGCCATTTTAAAATCAAATTTGACATTAACGCCAAAAAAAGCTTGTAGTATCATGGCGGCTGCCGACCCTGACGGTGACGTCATGGTATCGTAAACTGCATATCACTACTATATGTAATATATGTGTTCTAAGACGATTTGTGTATTTATAATCAATTCAAAAGTGCATAAGTGTTGTGCGGTCCCTAAATGTACAAACACGACGAAAAAAACACCTACTGAGGTATTTGTTTTCGTCCCACGCGAAAAAAAAGAGAAATAAGTGATTAAATTTCGCACGGCGAGACACAAGTGAATTTTATTAAGTACGCGTTTACAATGAAGTACAGTATTTGTTCCCCCACTTTTAGCTCTCAATAATATAATATTTACCATTATTTAGGCAATAAGCATATAAAGAACTTCATTAATGTCCAAACGTCAAAATAGGCCATCATAAGTTTCCCGCGTATGTTTTTAGCTTATGAACACATAATGTAGAGAGAAGAAGGAGCATATTTTATCGATTTTCGAGATGTAAGTTGTATTTAAATTACAGATAAATAAAGTACTTATATGTACTTATTATTAAGTTTTTACGTTTCGAAATTCTGATGAACAAAAGTCTTTGTTCGACGCAAAGAAATATCCGACCATCAAAAGTTCCATTCTAGTTAAGAGTAGTTAAGACAGGCAGAAAAATAACTACTATGGCTGCTATTGCTAAAAATAACGATAGCAGATAAATATAGCTTGTTATATACACAATACAAATAACGAGCGCTATGTAATAATTCGTATGCTGCTAAAATTGTAACGATGTTTTAAAACGCAGGCTTCGCGTAATCGCCGTCGTTTCGCAAATCGCTTCATTGCATGAAAAAAATATAGGTAGCTTGCTAGTTTAGTTTGGCAGTGACCAGCATCATAACATGTCGAACGTTCGTCAGCTCATCATCGCGTGACAAAATTGTAGAATACTAAAACTAAATTAGTTTACCATGCGTTGCGAGCGTTCATTATTTATTTATTTATTCAATAAAAACTAAGTTACATACAAAATACAATTAACATAGGCCCGATATTACAGTCGGCCCTCAACTCATTGAGTTTGCCAAACTCAAGATTAATGTTAAGGGGAGATTGAATCCATTTCCGTATTACAGTGCAATATGACATGTCAGTTACTAAATCTTCAATTATAGACATATTTCACTTTTTCTGTGGTTATTATCTGTCAAATTTAAATAACCTCAAATAATACGAAATACAAAACGGGACGCTACGACTTTAAATACCATTGTTTTATTATCCAACATGGTAAATTTAATTTTTTTCACCAAAATAATGCTTTTAAATGCCCGTGTTCGTTTCAATACGGCTGTCAGTTTGTTTTGTTGTGTGGCGCCACCTTCGATACAACACTGAAACTACACACGTTGCCTAACGCCTCTAGTGATAGAAACTGAAACTACACGAGTTGCCTAGCAAATGACAGTTGACTCACAGTTAAGTACTTAATCTGCCAGAAACGTTGAGTTAAATATTTGTCGTTTTAGTGACGTATTTGAGGGAAGATTAGGTCTAAACGGACACTGTAATACGCTATATTTTTGTAAAACTTGAGTTTAGCTCTTAAACTGACACTGTAATACCGGCCCATAGTGTCCCCCGATAGGTAGGCGAGTATCTAGGTAAATTGAAACTATTTGCTTTGATGAATACTTGTTCCATTTATATTTAATTTGTTTTAGTTTTAAGTATCTAATTAAAATATTAATATATCGATAACACCAAAATAAACATAGTCCAGACCGACAATTAATGCGTATATTGTATTGAAGACTATCAGAAGAATTGACGCGACCATACTATGACGTCGTGCGCTCTGATTGTTTTTTCTCATAAAATGGCGGACTAACACATTTTGTATTTTTATATTTATAATATTGTTATTATTCACTCCTATAAATTAAAAAAAAAACATTTTTTAAATCTTTATAACCTATTTTATTTTTTAAAATCATAATTTCAATGATTTTTTTCTTACAGTCATCACACCTATTACATATTTTAATATATTAATCATAATATGTATATGAATCATAACAGTTATCCCATATGTATATTAGATTCATCATAATACATTGTGTATTTCCATTTCAACCTCATGTAACACTGTACAACTCCCACAAACAATATAATTACATCATTTTATTTTATAATCAAGCAATGAAAGCCACCAAGTTATTTATTTCTGAAACGTTAAATATTCTCCACCACGTTACAATACTCGGTGCGTGTTATAACAGATGCGTCAACGATTCAATAGAGCGGATAGCGATATTATTTGGTTTATTGTCCCAAATAAACCAAATAAATCAATAAATAAAAATAGCATGTTAAAAATAAGCAGCATATTCCATATAGCTTGTTATGAAAAAAATAGCCATTTCGAACAACACAACAGTTGACAGTAACAAACACAATTGACAGTGACAATATGGTGACGTCATGCGCTCTGATTGGTGTTTCACATAAAATGGCGGACAAACATATTTTGTATTTTTATTTTAGTAATATTAATATTATTCGCTCTTTTAAAATGAAAATAAATATATTTTTTCAAATCTTTATAACATATTTTATCTAATAAAATCATAATTTCAATGATTTTTTCTTACTGTCATCACGCCTATTACACCAACATATTTAACTAGTCACTTTCTATGGCTCTGAAATAAAAATCGCGTCAGAGATTGGATTTATGACAGGTATTATGGCGGACATTGGGACCTGGTTGATCTGTTGTGTGTGAGCCCATATGTTTGTTGAGGTAATGATTGTGATTGCAGAAAGTTGAGATTGTATACATATTTAGCGTGGAACGGGAAAAATCACCTGGTTCATAATTGCATACCTATAATTGTCAATATAAATTGTAAACTGCTAGCCCTAGAACAGGATTTCCTAGTTGGGCAGCAGTAATCTACTTATGTATTGTTGTCATTATAAATATGGTGTGATAAATAAATAAATAAATAAATAGCACAGAGCACACAGCACATACACACAGATACATTGTGATGAAACTTTCAGAATACAATCTCAGCATGATACTAGTTGATAATCTGCAATAAAAAATAGCCTTAAAATTGCGAAATTGTAACTACCCACTATATCCCCTTGGGTTAGTGAGGAGTAAAAAGGTTTTGCTTGCTAGTATAACACATTTGACAATTGCTTCTACACGCTAAAAGTATACATAAATAGTCTATTCTCAATTAAGGGGCCATATAAACCTAAACACCTCAATTTCAAATCAAATCCCTCAAATAAGTTAAACAGTGTGTTTCTAGAAACAATAGTATTAAGTCTTTTCAACATTTCTCTAGAGAATAAATCTTTTATACGCTTGAAGAGTGCATAAAATCAAAGTGAATGACCGATGAAGATTTTTCATTTCAACTAAGGTTTGTTCTTAAAATGCAAAAAATCAACAAATTTGGGGTTTCCGATAATTTAAATCACGTATAAACCTTTTTTAACGCACGCGATATTTACCCTTACTAACGCGTAACTTCATAGTGCATTGGGCGGTTTTAATATATCATGTTTTCAGTCACTAATATATGTCCTCTTAAACATGTAAAAACAAAAATTATCTACGTCAACAATAAATTATTCCTCTAAATATTAGGTACTGAATAATAATTAATTATATTCATATTTGGTTTCACATTGAAATATATTGTTAAATTTTAATCTGCCTTTTGTTTTCTCCGTTAAGTTTTTCAGTAAATACTAGTTGCATGTAACACATGAGATCCAACTGTCGATAGCGATAGTATGTATAGTTGAAGAATAAGTACCAAACTATAATCTCATAAATACAAATTATTTAATATTTTAAGATATTTGATTTTCTATACAACACATGTACCTACATATGTATGTATGTCAAGATAGCATAGTATGGAGGTCAGTCCTTTGATCCTACCCAGAATATGAAAACAGAATGATGGTATGTATGTATGTTTGGAGATTAGTATCAAACAATTAAGTCTTCTTAGATATTGTGTGTAGGCGATTGCCATACAAATTGTATGAAGCAATGTCGTGACTAAATTCAATTTTTATAAAAATTATTAAAAAAAATTGAGATGTGCTAATACAATGTAAATATTTTTTATAGAAAATTAAATTATCTAGTAAAAAAATTGGAAATATAGGCAGTTAAACTCATAAATTTATCATAAAAAAAATATTTTTCTTAATAAAAAATGTTTGAGAAACCCTGGATTTTATTCAAAAAAAATAATTTGAGATTTTGTATTTGTCTATGTTTATACCAAATTTCAGCGTTTTAGCTTTTATGGTTTCTGAGATATATGGAAAAATAAACCAAAATTTCAAAAGTTGATAACCCCTGACTGAAACAAAAATTCACAATTCTGAGTATAAATGTTTTGTAGGCCTATAACTGTTTATATATTCTGAAAATTTGGGCTCTGTAAATTGAGTGGATCAAAAGTTATAACGGGGGGACGGACACACCCACACACACACAGACACACACACACACACACACACAAAACTCACATAAAATGTTCTACTCCGAATTCTGAGTAAATCCATGTATGGGAACATGTATGCTGCGAGGCCTCTAGTTGGTGTTATTAGCATGCAAAAAGTCCACTACACCATACAAAATTTTCCTTCGTACACGCATCTTGGCTTAATAATGTCGATTCATTAAGAGAATTGAATTCTCATGAACGAATCGGCAGTTGGAACAGTGTATCTCCAATTTAAGTCATTATTCACTCAATCGACGACATATTTATTCAAACTTTTTTCCGCAAACCCTTCAAATTAAACAGAGGAGACATTTCAATTGGCTAATTTGAAGTTGTGGTGTTTGTTTGTGTCATTCTGTGTATTGTTTTCGATTCGGTCCAAAACAGGTATCAAATCACAAAAAGTAAGATGATTTCGTGTCGCCTTGTCAATATGAAATGAGCGCCGATCGCATGGAAGCAATATCAACAATATTATTTTTTTTAATAAGGCACAGCCACCAATAGAGGCGGATTTGTGCTGTACAATTTAGATCATAATATATTTACTGTTGAAAGAAGAGTAAAAACAGAATTCCATTAGATCTCAGAGAAATAGGGGTTTACATTAAATTATTTCAAAAGGGAAGCATATGTACAAGCAATTAAAGAATTTCCAATAAATCATTAAATGCGTCGGTCACTTTCTAATGGTCGAGTGAAAGGCTTCACCAATATTACACAAAGATATCGTCATCTGAGTAGTCACTCGTTTGAACCCATGTGATTTTATCCTGGTCACGCCCATAGGTTTTCATATAATACACTAGATGTCGTAGTTAGCAAATTTTGTATGTTTGAATGTGAGTCATTTTTCAGGGGGGATTATTGACGTTTTGGTTCCAGGCCACATCGTTTTTCAATAGAAAATAACGACTAATGTGAATAGTTTTCGGATTTATTTGTCTAAAAAACATTTTAATTATTAATAATTTAGAGAACATTTATCTAGGATGTTTTGAAATGTAAGGAAAACTGAAATATGTTGCCAACCAAAACGTCAAACGCGCGATATTCCATGACTCACTTTTTACACAGAGTACTACATCTAGGTAATATTGAACGGTCAAATTTTAGAGGCCATTAGTAGCATCAAATATCTTGGGCATGTTATGTGTGACGACTTAAATGATAATAAAGACATTGAAAGGCAGAGGAGGGCCATTAGTGTAAGGTCTAATATGCTTGCCAGGAAGTTCACTAGATGCAGTGACAATGTAAAGAAATATCTATTTATCACATACTGTACTAATCTGTATACAAGTGAGCTGTGGTGTAGACACACATGTCAGTCCTATAATTCTATGAGAGTACAATATAATAATGCCTTTCGGATAATGTTCGGGTTACCCAGATTCAGCAGTGCATCTCAAATGTTTGTAGAGCGCGGGGTCCATGACTTTGCCACTCTCCAAAGACGCAAGATAGCTGCTGCAAGAATGAGGATGTGGAGATCTAGCAATTCTATTGTTCGAGAGGCTAGTATGTGGCTTGATTCTCCAATTCACAGAAGATGGGCATCAATTTTGCAGTGACTGAAGTGATTTCAATGGATGTTTTTTTTTTTTTTATATACGGTGATATTGTTTTTGCTTCCGGTTATATTATTTAATGTTTGTTTTAATATATTTTGATATGTACTTATACCTTATTATTATTTTTTTTTTATTATTTTTAAATGTTGTATATATTATATGGTTTTGTGTTGCATTGCACCCCCCTGCTCACGAACTGAAATAAAATAAAATTTATTATTTATTTATTTTTATAATAAAAATCTATGGTTACGCCCAACGTCTATCCGCCCACGCCCACGCTCTCGTCTTCTTCATTCATAACCGTTTTGTAAGACTAATTGTATTGCATACTCATCCTTCTCCTATCCTTTTTTCTTCCCTTCCTTGTATAAAATTGCTTCCTTGTATGCAAATATACAATTGCTAACTTTTTTGTTGAAATGTTACTAATATGTTTAATATATCTGAAATATTGATCAATATTTAATAGATCATCTGTGGACAATTGTAATTGGTGTGTTTGTGTTTATTTCTTAATTTGTTTTTTGTATGTTTTATAAGACTGTATTGTTCTTTGTAAAGAAGATTTTTTTTTAATATTACCCGATTTTTTATAATTATAAATAAAATATCTTGTCTAGCAAGTAATATAATATGTAATCAATGTAACGAATGCAATAAAATTGGATTGATTAATGATAATTACCTATAGAAAATGATCGCTACATATTAAAATTTATAATTTACTGACTGAAAATTATTGATGAAACTTCATAATGACATGTAATATAATAACTTTAAATAGCATTAGCTGAAATCATCTAATACCATGTATGAACAAACAGTGTAACAAAATTTTGTATTTACTCCTCACTGCCCCTAGGGGATATAGTGAGGAGCTATGAATTCCCAATTTTCTATGTTATTTTTTTATTGCCGATTATATATTGTGTACTGAAGGTTTCATCACAATGTATAATTTTGTAAATTTGTATATGTTTCTAATACTCGCATAGACTCCATTATATTTTGATGGATATGTGTTTCTCAATTATTTTTTCACTGTCAAATATTTAAAAGTGCCCCCAAGCTCAGGAAAATTAAAATATTATATTTTTATTTCAAATTGCTAAAAGGCACATCGCTTTCATAAAATGGCATTGAAGAATGGCCCAATTTTGCCACAAAAATATTTAAATCAAAAATCATATAACAAACTCATTTCATGAAAATGCTGAAAATTGTCGCGTCGGACACAACCCACTAGTTTTATTTTGTCATTAAATGCTTGTTTAAACAATTGATATATTTTATACATCAATGATCATGGATCAAGATTTTTTTTGTTAAATTCTCTATTGGAAGAGTTTGTTTATATGCTGTCAGGCTTTACCGCCTTACATGACTTGAATAATATTCGGACCTCGTCTTATGAATCGAAACTTGATTTCGTCCTTCCCTTCCATCTCCGCGAAAATGAAGAAATATGGTCCAAAATATTACAGAAATACCGTCCAAAGTCGCAGAAATCTGGGACGTAATCCATCTTAATAATCAAAGTCATCAACTTCCTATAGGCGTGATCAAATTCAAAACAATCTTATCAAAACAGAGTACACTTACAGCAAAGAGGAATTGGAAATAAAATTAGGTACTTAGTGAACATTTCGTCATGATACAATTTATAGATAGATCCCAAAATAACTGACTCCACAAGCTTGTACTTACAGACTTGTAGTATTGAATGTAATTAAAGAATGTCAGTGTTGAGAGAATGAAAATTAATGCCTTCAAGATTTGGTGTTGGCGGTTGGTGGTCTATATCTCAGATTACCAATTATTTAAGGGAATTCGATAGATCTAATAACTAAAAAGTGACTTATGTACTGTGATCGCGGTTTTTGTGTAACAACCTATTTTGTCCCTTGACATACGTGGAACTCAAAGCATTGACATCATTGGTAGACTTCTTAAGGCTACTTTTTTTCGTAGAGCCAACATGTTGTAATTTAAAAACCTATTATATGTTCTGTAATTTAAGAATTTTAAAAACTTGTTCTGAATCTGTTCTATACGAAGAATATGAATATTATAAGATGGACTCCATATTATTGATCCAAATTATAATATACTTCGTACAAAAGCTGTATATAGAACTTTAAGAACACATACGTCTCTGAACGGTTTAGACACTCTAATAATAAAACCTAACATTTTGTACGCTTTTGCTGTAATGTAATTAATGTGACCA
Organism: Molanna angustata; assembly: GCA_963576475.1. NCBI lineage: Eukaryota > Metazoa > Arthropoda > Insecta > Trichoptera > Molannidae > Molanna > Molanna angustata. The sequence continues at coordinate 7,003,651 of OY754973.1, forward strand.
ATGTAGTTCATCTTACTATCCAGCAAGACACCCAAATCCCGGACTTCATTCACGTTTCCTATAGGTAACATGTCAATTTTGTAAGTAAAATTATTTTTTCTTAATTTACGAGTGAAGGAAATATGAGCACATGTATCAGCATTAAGGAAGAGTTGGTTTAGATTGCAATAATTTACTAAATTATTTATGTCCTGCTGAAGGTCACGAATAAATTTTAATTAAAATAATTAAATTTTAATTTTTTTTTTTTAAATAATGCTATATACTTTTGTACTTTTATTATCATTAAAAATTTTCCCACAAGTTCACATAGCATTATTTCAATAAAGAACGATTGTTCGTGTCCGTGAAATCTCCACTGGACACAAAGTGCAACAACTTCCAGTTACTATTATTTTCAGTATGGTACATTACCTTTATCAGTAGGTAGGCACTTATTCTATTTTAATTGTAATCTACCTCTTGTATTATTATTTCCTAGAGCAACAGCACGCCAAGATTGGACATGGGAGGTCATGCTCGTGAGACCACGGGCGGCCGATGTCCACCAGAGAGCCGCTCATCATGCCATGGCCTCACTACTGGGGTCGTGACTGCTGAAGAGACAGAGTCGCAACGAGCAATATAGCTATTGTCACCACAACACCAGTATCTAGCGGGGAAAAAACCAACCGAAAGGATTTTTGTACTAAAATTAATAGCAGAATACCGGCTGGGACTAACATTACACTAGCTAGTAAAAAAATAAAAATTTGACGATTCTTAAATAATTTTTTTGTACATTACCTATAAACAAAAAATACAATAATAATTTTCCTTAACTGACAGATAAAATCAATGATAGCAAATTAACTGTTGTCTATGGGAATTCAATCAGCTCTAAGTTCGTTCAATACACACGTATATGATAACTTAGATTCACAAATATTCAATATAATCATAAAGAAACAATTCAAACGTATGATAACTTAATATTAGGGTTGGATATTGAATTTTAATTGTATTATTAAAGATGAACGACTGGCTTAGAAATAATATATTTGAGTTAGCTATTGAATTTTAACTGTATTGAATTGTCACAGATGAACGACTGGCTTAGAAATAATATATTAGGGTTGGAAATTGAATTTTAATTGTATTGAATTATTACAGATGAACGACTGGCTTAGAAATAATATATCAGGGTTAGCTATTGATTTTAAACTGTATTGAGTAGTGAGAAGGTGTGTGATAATGGAACAGATTTTGATATGCTTCAACACTTCCTTCCACCAACAGTCAGCGATAGAGGCAATGAGACTCATGAAAATTTTACTCTCAGGGTCATGTTTTTAATCGTGAACCTATATGAAGACAAAATGAATTCAAACAATTGAATTAAATTAAATAAAAATATCAACTGAATATGAGAGATAATGATGTACTGCATTAGGAAGACAGAGAGATAACGCACTTTGAGATATTTACATTTTTATTGTAGAAATAAATTATAATACATGACTCTAAAATATCAAACTTTGTTTGTATAGTACCAACTATTTCCTATAAGAGGAAAATGAAAATTGAATATAAAAGTGAAATTTTTAAATATTTGTTATAAAAATAATGTTAAAGATTGAAACTTATATATAACATGAATTTACATCAAAATCAAATCAAACAAAATCTCTTTCATATCATACTCAAAATCATGATTTCAATCTATATTAGGTTCAAACATAATGGATTCACATTCATATATTCAGACAATAAAATCATAAAGGTATAACTCATCATACAGCTATGGAGTAAACATTATAAAACAATATCGACTCGCAGCATGAATAAGGAGATCCCCTCGATGACCAATATCTTCAAATGAATCCGGTTGTAGAAGATGTATTTAGATTTTAAAATTCTCGTGACTATTTGTATCTTGATCCCTCCATGTTACAATAAAATCCAAGTGAAGAAATTTGTTTGTGTCCAAGTAAAAATCCAAATGAAGAAATTGTCTCCGACAATTTCCTATATGTGACTCCTTTGTCGTCAGTTATAAAATTTTAGGTTAGGCAGAATTAAATGTCGTACATTTCATCGTCGTGTATATGCAAGCATGGTAATTGCAAAATAATATCCAAATAAAATATATTTCCAATGGAAAACTAAATGGAATAACATTCGAATAATCCATTTGTAGAATTAAATAAAAATTATTTTCGTCAGAATGGGTGCGCAATATCAGGGTAGGATTGAATTTGGGATGACTGACATTTATATCAGCATCTAGATTATAGAAAAGAAAACAGGATTATTGGTTTGAAAAATGATCTCTCGCCAAACTATCTTGACATACGAACACATAAAACAAACTTACCCCAAATTCAGAAATTCAAATCGACGTCGGCCGCCATTTTCCTACACTGGCCGTACCGCTTCGATAGGTGTATGCAAAAAGAAAGAATTTGACATAAGCTTTGCTAATCATAAAAAATATTGCCACCTGACAAAAATCAATTTAGTGTGTTCGCACAAAAAAAACTATAAATTCCCAATTATTAATTTTTCCCTATACATAATTTTCTATAACATGACATACCCGCAACCCCACATAAAAAAAATTTAATAGAAATTTTTTTTTAAAAAAAAACTGAAAATTGCAAATTATGAAACCAACCCAGAGATCATAAATCAAACCGAAGGATATGAAAAGAAAAAAGGAAATCATTTGCATCATAAATCATCATCCTGAAACAGTTACACAATAGACATGGTAAAACAACGATATACTTATCTACCATTCAAAAAAATATAACCTGAAACATACAAAATCATGTTAACGGATTAAAAAAATATTGACCTATAAAACGAATACTGTTTGAAATATAAAATATTATTCCTTCAGAACATAACCTTCTAATATGTATCCCCAATTCCTAAATACAAATATCTCAAAAAATTTAACTTTAAAATATTTAAGTACAATTTGACATAACAGAGTTCCGCTTGTAAGAAAAGAAAACTCCTAACAAAAACAAAAAAAATGATCCCAATTAATGAAATAACATAACACCCAATTAAATGATAAAATAAAATTAAAACGACTCATTTAGAGTTACTTTATGATCTTTTATTACATCAATTTTTACAAGTATCACTTTATAACAAGTGAAACTTACACCCTAAATCCCAAAAATAATTGAAGGCTCACAAGAAGACTACAATTTTTAAATTTAAAACTTTTCCCCTAACAAATTTTTAATTATTAGTAGAAAATTTGACTAAAAATACTCTCATATATCGCTCATTTTCATTTTTTAGCTAAAACGACCGAAAAGGCTTTAGCATAAAGAATAATCTCTCAAGTCGCAAAGTACTTTCAAGCGAGATATAAAAAAAAAAAAATGATCTCTTGGGAAATCAGATGTCCTCAAGCGAAATACAAAGATTTCTTGGCTCATCGGATACCCTCAAGCGAGATACAAAATGCAAAATCCAATTATAAGCCGGAAAAATGCAGGAGCTATCATATGGGATGGAAAGTCTTAATATAAATATTATATAATTCCTAAAAAAAAAATATAACATTTAACACAAAAACTGGTTAAACATTATTTAATATTACTCCAAACATCAGTTATAAAAAAAAATTAAAAACCCCAAATCTTCAAAATAAATTTTAAAACATTGAATAAATTATGACTAAATGTCAATTATCACATCTATGAGATTCCATAGAATGAAATTCAGTTCAAGACCAAACAATCACACCTTCATATCTTGTATATAAAAGAAAATAAATAAATAAATTATTAATTAGCAGTGACATCACATACAAGATCCCTTCTTAATTAAAACTATTTGAACAAATAAATTCTGGAACCTACATATTTTATGTTTTCACACAGATTACTACAAATTAATATTAAAATTATCCATTTTTAAAAATTAATTTTAAACCCTTCTCATGTTTCCTGTGATTTGATGTCTATCACTCCATGATTAAAGAAATTTGTATTTCTTTTACCCACAAAACGATGTAACCCATCACAATAAAATCTCAAATTCAATATTAAAATTTAATCTATCAGAATCAAATTCTTAAAACTGATTTATACAAAAAAAAATATACAATACCACAGAAATTTAAACCAAATTCAAGATTTGTTTCTACTATTTGATCTCCATTACCAGACTTTTAAATTGTTTTGTATTCAAGCGCTGTACAATGTTGTAATACTCCACAATAAAATTTCAAATTCAATATTAAAATTTAATATATATCAGAATCAAATTCTTAAAAACTGATTTATACAAAAAATATACAATACCACAGAAATTTAAAACAAATTCACAATTTGTTTCTACTATTTGATCTCCATTACCAGATTTTTAAATTGTTTTGTATTCAGATTATATTATATTATGGTCGCACAACCATAACACCATATAACTAACAATAACGATGTAATGTGCGAATTTACATCATTATCTAAGAAACAAAGTAATTCTGACGACAGATACCTAACAGCATTCACAAATAAAAATTGATCAACTATAAATTGTGAAGTAATACAACTAACTGATGACAGTAAAAAAAATCATAATAAAATGTAAAATATTCATTTGTAAATTTTAAATCCCCAGTCTACATTATAAAAAAAATAAGATTTGTACCTAAAATAATCTTGTATGTTATGTCGATACCAATACTAATACATCACATCAAAATAAACATTCAAAAATAAAAAAAATAAAATGTTTAAAACAAATCTATCTACAATAAATATTTCACCCCCACTCTGACAATCACCATTCATCATAATAAAAGATTCTAAAAATCTCTAAAAAAAAATTCTAAAAATCTCTAAATAAAAAACTATTTACTTTTAATTAAATCTTTAAATTTGAATAAAGTGAAACAATTATCACTAAATACTAGTTGGATGATATTGAAATGCAAAATATTATGCTTAAAATGGTTTGAATCTAAAATAAATAATCAACGTTAACTTTGTTTGTGTTCATTATGCATTTCTCCCATTACTATACTGAATGTTAATAACAAAAAAAACTCCTTAATCAATATAAATAAGTAAACAAGAATAAAAAATTAAATGAATCCATTATTAATGATTCATCAATACCTTACTCAAATAAAATAACATTAGAAATTGAGACAGTCCATCCACCTCAAAGTGAAATTCTGAAAAAATAAATACTTAATTATATCATAACGAAAAACAATAAAACGATTAACAATTAACATCCAATCGTTAACCCTGCATAACAATGTCTTTACTATGGAATTTAATACTCTATTCTTATCCAAATTAGAAAAAATATAAACCAGAAATGAACTTCTATTTATTATTTTATTTTTTAAATAACTCAGAGACCTTTTATTGGAAAAACAATTCATATTCTTTGATAGAGGAAAATTATTTTCATAAAAATAATCCCCTATATTATATTCTTCCTCAATTCCAGCCTTTTCACAATCATTAGTATCATTTAAATATGACTCGAATGTATTATTTTGAACTTTCATGAAAGCATCTTTAAAATAAGAAACATGATTCATATAAATGTTGGTGGACGCAACCGAAACTTCATTAAATGAGGAGCAAACAGGATTATATTTATTATGGTATTCCATTTTTATTATGTATTCTTTTTTAGACAACGTAAAATATGGGATGTATCCAGTTGACATCTTAATTAAAGAATTCATCGCTGAGCGAATAGGGACAACATGGTTATACTCATCTCGTTGATTATCATGAACCAATGTGGTAAGTGCCGTAATGGATTTTCTATGTTGAACTTCAACAACGTTGGCCTGAGGTGAATAAAGATACGAACAATATAAATAAGGAGTGTCATTTTTCTTAATTAAGTCCACTGATTCATTCATTGTGTAATTAACTTCGCTATCAGAGATCGAATACGTCTGCTCAATATTTACAGGATCGACTAAAGGATCATGGATATCTGAGTTATTATCATTGAGCAAATTCGAATCACTAAATTCATTCATTTCCACCTCACGTACACACTGTGTAGTTTCGGACTCCGTATTTGACAAAATTATGGAAGTATTATCCGTTAGTTTCAAATTTTCATCATTCGTAATTATTGATAAGTCTATATCATCGTTACCATTAGACAACTGAGGTGGGGAATCATCCACTAAAATTTCTTTATCCTTATTATCAACATCAATATCAACATATGGTATACCATAGAATTTTTTCAAGCTTCTAATTGAATCATCGTCAACCTCTGATTTTTTCAATTCTTCTATTATTTGTCTAATTGCCCCATTACATGCTTCTGCCTGTAATCTCAAATCCCTCCATGTGTTTGCTGATGGTAAACCACGCATTTTTAATTGTATTTTTAATTCCTCGATTGATTTAAAAGCATATTTTGGAATTAGATCCATAATTATTCGTTTTAAAAATAAAAAAATTGAACTAGATTAAAACTGATAATCAAACAATAAAATACTTCACAAATAATAAAAAAAATGTTGAACTTTTGACACTTCGGTTCTTATAAAAAAAAAACTGATTTCGGAATAATAATTTATGGTTTACATAAATGGACTACTCGAAAAGAATATAAATGAATATAAAAGTCAACGATTACCCAACTATTGTTCAATATTCTTTAGATATTATGATATCTCAAAGATGAAACCAAAACTTTATTTTGAATTTGACAAGATGATTTCTGCGTCAAACAAGTATATGAAAATTATGATTAACTTTATAGTATGTTGTATTAAACGTTCAAAAACCATAAATAACATAAGACTGACCTTAAAACGATTCTGAATAACAGTAATTTGATAATATTCATCCTATAATCAACTATATTTAACGTTTAATATCATAGAAAAGAGATGTTTAATATTAACGCATTATACAATGTCAGAATGACAAATCGTATTTATGTCGGTAAGTAGATTTCTATAATATAAAACAATCAATTGCTCGTGATATTCGAAATACAGAAAATATTGAATAGATAACTGAATCACATAAAAGTATGACCGTTTATTCACAGGTGGCGTTAATTCGTTTCTATAAAATTCATTGAACAGATAATTATTGATTCCCTTTAAAATAACAAATAATGACCTCTCTTTAAAAATAAAACACTATATTTAATGATAAACAAAATCACACCTCAATATGGAATATTAATCTTCCTAAAAAAATAACTGGAAAAACGCATAATAAACTCAAAACATGTATAAAAAAAAACTGTAGTAGTGAAAAATTCAATAAAATAAATAATACCTTTTTACCTCCACTTATTTGTATTAAATGTGAGATTTTCCCTTTAAAATCATCTGAATATTATGGTATTAATATAAAAGCTTCCAGAAGTGAATCTCGAATAAAACAAAATCCAAAATCTGAAAATTGTAAAAAGAATTAATCACACCTGTTAAACAACGATGAAAAATTTTCACACTTCCCCCTTTAACAAATAAATCCCCCTAGAATACTAATTGAAAATTATTTAACAATTCCTTTCCACACTATAATGAAATTAAAAAAAATAAATCTTGATAAAACACCAAAACTAAATTGTTCATATTTAAGAAGAAAAGAAAACATTAAAATGATTATGTTGAAATATTCTCTCTAAAAAAAATCACTAAGTTATTCTTCCAATTAATAATCAACTCTTTAAACAAGAACTTTCTTTTCAAAAAAAATAATCAAAATTGAATTTGTGAATATGACTGTTCACTTCCAAAGTTAGAAAAGATCTGTCTCCCCACAGAATGCAATTACAATAATACAATAATTATAATTTCCCTCAAAAAAAAAAATACACTCAACAATAATTCTTGTCACTAGGTAATTAATAATTTTTTACTGAAACAATACATTCTGTACAACATTCTGCATATATAAAAAAATTCAAATTATGTAGGTAATGAAATTTCTTTTGACATTGAAAATTTGTCAAATATAAAAAAAAATCTTCAAATAAATGCTTCTGTATGCTGGAATAAAAAGAGACATAATAAAATTCAGATTCTTTCAACGATCAGTTATAAAATGATAGAAAAAACACAAAACAATCACTTAACTTTTGACGATGTGAGATATGCTCAAAGCCAAATTGTATTGATGTTGTACATAACTGAGCATCAGATCTTTCCTGGTCATCCTCCAAGCCATGTTGATCATCTTAGTGTCCTTGTCAGTTTTAAGGAAGGTTAAAAGGTGGGATTTATATGGAATATAGGAGTTCCTACCTAACGTAAACTTTCTATAGATTCTACCTATTAATCTCTCCCCTCCAAACACAGTACAACAAAATAAAGGTATAAAATTTAAAATCTGGGCGCCAGTCCTCACATAAATTCACGATCCATGAACGCCTAATAGTCCACGCCAAAGAATTTTTAAAAATTAAGCTCCTCGATGTGACTTTAATGAGAAGGGGTTCCACGTTGGGCCGCCAATGAGAAGGTGTGTGATAATGGAACAGATTTTGATATGCTTCAACACTTCCTTCCACCAACAGTCAGCGATAGAGGCAATGAGACTCATGAAAATTTTACTCTCAGGGTCATGTTTTTAATCGTGAACCTATATGAAGACAAAATGAATTCAAACAATTGAATTAAATTAAATAAAAATATCAACTGAATATGAGAGATAATGATGTACTGCATTAGGAAGACAGAGAGATAACGCACTTTGAGATATTTACATTTTTATTGTAGAAATAAATTATAATACATGACTCTAAAATATCAAACTTTGTTTGTATAGTACCAACTATTTCCTATAAGAGGAAAATGAAAATTGAATATAAAAGTGAAATTTTTAAATATTTGTTATAAAAATAATGTTAAAGATTGAAACTTATATATAACATGAATTTACATCAAAATCAAATCAAACAAAATCTCTTTCATATCATACTCAAAATCATGATTTCAATCTATATTAGGTTCAAACATAATGGATTCACATTCATATATTCAGACAATAAAATCATAAAGGTATAACTCATCATACAGCTATGGAGTAAACATTATAAAACAATATCGACTCGCAGCATGAATAAGGAGATCCCCTCGATGACCAATATCTTCAAATGAATCCGGTTGTAGAAGATGTATTTAGATTTTAAAATTCTCGTGACTATTTGTATCTTGATCCCTCCATGTTACAATAAAATCCAAGTGAAGAAATTTGTTTGTGTCCAAGTAAAAATCCAAATGAAGAAATTGTCTCCGACAATTTCCTATATGTGACTCCTTTGTCGTCAGTTATAAAATTTTAGGTTAGGCAGAATTAAATGTCGTACATTTCATCGTCGTGTATATGCAAGCATGGTAATTGCAAAATAATATCCAAATAAAATATATTTCCAATGGAAAACTAAATGGAATAACATTCGAATAATCCATTTGTAGAATTAAATAAAAATTATTTTCGTCAGAATGGGTGCGCAATATCAGGGTAGGATTGAATTTGGGATGACTGACATTTATATCAGCATCTAGATTATAGAAAAGAAAACAGGATTATTGGTTTGAAAAATGATCTCTCGCCAAACTATCTTGACATACGAACACATAAAACAAACTTACCCCAAATTCAGAAATTCAAATCGACGTCGGCCGCCATTTTCCTACACTGGCCGTACCGCTTCGATAGGTGTATGCAAAAAGAAAGAATTTGACATAAGCTTTGCTAATCATAAAAAATATTGCCACCTGACAAAAATCAATTTAGTGTGTTCGCACAAAAAAAACTATAAATTCCCAATTATTAATTTTTCCCTATACATAATTTTCTATAACATGACAGTAGTTACAGATGAATGACTGCCTTAGAAATAATATATTTGTGATACCTATTAAATTTGAACAGTATTGAATGATTGCAGATGAATGACTGGTTTAGAAATAATAAATTTGGGTGAATTATATATAGTAACGAATAACAAAACCATTACATAGCATAAATTTGAATACAATATGATATAAGGAAGGATATTCGTCTTCATTTACTCGTCATGGTCGCGTCCATTGACAAAACTTTTCCAGACGCTTATGTCCTCTGGCTATCCTAAAGATGAAGTTATTGAGAGACAAGTAATTCTTAATCTGGTCACTCCGCCGAGAAGGATACCACAAAGTTTTCAGGGGCCTTCCTCGGTAGACATGTTTATTTTATTTATTTATTTTTAAATCCGTACAAAATAATTATATTTCAATAGGTATATTGTGCAAAAATATTAAATATGTACGGATTCCACTAGGGCGAACCCTGTATGTGGGAACATAATCAAAATATGTACGGATTCCACTAGGGCGAACCCTGTATGTGGGAACATAGTCAAAAAAGATTTGAAAAAAAATCAATTTTTTTAAGTGCGTAGATACCAGTAACAAAATGCTTTAGTCAATCACCAACAGACTCAGATACACCGTGGTGAGTAGGTAGGAATATCTCAAGTTTTGAAAAACACGAAGAATCATGAGCCATCCCCAAAAGATCCACAAATCAAAAACATTGCTACAAATACAAGGATTGGTTACATCTACAAGAAATGCAACTATTAATAAAACTCATTAAGTTTAGTTTTAATAAGTGAGTTTTGTAGAACGCACAAATCTGGGGAGAAAGTCTGGTCCAACCGGCGAAATCAAAACCCTCGTTTACCCATTACCCATATCATGGATATAATTATCATATGGAGTTCTATGACATCTAAAGATATTATAGAACTCCATATCATAATTATTATATCCATGATATGGGTAATCGTGAGGGTTTTAATTTCGCCGGTTGGACCAGACTTGCCCCCCAGGTGTGTGCAGTGTAAACTTCCATCTCCCATAAAGTATTTGGCATGAAGTTGTTTTAATACACATGTTCTTGTTCTACATCCTAAGTTTTTTTTTCAAATGTATATGTCCTTGTTAAACAAGAACATATACATCTTCCTACGTTCCTTAAAATAATCATAGGTGAACGAAATCGGTCGAGGCAGGATTCGAACTCGCGACCACTTGATTACTAACCCAGTGCGCTAACCGCTCTGCCATCGACTCATCTAGTATATAGTGGCGTTTTAAAACTACCAAAATGATTTGACTAAGTTTAGTTTGTCGATCGACAATTCTTGATAGAACTCCATTGTATGTAGATACGTCACAAATATAAAAAAATGCTTAGTATTTGTTCTATCGAAATTTTTTTGATTATTGACGCGTTTCGTGAAAGTGCACAAAACGTTTATTGCACGAAACGCGTCAATAGTCAAATAAATTTAAATAGAAAAAATACCAAGTGTTTTTTTTCATTCGTTATATATCTACACCAAAATGATTTTTTATAATTTTATCGTTATGTTTAAAGGTCTCCCATTGTGTCGTAACATACCTATATTTTTTTCTCATTTTCCAAAGTGTCTCTTAGGTCGATCCTGAAGTAGTTTCCCGAAGTCTCCGTTCATTCCTGTGTGTATGTAACGTATGTTGGTATTTATAGATCTCAATGTACTTCGTGGCTCACATGGCGACGATGGGAGTGGTGACTTTATGGCGACAATTGCCAAGTAGTTGGTACCTATTGGTAATATCCGATGATTAGAAAATAAAAAGGAATTGGCTCGATAAAATTCAAAGAAATTGTATGTACTTTTTTCTGGCTTCAGTCTGCGGCAATACAGACGACGCCGGGCTAGAAATATGTCTATAGAAATTTTTTTCCGATAGTCGTAGGTTAGCAAAAAAAATTTGTCGTACCCGAATTTTATTTTTCAATACTTACAATATTTTATTTTCAAAATCTTCCTATCGAAACAGCACTAATACATCGAAAGATCGTGTTATATTTTGTTTAAATATTACAGTCTTATCATACATATATCAAGACGACTAAGAATCATCAGGGGGGCAAGTCTGGTTCAATCGTTATGTATAAGGACTGTTGCTTTCATTGTTTACAAAAAAACAATTTCTCAATAGATGGCGTTACAAAAATATTTCTTTGTTACTTCATAGGTGGCGATAGTGTTTTTCAGCTTATTTTCAAAACATAGAAAACATATATAGAACTTTCAAAAGATTACATTGATATGGGAACTCAATAAGAAGGCATAATTGGTGAACGTTGCGCAAGCTCATAAAGTGTTCACGTGAACCAGCCGAAAACAGATCGTTCCTGGTTATCCTATAGGTATTATAGATGGGTCGATGGCAGAGCGGTTAGCGCGCTGGGCTAGTAATCCAGTGGTCGCGAGTTCGAATCCTGCCTCGACCGATTTCGTTCACCTATAGCACAAGCATTTGTTTGCTTATTTTAGGGAACGTAGGAAGATGTATATGTACTTGTTGCATATACATCTTCCTACGTTCATTAGGACATATTCATTTTCATTCATTTTTTTTTAAATTATTCCAACTTCATCTCTATTGAGATGTTAAAAATCTGTCATAAAATACAAATATTCAGCAAGATGAGGAAATTAATTTTTTTTATTATTAAATTTATAATACGTATTATATATAAAAAAAACAATCAAAAAATATAGAAAAAGATACACAGTAAGTAAAAACATATTTCCCTCTACCAAAATGCAAGCACTCGTGTGTAAAGGAGACATTTAAAAACAAATGACACAAAATATTAAAATACATAATTATTTCATATCTTATATAATTAAATAAATAAATAAAAAAAAATAAAAAAAATAAATAAAAAAAATTAAATAAATAAATAAAAAAAATAAATAAATATCTACACAAAAGAAGTTAACATAATTTAAAATAAGTCAAATATAATAAGTTTATTTTTTTTATTTTTGTTTTGAATTCATTTGCCATTCTCAACTCTGTTTCAAGTTGATTGCTGTGCAAAACTTGTATGTGTTGTTTGTTTATTTCGAGTCATTGCTGAAATATAAAACATTTATATATAACATTAAGTTGAATCAGTTGTTTCAATACTGTTTTAAGTCTAAAAAACTACAATATGTCAACACCAATTTTAAAAATTGTACAATCCTAGATATATTTTAATTCTTATGGATGTCCGATTCAGTTTTTATTCTATTTTACTTCAAAATTTATCTTGATTAGGTACAGTATTCATTTGTATGCCTACCTTTTTTTGAGTTTTCTTTTTAAGGTTACCGTTAAGGCCCTACTATACCCTGGATATACGGATATACGCAAAAATGCACACTAAATTAGCTTCTAATGTATGAAACACGAGAAAATATTGTATATCACCTGATATGTGATATACAACATTTTATCGTGCGAAAATGGTAAAATTTAGAGGTTTTTTTTAAATAGCAAGAAGAGTCATTGAAATTTTATAATAATAAAAAATTCAGCCGGTAGATTTTCATATTCTCTATCGAATAAAGTAAAAATATACTTCATAGGCCTTGTAGTTTTTTAGTTACTTACAGTAAAAAAATAAAAATGGGTTTTACTAAAACTAATTTTACAAGAAAAGTATTAAACAAATTCAAAATTCAAAAAAATCATGCAATAGATTAAAGATGTACATACAAACTGTTCCTTATTTCAAAGACGTATCTTTTGAGGGTATTAGGGAAATTATTTTCAAAATATAATGTATAGCCTACTATAGCCTCTTAATTATTACTCCTAAATATCTCATTTTATTTTTATTTGTTATTCATAAAAAATCGTTATTTTTTTACGTGTCAATACTTTTTTAAAACAATTATTTCAGTGGATTTTAATATTTAATGCTATGGGAGGTATTTTCTTGTGTATGGTAAAAGGTGTATAATATTTTTTTATATTCAGGGTTAATAGGTATATTATTGTCAAACCATTTTTTTTCATAAATTTATAATATCAGTTTTTACATTTTCTTCAAGCTCATTCCAGAATTATCCTGAAAAATAATTGCATGTTATACCTTTACAAATGAAATTATTTATTGGATTTATAGTGATTGTTAACGGCATACCAGAGGGATGCCGACCACCGGGAAGACCATCAAAGAGATGGAGGGAGAGCTGGACATCCTCGTCCCAGGACCTGTAAGAACAGATCATAGATCTAAATAAAGAGGAAGAAGAAGAAGTTAACGGCATCATTGTTTTAAATATTAATTTGATAATAAATTATATCTATCACCATATTTGTTCACTACTTACTACGTTTATAGCATGGCATCTGCGCAAATAATGTTCCATTGCGCCCGTACCATGTTGTTTTCTGGTGTCTCTAGTAATTATCCTAGAGAGCACTGAAGTTGAATGGGAATAGTAAAACTGAAAATTCTTTATTTCAAAGTCCGAACAATGGATTCGTATTCTCCGCAGAATGTCTCTCCATCTTTTTGTGATCTTTGCTATCTCATGTTTTCCCTCGATCCCTCTCTGGCATCCAAAATTTTCTTTTTTTTCCATTTGCCTATTGTTTTCCTTCACCATTGTACGCCTCTGTCTCCGGGGATATTTGTTTCTGATGATTATTATATTTACTTTCAAAGCCTAGGTTATCTTGAGATGACACGCAAAAGACTATTTATTTCAAGTTAGGTGGTTTTATATTTCGTGACTGCCTATGTAATTAATAACTTTATAAAACATCTACATTTTGAATTAGTACAGTTGGTTTATGTGTATTTATTGATCGAGTCGACTGTATAAACACATTATTTAATGTCTATTTATATGTCGTATGGTTCATTAAGATTGTAGTTATAATCATCTGGATATTTTGTTTCAATTCAGAGCGTGCCATCAGTAAAAAATATATTTAGGTCGATACTGCTGTGTGTTTTTACTTTCGATGAAGGGCTGGTACAGACTTATGAAAACGATACAGCCTTTTCTTTTGTATAATTCAAGATGCAAAAATATATCAATCGTCCATTGCAAAATTTATTCTGTATCTCAACATTCCCCTTATTTCTAGTTAAGTCGTTTAAAAACACATTTAAAAAATGATCTTTATTGATCGTATTTGTGCAGTTTCAGGGAAATTAGTTATAGGAAACACAATATTATTTACGTCATATCACTTCAATTCCCACCCTTCGCGCACTCCATATATGAAAACAATAATATTTCATGCTTTAGTTAATTATATATCAAAATGTTTATTCATCGTTGTTTGCCTTTTCCCTAATTACACCCGATTCATAACTCCGTCGAGTGTTCGTTTCGCCTTCAAACGCACACCATAAAATTTGGTTTTGAAGTGAATTTTGTATGATTGATAGAGGCTATGAACGCTGCTCCCTGCAATATTCATTCCATCCAACAATTCATTGATTTTCTCTTTGCTTGCTCGTTAATTTACGAATATTACATATTTATAAATTAACTTCTTATACTTACCAACGGATAGCTTATTGCCGTAGGCAAACCTTTCGACAATCCAAATTAATTTTGTTACAATACTATTTTGCGTAGGCATTTTATGTATTTCCTTTTTTCACTTTATTTTATATTTTTACTTTGCAAAGTATGTTCTCAATATGTTTTCACAGTGAAAGATACATATTTACTTTATATAAGTATTTAATTATAATGAAATCTTCCTCGCGATTTTTAAAAATATATGTATAAAAAGTATATTACTAGTGTTTTTATAATGGGGTGTCAATGAAAATTTGTCTCTTTTTTCTACATTAAATTGATGATAGTTAATGATCTAATATTAAAAATAGATTAGAAGTCTTATTACAAAGTACTTATGTTTTATCAAACAGAAATAAAATAAAATAAACAATAAACTTGAACATCAAATGAGTAATGTCGCGCGAGCTGGTAACCAAATTATCAAGTAGATACCTACTAAACTGTTTGGAAGAAAGACGAAACTACAATGCAGAAAGGAAGATTTTAAAGAGTCGATTGGAAAGAAATCTAAGAAGCTTGAATCCTATAATCTCTTTAGAAATCTATATTTTCTGATTGAAACTAAGAAACAGATGTTGTAGAATTTTTTACAATGAATCACAATCCACAACTGAGGGGCCATCGCTTAAAGTTGAATAAAACATTATTTTGACCTACAGGGTGGTGGATGCCTGAAACAGTTTACCGGATAAAGTTGTGAGTGCTGGAACACTCAATTTTATAACAGATTGTATACACATTACACAAAGAAGCACATGATACAGGCTCATCAGCAATAGCTGCTTGACTGTTAATAATATACACGTAACATTACTTTATGTATAATCACAGCAACAAATATAGGAGGGAGATAGAGGTTGTGGGACATGAGAGGAGGATAGAAAAGGAGTGTTAATTAAGAGTTATAAGACAGGTATAACAGCTTTAGTATTTTTTTAAAGTTTGATTGAGACGTCGTAATATCATCAACTTAAGGTGTGAATTGAGAAATTCAGTAGAATGAATGGGAATAGCTAGTGTTCCACGATCAGCAGATCGAAGAGGCAGACCGTGAATTGACAAATAAAAATATTCTTAAGATATTGTGGTGAATTATTGTTTTTAATTATGTTATACAACAGTGAAAGTAAATTAATGTTACGGCGACGATTATCACTTGGCCTGTAAAGTTTAATTCAAACCCTTCACCACATCATGACAGAACTGGCCAACTTCGTCATTATTGCATGTCGGTTTAATTATGTCTAGGAAGTTTGTTGTTCGCATCACTTAAAAACCTTACCAATATAGGAACCTACATACACACATAACCAAGTGTTCAAAACTTTGAGCTTCGTACTGAACCATTCAAAGAAGATGAGGAGCAAACTTTGCGTCTCAATTTCGCATTTCGTAGCATTGATGGATTCTATTTGTATACAATTAGAGTAGTATCGAGCACATGGAGTATTGGATATTTTGATTTAAGTATATGACTTAGAAGAGTATGTAATAGAACGATATATGATAGAATAAAAAATGAAGACATAAGGAGAGAATGCAAGATAAAGAAGGATATTATTGTTGGACATATTGAAAGAATAAACGATGAACGACTGACCAAAAAAATATAGATGGAGTGAATAAGAGGGGTCGCCTCAGAAAGGGGTGGCATGACCATGTGAATGATATTTTGAAAGAAGGAAACATAAGAAGTTTACAATCGACGAGCATGTATGAGACGATGCATGGATGTAAAGGAAGCCAGAAATGTGTGTAAAAAATAGATAAGTATGGCGCACGGTTATCTCTGTCTACCCCGTAAGGGACATGGCGTGATGGTATGTATGTATGATTTGATATACTCACATGTAGAGGAGTTTTACTATTGTCGACTATGGAAGACAAACCATGACTATATATGTTTTTTTCGTGTCAACATCTTTTGTAAATAAACATAAGATAAATAAATTTAAATCATTTAAACATTTAATAATTTTAAATCTTAGTACTCACAATCATCATTACTTCAAAAAAAGTCAATGAATTTTCTCCCTTAACATCAACGTGTCGTGTATATTTTATTGCTTCACTTTCTATACCAGGGGTGGGCATAATTTTGGGACGAAGGGCCAGATTCAAAAATTCACAAGTACAATACTAAGTTCCCTCATAACACAATTAAAAATCTCAATTGTGAAATTTTATTCATATTATGGAGAAATAAAAATATTTTTACTATTTTACAAATAATTAGTTTTGTAAGAATAAGCAAATAAAATAGATATCTGCGCAGTGGAAAATTTCATTTTCCATTGTTATTATTCCATTATAAAAAAAAGTCCATACAACGATTTTTGGATAAATTATTTTTAAGTTTGATTTCGACAAATCAAACAGAAAGAGTTTGTTAAATTATTTCTTTTATTTTCTTGTGAAAACTTGATAATTCATCAATGCCAGTTTATGAAAGTGATGTGCCTTTTTAGCAATTTTAAAATAAAAATATCAAATCTTAAGTTTATTGAGCTTGGAGTCTCTTAAAAATATTTGACAGATAAAAAATTTAAGAAACACTGATCACATATCATTCAAAATCTACATAATATCGTCCCTCTCCTGACTCACAGTCGTATCTGCAAAATGCAAATTGTTCAGGAGAGCGTTTTTAGTGTTTTGCGCGTGCATATTTTAATCTCTCCCAGCACACGGTGACACGGTATAAATATATTTTAATATTTTATTTGTATTCTTCTATATATGAATCATTCTTATATATATTAGAATCGTATTTGCACATAGGTATGTTGGTGATATTTTATTTTCAGTAATTGGTAGACAACAAATCACTAAGCTATTCCAAGTTAACGGGAGGTTATACAGTCGAGACCTTTAGTGAGAACATGTGTTCAACATATAAATACACATTGGTGGTCCTAACTCGATTTTGCAAAAAATGTCAGATACGGCTGTTAGTCAGAAGAGGGACGATATATCCTTCAAAATGGGGTTTGAGCGAGTTTTTGATGTACAAATTTGAAAATTTTAAAAGAATCGAATTATTACTTTAGTCAATAATAGATAAAATAGAATAAACACGCCGTACATGGCGTACATAGCACATATATACACAGATATATTGTGATGAATCTTTCTGAATACAATCCCACTATATATCCTCTTGGGGTAGTGAGGAGTAAAAATACGCGCACCGATAATTCAAATTAAATATATTTCGTACAGCGAGATATTTTAGTTTGTCTGTTCAATTGCAATGCGTGTGAATGAATTGGCCAAGTTTGAAGATTTTTTTTCTAATTTTTGACACATAATGCTCGCGGGTCGCAGTTTGTTCGGGTGTGCTCTATACTTATCCAATCCTATTTCTTTATATTTCAGTTCAAGAAAAGTATATCACTGTATATCTTCGGTCTTTTTATTGACTGGATCAATCGAACCTAATGGAAATCGACACTGGCTCTTGAGTCTCAATCAGCGTTATTGGATTTACTTCAAGTAATTCTCGTGGTCAATTTTTAAACTTGTTTCCTCGCATTTTACACACAAGGATTGAAAAATAACGATAAAGATGTTTTCAAGTCATTCTCTCCCGTAGTTTATAGTTACATACTGAGTTTCTTTACACCTTTGTGTTTTTTTATTCATGCGAGTTTCAAGCTATGGTTTATAGTTTTTTTTTATGGGTGTATTTCTTAATATCTTCAATTTATTGCTTATGGTATATAATTTGATATCATTAAAATAGTTCATATGAATCACACTGTTGTTTACTGAATTAACGGAATTTTCATTTCCAATTCCGTCATTTACCAATTGTATGGCAAACTGACTCATACCTTCTTCCAGTTCTACATTTTCCTTATTTTCTTTAGCGTATTTTGGTAGAATGTCTGTAAGATTTTTGAGTTTATCTTCGCACGCACTGCATTCGAAAAAAAAGAAGACTGTAAAATTCTCGCGGCGCGTACTTTATTTACTTTGATTTATCGAAATAAAGACAAGAAAATTGATATTTCATCGCTGCGCGGAATTCTTTGATTTCATTTATCGGAAAAATCAAAAGAAAACTGAAAATTTTTCGTTCCACGGATTTTTTTTTTCATTCGGAATAACCAATGGAAAATTGTAAATTCTTCGCTATGCGGCAATCTTGTTTATGTTATTGATTCTTAAAAATAAAAGAATTACATAAAATAAAAAATATATTTATTTCTTGATATTTGTAATTGGGGAAGTTTATATTTTACTTCTGCGGCACGCAGTTCACTTTGAATTTCTGAATCTGGCCCGTTGGTTCTACCAAAAATTTACCCACCCCTGTTTAAGAACAATCAGATTCCAGTAAAAAAACGAATCGTATGTGGTAAGAGGAACAGTCGTTTTTTTTTATTAAAGTTACTTTGCTGATAAATACTTTCAACCAATGCATCGCCCATTGTTTAAGTAACCTAGTTTATTGTTGAGGTAGGTAGTGTATGTATTGCATGTTTACGTAAAATACTCGCGAGATAATGACGGTGCAATTTGGTAGGAAAACGAACGTGAAATCAAAATTGACTTATCGGCAATGCGAGTACAATAGGTTGTTAGCGCATGTTTTGGACAATTGTCTTGTTTTCGTGTGCCATTTCACTAATTGATTTTTTCTCGGTTCATGACATTAAATTGCCACGTAAATTTTACCGATGACAATTAAATATATCATTGTATTTTTCTATGTATAAGTTACTCGATGTTCTCAGCCGTTTAAAATAATTTGTGAGACCCACTAGACCTATTAAGGCACTTGTCTTATTCTACGCTTTCAGTGTCATAATATTCAGTTTTAATGACTGTCATGAAGTTTCGTAATTATTGACAGCGTTTGGGACAAAATCGGTACTTCATTAAGTAGGCATACACAATTAAGTACAATATTATTTGTTCCCCACGCTTAGCTGTCAGTAATTTTATTACAGAAGTTAATGAAATATCCAAACGTCAAAATGGCCATCGTATGTTGCCCCGAGTATAATTCTGAATATATTTCATTTCTCTGCCATATACATACATTACATCACGCCGTTTCCCTATTTAGGATAGACAGAGAGAACTGAACGCCAGACTCTTCTATCTTGACATACATTTTTTTGCCTCATTTACATCCATGCATCAAGTCATACATGCTGTGCCTACTATCTTATTAATATGATCATACCGACTCTTTCTCGACCGCCCCCTACTAATCATTCAACGCTATTCAGCTTTTTAGAATTTATTTGTCAGGCGTTCATCAATCATTCTCTATACATGTCTGAACCATCGCAGAACATTCATCTTCATTCTACTCACAATATCGATTTCAATCTTGCATTCTCGTCTATTGTCCATATTCCTTATCCTATCATAGATTGTTTTATCACACACTTGTCTATGGGGTCTTAATTCCACAGCGTTTATTTTACTTTCATGCGTCTTCTGCAGAGTCCATGTCTCACTTGCATACCTTGGCCTTGAGATAATTGGGTCAGCCATTATTGTTCTTAATGCATCGTTCACTCTATTTGCTGCCGTAACTCTTCTTTCTTTATCCTTTTCAAGTCTTCCATCACGCTGAAACATACTACCTAAATACAAATATTCATCCACTTGTTCTAGAAGATTCATTATCTACTCGTATTTCGCATTCTGATCTTCTTTCGCATTTTTAATTACCATTACTTTAGCCTTAGCTCTTCCTTATACAGATTGGTAAAACAATTAAGTACTGATACATATAAATGTTACGTTGATATTTTCTTATTTGGGGAAAGCAGAGACAACTCAACACATTGGTCTTCTCTCTTTAAATACAAATCTAGCATCATTCATACCCATCCATCGTCTCACAAATGTTCTCTTATTTTTCTGATTCTTACATTACATTGTCACCTGCATTCTTTCGCTTGGTGAGCTCTACACATTTTAGCATAACGGCTCAACTGTATGAGGATTTATTTGCTGACGTTGGGTAAATGTTTATTGTTGTCTCGGCGACAACTTTCCTTAATTTTACTTTGAATAGGGCGAACGGGGGTGAGACCCTTTTTAATATTAAATTATTTCGCTGTTTTATCACCGTCCCTTACCGTCCTGTCCCGTCTCTTACCATTCTATACCTCGGTGTTGTTCATCTCTGTTGCCATACCTTAGGAGACTTGACAAAAGGGAATAGTTTTAAAGGTGCTCTTAAAATTATTATAGGACAATATTATTTGTTTAGTAATTTTTATGACAGGCGATATCTTAATTTGTTCATCTTTTTTGAGTTGACTTTGTGTCACATTTTTGAACAATAAATTATTCTTCACACTGAGAAATATACCTAAGTTCATATCATGTTGATTTTCAATTCAGAATTCTGCTTGAACAATCTCTCTCTTCTTCTTTTCGCCCTGGCCATTTCTTCCCAATGTGTGGAGTCGGCCCTCCTCTTCGTCATTCGCCAAGTCTTTCTTTCCTGTGCATCTCCTTCGTGTAGGTAAGTCTACCTCCCGCAACTCTCTTCCGATGGTGGAGTGCCTCGTTTTCAGCGGTCTGCTTAGTCTTCTGGCCTGCACTTGGATTTCCAACTCTGCATATGTTTGAGCAATTTTTTATTCTAGATTTTCTACATAGAATTCCTGTTTGAAATTTTTATTTTTTGATGTTTAAATGTAAAAATAGTTAAAATAATAAACTAAATTAAAATTAAAGAAAATTTAATAAATAAAATTATTGTTTACAGAATAGAAGTTTTAAATTCAGAATTTGAATTTGATTGGGGTGTTTTCATTTTTGTTTAGATTTACTTGTTAATTGACCATAGAACAAATTTTAATGTCAAACTGCTACATAACATAAATGACAATAACGGGTGTGCATAGTATGGTGGAAATAATATTAGAATCAAAATTTACTGTATCGGTTTATACTATGTTAAGAGATAAGTAACTATGTAATATTGTTATTTATTGTGTTGTGATGTCTGGTGTCCCCTCTAATATTTTTTTGGAAAAGACAAAATACATAACTATGTAAAACCAAAATGTCAAAATTTGGCTTGGTAAAATTGTAAACTGCTAGCCCTAGAACAGGGTTACATAGTTGGGTAGCAGTAATCTTCATAATAGTCTTTGTGATAAAGGTGTGAAAAAAAAATTCTAAAATATGTGAAATGGAACCGTTTGAAGTAAAAACATTGCAAGAACTTGAATCAAGCAATAAATGAGATGATTAACACACGCCAAAAGAAACAAATATTTTGTGACTTTCTATTCTTTCTTAAATCTGTTACATATGTATATGGACAGTCCAAAGAAATTTTGAACTACAAATCGCCATTAGATACTAGTGCCTTGTCATCCACACAAAGGTATTCGATTTAACACTTGACGTGTGAAGAACACCATGCCATAAACGGAATCGTTTAGTGATTTATCGTTACCTACTTTTTGAGATCATTCAATCAACCGAGATGTCTGTAGGTGCATCACCAGGACCGCCTTGGGTGAATTTCAATACCAATAGATTTTTAACCAGTCTGACTGAACTTGATATTGTTTAAACAAAATATGTAATTTATTTATTTATTTATTTCACATACGGCATGTATTGCCTTTTACAAACATACATTAAAATATACATAGATACTGAGAAAAAACATAGAGACTAAAAACAATAATACACTAAGTAAAAGGAAACAAAAAAAGAAAACATAATAAAAAAGTTAATAAAACAATATGTGAAGCAACTTAATATAAAAAAGATAGGTATATACAAATAAAATTTGAACACAAATCAGCAGAAGAAACAGTGCAACTTAAAAATACATTTGTTTACAGTAATATTTACATAAGGAAAAAAAAATAATATTACATAGATAGTCAAGATTCATTCATTACATAATATAATCATTTCATTATATGTAATGCACCATAACCCAATTCAAAGACATCGATCTGCTCAAACTTATTTGCAAGTCGTGGAAGTCTCTGCATTTGTGAGCCAAACAAATAATTTGTGTAGACATTTTGTAAGGCGAAACATTCACTATTGCGAGTGAGTCTTGACGGTACACGTAAGTGAATCTGTGACAAAAGACGAGGACAATCTACAACACCATTCAGTAATCTATGAAAAAATTCAATATCAGCTACTACTCTCCTTATCTCCAGCGCAATACCCAGAACCGCAGAGTATACACCCTAAGGACGAGAATAGGCATTAAGTTGGGACAGTGACTGACCACCCAGATTCCTTCTAGATGATTCCTGAAAGAAGAAGAAGAAATTATGCGTATGAAATAATTTTACCTTAGTTTTAGGGCTCCTATGAAGATGGATGGATGGATGATTTTTTTATTTATTTAGTACCACAACATTCTAAAGAAAAGCGCGGGTATGCATTACTTAATATAAATGTGTATAGGTACCCACATATCAGTCTCGTCTCACCTTAAAGGCACAGCATTCAAAATGGATGGTGAACCTCATTGGTAAACTATGTGAGATGTTACTATGGCATGTTGGCTTTAACGATTACCCAACTCTTATGGGACACGATAACAGATAAGAGTGGAAGCACTATTCTAAGCCGGTAAGATACCGGCTTAGAATTTTTAATTACTTTCTCCTTTGTATATATTTTTATTAAATAAACTTCAGTTATATATGTTTTTAACAATTCTTGATAGAACTACATAGCAGGTGATCTTAGCCATTATGCAAGTTGTTAAAATTACGACTGAAAACGAGGTAGCCAAAGATTGTACATATAAAGAAGTAGGTATAAAAACACTTGGTAATAGTTTTATTGAACATAAATGATTACTGACGCGGTTGATTTGTTTTTTTTTTTACCAATATCTTTATGAGTTCGATTCAAATGACAAAAAGGAGTGCTTGTTTGTTTCGCTTTAGACAAATAGCTAATGCCCGTCGATATACTGTTAATTTCATTTTGTGACACGAACCTAAATACTTGTTATTATTCTCCACTGTTATGGAATAGTGGAGAGTCACGATTTCACACTTTTTTATACATAAATGCGGTCCTGCGCTTTGCATAGGTATGTGTACTCCATCTGTGAAGCTTCATTTTAATCAAATCCAATTTATCGTTCGTTGAATGGTTGCCGCAGCCGTGCCAACTCCTAATTCAGCCAATGTTTCAGGCGAGAACAATTAAACAATCATATTAATAATTGCATCCTTCTCTCCCCTCATACTTCACTGGACCACTTCACAACACTCCAGTCCACTTCGCTGCCGGTCAGAAGTGGGGCGAGTTTCCAGAGGTCCGGAGAGGCCCGTTAGTTTTTTCAAGTCATCAAGCACGTATTTCACTCGATGGAAATGGCACGTCCTGCGTGTGACACCGCCCTCCTCGTGAATACCAATGAACCATCCATACGAGAATGTGTCATAGTCCTTATTCTTCATTTACTCAGACGTCATGAATTTGTCACACATTTTTCGTCTTTCACCCGTAATGCAATATTATCTTTATTCACCCTTACGTGATGTAAGTAGCATAGAAAAATAATTAGCACAATAGTTGTTATATATATTATTTGAATATGACAATGACTGTTTTTTGACAATTTTTTTACATCTCAATAGAGACAAAGTTGTTATATTATAATAGAACCAGGAACTCAAAGCATCTACAAGGCTTACGACCTGTCATCGGCTATGAGAAACTGATCGTTAGAAAATAAGCTGTTTTTACCATGGCCATCCATGAAGTAACGAAGAAACATTTTTGTAACGCCATCTATCGAGAAATTGTTTTTTTGTAAACAATACTTACTTTACGTGTCCGGGTTAGATTCTGCCACTCCA
Source organism: Molanna angustata (assembly GCA_963576475.1). Classification (NCBI taxonomy): domain Eukaryota; kingdom Metazoa; phylum Arthropoda; class Insecta; order Trichoptera; family Molannidae; genus Molanna; species Molanna angustata. Next base: position 7,028,883 of record OY754973.1, read on the forward strand.
GTAAGCCGCGACTTTCATCGCTTTGTCATTGGCCATAATCAGGTCCCTAGGTGTACAGCCTCCCCTCATCAGTGGACACATCAGTAGGTGGCTGTCATCCTGGGTTTCGCCACAATCACAACAAACATCATCATCTGCAGGCAGGTACCCCCACCTCTTGAGGTTCTTCTTGCATCGAGTGACACCAGCTCTCAGCCTATTGAGGGTAGTCCAAATAGAGTATGGGAGATGTTCGCCCAATCGTGCACCCTCTTGTAAACAATGAAAGCAACAGTCCTTATACATGAAATAACAGTGTTCTCGCACAGATGTCACCATTGACTCCCGACAGGTAAAAAACCCAATGTTTGCATATATGCAACTTAAAAAATATTCGATTTCAACGGCTTAACCGATACAGATAAACGTCATTTTCAGTGACACTTATAGTAATTGTGTATTATCACTATGTATCGTCCTATGTATGTCCAGTGACACTTATAGTAATTGTGTATTATCACTATGTATCGTCCTATATTATCACTATGTATGTCCAGGGCTCAAACGGTCCTTCTCAGGACCAAATCAACGAACCTCTCCGAGGGAATACTCTCAGAAATTTGACAACAAATAATCCTAGACACACAAACATGACAGAGGATACACATCCCAAGACAGAGGGACGAAAATTAGCCAAAACCACGAAAATCGGACAGATAAATGTGGAAGGCCTCACTAGAGCGAAGGCGGAGATTCTCTCTAAAATGATGAAGGAGGTGGACATATTGACCATCCAAGAGACCCACATAGGGGAGAATGATACACGAAAACTGGAGATTTCCGGTTTTACTTTGATAAACTCCAAGGGCCATAATAAACACGGAATAGCAACATATGTCAGAACCGAAAAATCAGGAGAGGCCATCGCTCTGGGAGAAGATACAAATTCCATATCCATAAAGCTGGGTGACCTCACCGTAGTTAATGTATACAAACCTCCATCTAGAAATTGGCAACCACAGGAACTTCCACAATACCATGAACATCCATGTATTATTATAGGAGATTTTAATTCACGCAGCACACAATGGGGATATTCAGATGAGGACAGAGATGGGGAAGCGATAACGGAGTGGGCTACTTTACATAACCTGCACCTCCTATATGACTCCAAACAGGGAGGCACCTTCCACTCCGGCAGATGGCGGAGCACCACTTCTCCAGATCTGTGTTTCGTCTCCACAAACAAATTAGGTGTACCACTATTGAGCAAAAAAGACATACTCCAGAAATTCCCAAAAAGCCAACACTCCCCAGTCATTGTGGAGGTGGGACTGCACATACCGGTATTACATCAACCACAGATTCCAAGATGGAACCTAAAAAAGGCAAACTGGAATTTGTACACATCACACATAGAGGCAAATATTAACAGAATTAAACCGGTAGCTCCAAATTATGACCGTTTTATTGGATTACTCAAAGCAGCTGCGAAAAAAGCAATCCCAAGGGGCTGCCGCCAAAACTACACCCCAGGTTGGAATGCCGAATGCGAAAAAGTTCTAAAGGAGTATGAACAAACAGGAAATGAGGAAACAGCACATCACCTTATTGATCTCTTAAATGAAGAGAGATGCAGGAGATGGACCGAACAAATGGAACAGATGGATTTCACCCACTCCAGCAGAAAAAGCTGGTCACTACTCCGCAAACTCGGATCGGCTCCTCCGTCCAAAAAGGAACATACCATTGGAGTCAATCAATTAGTAAGCTCCATATTCCAAACTTCCAACATTAAACCACCCAAGCAACAGAAACGCCAAATTAAAGAGCTAACTAAATTCAGCCTACTAAACGATGTGGACAAACACAATCTCACAGAAGAAGTGGTATTGGAGGAGGTGGAGGCTGCTCTGAAGCAGGTCAAAAAGGGCAAGGCAGCGGGAGCTGATAATATTCTCCCCGAATTCCTGAAATGTTTGGGAGACCGAGCCAAACTGTGGCTGGCAAGATACTTCTCTGCTGTCATAAACAAGGGACAAGTGCCCAAGCAGTGGCTGGAAGCAAAGGTCATTGCCACCTTGAAGCCCGGTAAACCACCACAAGACCCCAAGAGCTACCGCCCAATCTCCTTGCTTTCAGTTATATACAAGCTGTTTGAGAGAATCTTGTCAAGGAGACTCACGCCCATCTTTGAGTTGGCCCTACCCCCGGAACAGGCTGGTTTCCGACAAGGCAGAAGTACATGCGAACAGGTTCTGGCACTGACCACATATGTGGAAAATGGATTCCAGGAGGGAAAAAAATCGGGCTTAGTGCTTCTGGACTTAACAGCGGCATATGACACCGTGTGGAAGAGGGGTCTGTTATATAAGGTTGCCAATATCCTAGGCTCTCAAAAAATAGTTAAGCTACTAGACAACATGCTTTCCAACAGAAAGATTAGAGTTCACCTCAGCGGCGATGTCAGCAGTCCCAGGTTTCTACAGAACGGACTCCCTCAAGGATCGGTATTGTCCCCGATCCTATTCAATGTCTACACGGCGGATGTGCCAAAAACCTCGTCAACTAAATTCACCTATGCTGACGATATGGCAGTAATCATACAAGCCAAAACCTTTGAGGAGCTGGAACGTACTTTGAACGCGGACTTGGAGATCCTTCAGAAACACTACCAGAACTGGCATCTTCAACTGAACCCTAAGAAGACTGTTGCGTTGGCCCTCCATCTTAACAACCAAGAGGCAAATAGGGAACTTAATATACACATTGGCACGGAGAGGATCCCAAACGAAAAATTTCCTAAATATCTGGGGGTAAAGTTAGACAGATCACTTACTTACAAGCGGCACATAGAGCAGGTAAAAAATAAGATTAAATCCAGAAACAACATCATCTCAAAACTGGCTGGTACAACATGGGGCAGCAGTGCTGAAACACTGCGGACTTCAGCAATGGCTCTGGTTTACAGCACGGCGGAATATTGTTCCCCTGTGTGGGCGAGGAGCTCGCACTGTGGACGAATAGACGCCGAACTGAACCAATCAATGAGAACCATTGCTGGTACAGTGAAATCTGCCCCGGTCCCGTGGCTCCACGTTCTTTCTAACATCGCCCCTCCTTCAATCAGGAGATATCAGGCTACTGTAAAGGAGGTCAAAAGGATAAAAGAAAATCCAACGCTACCAGTATACTCCTATATCACTCAACCACCAAGAATGAGACTAAAGTCCCGAAAACCAATATGGGGAGTGGAGGGGGAAAGTGTTAGTATTGAGGATGAATGGAGGGCCCTGTGGACAGACTCAGGAGTGAGAAACAATAATCTGGTCCGGGATCCCAACATTCGTGTCCCTGGGTTTGACCTCCCTCGCAGAGCCTGGGTGCAGCTCAACAGAATAAGAACAGATATGGGATGCTGCAACTATCTCCTGTGGAAGTGGGGAAAGAGGGAATTGCCGGAGTGTGACTGTGGCGCTGAACTCCAAACGATCCGCCACATTGTAGAAGAGTGCCCGCTGCGCAGTTTTCCTGGGGAGCTGGAGGACATCCACGGGGCAAAACAAGCGGCAGTGGACTGGCTGCGGGGATTAGATCTAAGGCTCTAGCGAGCTTCATGGACGCAGCCTTTACTGGGCGCAGAAGAGCCTAGCCATCCGAAAAGTAAAAAGTAAATGTATCGTCCGACGAAAATGTATCAAATTCATACAAATCTTGATATTCTGCTCTGAAAACTCTGGTATAATTAAAAAAAACATGTTGCAATAAACCCGCGTGCACCGGTTGCAAGTACGTGTTTATTTTTCATTCGAAACAAGGTAATATTATAGGATACTCTAAATAGGCAGAACGCATATTTATACTTTATATAGCATTAGAGAAATATCCAATCGAATTATTCTGCAGCATAAAAATAAAGGTGGTTTGATTCATCCTCATCTTGTTAAAGACACAATTTTAAAACCCGGGTTTCTGAATGAATGAATAATATATTTCCACTAGTATAAAAATTACAATTTTATTCATACTTAATTACATTTTTTTTCACACATTTTTGTCTAATTTGCTTATTCTAAAAAAAATCCTACGAATATGCTACTGTTGTATAATTTGTTACGTGTTGGTGATTCTACCAGTTGTCCAAGTTTTTTTTTAGTGAAAATATTGTTATATTTTCCTCGTGTCGATTTTCACAAACACCACCCTTCCGTGTCCCATCAATCATGCACGATGAAAGGTGTGTTCAATTAAGGATCCACATCGATGTTTATGGAAATTGATTTTTGGGGTGGCAACATAAAAAACAACTCGAAGCTCCTATACAGGATCGCTGGAACTAAATCAAATGAAATGGAAAACTTAAAATTTGCAAGAAACACGATCGCGATAAGATTTCTTTGATTGTATAAGCAATCAATCATGTAGTAGGTTTGTTTACTTAAATTCTTGCGGAAGTTTGATAAAAAAATATTTTTCATCTTTTCGCATGTATTCATATTTTACATTTCATCATCGCTTTTAGTGTGCTCTTAATCCACAGTTTATGCCATATATTCTCATGTAGGTGTATTATGTTAAATAATAGCTTTATATTCATACGTCTATATCATATTATCTACTATTTTGTTATATATTTTTTAAGAATGAATATATCTTTGTAGCAAGTAGGTATATATCATCATATATTACTTACTTACTTACTTCCGATGGCCATACAACTCCGGTAGAGCTTTAGCCTCCTGAACAATAGCTTTCTAAACCTTCCTGTCAGCTGCAGTGGACTCCCAGTCATCACAAGCATTCAGCACGTTCAGATCTCGGGTAACATTGTCCATCAATCTCTGCCTTGGTCTTCCCAGGGGTCTCTTGCCCACAGGGTTATTTTGCAGGATACGTTTTGTGGCTCTTTCTTCCCCTGATCTGATAACATGTCCAATCCAAGCTAATCTTCTGGACCTGATTTCGCTGATGATTAAAAGTTGTCCTGTCAAGGCACGAATCTCCTCATTGCTTCGTGGTCTCCAGGTACCTGCCGCAATTCCTGGTCTTGGGCCTAATATTTTACGCATCATAAATTCCCTAAATTAAGCATATGCTTGTGAGATAGGTGAACGTAATCGATCGTGGCAGGATTCGAACTCGCGGGGGCACTGGATTACTAACCCAGCGCGCTTACCGGTCTGCCATCGCTAATCTAAATATGTCATAATATCATGAATATATTTTATTTTACTAACGATCTGTCAAACCGAGCAATGGACTTTATACCATTGATATTTTATTTTACTAACGATCTGTCAAACCGAGCAATGGACTTTATACCATTGATATTTTTCTTCATTTATATATTTTGTTCCATGAGACTTGAATTTTTGACACCAACGCTATAAATTAAGAAAGTTTCCTCTCTATGTTGTTTGTCTCAGTGTAGTATTTATACATTTTTTGTTATTTCAACAATGTTATGGTTCATTTTATTTATTTTCGATATTATTTGAGAAGAAATATTACAAAAAAAAAGTTTTTGTAGAAACTGTTACATTTAAAATAATATATTATTTACTCGTTTCGATTGTCTTTGTTGTTCTACATATTTGTTTAATGACTCGATATGATTTTTTTTGTTTTCTTTTTTCATTGCCAAAAATAATCAAAATGATTTATACGATGTAAAAAATGATTTATTTGTCTACTCGAGGTCTCTTGTTCCCGTTCTTTAAATAGTAGGAAAAAACAGGCGAAGTCGTGCAGCTTCGAAATCCAGGTATTAATATAAAACGAGTTTAATTTATGTTTCTTGGAAAAAACTCGAATGAAAAGGCGCAATATCGAATAACTTTAGTAATTTATGTTACTTTAGGATATTTCTGAAAGTTATTGGGTGTCATGGCTGAATATGAAAATATGATTATTTACCAAAGGTGCCACGTAATTGTGCCACGGAGCTAATTTGAATTATTGTTCTTTTGATATTTGTTCAAAAATATTCGATTTATGTTTGTTTTTTTTTAGCAAAACTCACGTTATGAAAAACCAAGTTTCGTCATCAAAGTTTTAATGGTCATGCTGACATTTTTATCGTATCTGAATCTATATTCAAAAGGGAGATTGTAAAAAAGATCACAGATACAGCCTCTTAGGACCTGGGTATGGCTGGAATGCACTGTTGAGCTAATGATGTTATATGAATGATTTTTATCTGACAGCACCCGACTACATCTTCCTCTCTTCCTTCCTTTCCTTCCTTTCCTTATCCTTTAGTTTTCCTATCATTGCTATGAATTGTTCTTATATGCTATCTTCTGCTATCTTTATTTATTTTGTAATGTGATTAACTTATTGCCATAGTACACACTGTTTTGTATATTTAACATTAACTCTCGTTGGTTGGAAGAAATTTCCATTAGGCAATAAGCCCACCAGTGTTATAATTATATGAACAGAAAGATTTAAATAAATAAATAATATTTTGAAAACGCCATTCTTGTGAATTCAAAATTATACTTAATACTTCAATATATAAATGTGTTTTCAGTATTTATAGTTTTTTTTATATTTTCTTACTTTTCTCTCTATCTCAATCTCTCTATCTCAATTTTTTATTTGTAGCTACTCTATGGGAAATAATGTGATTACACATCAACTTTATGTATAAAACAAAAATTGATATGTGTGATGTGCAGTTGTTTTTTCTCTTAATAAATAAATAAAAAAATATGAAAAGATACCATCGAGCCATTTCCCTAATAGGGTATTCAGAGAGAACCTAATTCGATATTTTTCTATCTTGACACGCATCCATCTAATATAAATAATATCATCCATGTTGGACTTTTGTTCAAGCTTCTTATTTATTTTTTATATATATTTATTTATGCATACACTGATAGACATTACAATAATTATTGAATCTGCAATGCCCCACTAGGCAATGCATCTCGAGACAATGACACTGTATTAGTTGATGCCAACAACAATCGTACATAAAAAGTGATAATATTACAAAAAACAATAAAAAAACATATACGAAAATAAAAAAAACACAATATGTACCTACATACATTTCCTTTTTCAATATGACATTCTTATGGTAGAGACATACATCCTTATCTTGGACGGCCCCGATCTGTCATTCAATATTGCTAGTCATTTATTTATTTATTTTGCATAGTTATTCGGGCATCTACATGCATCTAGATTGTAATCCAGTGGTCGCGATATCGAACCGTGCCATGAACGATTTCATTCACCTATAGCACAAGCATTCACGCTTAATTTAGGGAATGTATGAGGATGTATTATATACAAAAACATAACAACCCGGTATAAACTTAATTCATACTACTTAATCCATGCAGTTATATAATAAATGAGCCAAACATGTTTGTCAACTGTTATTAGTAAAAGGTCATATTTTAGTTTGTCAAAATTTTCGATTGTTTGTATTGTAGGTATGAGAGGTCATGAATAGGGAGCATTACATTATTTTATTTTTAGACTTGCACCGGTGTGTGGTGTTTTTCTGTCTGTGGGAGTGGTTTTAAGGGTTTCCAGTTAACCCAACTTTCATATCTTGTTATCTCGGAGTCTACAATAAAATTGTTCCGCAAAGTGAATAGAATGGCGTCGTAAAATAGTCTTGCGAGGTGGTCGCGTTGGATTGTTCTTGGATAGGTCAAAAGGGCAACTTGAAGTGATACTTTTCAACTCTTGGGACTCATTTCACGATTGTCGTAAGGTATTCATTAAACGATTCAATTCGTTTGCAATCTCATTATTATTGTATCGTTTGGTGTGATGGATGTGTTGAAAGGACAAGAACTTCTAATCTTATCATTTTTTACGGTGTACCGCATCAATTCTGCTTTCATGCGTTTCATGTCATACCAATGGTTTACCAGGTATTGGCTAAGCTTCACTTCACTTGACCTTAGGATAAAATTTTAATCGAATATTTTTATAGTTGGATATATTTTATTTTATTTTACAGGTCTTGGCTAAGCTTAACTTCACTTGACCTTAGGATAAAATTTTAATCGAATATTTTTATATTTGGATATATTTTATTTTATTTTACTGGTCCTAGCTAAGGTTCACTTCATTTGACATTAGGATAAAATTTTAATCGAATATTTTTATAATTCGATATATTTTATTTTATTTTATTTATTTAAACACTTTATTGTACATTACTTAATAGCTAGTACAAATGGCGGACTTATTGCCTAGTGGACCTTTACAGGTCTTGGCTAAGGTTCACTTCACTTGACATTAGAATAAAATTTTAATCGAATATTTTTATAGTTGGATATATTTTATTTATTTATTTTCTTTGGGAAGCTGTAGCTCATTTACAGTTTAATGATACAATATTATTTTTACAGTGTTAGAGCATAAAAAAAATTCCATCAACATAAAATAAAAACAAATAACAGTTTTCAAGCCAAAAACATTCGTACACACACCTTCATACACACACTCATACACACCCTCACACACACATACATACAAATAAAATATTCGAAATATCCGATTCGATTTATATAAATGAATCTAAAATTCTGGCGCGGTTCAGGGGTGATATATGTGCGAAAGCATTGTCACCTCGTGTGTTAGGACTGTTGCTTTTATTGTTTACACTAATTCCTCAATACATGGCGTTCCAACAAAGTTTCTTCGTCATTTAGATGGCGATGCATTTTCATCATTAAAATATATAGAATTTTCAAAAATTGAATTGGTACGGGAATCAATAAAGGCTAGCGTCAATACAGGCGCAGCGGACGTAGCGCATCAGACGAATTTTCAGAATTCTTTGTATAGGAATTCATACAAGTGCGTCCACTGATCGGTAGTGGGCGGATCATCGGAATGCCGACGCCGTTGCTAGGAGAAGCAATAATCCGCTCGGATCTGTCATTTTTGTATCTGCATTTCTCTGGTGATATAATATCGCCTTTTTTAAGGAAAATGTCAATTAAATTTATTAAACTATATTTTAACAAACCACTATAATATAAATTCGAATCTTTGGATGCTTAGATGTTTTATACTCAGCAATCACGTGAAAACAGCTGTAAGATTTTGGATGAAATTTGGTGTTTATATATTTTCATTGAATAAAATAATCTACGAGCCGAGCATGCGATTACCAAACCGAAGAATCATTTGTCTATTTGCATTTTTAATCTTAAATTGACAACAAATCCAAATGACACTTGTGTCGGCAATCCATCTGATGCGCTCGTCCGATCCGTCTGCTGCGCCTGTATGGACGCTAGCCTAAGATGGCATAATTGGTGAACGTCGCGCAAGCGTATAATCTGAGTCATAAGCCCTGTATGTGCCTTGAGTTCCTATAATATTACAACTTTGTCTTTTCTTTGTCAATATTGAATATTATTTTATTTTTCACTATATTACTTGTTTACCAAGTATTGAAAATCGTTTGAATATTTAATATCGGTTTTCCCTCGGTAAAATCATTTTCCATTTCGGCGTTATATGAAATTGGAATGTATAGACATTTCACTATTACGAATGTTTTTACAAACTTTGTTATTTTCCCAAACGTCTTGGCTTTTGGAGGATTAAAATGTAGTACACGGTGTTTACACGAGGGACACAGAAAGAGGTAGTTTTCATTTCATGTTTCTATCAAATCGTTTTTAAACATCCAGTTTCGTGTTTTGACATTTTTTTTGGTATCAGGGTTTTCTTTTGTAAACATTATTAATTCTATTGCTTTTTTTATTTATTTATTTATTTACACAATTAAACTGCACACAAACAACACTAGGTAAAAAATTACAATGAGTAGGCTTAATATATAATTCTTAAACTATCCCTACCTAGTGTCAATTACTTGTGGCAAATCAATTCATATAATTAATAACATACTGGGATGTGAATGTGTAGTGGGTGAAAATGTGTAATGAGGTGTGTAAAATGTGTCTTACTATGCTGATTTTAAATTAAACAGTTAGTTTTTGTATTGGTTTGGCGAGTTATGAAAAATATCAAGTTGAAGGATACTTTGATGCTTATTGTAAGTGGTGAGGATTCTGTTAATTGGTGAGTGGTTTTTATAGTAAAAAAGTTATTTGTTGTATCAATTAACTTACCAGAAATAAATAATCCAGTTTTAAATTATTTACTATCCGACTTCCAAAAACGGTGGATGTTATCAATTCGACGTGAACTTTTCATGTTCAGTAATTTATTTTTACCACATCGACCGATTTCGATGATTCTTTTTTCGTTAGAAAGGGGGTATCTTCCGATTTGTCCCATTTCAATTCAGTCAAGATATGATCATGGGATCCATAAGATATTCATCAAACTCTTCAATTTTTACTTCAACGATGAGAACTCTTTACAACATTGTCCGATTTTAATGATTTCTTTTTTTATAGGAGTGCTTCAGAGATGATTATACATATGAATTTCATCGAGTTCTGATGATGGCACTGAAGAGAAAAAAACATCAATCTCTTCAATTTGTAAAGTCGTCTGCAATTAATGATTTTCCTTTACCACGTCGTCCAAATTCGATGATTCATTTTTCATTAGAAAGGGATCACTTCTGAGGTGGTTTCATCTGAACTGAGCGAAGAGGTTTGATGATAGGAATTATGAGAAATCATGCAAATCATCAATGTGTATATATCATTGTATAGGCGAATTGTATGAAAGATAACATTACTTCATACATACATACATACCATCACGCCATGTTTGTCTTGGGGTAGGCAGAGAGAATCGAAAACCAAATTTTTCTATCTTGACATACATTAATTTTGATGTGGGTTTTTTTATGTGAAAAATTATATTATTTTTTTTATTTTTATTTTATTTTATTTCATCTCAACAGCTATTTCACAAATTGCTTAAAAACATTACACATATCAAAGCCAATTACAGAGAAGTCTTAAATTATTTTAAAAATAATGCTGATAAAGTAAATTTAGTAGGTAGATATTCAATATTGTAATATTAAATTTTGCCAATACAGTAGGTAGCCATAATACGGTTATACGTAATAGTATAGTTAGGTTTTATTTTTCCTTTGGTCACTGTACTTTTAACGCACTGTTCTATCTCCACACCGGCGCAGGCGGCCACTTATGAAAATATTGCAAGGGAAAAAATTAAACGGTATAATATGGTGAACAGATTTTGTAAACAAAGTCTCAATAAATTATAAATAACACAAAAATATTATGTTTTCTATTTGAGGACCAATTGAATTTACAGAAATAATCACCTTTTTGTTATTATTCTAAAGATTTGAGTATTTGAACAACGCTATTCTCTGAGATATACATATGTAGGTACGCGCTGCTGTCGAGAGAGTTAATCTCGGCGGACCGGAGATGACAGAGCGAGCGTCTCGCTGTAAACAACGGCGGATGAGTATACCAAGTCATCTTTGTTGAGGCTTTATTTTGTCATACACAGCCGACTTCCAGACCAGGTCAGGTCAGACAGGCTAAACTTAATGGAAACCACCGCAATAAATGTGAAACCTTTTGACGCTATACTCGTCACTCACGTTGATATAAAGGTGGGACGTCTTCCATTTACAGCTCTCTCTCCCATTTACAGGACCCACGTCCTTCCGACAACGAGTTAAAACAAACTTATGTATGTAGCTCGAACATCTCCGCAGCACAACTTCGTACTTCAAAGGAAGTTGTTAGTGAACATAACAGTAATTACTAATTATTACATCACAATTACATACTGGTATTGTTATGATTATGCTTCTAACAATTAAATTTGTTTGCTGTACAGTATCATATATACTAACAACATATATTTTAACCCTTTCTTAACCGATGATTTCAATTGGAATCATCGATGTATTTTACGTATATCTCAATGAAAACTGATATCAGCTGTGTTATTTCTCTTCTAAATTATTAATCACAATATTTTTGATCGCTTACAATACTGAGAATGACGGAAATTTCTTTTGTGACCGCACTTTGACAGTTGAAAACTCGGTTATTGCGAAATGTTATTTTCTTGCTAAACACGGTTATTCGAAATTTAATAAAAGGGAGTTTTTTTTTGTTTTCTAGAATGCTATATTTTGTTTTAATTAGCTAAGTATATTTCCTTAAATCTCTAATAATAATTAATTATCAAAATCTCTTTATAATCACATATTTTGCCCATTTTTTTATGAAACACTTTTTTTTCATAATGCTTTCGTTATTCGATTAAGAAAGGGTTATTAATTTATTCTTAACTAGTTTTTTATACCCTGCGCTGTTCGGGAAACTATACGAAAACCGTTTTTTTTTTATATTTTACTGTTTATTTGTTATGATATAAATTCAGAATGAGCAAAAAATATCCAACATAAAAAGTAAAAATTGACAAGCATTTGTAAGTTTTTAAAAAAATCAGCCCCCTCCTTCCCTTCAGTCTCAGAAAATGGACTTTGGGAAGTGGTTTGAAATTAGATTGAATATAAGCATTGTAATGAGTGAAGTGTTGCCCACAACTCATTTGTTTTTTTTAATATTTTCATCGGAAGCAAGTGTGCATAATAAACAAAAAGAGTTGACCACAAACCCGTCGTTTTTGTAAATTGTCACCAGAAGCAAGTGTGCATATAAAATTTAAGAAAGATTAGTCGTTAGGTCCTTCAGTCCTTCTTGAATGAGTTCTTAGTAAGTACATCGTTTTATACATCTAATTCCTGAACCAATGGTTCTGTATTCGATTCCCGGTAAAGGCACAGCTATTGGTTGCTTGCAACTAATATTTTCCATCGTGTGTATAAGTTTTATGAGAAGCAATATAGGAATGGAGAGAAGAAGGAAAAATATAATTAAGAAAGAAGAAGTTAAGAAAGAGGGCCCAGGTTTGTTTCTATTAATTTTTTTTTATTGGTAAACTGTTTTTTGTAGCTGAGGTGTTATTTTAATAAAGTTGTGTAAACTTCTTAAATTTATATTAAATTTAATATTTTTCACTCAAAGTAGAACTGAACAAACACAAATCACAAATTATCAATCTCAACTTTTCTGTGACAATAATGAAAACCTCATTTGGGCAGACCATTTTAAATTTATTGTACCAAGTTTTCGCTATTTATTTAGTACGGAGCATGAAATAAACAAAAAATAATAACTTCCTTTAAAAGCAAAATAAAGTAATAATATCCGGCTCAGACTGAACAGATAAATTTGTCGACCCCTGACTGTCACTTGTTAAAATTGTCTGTGTACGTCCATTAATGTTTCATTACTTTAGATCTTATTTAGTCTATATTTTTGTCTCATGTGTGATATTAGCAGCCCCCACAGATCAGGTAATTGTTATACATATTGGGGTATTTTAAATCATTCTATGCTGTAATAATTTGTTGACCTTTGTGGATTCATTTGTTAGAAATATGAATTCCAATCCAAAGATCCCAGATTCAATTCTCAATTTTTGAGTCTGTATTTGTGAGACTATTAATATCATACATAAGTCTGCAGAATGGGGTAATTTGTTATTGTGTGAGTGTTGAATTAATATTTGAAATAGTACCTGTAAGCTGCCCGAGATGCAATACATATACAATAAAATATACATACTAAAAGTCATTTACTTATCTAAGGATAATAAACAGAAAAAAATATATTAATATTTGTGAAGATATGAATTCAACTCAAACATTGCTAAATATATAACCATTTACGAAGTGTTGAGAGCATTATTTATAAAGAAGAGTTTCGAATCATCCTTCACCACTTCCTTAATTTCCCGAGAAAAATGGCAAAACTTGATGACATTCATCTTTGTCTCCTTATTTTGCCGCTACATTAATTCCACCTTGTTCCACCGACATACATATATACATTCACCTTTTTTTGAAAGTCATTAATATTTTTCTCGATTTTTCGTCCTTGTATTAATTTTTTTAACTTCCTTTCGTTCCAACATATTTAATTGAATTTTAATTTATTATCATTCTACACGTATTGCGAATTTCTTTCCTACTTCAATTTCTTCGTTGCTTTTGACCAGTTTGATGTTCTATTTTCGTTTTTGTTTTTTTAGGTAAAAGTGCCATTTTAAATTGAGGAATCACATTACTTGGATCGGTTGGAGGAGATTTGCTTTTGACAATAAGTCCGCCTTTGTGTACTTAAACCCATCCTTCTTTTTAAATTTGTTTGCCGGCGCTTTCTAATATTGTAAATTCTGTGTTTACACAATGAAACGCGAATAATAAATAAACTGTTTCGCAAATACAGGGGCTCTCGGTATACCTATAATTTACATCTTTGAAATTAGAAATTAAAGTTTTTTTGTACTCACCGTGAATTTCAAGTTAATGGCCATCTTTATTGGGATGCAGCGTTAAATCTAAGCTTTTCCGCTACGTGGCATTAGTAGTAGAAAAGTTTGAGACGGTGGGAGTTTTGGTCGGGGAATTGAGTGGAGGTGGATGTGGAGAACCAGAACGGTTAATCTAGTTGGCCAACAAATTAAGTAGAAGAACGTCTCGGCGTGTAATGTTGTTTAAGATTTCAACTTTTAATGATATGTAAAAACGTCTCTTTTATAACTCTACTTATAATTCTCACTCTGTAAATATAATTCTCACTCTGTAAATACGTTGAGGTAATTGTCACGAATCTGGATATTTATTTATTTGATTCTTGCTAGTCTGGTCTGTCTCAGCGGAAATTTATTTCATCGTTCTTCTATCTTCTAACTGCTATATCTCTGTTACCTATTCTGACTCTGGTCCATCTATTTCTGTTTTTTCTCTCTTTGTGTTGTTTTTGTAACTGCTTGATATTTATTTTCAGAATTTTACTATTTCATTTATCAAATCTAAAGTCATACAGCATCTCGAAAATTCAGTTTACAAAACGTATAACCTAGAATCTACAAACATACTTTTTCCGCCTTCTTGGCTTATTTAATTCAATGTGACTCCTAGCCGAAAGGTTCTAAGTTAGATTCCCGACGAAGACGCAGTCTTTTAATTTTGGATTCGTGAGATTATTAACCTTATTAGTATCTAAAAAATTAGTTAATAAAATTAGTTTCGTGTTTACCGATTTCACGCATCAACATACATATCAATACACAATTATTTTTAGTTTATATTATATACTAACTTCTTTCTTCCAGCTTGAATATTTTTTATTTATTTTCTTAATTCTACTTTTTGCCTTTATAACTTTAGCTCTTACAATGAATAATTTGATGTTGAATTTATCTCTTAAATTTTCAATTTTTACATTAGTTTGTGCGTTTTAATATTAATCAGAATAATTTAAAAATATCTTTTTTACTGCTTGCTTGTTCCCTTTACTTTTGCTATGAAAATTACAAATTTTTAGCCGGGGTAATATTTGATGTTCCTTTTTTCATCGTGTTTCTATGATGATGAAAAAAAAGAAATAATTAATTAATAAAATATGTTCAGGTATTACTTTTTTTATATAAGCGAAAACATGTATTTAGGCATGAAACTGTATATATAATTTTTGGTATTATTATTATTATGTATGCTGTATGTTTTTTTGAATAAAAATAAATAAAAATACTAGCATATTGACTAACGGAAGGTTAGTAAATTTTTGACATAATATGTACGTTCCTGATAGATGCCCGCAAAATATATTTTTTTTCCTCTTCAAAGTATTTACTTTTGCCCATTTACTTTTGTACTAAGTCGATGTCAAAATGATGATTGTATTTCGATAGTGTATGTTTGTAAAAAACGGCGTAACGATTTTGATAACAAGGCTTCCATTATAAAAGTGAGGCACGTGAAACAATCATACTGTCAATATGATAATACATAAATGATGGGGTGGATGTAAATGTGCCATAAAAAGTATATCTCCGAGATATATTTACCAAACAACACAAAACAGGTGCCAATAATGACTGATAGAGGTTCGCTTAAATAAAGAAAAATATCGAATCTGAAATGTATACCATACTTGAATATTGAGCAGATCGAAAGTCATTCGACTAAAATAATATTACTACTAGATACCCATCTGTCAAATACCTTTTTGTGGCTTTGTGAATCCTTCCATTTATAAAACATGTTATTAATTAGCTAGTAATGGGTTTCGAATACCTTTGCATTGGAGTTTTCCATAGTATATTGCACTTTTCAATTTATTTATTTCTGTCTAAACATAGGTCGCAAAATGTTTATGGCTGAGAGATGTGAAACTAGGCGCAAACAGAATTTTTTAAGGTTAAAAGGAAATAGAACCTGCATGAAAAACCGACGTTTGGCTTCTGTGCGGGCGTCCTGGGTTCGATCCCCAGCAAAGGAGAAATAGCTTCTCTGGGCTGAAAACACTGGTTAGTTGGAAGTAATTGACATTTGGCAATCTCGGAGTGATCTCGAGGAACAATTACAAAGCCTTCAAACGATTTTGCCATAGATATAGTGCCTTATTATCCGAAGATTCTCACTGACTTTTCTGTTTCCAGAGATCTTGGTCACTTCTCTGATGCGCTATATATATGGATCTGAAGTCGCCGACAGTCCGCAAGTGTGAATCTCAATTCGCACTTGTTGATTGTTCTTTTTGCACCATGGTGCCGAGATTGCTAATCTAGAGGGCTCCATGAGCTACTCTTCGTGCCATGCATTGTTTTTTTTTTGTCGTTCATTCTAACGTTCTGCGAAGGGGCCGTTGACAGTCCCCTTATGCGGAGCGGGTGGTGGTGGGAGTAGCGACATATGGCAATAAACTCACCACTTGCGCAAGGTACAAGTAAAATGTTTTTTTTATTATTATTTTATATTGTGGACATGAAGCAAATGAACACGAGATTTACTCTTAGTGGAGTAATACGTACGAGTATAACATAAAAATGTATTCTTCTTCTTCTTCTTCGCCCTCGCCTTTATCCCATTTACTTGGGGTCGGCTCTCCTTATTTTATTTTGCCAAACTCGCCTGTCCTGTGCCAGAACTAGGAGACTCATATGATACGGGAGAGCTCCACTGGCTTCCCTAGTTCCATTTAGTCGGAACTACTGTCTTGGCGTCAGGTGGCAACCGGCCGGAAAAAATACTAGCCAAACAACAAAACTCCAAATTTTATGAAACATAAAAATGTATTCATTATATAAAATATGTCATAGTGGTAAATCATTCCAGTTCTGTGCTGACTTCCACCAACATACGAAAGAGAGTAAAATGACCTATATCGCTATATCCTTTAGTTGTTCGTCAACACCCTGTAACTCTCTGCTTCCAGGAACTTCTTCCCAACTGGACACGATCGTCAGACCATCATTTTTGGAGTCTGACGATTCAACGTTTTTCTTGTCTGTTCCATGGCCATATCATGAAATACTTTAAGGAGGGTGATCTATGATTTTGCATTTTGTTTATTAAATCGGCTCAAAATACACAACACCATTCTTTTAATCGTGGATATATTATCATCATTGATTTTAAAATTATGTGAAAAGTATTTAATGACTTAAATAATGTGGCTATAAAACATTGTCGACTCTAGGTAATTGGTCTATTTAAAAGACTTTATGGAACTGGAAAGCTGTGTATACTAAATACGTCAAAGTCTGTCTGTTTGAATGAACACACCTGGGGGTGGTGTTTTGTGTTGGCTCCTATAGATTTCGTCTCGGATCATCCATTAAAACGGTGACATTAACATACCAGCCAGGTAGGCAGCACACAGAATCTAGAAGTAAATTGAATGGGGAGTTTTAATGGAAAATATCTATTCACATTTTGTATATTGGCGGCGTGGAAGGCCTTCGAGGTGGAAATTGTGTAAACGAAATTGAAGATAAAAAGGGAGAAGGATGGATGGATGTGTTCCGAAGAGGATTGGCAGACTAATAATAATGGATATGATAAAAAAACGAGGTAACATGGGAAGGGATTTAAGAATGAAGTAAATATTGAATCCATGTTACAAAAATGTCTTAATATATATTTGCAAACGTTCGAATGATGCCATTAAAACAGTATACTTTTATATATTCAAATATTATTATATTTTGTTATATAAAGAGCTTAAATCATCGGTGAAAATAAATAAAATGGGACCAAAAAGGGTATTCTTTTGAATTCTTTAAGAAAAATCGCTGGTTCTTCTTATTATTTCAAAAAACATAAAAGCTAGAACGCTGAAAGTTTGTATAAATAAAGGCAAAACCTTTGTATATTTAAAAATTCAAGGGTTTCTCATACTTTTTTTATTAAAAAACTATTATGCCTATATTTCCTCCTTTTTAAGTATCGAAAAACGCCGAAACACCCCAACTAAATAATTTAATTTTCTATAAAAGTACAAACATTATAGCAGTACAAATTTTTCTTAGTAATTTTTATAAAGACTGAATTTAATGACGACATCGTTTCATACAATTTGTATGGCAGTATACACTACAAAATATCTACGGGGACTCTCAATAGTTTGATACTTTATCTCCAAACATACATACATACCATAGTGCTGTTTTCATATTTCGGGTAGGAAAAAAGGACTGAACCTTAATACTATCCTATCCTGACATACATGTTTTATACAGAAAACAAAATATCTTCAAATACTCAATGATTTGAATATAAGGGTTTGCATTTTGGTACGTATTCTTCAACTATTCATACTCTCGCCATCGCCATTTGTATGTCATGTGTTTCATGCAGTTTTTTTTTTTTTGGTGTTTACGGTCTTATATCCAATATTATTTTCTAAATAAAAACTATAGTTTTATTTGTTTTATGTGGCTATTGTAAATTAATACATAAATAAATAAATAATTTATAGAGCAGTAGAGTGAGTCATAGAGACATAATATAAAGACATATATAGCATCAAAAATGCGGAACCCTTATTTTAATAAAGGCAACCGTAAAATTTATGTTAGGAAAACTCCCTCATCGTACATGTTTATGTAAATCTTATAAAATATGCCCCGTGTGTGTACGATTAATAAAATTACAATAAATCATATGCAAAATTCCCTTTTATAAGCCATTACAACAAAAAGGTTCCTATTGCAGACCTTGAGTAACTCCATTATGTTTCTGACTACAAACTAGATTGTAACGGTTAAGTCAGGGCTATGTGTAGTATATGTATGTATTTGTTGTTTTTGGTCAAAGTCAAGCTCGTATCCAGCTTAAGTTAAAATAGAGCAATTGCGCCAGATACGAAGAAATCTGGGGCGTCGAATATTGAAAGAAGCATTCGAAGTATTTATTTATCATATTTTCAAACATTAAGTGCACAAAGGCGGGTTCTTATAATAACCGTAAGACAGTCTCTTCCAGCCATTTCAATAAGTGGCCTCAAAACCATACTACACTCTCAATACCAATACACTACACATCCTCCTACACTGACTCGTTCACAATTCACGCAGCTCGGCTGTGGAATCAATTACCCAATGGTATAATTGAAGCTCCTAGCTTCTGAAGTAACACTTTATCCACATACCTATAAATCCTTTATCCTTCTTCCCTTCACATCCTATCTTTTTCATATTTTTGGACATTATCATTTTATATTAAATTTTGTTTTTTTGTATTATTTATTTCTTTGTTGTGATGTTTATTGGTATTTTTTTGTTATATATTTTTTACTTGCTACTGATGTATTTACTAATGTGGTTGACTTCTAGAAATTGTCTACGGGCAATAAGTCCGCCACATTGTGATTTTCTTTCGAAGATAATAAAAGTTTTTTATTTTTATTATTATTTAGTCCGGTACAATACCTTGAACTCCCTAAGCAAAAAAAAGCATAATCAACGGACTGATCATAGTAATGAAGAAAAGGAAGGAGGTAATTAAAGGAAATGTCAGGGATATTCAGAAATTATTTGAGAACTATAGTTGTAATTTCCGGCAAATAACTTATTGCATATATCAACAAGCAAAAACAACACATTGGTGCTCTGCGCAGCTCACGTGATTTCTCGAGTGATTTGTCGATAACTTTAAAAATAATAGATGATGATATAAAATATAAAAATGCTATCTCAGAGACCCTTAGAGGTTTACGGTAGCTGATTCCTGCTTTGTTCTTTTTGACTGCGAGTGCCACAACCTTCCTTTCTCTCTTTTTGTCCTTTTTCTTCTGAATTTTGAGTACCTACTAAATTTTATATAGCAATTTGTTTTACAATGTGCAGCTTAAAAAGATAATGTAATATCCGCAAACAAAATTGGTCTATGATATATTGTTAAAATTTAATTTGTTGTAATATTTGTTTGTATGACTGTATGTTTGTTAGGTTTAAATAAAATAAAATTAAAAATAAAAATATGTAAAGGTAACCGATTCTCATATTCAATATCATATTAAAAAAATGTGTATAGTAGTATTTATCTTTTTTTTATATTTTTAATTCTTAAATTTAGATAATCTCTTTTCGCATATAATTGGAATTCAATAAAAAAAATTCCATTTTTTTTAATAACAACTAGAAAATATTATGATAACTTATTTTCAAGGGATGAGGGTCCCTTTAAATTTATAACGGAGTTCGCTGAGAACTGTAGATTCGACCCTGGCCAATGTTAATTCGACCTTTACGCGTGCTCCTTTTTCTTGTGTTTACGTTTTGAGTTTTAAAAAGGGCCGTCGTAAACAAACAACGCCGTGAATAAATTAGGTCGTTGAACGACGCAGATGTATGAAATGTCCTCTTTTTGCTGCTGGGGAGGTATGCGGAGGAGGTTTAGCGGCACAAAAAGTAAGGCGAGAGAGAAAGGTGGAAGAAACTCGAGCA
The DNA here is from genome assembly GCA_963576475.1 of Molanna angustata. Taxonomy (NCBI): domain Eukaryota; kingdom Metazoa; phylum Arthropoda; class Insecta; order Trichoptera; family Molannidae; genus Molanna; species Molanna angustata. The sequence continues at coordinate 7,049,631 of OY754973.1, forward strand.
AAGAGAAGACTAATTAAAAGTTAAGGGAAGATCTCCTGAGAGAGGACTGTGAAGTAAAACATGACGGGGAAATACGAAACGAAGAATATAGTTTCATTTTAATCCTGTTATGGGTGTTTGTGAGTTCAAAACTCGTAATTGGAAAATCATTGCGCAATATTCGATGATATATACCTAGTATCTTTTTTGGGTATGTGTGAGTTCAAAACTCGTAAGTGAAAAATCATGCACATTATTCAATGATATATTGGTAAATACTTAGTATCTTTTTTAGGTATTTGTGAGTTCAAAACTCGTAAGTGAAAAATCGTGCACATTATTCAATGATATATTGGTAAATACTTAGTATCTTTTTTGGGTATTTGTGAGTTCAAAACTCGTAAGTGAAAAATCATGCACATTATTCAATGATATATTGGTAAATACTTAGTATCTTTTTTGGGTATTTGTGAGTTCACAACTCGTAAGTGAAAAATCATCGCACAATATTACTAATTATTATAATAAAGCAAAATGTGTATTACCATTATAAAGTTTTTGTGGATTCTATTTTACTAGTTGCATGTTACACATGAGATCCAACTGTTGATAGCGATATGTGTATGATTAGTTGAAGAATACGTACCAATCTATAAACCCATAAATCCAAATTATTGAATATTTTAAGATATTTTGTTTTCTATACAACACATGTAGGTATGTATGTCAAGATAGCATAGTATGTAGGGCAGTCCTTTTTTCCTACCCAGAATATGAAAACAACATGGTGATATGTATATATTTTTGGAGATTAAGTATCAAACTATTAAGTCTCCTCAGATATTGTGTATAGGCCACTGTATACAAACTGTATGAAGCGATGTCGTCACTAAATTCAAATTTTATAAAAATTGTTAAAACAAAATTGAAATGAACTACTACAATGTTCATATTTTTTATAGATAATTAAATTATCTAGTTGCGGTGTTTCGGCTTTTTTCGATATTTTTTGAAATTTTAGAAATATAGTGAGTTAAACATATAAATTTATCATAAAAAATGTTTTTTAAAAATGTTTGAGAAACTCATAAACTCAAAAATAAAGTAAAAATTCAAAAGTTGATAACCCGTGAATGAAACGAAAATTCAAAATTCCGGTATAAAAGTTTTGTAGGCCTATAACTTTCAATTTTTTCTGAAATTTTAGGCTCTGTGCATTGTGCGGATCAAAAGTTATAAGGAGGGGGGACGGACGGAAATACACACAGACACGCTGCCAATTTTAAGTTGTCTAGCTTTTATTGTTTTTGAGAAATATGGAAAAATTAAGCAAAAATTGCCGACCGCCGTGGCACAATTGGTAAGCCGTTTGGTTTCTGTGCGAGGGTCCTGGGTTCGATTTCCAGCGGAGGAGTAATTTATTTAAATTTATTTCTAACGCAAATATTGCTTCTCTGGGCTGGAAACACTAGTTTGTTGGAAAAAATTGCAATACGGCAATAAACTAGCTAAACAATTTCGCTGGGTGCAAGAAAGTGTTCATTATTATTATTATGTTATTTATTTAAAATATATAAACACCTTTTTTGTTTTAAAACATTATTGCGATTTTATCATATTTCTGACCAAACTGTCAAACTGATATTATTAAATAGAGTGAACGGCCAAGGGCGTGCGGGTCAGCTAGTTGCAAAAAAAACACTATCTTTCTAATGCTTTCCTGACCCCTGCTATTCACCTTTGTTATTATTTTTCTCATACATTATTTTCATGTCCAAACCACCTCAGGGCCATGAAAAACATTATTTACACAACTACTGTTCTCATTTGATGATGACTCCTTTGCGGGACACGGCGTGGTATTAATGTGTGTATACATTATAGACCGGACCAAATCATGTCTATTTCTACCACGATTACAATCAAAATCAAGTTTTTCATATAACTCGTTATACCAATTAATATTTATGAGAAACTACAGGCGAAAAAAAAACGTGTTCGCACCGAGCAAATTATTATTAAAGATATCTATCTTATGCACTTAATTGTTGTAGTAAAATAAAATTAGGCACACATTTTTTTATCTATAATACGATACGCGAATTGTTTAATTATAGTATTGCATCATAGGAAATAATTATTGTTTATACGATCGATTCATCTTAAATTATTTAAATAAATTAGCAATTGATGAGAAGACTGAGTGAGGAACGCCTGACGAACAAAATATACAAATCTGACGGGAATGGAACAAGTGTCGACCGAAAAAAATGATGACTCGACCACGTGACCATGATGAAAAAAAGCTTAATAAAAATATATAGATAAATACTATCTCGGCATATTCCACTAAATACTAAATGGAAGTAAGTGAAAAATATTATGTACAGGAAATAGGGCGAAAAAATGTAAATGTATACAAATTTCCAATGACATTAATATCATCATTGATTTCTTATAATGTAATTGAGGGGGCGCCTGCTGCCAACGTACCTATTTTTTCATTTTGTTATTATATTATTATTACAAAACAAATCATTTTCAAAAAAGTAACATAGATAGTTTGGATATCAATAAAGAAAAATATTCCTGAAAATTTGAATTATTTTCTGTATATATTCTTGTAAAAAAAGTAAACCCCGATTTTTGAAATTTATCCTATATAAAATAAAAAAACTATAAGGCGTAGAGCAATATATATTTTTTTAAATTAAAACAGACAAAAATATCGGTAAAAATACGTCATGAAATTTGCATCAATGCTTCAGATTTAATGAAGAAACCTCAAAAACTTTCATTTCGCAGTGGCGCTGAATGGAAAATAAATGTTTTTTTAGATTTTTTTCTAAACCTGATATTTTTTTTTTTTTTTTTTATTTATTTATTTTATAAGAGTATTACACAATATTTTGACCAAGTTACAATATATGACAAAAATTACCGTATTGATACTCTCTCGATAGAGTTAAAAACTCGTGTTCGAGAGAGGAGTATCGTAATTACATAAAGAAAGAAAAATTCAACATATAGGATTATGTATTGCCAAAAATATGCCCTTTTAATGCTATTTTAAATTTATTTAGATCTTTTATTTCTCTAATGGAAGTGGGCAGGTCATTGTAAAATAATATTCCCCTATATGACAGTAATTTCTGTGCTGCAGTTGTATTTTTCTTTGGTATGACGATTTTAAATTTTGCTCTAGTCGTTACTGTTCCAATAGAAAAAATTTCAGGATGGTTCTGTCTGTGAGCATATACAGTTGCAATCGTGTCCATTATCTGCTTTAGTGTTGGGACCGGGAAGTCTATATAGATTTGTTCCGTCGGGTGATCTATAGGTTTGCCTAGAATAATCTTTATAATCAGTCTTTGCGTAACTTCAACAGGCAAAAGATTTGTCCTATATGTACCACCCCATCCCGAAACACCATACATAAGGACAGAGTGCACAAATGCAAAATATACAATTTTTAAACTATTTTTACATAATATATTTTTGAGATTCCTGAATATATAAATGGATTTTCTCAAACGGTTTACTATATTTTCTATTTGGGTTTTAAATTTAAGGTTTCTATCTATTTTTATTCCTAAATACTTTATTTCATTAGTCTTATGTATTTCTATTAATCAGGTCTTATTTAAGTCTTCGTAAAATAATAATTTAATATCGGTATCGGATTGTCTATTGTTTAGTGTGAATGGAATGAAGTATGTTTTTTCTGTATTTAATGATAATAAATTATCATCAAACCAGTTCTTCAACTTTGTGAGATTCTCCGAAGCTCTATGCGTTGCCTCCTGCATTGTAGGAGCTTCGCACAGAACAACAGTGTCATCTGCATATGAAATAACTGTACTATTATTGCATTGTTCAAAAATATCGTTTACATATAAAATAAATAATATTGGTCCGAGGACCGTACCCTGTGGGATACCAAACTTGGAAGAAAGGTGATCACTTATGGATGAACTTATTCTTACGGTTTGTATCCTATCTTTGAGATAGCTACAAAACCAGTTTCTTACGGTGCCCGATATACCATATTTTTTTAATTTATTCAATAGTCTTATATGTGAGATACTATCGAAAGCTTTTCTCAAATCTAAAAAAACTCCGATACATTTTTTACCGCTAGCCAAAGATTTTCCAACTGACTCAATTAATTCAGCAATGGCATCATTTGTACTTCGACCTTTTCTAAATCCATATTGGTTATTATGTAGTATTTTAAATCTTTCAATATAGGTGACCAGTTGTTTTTTTATTATTTTTTCAAAAATTTTGGATATGTTGGATACAAGAGAGATGGGTCTGTAATTATTCAATAACTCTTTTGGACCATTTTTGTGTATAGGCACCACTATTGTATGTTTGTACGTGTCTGGAAAAACTCCTTTCTTCAAACTTAAATTTATGAGGTGTGTAATTGGTCTACAGAGATGTTTACTGTTGTGCTTTATAATTTTGACGGTTATGTTATCATGTCCTGGTGCAGATCCAGTTTTAAGTTCTTTAATTGTTTTGGAAACTTCTACCTCTGTAGTCAATTTAAAATTACACATGTCGTCTGGATTGTGTACATCATCTTCAAGTATGTTTTGGGTATCAAAATCTTTGTTTACTTCCATTGCTAATTTAATTCCAACTTGATTAAAAAATACGTTATACATATTTGCTATCCTTTTGGGATCCTTTGATACCTCAATGTTTGTTGATCCATCGTGTATCATAGTTATTTCGTGTTTCTTAGTTTTCTTATTAATGATTTCATTTATCGTTTTCCAGTTTTTTCTGCTGTCTTTTCCATTTTCAATCAATATATTTTTATAATAAGTGTTTTTAGTTTTTCTTATTAGAAGAAGATTGCGATATTTTTTATAATGATTGATGATTCCTTGGTTATATGGGTATTTTTTACTCAATTTTAAGAGTCGAGCTTTCATGCGGACACTGCGAATCAATCCCTGAGTAATCCAAGGCTTTATGTTTCTGTATTTAGATTTTGTTTTAATTTTATTAACATCGACATTCGTCGCGTTACTTAAATGTTTCAATAATATATTTTGAAAAATATTTGTGCATTCATTAACGTTTTGAGAAATGAGAACTGTTGCCCAATTCTCATTTTTCAGATATCCTTCCAGTAATTCGTAATTTATGTTATTTTTGTTGGATATGTCATTGCTCTTAGAGAAATATGTGTTTATACACGAGTATGTATATATACACATATGATGATCCGTTATATGACATTTAAAGATTATTGCCATAATATTTTCGATGTCTTGAACATTTGACCAAATGTGGTCTAAGCAAGATCCATATCCATCTTCCGTTTCTCTTGTTATGGTATTTATACAAGATTTAAAATTGTTATACGCCATCATGTTACAATATTCATATTTTTCTCTACTACTACAGTTACCTGAAATATTTATATTAATATCTCCCATTACTAAACAGTGTGCTTGTCTAGGTGAATGACGTATTATATTATTTAGTTCATTAATAAATTCAAAAATGTTTGATCCATGTGTCCTATAGATACCAAATATTCTAAATATTTTTTTGTTCCAAATTAAAGATACTTCCACACAATTGGACAGTGTGAGATTAATATCTGTAAATTTAATTTCTAAACAAGATGACATGCTCACAAACACAACCAATCCACTATTTTTGTTAATTCTATTTATAGATACATAACATAAATATTCGTCAATGCTATAATTTGAGAATTCGTTGTTAAATGCTTCAGATAAAATTATAATATCAGGTTTTCTATGCATTGACTTCAGAATTACTAAGAGTTCATCAAAATTTTTATTCATACTCCTAATATTCATGTGTATTCCACAAAAGTGTGTGTTTAAAGTTGCTATCTGACTGTTATATTCGTCTATTGATTCGCAAATTTCTTGTTTTACACTATAACAATCATCTAATATGTTTTGTAAATCTTCAGACATTTTTGATTATTTTGAATGTAATTATAACACAGAAATTATTTTGCAGAAAATAAAAATTTGGAGCGAAAATTATAGTCACTTGAAACAAAACATATTTAAAGCATGTATAGTTATATCTTAAAAAAATTAACTTAATGATCTTATGTAGTACACAAACAAAATAAAAAAACAATGAGGTAACCAGGCAAAATGTGACTATCAAGAGTTTAAAGTTCTCCAAAATTAGAGTCACACTTTCCCAAGATTCAATTTCATCTCGATCGGTATAAATTAATACAATTATTAACACTAAAGCAATGCATATCAATCCAATTACATAATATCTTCATATATAATACAAATCTTCCTTGTTAAATATACATTTATAAAATATATAACAGTATATATTAGCAAAATAGCGTAAACATATTTTAAACATAAAAAATTTAATGATGTAAATGTAGAAAAATTCGTTAAAACAGCGTGATAGATAATTGTTCAATGCGATGTTATTAAAAAAGATCGGATTGTTTAATCGAAGTTTGTATGGTTTAAGTGTTACAACAGAACCACGATTTACCCGGGTATAGCAAAATATACAATCAAATACAAATAATACTACTGTCTCGCGTACACTCACATATAAACAAATATTCTCTTGATGACCATTTGCTTTCAATATTATTATATAGATACAGATACAGGGTGTTTCGCGCGGCTTAAGATCAACAAAAACAGGATAATATTTTTTAATTATTATTATAATGGAGTCACTCAGTAACACGAACTGATTTAGTCAAAAGTCCACATTTTGTCTTGCTCTTTCTAACATAAAACTAAAATATGAGCACTCTTCTTTGTCCATAGCATTATGTGAGCAGTCATATTTTTTTTTGAATTTGTTATTTCCGTCCACACAGTTGCTGCAAGTGGGAAGCTGGCTCCTATTCTGGCAATCCGCGTATTTGTGATCTCCGCTGCAGTGGGAACAGATTGGTTCCTTGTTTTTGTTCATGCATTCCAATGAAGTGTGACCTACTCTTAAACAGTGGTAGCATTGAACTAACGGATTTGCATCCCTGACCGGAACACGCTGGTATCCCAAGTTGACTTTCCATGATTTTTTTTTCTTATTAGGGATGTGGCCTCCACCAGTAGTTCCACCGCGTTGTTGTCGTGTTTTCTTTTAATTGCCTTTATTAGTTTTAGTTTTTCACCAGATTCTATGAGACACTGCAGAGCGGGGTTTTGGGCGCGGATGTCGACATTAAATTTATTTTCTTCGTACTCACTTTGTACTCCTCCGATAATTAGTTTAGGATTTCTTTTTTTCAATTTTAAAGCACTGTAAACTCCGTTAAATTTCTCGTTTATAACATTCTCCAGGAGGCTAGCATCCTGATTAGAGGGACATAATATTAGTATTTTGCCATTTTTAGTTTTTCTCATTCTGGCGACAGCTACACCAATTTCCGCAGGATTAATTTTGTTTTTTATATCAGTAATGATCTGCTCCGTGTCAACCCGATCTTTTGCCTCCACAGAGACTGCAAATAATTTGGTAATGTTATTACTATTTGGTAATAGATTGCTCCCATCTTGATTGCATTTTTCCGTTAGTACTTTAATCGATTGTTTAATATATTTTATTTCGTTGCTCAAAGTAACATTCGGCGGTTCTCTGGTTTTCAGTTTATAATTCTCTTCCGCCAGGGTCATTAATGAAAAAACAAGACATATTTTCCAGATATTTTTTTTCTTTTCCAACTGTCGATTCGTTCATGAGAATTCAATTCTATGAATGAATCGACATTATTAAGCCAAGATGCGTGAACGAAGGAACATTTTGTATGGAGTAGTGGACTTTTTGCATGCTAATAACACCAACTAGAGGCCTCGCAGCATATATGTTCCCATACATGGATTTACTCAGAATTCGGAGTAGAACATTTTATGTGAGTTTTGTGTGTCTGTGTGTGTCTGTCCCCCCCCCCCCTTATAAATTTTGATCCGCTCAATTTACAGAGCCCAAAATTTCAAAATATATAAACAGTTTAGGCCTACAAAACTTTTATACTCAGAATGGTGAATTTTTGTTTCAGTCAGGGGTTATCAACTTTTGAATTTTTGGTTTATTTTTCCATATATCTCAGAAACCATAAAAGCAAGAACGCTGAAAATTGGTGCAAACATAGACAAATACAAAATCTCAAATGAGTTTTTTAAAAAAAAATTCCAGGGTTTCTCAAACATTTTTTATTAAGAAAAATATTTTTTTTATGAAAAATTTATTAGTTTAACTGCCTATATTTCCAAATCTTTTAAAAATATCGAAAAAAGCCGAAACACCCCAACTAGATAATTTAATTTTCTATAAAAAATATTAACATTGTAGAAGTACATCTCAATTTTTTTTTAACAATTTATATAAAAATTGAATTTAGTGACGACATTGCTTCATACAATTTGTATGGATATCGCCTATACACAATATGTAAGAAGACTTAATATACATACCATCATAAGTACCAAACTATAAACCCATAAATACAAAATAATTTGTATTTATGGGTTTATAGTTTAGTACTTATTCTTCAACTATACGTACTATCGCTATCGACAGTTGGATCTCATGTGTTACATGCAACTAGTACACTATCAGGTTTCTTGGGTCGGTTGGATGAGATTGACTTTTATTTGTATTTATTTTTTTTAGTTATTTATTTAAAACTTTATGTACCTACCTTCACAAGATTAATGTATAATGGTGCACAATGAATAGTTCGTTGCATCTTCCAACCAAGTATACTCATTTCTAATAAATTAGCGTGTATGGTACGTAACCAACATGATTTAAAAAAATGGATAGTAGATACCTACATAATTAGAAGAGGTGAGAAAAAGAGGGGAAGGATTAGATAAGGAGATAGAATTTATTTTGTGTTGTTTCTTCTCGGGCAACTAACAGGTACTTACTATATTAATCATTAATTTGACATGGATGTTGCGATGGGATGTCGTACCAAACTAATCGAACTGAGAAAAATGTTGTGAAGAAAGAAGTTTTGTGCACTGTGATACCGAGTGTTCTTTCGGTATCCGAATGAAGCGACAATCAATTAATTACTCATCATCATCATCACTGGCACTACAGTCCGCTACGGACCCTGGCATCCTCCAAAAATTGTCTCCATCCCTCCCTGTCCATCACCAGTCTTCTCCAATTTATCAGGTCCATTTCTCTTATATCACACAGCACGTCGTCCAGCCATCTCAACCTAGGTCTGCCTCTACTTCTTCTGCCTTCGGGACAGGTGTCTAATACCTTTTTAGGAATACGGTCATCATCGATCCGGCATACATGTCCAAGCCAACGTTGGCGCTGAATCAATTAATTACTAGCTACTTTCGATGACGTTAGTATGAATAATTGATGAAGACGTACCATACTATTAACAGCTAAACATAAATTAATAAATATTTTAAGATATTTTGTTTTCAATACAACACATGTAGGTATGTATGTCAAGATAGGATAGTATTGAGGTCAGTATGTCTCCTTTTACACGAGTAAGAATGTCTCTGGTAAAGGGAAATATGTTTTTTTCTTACTGTGCATCTTTTTCTATATAAATACCAAACTATTAACCCATAAATACAAATTATTTAATATTTTAAGATATTTGGTTTTCTATACATCACATGTACCTAGGTATGTATGTCAAGATAAGATAGTATGGAGGTCAGTCCTTTTTTCCTACCCAGAATATGAAAACAGCATGGTGATATGTATGTATGTTTGAAGATTAAGTATCAAACTACAAGTCCCCGTAGATATAGTGTAGTGTATACAATTTGTATGAAACAATGTCGTCACTAAATTCAATTGTTAAAAAAAAGTTTGAGATGTACTTCTATAATGTGCATATTTTTTCATGGAAAATTAAATTATCCAGTTTGGGTGTTTCAGATTTTTTCGATATTTTTAAAAATTTCGAAATATTGGCAGATTACACATAAATTTATATACCTAACACATAAATTTATCTTAAAAAACAGTTTTTCTCAATAATAAAAGTTTTAAAAACTCTTGAACTTAAAAAAAAAACAAATTGAGATTTTGTAATTTGTCTATATTTATGCCAATTTTCAGCTGTCTAACTTTTATTGTTTTTGAGAAATATGGAAAAATTAAGCAAACATTCAAAAGTTGATTACCACTGACTGAATTAAAAATTGTAAATACTGAGTATAACACTAAATGTTCAACTCCCAATTCTGAGAAAATCCATGTATAGAACATACATATATGCTGCAAAGCGACGTTTTTTTACTTCAAAGTTGAAAAAACCGTGCAAAAACTCTAATACTGCATACAATTCTCTCACACGGGACTAAGATTAATTCTGTCGATTGATTAAGAGAAATAAATTCTCTTGAACGAATCGACAGTTAGAATAAGAAAATACCGCAGTGAACTTCGTATCCTTTTAAGTCATTCAATATCGTCGTAAATCAGAAACATGAACTCCGTAAAAAGATACATATTGTTGTATGTAGTATACATCCGAGATGTGACGCTGATAATAATCCGATTGGATTTCGCGGTCTGTGGAGTGCTTGCGACAAAGCTGGATTATTTAAAATATCGGCATTCATGACGATCCCTCAAATTCTCTGTACGAATCAAGTCTTGGCTGAGGATAGTAATCAGATAATTTGAAAGTCTTTGTGCGCTACAGGACAGACATGCGAAGCGATAAGTGTAGATAAATAATACCTACATACATTCTCGTGCTCAAACGAGATTTTGATTAACCTATCGAAACGTGCTATTTGTGTGCTTGTAACAATCCGACCGGCGCGGTGCCACGTAAGAATTCCTTGTATTAAATTCTTGTGCTGCATACATATGCATCTACCATGACATATGGCAGAGGGAAGTTAACGCCACATTTTGCTGTCATCAACATTCATGCATCGTCTCAACATGTATGGTACATCTGTTGTTCACGATTCTATCATTTCCCTCGTGACATCCTTTTCTTAGACGCCCCCAACCTGATGTTCTGTTCCCGTCAGCTTTGTTTATTTTCTTCGTCAGGCGTTCTTCGTTCATTCTTTCCTTGTGGCCAAACTATCTCAATGTCTCCACTTTCTTTGTATTGATTAATAGAAAATATAATTCTAGTCGTGTCCAATTCCGTTGTAGATACATTTGTTTGCTTTCTTAATCTCAATGTAAACGGACCTATATTTTTTGAAATTGGCTCTAAATTATTAACTAAGATTGACAATAAAATAAGAGAAATTTTGGGAAAACGGGGTGTCGGGAGAAAGCAGATCGTATGGCTTCGCAAAATACGAAAATGGACAGGGATGGCTCTTCAACCTGTACATTGATTTCTGCATAAGAGCCCTTAAGAATGAAAGCATGGGTCTGAAATTGAGTACTGTAATAGTACGAGATTTGATGTATGCAGATGATAAAGTTCTGCTAGCAGAAAGTAAAGAAGAGTTACAGTATCTTAATTATGGTATATGATGGATGCATAGATAATGGACTGAGGATGAATGCCAGCAAATCAATGGTTATAGTGTTCGAAAAGAGTGTAAGCAGAACAGCGTGTCAAATAAAAGTAGAGAACGAATGGCTCGAGTAAGTCGACGAATATATAATCTGGGAAGCATGTTTCAACGCAATGGTAAGGAGATCGAAAGAAGAGTTATGACAGGAAACAGAGTGAATGGAGCACTTAGACCAGTAATGAATGATCGCGACATACCAAAAGATGCTAATGTTGCCATTCATAAAGCTATCTTAGTGCCAACTAACCTTGACGTATGCAAGTGAAGCCTGGACATGGCAGAAGTAGCACGAAAGCAGAATAAATGTAGTTTACATTGTTAAAAATGAGGAGATAAGGAAAGAATGTAAGATAAAGAAAGATGTCATTAATAGAATGAAAGTGAACACATTGAGATGGTTTGGCCACATGGGGAGAATGAATGAGGAACGCCTGACGAAGAAAATAAACATTGCGGACAGGAATGGAATATGAGGTCGGGGGCGCCCAAGGAAGGGATGGCACGTCCATGTGAACGGTATTTTGAAAGACGGAAATGTCAGAAGCGTGAACAACAGACGAACATGTATAAGACGATGTATGAATGTCGACGTGAAGATGAATGAATGTGTGTCAAGATACAAATAAGTGGCGTTTGGTTCTATCTGCCTACCCCGCGAGGGACATGGCGTGATGGCATGGCATATGTATGTATGACAGGGATTAGAACCGCGGAGAAGCTGATTCGAGCCGCCGGAAATAGGGGGATGATAGTGATGAAAGGCAATGACACGACACCAGAAAAATATTTGTGGACATCGTGTTAATGAAACACATATATTTATAATATACATGAAGGAGAGAATTTGATATTTTCATTAAGACTATCATTTCATTCGCTCTCATACATCCTTTTTGACACATCTCCTTGAAACAGATACAAACACTCTCACTCTCATAAATAATTTTTTTATGGTTTTAATCTTTTATGAGTACTTTTGAATATTTTTTGCTTTTTTATACTTTTTACATTATAAAATGTATTGCGTTATAATTGTTCGTATTACCTCAGAACAGGCTTCGTCTTGTGAGGTAATAAGTTCTATTGTAATACATAATTTAAGTTATATTGTATTAATTTTTGTATCATGGGAATAAATAAATAAATAAAAGCCATATATTCAAATTAATAAGGCCTCGGTAATATCTTTGGTTGAATGTACCTATGTTATGTTATGTATAGTTGTTAATAATGAATGAGATTGAAACTGTTTCAACTTGTGTAGGTACATTATTCCTCCCCCTGTAACCACACTGTTATTAATTGGCTGTATGTTATTTCGTGTTTCCTTAAAGTTTCACGAAGATGTAGTCCTTTTGAAGTTTAACCTGGAAATGGCCAGGGGTAGGCAGAGTTTGCCGATAGTTTTTGCCCGGTCGCTACTCTTTCATACATCCTCAAAGGAACGGAGGAATCCTGCCCCATAATACCTTTTACAGTTAGAACATGTAACAAACCTTTTAGTTACGTAACATATTTAAATGTTATGAGTTATGATTGTGCCCGAAAAACGGTTTTAGTAGTTAATTTCATTTACATATAGGCAACTTCTATGAATGTTTCAATCTGTCATCTCTTGATTTTTTATGCAAATTATTTCACATTTCATTTTGGACAATGACCTGTCCGTAAATACTTTTTGTGGGCTCTTTTCGCTGGATCATTCTCGATACAGGTTAGAGAATTTCAGCAAAGATGTAAGTACATATAGTTGAAGTTCCTTAGATGTCATCATCATATTCAGATCAGCCCTCCTTCTGACAACATAGGTCTCCCCTTGGGACCTCTACAGCTCTATCCTAGGTAGACTGCATCCAACCGTATCCAACCACTTGTCTTTTATCGTCGTCAGATCACCTTGATTGAAAATTGTTGCACTTAAAAAAACATGAAATCGATTTATTTCAACTGCCTTTATTTTATGGTTTACTTTAATTCTAACAAAATTTTAATTAGTTATATCAAGTTCTACCAAAATTGGCAATCCCTTTGAATTCCACGATAGAAAAACACCCCCTTTTGCATATTTAACTTTAGTCTAAAAAAATACACAATGTTAAATTAGGTGAAATCGCATATGAAGTAACATACCTATATGCACAGAAATTCCTCTTCATTTTCTCAAACCTTTCAACATATTTTCAACGCCCGTGCGGATAGCATTCACCAAAGTAGTGAAATATAAGTTCTTTGGTTTTATTATTAATCAAAACGTTCTAAACACAACTGGGTTATTAGTTTTTTCCAGACTCAACACGGTTCAACTGAAATATATAAACTACTTTTTGTTACCTACTCAAATAAAATACAATTTCTGTTCGACAGAATTTTTCCCGTGCCGACAGTTTACAACAAAGGCATATTCAGTACTGCGTATAACATCCCACAAGGACCGCCACGCCACTGCTTGAGGCTGGCTGGCTGGTATTGCCGGAAGGTCTTGACCATAAAGTTTTCCCCACTTTGGTTTAGAAACTTTTGCTGGCTCGCCACCGCACAATTGTATCGGAACCGATTCGTCTTTTCAATATTGCTCGCCATAATTTTTCATTTATTGCAACCTTCAGTTATTTTACTATGAGGATTAACGTCAATTTGAAACGTTTTTTTCACTTGCATTTTGTGTGGTTTTCGCTCGTTCAATAACTTATTGGAGTTCAAATCAAATTTGTGGACGGTCTAACTGTGCATGTTACTGTGGGTTTAACTGAGGATGAAAATGTATTGTACATTTAAACCTGTTTAATTAGCTACACACATTACTGATGTTCCAAGCAAATCAGAAAACCACGTGATATTTGTAATTCATTGTTCATATATCTATTTATACCGTGCAAATTGGATATTATTAAGACATATCCACCTCATCTATCGTGCCTTGATTACTTTAATTTTTTTTTGTTAAATATCTTTTAAGTATTTTATTTTTAAATATTTTTAATTATTTACCCAAGAAAAAACATCTTACTGGCCTTTATTTTCCATGCACGAACAGTTTCAGAAATAAGTTTTGCTACTATCACTTATTACGACAATTTTTTTATTCCTTTCATTTTTTTTCGCGGTGGACATGATTTAAATGCATGCACGTTTCTTAATGAGCAATTCATAATTCAAGTTTTTTGTACACTTTTTACACAAGTTTAATGGAATAGGTCAGTGTTTAATTTATATTCCCGTAGTGTTTAATTTATATTTCAAATTGTGTATTTGTGTATACGTCGAGAGTCCAACATCTCAGTACAAATATTTATATACATGTGTACGTGGTTTATTGTTTGGTATTACGATCCCTAGGGATTATCCCGTATTTCTGTCTTTCAAATCCAGTTTATCTCTTATCTACATCTCTCTCTGTGCGTCTGGTATGAACATAAATATAAATTATTTATTGTCTGTTGGTTTAGCTTCTCCGCAGACATATTTAGTGTCTTTTACTTTGATGCAAAATACCACTAAGTCCGCTATTTGTTTTATTACATTATTGCTTTTTTCCATTATTGGAAAACCATGTTCTTAGGATAACCTCCGCCTCCTGTATTCCCAATGTGCCATCGCCCTATTCTTAAATTGATTGAATCGATTATGTGATCGGAAAAAAATATATGTCTTTATTTTTGTGCGTACGGTCCGTATATTTAATTTGTTTTTGTCAATACGCAATTCCTGTTTTTTTTTCGTAAATGGAATATAAGTCAGAAGTCTAATAAGAAATACGACAATCTTACTTGTACATACTACTATTATGTATTACAATTACTGACGCTATGTGTGCTTGAAAAACAAAAAAAAAATAATGAACTATCTATGTTTCTTCATAGATTTATCTTTTTTCATGTGTTATTTATTTCATACTCATATAAACAACACATAATATCTCATGGTTCTTTACTAATCTCGTTAAAATTTGCATACACCTGCATTGTGAAAATGAAATAAAATATTTTCTTTTTGTCAGAAATTTCTTCGGATAGCTATTGCAATTTATTGAATACATATTAGTATTTTTTTATTGAATTCATAAAATCCACTGTTGTATACAAATTTTCAAATTCTGAATATATTATTTCGGCATTGAATTTTGAATTAATTAGTGTTTTATCTCTATTGTATGTAGATATGTACCTCCTAAGTTTATCGATAAAACAGCAACTGTAGTTCATTCTTTACGAGTATAAATTGACATCATTATATTCTGTTTTGTGTGGCACGCATTCTGCTTGACGCATATTTCATGGTTTAATCATCGCATTGATGCCCATACTCGCAGTTCACAAAGATGCAAATTACTGCATGATGAATATAACAAATTAGTATGGTGATCCATCAAAGTTAGATACATGGTGCTAGCACATACGGGTTTTAATATATTGTAGGGAATATTAGCTGGTTCGTCCCGTCCTTTCATTATGACAGGTCTCTTATACCTACACACGTTAACGAAGAATGCAGTTTATCCATCAGGACATCAGAGGAGAATATTGTATTCGTATTAATTTGTAACTAACATCGTTAGGAACTAATGACCCTTTTTTGTTCCCAGATATTATGTCGCAGGTCTGTTAGAGATTACAACGTGTTTATATAATCGTTTACATACTTACTCGATTCTTTTAAAATTTTGCTAATATGTCTATCTAATACTCGCTTAGACCCCATTAGATTTTGAATGATATCTGAATAGTGCTTCTCATTTTTTTTAACTATCAAATTTTTCAAACTGACCCCAAGCTCAGGAAACTTAATATTTGAAGTTTTTATTTTTAAATTGGTTAGAAAGCTCATCACATTCAAAAAATGGCGTTGAAGAATTATTATGTTTTCATAATAAAATATTTAAATAACAAACTCATTTCATGAAAATGCCGAGATGACTGTAGGTGAGTTACCGAAAGAATTAAAAATGTGAGGCATTCAAAATAATATAAAGAAATAAAATAAAAACGTACGAAAATAGTGCTTCTCAATTTTTTTAAACGTCAAATATTTTAAAGTGACCCCAAGCTTAGGAAACTTAAAATTTGAATTATTTTTTCAAATTGGTAAAAAGATACATCTTTTTCATAAAATTTTCATTGAAGAATTATCAAGTTTTAATAAAAAAAAATTCAATAAAATAAAAACGAAAAATTTTTTTTAAATAAAATAAAAACGTACGAAAATAGTGCTTCTCAATTTTTTTAAACGTCAAATATTTTAAAGTTACCCCAAGCTTAGGAAACTTAAAATTTGAATTATTTTTTCAAATTGGTAAAAAAACACATCTTTTTCATAAAATTTTCATTGAAGAATTATCAAGTTTTAATAAAAAAAATTTTGAACAAACTCAATTCATGAAAATGCTAAAAATTTTAAATACAAAATTTGAATATTTTATGGAGTGACTTGTTAGTGAGGAGTTTAGCGTTGGCCACAACCCACTCGTTTTTATTATAAAATTGTTTCATTGTTCACTTATAAATAAATTTGTGGCGTATTTAGTGATTTCAACGTAATAATTTAATAATATGAAAAAAATATTAAGTGGGGACTGCTGCCAACGTACCTATTTTTCAATTTGATATACCATCATTATTTCTTATCAAATCGTTTTGAACAAAATAATTTAGATAGTTTGGGTATTTATAAAGAAAAATATATCTTTACTTTTTGATAACGTTCTGTATAAATTATTGTAGAAAAATAATGGCATACCCTGATTTTAAACGTTTATCTTTTATTTTTAATAAAATATAAGGCGTAGTTCAACATATTTTTTTTTTAAATTAAAGAAGACAAAAATATCTAGAAAAATATGATGTGACGTTGCATTAATGCTTCAGGTTTAGTAAATAAACCTAAAAAACATTTATCTTCCATTCAGCGCCATTGCGAAATAAAAGTTTTTTGGTTTTTTAACTTAGCGTGATGCATTAATGCAACGTTACATCGTATTTTTCCAGATATTTTAATCTTCTTTAATTTATAAAAAAATATAATAATCTATACCTTATAGTTTTTTAGAAATTTAAGATAAATCTCAAAAATCGGGTTATGCTTATTATTTTCCTACATGAATATATACAGAACATAATTAAAAAGTTAAGGTATATTTTTCTTTGTTATTATCCAAACTAACGAGGTTATTTTTTTTCAAAATGATTCGTTTTGTAGTAATGATGCAAATTCAAATTGAAAAAATAAGTACGTTGGCAGCAGTCCCCTCTTAAATTAGAGCAAACGTTTTAATAGTGTAGGTGTATTAAGTAGGTGGATTATATGGAAAATATACATGTAGAACCATAATCATTTTTAATTATCGATGAAGTTTTTATTTGGTAGCTTATAAGCTAGTTAATGCCCTAACAAGGCGAAATAGGCCTATCGCGCTCAATTAAATTAATGTAGAATCAAAAAGTCTTTACTTTTTATTATAGATATAACATATAATCATTTTTGTTTGATTAAAAAATATCTAGTCAAACTAGTTGATTAATCATTCTACGAATTATTATTTCTTTTTGAATAGGCCGATCGTTTTGCCTGGCTTTTCCAACTGATGAAATAAAAATTATAAAGACGTTTTTGTATTAAATGTGTGTGTTTACAAATATTAATTTTAAATGGAGAAAAATGAACGATGCGTTACATTGAACGAAATTTGTAATACTTATAAGTAGCATTTTCGCCATCCTCGATGATTGATTAACGGTTAGTGATACGGTTTTATGGGAGGCATCAATATTCAACCCTCGTGCTGGACGTGAAGTGGCTTCTACTTCTTCCATCTATCCCTACATCTACCTACCAACCATCCTTCCCGTCTCCTGCTAGGACCCTGCGGCTGAAACAATGATTTAGGGAGATTTTGCAGACTTTGGAGCGTTTTTCGGTCGTCGAACCTATTAAATCAAACATTTATCACGAAAACCTCTCAAGCGGTCGCTTTCTGTTCAACGATTCTCACACTGAGTAAGATTAAAAAAAAAAACAGAATTCTGTTGAAGTCCTTATTTATTTCATACGAACCTATCTACATCAAGATTTTGTACGTACGATTTATAAAATTAGTAAATTTTTTATTTTATACGTACCTATCTACATCAAGATTTTGTACGTACGAATTATAAAATTAGTAATTTTTTTATTTCATACGTACCTATCTACATCAATATTTTGTACGTACGAATTATAAAATTAGTAAATTTTTTATTTCATACGTACCTATCTACATCAAGATTTTGTACGTACGAATTATAAAATTAGTATTTTTTTTATTTCATACGTACCTATCTACATCAAGATTTTGTACGTACGAATTATAAAATTAGTAAATTTTTTATTTCATACGTACCTATCTACATCAAGATTTTGTACGTACGTATTATAAAATTAGTAAATTTTTTATTTCATACGTACCTATCTACATCAAGATTTTGTACGTACGAATTATAAAATTAGTATTTTTTTTATTTCATACGTACCTATCTACATCAAGATTTTGTACGTACGAATTATAAAATTAGTAAATTTTTTATTTCATACGTACCTATCTACATCAAGATTTTGTACGTACGTATTATAAAATTAGTAATTTTTTTATTTCATACGTACCTATCTACATCAAGATTTTGTACGTACGAATTATAAAATAAGTAATTTTTTTATTTCATACGTACCTATCTACATCAAGATTTTGTACGTACGAATTATAAAATAAGTAATTTTTTTCCTCTTATTATAAAGCTTTTCTTATTATCAAATTGCATTTTTAGTGTTTCGTCGTATTTCACAAATTATGTAAAAGACAATAAAGAATAGGTATAACCAATTTAATTTATCTAAAGCAGGGAAAAAATTCAATGTCTTCGTACATAATATATGTGCCATCATAAAAACATCATAAAAGTTAATACTACAAAAGTACATTTTTCACTCTTTAAACGCATAAATATTTAAATATCATAGTATTTTTTTTTAGTGTGTCGTTTTATATTTAGTGACAAAGGTAATTTTTCTGATGTAATCATAAATAATGTTTGATGTTTAATCATAAGCCCTGGACCATGAATTTTTTGAATCCCCAATCCACACCGACATGATTTGTACTATACACTTAATATTATTCAATTATTGTATTATAGGATTCAATATACAATGAAATTACGTAAACTCTCAAAATAATTTTTAGATGGGTCGATGGCAGAGCGGTTAGCGCGAGTGGTCTCGAGTTCGAATCCTGCCTCGACCGATTTCGTTCACCTATAGCACAAGCATTTATGCTTATTTTAGGGAACGTAGGAAGATGTTTATGTACTTGTTTAACAAGGACATATTTATTTTTTTATTTTATTAAAAAAAGGCAGAAATTATCCTAATGATTGGGTGGAATGTCACGTAAGCAGAATAAATCTGTATTTTTTGTACTTACATATATGTCTTCCACTTTGCTATTTTTTCATTTTTTATCGTTCTGGTGTTATTAGATAACAAAATAATTTTGTCTATATTTTAATAGGTAGTATTTTAATAATTTTTTTTTTCTATATTTTTTTTTTTTTTTTTTTTGTCTATATTTCCACAGGTCCCACAGACAGGATTTGCCTTGTGGGCTTTTTGGGTGCACGGTTTCTTTATTTTTATATTATGTAAATGTGTAATGTTTTATAAACCATGTACCAAATCTAAAAATAAATAAATAAATAATCATAAAAAATAACACTAAGGTTTACTTATAAATTTCAGTGGTCAAAAATGTTTGTGTTCGATTACTTACTATGTATTTGAGAATATTGAATATAAACCGACGTTTAATCAGTCTTTTGTACTGACGGAACTTGTCGCAAATAATACGTAATAAATTATCGGCCTTCGTGATTGGTTAGGTCTCTGACTACTGATCCAAGGGTCCCGGGTTCGATCCCGATGGAGACACAGTTTTTAATTGTGTTATCAGTCTGGATCTGTGAGTCTCCAGAGTGTGGCAACTCGTTGTTGGGTACGTGTTAAATTAATATTTGACAGTGCCTGTAAGTTGCCCGAGAAATAATATAAAATAAAATAAAATCGTAAGACCGCATAAGTAAAAAATATTTGATATTAATTAATATTTCTCTTTTTTTTTCAGGTATGTCTACTTTCTATGCAAATCAGTGGTTATAAATAGTATGTAAGTTACATTTTCTCATTATATTGTAAATACTTGTATCTGGTTTAAGTATGTAATGTGTTTTTTTTGATAATTAAATAACGGAAACACACAAGTTCCGAGTAACTTTTTTATCGATAATTTTTATATCCTATGAATGATCTATCCTATAGTAATCAGATCTATATATAATGTCATTCTATTCCATCTCTTGTTTTTGTACCTTTGAATTTTTCACTTTTCTAGTTGTGTTATTACCTACTTCCAGTAATCACTTCGTTCCATTTCAAAATTCTTTCGCGTGTATAATATATCAAAATTTTCTTGTACAGGATTTGACCTACATTACCTAGCTCGCTTTGAATTTTCGTTCATTATTTCATCACCATAAATCTCTTCCACTAATGTTACCATTTTGTTGGTTTGCTCACTGATGCACTCCTTTATGTCTGCCATAAATAGATCTCGGCGGTGTTTGGTGCTCTACCACAGCACAGTCTCAAATCATCTCATAATCTTACAACGCCGAAATTTGGCTCAGTGCCATCTTCTCCAGCGATTGCACGCCATCTGGTATTCCATGATTTGCCACTAACTTCGTCTCCAGAGAGATAGAGAATTTTATTTCGCTAAGTTTTTCGCCATTCAAGGAGAGTGTCCTATTCAAGAAGGCATAGATTATATCACTGCCGGTCACGAACCCTGGCTGTATCTTGCGAAAATTTATGTTATTAATCGTCGCAATATTCTTTGAATATGTAACCTACATACATTCAAATTTATAAAATTTATGCTTATTTCTAGTAAGCATTATCACATAATATATTACAAAACATCAAGTATCGTGACGAAAATGATACGTTTTAAAGGATCTTTTTTATGACTTGTAATGATAATTTTTGTTTTTGACTTACATAGTTCCCGGGCTAAAATTTTCGTCAACTTATGTATGTACATTAGTGTATTTATTTATTTATTTATTTATTACAGCTTCTCGAGTAACTAACAGGTACTATGTCAAATATTAATTTAACACGCACCCAATAACAAGTTGCCACATGCTGGAGACTTACGATATTAATCGTCTCACAGATCCAGACTGAAAACACAATTAAAAACTGTGTCTCCACCGGCAATCGAACCCGGGACCTTTGGATCAGCAGTCAGATACCCAACCAACTGAGCCACGAAGGCCGACATTTATTAGTATGTGCATTTATTAGCATTCTTCGACGGATTGCAATCTCTGAATGCATTTTGATGATGCCTATTTCTATTGTTTACATTTTTTAGTCAAAAATAGATAAACTCCAATTTCCAGAACATGAGATCTTTGTTTTGACAGGTGAAATCATGCAGAAGAACTTGACCATTGACCATCCATATGTATATTTATTTATTTATTTATTTCAATTTACGGTTTGATAACCTTTTACACATACAAGTATACATAATATATTAAAAACAACAGAATTTAAAAAAAACAAATAAAAACAAACAAATATACAAAACGAAAATAAAAAATGAATAACAATATAAAAAAGGTGAAAACATGTAAAAATATGTAAAAAATAATGAAAAACATTTAAAAAAAAAAAATATATGTAAAAAATAATGAAAAACATTTAAAAAAAATATGTAAAAAAAACATGCGAGAAACATTCAAAAATATGTAAAAAAAAAATAAACAAAAAACATGTAAAAATATGTAAAAAAATAAACAAAAAACATGTAAAAAATAAACAAAAAACGCAAACAAAAAAAAAAATATATATATATATATATATATATATATATATATATATATATATATATATATATATATATATATATATATATATATATATATATATATATATATATATATATATATATATATATATATATATATATATATATATATATATATATATATATATATATATATATATGTAAAAAATATGTAAAAAACATGTAAAAAACAATGCAAAAACACGTAAAAAAAATAAACAAAAAACATGAAAAAACTAAACAAAAATCATGTAAAAAATATGTAAAAATATAGTAATTTCATTCAATATTAAGTCGCTGGACGTAGGGTACATACATGGGTCCAAAAGCCAAAATAGGAGACCAGTGGAAGAACTTAGAAGTGGCCTACATCCAGCAGTGGAGAGAAGGAAGAAGAAGATTCTACTAACAATGACAAATCAACTTTTTTATGACAAATTTATAACATATGTATGAATAGAGACGAAGTTGAAATAGTATAGGAGAACCAGGAACCATTGACTCCCGACAAGGAAAAACATCCAATGTTTGCGTATAGGTATGCAACAATAAAAATATTCGACAAATCAACTTTTTTGTTCATCATGAATCAATCAATAATTCTTCTTCTTCCTGGCGCTGTCCTAACTTAACACCTTGATCGACTGTTAAAATCTGCTCTTCTTATCTTCATACTGTATCTCCCTCGGTTCTGGGTGTCGGTATCCTCAAGGCTTGAAGTACTCTCGCGGCAATCCACGTCTGTGAATATTATTTTCACCGACGTTGATTGTTATTTTTTGCACTATTGTGCCGAAACCACGAGTCTAGAGGAGCCTCTAGAGCTACTCTTCGTGCCATGTATTATTTGTTATTCTTACTAGCGTTCTGCGAAGGGGCCGTTTTCAGTCCCCATATGCGGAGCGGGTGGAGGTGGCCGTAGCTAGCTAGGCCGTTTCTCTGCATATTTTTTTCATTTCGTCATCCATGAATCAATCAAATATTGATTACTTTTTCATTCTTCTGCCCTGCATTCTAGTTTCTAGTCGTCTTTGGATATAACTTTTATATCATATAAATACTTAGTCGTGGAATACCAAAATAGATTTGCACCAAATGCAAGTATGTAGGTCAACGTGATAACTGAGCCGCAGTTAGAAGATTCATTAGTATAATGAAATGTTATGAGATTTATTTGACGCAAAACAACTAAACAACGAACTACTGACCACAAAATGGAATATTTGCACATGCTAATGTAATGAAGATGATTATCAATGACCAACATTGTATATTTGTCTATTAAAATAAACTGAAGCAAAGTATTTTTGTATGTACATATTGTATCTCGAGCAACTATCAAATATCAATTTAACATGTATGAAATAACAAGTTGTCATATTCTGGAGACGTGTTACCAATCTACCTGAAAACACCATGAAAACCAGGGACCTTAAGCTCAGCTAGATATCTAACTAACTGAAGGCGAGAACGTTAACGATAAGCAAGCGCTGGAAATGGACGCGCGCATGATTAATGCAAATTACTCACCTTCTGGTAGATTTGAACTCTGGCCGCTAAACTCAGCCATAATTTTATCCAGATTTTCATCCCGCTGAGCCATCGTGCTACGTCACAGTGGCGGTGGAGGTTGACATTTGTCATTTTAGCACCATTGTGTAAAGGGATATTATGTATGTCCGACGTATAGGGTTGTCACAACTTTCGGAAACCAATACGGGATGTTTTAACATTCATTAGAATTTAATATTTGCACATGAAACACCGAAACATGCCGTTTTAACCGTAACAAAACACGATGCATGTATACATAATCAAAGATAAATCACAAACTTTGTTAACAGCTTCACTGAAAAAAAAATTATGACAACCGAACTGGCTACCTGTAGTTTTAGCCAAACCTTTGTTATCAGTAATCTATTTATGACCGTAATTACTGTTTGCTGAGGGCACGAAATATTTAGTAGCACAAAACGAATTTTTTTCTAGTCACTATAGTTCGGTTAATTTTAACAAGATTTTTTTTTCAGTGTTTCCTCAATGGGCATCAAAAGTTTTAATTATAATAAAAAGTAATTTAAAAATCAATGTTCCTACCTAGTCCTATAAAGTATTTTTAACTTTAAGAACATTCACGGTTTCAGCGATAACTTTGTAACATCCCATTATTATTAGAAAACCTCAACGTGATACTAGATTGTATCACTTATTTGGTGTTATCCATTATCATTCAAATGTCGACATAAATGCTCCTTTAAAAAGAATGTGCATCACGTCATATAATAATGTATTCAAGAATCAGGATTTGTTTGTTGATATCATAACAAAACATTCAGCAATTAATGTTGTCAGTAGTTAATATTGATACGTTTTCGGATTTTCGTCCATCTTCAGCATCGTTATCCATTGATTTGAGTATTAATTAGTGAAGTTTAGTGAAAGTAAAATTGTACCTACAGTTTTTCGAGTGTGGGTATTTTGAATATTTGGTCAGTATAAATAATTTAGTTCTTTAAGCTATTCATTGATAGTATGGAGATGATTTTTTCTAAATGTATTTTATTCTAATTGGTTATACTCAGCCTGCACATAATTAGCTTCCATATGAAAAAAAACGAGTGGGTTGTGGCAAACGCTATAATTCTCACTACCAAGTCACTTACACAAATTTTGTATGAAAAATTTTCAACATTTTCATGGAATGAGTTTGTTCAATATTTTTTTATTTATTCAATGCCATTTTATGCAAGTTATGTGTCTTTTTACTAATTTGATATTAAAAAAATCTTATTTTAAGTTTCCTGAGCTAGGGGTCATATTGAAATATTTGACAGTTAAAAAAATTGAGAAGCACTGTTCAGATATCCTTCAAAATTTAATGGGGTCTAGGTGAGTATTTGATAAATAAATTTGCAAAATTTAAAAAGAATCGAATTATTACTTTAATCTATAAAAGATAAAGTAAAAAAAACACGTCGTACATAGTACACAGCACAGAGCACATAGTACACAGCACACACACACACATTGTGATGAAGCTTTCAGAATACCGCATGATACTTGTTGATAATATGCAATAAAAATAATAGCCTAAAAATTGCGAAATCCTAAATCCCCACTGTATCCCCTTGGGTTAGTGAGGAGTAAAAATACTGTGCAGGCACATGCTGTGTTTCAAATATTATTTATTATCATCGTTTTCGGGTGTCTCGTTAGAGCCGGATTCATTAATGAGGATCACCACCCATTCTGAATGTAGTGCCTTTTTAGACGAGACGAGATGTGTGTGGGGATACACGCACGTGTCGCGATACCTTTTATACTGCAATGCAAACCCGCACACCTGCCGCTGGTTACCCCACATTATGGTATATTCCTTGACGGTGTGAATGGATGAATGAATAATTGAATGTATTAATTTATGGGACGTATGACAACCCTGCCCTACCGATGGACCACTCGAGTATCCGAGCTATATGTCGCATTATTATCAGCGTCATTGTCGGTAATATCATTTTATTCGGCTATCCACCTCATCTGGACATTATATTTTTATATTTTATGTGGATTGATGTCTCCACTATTAACCGCAGCGCCGACTGTCGTATTATATAATATTATTACTCACTTATTATATTCCTCATCTTGAACAAATCGAAAAACCGTGTACCGTATCATCGACGGCCGTTTGAAGAGGGAAAATTTGAAGTATTACGATTGATGGTCACTGAAGATTTATACTTTGCATGAGTGTGCATGTTGTGTCAATTTTCGACAGAAAACGATAACGGCATTTTGAGTTGTTCGTGTGTGACATGTGTATGTTGAAAGAGAATCATAAAAATCTTGTACAGGTAAACAGGACGATCGTATCCGTATAGAATATATATCCTTTCTTCAAACCCCTAGTCCCTCTCCCATCCACCTTTTTTTTCTGTTAAATAATTGTGTTTATATGCTTATATATTTTAATGTATTCATGAGTGAAAACCTTTTATTAGTTTCCCTGTTTATCATTATCTTACATTTATCATTTTACCATTTTTTTATCATTTTTATATATTTTATGTTTATTCATTCATAACCAGCAAAAGATATGCGGGTGTGCATTGCCTTATAAAAGGGAGCACAACACATCAGTGTATACCCCACACACCAGTCTCGTCTCACCAAAAAAGCCACTACATTCAGAATGGGTGGTGAACCTCATGTGAAACTATGTCAGATGTTATTGTTGCCCCTTATTTTCGATTACCCGGCTCCGTTATATTTTATGAAAAAAAAAACTGGCGGTTTCTGTTGAATAAATAAAAAATTTATACATTATATTAAAGAAATGAAATGAATAAAATGGGAACGGTATTTTGAAAGACGGAAATGTCAAAAGCATGAATAACAGACGAACATGTATAAGACGATGTATGAATGTCGACAAGGCGATGAATGTGTGTCGAGATAGAAATAAGTGGCGTTCGGTTCTCTCTGCCTACCCCGCGAGGGACATGGCGAGATGGTATGTATGTATGTAAATAAAATAAATATACGTTACGAAACCTCTAAGTTGGTGGTTTTTGCATGCTAAAGTCTCTTTCTTCCTAGTACACGCGTCTTTGCTTAAAACTGTCGATTCTCTTGAACAAATCGACAGTTGGATTATATGGACGGTTTCTCGTTGTAATAAAATGTCAACAACATGTTACAGCTCTTGTAATTTGCACTTTTGTTCTTAGAGGTGCTGATTTTTATCGTCTGTCACGGGGAACGCGTTAACACAAAATACGCCATAAAAATCTCAAGTTATTTACGAAAACATTTTTATAACGTACATACTATCACGCCGTGTCCCTCACGGGGTGGGCAGAGCGAATCGAATGCCATGTTAATCTACATATCTTGCCACGCATCCCTTGTCTCATCGACATTCACGCATCGTCTCACACTACTCGTATGTTATTCGAGCTTCTTTCATTACCTTCTTTCATCGTGCCGTTCTTTTTTGTCTTGATTATCACAACCTCTCATTCCATTCCTGTGATCCTTCAGAATCTTGTTCAAATGGATTGTTTTCATTTATTCAAAATAATTGTTATAAAAATAATAATAAATACTTCCTTGCACCCTGGACACGTAGCGAGTTTGTTGTTTACCAACTTCCAGCCCAGTAAAGCAAGAATTGATTGTGAAATAATTTTTGATAAATTTTTCCTCTGCTGGAAATCGAACACAGGATGCTCGTACAGAAGCCAGACGGCTTACCAACTATACCACGACTCGGCGGTTGTTTACATTGTCGAGCCAATATACGTTCGATGCGTTCTTCGAAGCAACACCAACTCAAATCAAAACGAATTTATCAAAAAGACACGTCATTTCTTTAATGTCAATCACTTTTTTTGTTTTTATCTTATACCATATCAGTAACAAATTTAATCCTTCTCCATCCTTTTTCCTTCCCGTCACAGGCAAATATATCATAATTTTAACTATATATATATTTTTTATTGTAATGTAGGAACTTATTTGATATAATGAACATTGATTGTGGAAAAAAGTAATTTGCCTGTCTTTTGTTGATTTCATAGTGTATTTTTTGTTGTAATATAGGAACTTGTGTGATTATTGAATGAATATCAATTGTGGACATAAGTAATTGGACTGTCTTTTGTTCATTTCATAGTGTATTTTTTGTTGTAATATAGGAACTTGTGTGATTATTTAATGAACATCGATTGTGAACAAAAGTAATTGGTCTGTCTTTTTTCCATTTCATAGTGTATTTTTTGTTGTAATATAGGAACTTGTGTGATTATTTAATGAACATCGATTGTGAACAAAAGTAATTGGTCTGTCTTTTTTCCATTTCATAGTGTATTTTTTGTTGTAATATAGGAACTTGTGTGATTATTTAATGAACATCGATTGTGAACAAAAGTAATTGGTCTGTCTTTTTTCCATTTCATAGTGTATTTTTTGTTGTAATGTAGGAACTTTGTGATTATTTAATGAACATCAATTGTGGACAAAAGTAATTGGTCTGTCTTTTTTCCATTTCATAGTGTATTTTTTGTTGTAATATAGGAACTTGTGTGATTATTTAATGAACATCGATTGTGAACAAAAGTAATTGGTCTGTCTTTTTTCCATTTCATAGTGTATTTTTTGTTGTAATGTAGGAACTTTGTGATTATTTAATGAACATCAATTGTGGACAAAAGTAATTGGTCTGTCTTTTTTCCATTTCATAGTGTATTTTTTGTTGTAATATAGGAACTTGTGTGATTATTTAATGAACATCGATTGTGAACAAAAGTAATTGGTCTGTCTTTTTTCCATTTCATAGTGTATTTTTTGTTGTAATATAGGAACTTGTGTGATTATTTAATGAACATCGATTGTGAACAAAAGTAATTGGTCTGTCTTTTTTCCATTTCATAGTGTATTTTTTGTTGTAATATAGGAACTTGTGTGATTATTTAATGAACATCGATTGTGAACAAAAGTAATTGGTCTGTCTTTTTTCCATTTCATAGTGTATTTTTTGTTGTAATGTAGGAACTTTGTGATTATTTAATGAACATCAATTGTGGACAAAAGTAATTGGTCTGTCTTTTTTCCATTTCATAGTGTATTTTTTGTTGTAATATAGGAACTTGTGTGATTATTTAATGAACATCGATTGTGAACAAAAGTAATTGGTCTGTCTTTTTTCCATTTCATAGTGTATTTTTTGTTGTAATGTAGGAACTTTGTGATTATTTAATGAACATCAATTGTGGACAAAAGTAATTGGTCTGTCTTTTGTTCATTTCATAGTATGTTTTTTCTGTTTATTTTATAATACTGTATTTGTCCCTTAAATAAATATATATTTTCT
Source organism: Molanna angustata (assembly GCA_963576475.1). Lineage (NCBI taxonomy): Eukaryota > Metazoa > Arthropoda > Insecta > Trichoptera > Molannidae > Molanna > Molanna angustata. The sequence continues at coordinate 7,078,963 of OY754973.1, forward strand.
TTGCCGGCTTGTTTCTCTCATTAGTTTTCCTCGAGCTTTATGAATTTTCTTCGTCAGGCCTTCCTCGCGCATCCTTCCCAATTAGGCAAACCATCTCGTGTGTCGTTGCTGATTATGTTGTGTTGTTTGGATGTTTTAGGGTGATACGAGTCTCTGCTTTTAGATCAATCTTCAACAACGCATCCATGTTTACTTTACAAAATCCCTCGGACCATTTTGCTATAGATAAATGCATTTCATCGTAAAATCTTCACTTCCTCTTACTTATTGTGTTCCATCAGTTTTCTAACAAGCTCGACTTATTAATAATACGCCTATTTCCATGTCAACACCATTACTTCGTATTCCTAATGGGAATTCACAGAGAATATTTAGAGAACATGATTTGCTTCATTCATATACAATATTCGTGCTCTTCAACAGTTTAGTTTTAACAATATTTAAAGATATATACTTACATAGATTTGACGATCATGTTTCAATCAAATACAAAATTACATTAAAAAAAAAATATAAATTTTATACGTACATACACGTTCAGGACAAAGAATGAAGATATTTATTTATTTGTATCTTTCTGTACGCATAATCAGTACACTGGCGGGCTTATTGACTAATGGCAATTTCTTCCAACCAACGAGAGTTAATGGTGTAATAACAAAACAGTGTGTACTATGGAAATAAGTAAATCACATTACGAAAATAAAGATAGCAGAAGAAAGGTAAAAAAATATATATGATATTGAAGATGTATAGGTATTTAAAAAGATCAAAGTATAAAAAAATGAACCAAGATAGGGTTTTAGGATATGGAGGAGAACGAAGGAATAGTAAAATAAATTATTTCTGTATATAGTTGTTATAATTTGATGAGTTTTATATGAAACATCTATATGAGACAAATAATTAGTTTTTAGTGTTTTTGAAAATAATAATAAACACTAATACACAGACAAAAATATTATTTGAAGCGATTGAGTACATGCAACCAAACTTCAATTTGAAGCGATTCAATACAATTTTTTACTATGTGGCAAATCTTTTGAAAATATTCCGTTTCTCGTGCATATTATAAAAGTTTATTCTATTTTTGTTTTACTTAACATTTTATTTTTAGTAAAACGAACATTTATTTATTTATTTATTTATTTATGTTAAAGTTGGACAAAAAACAGCGTTAAGACATAGTACAATACAATAGTAACATCAAGTATTAAGGCCTATTACATTTTGTCGTTATGATTGACATAAAAAAATACAAGTTTGCAAAAAATAAAAAAATAAAATATGATCATAGGTTGGTATGTAGGTAAGAGCAACATTTCAAGTTAACAATGATTTTAAACATAATATTGAACTAAAAGGAAAAAAGAAAAAAGAGAATAAATGCCGTCAAGGTTTCCTATAATAAGTGGTTATTGATCTTCTTTTGTATGGAGTATTTGAATGTTGTGGAGCTGAGGTGGAAGATGTCAAACTCTTGAAATCTGTTATTGTATGTATCGCACATTCTATGAATTGTCATGTTTTGTGCGTAATTGGTGCGGTGAATTGGAAGGTGGAATAAATGTGTATGTCTAGTTCTGCGAGTAGGAATATTAAATGAAATGGTATTGAGTATTGAGGGGCAGTCGATATTATTATTTATAATGTTGTACAGAAGCATCATATCATTTACTGTGCGTCTATTCTCGAGACTGTCGATTTTATAATAGGTTCTCGCGCAGTCGTAGCTGGGGAACTCGAGGTATGCTTTACGGTTTAAGTATTTAATGAACAATCTTTGTATTCTTTCAATGCGAACATGTTGAAAAAGAATAAATCAACTGCTCTCAAAAAAAGAGGCTTACTCGTAGTAGAATTGAATAAATAAATAAATGAACCCTTCCTTGCACCCTGCGCAAGTGGCGAGTTTATTGCCATATTGTAATTTCTTCCAAATAACCAGTGTTTCCAGCCCAGAGAAACAACGTTTGCGTGAGGAATGAATATAAATAAAATATCTCCTCTTCTGGGAATCGAACCCTGGACGCCGCACAGAAGGACTGGGCGCCGCAACGGGCTTACTAACTGTGCCATCGCGGTCGCCATTCATTTTAAAATTAATGAACTCAAGAAGTTTAGGACTATATTCTGTCATCTTGCGATGGAATCAATTTTTATAACAAACTCTAACTCCAATTCGATATTTTCACTATATACAGAAACCATGAAGTAATGTATTCATTGTATGCTGATTAAATGTATAAGGTATAGGTACCTAGCTTGACATATGTAGGTATATTGGATCCGCGATGCCATGATCAATTAACTACTTCCTCTGGGTGTGTATTATAGTATGGAGTTAACTGATTCAATGACATTTTTATTTGCATCATACAATAGATTGCATTTTCATGTATTTATTTGTATAAATCACACTCAGTCTCCATAGCGATGACGTATAATACGTCTCAATAGTACGAATTATAACACTATAGTGTTTCATTAAGCATTTGGTATCGATCATTGTGTTCTCTTGCAATCAAGTTTATGCATACATGCCTCATACATACTTCCCTTTACTAGACGCATGTAACACATTTTATCCATATATGTATGGAAAAAATGAAAGAAATGTGCAACCAAAACAGAAAACTTTGTCTGGCATGGATACCAAGTCACTGTGGTTACCAGGAAATGAGAAAGCGGATGAATTAGCCTCGAGAGCAACATATGGAAACACACGGACACATCCCAATATTACACAAAACGATCTCCTACCAATCGCAAAATACCGTCTGTTGAATAATTGTCAGTCACATTGGGACACAAGCTCATTGAAAAAGGGTAGACTTTACAAAATGACCCAACAAATAATTATCAATAAGCCATGGTTCCAAGATACAGCCTTTGACAGACATTCCATCAGCGTTATGTGTCGTATCACTGTTGTACCAGAGAGAATTTTAAAAAAAGGGATCATTGATAGCAGTCATTGCGAGTGTTTGATTAGTGATGAGACACTGGATCATTTGTTTCTTGAATGCCCCATTAACGATAGGTATCCGTCCTTTTTTACCGACCTCGCAGAGATTGGGGTTCCAAATGCCAACAAATGTGAGGACATTGTTAAGCTACAATAGGCATGATGACTAATTTTGAAAAACTATCTCACGATGTTTTTACGCATTCACTGTTTTCAAATATATATACATTTCTACATAAAATAAAGGTTTAGTAGCAAAAATCGCCATTTTAAAATCAAATTTGACATTTACGCCAAAAAACGCTTGTAGTATCATGGCGCCTGCCGACCCTGACGGTGACGTCACGATATTGTAAACTGCATATCACTACTATATGTAATATATGTATTCTAGGACGATTTGTGTATTTATAATCAATTCAAAAGTGCATAAGTGTTGTGCGGTCCCTAAATGTACAAACACGACGAAAAAAACACCTACTGAGGTATATGTTTTCGTCCCACGCGAAAAAAAAGAGAAATAAGTGATTAAATTTCGCACGGCGAGACACAAGTGTATTTTATTAAGTACGCGTTTACAATGAAGTACAGTATTTGTTCCCCCACTTTTAGCTCTCAATAATATAATATTTACCATTATTTAGGCAATAAGCATATAAAGAACTTCATTAATGTCCAAACGTCAAAATAGGCCATCATACGTTTCCCGCGTATGTTTTTAGCTTATGAACACATAATGTAGAGAGAAGAAGGAGCATATTTTATCGATTTTCGAGATGTAAGTTGTATTTAAATTACAGATAAATAAAGTACTTATATGTACTTATTATTAAGTTTTTACGTTTCGAAATTCTGATGAACAAAAGTCTTTGTTCGACGCAAAGAAATATCCGACCATCAAAAGTTCCATTCTAGTTAAGAGTAGTTAAGACAGGCAGAAAAATAACTACTATGGCTGCTATTGCTAAAAATAACGATAGCAGATACATAAATAAAGCTTGTTATGAACACAATACAAATAACGAGCGCTATGTAATAATTCGTATGCTGCTAAAATTGTAACGATGTTTTAAAACGCATGCTTCGCGTAATCGCCGTCGTTTCGCAAATCGCTTCATTGCATGAAAAAAATATAGCTTGCTAGTTTAGTTTGGCAGTGACCAGCATCATAACATGTCGAACGTTCGTCAGCTCACCATCGCGTGACAAAATTGTAGAATACTAAAACTAAATTAGTTTACCATACGTTGCGAGCGTTCATTATTTATTTATTTATTCAATAAAAACTAAGTTACATACAAAATACAATTAACATAGGCCCGATATTACAGTCGGCCCTAAACTCATTGAGTTTGCCAAACTCAAGATTAATGTTAAGGGGAGATTGAATCCATTTCCGTATTACAGTGCAATATGACATGTCAGTTACTAAATCTTCAATTATAGACATATTTCACTTTTTCTGTGGTTATTATCTGTCAAATTTAAATAACCTCAAATAATACGAAATACAAAACGGGACGCTACGACTTTAAATACCATTGTTTTATTATCCAACATGGTAAATTTAATTTTTTTCACCAAAATAATGCTTTTAAATGCCCGTGTTCGTTTCAATACGGCTGTCAGTTTGTTTTGTTGTGTGGCGCCACCTTCGATATAACTAATGCCTTTAGTGATACAACACTGAATCTACACACGTTGCCTAACGCCTCTAGTGATAGAAACTGAAACTACACGAGTTGCCTAGCAAATGACAGTTGACTCACAGTTAATTACTTAATCTGCCAGAAACGTTGAGTTAAATATTTGTCGTTTTAGTGACGTATTTGAGGGAAGATTAGGTCTAAACGGACACTGTAATACGCTATATTTTTGTAAAACTTGAGTTTAGCTCTTAAACTGACACTGTAATACCGGCCCATAGTGTCCCCCGATAGGTAGACGAGTATCTAGGTAAATTGTAACTATTTGCTTTGATGAATCCTTGTTCCATTTATATTTGTTTTGTTTTAGTTTTAAGTATCTAATTAAAATATTAATATATCGATAACACCAAAATAAACATACAATTAATGCGTATATTGTATTGAAGACTATCAGAAGAATTGACGCGACCATACTATGACGTCGTGCGCTCTGATTGTTTTTTCTCATAAAATGGCGGACTTACACATTTTGTAGTTTTATATTTATAATATTATTATTATTCACTCCTTTAAAATGAAAATAAGTACATTTTTTAAATCTTTATAACCTATTTTATTTTTTAAAATCATAATTTCAATGATTTTTTTCTTACAGTCATCACACCTATTACATTACATTATATTTTTTTTTTAATATATTAATCATTATATGTATATGAATCATAACATTTATCCCATATGTATATCTTATTATATTCTGATCTACTAGATTCATCATAATAAATACATTGTGTATTTCTATTTCAACCTCATATAACACTGTACAACTCCCACAAACATCATCATTACTGTACATAACAAAATCAAAGAAACAATATAATAACATAATTTTATTTTATAATCAAGCAATGAATGCCACCAAGTTATTTATTTCTGAAACGTTAAATATTTTCCACCACGTTACAATACTCGGTGCGTGTTATAACAGATGCGTCAACGATTCAATAGAGCGGATAGCGATATTATTTGGTTTATTGTCCCAAATAAACCAAATAAATCAATAAATAAAAATAGCATGTTAAAAATAAGCAGCATATTCCATATAGCTTGTTATGAAAAAAATAGCCATTTCGAACAACACAACAGTTGACAGTAACAAACACAATTGACAGTGACAATATGGTGACGTCATGCGCTCTGATTGGTGTTTCACATAAAATGGCGGACTAACATATTTTGTATTTTTATTTTAATGATATTAATATTATTCGCTCTTTTAAAATGAAAATAAATATATTTTTTCAAATCTTTATAACATATTTTATGATTTTTTCTTACTGTCATCACGCCTATTCCAGGCAGGTGAACATTTTGATCAAAAAATTCATCAAAATTAATGACATCAAAATCTAACTCTGTACATAAAATTGAAATTGATTGAAGTAAAATAAATATACAAAAATAATTTAGGTTTCTCTCTATTTAGACAATTTGATATGTTAACTTGTATGGCTGAGAACACTCTTAGCGGGTGAAGAGCCAAAAAAAAAACTATCGATGGCGAATTGAAGAATGCGTTCCAAACTATAAAACTTTGAATCCAAATCCCCACATATAAATCATATGATCGTTTATTACTAAAGCCATAAGTGATCTATATTTTTTTTGTAAACTGGACTTTACTTGATACTTGGTACATAAAATCATAAATAATTTGGTAACTCATGGCTTCAGCGCCTACGTCATTCGAAAATGCTTATTTTGTTGTTTATTGTCATATTTTTAACTTGAATATCTGCGAAAGCAATAAGTGACTGACGAAAATATCTATTGCAGTGATTACACACCATGGGGTAGTACTTAGAAAAAAACTATAACAGCATTATAATATACTCTCGGGTTTGGCATTTATGGGGTCCCAATGTTAAGAATTCTCGAAACAAAAGTCAAAGTTCAAGGTCCTTAGCCATGAGCCAATAACTTTAGACACAGCTATAATTATACTCCATGTGTAGTAGTTTCAGATCCAGGTAAAAACCATAGTCAACTTAATTATATTTTTTTATATCTCCGATTTATAGTGAATTGTTCTATGTAATGTATGGAAGACTGGCCATATTGACCTACCTCCCTTTATTTAATGTTTGACAGCTTAATGGTATGTATGTATACTTGAAGATTAAATATCAAACTATTGAGAGTCCCCGAAAAAAAACGGTAGTTCTTGAAACTTGTTATATAATAAAAACAAACGAGTGGAAATAAACAAAGTTATGTTATTTTCATATTTTTTAACGTAAAAAAAGAAAACTGTTTAACTTAAAATTAAGTAACTCAATTTGGCTCATTACTCTCCTCTAAACAGAGCTGCTGCATGTTATACCTAATAGAGCTTCGATAGTAGCACCATAATATATTATGTTGACTGGTTCACAGACCTCCCAATTTATGTATAGAAAGAATATAATCAAATATTGGGCTTCATTCTGAAAACGCACAAAATTATTATTGAAATTTCTGATTTATTTACGCATTTTTTTGCTATTCTAAAGATTGAATAAAATTAAGGAAAATAAAATAAGAAAAGCATGTCACTAGTGTCTTATTATAACAGATTTTTAATTATCTCAATAGAGACGAAGTTGGAATATTTATTGTAGGAGAACCGGGAAATCAAGGCACCTACAGGGCTTACGACCTGTCATCGGCTGGTTTACGTGATCACTTTATGCGCTTGCGCAACGTTCACCAATTATGCCTTTTAATGAGATCCCTATCAATTCAATTTTGAAAGTTCTATATATTGTATTACTGAAATTCTTTTCGCTTGAAAATAAGGAATTTTTACTACAGCCATCTATGGGTGAAATTATGAACAACAATCTTATTATTTTTATTTATTTTTGTTGGAACGCCATCTATTGAGAGAATTGGTTTTTTGTAAATAATGAAAGCTACAATTCTTATATCTGAGGTGACAATGCATTTTTCGCATAGAAGTCACCCCTAAATAAAATCCAATCAGGGAAAAAAATCCAATGTTTGCGCATATGCAATAATAAAAATATTCTTATTATAAAATTAATATCGTTAGTGACAGTTCTGGTGAACACATTTTTGTTTTTAATGTTGAATTAAATTTTAAATCGTCTTTCGAATTGAACCCATTTCTTTTAAATTTTTATTTCAATGTTAACTGAATAATTTTTATTTTATAAAATTATTGTGTCTTTGTGTGAGACCTATAAAAGCTATGCCTGGCCTGTTGTTTGCGTCTTTATTTCTTAAAATAAAAATAAATCACTAAAATACTTTTAAAAATATTCTTTTTACGCTTCTTTAGTTATTTTTTTAATGACCTTGTTAGACAAGTACTTATACATCTCCCTACATTCCCTAAAGTAAGCATAATTTTTTTTATTTTTTTTTATTTTATTTTTTTTTTAATGGCTTTCGTCACCCGGTGACGTTCTTAGCCAGTTTCAAGTTTTATGTTATACAAATCATTCTAGCGTTACAAATTAAAACACAAATCTCTTTCGGAGTAAAAATAAAAATTCTGCTATAGGTAAACGAAATCGGTCGAGGCAGCTAGTTCGATCTCGCCATCACTGGATTACAATGTCAGCGAAATGTCCGTTATCCCACCGACTCATTTTCAATTTATTAATTTTGTAAATTTACAGTACTTTTAAATATAAAATAAATATAAACCTTTTCATTAAAAACTGAAAATTGGATAGGTATTTAAAAAAAAGGTTTCCACCGAAATCAAAATTAACCCTGCCTTTGTTTTCTTGAAGGCAATTGCACATAGGCAGTCGCCAGTTACAGACGACGATATAAAACTCAGCCTCCAAAAATATTTTCCGTTTTTGGAGAACTCGAACTTTTGTTAGAATTCTTTTTACTCTGGTTTAACACCGTACGACCGATAATTATGCCTTTACTAAAACTTTGTAGAACGATGGTTAAAAATATTCGATTTTTTATCTAAGCCGAGTGGAATAAAAGAAAAGGATAGGTTCTTTTTCTCCTATCAAATCACCTCGAATTTGAACATTTGAGCATAGCAACCATAACTAGGAATTTTATTCTCAATTACTTACTGTGTGGAAAATTATGAATATACTCACCTTTTTCAAGCTTTTTTGGCGCACTTTTTCACCTTTCTGTCCGTACTGGAATTTTATAATTGATTTTTAACTAACATCCCGACGTCTGAAATTTTCAAAATTTGTATATTGCCGGTGACAATGCATGTAATAATGTATATTTCTAGTTTGATTGCTTTGATAAAATTGAACAATATTATATTTCGTACAAACTTAGTGTATGAAGTACCATTTATATCGTTTCACAATAGATTATGTAAATTCTGTGTTTGAATTTTTTTGCTGTATAAAACAACTACGTTTGACATTATGTGTTTTATATTGACAGCATGAATGTAAACAATCTACGGACTGACGCGACATATTTTTTTATTCTTCATTTGAACGCGAAGAAAACTTTGAAAAGTGTGTCCTCAATTTTGTTTATATTAACTTGTTTTAACATAGATTTCAGAGAAAATGTCATGCAAAAAACGCCCCACTATGTAAACAATCTGTACCCGTGCTATAGAATTTTTAAATAATATTACGCCTCGTGTCAACTAAAGGATGATTGTTCTCTTTGGTGCCTCGGAAGTATGTATGTATGTATGTATTTACACAAAATAAAAACAAATGAAATGACTTTCCGTAGAGCCCAATACGTATCTGCCCCGTTTGTTCATTGTTCTTTGTGAGATTCTGTTGCTCTCGATTCGATCCGATCATGTCTTAAATCTCAGCGTGTTAACCCATTTTTCGCCGCTCCTCGAAAAACCGTCATATATGTTTGAAAATTAAAACACTAGCCTAAAATACTTTGATTTAGATAAATTTGAAAAAAAAATGATAAAAAAAATTAGTTTTTGAAATATGAGGTGGTGCGCTACCGCACCGTCAGCGGAAAGGGGTGCTACCAACTAATTCAAGCTAAATACAAGTGATTTTAAAAAATACAGCATTTATTGAAATAAAAACATTATTTTATGTACAATTTTATCCAACTGTCGATTTGTTCAGGAGAACTTTGTTCTCTTAACATATCGACAATGTATCAAGCCAGAATACGCGAGAATTGTATGGAGAGGTCTACTTTTTTCACGGCTTTTCCAACTTTGAAGTCAAAAAACACCAACTTAGAGGCTTCGCAGCATATATGTTCCATACACGGATTTACTCAGAATTCGGAGTAGAACATTTCGTGTGTCTGTGTGTGTGTGTCTGTGTGTCTGTGTGTCCGTCCCCCCCTTATAACTTTTGATCCGCTCAATTTACAGAGCCTAAAATTTCAGAATATATAAACAGTTACAGGCCTACAAAACTTTTATACTCGGAATTTTGAATTTTTGTTTCAGTCAGGGGTTATCAACTTTTGAATTTTTATTTTATTTTTCCATATATCTCAGAAACCATAAACGGTAGAACGCTGAAAATTGGTACAAACATAGACAAATACAAAATTTCAAATTAGTTTTTTCAAAAAAATTCCAGGGTTTCTAAAACATTTTTTATTAAGAAAAATATTTTTTTTATGATAAATTTATGAGTTTAACTGCCTATATTTCCAAAACTTTTACAATTATCGAAAAAAGCCGAAACACCCCAACTAGATAATTTAATTTTCTATAAAAAATATAAACATTGTAGTAGAAGATCTCAATTTTTTTTTAACAATTTTTTAAAAATTGAATTTAGTGACGACATCGCTTCATACATTTTGTATGGCAGTCGCCTATACACAATATGTAAGAAGACTTAATAGTTTGATACTTCATCTCCAAACATACATACATACCATCATGCTATTTGCATATTCTGGGTAGGAAAAAGGATCTTCCTCCATACTATCCTATCTTGACATACATACCTACATATGTTGTATAGAAAACAAAATATCTGAAAATATTCAATAATTTGTATCTATGGGTTTATAGTTTGGTACATATTCTTCAACTATACATACTATCGCTATCGACAGTTGGATCTCATGTGTTACATGCAACTAGTACATTATATTGAGAAGTTAATATTGAAAATAAATTTAACTTAAAAATGCATTATTTATTACAAATATGTACAAAATTATAAGCATATGGTTGATATATCCATATTTATTATTTAATAAATGTACACGAAATATATAGAATAACCATCTGCTTTCATAAACTATGAATATATTTTAAAATATTGACCAATTTGATTAATTCACTAATTAATTTTTGATATGATATGATTCAGAACATCCACGGTGTAAAAATACATTACATGCACGACAAGAAAAAATAGTATGCGATTTGCAAACCCGGCATCGTCTCCGAAAATCTTTTCTTTTAGTGATTGTCTATTTCTTTGACAATGGTTAAAGATAACCGACTTGGTCGACCTGTCGAGTTATTAGATGTATTTGAAGACTCGTTAGATTTATATTAACTGTTCTCTTAAAATTTAGAAGTGGCATTTTTTGTTCTGGATGTATAATCTGATAGAGGCGCCAAGCATTACATAAAGCGACATCACAATAATTTGAAAATATGCTCCTCCACCATTTTATACCTCTAATTTTTATTTGATAATTCGATATAAAATTGTCAGATAGGTCCACACCTCCCATAAAGTTGTAAGTTATGAATAACTCTTGTTTGAGTTACCGGGGTTACGGGACGGGACTCTCGCGAATATCTCGTTATATTTTGAGTTGGTTCGATTAGATCAAAATTTGTTGCTACTGTGACAACTGCACTGTCTTTCTATCTTACAACTAGTATACATGATTTGCTGGATTTTTTAAGATTTCATAAAATGATGTCACTACCCTACCACCTTAACCTAAATTATAGCTATTGTTAACATTTCCCGATGATTTTCCGGCATAAATATCGCTGGCAAATATATATATCCATCGTAGGACGCTAATGTCCATGCTTTTAATCCAAATATTAGGTATTGGTTTTCCATGAAAATACATTTTAGAACTGTGCATTCCACGATATGGTATCATTTGCTCGTTAATTGACAATGCATGAGCAAATATCTCAAACTGCTGAAAAATTTTACTCAGTAATGATACAAATGAGCGTAGGTGGTGCGAGCGAGTGATGACTCGTCGTACTTTATAGAGTTTATCACTCTGATCAATATGAGAATTATTGAGAATTTGCAGTATGCGTTTCGAGAGTACCACAGTGTCTTGAAATTTCTGGCCTTGAAAATTTTCTTCCAAATTTTTTTGTCGATATCCTCTTCATCCGTCAGTTCTGAAGCCTCCGGTGGCAAAATGACCACCTGTGGTTCATCAACTGGATCATTGCCACTATCCAAATGTTCAATTATATATTCATCAGCTTTTTCAGCGGTTAAAAAAACCTCTTTGAGCCATTCTGCAACAAATATAAAAACGCATATAAATGACAAATTCGTAATCTCATAGTACGCCTTTACGCTGACGGTTCGTTAGCGCACCATTGGTATACTTTTATATAAAAAACACATATATAATTCAGTTTTCGATTTTTTATGAAAAATATTGATGAAAAGATACATTTTATTCTAAAATTAAAGTGTTAAATTGGTAAGTAAATAATCATACATAGAACATAAAAATATTTGAAAATATGCTTACCTGATATTAGAAATATGCCAGACTTCAACTACAGCTGGATGACAAATGGCAAGAGGTATCCGAAAAATTTGTGTATGTAAAAAAAGTTTATAGTTTACCTGAATATAATCCTTAGAATAAATGTGTCTATTAATCAATAGATTCTGATAAAACGTCTCTTAAATGACTGGTGCGGTAGCGCACCGTCAGCGAAAAATGGGTTAACTTGTGTAATAAGATAATGTTTTAAATTGTATTTTCTGCCATCCTTTTCGCAACCACAATTCAAAATTATAACCTTCTGTCCTCCACCATACATATCTTCTTGTGTGTGTTGTGTTCAGCGTGTGCCAAAGAAATTGATTTCGATGTTAAGCATACTTTACACGGGCAAGGTTTTCAATAGGTTTTTCAACGCGGTGAAAAAACAAACGTTTTCTATTTTTCAACGCGTTTTGTATCGTTTTTCGTTAAAAGTAAATCTGTAAAATTATTCGCTGCCGACGAGTCAACATGGCTGCAGTTAGTGTTGTGCTGACTTTGACGTTCGCTGTATCTTCATTTATTTGGCATCTCTCGACCAAAGAGCTATGTTTTAAAACAAAAACATAAAAGTGTGGGTCCAAAACATCAAATTGTGTCCAATTCAAGTGAAATGCCGGGTAGTCAAAATGCAAAGTCTAACGAAGATAACGAGAGAAAGATATAAACACTGTTAAAATTTTAGTTGCAATCATAAAATTTTGCAATTATTCACATAATTGCCATATTTTTTTTTCGTAATTGCAATAATAAGGGTCGCAAATAAAGGAGAAAATCATATTGCTGTAACGCGATGTTTGAACCTGTTTATTTATTAATTTAATTATACTTTGTTGACGTTCTGTTTACGATATTAAAGTGCAAATTGTAACAGTTGAGTGCAATGTTGAATTCGGTCAACATAATAAAAATATCCGTATGGGTATGTTCGTATTGTGACTTATGTGGTTCTTCAACAATTAACTAGTCCTTGGACATAAATATAAACTTTGTCGTAATAATCCGAGAGATAGCAACGTTTTCGATGAATGGTTTAATTTTTAATTTAATGGATGGTTTTTTGATATTTTCTTTCTTATTGAATTTTAGGTGTAAAAAAGGTATTTCTGACACCTGGGAGTGGTTGCGTTTACCAGTGCGCATCCTCTTTGTAGATGAAAATAGCTGATATTAACATTATTTCAATATAATTAGTACTATTATTTTTACCTATAGAATCCGTCCGTTTATGAAATATGTAGGTTTCTACAGTTACTGAAATATGTAAAAAAAAGTAGAATGATTTTTTTTTCAGAATTCTTCCCGGGTGTGCCCTGAACAAATCACCAAGTTTCATTGTAATCAGATGGATGGTATAAGAGCACAAAAAGGATTTACAAAGATACAAATGATACTAAAATCTGCAATTTTCACCTATAGAAAAGGGATGCGCACTGGTAAACGCAACCACTCCCAGTTGCCAGACTTACATTTTTCGTGCCTACATATATTCAATAAGGAAGAGAATATAAAAAACCAGCCATTAAAAATTAATTGTTTCTTGACGTTGATACAACATAACTTTGAATTTTGTTGTTTTGAAGTATACTAGTAAATTTCGGGTATGCTGTTATATTATGAAAGTTCTTCTAAGCTATATAATGTATCCTCATTCATCTCTACCACTACTTGTCATGGTTTCGATTACTTATATGATTTTTTGCATAATTTTATGAACTGGATATGTCCGTAAGACCAGATATGTGCGACTATAAAATAGAAACTTTGTTTTGACTCAATGTCATGCAACGATCGATATATTACGATAATTTGCCTGTCAATTTTAGAAAGAATTGTGGCTAACGTAAACAAGCTGAGAGTTTTTTGAAGCAGTGATGTAAATAAAACATCATCCATCTGTGTCTTAATACTTGAAGTAAAGGGTTTCCCTGAAAAATCTTCATCCTCTTACATACCTCCTCTACGTAGAGATGGTAGATAGTTTATTTATTTTCCTATCATATTTCTATGATGGTCCTTTCGATTGTTTACTCTTCTGATGGAATATCCTTTTACTCTGTCTCCGTTTGAGGTAAATATACAAGGAAAATAAAAAAGTACAACATAAATATCATGACGTGTACAAATGAAAGATGGACATGCACAAAAATCGTGAAAACAAAATAAATGTAGAATAAATGAGATAGTTCAGAATCAACATAGGTATTCATGACCACCATGCTCTATCTCTATAATATAATTATTCTGTACGTGTGTATATCACTGAACTCTTCCTAAACGTCTGAACCGATTTTGGTGGAAATTTTTGTGTGTGTTTGTGTGAGTCTCTGAATGGTTTAGATTCATAAAATGGAATTTTAAACATTAATATAATAAAAGGAAAATATAAACATGATTTTTTATAACTATAAATTATAATAGGTGGCGCTAATGTCGAATTAGCAATGTTTATTTATTTTTCATCTGACAACACTAAGAAATCTGACCATATATGTATTGCAATTATATACGAAATGACAATCAATCTAACCTCAAAGTGTTTAGCGGCTCATCGAACAAGAAAATGTAAATTTGCTCAGCGAATAATAACATCCATATTATTAAAATATATGTTACACATTTTTTTTCAGTTCGGACAGGACAACGTCTGTCGGGTCCGCTAGCATCTTATACTACTTCAGATGTTTTTTTCTTACCTCCCATCTGCGTGGTATATTCTTTCAGCTGTCGTCTCATTTGCTTTGAATAATCGTTATAATTATTTCTTTAATTGTAAATATTACATTACATAATATGTTATTTTTCGTATGGTGTAAGACGGAAAATTAAATAAGTATATACCATTGGCGTTTATTAATAATGTGAATTAAAGTGAGTTTAATTTAGACAAAATGTGGTTATTTGCAATGGAATATCTAATTATGCTTTATTACAAATTGTATTAACACCATTATAACATACCGCATGCCAACGCATTAGATGGAAAATGTAATATCGCAACTTGACGTATTCTAAAGATAGCAACTTATACCACCACAATGGGAAACGCAAAATGAAACGACACGTTTGTGCGACATTTTTACATTTATATTGTGTTTGCAAAACTAAATGATTATACCTACCACGATTCAAACTGTTTCGAAAATGTGCCATCAAAATTCTCAAATTCATAGACAATTGTAACTGGACTTCATTTAACATTGTCGGCAAGTTAATGTAGTTCAAATTTTATTTGACATTGTTTTTCAGTGTCGTTTGTTAGAACTATTTTAATTTTACAATATGTTTATTTTATTTTTGTAATATTCTTCAATGGATCCGCGATTGTTGAACCTTTCCTACTAAATACTTTAGTGATCTTCTCTGTGGATTCTGACTCTCTCATATATAATATCGCATATTACTGTTTCGGGCAGCCTTTTGGAATTTATCCGTAACTAAACCATTTGTTTTTAATTCTGTCGTTTCTATCAGCAGGTGACTTCTGCGACCCATGTCGTTTCGCTCCTTTACATAAGATATATTTCAAGCCTTACATATGTTTGCGCAAGACGGTGAACACAGTTCACTTAGTTGAATGTATCGCAACCCTTTCATTACATATGGCGGTATTTAAAAGCACACAATGGAAAATTTCCACTTTGGTGGTGAAATTAATGGCTGCAATCAATATTCCTCATCTGGAAAGGGTTGTTTTAATGTGTACCTACATACATAAAACCTCCTGTAGGTATTCCAACTTATATTTTCTTTACTAAATAACTACTTTTGTGCATGGAAAAATATATGAAAATCACAAAAAAAATATAAGACTATTACTTAAGTCTACTCGTTGCTTGGGTAAGTTGGAAGAGATTACATTATTTAATAATACTTCTCGGGCAATAAACAGGCACTATGTCGAATAATAATTTCACACACAACATATAACAAGTTGCCCCTTTCTGGAGACTTGCGATATTTATCGTCTCACAGATCCAGACTGAAAACACAATTAAAAACTGTGTTTCCACCGGGAATCGAACCCGTTACCTTTGTATCAGCAGTCAGATACCCAAAGAACTTAGCCACAAAGGCCGACGATTATGAAAATAAAACCCGCCTTTGTGCTCGTAAATTTTCTGTACATAAATAAGTTTTATAAGACCGGTGTCGGGTGAAATTCTGTGAGCATATGATTAGAAATATTTTCCAGCAAATGGATATTTCAATCTTCAATAACATACTCCAGTCTGACGGAATTGTTATTTTCAGATTCAAAGAAGATCTAGATTTGAAATTGAACATATTAGGCCTCTCGGGAAGTGGAGAACCAGCTATTCTTTTTTTTATTTATTTTTTTGGGCAGTCTTCCTGGTAGGCGACGTCATATTTGATATATTGTTGGGAACCATAAGGGATTTTCTGGCCCTGTCCATTCTATCCACATGGCCTCTCCAATATCACCGTCTCTACCTGCCCCATTACACCATGTTCTTTGTCATTCAAATTCGAAGACAATTTCCCAAATTTAGTTGATTCAGTGACAATTGAATCAGATCATTCAGTGTGTTTTTGGGAATTTTCACATTTATTTAACGCATATTTGGATGATTTTTGTTTTTACTCTTTACTATACTCATCGACGAACATCTTAAAAATACGTAGGCTGCACAGAACACAATTTGTGGGATTTTCACGTGATTGTTAGGTTTGCAAAACCACCCCCCAGTCCGCTAAAAATTGACCAGATATAATATGCCGATTCCTATTCCTTTGTTTTTATTTCATAGTTATCTGGAGAGCTATTGTTTAGATTTTTTATTAATCTGTGAACACTTCCCGCGCACCCTACACCAGAGGTGAGCTTATTGTCAAAGAGGCACTTTCTTCCATCTATTTTTTCGATAATTTCTTTCAATCAAATATTCTGCGGGTGTTAAATCTTTAAGCGGCTGTCATATCAGTGTTAAAAAGTGGGGTGGTAGTTGTGACGTCATTAGGGCAGCCGTTACACGGAGGCAATGAAAGAGTAATGATATTTTATATATAGGTACTTATATACATTTCAGTGTGGCAATTTATACCGCCCATCAATGTTCACTTTATGGATTTTTCAGAATTTTATTTCGATAAACCGCCAATCCCATTTTATCTACGGCCTTTAACACGATAAATATCTTTATCGCCAACAGTGACATTTCCGTTTCCTTCTGTAAAAATTGAAAACACCGAATGGCCGACCGACGCGACGACGCTAAACGACAAGCGACCAAGACAAGCGAAAAAGCTCAAATAGATAGCTTTTTACGGTGTGCATTAACATACAAATCCTTCCATGACCGTGTTTATTTTTTATTTATGATTATTTAGATTCTATGTCATTTATGTGTTTTTTATTTTCAATTTTAGACTACAATGTAAATATGTTTTTTGGTGCTCATTTTTTCTCCCTGTGTGTACTGATACATGATCATATGACTCTTGTCTTAGAAGTTTCGCTCTTTTTTATTCAATTAGGTTAAATTAGATAACGCAAGGCTTCATGACAAAAAACATGTTTTTTTTTATTTATCATACAATAACGCAAAATACAAAAATGATGTTTTAGACAGGGTGTGTGTGTGAGAGAGATATAGAATATAAGTTTAGGATTGTATGCAATAGAAACATATCGTAATATTCTATTGAACATTTTTTTCAAATTATAGTTTGATTTTTAACAACACACCGGCACATTTTACTAAAGCTTTAAATATATCTACGGAAACATATTAAACAAGTGGGTTGTGGCCAACGCTAAACTTCTCACTAACAAGTCACTCTACAAAGTATTCAAATTTTGTATAGAAAATATTCTGCGTTTACATGATATGTGTTTATTAAATTATTTTTGATTTAAATGTTTTATTATGAAAAATTGATGGCATTTTTACCAATTTGACAATAAAAGTTCAAATTTCAAGTAACCTGAGCTTAGGGTCACTTTGAAATATTTTGACAGTTAAAAATATTGAGAAGCACTATTCAGATATCCTTCAAAATCTAATGGGTCTAAGCGAGTATTTGATATACAAATTTGCAAAATTTGTAAAGAATCGAGATGAGTACCTTAGATTATAATCGATAAAGTAAAATAAACACGCCGTACTTAGCACATAGTACACGCACTCTGATGCATTGTGATGAAACTTTCAGAATACAATCTCAGCATGACACTGGTTGACAATCTGCAATAAATAAAATACTCTTAAAAATTGCGAATTCATTACTCTCCCCTATATCCCCTTGGGGTAGTGAGAAGTAAAAACGATTTCAAGGCAAATTTATTATTTATACAGTTTTCGACGATTACTCTAGCGCAGTTGATATACAATAAAACACACTTTCATATTGTGTTTGTTTTCCTATTCAGAAATTTCGATACAACATAAACTAAAATATTTGTACATATTGATATCGAAAGAGAGATTTGTCAGTCAGTCTGGGAGCTGCCCTTCCTTATTGTGTTGTGAATATCATTATCATGATCGATGGAGAATTCTCTAGTTCTTGGGACCTCCGTCTTTACATGGCGGCTCATCCTTTTACTTCCTTTAATACACATAGGAATTTATATATCTTGAGAACCTTTCATATGCAGATGCCATTCAATATTATAGGTTATTTTGGAACGACGATGCATTCAATGATATAACATATATCGTACCTGAATGTCGTTCGGTAGATATTGATACATACATTTTTTTAAGTCATTTTTATCATTGATACTTTTTTCTACATCATGCATGTTTAAATATTAAAAATTGTTAAATGTTTGCTATTGAATATAATATGGGAATTTCTTTCGACCTACAAGACATGCGGGTCTTTTAAGAGCATCTTCAGAGCTTTTAAAAAGTCTTTGTAAAAATACGGTGTACTTGTATATTTACATACGACCTGAAGTAATTTATTTTAAAACTTTTAATGGTTTTCACGTCTTTTATTCATTGCTCGTTATTTAAAATTAACCTATGGTGTATAAATTTGAAATCCTACTGCTTCCTTACAAATAACGCTCTTTGACACTTTCAGTGCAGATTACAAGCTTTTAGAATCTTTCAGACTTTTCTTATGTTTATCGTGTGTCAGTCGCTATAAGCAGAACGGGTGGGGGTTATGGAATAACTACATCGATTACATAATATTTTCAAATTGTGGGTCCGTTTTGATTACCTTGCTTTGCTGGATAAAATTTTTTCTATGTACTACATTAAACTTTTGAATTTCAACTTTTTGTGATGGATATTTGAGTTCATATAGGTATATTGGTATATTTGTTTATTGACCCCGACTAAAACGGGAAAAGGACAAAGAAGAAGAAGATAAGTATATTGGTTCAGCAGTACATTTGTTTGACCAGACTTGTTATAGCTGCTGTGTGTATATTATTTATTTCGTTAGCCGCTAAAACTCGCCAAAGTATCCGCGCCTTTCCTAAACTTTTCCTTTGCCTGCTCTTTCCTCCAGTCCGTCGCCTTTTACAATATCTAATATTAAAACTTCACCTACCAGTGTGGGTGGTGATGTTGTTGTTTCTTAAAGTATTATTTCCTTTTTCCAACTTGCCACTGCTTTTTTCGCACTAAAATATTTCTCGAAAAAAAAAATCCGAGTGTAAACTTTGCCGCAGTACCTATGTCTCTCGATATCGCGTCTCGAAGGGGGTGAGTTGAGGGTTTGGTGCCGAAGTTTGTCTTCCTTCTCCTATAGGTGAGAGATAATATCGAAGATAGAAACGTTATCAGTTTGAGTTTTTATTATGTCTATTTACAGAAGTTTTTTTTCAGTATAGGCAAACTCTAGAAGTCAATTTTGATATTTGAATAAAAAATATTTAATTTTTCTATTTTCAAACATAGCCTTGAAACCATCAGACATTGGTCCCATTTAAATTTGATAAAATTTTAATGTGGCTTTTGAATGTCAATAGTATCTGAAGTCTACATGTATTTCAAGCAAACATTTATTTATAATAAGCTAATAGTCTTATTCAAAATAAATTATATTAGGTTTGTAAGATTTTATAACGTCCTTACAAAAAATCAGTATACATTATAAAATAACAAGGCAATAAAGCTTTAAAACAGTTTTATTACCCCTATTTAATGTGTGTTCATCAATTATTATTTAACGCGGTAATAAATTATTGATGAAAATACATTAAAAAATCATGTCAAATTGATAACCTCGGTATCAATTAATTGATACCGAGAATAATTAATGATTTCGTTATGTAACCATATGTCTATAAGCACTACGCACATTTCGGGATTAGAAAACATTTCATTAATTATTGCATCCACTAACTTGTTATCTTACGTTAAACATTTGTCAATTTGTTAGATATCGACGTTGACCAAACATCCTTTTTGGATTCCCTCGAGAGGTGTCCATTTGAAAGAGTTACGTGAATTATCGTCATTGTTGTAGTTATATGGAAACGAGATTATCAAATTGATCCATCAAAATTTAATTAACTTCAAGTTTATCCATCAAAATATTATTATTACCTGCGCTGCAATTCGTATCCACGGCATGTACCTGCCTCTGTCCGTTTTAATTATGCTTTGCTTTTAATGACCAGTACAATATTATATTCAATGCCTGATCAAGTCGTTTGATAATCAATGCTCTCATTTATTTGTATCACTTCTTGTGCAAACAAATCAATTCATTGTAGTGACATTGTATTTAAAATTCAACTGTTAACAATTATATTTTTAATGTCAATAAGTAGTTTATAACAAAGTATTTTTATTAAGGCTCAGGACAGAGCAAAGTAGAAGTTTCTAGAACATGCCTAAATCCAGCTGAAAGATTATTTAAGAATTGTTGATCGACAAATTGCATATTTATTTGTACTTCGTATATTATTCGCATCATCCCACGAATAAATATTTAAGCACTGATTTTTGACTGCGGGTCGTGATCCCCAACAGATTTTTCCTGTACAAAACTTCTCCCGACTTCTCTGTCTCAAACATGGCATTGCATCTCCAATAAGGGAGTTTGCAGCTTACTTGTACTGCATTTTTTACATAGGCATTTTTTTAGAGAAATACATTAGAATGGAGGCAAGCATATCTTAAGAGTGAATCACAAGCATTGAATGCAGTTCACAGGAATCAGAGGAACTGATTCAAATGGTATTCATCATTACTTACTTACTTTCCATGTCCGGCACACCATCAGATTCGTAGCCCCAATATTCGGCCACTCGGATTCCACTAGTGTTTGCTATTGCTGTGTCTTGGTGCGTGCATGTCGCTCCTATCATGGGACATGACAGTAGGTGCACGTTGTCCTGTCTGGCGCCACACTCGCAGATGTCTTCTTCTCTGTAACCTAATTTCTTGAGGTCACAGTAACATCAGGAGACACCCGTTCTGAGCCTATTGAGCGCTCTCCATGTTGGATGAGGCAGGTTGTGTCCCACTGATCGGAGCACAAACCAATTCATCATTTGACATCTTAGAAAATATTTTTTTTATAGAGGAGTCTTTTTTTCTTTCGATTTTCAATTTTCCTTGCGTGTGATACAACATAACGTTATAATATTCCGTATTATTAAAGTTCTGTATAATCTAGAGTGAGTTTTCGGGGTACTTACATTCCAGTTCCAGCGGTTTATATGACGCTGTCTAAGGTCGTTACTTTTCCTGGCGGCTGTAGAGCTGTGGTAACTTGGTAACAAAGTACTGCGTAACAATTTTGAGTATTGTAAGATGCGCATCCCTTTGTGTCGAGTGGCACTATTTTAGCCTCAGTTTTCCCGGCGACTGTCTCTGTGGGGTTCCGTTTTGGGGTTATAATGTTCGTGATGTTTGTTTGTTCGCGAGAACCCTCTTGTTTTGTTGTTGACTTAATTGTTGCGCTATTCGAGTTAAGCTCCACGCTTCTGTGTCTGAATTATGAACGTGGGGATGGATATTTTGCACAATTGATATTGCATCATTTACTCTGAATATGAATGTTTGTTTTAATTTTTTTCTTTCTTTACGAGTCGCTTTAATTTATTCTCATGTTCCCTTTTGTGGTTATCGTTTTTTTTTCTAAAATGGTTTTAAAACAATTACTACATGTTTAATTTATTGTTTTAAATTATATTCACGAATTGGTATTCTTTACAAATATGTTGCGTCTTCACAAAAATTCATTCTATTATGTATACCTATTTCTTCGTGAAGCTCGATATTCAAAAACTACATTTGCAATCAGAAAAACTCAACTTAATGAAGTTTTATAAAATAATCATTATTGGTATAAGTACTAAAAAAAATCGGTGTAATTTTATACATTTTTTATTATTTAGTATTATATTTTTATAATAATATGCATGTAAATATTGTATTTGGCATAAACCGTAAATAAAATAAAATATTTCGTTACCTTTTACTTAATATTTGTTTTTTTTATAGTTTGATATTTAGGCATATTTATTTATTTTATTCTTATTTTATTTATTTTCTCAAAACATGCTCTTCAGCTTGAATACATTATTTTGGGAAGCGAACGGGGCTGCCATCAGTAAATCTACTTAATTACCACACATATTGAAATAAACCAATTTCATCGTCCTCTGATAATGGCCAATGACCCTTTATTTGATAATTTCGCTCGAGATATCTATATCATTCTGTTTATAATAAAAACTTACATACATATATATTGGTAGGTTGACCTTAAACCAGCAACAATGTACAGATTAAACAAACAGGTATTCTTCTACAATGGAATGCACCGAGATGAACGAGACCAATGTACCCAGCATCAGTACCTATCTATCCTGTACTCTGTAAGTTGGTACAATACACCTACCTCTACCACACTGATCACTCGATGCAAATATTTCCGAGTCACAGGCGCCAGCTGTTCAATATGTCCAATGCGCATTAAATATCTGCCCGCACCCATCGCATCATGTCATATCAATATGCCGCCGTGGCACAGTTGGTAAGCCGTTTGGTTTCTGTAAAGGTCTTTTGGGTTCGATAAAAATTAAGGAAATTTATTAATCGAGTAATTTTATATATGCAAGTATAAAATTAATTACACATTTAATATGTGAAGAAAACCTTGAAAACGTTGTCCTCTTTTTTTATTTATTTTTTTTAATCTTCTTTACTAACATTCCAACATATTATGTAAATGAGATTATGAAAAAAAATCGCAACAGAACTATTAATTTTATTAAATAAATAGAAATGGCAAGTTAAAAATGTATATATTCAGCAGAATAAAAAGTAGTATCCTGAAACGCTCTGTGCAGCCTTATAAATAAAAAAAGATTATGTAAAAATAATTTTGTATTTTACTATTCAGAATCGTTAAAAACACATCAACAAATCTGAACCATTCCAATAATTATGTTTTATTTTTTTCGTTTCAGGTAAGTGAGGAGTTTTGATGCCATTTGTGAACATCTTCACACACACACACTCACATACGTACAAAATAAAAATAATCATTTATGTATGTATGTACGTACCTATGTAGTAACCATCGTTGGTGGTCGCGGTAAGTTTAATTTCGTTTCATTTAGTTATAACACGTAGGTACCTACTTATAATTTATATTGTTCGCTGTATTCACGATTATAATATTGAATTTTTTTTCTCACTGTTGACTAGTATACGAAGTGTCCTGAGGAAGAACATCGTTCTTGAAATATGTTGACTATTGTCAAATAAAGTGGTGTATACAAAGTTATTTTGTTTGTTATTATTTAACAATGTTCTGGGGTAAAGAATTTTAAAATTTACTATTTGGCCTACTATTGACTCTTAAATCCAATAATTTTTACTTTGAACTGTTTTACATTTTGGTAAATTATGATTATTTATTTATTAAATTTATATACGATATAGACACGCCTGAAAAAACGGGTTTATTGCAAAAATGCAATTTCTTTCAACCAACCCAAATTCAATCAATCGTCGAATCAATTCGGTATATGGACCTTTTTTATGCAACTGGGATATTTATTTAAACTGATTCACACGTATTATTCATTCAAATTTACATATAACTTGTTTTTTCATGACGTTCATTTTATAACTGTGGATTAACGGAGTGCACACCATTAAATTCATCGTACATTTGCTTTATCAAGCTCAAAAGTCTACCACATACCCTCAGACGGTTTATTACGTTTAGACAGGTGCCAGTTCACCAGTTCTTATAGACTTTTTACTCTCGTTCAGTTGATCATCAGTTTTTCCAGTTATCTTTCTTCTAACTACTGACCAAGTCGTCTGAAAATTCACTTTCTCTAGATTGTTGACAGACCGTAAGATTCTTTATTATTATAAAATCTACAGTAAATTTGTGGGGAATATTATTTTGTATTGCTTCTCGCGAAACTCACACAGGTACTAACTCAAATATTTATTTAACACGCACCCAATAATAAGTTGTCACATTCTGAAGAATTATGCCAGTGAAACGTGGACGTAGCAAAAGACGCATGAACGTAGAAATGAAATGTATATGCTGTAGAAATAAGATCACCAAGAAGATAATGGATAAAAATGAAGACATAAGGAGAGAATACAAGATAAAGAATGATATTATAAGTAAAATGAAAGTGAATGCCTTGAGGTGGTTTGTACATGTCGAAAGAATGAACGATGAACGACCAAAAACATATACATGGCTGTAAGAGATGGAGTGAATAGCAGGTGTCGCACCAGAAAGAGTTGGCATGACAACGTGAATTATATTTTAATGAAGGAAACATGAGAAGCTTAAACAATCGACGATCAAGTATGAGACGATTCATGGATGTAAAGGAAGCCAGGAATGTGTGCAAAAAATATAGTAGTATGGCGCTCAGTTCCTCTGCTTACCCCATAAAGAACATAGCCTGATTGAATGTATCATAATTATCGTCTCACAGATCCAGACTGAAAACCCCTGTGTCTCATCAACTGAGGCATGAAATCCGACATATTATGTATGAAACATTGCTCATATTCCTATCTTGTCTTTTTAATATATTTATGCCTTTTGGCCACTCTCGTCAAGGTACATTAAATAAAACACCTGTGTCTCATCACCTGAGGCATGAAATCCTACATATTATGTATGAAACATTGCTCATATTCCTATCTTGTCTTTTTAATATATGCCTTTTGGCCACTCTCGCCAAGGTACATTAAATATAATGTCGACAAGTTTCCATTCATAACTCAAACCCTTGAGTGAAGCGTGCGCAGTACCTACTCGCCGAAAGCCGGCATTGTTTTTAATGATAGTTGACTTTTAATACAAGTGTTAATGAAATTGTCAAGCGTCTTGATGATTGGTTTTGAATCTCCGTCCTAAAGACCGCCACTTACGAGTTGCGCTGTCACCAAGAAATTGGTGATTGGTGCGATTCATATTTTAATTGATTTTTTTTTCGTAAAACCCTTATAAAAATTGTGGTAATTGTCCATTCTGTACATAGAAAAAAATAATCAAAATGTCGATTTGTTCAAGATTATTTTATATCTCTTAACAGATCGACAAAGTTTCAAGCCAGGATCCGCGAGATTTGTATAGCTAGGTCTACATTTTTCGTGGTTTTTCCCATCAACACCACCAACTTAGAGGCTTCACATCATATTATGTTCTGTATATATGGATGAACTCAGAATTCGCAGTAGAACATTTAGTGTGTGCGTGTCCTTCCCCCCTTATAACTTTTGATCCGCTTGTTTCACAGAGCCTAGAATTTCAAAAAGTATAGAAAGTGTTTGGCCTACAAAACTTTATACTCAGAATTTTGAATATTTTTTTAAGTCAGAGGTTATCCACAATACTATCCATCTTGACTTGACATATATGTTTTGTATAAAAAACAAAATACTTAAAATAATGATCCAACGGATTTAAATGTTTATAGTTTGGTATGTATTCTTCAACTATACAGCGCTTTTGATAGTTGGATCTCATATGTTTCATGCAACTATTATTTAAAACATCTCAGATTAAGGCGACTCTGTACGAATCTCATAATTTGAGTCTTCATTTAATATGCAAATGGATTTTGGTATTATATATGTGTAGGTACGTACCTATTCGTGAGTTCATAATGAAATTATAATTGAAATAATGTCTTTCGGTTTTATTGCCCTCACTTCCGCCATGTTTTCGTTTAGTGGTTCCCTTCCAGAATAATTACATTTCCAACCAAAATCAATAGTTATGTATTAATTTGAATCATCTTAAATTTCCGGTGGCATTAAGCACTGAGCACCTCCCAGACTACTATAAGAATTTGTTTTAGCGAATTTCTTAAGCATAAGCATGTTGCGTTGAGCTTAATTACAACCACATTTACGCCCACAAAGGCGTATCATTGTCTATACATTTTTACACATCGATTATTTTCCTGGGTTACGTTTTTCTTAGATTAAATATTATTTTTATGACCACTCCTCTTGTATTATTTGTATGAATTATATTATATATATTTTACCTTATAAATAAGGTGCTTCTTATAAATTTGTATCAATTAGATTTTTCCTTTTCAAAAAGGTGTAGTGAAAGCTATGAAATTTTTTTCATATATAAAATATCGAATAATCAACTTTGTGGCACATCATTACAAATTTTACAACACTTATAGTATATTTATTTAGTGATTAATTAATTAAAACAGTTGGTAAGAAGATTGGTTTCTGTGCGAGCGTCCTGGGTTCGATCCCAAGCAGAGGAGAATTTTTTTTAAACTAAATTCTCACGCTAATATTGCTTGTCGGGGCTGGAAAAATTGGTTAGTTGGAATAAATTGCCACATGGCAATAAACTCGCTACTTGCGCAGGGTGCAAGGAAGTGTTTATTATTTTTATTTAAAAAATAACGTAGTTACACTCCAGCACATACCTTTAGGCTAGTGGAGTGGAAACATCCATCCGATGCTAATGACTCTGAACAGCGTTTTATTTTATGGTATTATTTGATTGTATTATTTTTTCTTTTTATATTACGGTACTAAAATAAAAATAAATAAGAAATGAAGTTGGTGAACCTTCGTTATTTTTTTAACATTGCTTGTTTTATTTATAGTTTTAATTATACTCATCATGAACTTGTGAACGAAACAGCATTGAACTAGAAAGAAAATTCCAAATAGGAAGACAAAAATGCGAATTTTACTGATGTTTTCTTTATTATGTGATAATATGCAACCATGAAAGCACCGCCCAATGAAGTAATGCGTCTCCTTCTTTTTCCTTTAGATTAGGTTCTAAAGAGTCTGTTGTTTCGGGAGGGTCATGTCGCATGTAACTCCAGCTTCCACGTCATCGTATTGGAGGTCTAACTGCTAAATGATATCCATTAGATATCCCATGCAGAGTCATGCTATTTTGAGGGATTCATTATCTGTACATGTTGATACCAAATCCATTAGATATCCCATGCAGAGTCATGCTCTTTTGAGGGATTCATTATCTGTACATGTTGATAACAATACCGTCGACGTTGTCTATAATAAAATAAGTGTGTATGGAACAACTTAAATTTGTCCTTCGGAAGTTATTTGGCGCAGTTCTCATTTTGTATTTTTGGGAGATTTTCAGTTTTTTTTTTTATTTATAGAAAACAGTTAATAGTGTATACTGAAAATGAATGTATTATCTACGTTACACGCCATCTATGGGTTTGTTAGGAACTAACAGGAAACAGGAAGTGACCTGAATGTATTACATGTATAGAATACACACTATATTATTCACACATTATAATGACAACTACCTACATTATATAGAACTTATTTTCTCATACTAGGAAATAAAGATTTTTTTTAAATATATTTTTTTTTCGTTTGTCGTTGATTATGGAACAGATCCAAGTTAATATTTTGTTGATTGGATTGTACTGAGGACACTTTTTTTTAACATGTCCACGTTTGCAATCTAGAAAAGAGTTTATTAATTCGGATTTTAAAAAGACCCGGGTTATACGAAGGTGGAAACACAGAATTCGGAAGATCTTTCCACAGTCGGAAGATCGTTCCACACTTGATTTGATTTGTCATTCAAACAAAACTCTAACATAATACTTAGAGTATATTTACTCTCAAAATAATTCCTCTGGGAGTTTGATGCAAAAAAAGACTTCCTTCGTGAAGTATGAATTATATTTAGGAGTTTATCTTCTCGGGCAACTATGTCAAATATTAATTTAACACGCACCCAATAACAAGTTGCCACATTCTGGAGACTTACGATATTAATTGTCACACAGATCCAGACTGAAAACATAATTAAAAACTGTGTCTCCACCGGGAATCGAATCCGGACCTTTGGATCAGCAGTCAGATACCCAACCAACTGAGCCACTAAGACCGACAATATATAGGTATATTTATATAGGTACTTTACAAATCAGTATTCAGATTAGTTATAGAGATTGCCTTATTGCTATAGTCGTTACGTATGAACTTGATTCCACAACGATTTAAAATAATACATATTTTCTTTATGTATTTCGTGCAATTTGTCTCTAATGTAAGTTAAATACCTAGGTAGTTTATACGTTTTACAATTCACCTTGATTTATATTGATTCATCAATTGAATTACATAATTGTAGTGCTGAAAAAAAATCACAAGAAATCATTTACTCTCCGATCAAATATTAAGTTAACTTTTTTGCTCAACTCGACGAACAGATTTTTCTGTTTGACTGTCACTGTCGCTCTTGACAAATTCTTCTAACGATCGACATCTCTAACGACACACTGTTATTTTTTCCCCTCCACTGCTATGAAATAGTGGAAAATCGCGATTTCACAATTTTTAAAGCGCATTTTTTTAAAATCAATCGCTCAACAGGTATCATGTAGAGAGTGCATACTCTGTGTATGATAGTTTCCCTATGTATGGCGTAATATGAAATTTTGTGTCCTCTATACAGCCATGTGCATTTCCATAGAATTTTTTTATTAATTTTTATAATTTACATATGGTTATATTATTTTTAGTTTGTCAGTGAAACTTAACATTATTGAAAATACATATGTAAGGTCCATTAACTTCTGTAGACATCCGTTTATTTATTCTCTATGGTTTTATCTGTTAAAACTTTAAAATGTTCTTACTTTTGGGAAAATGTTTTTTTTTTGTTATAGAATTTATTTAACAGATGACAAAAATGGACCTCCTAGGCTCTAACCTACCTATTAGGGAAAAAAACTGTTGACAACGAAATCATTTTTGGCGTATCGGCTTCAATATCTGCTTGTCAATAAATTATAAGTTAAAGGAAGAATACTAAAATACCAAGAAGACCAAGCAGACCGCTGACAACGTGGCACTCCACCATCAGAAGAGAGTTGCTAGCACTTTAGTCCTTTTGGAGTCTGTGGTTCGGGCAACATGCCCTGCCCAGCTAAATTTAGTATGCTTAATAATTTATGAGTATCACAAGAGCCATGGAAAGAAGAATGCTGGGTATTTCGTTAAGAGATCGAGAAACAAACTTGTGGAAAAGAGAGTATACCAAAGTAACCGACGTTGTCCAAAGGTTGGCAACCAGAAGTGTCCCACATAATGAGAAGAAATCACCAGGGCGAAGAAAAGTACTAATATAAATGAAATGCATTCAGAGATCTTCAAAATTTCAAGACGAAAAATACAAGTTCACCCTGAATATACAGTGAAGAGTTAAATGTTGACCTCGATCAAATCGTTTCGTTTTATATTTCCTTTGTAAAACGCCGGACGTTCACACTTTGAATTTATTTTTGTACTTTTCCGGTGACAAATATTTAATTGTGTTTACATGTATAGCGTTTCAGTAAATCCTCGTTCGCTTCGGTGAAGCTTTATTTACTTAGTAAGTAAGATATATTGTTCTTTTGGGGAGTGTGGGGGAGATTGCTGAAAGAAAAATAGTACTAGCAGCCGTGGGGAATCCCACCGGAAAATTCTAGCTTTATCCGACATAAATCTACGACTTTAAAAAATATTATTTTAGGTTTTTTTTGCTACCATTTTTATTAATGTTCGAAAGATGCTCTTTTTATTCGGATCCGAAAAAATGGATGATTTGTAGAGTTATTAATAGACAGCTAAATTTACGTCATACAATTGATTTTTTTCTGTGAAAGAAAACCACAGCAAGTTACATCGATTGGCTTATATACAAAACTATACAATATATAACTGTAAACGTTTTTATTTTTAAATCATACATACACACATCTGTGGCTCTACAACGCAGGTCGGGTCCTTAGCCTCCTGCAGAGCCCGTATCCATGACTGTCGGATTTTTAAATAATGTGCCTTAAATTTTATTATTTTGTTATCATGTACAATATTGATGATATTTGTAGAAATTCGACAATATTATATGAAATCAAAATTTATCTACGCAATGTAAATGATCAATATTTTATTAAGCTTATGTACTTTATGAAACCAAAATGTAAATAAACAATGTGTTATCTATAATGTAATATAATATAGACCCCCAACACGGTTAGGTTTTCGACTATCTTACGGGGATAGGTATAATATTAATTATGTTGTGTGGCTATTCTAAATGAATAAATAAATAAAAAAATACATAATATCACGCCATGTCCATCGCTGGGTAGGCAGAAAGAACCGAACGCCACATTTTTATATCTTCGCACACATTCATCGCCTCTTCATCATTCTGTCGTTCACTCTACTTACATTTCCACATTTCTGAATATCGTTTATGTAAATGGTCGTGCCATCCTTGTTTTTGAGCGACCCCGACCTTTTATGTCATTCCTGTCCGCCTTGTTTATTTTCTTCGTCAAACGATCCTCATTCATTCTTTCCATGTGGCCAAACCATCTCAAAGTGTTAACTTTTTATTCTATTAGTTAAATCTCTCTTCATCTTACATTCTTTCCTTATGTCCTCGTTTCGAACCCTGTTATACATCGTTCTATTACAGATTCCCCTCAGCGATCTCATTTCAACTGCATTTATTCTGCTTTCGTGCGCCTTCTGCCATGTCCAGGTTTCACTTGCATACGTCTAAGTTGGCACTACGTTTCCGTTATTTGGCATCCTTTGATATTTCATACATGGTCTAAGTGCTCAATTTACTCTGTTTCCTGCCATAAATCTTCTTTCGATATCTTATCAGACCGTCCATACCGTTGGAACATGCTTCCCAGATAGATATACTCATCGAATTGCTTTTTTATATTTACCAAATACAAATTATGTTATTCAATTATGTAGTTATACCTATCTGGGATTATACCACTAATGATTTTTGGTACATATGCCATCATTATATTATCCCTCATGAGAGGTATGTACAAGAATTACGCCCCCAATAAAATTCTTATTTATATTAGGTACATAATATACTTATTTCTAAATGAACCCACACCCTAACGGATATTATTTTATAACAAAAAAATATGCAATAGGTCGCGATGAATCAAATATGTAGAAATAGTTATAATCTGTAGAAACTCAAATATTATTTGATATTTTTAAAATGTATTTTCAATTATTATAAAACACAAAAACTTTATAATCATGAAATAGGTATGAAATATACATTCTCTGTTATCTTTAGTCAGTCTCACTCACTTGTAAGTTATTTGTCTCCTGAACCGAATGTCCCAGGTTCGATTTCCGATTTATTTCAGTCTAGATTTGTGAGACGATGAACGTCATAATTAGCAATGTTTTATTGGATTTATATCAAATTGATATTTAACATAACACCCGTGGACCAAAATGCAAAATATCGTTTCATTTGTGCAATTTATTCCAACTGTCGATTTGTTCAGGAGAACTTTGTTCTCTTAACATATCGACAATGTATCAAGCCAGAATACGCGAGAATTGTATGGAGAGGTCTCCTTTTTTCACGGCTTTTCCAACTTTGAAGTCAAAAAACACCAACTTAGAGGCTTCGCAGCATATATGTTCCATACACGGATTTACTCAGAATTCGGAGTAGAACATTTCGTGTGTCTGTGTGTGTGTGTGTGTCTGTGTGTGTGTGTGTGTCTGTGTGTCCGTCCCCCCCTTATAACTTTTGATCCGCTCAATTTACAGAGCCTAAAATTTCAGAATATATAAACAGTTACAGGCCTACAAAACTTTTATACTCGGAATTTTGAATTTTTGTTTCAGTCAGGGGTTATCAACTTTTGAATTTTTATTTTATTTTTCCATATATCTCAGAAACCATAAACGGTAGAACGCTGAAAATTGGTACAAACATAGACAAATACAAAATCTCAAATTAGTTTTTTCAAAAAAATTCCAGGGTTTCTCAAACATTTTTTATTAAGAAAAATATTTTTTTTATGATAAATTTATGAGTTTAACTGCCTATATTTCCAAAACTTTTACAATTATCGAAAAAAGCCGAAACACCCCAACTAGATAATTTAATTTTCTATAAAAAATATTAACATTGTAGTAGAAGATCTCAATTTTTTTTTAACAATTTTTTTAAAAATTGAATTTAGTGACGACATCGCTTCATACATTTTGTATGGCAGTCGCCTATACACAATATGTAAGAAGACTTAATAGTTTGATACTTCATCTCCAAACATACATACATACCATCATGCTATTTGCATATTCTGTGTAGGAAAAAGGATCTTCCTCCATACTATCCTATCTTGACATACATACCTACATATGTTGTATAGAAAACAAAATATCATAAAATAATAAATAATTTGTATTTATGGGTTTATAGTTTGGTACATATTCTTCAACTATACATACTATCGCTATCGACAGTTGGATCTCATGTGTTACATGCAACTAGTTATATATAAATATATCAAACTTTCGTACTATATTCCGATGCTTTTTTACTTACGTTTATTTTTTTTATTTTCAAGTATTTTAATTTTTAATACCAAAAATGTATGAATTAATGTACAGTGCACAAAGTATAATATAATAAGAAACGTGAAGCATCAATTAACTTCGGTAGGTACAGTAAAATATATTCTTTTTCAACAAATTACTAACTAATAATAGCAATTGGAGAGAGTTGAAGGACGCAGAAGAGATTCGAACTCGGTTCTGTTGAATTGCTCGACCAGAGCACTATCGCTCTGCCATTTTATACTATGTTGTCACAAGTATTGTGTTGAATTTTATCTGATTTGTGTCAGACATCTTCTTCACCCTGGCCATTTCTTTCTATTGTTTGGAGTCGGCCCTCATCCTCATTCGCCAAGTTTTTCTCTCCGGTGCGTCTTCTTCGCGTAAGTCTGCCTCTTGCACCTATAATAATAATAATAATAAACACTTCCTTGCACCCTGCGCAAGTGGCGAGTTTATTGCCAAATGGCAATTTCTTCCAACTAACCAGTGTTTCCAGCCCAGAGAAGCAATAATTGCTAGACAATTTAAATAAATTTCTTCTCTGCTGGGAATCAAACCCAGGACGCCAGCACAGAAGTCGTATGGCTTGCCAATTGTGCCACGGCTGTACCTTATTATTATTATTGTACCTCTCTGCTGGGCTGTGTTCGGTTTCAATCTAAACGCTGCAAATGTCATGTATCATACATGTCTCTTTTTAGGTTATATTTTAATTGAAAGACAGCACTTGGACAGTGGTGTAAATAATGATCTCTGAACTTTTATTAGAAATTGGTGAATGATATTTTTTATAAATAATGTCAGCTGTCATAATAGATACCACAAAAACCAATAGAAGTCATCATTCCACAGATAAAATAGAAGTCAACAGATCCTTTCTCCGAAGAGAATGTGGAAACTTCAACACTTTTTTTAACAACATCGATATGAATCTTACCTCATTTAACAAGTTCAGGAGAGTCTTGAGGGTTTCACTCGCTGGGAGGGTGAACTGACGTACGAATTGTGTGCACTTTTTCCTCTCCCATTATCTCCTCCTTTTCCTATTTTCCTCAAAGTCCCACCAAGCAATGACAACTTCGTGTTCTTTTACTTTTTTATTTAAATTTAAGAATGTATACATGTTATATGGTAGTGTTTGTTTATAATTGTTAAAGTGCACTTCACTATTTAGTAATAGGCTCTTAACAGTTTTTGGTCCTTGAATTGTTTTGTATATGTAATTAATTGTACTCTGTTATGACTGTTTTGTTTACATTGAAATAAAATAAAATACTATAACTGTCACAGCGTTTTTCACCCGACAATTTTACCGAGCGTTTGGTGCGTACACTCGACCTTCACTCTGAACGCCACAGAGTGTCTTTCGAGCGTCTGTTACCGGTCTTTATGAACGGCTTAGAGCGTCACTAAGTGCACTCGGCGTTCATTGTGAATGTAGCCCTGATGGTGAAGTGTCACGTTTTCGGCGATCTGCCTGGTCTTCTGGCCTGTACAATTTGTGTCAGACATAATATGAATTAATTCGGAAAAAAATAATCGTAAAGAAATACATACATACACTAGAACCAATTTGTAATAGTGTGTTACAAGAATGACCGCAGTGGCTATATAAAAGGTGTAGTGTTATGATCTTTCCAAAGCATGCTGCACTTGAGTTTTTTTATTGTCCATATTAATAATTTTATCGTTCATCCGACCGATGCGATTTGCGGTCGGTTCCTCTGCCATATTGAAATATTACTCAGTGGTAGGTATATCCTCCCTCCTTAGGATCTCATCTAATCTCTTTACTGTCTTAATATTTTCAATTCAAATAAGTTTTTTTTTTTTTACTCCTCACTAACCCAAAGGGATATAGTACTCATTCGATTCTTTTCGAATTTTATATATTTGTATATCTAATTCTCGCTTAGACCCGATTAAATTTTGTAGGATACCTGATCAAATATTTCAAAGTGACCCCAATTTCTGCAAACTTAAAACTTTGATGTATTATATAAATTTACACGCGCACCCACCGAATTTAGGAGACTGTTGACGTTAATAGTCGCACAAATCCAGATTAGAGGGTCAGTTTTCTTCGTTCTGCAATACCATAAACATTGATTGGCGAATTCTAAAGATACAATATTTTCAAATTTGCCCTTCGACAACTGTCATCCAAGATATTTAACGGCGTTCGTGTACTTTCGCCGGTGAACGTTTTATACTTTTCAAATAGGTTCTCGCGATCGGTTGGTTACGTTGTTTACATTCCATATCCTCTCATTGTATGATTCGTCTCATGGATGTGATCAACAAAGAGACAAAGACACGAATGCCTTGTTATTTTTCTTTCATGTTGCCGATGTGATTGAGCGATAGGGGATAGAGGGAGTATTATTGAAGTAAGAGTAATATATAAATATATACCGTCACGACTCTTACATAGTGTGTGCTGTACTCGATTTACTTTTGATTGTTGGCCATTTCTCTTTTTTGCGAGACGTGGATCGTGTTTCGCCTCGGTGTCGTTTTATTTGTTTGTCGTTTCTTTGAATAACGACGCATATTGCCCATTTTGTGTTTCTGTGTCTTTCCTGGACACTACTTTGACCATGTTCATGAAGTCTCGTCGTAGTTACATGCGCCCAAATGATATAAGGTCGGATATACTAAATTGTATCCTACAAATACTGATTCAATCAATTTGCGTCAGTTATCAGCTATTTTGATAGCTGATTGACAGGCTGAAAGGCAAGTCTATTGTGAAACAAATAATTTCATAGTTTCGTCTTTGCACTAGCTTCTCCGCGTCAACTTTCCGAAGAGAAATCT
The DNA here is from genome assembly GCA_963576475.1 of Molanna angustata. Lineage (NCBI taxonomy): Eukaryota > Metazoa > Arthropoda > Insecta > Trichoptera > Molannidae > Molanna > Molanna angustata. Next base: position 7,115,007 of record OY754973.1, read on the forward strand.
ACAACGATGCCCGAGCGAATTTCTTTGGACCCATTGGACATGCAGACCTTGTAGCCACGAAGAGCAACTTTAGGACTTTGGTGACTTTATGTCTTAAATACGGTGCACTCTTATCTTCGCTATCAGTGAACGGCGAGTCGGTTGTTTCCACATAATTTGCTCTCTTTGGCACTTCAATTGCAGTGTCTGCAAGGTTTTTGAGTTCTCCGGACTCATCTTATGTTCTTATATTAAAAAGATTTGCAAAGGACCGTTATTAGTCCCCATAAGTAGACCGGGTGATGGAGGGGGAATAAAAGTTACGTCTTTGAATTGTTCGTAGTTTTACAATATTTGTAGATACCGAATTAAAAATATAGAAATCAGACAAGAGAGTTCAAGAAAAAGAAAGATGTCTCGATCAGATAAGAAATGATTTGTATTAAACGTGTTAACATTTAGCGATGGTCGACTTTTGGGAAAAGTATGCCAGACAATCTTCAGACAGGCACTCATCTATAGCTCCGAAAGCTGGACAATGTAAAACTACTGAAATGCATAGGCTAAGATGGGCAGTTGGAGAGTCCTGACGGAATAAAATAAAATGTCACGCATTCGTGTAAGCCTAAGCGTTACTAATATACATACATAGTTAGATATGGGAAAGACAGTTGACATGGTACGGGCACGTTGAACGCAGACCGCCAGATCACAAGGCATACCAACAAATCCTCGACTTACATCCAGAGGAAGACCAAGGAATTCCTGGATCAAAAACGAAACCAACTACAGAGACATGGCCTAGGTGACATAATACGGGACAGAAGGATATAATTGAAGGACAAGGAGAGCTGACCCCAACAGTCGGCACAGACAATGAGTTGGGATATAGCAAGGGAGAAGAAGGCTGACTAGCAAAAAGAACAAATATAGTTAATAAAAATAGATTTGCATAGAATGCCTGCTGAAAATAAATAATTTCTACGCAAAGTAATATGTGTAAGAATTTATTAATAAGATCCATAGTACAATAAATTGTTAGTACCGTACAATGTGCAAATAAGTGTAAATTTAGTGTGCAGCCCTCGGTTTTCTTTAGCTATCTCTACAGAGAGACGTGGTAAATAAATGTTTATATTTCTTATCAATTGTAATCTCTTTCCTTTATTATATTAGAAAGTTCTTCCATACATAAATCAAGTACAAAATAAAGACCTTGAACAGAAAACACGAGTTTTTTATACACTATACAAATTTCATGTGTGTTTTTTCTTCCCGCGGTTACACGTATGCGCTATAATAAAAGTTCGTGTTGTCACGGACTATTGCTCGCTCCATATTGAGCTTTCATATTGACAACAGTTTTGGTTCTCCGAAACAACCCACTGTGTAGTTCGCTTTAAAAGCCATATTATTACAACTAAGTGCACAAAATCGGGTTTATTTTTATTAAGCAATATCTCAATAGTATAGGAAGAAAAATAAAATATAACAGATTGGTTATAATAAGAATAAACTGGGATGACTTTTATAGCGCTGTTTTGTGATAACCTCGGATTAAGAGCGCTTTGAATATATATTACAGGATTTTTTAAGACTCGCGGAAGAAGTGAATTTTCAGGTGTTTCCTGAATAGGTCTAAGTTGGCGATTCGCCTCAGTTCAGGTGGCAGTTTATTCCACGAGGCTGGTCCAGCTACAGCAAAAGCACGATCACCGAAGGATGTGATGTTGACTCAATTTATAGCAATGAGGAAAGGAAGGAGGGAATTAAATAACATAGAAGGAAGCAAAAGGAATATCGTTTTAGAGTAATTTGTGTTTTATTACCTATTGTACCTATATTTTTATACTTCTATATTATATTTGTCGGCGTTCGTGGCTCAGTTGGTTGGGTATCTGACTACTGATGCAAAGGTCCCGGGTTCGATTCCCGGTGGAGACACAGTTTTTAATTGTGTTTTCAGTCTGGATCTATAAGACGATTAATATCGCAAGTCTCCAGAATGTGGCAACTTGTTATTGGGTGCGTGTTAAATTAATATTTGACATTGAACCTGTTAGTTGCCCGAGACGCAATATTAAATAAATAAATAAGTATGAGACGATGCGTGAATATAAAGAAAGCTATGAATGTTTGCAAAGACAGGTTTACGGCGATCGGTTCTCTCTACCTACCCCGATAGGAACATGGCGTGATGTTGTGTATATGTTATTGATAAGTTTTCTGTCTTCTCATACAATGTGCCTGGAGAAATGTTCACTTTTCAAACTATGTTTGGAAGTTTCACAATTCTTGGTTGAGATATTCTTGGAAACACCCTTAGAGACTACGTTTAAACAACACCACGAAAAAAAGAGGCCAGTTTTTTTTATTTCATGGGGAAGCATATAAAGTAAAGTAAATTTAAAAAGTGAACAGGGATAAAGAAGACTAATATATCATGAACATTAAAAATAGATAAGATATAGCAATTTGGAATTTACAAAATTTGCAATTTCCATAAGAAAGAAATAAAAAAATAAAACAACAATCCATATAAAGGCATACAAAACTTCAGAGTTCAGAAAATTTACAACTCGCTATTTACATAACAGAAAAAAAACTAAATTTACGATATAAAGGCACACAAAACCTCATATGTATAGTAATATTTTTAACTAGGTATAAATGAAAACACTAATTAGTTTTAGTTTCACTATTTAATTTTAACACTGGCACTGACAGGTATCGATCTGAAGATCATCGTCAGAGTGAGTGCACTCTGACGATGATCTTCAGATCGATACCGGTCAGTGCCAGTGTTAAAATTAAATAGTGAAACTAAAACTAATTAGTGTTTTCATTTATACCTAGTATAATGGAGTTTCACCACGAATTATCCGTCGACAAAATTAACAAGTTAATATTTTTAATATTCCACTACTACCTATATTGGGACTGTAAACGGCCCTTTCACAGAACGCTAAGTGAGCGACAAAAAACACAATGCACAACAAGAAAAGTAACTCTGGAGCCATCTAGATTAGCAATTTCGGCGCCATAGTGCTAAAAGAACAATCGATGTATGCGGATAGAAGATTCCCACTCGTGGACTATAATCGTGTCAAAACTGTTCTTCGAGATCACAAAATGCACATGACCAATGGGAACTTGAAGAGACCCACGGACAGCAACGAGGAGCTCCGACCTATAAAAGGACTCCATCGGGTGGCAACAATACCACCGGATTTGTTTCGAAATTTAATCCGGGTATTGACATAACTGACATGAGGCAGAGGAGGCAATATTAAATCGGTGGAAATAATTTAATTAAAAGTGGGAAGTCCAAAAGATAGGGACAGCCCAGGAAGATTATGTCTATTCCTCGCATCAGATGTGAGAAATGAATTTAAATATTTTGGCTAGGGATCGAACCCAGGACGCTAGAAACCCAACGGCTAACCAAATGTGCCACGGTGCACATATGCCTTTTAATCGTTTTTTTAATACGCCATTGAAATGAAATAAACAAATATCAGACGGTATTCAGAAATCGAATTTGTGATTTTAATTTAACAAAGATTGGTGCATATCTCACGGATCGATAGAGTTTCCAACGAAAGAGTTTTGAATACGATGACAAAAGGAAGAAAGAGTTACTGACATGTATCGAGAGACGCAAAGTCGAATACTTTGGCCACATGTACCTTGGTGATAAATATGGCCTTCCTACAACTCATAGTTGAGGGAAAGTTAGACGGGGTATAGGGAATTAAAGAATATCGTGGCTTAAAAATTTCAGGAAGTGGTTCGGGATTCCGGATGTGACGTTACTCATTAGGTTGACGCAAGATTGTGATCATCATGAGTGTGGCGTGATAGTCGTCAACCGGAGAAAGATTCATTAATCTCACAGACTGATCGTTTTGGCTTATAAAGCCCTAATCAATTGCTTCACATAGAAAAACAGTAACATACTCGAAGTAGTGTTCATTACATTATTAACAGGTGCTAAAACTAGTACTATATTATTAAAGCACTCTTTTCATTGTTAACAGGTGCTGATTCTAGTACTATATTATCAAAGCAAACTCTTTTCATTGTTAACAGCTGCTGATTCTAGTACTATATTATCAAAGCAAACTCTTTTCATTGTTAACAGGTGCTGATTCTAGTACTATATTATCAAAGCAAACTCTTTTCATTGTTAACAGGTGCTGATTCTAGTACTATATTATTAAAGCAAACTCTTTTGGAAATTTATTCCAATCAACCAGTGTTTTCAGCATAGCAAAGAATAATTGCATAAGAAATACTTTCAAATAAATATCTCCACTGCTAGGAATTGAACCCAAAATGCCAACATAGAAATAGCAAAATTAGAACTCATTTTTATTTATTGGACTCATTTAATATTATCCATGTTTTTTTATTCAGTTGTAATCCATATTGACTAAGAAACGATTGCTTCATAACCGGTCGTATTTAATGATTCTAATATTTTACACGAATATTTTTTTTTCCTTTTATTAGGACCACAGTTTATCTGACTGGGCCCTTATCAACTAACTGTTTAACATAGAATTTAGTCCTGATAAAACGAAAAATCAATTTTGATTGATGCGACTAGTAAATGTAATATTTGGAATTATTATAGTTGTTGTGCGGATACAAAAGACTTATTAATGAACTTGTTATATTCTTTGCTTTTGTTTTTCTTTGAAACAATTTGAATTATCTCGTTTCAGCGAGTGCTTAATAATTTACCTAATAAATTATACCTTCTAAAAAAAGCCTTGAAAAGGTTTTTAACATAATTTGTGATTTAATATACCTTTAACTAAGTTTAGTTTGTCGATCGACAATTCTTGATAGAACTCCATTGTACGTTGATATGTTATAAAAAATATAAAAATACTTGGTAATTGTTCTATTGTGTTTATTTGATTATTGACGCGTTTCGTGCAAAGCACATCGTCAGAATAATTATTCTGACGATGTGCTTTGCACGAAACGCGTCAATAATCAAATAAACACAATAGAACAATTACCAAGTATTTTTATATTTTTTATAACATATCAACGTAATATACCTTTATTAATATTACTATTAAGTGTTGTTTCTATATATCAATAAAATAAAATAAAAAAATAAAATTAAAATTAAAACTCGTACAATAGAGTTCTGAACCATAAATACCAATAAGCACCATAAATAATATAAAACATTTGATTCACTAATGTTAAAAAGTAAATTGTTACATGGTATATGTGTGTGTATTTAGTGCAATTGCTACTGTGTAGTTCATTTTCCAACATTTCATGTCAGTTAATGTCTAGCGAATCCACGGTGGATTCTCTTCGTATTAAAATGCGATTGAAAATTATATCCTACGGATGTTCAGCAGAGAGGCTCCGATCCTTTGCGTAAGTTCGTCGACCTGATGGGAATCTGTTACATGGCAGCAGCGTAAGAAGAAAAGAGAGACAGCCGAAAAATGTTGGTTTATCGGAGTATCGCATCAATGGCAGTGATAGCCGATGATGGGATTCTTTGTGCCTCAGCCTGGGATGTTCTGTTTGAAGTTGACGTCGCTTCGCGCGATCCCCCTTTTGTGTGTGTATTTTTATTCTTAGTTTGACTCGATTCCTCCACCCGCTTCAGCGTCTCTCCATTGTGTTCCGTTTCCCAATGGGACATTTGCATACAAACGTTTTGCAAATTAAAAGGGTCATAAAAAGGAAACATACCTACAAAACGAAGGTGGAACGTCCTGTTTTGAATACACGAGAATATTTAAAGATAATTTTACCGAAATCCAACATAAGACCGACTGCCTGTGTCCATATGCCAACTCAAAGTTTAAGATTTTCTTATTTAGATTCATAGCGTAATTGTAATGCCTACTTTGACATGTAATATAAGTGAGATTGTTAAGATTTGCATGTAATAGAAGTGAGTTCTTAAGATTAAATATATAAATAATGAACACTTCCTTGCACCCTGCGCAAGTGATGAGTCTATTGCCGCCTGGCAATTTCTTCCAACTAACCAGTGTTTCCAGCCCAAAGAAATAAATTTTTACGTGACAAATAAATATAAATAAATTTCTCTGCCGGGAATCGAACCCAGGATGCCCGCACAGAAACCGAACGGTTTACCAACTGTGCCACGGCGGTCGGCAGTATGTAACTGTGAAGATTAGTATGTATCAAAACGAAGTTTGGTGGAATTGATAATATTATGCAATATTTTATATATTGGGTTGGGTTCAATTCCTAATTGGGTTCAATTCCTAGCCTTTTGGTGGTTTATCCTTATTAAATGAATGAACGATTATAAAAAATATGTCGAGGTGACAACGATGGAGTGAATAACAGTTGTCACGGTAGAATGGGATGGTATAACCATGTTTAATATGGAAAAAAATAACTATAAGAATTATGAATAATTGGCGAACATGAAGCTTGAGTATTGGCTAAGATAGAGGATTGTGGCCTTTGTTTTACTCTGCTTACCCTCTGAAGAGGTATGGCGTGATAATAGTATGCGTCAACTATTTAAGGGTTTGATCAAATCCTGGAAGATTTTTTCCAATAAGTCGACACCAGTTAATATAGATAGAAATTATTAACCTTTGTGTATAAGGTTTCCACCTCAACACCTGGTTTCATCAGAGTACTATGACCCATAGCTATGAACATTTATATCAAAGAGTATATACTTATAGTATGATCGTCGGCATTGTTTTTTTTTCATTGTTAATTTGCGTTTATTTTGTTCTTGTTAATGTTGTGAAAGGGATCCATGTTTTAAAGTGTTGGCGTGTGAATAAATTGTTTTTTTTTATCTTTATAAATACTTGTAATATCTATTCATTAACATTTACATACAATTGTCTAATTAGACTTTACGATATGTAATTTTGTATTTGTAAATATTTTATTTAAATACTTTCGCTTTTCAAACTTCAATGTTTTCTTTATAAAACTAGTATTATATTATGTAGTTTCATTCACAGTTCATTGCTCGTTCTGTGTGTTGTTAATAAATGCATTATATTAATTAATTAATTAATTAATTTAAGGTAATTTTGTAATTTATATATATTACCTTTACTTATTACTTAAGCAAACAGAAGTTCTTATACATGGCATACATACATACCAACTTAGTTTCTTCTTATCTCCAGTGCTGCTATCTTGCTACCTTGCCCCCTCCGAATTCAAGATCTAGCAGCCAATTGGACAACGTCGTCAGACAATCTTTTAGGAAATCTACTAACGCTCCGTTTTTATCCGTTTACCAATGCCAATGAGTATTCTCTCCATATGTATTATCTTGTGACATTCAACGTCGTGGGGACCTAAAAAGATACTGGAAGAAAAAGAAGAACGAGTATCGAGCAGTAAAAATCTGAAATAGGTATCTTACGTATTAGAAAATTAATGCCTTCTGATGGTTTGGCCACATCGATTGAATGAGTGATAAACGTCTGACAAAGCAAGTATTGGTATACAAGATAGATAGGAACGAGAAGTATGTGTATAGAGATAGGCTAGGATATACTTGGCTTTGCCCTTATAAATTGAAGGATTGGAAAGCAAAAATAACAGGAGAGCGTTTGTTAGACAATACTAATGACATGAGGGACTGGAGGAATGCTTATCACGATCAAAGTAAGCCGCTTTATTTGCTCTATCAGAATTTCCTTAAACAATCGGTATTCTGTGATTCTGACGCTCTCAATGTTGGGCGTTTATCCGAAAGTACATTCCTTTAACACAGTTCTTGAATATTGTGTGGAGCCATGTCATGCAAAGCCATGAAAAATATTTATGTATGTGTACAAATGAATAGTTGAACTGCCTGATTCGTATTTTTAATGGCCACATTTATTGTAATTAGAATTGAATCCAATATCTTTGGCTCATGCTTCAGACGTTTAAATAATTAAACCGAAATATTTCGTTAGCATCTCCGATTGTGTCTTGTGCTATGCATTGTCTTCGGTGTTACCGGTTCGTATGCCGTCTGAGCCGACACTTCTTCAACGGAAGTCTGTCGAGATTTATGTCCAAAGGGCGGTGCTCATCCCAGCCAGCGACTTCGTAGGGCGGGACGATGCCATTACCATTCGTTGCACGATCGTAATTATTACAGTTCATTTGTTGGCTGCCTAGTTTTTATCCAAATTGACTCTTATAAAAGTTTTTTTTACATTTGTCCGTGTTTAAAACGCCATCGTGGCTTGCACATTGTGTTCGACGAAAAGCGGTGTAAAAATTCCTGTTCATATCCTTGAAATTGTTTAGGTGTGATTTTTCCTCTGTGATCATTGAAATATTTGGGTTCATCGAAGATTCAAATCAAGTATTGTGTTTTCATCATATGACACTTATTTAGAAATATAATCTAAAGTAATAAAGCAATCAAAATGTTAGTGTTTGTGTGTGTGTATGTGTGTGTGTGTGTGTGTTTGTCTCACGCCTTCTGAAAAACCAAGAGCATCTAAAAATCTAATTTATGTGCGAACGTGTACCTGTATACCTGATGCAGTGTCACGCTAAAAATAATGCGATAAAAATGCTGAATTTTAAAAATATTTCAATAATTATTTTTTTCATACAAAATTTTCCAAGTCGTATCTGTCAAAAAAGTGTACATTTTGCACGCAAATATCTGTTAGTTTAAAAGTTAGAAGTACGTATTTACACGAAAAAAATATATTTTCAAGTATAACTTAGCGTTTGAGTGAAAAACATGGTGAATATTTTGTATAATTATAATGTTTAACTTATTTTTAATGTAAGCATTTTGTACATGAACGCCGCCATTTTAATATCTTTTCATACAATATTTCATTTTCCTACCGAATGAATATGTTTTTGAAAATAATAAACCTTTGAATTAAATGTAATTATGAAATAATAAAATGAAACACAAGACATTACAGCAAGTTTTAAGACATATATTGTAAAAATGTGTTTATTATTAGTAAAGATATAGGCATAATAAAATTGCATAATTTGTAAATAATATTTGATTTTTCTGACAATTTTCATTTTTATGGCATCGAACAAACCAATGTATGTAGGTACCTACATATTCAAAAAATGTCTCAAACCATTTGATATTTTTTACGTATTGGAATGGTTACTATGGTAACGGAAAGATTCTGATATTCAAATAAAATTTGTTATGAATCGAATTTATTTAGAACATTGTTGTAGGTAGGTACCTACCTAATACTATTTACTTACAAATCAACAATATACTGATTTCCTATCGGAAAATTGTATGCGATGTACTCCTAAACCGTTTGTCCGATTACAATGAAACTTTGGCGAATTGTCGAGCGTGTGCCCGAGGTGGTTTCTGGATTTAAACTTTTTTCTTATTCTTCTTCTTCTTCGTGTATTTGGTCATTTTACCAATGAAAGCGGAATATCCTGGGAAAAGAAGGTCCGACTGTCCCTCCATCTCTTCGCAGGTCTTCCAGGACGGTTTCTGGATTTAAACTTTTTACTTCTTCTTCTTCATCGTGTATTTGGTCATTTTACCTATAAAGGTGGAGTATCCTGGGAAAAGAAGACGGTGCTTACATCTCTTCGCAGTTCTTCCAGGATGGTTTCTGGATTTAAACTTTTCTTACCCGAATGAAGGGACGGGATGTAATTGAAGGGAAGGGAGGCACTAAAGGGCCTGAAGGGACGGGAGGTATTAAAGGGCCTGAAGGGACGGGAGGTACTGAAGGGCCTGATTGGAAGGGACGTGATGAGGGATTGAAGGGACGGGATGTACTGAAGGGCCTGATGGGACGGGAGGTACTGAAGGGTCTGAAGCGACGGCTCCTGGAGTCTAATTATTTTTCTTCTTAATTTTATGTAGACCTTTAAGGACAGTTTTAATACAAACTATTTCCTAGATAGATTAATCTTCTTCTTCTTTTATGAAGACCTTTTGCTCAGTTTTTATACAATCTATTTCCAATAGTCTAATTCTTCTATTTTATGTATTTTTTCTTATTTTATGTAGACCATTGGGATTTTTTAAACAAACTATTTCTTATAGTCTTATACTTATTCTTCTCTTTTTTATTTAGACTTTTGGGTTCGTTTTAAGTCTAATAGTCTATTGTGCAGAAATATTATTAACGATATGCACACTTGATGAAAATACATATGTAAAAACGAATGGGATGTGGGATGTGAAGATGTAACCTGCACTAGAATCTTTTCAATACTTTTGTTTAATCAAATTTAAACCATTTATATCATCCTATTTTAAATAATTTTTAACACCTACATAATATATTTGATTTCGTTGACAATATTTAAAGAAAGGGAGCTGTGGCCATTACTGAATTCTTCACAACGTTTATATTCAAATTATTTACCATAGTTTAAGTCTTCTTCTTCTTCGTTAATGTAGACTTTTGTGTCAATTTTAAGTTCATCAGTCTAATTGTGCAAAAATATAATGCACACTTGATGAAAAAATATAAAACGAATGGGATGTGACCAACACTGGATCTTTTCAGTACATTTGTTTAATCAAATTTTAACCACATCCCAACATCCAAAATTACTAAATATTCAATAGGTAAGTACATATTACAATTTGTTTTCGATGATAATATTTAAAAATGGGGGTTGTGGCCAAACCAATCTCTTTACAATGTTGATAAACAGTCATATTTAAAACCATTTCGAATAGTGAAGAAATTGTATATTATACTTCATTCACACTTTATAGCAATATATAAAAAATAATGGGTTGTGGCCATCACTTGAACATTTTACAATCAAATTCAATCATATTTCAAACCACTTTTCATAGTCTTTTGCATAATAATTCGGTGACAATATTATAAAAACGATTGCTTTTTCCTTCACAATTTTACATTCTTGGCCAACGGCGGGACATAAAAGCTAGTATTTTAATATAGATTTGCAGAATTCTTCGACGTTAGTTTGAATAACGTGTGCAGATGGCCATATATTTAATGTATTTAAACCAAAGTTTCAATCCACAGTGGTATTGTTTTCGAAGTTTCAATTGAAATTAGTTATTTTTTATTATTTTAATATATTTTAACTGTTTCCAATTTTAATTTCTGTCAATTAACTACCTATTTCTGGCTGGGTGATTTTTAATTTATTCATCCACCTTTTTTTATTAGATTCAAGGAAAGATTCTTTAGTCTAAAAAAACATAAGTTATATTTTATAAACCAAAGCTATATAAGTTATAAGTTTTCTTAAGTTACTGTTTAAGTTCTTTGGTCACATTTCTTTTATAAGAACCCAGTTTAGGGTAAATTATTTGGATTACTTTGTGTTTCGTTATTTCTTTTTAGTATGAAATTGAATTTAGCTCTGAAACTTATTAAAAAGTGGACATCAATGTGAATGTCCACCCTTTTGTTCCCCATTCAGTAATTGTCTTCACAAACTTTTTAAGTGTTGAGAATCAACAATGGCCCAAGAAAATAGGGTAGGTACTTACTTTCTCTCTAACATATTATACGTATGTCGTAGCTATAGACCCGTGTGGATCCCTTGGAGATTGTAGGTTACATCGAATTTCAATTCGTGGGAAGGAAACGAATTTAGGTATTGGTTTAAAAGAGAATAATGGCCGTCGTGTCACAGATCAAATGGTTTGGCGTGACACTGATCAATCAGTATTGATGGAGCAGCCTTATGCTGGTTGATTATTAGTTTATCTCTGAAATTCCTTCTCCTCCGTTTTTGTTTAATAGTTGGTACTTCTTAAACAATATAGCAATATGTATACTGAATGAGCATTTCGCGTGTGTACACGATGAAACTGCTTTTGTTTCAATTTAATAACATCGTTTATTAAAAAATATATAAGAATTATGATTATTGACTTGAAAAATATGTCCTTTGGTGGTTTTGATATATTGAAAAACGAAACGAAGAAATAGCTCAGTGGTTGTTTATTGATCAAGAATCAGATGGCATGTCTGTAAAAAAACTTGTTAGTTTGAAAAAGATTGAGTGAAAGTCAGTGGTTGTTTATTGATCAAGAATCAGGTGGCATGTCTGTAAAAATGCTTGTAATTTGAAAGAGATGAGTGAAAGTCAGTGGTTGTTTATTGATCAAGAATCAGGTGGCATGTCTGTAAAAATGCTTGTTAATTTGAAAGAGATTGAGTGAAAGTCAGTGGTTGTTTATTGATCAAGAATCAGGTGGCATGTCTGTAAAAATGCTTGTTAATTTGAAAGAGATTGAGTGAAAGTCAGTGATTGTTTATTGATCAAGAATCAGGAGGCATGTCTGTAAAAATGCTTTTTAATTTGAAAGACATTGAGTGAAAGTCAGTGGTTGTTTATTGATCAAGAATCAGGTGGCATGTCTGTAAAAATTCTTGTTAATTTGAAAGAGATTGAGTGAAAGTCAGTGGTTGTTTATTGATCAAGAAACAGGTGGTATGCCTGTAAAAAGGTTGTCTTGCAAAAGGAAATATAAAGAACCTTATCTAACGGTGGACATAATAATATATTAGTCGTCGCATAAATATCTACGTATTTGATAGAGGTTTCAATTGATTCAATATTTTCATTATCTGCCTCTTAAAAATCGTATATGTATATCTTGTTAACCGAGTTTGGCGGAAAATAGCCTCGTTTTTCTTTAGCATCAACGGAGAAAATTCTTCAAACATAAATGCATTTTTTTTCTTCAACGTGTTACTACAGGATGCATGCTCCGACATACTCACACCTTAAAATTATATTTTATGATTATCAACTGTGCTTATACCATAGCATGATGTTTTTATTACAGAACGGTGTCCAAAATTGACCATTAAATTTTTTTTTTTTTTTTATTAAAGAAACCAAAAATACAGATACAAAAATACATTTTACAATTAAGATAATAATATACACATATAGATAGCAAAAAATATATATACGTTGATACATATATACTTTATTATTATTATTTTGGTATAAACCACTTCACTAGGCAGAGCCTGTTTCGAGGTGGCGAAAAATAAAGTCGCATTATATACTACAGATTATATTACGTTCATTATTTTACTATTTTTTACACTAGATATAAAGTTACAAATTATTGAGGCTTAAGCAAGTTTCCGCAGTAAATAATGCCTTTCCTTCTTATCCATGATTCTATTGTTTTGTTCGGTTTATTATTATTGCCCACAAACTTTGTGTTTTTTTTTATATGTTTCTCCAAATTCTCATTGCGTTTGATCTTCAAGACTAAATACTATCACGTCCTTGGTTAATGTTCATAAATTGAACCTTTGTTATGTACCGAGTATTTGGAATCTTTTGTTGAATTATTTCGCTTGAATACTTATAAAGGTGGTTTCGTAGAAAAGCTTTGATCAAATTTCATTTCAAATGTTAAGTTTTAATTAATACATAAAAGATGGACTCAGAAAAGCAGGCACCAATTCGTGAGTAATTACACAAATAAAAGTATTTCGTGAGAATCTATTTACTACTTTTAAAGTTTAAGTAAATATTGGCAAATACTTTACTCGAAGTAATAAAGGCAACGTGAATGCTTAAATAGAAATCAATGTAAAATGTATGACCAAAACAGATAAAAAAATATATCGAATAAATAATTATATCAATAAGGAATGGACAAAGGACGACTTGAATTGCATTTTTTAATTAACTATACGTGTCAGAATTATTTGTACTTAGCAAGAAAAGATAAATATTTCATTTGTTTGTGATTATTCATGTGGTGGAATTTCGTTATTTAATTAAAAACTTTGTTTCAGTCTAAATATTGTCCTAGTGAGACAAAATAGCCACCGATGAAGTAATTAAAAATGTAACAGACCAATTGAATAAAAATGTAGAATCTAAAATTAGTATTTGTACTTTTAATATATATTCGGTTGTGCCAATAAGAACCGTATCTTTATAGTTCGTCAGATCGATATTTTATTTTTATTTTTTATTTTGTTTATTTATTTATAAATACATGACAGGTTCTAGAGTTCAGTTTTAGAGTGATCTAACAGGTTTTAGAGTTCAGCCCCCCTAGACAACGTGTCATTTAGCTAAAGAAAAGATAACTCAATGTATGGTAGTGACAGTTTTCACGTGACTGGCAACTGTCACTTCCATACATTGAGTTATCTTTTCTCGAGCTAAATGACACGTTGTCTAGGGGGGCTGGACTAGTAATATTCCAAAGAATCATTTCTTTTTGCTCAAAGTTTGTATAGTTACTGCATAAATTCCAGCTCACATACAAATTATTGAGTGCACTCTGTACTCAATCTTACTAGGTGTGAATGTTACAAATTTTCCAATGTCTGTATAACGATCCTATACTCATTATGGTTATATGATCAGATAATTCCTACAGGTATTTTTTAATATCGGCATAAATATTACCTACCCATACAAATTGGAAGACGTCACAACCAAAAGATTGACGACTGCTGTACACTGTACTACATTTGATAAATAAGTAAGTAAATTTTATAATCAATTCAATTTTCTGGTACTTAACGTGTTGGTATATTTGCATGACCCTTTGATAATTGAAAATAATGTAAATTACCAATTCTGGCAATTTAACGACACGACGCGACGCCAAGCTAAAGCGACAATCGATACAGGACTATTAATCATTTATGAAGTTCTCGCTGAGAAATTTATGATCTTGTTACATATTGTTCCTTTTGTGTTGTGTTGTCCAGTACGTATCGGCGGTCTTCGAGGGAAAATCCCACGAATGCTGTATGAGTTTATGGGACATTTCTTAATTATGTTTCCCGGATATCCCGTTTAACTTATTACATGACTAACGTGCGGACAAATATAACTAGTTCAATCTATAGTCTTTTATTTACATCAGTCTTTGTTAAAAATATTATGTAGATAAATATCAAACGAGATTAACAATTTTACGTTTTTCTTATTTATGTCGAATCCATGTCGAACGATCCTCAGGTGACGATTTTGCAATTTTATGGGAATTTTTATTGCAAATTATCAACTAGTATCACGCTGCGATTATATTCTGAAAGTTTCATTACAATATATCTATGTGTGTGATCTGTACTATGTGCTCTGTACGACGTGTTTATTTTACTTGATCAATTATAGACTAAATGACTCATTCGGTTCTTTTCAAATTTTGCAAATTTGTATATCTAATACTCGCTTAGACCCCATTAGATTTTGTAGGATATCTGAATAGTGATTCTCAATTTTTTTAACTGTCAAATATTTCAAAGTGACCCCAAGCTCAAAAAACTTGAAATTTTTATTTTCAAATTAGTAAAAATGCCCATCACTTTCATAAAATGGCATTGAAGAATTATCAAGTTTTCATAATAAAATATTTAACTCAAAAATAATTTAACAAACTCATTTCATGTAAATTCTGAATATTTTACATAAAAATTTGAATACTTTATAGTGACTTGTTAATGAGGAGTTTAGCGTTGGCCACAACTTACTCGTTTAGGTATGCTTTTTTGTTTTTTAGACATTTTGACAGTAATAATTCGATGATTTATCTGTTCAAGTGGAAACAATCGTGATAGAAAAGAAAATTCGTGGATCCCACCGCCACCATCACCACCATCCGTTCTGCTATGGAAACAAAAATAGCCCCTTGCAAAACTCTAACGAACACGCGATGAAGATTAAAAGAGCCCTGAAAACTTGATGTAAACGCTGTCTCAATCGCAAATCGAAAGATCAAATATATAATTTTCTTCTGTCTCCAGCTTTGGTATTGATTGAGGATATACATATCTGACACGGATTATCCTCTCCTCCACCTGTTTTGCAGTGATGACAGTCATATCATTCCCGCTGCCGGAGCAATTTTAAATCTGGCTCGAGTTTTTTTGTCCCGCTGTTTTCTAGGATAAGGCGTGGATTTACTGTCGACTATGTGTTAGCCGTAATAAAAGTCGGATTTTCCTTGCATCTTTCTCATCCGACGGCAGTAATCCCTCCTACAAGGGGAACGAACGATGGTGGCAGTAGTCTTTTTTCACTAGCATTGCAATATATTCGGCCCGACGACGAGACGTAATTCTTAGGTGTACCTTGCATCTGTGCTTCTAGGATCTTTTGACTTGCACAATTTGTATTCAGCGGTTTACCGCCGAGGTACGAAAAATCGATCAATCAACAAGACAAGGTATTTGGATTCACATTTATTCCAAGTGTGATTTCCTCGTTTATCATTATAGATTTGATTTATCCAGTGTGCTACTTAATTATAACACCATGAAACACATTTATTTATTTATTTATTTATTTATTTATTTGGGATCCCAAAGAATATCATCGTTAGATTCATCAAGTTGTTCACTTTGTGTTTGTTGAAAATTCAAAACCAACATTAATTCAACCGCAGTTGTGGAAAAAATATGTAAATGAATTACAATGAAAAGGAAAATGCAGTATGTGCATAATGTAAACTGGGATGACTTAAATAGCGCCATTTTTTGCTAACCTCACCCCAAGGGCGCTTTGAATAGAATATATCGGATTGACAGAACGGTTACTGCTTTGAACTAGCAATCTACTGGGCCCAAGTTTAAATTTTTCAAAAATATCTGGATTTAATTACAATATATAAATTGGAAAATCTTACAATCCAATCAGACATTAGTAATCTTTTAGATTAAAATTATATTATTAATCCAGTATTATATTAGTTAGTAATCCAGTGGTCGCGAGTTCGAATCCTGCCACGACTGATTTCGTTCACCTTATGACACTAGCATTTATGCTTAGTTTAGGGAATGTATGAGGATGTATGTTTCAAGGAATATTCTTTTTAAAAATATATAATATATACTAATCTATACAAAAGTTAATGAAAATTTCATGCTTAACTTTGATATTAACGATCGAATGTAGATTGAGAATAGATTATAATCTAGTATTGATTCATAATTTTTCAACATTAAAACAAGATAAAAATGTATTTAGATCGTGTCATGAGTAGCGCTGCTTAGCGGTGAATTGTTCAGCAGGAGAAGACTCCTTGTCCTAGTATCCCTGCATCGCATCGGTTCGGTCCACGGGAGATGCGGCTGTTGTATCTAGGCCGACGATATTATCCCCCAGTCACCTCGCGTGTCACACTAGTACCAAAAGCTCTCTTGCTTCTCTACGTGTATTTTCTATGTGGACATTTACTTGCTCACTTTGTGAAAAGTTAATGATCGTGACGACGAAGTTGTCTTCGGGTACCTTTCGGGGGTTATGTTTGTATTGCCACGGGAATTTGTCGCTAGTTAGTAAATGCTCATTGCACAAGATAAAATCTTAGTTGTCAAGTTGGTGTACCAACTGCACACGAAAGATGACATTTAAAATCGAAATAGACGAGAAGAATTCAACATATTTATTCACTTATTACTGGAGTCACTCCCAGTGATTTATTTTATTTTACACCTTCTAACTTTCAAAATGTGTGCAACTTTGCATTTATGTTGAAGAAATTTTTTTGTTATAAATATTAGCAACTATATCATGGTTTAATGAGCCCTTTAAAGAATGGATTAAATAAAAGGAGGCAGCTCAATATGGCCAAGTCTTCCATACATTATATAGAATAATTCACTATAAATTGGAGATATAAAATATACTATAGTTTAAAAAAATGATTTTTTAACCTGGATCTGAAACTTCACCTCACGTTGAGTATAATTGCAGCTCTCTGCAGCTGGATTTTAGTAAGTTATTATTAACCTATAACTTTTACCTTTTTTCCTTATTTCTTTACTTTGAGAACCTATAAATGCTACAACCAAGCACCATGATTTTTTTCCAAGTATTACCCTATAGTGTGCAATCACTGCTATTGTTATTTCCGTGAACCACTTATTGCCTGAGCAGATATTCAGTCTGAATTTGAATGACCTTGGCAAACTATTTGTGCTGAAATGTACCTAGTGTCAAGTAGAATCCATTTTTCAAAAAAAAATCATTGGTCACTCATAGAAAAGTGTAATTTACACCATATATTTGTAACCTTATCCAAGGTCAAACGAGTCAGATTTAAGAGGAAAAAATCACATTTCAATAATAATGATAAACTCTTCCTTGCAAGTGGCGAGTTTATTGCCAAATGACATTTTTTCCAACTTACCAGTGTTTCCAGCCCAGAGAAGCAATATCTGCTGGGAATCGAACCCAGGACTCCCGCACAGAAGCCAAACGGCTTACCAACTATGCCACGGCGCGGCGGTCGGCACAGTTGGTAAGCAAAACAAATTACTACTGACATACCCTGAAAGTAAAAAAAAAATGCTTTTAAACAAAGTAAATTGTATTAAATAAAATTGATAAACAATAGTAGTGTGTTTTTCTTATAGCAAAACATTAAGACAAATTCATTTTTAGAAATGTATCAAATAATTATCTGTCTACAGATAAATTCAGGAAATCAGTCACACAATAGGACTTGACATATTTTAAATGTATGTAGTTATATACATACATATTGATCATCTTACACAGAAAATACTAGTTTGGTGGCCTTATCATATTTCTTTGTATTCAATTGTACCTATATTTATAAAATAAATAAATATGTCATCGAAAGTATTACTTCATAGCTTTGTTGAGATTTCTTTCCAATATAATTTTAATTTGGGTGTTGCATGTATACCTATGATTGTGTAAGTATAAAATTATTAATGAGATGAACAAAGATATCCGAGTATAATATTATTATTAATTTTTAGTGGAAAACCATTAACGTGGCAATTTTCACCGTTCGATGTAATATGTTATACCTTATATCGCGAGGTATTATTGGCCGTGTAGTTATTTTAATTTCAAACCCTTTAATACAACTAAGTATACCTTTGAAAATAATCGTATTTCCACCATACAATCACCTTTTGTTACATGGATATCTACATACCTTTTTATAATGCATATATTCATTATACAAACATACATACATACTGTGCTTTACCTTTCATCTTATATTAAAATGTATTTCTTCCTCAACATTATTTACGACATTACCATTTATATTTTGTGTTTATTTTTTTATTTTAAAGTTTTTTCGATGGCACAGAGGAAGATTATTTATTTATTTATTTTCTTTGGGAAGCTACAGCTCATTTACAGTTTAATGATACAATAGTATTTTTACAGTGTTAGAGCAAAAAAAGCATTCCATCAACATAATATAAAAACAAATAACAGTTTACAAGCCAAAAATAATACACACACTCGCACACGCACCCGCACCCACCCACACACACATACACACACTCATAAAAACCATCACACATACATGCACACACATACATACATACACACATATACAACAACTAGGGAAGGGAAGAGAAAGGAGAGAAGAGAGACTAGGAGGACAGGGCGAAGGGATATTGGTTGCGCATCACCTTCAGAAGATCATGTCTAAATCTATAATATTTCGCGTTGAATATGTCTATCTCAGCTGAGAATGTATTGTTATATTGGCTGCATATGCGTGTAATTTTGGAATTTTTCCTGATATTCGTTCTACTCGTTGGAACATGAAGTAATTGAGGTCTTTGAACCATTCTACCTGGAACATGGATACCTACTAGGTTGACAAGTTCAGGCGAATCTATGGCATTGATTATTATATTCATAAATGTAATCTATTTCTTTCTTTGCCTCACGATTGAGGACGCAATAAAAAAATGAATGTCCTCGTCGGGAATCGGCGAACCCGAAACCTATGACTGTTATAAATATGTAATCAGAGAATAAACCAGAACCGGCATCATTCACATTACTTCACACTACCCTTAGGTTGGGTTGTTTCAACAAAAGTATCAGTAATAGTATAGTTAAAATACTTTGATTTCATAAAATTGTTCAAAATTGTGTCGTTTGACGGCATTACAATTCAATGAAACAACCAAAAGTTTTGAACAATTTTATGATATCGAATATTTTTATTATTGCATATGCGCAAACAAGATGACTGTAGTAAAAATTCCTTATTTTCAAGCGAAAAGAATTTCAGTATTACAATATATAGAACTTTCAAAATTGAATTGATAGGGATCTCATTAAAAAGGTATTATTGGTGAACGTTGCGCAAGTGCATAAAGTGATCACGTAAACCAGCCGATGACAGGTCGTAAGCCCTGTAGGTGCCTTGATTTCCCGGTTCTCCTACAGTAAATATTCCAACTTCGTCTTTATTGAGATAATTAAAAATCTGTTAAAAAAAATTTATGATATCTTTGTATTTTAACTATCTATTACTGATACTTTTGTTCGAGAAACACAGCCTTAGTATACTTATTAAAAATATCAATAGTCAATGACAGTCCACGAGTGTGAATCTTCTATAACCAATCGTCGACTATTTTGCACTATAGCGCCGAGATTGCTAGTCTAGAAGGATCCATGAGCTACTTTTCGTTCTATGCATTTTTTCGTCGCTCGCTTAGCGTTCTGTGAAGGGGCCGTTTACAGTCCCCATATGCAATGCGAGTGGTGGTTGATGTAGCGAAGAAATAATTAAAAATAAAGTTTTAAAAATAACTTATTATTAACGATGTCAACAAAGAAGACTAATTTTTGTTTTATTATTATTAACAAGTTAAATATCCCTGTTTGAATTCGAAGTTTTTATTTTCCTGTTTCATGAGTGTATTTTGTTGTTTGTTTCTGTTATTTCTTTATCTTTCTCCTTAAACATAATTATACTTACATACCTTGCATTCAAAATACAAAGACGAAAATAAATGAGATTTCTTGAGATATCTTAGTTCTTCAAAGTTGATGATAATTTGATGTTATTCGTTCGTCATGAACGATTCAAATTATTAGAACCAGCAGTAGTTTTTCAAAAAAAAGTCCAACGGTCATTTTCTTGACATTTTGATTTTAACGATTAAGACAGCGTTTATATTATAGAAACCCATAATTATATACATACATAGGTAAAAATCAAAGAGTTTTAATTGTCTTGTAAGAAAGCAAAAATACAAGTTTTTAGATTCGTTTAATTTTTTTCCTTTATAGTTTATAATTTTAGTTTATAGGATTCTAGCCAACAAAAGTATTGGATTTGAAACATAAATTATTTCAAGGATTTGTAAATATAAATACCGAAATCGTTACAGCATTGGCGATAAGCAGTTAACGATATGATTACATTAAGCGGCATTCGACTGAACGATTCGTTACTTCGAACGATATTCACCATTATTACTACATAAATATAGGTACATTTTTTGACCGTTTGCTAAATCGTCTCTACACCGCACCATTAATATACCAAACAGAATTGAACATGACATGTAAATATAGGTATGTATTTCCTTTATAAATCCACGAGATATGTTCCTTTATATATCCACCAGAGATTCTTTTGATTAAATATTAATTTCCTTGCGGGTTGTATATTAATATGTAATTTTATGATAGTATAAGGTACCCACACAGTTCCGAATCAACAGTTTTCGGCGCCCAGCGCACGTAATTGAAAAAAAACGGCGCCGCTTCCCTTAAAAATATAATCAATATTTTATTATTAGAAGAGACAACTCATTCACTTCAAAAATGGAGGAGGTTGTCAATTAGATATGTCATTTTTAATATAATGGATGATTTTTGTATAAGTACGAATTATAACTTAAGTATGTACATTTTTTCTCAAAATATATTTAAGCCAAAATATAACCGATTTGATTGATTTACCCACAAAATGAAGCTTTTTTACTCTTTAATAAGCACCTTTTCGTATTGTGTTTAAAATGCTTTTCTTGTGATAGTATTTATTTATTTAGTAACGATATATAGAGACATTGTAAATAAAACAGCGTTAGGTACATATGAAAACACCAAAATAAAAGTTGCTCATTATTATTATATATCGTAAATTTAACTATAGATAATAATTTAAAGTTGGTATTTCTTTTTCATTATTCTACGTTGTATTATAATTATATTATCTCATTGGACGTCCAACTTGTTATACCTGTATATAAAATACTTTAATTTTTTACAGATTTACCATTGAAAATTTCACATTTCTTTTTTACGTGGAAGTTAATTAATTTAAGTTTAATTTGCGTTTATTGTTCGTTTTTCTTGAATTTTATTTCAATTTGTAGGAAAACATGGAACAATATATAAACAAAGTACAAAGTTTTAACCACTTGAAAAGGTACATGATGAGGTCCGATAACGACAGCTATGTGCTCTTTGAGTTGCTCGGCCGACGTAGGTTGATTATGTATATTAAAACTACCAAATACTGAACTCGTCAACCTCAGATAAACCCTGAGGGTTTCGATGGTTGACCAGGTATATATTATATTAAAAATGTCATTATATATATAAAAAAAAATAAGTTCCTTAATGCTTTTATGTAATCAAATTAACAAATAACTAGGTAACACGACTTCAAATCTTAGCATACACAAAATTTAAAAATATTTATATACATAGATTAATAATTGAATGTACAGGAACAGAATGTACTCTATTGAACAGGAAGGGAGAGGAAATAGGGGGATAGGAATAACCTCGAAGATTTTACAATTTATGCCTTAATCAATTACACCAACTACAGCCTCGCCTCGATGATGACACATATACCTACCATATTGCACACAGATATTTTTTTTCTAATTTCTGTTTCCATTTTTATTCTTTCGGGTTATTATTTTCTTGATTTGACGTCCCAGATCATTGCGCCTGTCGCAACTGCACCTTTCGAACAAACTGTGGATCTCTACCCTGCATCAAAGCTTTGCATCTTTTCTTCCAATAAATTATTTAATTTATTTTCAAAGGATCCCTGTATGGCCATTATTTGATTACGAAAACATGAAAGGTGGACGGAATTGCATGATTCGGATAAAAAGAGGAAGACAAAAATTTAATTGAATCATCCCGTTCGTCTTTGTATTGTTTTTTTTTTGTAACGTAATAACAATCGTTTTCAATTATATCTAATATCATATATTTTCAAGCGAACAAATATTGTGGGTACTCGTGGGGACCATTTTGGCATTTTTTTTTCTGTGTAACAATTCATATATATTTTGGACATTAGATAAAGGACCTTACTTCATCGCCATTTTGTAGTTGATTTATTTTACAAAAGAAGAATTAATTATATGTTTCCTTTTCATGCCTACAATGAACATTCATTTTCTATGTAAATAACAAAAAAATAATAAAATTTGCTATTTACTTAATTTTAATAATTATTATTTTTAAGTTATAATTTAATAATTTAGTTTGTTCATATTTTTTTTGTAATAGACGCGTACCATATTTTCTTATTCGTACATAAAAAAGGAATTTATTAAATATTTGCTTTTTATGCCTATATTGGAGATTCATATACATACGTTTCAAGTGTTTTTACAATTTGCAATATACGCGTACCTTATTTTCATATTCGTATGTAAAATATTATTTCTTACATTGATGAGCACTTTTTTACTCCTCACTAACACAAGGTGATATAGTGGGGAGTTATGATTTCGCAATTTTTAAGGGTATTTTTTTTGTTGCAGATTATCAACTAGTATCATGCTGAGATTGTATTCTAAAAGTTTCATCACAATGTATCTGTGTGTGTGTGCTATGTGCTATGTACGGCGTGTTCATTTTACTTTATCGATTATAGACTAAAGTACTCATTTGATTCTATTCAAATTTTGCAAATATGTATATCTAATACTCGATTAGATCCCATTAGATTTTGAACGATATATGAATAGTGCTTCTCAATTTTTTTAACTGTCAAATATTTCAAAGTGACCCCAAGCTCAGGAAACTTAAAATTTGAAATTTTTATTTTCAAATTCGTAAAAAGGCACATCACTTTCATAAAATGGCATTGAAGAGTTATCAAGTTTTCATAATAAAATATTTAAATAAAAAATAATTTAACAAACTCATTTCATAAAAATGTTGGAAATTTTCCATACAAAATTTGAATACTTTATAGAATGACTTGTTAGTGAGGAGTTTACCGTTGGCCACAACCCACTCGTTTATTTATTCATTTATACGGCTTCAAACCTTTAACACGAATAAAAAATATAGTGTTTACACAGCATGATTTAAAATGTATGAAAGTAGTACAAAAACAGAAATGAATAATCATAAAACAAAAAATTAATATCAACACACAAATGTAACAAGCAGAAAAATATAAGAAATTATTGAAAATTACAATTCATATGATATTAAATAATAAATAAATTTGGTTTTATTTTACTATTCCAAATTTATTTATTATTTGAAATGGAGTTCTACCAAGAATTGTCCGTAGAAAAGTTAAAAAAAGTCATATGATATTGTTTATTGATATTTACACGAAATCTTGTTCAAATTTTTTTTTTTATTTATATATATATTTTAATTTGCGTCAACTTTAAATTGGTGTTCACAGTACGTAATGAAATTCATTCACTTTACCATCAGATATTTTAAATTGTTTCAAGTAAAATATTTTAGTATGACTAATTTTATTAAACTTTTGAAAATTAAAAGAAAGGTTCATTTGCGAATATTTGAAAGATTTTTTATATGTACAAAAGAACAATTTATTTCAGTGTATTATTTATGATACCGAAAGAAATCCTACTTTGTGAACCATGAAAAATATTTTTACAATAATCAAGTAAATAAACCATTTTTTTTGTTGTACTTATTTTTATTATCCTTAAATTTGAATTATTCTTTTCTTTTAACTTTCAAGTTGGTTCTATACATTAAATCAATGTCCGTTAGCGAATTGACTCAAGTGAAATAAATAGGTTTCATTCTTTATTTTCATGTTTTATTCATAGTGACACTTCACTTGGAAAAAAACATTTTTTTATAGTTTCCTGTCTTATAGCAAATCAGTAGTCCATCTATATATTATATTTTACCTTGGTACTTGAATCGTTATACTCGTAAATTACTATGTATAGAATCTATTAAAAACTGCTTTAGTGTTGATTGAATTACTATAGCTGGGAACAGACACCATTCTTCTTATGGCATATTCATACTATAAACCATAAGTAAAAATAATGCATATTCATGTTTCCATTATGACCGTCCGTTCCATTGATGATATGTATTTTACAAAACGACAAATATTTATAAACCCAATAATTCTGGCACATCGCTCATTAACGCAATTATTTTTTACTTAGTTTGTTTTTTTTTTGAAGTAGCTTCTCGGACAACTAACGCACCCAATAACAATTTGCCACATTCTGGAGACTTTCGATATTATTCGTCTCACAGATGCAGACTAAAAACACAATTAAAAATTGTGTCTCCAGCGGGAATCGAACCCGGGACCCTTGGATCAGCAGTCAGATACATAACCAACTGAGTCACGAAGGCCGACCAGTTTGTTTATACCTTTAAATCGCTAGGCGGCGCACTGTTTTTCATAATGTTTCGGCATGTTTTTACACTTATATCAATCGCAAGGTGTCGTCAATAGTTATTATCGCCACTACAGCAGTCAAAATCAATGAAAAAACTTGGTCTGGCTAAAACAGCCTGCACTTTTGAAATATCCATCGGAAACTGTGTCCTTCCAGATGACGACGTAAGACGATTAATAAGATCGCCTTACATCAATGACACTCGTAAGAAATGGAACGATCTTTGGATGAATGAGTCCCTGCTTAAGGGTAAACGGTACAGATTAATTTATTCACATTCCCCGTAAACATTTTGTTTAACTGATGAGCATATTTCCCGTAAATATTTTGTTTAACTGATGAGCATATTCCCCATAATCATGTGTTTAACTGATGAGCATATTCCCCGTAATTTAACTGATCAGAGATATTTTCGATCTGCAGGATGCGATTTGGCCACTGCAGACTCGATGCGCATCTCCATATAATTGGAATTGTTCAGAGCCCATTGTGCTAATGTGGCCTACACGAGGAAACGCTTGGCCGCGTCTTCCCGGGTGCCCTATCAGGGACACCTACGACATCTATAAAAATTTTCTTCCAGTCATTACCAACTACCATTTATGTAGTCGTTATTAACGCGTTCCTCTTCAGATCACTTAAGGCCTACATTATAATTTCCCAAGTGCTCTTTATCTTGTTCTTTTCGGGTGTTGTTTTGAGTTGTTAACGTGCTTGTATTGTTCTTCTTCTTCAATGGCGCGACAGCCCACATCGAGCCTTGGCCCCCGTCAGTCTTCGCTTCCAACTTCTTCTATTGTTATCTTGTTCTTGTATTGTTATCTTGTTATTTTTCGATTTTTCTCTCAACCATTCTCGTGGCAACCATCCGTTTAAGTTTTATATTTAATATTGGCACAAATCATCCATAAGCTATGCAATGCCATGAAATTGGCAAATAGAGAAAAATCTCTTTTCTTTAATTATGATGACTTCCGATTTGTATAATTCTGTTATTATTTATTGCCATATTGTTTAATTTTGTATGAAATCAAAGTAAACTTAAATACAAGTTGAATAAGGGCTTATAAAACGAAACGGTCGTCTGAATAAGAAAAAAAAATGTTGTAGAGAATAATCAATCAAAAAAGTTTTATTAGATATATTTTATTTAAAATGGCAACTCAATTTCTGCAAATAGCGCACAAAAACGTTTCCCAATAATCGAAGACCCGAAAGGATCGCGTGGGTGACTCGTTTTAATAAAAAAATGAATATTCTTTAATAATACCCTATGGTTTGTTTATCATTTTGTTTATTATTCATAAAAATACCTTTTTGATATTATCAGAATGAAAAAGATTATATTTTCCTCACTTACCGTGACAAATCATTTTCTGTATTATTGTTTTTTTAATTAAATATACACAAAAGCTGAACTAAAACAAATCGTCGAGTGAATTTATTACGTGGCGTTTGTAGATGTTTTTTTTTATTTCGCGTAGACGAAATGAAATTAAAAGCGTTATTATTATTTTTATTTATTCCCAACGAATCTCAAAGGGAAAAATTTTTCAATGTTATTTTGTTTGTAATGGAATTCAGATATTTCGAGTCTTTCTGCCTCCCCCTGTAAAGAACATTTTTAATGAATTCATTTCCTGAGGCAGTATTATTATTCTCGACCCAATTCAACCAAGTTCTCCCATCTGCCTCGAAAGTGACACACTCACTTAGTCCCCACTTATCATAAACGATTGCTATCAGCGAATACAGCATGACTAAACAATATCAGTTAAGTTACATACACAAAAATCTAGGCAATGTGTAGACAGATAAATATTTCGTCGAGGTTTTATATACCCGTCAGCCCTCCTCTGTCCAGCAATGGACATAGGCCTTCCCCTGAGACCTCCATAGCTCTTTATCCTGGGCAGACCGCATCAAAACGCCTCCAGCCACTCGTCTTATTTCGCCTTGCTTGTGATCTTCCAACACTGACCGTTCTAGATCGCCATTCCAGCACTTTTTAGTCTGTAGTTCGGGCGACATGCCATGTTCGACTCCATTTCTGGTTGGCAACCATTTGGACAACGTCGGTGACTTCGGTCTTTTCCTACCCCTTAACGTATTATCCAGCATTCTCTTTTATGTAGCATTCTGTTTGTAAACATAAGAGTTTCACAGCCATACTACTTACAGTACCGGGAGAACGCAAGCGTCAGACTTTCTTTTTCATATAATTGGCGTACTTCGGATACTTGAGGATGTCAGGGAGTTAACCAAAAATGACCTATGCTAGACCTCTTCTTTTTGATTTTCTTTTCCGAGTTTCATAGTGTGTTCAAGATAAACATAATGGACATGACCTTTCCATTTACCGAGATTCTTTGATTTATTCAATTAGAGACCATTTTTTTCAAGATGCTTTGCATAAATCGTTCATGTTTTATGTCCACAAACAATTGACACTTCTACAATTGACAAATAATATTCGATTAACATACACATTGGTACAAGTATGTAAACAAGCTAAATGTAAATGAACCAATAATTCAGGCGCGGTTCAGGGGAGACATTTTGCAATAGTATCATCACCTTATGTATATGGATAGTGTCTTCATTGTTTACCAACCAACTTCTCGATAGATGGCGTTAAAACAAAGTTTCATTGTCATTCGATAGATGGCGATGGCATTCCCAGTTTAATTACTAACTATGTAAATCTAACATTTAGCATATATAGAATTTTCAAAAATTTGAATTGATAAGGGAAGTCAATAAAAAGCGTTTCCGTTGGTATATATACTAGTTGCATGTAACACATGAAATCCAACTGTCGATGGCGATAGTATGTGTAATTGAAGAATACGTACCAAACTATAAACATTTAAAGATATTTTGTTTTCTATATAAAACATGCAGGTACATATGTATGTCAGGATAGGATAATATGGAGGTCAGTCTTTTTTCCTACCCAGAATATGAAAACAGCATGATGGTTTGCATGTATGTTTTGAGATTTAGTATCAGAACATTGATTCCCCGTAGATATTGTGTAGTTTAGATATTGTCGATATGTTAAGAGAAATAAATTTTCTTGAACAAATCGACAGTTGGATTATATATGCAATCATTAAAATATTATATTTATTGTTACGATTATTATTAAAGAGATACACCATCAATGTTTTCATTTCTGCCATTAAATATTTTACAAACACCATCCCAATAAATAATGAACGCCATTATTTAACAATAATTCGTTTTTGAATGCAAAGTCGTTATAATTTCGCGCACGAGTATTTCACAATTTCTCGCACACTTCTTTATGAATTTCCTGCTATATATGTACGTAACACCAAACAAACGAAATTCCCTATAGAAGTAACACTCACTATAATGTAATATGTTTTCAACAAACTCTTTCTATGCAAAACCTCACGGTATTATCTTTTATAACAATGTGATATGTTGTCTTGATGACATTTTATCTTTTACAAAAGCAGTTATGTTTCCTTGTGTATATAATATGTATGTATCTCTTGAGGGGCCAACTCTACATACTAAGTCTTCTCTGCTTGCTTCGTAATACTTGTCTCGCTTCCATATTGTCATATCTGCACCACTATCGGAAGTCACCTTATCTCTCTATCCTGGCCGACTACTCAACGGTATAAGAATCAATGCTACCAGTTTTTCTCCGCTCATCGGCGGCAGTTTTGTAATGTTATGTGTTTATCTTATCTGTATTTTTTGTATCAATTTGTATTCTTTGAGTGTGTACATTATGATAACGACGAAGCTTTTCAGACAAAAATCATTTGTCGCACTT
Source organism: Molanna angustata (assembly GCA_963576475.1). Classification (NCBI taxonomy): domain Eukaryota; kingdom Metazoa; phylum Arthropoda; class Insecta; order Trichoptera; family Molannidae; genus Molanna; species Molanna angustata. Next base: position 7,144,221 of record OY754973.1, read on the forward strand.
AGATGCCTACTTGATAAAATTGAAGCCAGTTGTACTTTCACACAACAGAGCTGTAAAGATTGTATCAAAAGTTTTCATAACTACGTACCTAACACAATAGTAACTTTCGATGAAATAAATTCATGGTATAACATTGATGAGTTATTGACGTTCAAAGGCAGCTCTAAACGAATAGTGATGAAAAATATAAAAAAAACGAGTTGGTTGTGGCCAACGCTATTTCCCTCCCTACCAAGTCAATTCTTCAATGCCATTTTATGAAAGCATTTTAGCAATTTGTAAATAAAAATAATAAATTTTATGTTTCCTGAGCTCAATTATTTGATACTTAATCTCCAAACATACATACATACCATCATGCTGTTTTCATATTCTGGGTAGGAAAAAAGGACTGACCTCCATACTATCCTATCTTGACATATATACCAACATGTGTTAAAATTTTCAATAATTTGGATTTATGGGTTTATAGTTTGATTCTTATTCTTCAACTATCATTCTATCGGTATGGACAGTTGGATCTCATGTGTTACGTGCAACTAGTAAATATTTAAATTCATTATTTTTCTATATTATTTGTTTATTTATTAAGTGAAAAACAATTGCACATCACACATACACATTTTTATTTTACTAACATTATTTCCCGTAGAGAAGTTACAAAGAAAAACATAGACGTGCTTAGAGATTAAGATAGAGATAAAAGTAAAAAGATATAAAAAATCTACATATAATTACTAAGAAAACATAATGTAATGAAGTATTGAGTATAATTTTTCATTCACAAGAATGGCGTTTAAAAAAATATTTACCTAACATCATTACCTCAACAGTGCATTCCAGCCATACCCAGGTACTAAGAGACTGTATCTGTGATCTTTTTTTACAATTTCCCTTTTGATACAATGAAAATGTCATTATGGTCATTAAATTAAATTATTATTCATCATCACACCACCACCTCTCGTAGGATATATAATGCAAAATTGTCAAATTAAGGACAAATTTTCTTCTTGATTTGTACACAATAAGCAAGTTCTGCGAACCCCGTGTGAGGTTGCAACATCACAAGCGACTAACGTTTAGCGATTCGCCCGAGAGAGGGTAGGAGAAATTTCTTTGTACAAAGTATTTTTAAATTGCCATAACCCGATGTTTGCCCCGCATTTAGTTCTGCCATTGTGGACCCGTGTAGTGTCGTTCAAATACCGTTACATATGTACCTTATATTCTCATACACTACACTACACTACACTACACTCTTGTCTACAGATATGTATATATACTTACATAATTGTTATATTATTTTATTTCTTTTTTTCTTTGCAGGTAAGACGAATTGCTTTACGCGACTTTTTTCACCGCAGATGTGAATATGTAAGTGTTTAATTTATTTGGTACCTAGATTTCAGCAATAAAATATTTAATATACATACATACCATCACGCCATGTTCCTTTCGGGGCAGGCAGAGAGAACCGAAAGCCACAGTTTCTATCATGACACATTCATCGCTTCGTCAACATTCATGTATCGTCTCATACGTCACACGCAAAAATATTTATTGGTCAAAAAAACTATATATATGAACAATCATTATTAAAATCATATTTAAAATTTTAAATATAGTATCATAATTTATAATTTTTTTTGAAATTAATTTTATAATTTAATTAAATTTTATAAAACACTTCCTTCCTTACTTGCAAAAAAATATTTATTGGTCAAAAAACTATATATATGAACAATTATTATTAAAATCATATTTAACATTTTAAATATAATATCATTATTTATAAAAAAATTTGAAAAAAATATAAAAAGAATATATATAATTTAATTAAATTTTATTAATTCATGTATAAAAATTATACAGACACTGTTCACAGTAATCAGAAAGAAAGGAGGAAATAATAGAAAGACTCAAAAGGATTTTTGATGTTTTTTCTTTTAACTACAATACTCACAAAGTTTATCAAATATATTTTGTGAACACCTTAGTTAGTTTTTAATTCTGCTTTACAGTAGTGGAGAATTCTGGCTTTTAAACCATGCATGTAATGATCAATAGTATGTTTTATCTGAGACATGAAGATACCGGACAAAGTTAAGTGGAAAGTTAGAATAAAAATAACAATCGATTATAATGCGCCGCATAAACAAAACATGTAACGAAAAACAAGTCTTTATCACAAAACAACATATTAAATACTAGAGGAAAGTAAAGAGTCTTAGTTTTATGGAGAAATGTGCTCCTGGAATATATATATTTTTATTTATCTATCCTACATTGAACTTGTACTCAATATGTAGCATACTATAGACTGTTTCAAAGCTTGGTTGTTTGTTCATTTTGTAGACGAAATTTACAACAAAAACCTATTTTTATTGAGAAAGCGAGGAGCGAGCAAACATCACAAAGCGGAATGATGTAAAATTTGAGTATTACATTCGCTGGGGTAATATTGTTAGCTCCGAATATACAATATTCCGTATAAGAAATCTCGGGAAAGAAAATATAACACACACATACATATATGTATACACTCTGTACCTTGTCATTATTTTTTTCTCGCTTGAAAAATTGATCCGGAGTCTCAACATTATGTATATGGCAGTTTATTATACAAATTGAGGAGTTTTACACATACGAGGGTGTTCCATAGCGTTCGATAGTTCGAGCGTTATTGGTCGTTAGTTTAACGATATTGATATTCATGGATTTGTGCCCCACTCCACCGAGCAGACTCTTGTAGGTATTACGTTCTAAGATGTCTGAAGAAAAATTGTGATAGCTTAATGTTGATATGATCAGTACGATAAAATCGTATTCCACAGATGTGGCGCTAACTAAAAGTGTAATCAAATTATTATATTGAATGTCACATCCCGGTGTAGAATGCGGATGATAAATGGAAGGAAAAGGAGTTACGTGTATTTCGTTGCTGGCTTCTGGATGATATCAATTTTGAATACCTTGCGGTAGCAACGGATCTGACATTTCAGGATCATCTAAAGCTGATTCCCGCCGTGAATTTCACTTACGAAATGTTTTGTTTTAAATTACAATTCACATGTCTAAGGATTTTGATAATCATCGAGATTGTGTCATACATACCGCGGGTTAATTCACATAATTCTCAATTGCAACCGAGGTTGATCTTGACTTTGACATGGTTAGGCCGAAAAAGTTGGTTATGAATTTAAAGGTTAGAAAGGGATTATTTTACAACAATATGAAACTTGAACAATTAATAGTCGACTCTTTGTAATTACCGAGTAACACTCTTCTAAACATTTGGCAAAACCACTGGACGACCTGTCTAGTTGGTAGAGTTACCTTTTTATTTTTTCCGGACGTGAGGTCGCGACTGAAATCTCCTTGGGTTGTTCCAGACTTGGACTTCTCAATTTCTCACAGGACACGGTAACTTTAAAAGCTATCTCCATCGCTTCAACATTGCTCCCTCTTCCTCATGTCAGTTTTGTCAATGTCCGGACCTAACTTCGGATCACATCCTTTGGGAGTGTTCCCACCCAATTGTGTCCTCTTACAGATCGGAGCTCCTCGTTGCTGTCCGTGGGCCTCTTCAAGGTCCCATTGGACATGCAGACTTAGTGATCTCGAAGAACAATTACAAAGCCTTCAAACGATTTTGCCATAGATACGGTGCCTTATTATCCGAAGATTCTCACTGACTTTTCTGTTTCCAGAGATCTTGGTCACTTCTCCGATGCCTTATAGGTATATATGGATCTGAAGTCGCCGACAGTTCGCAAGTGTGAATCTCAATTCGCACTTGTTGATTGTTCTTTTTGCACCATGGTGCCGAGATTGCTAATCTAGAGGGCTCCATGAGCTACTCCTCATGCCATGCATTGTTTTTTTTTTGTCGTTCATTCTAGCGTTCTGCGAAGGGGCCGTTGACAGTCCCCATATGCGGAGCGGATGGTGGTGGAAGTAGCGAAAAATTACCGAGTAAAATTCAGTTTTTTAATAAAATCACCTAAAAGGATAATTTAAGCAATTGTCCCAGTTTTGGGTATATTTATTCTCTATTTTGTTTTGCTTCTTGGAAAAATAATAAGTTTTGTCTCAAATATTAATCTAAAACTGACCTGACACCAGGTAATATTACAACTCATATTTCAACTCATTGGAATATGAACTGAAAAAATGACATTGCAATATCCTAAGAAACAATAACGAAGAACTCCGATTTGCCGATATTTTTTAAGCTAGGAATGTACGTCTGGATTAACCAAAAATCAAAAATAATAGGTACGAAAAAAACTTTACAAAACATTATAAATTAAAAAAATATTTCTTCCTTTGTATGACGAATGACAATGTAGTATAGATAAGCATAGACAAAAGACATACACACTTTCAGTTCATATGACTTCAAAAATTACTGCAAAAACTACTTTTTAATTCATATTCCACAGTTGGAATATTACCTCGTGTCAGGCGGGCTTAATATCCACCCAAAAACTGTTTGCCACATTTTGGGGACAAATGCTCACAAATCCTGAGATGCATGTTGCCTGAAGGAATCGTTTGGGCTTTCACCGCACCGACTCTAAGGTCAGCCGATACAGGCAATAAACATTACATTGTACGCATCATGTTATCGTTGAAATGTAAACATTTCCCATCGTATTTTGCTTGTATCAGACATAGACTTAATCTTTAACGAGGAGACAACAGCCAGGACTGCGAAAGATAAAAACGGAATAAGGAAGTCACCCCCATCCCTACTCGTTTCTCGCTCTGCACTCTAATATACCCGATATATATATATTATGTAGTGCATATATATAATATATATATATGCACTACATAATATACCCGACTATCACGTTTAATCTCACGTTCGATCGCACGTGGTACGTTCCGCTATAAATTTCATTTTGAAACAGGCCTTAAATAAGTATCTCCCGATACAAATCTACCTCCGTCGTGTTTAGCGTGTTTCGGAAGAGTTCTCAGCTGGTAATACTTAGACGTAATAACGTTTTTATTGTGTGTGCGCTCGCCTACCATCTTGCCCCGGTGTATTTCTGAACTATAAACACAGAAAGGAAATCCGTTTGGACGTGTTTGCTGGAATAAATACAACTGTAAATTAGGCACTCCACGCAGAGTATAACATTTTCAAAAATTACACAGTAATCTTCTTCTTCGTGTCGATAGCAGACGGAAAATATTTTAGCGTTATTTTTTTTTGTATTTTCTACAAGAGTGTCTGTAACTGAAAAGCCTCGTCTCACGAGTGACTCATATTTATTTATTTAACTTCATGTATATGTGTACAATTTCTTCCAACCAACCAAAATATATCATATTTCATAACAAATCGTATTTTAAATTTATTATTGAGGGGTATTTACTCCTATTTTATGATAATAATATCTTTTTGTCGTATTAATAACAAATTTTGCATTATGTGAAGGACTTATTGCCCGTACGTAGGCAATTTCTACCAGTCAACATAATTATTTCTATTTTGTAGATTAACTTTGCGATTTCAGTGTATATTCTTGCGAATTGGTAAGCTTCTTCGTTATGGTTTTGGGTTAATGTCATATGGCATGCTAAAAAATAACATATGTGACCGGTCTTCAATTTTACAGCATTATTTTTCAGCGAATAATTAGGATTAAAGGGTTTATAGTTTGGTATGTATTCTTAAACTAAACATACTATCGCCATCGACAGTTGGATCTCATATTATATTTCATGCAACTATTTATAAATCAAGGCTATTTTGAAAGATGGACTAATCAATAAGAACCATATTTGAATTATAAATTAGCTATAAACCACTTGTTTTTGAGTCACTTCGCGACATGTTTCGGAAGCGCTGTCCTTCCATCGACCGGCGTGTCGAGACTAACATGTTGAGTTTGTGTGTATCTGTCTAATTTATAATTCAAATATGGTTAGTATTAACTACCACAAAATATCCGCCGAATCATTAAATGATATTAATCAATAAGAAATTATGTATAGGACCAGAATACGTGTTGTTTGGTTCTTTTTCCATACCTGATGAGTGAGTCCATCTTGTTTATAAAGTATACACGTTTCGTTATAAATAATTTCATTCGGAGATATATGTTACTTCTGTAAGCCGGCATTTAATTGTGGCGAATTATGGTACTGTGTGGACGTATTCGATCAAACATATAATTCCTTCGATCGTTGGGAGTTTTAACTGAACAAATTTCCAGATCGTCATGTTCTACATTCTGTCACACGGGTTTCGCCAAATCGGATCGCGTCCTCGCCATATATAAAATATATTTATATAATAAAGCGCTCGCTGGAAGGTTTTATATTCGCTTTACACCCAACCAAATCGCTGCCATCGTTAGGTTTTCCTCAAGGAAATGTGTTGCCGCGAACGTATCTATAGTATGTACACCGTTTTGTAACTTTTCTACCGACTTCTAGTAAAATGTGGATGTGTATAGATTTATACACATACAACGTGAATACCGACACTCCCACCGTCTCGTCTCACACCCGATCAAAGCCAGAATTATTCACTCGGAATATTTTCGGATGAATCTTTACAATGAATTTGAATAAACCTCGGTGCAGGGGAAGACATGCAGCGAATTTTTATTCAAAAATTCCGCCGAAAGTTAAGCGTTCTGATGCAAATAAGTTGAACGAGATGTATATGACCGCATTTTATTTAATGAATCAGTACGTAAACCTGAATCGAATGCACCAGAAGTTTTGCGAATAATAACAAGAGTAATTTCTCTCGGTTGGTGTAAAAATAAAGGCGGAAGACAGAATCGTTTTGTCGTGAAGTCAACAACATATGAGTAGGCCGTGGCCTTGAAGAATAAAGACCACCACCAAGAAGAATATTATTTATGACAAAACGTTCGCTTGACCCTAAAAAATATTAAACACGCGTTACTGTCACAAAATCTGTTATTTATATCAAGAGAAACATTAGTACCTACCTATTTGGATCCTGGTGTTTTATTCCCCGTAATTTAGGACATAAAACGACTATCCTTGCTCTTATTTAGTCATATAATAAATGTTACTTTGAGAAACCCGGAAGTATTTAGTTTAAGTTGATAATACAACTTACTATGTAGGCCATTTCAGTCCACTGACTAGTGATTCGTTCCTATAATTCTTCACACACAAAAATTGAGAACCTCAACGTATTCTCACCCCTTCAAACGTTTCAGCCTCAGCACCTTCAAACGTTTCATAAAAGCAAGTAAAAAATCATTGTGAGATGTTTTCCCTTCTACATAGTGGATTGTTTCTTAATTATTGTTATTCTGAAGCATATTTTTAAAAATACACTGCACTGTTGGTGTTTTTTTTTAATAAACAAATATATAAATATAATTAAATTGGCAATAACAGTGCTTTTTGAGTTAATTAAATAAATAAATCTCAATGAAGACGAAGTTGGGATATTATAGAAGAACCAGGAACTCAAGGCACCTACAGGGCTTACGACCTGTCATCGGTTTACGTGAGCACTTTAGCTCAGCTTTTGATTGTTGCGCACGTTTTGAAATCACTTTTCGGCAAAAATATCTTACAAGTTAAACGATTAAAAGGCTTTCAATTCTTATTTTGTAGCAGCATTCTGTTTATCTTCAGTCCATAGATTTATTCATAGGCAATTTACATACTACTAGAGAATGTAAATAATAGCAGTTTTCAATATGTCACACAAAGTTATAGGTACTTATTTTGTCTAACAACGACCGTTTCAGCTTATTATATTTATTCAGCTTATTATAATGCCATTATCTACTGGTGTTGAGTATACAGTTTTCATTGGTCTTATATATGTAGAAACATACATAAAGCATAGAACTCAGAACACTCATACATCACTCTATAGAACTCTTCAAATATTTACCTATTGCATTTATTTCTTTATTTCATATTGCTTCTCGGGCAACTAACAGGTACTATTTCAAATATTAATAAGGAGACTTACGATATTAATCGTCTCACATATCCAGACTGAAAACACAATTAAAAACTGTGTCTCCACCGGGAATCGAACCCGTGACCTTTTGATTAGCAGCCAGATACCCAACCAACTGAGCCACGAGGGCCGACAAAATGACAACCATTGCTTGCTAGATGTATCTTTGCTCCAACAGAAGAGCAATATTTATTTAATTATTTATTTTGTACATAATATACATAAACAAATATAATGCACACCGCCGTTATGCCGCCGTTGATGCTGTTAGGCTTTCAACCAACCAAATTGAGTATGACGAAATTGTATATGTACAACAAAAAAGGAATGATAGCGAAAAAAAAATCCAAGAAAATTAAAATTACACTAAGAAAAATATTAAAAACATCATAGCAAAAAAAAGATTGAGATAGAACAAGGAGAGGAAATCGGGATCAGGTGTTAAGTGATAATTATTCCCTCTTTAATTTTTTTCTTGAAAATATAAAGTGAGTTAGACGACGCAATATTCGATAGTTTCGTTGATTGTAGTTCAAACGACGAGCTGAAAAAATCTGTAGGTAATATGCACAGGGATGGAGTGTCTTACGTTCAGCAGAACTGAGTGTCAGTCCATAATTGAATAAATAAGTAAATTTGTTTTTAAGGCACTATCACCCTTTCGAGTCGCAATGAAAGCTGGAGATGGACTATCTGAAAGTAAATCTTCGTAGGAAGGTTGTACATACTTAGAAAAAATAAAGGGCTGTTCACTCATCTGTTCCTACATAATAATACTCACTTATTGTACCCACTAAAGGAGGTCATCGAATCGTCTCCGATATAACGAAGTTGAGTTTTTCGGGTTCATAATATTGTTGGAAAATATTAAACTAAAAAAATACAGCATTTCGAGCGGCTATCTTGAATAAAATAAGTTATTCGATGGTCATTACATAAAAGTCTATACAGGGTGAAAATCTACCTCCTCTACATCGGTCATCGAAAATGGGTTTTCGTAATCTCAAAAAGTTGAACAAACATATAGGTTTTTCCTCAGTGTCACTTATGTTTACTGCCCAGTGTCACTTATGTTTACTGTTCCGCCCCACTACTTTCTAAAATTGACTCCTCCCACAACTTAATACCTAACAATAGTCTATGTTTTATTTTTAATTTTTAGTACGTAAGTCTTCCTGAAGAAGAAAACATTTAAAGTTTTTGAAACCGGTAGAAGTTGGTACTCATAGTTAAGTGGTGTAAACTACGTTAAGTTTATATTATAAATAATATAAGTTTTTCTTAAATAATCGTATGGATTTGGAAACATTGTTACATGTGTTAACTTGTGTGTGTTTATTTCAATGTTCTGTTGGTGTCTTTAAAAAATAAATAAATAAACATTCATCTTTTAATTGTATCCATGCGTCGGCTTCACAAGTTTTTTTTTTAAAAGAAGGTATTGAGCAATTTGTTTCAATTGAATACCTTTTGAGTAAAAAAACCTAAGCAAATATTGCTCGCATTAACATCATATGATTGAAAACATCTTGTATTCATCCACATTGATCGCTGTAGGCCCAACTCAACACCCCATTACCATCTTTGTATTTTCCTTTATAAATTGAACGGGCCTGGGAATATATAATAGGTGGTGGTATGACTTAAAATATAAAAAAAACAAACAATCGTTCTACTCCACGTGCGGCGTTGCTTTTTTGTTTTGTCCGGAAAAACACCACCAGCCGCCATTTGAATAATTAACTCAGACAAAACGCGAGGGCGAACTGTGGCCTACGCGGACCCGTGTTTAACAAACTGTGAAATATTTAAATTATTTTTTTTCTGTGGTTCAGAATGACACTCACCCTTTAGCTTTTTCGTCGTACTCGATATTTATTTAGTCGGAATAGGACAATTATCAAGAAGTCTTAAATAGATCTATGAAATAGACCTACATATATGATACTAAAATAACGATGATCTGGAAATGTTTTATGATTCTGTTGAGGCATTCAATGGCAAATTAAAGAAACTCTTAATATGATCTATCTTCAGAATCTATCTCTTTCTCTTACACACACACGTTGTTATTAACTTTTATCCGCGCACCCACACTTAATCACATTTTTTTATTACTTTATTATGATACTAGTGAACCCGGCCAGACCACATTTTATATAAACTTCATTTCTATATTTTACCAATTTTTATTTCGTACATTGAGTGTAGTAGGTATATTCTCTAAATGCGTAACTCAAATGTCAATACATTTGTTCACACCACCATGTATTGAAAGATTACACAACTCAAAAACGAATTATTAAACTTTTTTTCCTATAAAAATTAATATTATTAATAACGATACACTATCCTCTTCCACGCACAACAATTTCAAGCGTCAGGTGACACTTTGGCTTATGAATAAGGGCAGACAGGGATCAGAAACAACAAACAGCACTAACTAAAATTAAGTTAAATTTGCACACATATATATTGATTATCTAAATTATTTTTTAACAGATTTTTAATTATCTCAATAGAGACGAAGTTGGAATATTTATTGTAGGAGAACCGGGAAATCAAAGCACCTACAGGGCTTAAGACTTGTCATCGGCTGGTTTACGTGATCACTTTATGCGCTTGCGCAACGTTCACCAATTATGCCTTTTTAATGAGATCCCTATCAATTCAATTTTGAAAGTTCTATATATTGTAATACTGAAATTCTTTTCGCTTGAAAATAAGGAATTTTTACTACAGCCATCTATGGGTGAAATTATGAACAACAATCTCATTATTTTTTATTTATTTTGTTGTAACGCCATCTATTGAGAGAATTGGTTTTTTGTAAATAATGAAAGCTACAATTCTTATATCTGAGGTGACAATGCATTTTTCGCATAGAAGCCACCCCTGAATGCGCCAGACTTATAAGGTCATTTTTGTCTTATTTACCTACTTGTACCAATGTGTAAGTAATCGAATATTTTGATTTCCTTTGATTTCCCGGTTCTCCTACAATAAATATGCCAACTTCGTCTCTATTGAGATAATTAAAAATCTGTTAAAAAATATCTTTGACTCCCGACAGGGAAAAAAATCCAATGTTTGCGCATATGCAATAATAAAAATATTCAATTATCTAAATTATCTTACAAATCCAGTGTAAATAAATTTTCTTAATTATCGTGACACGAGATTTTTATATATTAAGATAGGTTAGTTTTGATATTTTGGTTTAGTACGTAAAAGATACTCGTTATATTCATATTTCAGACTGTTTTCTTTTTCAATATATAATGTATGTTCTTTGTACTATCCCTTTTTGCATTAAAATAAGTTATCTACGAAGAGATACCTAGTGGAATTCTACCAAATAAATAATCATACAATAAATCTGTAAAGTCCTTTACTTGTAAAAAAATAAACTACTGCCTGAATATAACTAAATTATTTCAATTTCATACTATTTCTTCTTCCTCGTTCTTTTTATGTCTTATCCTGAATATACGCCTCCTCATTACCACCCAAATAAAACGTATGTTAAAAAAATAAATGTACCTATGTTTAGTGAAATACCAATTCTTTAGTTTCTTTTTTCTGGATATTATCTTTTCATTTTTATATCTATCAAATTATCTTTCTTCACCGTCTTCCGGTAAACTTCATAGTCTCTTTTGTTTCTTTTCCTTTCCTCTCGTATATACATAATTCTCTTCAATTTCCTCTTGTAACCGTATCAATTTTTCTCATTCGAAATGTATTATCTTGCGGTTTAATGGCTCAACATCACCAAATCCTTTTGTTTTTTCTTTCGAAATTACTTCGCTCAATGGTTGACATATTATTTGTTTTGTATGCGGTTGTGTCGCGCAAATACGGCTTTATATACCCTTTGTCGTGAAAAACGACACTCATTTATCATAATACCAATCAAATTTAAATTTCGCTTAAAGGTTGATTTATTTTATCATATATATATTCACTGCCCACTTACGTTTTTTTTTTCAAATACAAATCAGTTATGCGTATCATATTTCTCTTCGTTCAATTTTGTCTTAAAGTTGTGCGTACCTTTAAATTAATTTTATAAATCTCCTGTGATATACTCTATTGGGGGTTGTGTACAGTGTTTCTTTCTGTAGTGCTTGTCTTCAAATCAATAATTTGAATGTAAGGATTGTGTAAAAAGGTCGAAAAAAAATCAAAACAAATATAAAGCTACACAAAAACAAGAATGAAATAGACACAAAAAATAAATAAATATAATTTTTTTGATTTTATTCTTAAATATATTGCATTTTTTTTTCGAGTCTAAGACTCAAAGGGAGCTCATTAAACCACTTTATGTATATACCTTTATATTTATAGAAAAGTTGTGAGGCAGTTGTACGTAAAAGGTAGGATTGGTAATACATCCTTGTGAATTTATTCTGCTGTTTATAGAAAACGACAATTGGTTTGAATTTGTATTGGTAGATTAATTGTGATTTCAGTCTGTATTTTTGAGATGACATATATCGTAAGTGTCCAAACTTGTTCTTGGGTGCGTGTTGAATTAATATTTGACATTGTACCTACCCGTTCATTATAAAAATACAAAAAAAAAGATATTGAGATGACGGCGACATGAATTTTCATCATCACTTATGTTTTCCCATAGTCTATGTAGCTAATTGGTCTTGAAAAAAATAATCAAAAACTTCAGAGATTGAAATGGCCCGGTGCCTTCCTTTAGCAGAGATATTTTTATTTTAATAATTTATTTGAAACATACTTTTGTTTATGTTCGTATTATTTTTCTCGACCAGATCTCTATATTCAAAGCACGGCGGTTAACGGATGTTTGCAGCATTTGATAGGATTTTCTTGCGCAGGCCAGATAGCCCATTAAACGACAAAGGATTTATTGAGTCTGAGATGAATGATGACCCGAGAGGTCATAAAGATAAGACGTCTGTGATGGACCGGCCGTTTGATAAAAATGGACCAGAAATCGCACGTTTATATATTCCGGCCAAAGTTGGAGGACGGAAAGATACTTTGAACGATTTATAGATAAACAACTAAACTTGGAAAACTACCAACTTCTATCCAGCTCTGTCCTTTTGTGCGATGTTATTCCTCGCCACATATGCGAATTAAATGATTTTAATTTTGTTTCGAATACAAATACGTACATTGTATATGTTCATGGACCGATGATTGAGAGGTTTGTGATCACAAGCCCACAAAGCGTGTCCTGGGTACGATCCCCAGCAGAAGAGAAATTTCTCACGCAAATATTGATTCTCTTAACTGGAGACACTAGCAATAAATAGACTAACCGGGCAGAATTCAAACTCGATCTATTGGACCCTTAAGTACTAACATTCTTCCGTAAACTTGACTATGTTAAGGATGATTTTTCAAATACATAGCATCGATAATTTTGTTTATCCCCTCGTTTTGTTCTGAAAGACGTGTTAGCATCACATTTCAAAACGATTCCATTAATTTTTGCTGCCATGCTTTTTTGCTGTTCATTCTAGCATTTCGTAAAATGTCTGTTTATATAGTTTTATCGTCCCCTTCAGAAAAAGAAATAGAACAGGAGTGTATGCTGAGATCTTGTAGATTGCCGGCGGTGATACAGCAGTTTCAGAACTTTGGATAATGGAAAACTACAATAAGAAGTATGAATGATAAGAGAATTGAATATTTTTATTATTGTATATGCGCAAACATTGGATTTTTTTCCCTGTCGGGAGTCAAAGATATTTTTTAACAGATTTTTAATTATCTCAATAGAGACGAAGTTGGAATTGAGATAATTAAAAATCTGTTAAAAAATATCTTTGACTCCCGACAGGGAAAAAAATCCAATGTTTGCGCATATGCAATAATAAAAATATTCGATTACTTACACATTGGTACAAGTAGGTAAATAAGACAAAAATGACCTTATAAGTCTGGCGCAATTCAGGGGTGACTTCTATGCGAAAAATGCATTGTCACCTCAGATATAAGAATTGTAGCTTTCATTATTTACAAAAAACCAATTCTCTCAATAGATGGCGTTTCAACAAAATAAATAAAAATAATAAGATTGTTGTTCATAATTTCACCCATAGATGGCTGTAGTAAAAATTCCTTATTTTCAAGCGAAAAGAATTTCAGTATTACAATATATAGAACTTTCAAAATTGAATTGATAGGGATCTCATTGAAAAGGCATAATTGGTGAACTTTGCGCAAGCGCATAAAGTGATCACGTAAACCAGCCGATGACAGGTCGTAAGCCCTGTAGGTGCCTTGATTTCCCGGTTCTCCTACAATAAATATTCCAACTTCGTCTCTATTGAGATAATTAAAAATCTGTTAAAAGATAAGAGAATTGTCCAGGTTCCAGCTGAGGCACGTTTTAAACTGCCTGGATCTTAAGACTCGTTTATCTTATTTTGCACTTTTAAGATTAAATTGTTAATTTCAGCAACTTATTTTTATTTCATGCATATACATTTAATATCCTATTTTCTTACCGCATTGCTCTGAATTATCTACATCAAAACGGTATATATTTTTATCTACCTGATATTTTGAAACGGAAGACTGCTTCATAGCAATAAATTCGTGTTTTAAACTTTTTACTTTTTAAATTTTTTATGTTGCCGTGTCTAAAAATGTCGTGTAGATTTGAAATTCATGGGATATACCAAAAAATCAGAATTCCGTCCCCTTTTCAGCTTATCCATGTTAACATTATGATTTATAATTTATTAATAATGTTTACAAAAATTAATATTATTTCGACTAGTGCCTGCCTCACTAGGATTATATCCCGTGATGAGGAAGGTAACTACTTCACAAAAAAATATATAATAAAACAAACAAATAAATAAAATAAAAAACCAAAAAAACAAAGTACATTGTCAATTTTTTAAACAGTTTGTATTTATTACTGTTTGTATATCTATAAAAAAACAATAGTAAATAATTAATAATTAGGCTTGCATCAGTCCATTTTTTTAATAACCTCCGCTGTTTTCTAACGATTTATGTATAAAATCTTCCTCATCTTGTTTATGTGATGATTTGCCTAATTTAACCCTATTAATTCTACTTGTTTGTTTTGTTGTCCTCGGTCAGATTCTAGAAATTTCCTTCGTAATCTCCTTGTATCGCCGGTCTAATTCGGATTAGATGTGTTTTGTATAATTTTGTAATCACTAATTACAAGTGGGTATATTATTATATGTCCTTTTGTGTGTCCCACAGGACTTCCCAAGTATCGTTTTGCAAGATTCCCATAATGCTCATCTGGAAGCCGTTGTTTCGTTTGCGGTGAATGAGCAATTCAATTAGTATTTTGGTTCCCATTAAAATCTTAACCAATTTAAACCTCTGCCTTTGGTTATCCCTCCTTTGATTTGACAGAACACAAATATTTAGGGTTACACGTGGAATCCTATCGAAATAATTATGTTGAATGACCATATTATTTATATGATTGGATTTACTCAGTTGGATTGACCGTGAAAGGATCGAGTTAAAAACTATCGAGAAAATATCGATACTCGAATAAAATTCCTACCCAAATATTTTCAATATTACGGATCGACTTTTAACGAGATTGCGCTGAATGCAGTCCAGAAGATTTTGGATCAAAACCGACATTCACCTTTTTTCATTCTTTTGTTGACCTGTCTCATGAATTTGTTTCATATTTAATCATTCAAATTGGCTTTTTATATAACGGAATATGTTGTAAATTATTAAATTATATTGGAATCTCAAATCTTTGCTATTAAGTAAGGACTCTTTTATCTGCGCTTTTGTATTGTGAAAAAAAAATATGTAGAGGATTATTTCGTCCGGATATCCGTTTGAGTTTATCGACAAACAGGCGATTTTTGAACAATCCATTTTAGTTTTTCTCAATCGCTCCTCGAATATCTGTCTCCTGTGATCTTTTGTAATAAAACGTATTTTATTGGATTCTAGACGAAATTTTCTCCTTCCAATGGGACGCGATAATAATAATTTTTCTGCTCCATATTTCCATCGCGAAAGTATACATCATTGTACGAATCATTAAATAAAATTTGAAAGGTCCTCGAGATGGCTGGCGCCCATACTCGGCAGATTGCGTGAATTTACTGGGCGAGGGAGTGAATATTTCTGACAAAGCTTCCTCCTACCTGCTCTGAAGTGATCTTCCGCCTGATTTAATGCACACTTAACAAACGAGGAGCTCTCAGAGTCTGGAGTGAGAGAGTGTGAGGGATCGCTGGAGTAGGAGGTGAGAAGATAAAGATCCTCTCAAGGTTCGTCTTATCATATCTAGGTACAAACCGACTTCAACTTTTTTACTAAATTGCTTTAATTAATGACCTCTCTTAATTTATAGTTCCCTGTTACTTGCTATTCCACAAATTCATTCTTGCTATTCCTCCTTGTCGACCTTCTTGGCTAAGTTGGTTAGGTATCTGACTGCTGATGCAAGGGTCTCGGGTTCGATTCATTTTTTAATTGTGTGTTCAGTCTGGATGTGTGAGACGATTAATATCGGAAGTGTGGCAACTCCTTATTGGATGCGTGTTAAATAATTATTTAACATAGTACCTAACTGTAAGTGTCCCGTTTGTTTACTAAGTTATTCTATGAACTTTTTACAATTAAAATGTGGTATTTATTGCTCGTGTTTTCATCCACAATTTGTAGACTTGATATAATCTTAGCTTAGGTAAACAATTCCTATTATATTGCTCTCAAAAAAAAAATTGTCTTTCAATATTTTTTAGACACGTGATTAATTTTATTGACTGTGGAATGTAATTAACTGCAATTAAAACTCTAAAATAAAATTAGAACTTTACCAAATATAAAATTATCCCGGGTTAAATTCCCGACGGAGATACAGTTTTTATTTGAGTTTTCAATCTGGATCTGTGAGATATGGTAACTTGTTTTTGTGTGCGTGTTGAATTAATATTTGACAAAATAATATCTGGGAGGCAAGTCTGGTCCAACCGGCGAAATCAAAACCCTCGTGATTACCCATATCATGGATATAATAATCACATGGAGCTCTATGACATCTAAAGATATTACAGAACTCCACATAATAATTATATCCATGTTATGGGTAATCGTGAGGGTTTTGATTTCGTCGGTTGAACCGGACTTGCCCCCATGAATTAATATCTGTTATAATAAAATATTTTTTGAGTCTTACTGCATTAATATTTTTTATACATGTCCATCTGTTATTGAAGCCTTTTGCGTTTCCTTATTTCAGGATATCGTTCACATTTTCTTGACCGACTCATCCCTTGTTTTATTCCTTACCGCTCTCTATATTTTCCAAGTCTGGCGTTTTTCATTCATTCTTCGCGTGCGGCCAAAACGTCTCAACGTGTTCAATTTAATTATTTTTTTAATATTACTATTTACCTTACATACTTTCTTAAACCTTCATTTCTGTTGTCCTTAAGAACCCCATGCAAGCAAGCAAATAAGGAAATGCAATGTTCAAATAAGGAAAATATGTGGAATAGAGGACATCGTTCGGTGGAGTGGATCAAGAAGAAGGCATTGGAGGGACCACGTAGCCAGGATGGACAGTGATAGACTTGCATATATTGCGGCGAATGACATCCCTTCTAGACGCCACCTACCCGGAAGACCACCCAAGAGATGGAAGGATAGCTGGACTTCGTCATCCCAGGAGGCATAGTTTCAGAACTAGGTCAACTAAACGAAGAAGAAGAAGACTTTCTTAAAATCCTCATTTTCTATGTCACGCATAGTTCTGATCTATATCTCAGCGCTATCATCTCAACTGCATTTACTCTGCTTTCATGAACTACCTGTCATGTCCAAGTGCAATTGGTGAGACTGCAATTGCATTGTCAATAGAAAATAGTAGTATCTTATTTATTGTGCTCTCTTAACATTCATGTATTTCACTTCTATTGATAAAAACACTTCCTTATTTTGTCCGTTGTGAGATGATGAATCTGGTGCGATATTGATACTCTGTTGTTGTGTCGGGTCCCAGGTGTCCTGTGAGCGATTGCCTCTCCTCCTGTGTAAGCGCCTCTATATATCCATCTATCTATCTCACTTTCACTAACTCTTCCTCTCCGTCTCCCGCACTAAATCAATTCTTCATTTGAATAACCCGCCATCCGCTGAGGTATATATAGACCGTATTTATGCGGGACCTGTCATTTGTCAGGGCGCCCGGGAACGTCCTGCTAGGAGACGCGGCTTTTTTCCACCTCTTGACATAAATAATTGATTTATCTCTCGGGTTAACGACGAATGATAAATATGACGAAGAATGGATAGATGGTATGTTATTGAACAATGCCAATCGCCTAGGTGCGAAACCTTCAGTCTGTGAGCCAGGTGATGAAACCTTGATATGAAATTTAAAATCTAATTTATTAATAATAACACAAACAAAAATAATAAAAAGCAAACTTAAGACAATCGAGTATTACACAAGAAAATATAAAACACAGCTTGTATCTACTGAGATTATAATTATACCTTTTTAAATTTGAGACTCTGAAGATGCTTACTCGAGCATGTGAACAACATTCATACTAAAAGAGGGAAATGGAAGCTTGATCAACAGACGAACATGTATGAGACAATGTATGAATGTGGATGCGTGTTTGGATAAAAAAAATAGGTTTTCGGTTCTCTATGCCTGGAACGTTAGCATGACGTGGTGGTTTTTATGTACATATGTATACCTAATGCTTACTGTGTTTAGAAAAAAAACCAAGTCTTCCTATAAGTCTTCTAACTTCGAATATTTTTATTATTGCATATGCGCAAACATTGGATTTTTTTCCCTGTCGGGAGTCAAAGATATTTTTTAACAGATTTTTAATTATCTCAACAGAGACGAAGTTGGAATATTTATTGTAGGAGAACCGGGAAATCAAGGCACCTACAGGGCTTACGACCTGTCATCGGCTGGCTTACGTGATCACTTTATGCGCTTGCGCAACGTTCACCAATTATGCCTTTTTAATGAGATCCCTATCAATTCAATTTTGAAAGTTCTATATATTGTAATACTGAAATTCTTTTCGCCTGAAAATAAGGAATTTTTTACTACAGCCATCTATGGGTGAAATTATGAACAACAATCTTATTATTTTTTTTTTATTTATTTTGTTGTAACGCCATCTATTGAGAGAATTGGTTTTTTTTGTAGGTGCCTTGATTTCCCGGTTCTCCTACAATAAATATTCCAACTTCGTCTCTGTTGAGATAATTAAAAATCTGTTAAAAAATATCTTCTAACTTCCACTGTTAAAAAAATATATTCAATTATTGAATTATTATAACACGAATATAACTCAACCATCACATAATTGGTAAGTAATTAAAAATACAGTAAATACGGAAAACATATTATTTATGTTTTGCACAAAGTAAATTAAAAAATTTTCAGGTAACAAGTTGGTGTTCCTCTATTTTATCCTTGTATCAATCTTTCATTTTGAATCATTCATTTTTAAGTCAAACAATTACACTATTATTTTTTTATAAATTACATTAACTTCAAGCAATATTCAACTAAAACTATCTGGTCGTCCAATGAGACAATATATTGTAAAATAATGAAAATGTAAAAAAAATTCAATATTGATATCATTATAAATACTGTATTTGATGTTCACAAACCGTCAGCTCTATATTATTTGTTGGTTGGTACGAAAATCGATGGTTTTGTACCTCATTAATAGTCTGATTAATAGTTTTTCGTTCATACCTACCTGTTTTTAGGTCAGATAAGCGTGTTTATATAACAACAATGATTTTACTTTTTATTAATAAATAAATAATAATTCTGTTTTTTTTTATATAAATAAATAGCGCGATTTTTCATTTATTAATTCAATTCATGTACAATAATGTGTATAGTGGCGGGTTTAATGCCATAAGGAAATTTATTCCAACCAACCAAAGCTACATAAGGCCATAAATAGTCTTGTGGTAGGTACCTACATTAAATTAATAAATAGAATTTACCAAAAAACAGGCAAACAACATTATCAAATGTAAAATCACAGCAGCAAAGAAAGGAATGAGTTAGTGGTTGTGATAGGAGAAAGGTATAACAGCTTTAGTCTTTTTTTAAAAAGTTGATTCGTTTGAGACGTCGTGATATCATCATTATTATTTAAGGTGTGAACTGAGAAATTCAGTAGAATGAATGAGAATAGCAAGTGCGGTAGGTAATTTTTATTTGCCATTTTTCAACAGGCAGGAACTGTGTCAAATATTAATTTAACACGCACCCAATAACAAGTTTCCACATTCTGAAGACTAATTATGTTTATCATCTCATAGACCCAGACTGAAAATATAATTTAAAACTGTGTATACGTTAGATACGTCCTTTCACTATGACTCTCATTTTCCTTCTCTACTTCCCCCAAGTGAAGCGGTTTCGTGATTAACTCGACAAGGAATAATAACTTTTTAATTCATTTACTTTACATGTAATCAAAAGTAATTGGCGCGAGTACCGCAACGAGCTGAACAGTTATATCTCGTCAAAATATTAAAACTCCCTCCCGGCGACATTCTGCTGCGAGAGACAGTATAATATTCATTTAGTCAGTCCTTTCAACGGATAAGATCTGTTCGGCGGGAGGGTCATATATCATCTCTACTGCCTGCCTACCAGCCCTCTTCTGCTTTCCGAGATCTCCTGCTACCCTGTTCCGGAAGTGTTTTTCTCCTTTCCCTAAGTGCTATATTCACTTGAAGAAAAATGTTCCGGAAATGGCTCGGCTGTTCACTGTTCACCGCTGACCCACCTGACCCAACAAACCATTTCGTTACACGGATTTTTATTCGCGTATCGTTTGCCCCGACCGACTCCGCGTTTCTGTTATCCTGATCCTATTTAATTATTCACTCTCTGACGTGATGCCTTTGTATTTTTTCTTCTTCTTAATTATTTCATTCAATTTTTTATGGTATTTTACATGATAATTTATTATTTGTTTTCAGTTGATCATTCATTATTGATTCGATTGATTTGTTAGTGTCTTTTTAGTAAATTAAAAATGAAGTTAATCAAATGAAAAACAATGTTATTCGAATTGCTTATTCCAAATAAATATAATATTTAGTCGGAATTCAATATTGTTTTTATGACCGGTTGGAAGCCCTGTGGTTGTGTCTTGGTTTCCCTGTTTTCCTATGATATTCCAACTTCGTCTCTTTTGAGGTATTAAAAATGATATAAAAATAAATAAAATAATAATTTTGTTTGAGTCAATGTGATGAATGGCGAAATTGATAATTAAAGTTTCTAAAAACTCGGTGACATTGTGATGTGTGCACTGAACTACTCGTAGTTATCCGGTGTATCCGAGTTTGAATGCTAGACCGATTTCGTTCAAGCATTACTAGTTCAAGTAAAGTTCAGGAAACCTGTGAGATTGTACCTATAAAAATAAAGAAAATTTTGTTCTTTTCATTGATATATGGTGGCAGAGCACGCTGGGTTAGAAATCCAGTGGTCGCGAGTTCGAATCCTGCCACGAGAGATTTCGTTCCCCTATAGCGCAAGCATGTATGCTTAGTTTGAGGAATGTATGACGTTGGACATATTTTTTTTAAAAAAAATAATAAAACGCTTCGAAAGTAAATAAAAATCACCTCCCTATTTTGTGGTCTTCGTCATCTTGGCATTGCTTGGCATTGATGATACCGCATAATCTTATTTAGTTCGTTGTTTGCTCTCCGGGATTCAAACTACCTTCAATTTAAGTAAATATTATACGAGGTGTCGTAAAATATTGGATAAAGTTGAACTAACCCAATCGGTATCAGCTCAATAGTATTACCTACCACCTTTGTAGGTACCTACTTTGTGTCGAGATGCTACTTCATCCATCTATCCCTCCCTTCACTCTGAATGTCTCACAGGATTCGCCTCTTAAAGCCGACGGCGGTTCACATTCTCTATAAAGAGAAAAAACCACTCAAATGCAATTGTGCCCGACCGTTTCGCCGTAACGAGTCTTCTCTCTCGCGCGACGCCAAAGGCGGAGATTTTCCACCCTGTCTTTAATAGTCTCCGAACGGGACGGCTAGACAATGAGAATAACACGAGCACGTAAAGAATTATGTCACCTCTTATACCCTCCTGCTCCCCGGATATCCAGTTTTGCTGTGCGGCCGTCAATCGAACCATTAAGTGCAAATTATTGCCCCCGGAGATATATCCCGGAGTATTGCGAGAGGATAGGGGATGATGGATCGTGTGAAGAGGACGATAAAAACCTCGCAAGTCTGTAGACAAGCGTCGAATCCCTGAGACAGTGCACGAGTGACGTAATCTCATTACGGGCGAGAATAGCGAGCTATAAACGAATACTCTTTAAGACTTTCCTCTGTGCACACAAAGAATTGACAATTTAGTATAAAAACGTTTACCGAGGAAATTTTCCTCTCTCAAAGACGCTGGATAAGTTCATGATACATTTGAATAATGCTATTTTCAGAATGGTATAGTGAAAATAAAATAAAGACAAAACTTGTTTAAGATATAGATAATACGAAGTTGAAGGGGTATGTTTCAAACCTCACGAAGACAAGAAAGGTCATTGTATTCGAAGAATGAATTCAACTGGATTCGTGATTTTTATAAACTTTATCTGTGTTGTGTTATACTAGCATAACTACAAACTATATTTTTCTACAATCTTAAGATCGATGATTTACTTTAAATAATTTATATATGTCCTCGTTACATTTTGTTCAGTGCTTCTCAATATTTTAACTGTCAAATATTTCAAAGGGTCCCCAAGCTCAGGAAGCTTAAAATTTATTAGTTTTATTTTCAAATAGCTTAAAAGGCACATCACATTCTTAAAACGGCATGGAAGAATTATCAAGTTTTCGTAATAAAATATTTAAAACAAAAATACTTTAACAAACTCCTTTCGTGAAAATTCTGTATACATATTTTCCATGCCAAATTTGAATACTTACTCGTGGAGTGACTTCTAAGTAAAGAGCTAAGCGTCGCCCACTCGTTTTAATATGACATGTGTATGAAATCGGTTGAGGCAAGAATAACTAGCAGCTATATCACCGACCAATTTGAATTAGATAAAAACACTGAATTGCATATTGCAAAAACTGTCTTCATTATAGTTTACATTGCTATTAATGTAGGTTTTTGAACTCGATTAAATATCTGTACCATATATTATAAATAATATCCCGCCTTCGTCTTTCGCTTCTTATTTTACCTCGTTCAAAATATTTTATTGGTGCCAGGTACTTTGATTTGATTGACGGTATAACTCGTTTTTCCAAAATGTTTATATTTATGTCGTATTCCCAAAGAACATAAATTGACAAAAGTAGGTACACGACGACTTATCGCTTAAACATGGAAACATTCGTTGCATGCAATTCTGGAATATATAACATTTTGATATTTGCAATAAGAAACGAGTATATAAGTAAATGTATATACCTACCTACGATTGTTTTATTTTTATTCCTCCCTCGGCTCTCGTAAGGTTTTCCTGAATTTTCTCCCTGCTGATTTTTATTGCCAGTCGACAAGGGTAGCATATGTCTACAGTCTACAATACAATATACAGACAGATCATACATACGTGTATTTTTATAGTATAATAAGTAAACCAAAGGTACGTGAATACGTGTACGTGTGTCGCAAAGATAGTAAAAATTGGCAAATTCTAAAATATACCATTATTTTATCATATAATTATTTAATTTTATAATTTAGCTAGAACACGGCATTCAAAAGACACTTCATAAGATGTATTATTGCAAAATTATTTATTTATTTATATAATTTATGTACATGTGTACAAAGGCAGGTTTATTGCCATAAGGCAATTTCTTCCAACCAACCCGAGCAACGTGAAGTCTTTTAGTTTAATTGGTACAATAATACTAATTTACTGAGAAATAAATTGATTAAAAATAACATGAAAGAGTAAGAAATATAAAAAAATTACAAAGAGAAAAAAAATGAAAAGAGAGTTAAAAAAAAAAGAATTATAAAAATAACACTGATCATAGCAAGGAGGAAAAGGAGGTTACGGAAGGATATAGAAGGAATTTAGGAACTATTTGACAAATAAAGTTTTTTTAGTTTACCTTTAAATATTTGAATGGATTGAGATGACGTTACTTCATCACTTAGGCATTATCATTATTACAAATTATCATTATTTCAGTCTCTCAGCAAACTCAGGAAACTTGAAGATTTAAGTCAATTTTATACAATAGTGTGAACCTAATCTCAATCAATATAAAAGCAAAACAAAATACAAAACAATAATAAATAGACAGAATAAATAATGAGGATTTGTCGTACGCTTTATGTACAAAAACATCACAACAATCTCAAAGTGTGCACTCTCTACATAATACCCGTTGAGAAATTGATCTAAAGAAATAAACATTAACGAAGAGCTTATTTATGTTTTGAAATCGCTATCCCGAAACACAATGCACACCCACACACCTGTCATTGGTTACCTCACATTGTGGGATATGCCGTGGAGATATGAATGAATGAATAAGATCACTATCTCTTGTTTATAGTTATTTATTTTTAAACAGAAATAAATATTGCATTTAAAATGTTTTTATATTATTTTACAAATATTGATGCGTTGTTCAACTCGAAAACTCATATCCGTTTTCGAGTTATTTTTTGGCCTAGTTTTCTCGGTTCATTCTGAGGGTTGAACGAAGGTCGAACTTTATCGTGAGTTTCTGGATACGACGACGGTGAAGGTTTACAATACAGTTTGAGTATTTGGTGGTTCCCTGGAGATTCCCTGGAGGGGCGGCGAAGCCCTGCTCTTGTCTCGTGCAGTAGTTTCTAAATTGATCGCTTTAGTAGCCCAAATAGTTGTTACATAATCCTAATTTCCAATTTTTATTTATTATTTCACCAGTTTTGCCCGTTTTTGTATTTATTTCAACATATTTTAACAAAAATGTACATATATACTCTGATTTTTTTTTTGTTAACAGTAACAAAATTTAATGTTAATATTAACCGAACTATAATGACTAGAAAACATTTATTTATGTGCAACTAAATGTTTTGTGCACACTGGCAAACCTTATCATTATAAATAGATAAACTTTTATTACTGATAACAAAGGTTTGGCTAAGGTAGCCAGTTCAGTTGTCGTGTATTTTTTTTCGTTGTATGTATATTTTTTCATTACACATTGTGAAAACATTTTGCTTTTGTGTTGTCAATATACGTAAATAATTAAAACTTTGGAGCTCTACATTAACATTTCCATACATTATAGTAGTGTTAACGTTAACAAATTTATTGAGTACTTACATTAATATTTATGTAACGATATTATAAAGTTACTTCCCCGTAGTCCATAAATTTCTTTTTTTCTTGTTTATTTTTTCCTATTTTAAATTGTTAATAAATAAATCCCCTTTCAACGCTTATTGTCGGATAATAATCTAGAATACTAAGGTATGTATAATTTTTTTATTGTTATACAACAAAATATCATTTATATTTTGATTGGTTTTTGAATATTCTTATATCTTATTCGGGTTTTCTGTAATTTTAACTTAAAACTTCGACTTAATTGAAACGCCAGATTGCCACAAATTAGATAAATATCGCCACAAATATCGCAGGCAAATAGTTTTCACGGTTGCAAATGTTTCTTAGGAAAGTCGAGATTTGCAGTGGATCGCGACGCCAAAATTACTACTATGATGATAATGTTGTAGACTCGTTCGGGCACCTAAATTATTCCAATAGAAAACGAGCTGTCTCGGGCTACGTTCACAATGAACGCCGAGTACACTTAGTGACGCTCTAAGCCGTTCATAATGACCGGAAACAGACGCTCCAAATACACTCTGTGGCATTCAGATTAAACGTCGACTGTACGAAATAAACGCTCGGTAAAATTGTCGGGAGAAAAACGCTCTTTGAGTTGAAGTGTCTGTTTGACTTCTATTTTTTCTTTGGAATGATGACATCTATTTGTTTCTGTAGTATCTATTATGTCAGTTGACATTATTTATGATTACAATATGCATTCACAAAGAGGTTATCATTAAAAAATTTCCAATAAATCATTATTTACTCCACTGCCCAATTGTTATCTTTCGGTGAAAATATAACCTAAAAATATATATCTATGATAAATGACATTTAAAACGCCCGATGCTGCGTTCAGATTGAAACGCCTCTCGAAAGCGTGCAACTTCAGGTATATTCGAGGCCCGACGTCGAGCGTTGTATCTGAACACAGCTTCGAGTTAAGGAACGCCTGTCGTTGGGGTTGGCTGGGACCGTTCGTCTCAACATCCGCGCCCACTGCTGTGTGAACACAAATGTAATTGTTCCCCCATATCCAGCCCCTACTCGCGATCGGAGCCTGTCTTGTAAATCCTTGCACCCGCCTACAGAAGGCATTGAGAGTAGCGGGGCTTTATTGAGAGGCGCGCGCGCGCTTATTTAGCATTTTAAAGCAATTCCCCTGAGAGAATGCTAATGTATGAGTTGTAGTATGAACGAGTGTATATTGAAAATTTTGTACGTACCTACCTATACATACCACGTTGAAGGTATCCGAAGTATTGGATATTACAAAAGCCGAAATTTATTTTGACGAAATATATATTTACTTTTATTGAGACTTAGTCGTTTTCGTTTTTCAGTATTTTATTAGGATCATATTTATTTATTTATTTATATAATTTATGTACATGTGTACAAAGGCAGATTTATTGCCATAAGGCAATTTATATGTACCTACAGATTGAATATTCATTCATTCATACCATCACGGCATATCCCACAATGTGGGGTAACCAGCGAAAGGTGTGCGGGTGTGCAGTATAAAAGCGAGAACAACACAATATGTATACCCACACATCAGTCTCGTTTCACCAAAAAAGGCACTACATTCAGAATGGGTGGTGAACCTCATTGCTGAACTATGTCAGATGTTATTGTTGCCTGTTGTATTTTCGATTACCCGGCTCTTACGGGACACTCGAAAACAATGATTTAAAAGAATGGAAGCACTATTCTAAGCCTCACAGCTAGATTGAATATTATTTACAAATAAAAGTGTTTGATAGTAGTAAGAATTTTTTCATAAATCTGATAAGTTCATAAAAACGTCAACCAAAAGCAATTTGCAAAACAACGATTAATTAGGCCGTAACATATTTCCATCCCCATTCACTCTACTTGAGTTATTGTTTTCAAGTACAATCAGCAAGACTATATAATAGCCTAAGTGATGTCTCGTCGTCTCAATCTATAGAAGCAAATATTTAAGAAAAAACAAAATGTAATGGTTATTATTGTACGATATTCCGCCTGCTATGATCATTCTAAATATGTATCTTCTTCTTGTGCCTACATCAAGTAAACAATGGCCGGTTTATTGCCATGATGCAATTTATTCCAATCAACCGGAGCGAAGTAAAGTCTCTAAAGTTAATTTGGTACAATAAGAAAATATTAATAAGAAAGAGGAAAAATATCACCGATCAAAGCAAAAAAAAGGAAGGAGGGGGAACGAAGGGATATAGAAGGAATATTTAGGAACTATTTAACAATTTATTTTTTTACTTTACTTTTACACACACACTCCCCACTCACATGTCACATATCTGACTTTTACTGTTTTCTTTTTTCTCCTACACTACATAAATAGTAATAATTATATGAAATAGTAATAATGTATACATGTAAGTGATGCTGGGGATGGTTATTTTTTATTTAATTTTGTATCACCTGTATATTTTGTCCAGTTATTGTTTTTATACTTTACTTACTTACTTCCGATGGCCATACAACTCCAGTAGAGCTTTAGCCTCCTGAACAATAGCTTTCCAAGCCTTCCTGTCAGCTGCAGTGGACTCCCAGTCATCACAAGCATTCAGCACGTTCACATCTCGAGTAACATTGTCCATCAATCTCTGCCTTGGTCTTCCCAGGGGTCTCTTGCCCACCGGGTTATTTTGCAGGATACGTTTTGTAGCTCTTTCTTCCCCTGATCTGATAACATGTCCAATCCAAGCTAATCTTCTGGACCTGATTTCGCTGCTGATTAAAGGTTGTCCTGTCAATGCACGAATTTCCTCATTGCTTCGTGGTCTCCAGGTACCTGCCGCAATTCCTGGTCTTGGGCCTAATATTTTACGCAATATCCTCGTTCTTGTATACTTTGAATAAAATAAAATAAAATATTATGCAGTTGAAATAAAATCGCTAAAAAGAATATGTTATAGAACGATGTATGAAGTGAGAATACAAGGAAAGAATGCAAGATAAAGAAAGATTTAATTAATAGTATGAAAGTTATCACATTGACTTGGTTTGGGCACTTGGAAAGAATGAATGAAGAACGCCTAACGAAGAAAACATAAAAACCGGACAGGAACGGAATACAAGGTCGGGGGCGCCCAAGTAAATGATGCCACGACCATCATAACGATATTCTGAAACACGAAAATGTAAAAAGCGCGAACAACAGACTAACATATATGAGGCGATTCATGAATGTTGACAAAGTAAATATGTGTCAAGATAGAAAAATGTGGCCTTCGGATCTCTCTGCCTACCCCGTGAGGGACTTGGCGTGATGATTTGTATTAGATATTTTTGTTTATATTGAGATGTCGTTTCTACATCATTTAGTCCATTCCATAGTCTAGCTGAATGTACTGTAAATATTTTTTTTCATTGACAAAATAACTTTACTCTATACTCACTTACATAATATTTAATGTGTTTTTTTAATGTAGGTAATGTGATCGCTTTCTTTAGATTTTTTTATTTCACTTCTTTTTCCCGCTGATAAAATTCACTGGATTTTTTTAACACTCACAACACAGCAAGCAATTTGAATTTCTTTATTTCCTTTTGGATTGTTCGTTCGGTCTCTCAGCTCTGTGTCGTCTCCTTTCCACTTTCTTTTCCTGCTCCCCGTGAACTTTCTTTGTAAGTTTTATTATCATCCTCCCAAAGTTGGGCGTATATTTTATTTCCTGAAGATTTCATTAGCAGCGTTTTCTTCTCGTAGCTGCGAGGGAATTTAGTGGCCTCTCCCACGGCCTAACTTGAGAAGATAAATATTTACCCAACACCGCACCACTCTACTCCAGTACCACACTTATATCTGTGTTAATGTCATTAATTGATAAACTTTTCATTTTTCTCCGAAAGAAGAACTTTCCTAATCTCGTCTGCCCTCGCCTTACTTATCAGTGTTCATTTATGTCATTGTCAATCTTTTATGTCAAATATTTGTGGTAGAATCCTGTACAATTCACAAAATAAATATTATTTGTTTCATATATTTTGAACTATTTGTTTCAGCCAACCATGAAATGTAAAACTTTATAAATGAATACATTTTTCATCACAGCGCCTTTGAGGTGAGATATTCACGAAAACGGCGCTATACAAATTATCATATATTATCACAGAAAAAAAATCACACTGAAAAAATAGGAAAAAATATTATTATAGTAGATGGGTGGTGGCTAAGCAGTTAGCGCGCTGGGCTACTAATCCAGTGGTCGCGAGTTTGATTCTTGCCACGACCGGTTTCGTTCACCTATAGCACAAGCATCAATGCTTAATTTTGGGGATGTATTAGAATGTATTTGTACTTGTTATAAAGACATTTTATTTATGTAAAAAAACAAAATTGAATAATTAATCCATCACAACTTAAGCTAACATTTATATTATTTTATCAAATCGAATATTTTAAAAGTTGTTAGTAAAAATTTATTATTTTCAAACGAATTGTATACCATTATTGAACTTTCAAAAATTGCATTGATCCGGGAACTCAGTGACAAAGGGTGAACGTTGCGCAAGCGCATAAAATGATCACGTGAACCAGCCGATGACAGGTCGCAAGCCCTGCAGGTGCCTTGAGTTTTTTTTATTTTATTTTGTAAACATACAGTCTACTCGTAATTCTTGGTTCTTCGATAATACTTCAACTTCATCTGTATTGACATGTTGAAAAATTGTCAAAAATATTATTTTATCACCTGAAAAGACCCATAAAAGGCGAAATAGTTATCCTTTTAAAGAATGATTAATTCGTTGAATTAATCATGTTGATTGATTTCACATATCAAGTATAATATGTATTGGAGAGTTCAGCGTTCGCCGCAAATAACTCTTTTTTTATCGGCCTGTTTAAACATTCCTTAGTTCAGTGATTCAATATTTTGTACCTGTACAAGTACAATAATTATGATCACTCATATTGCTATCGTTATTTAGTTCGTCTGTCAGATTTTTTTTCTGTCGATCGTCTCATGATTATTTATATTATGGAACGGTCTATCGATCATAAATATTGTTTAATTGTTTATTTTCTCCTCGTTAACGTCGCGAAACTTTTGTTAAGTAGGTACCTGATTATTTAGAAGTCTCGTTGTTCTTCTCGTTATGCGTAGTTTCGTATTTTTTTGGTATCATTCTTCTTCTTCTACAGCCCAAATAAAGCCTTCTTCAACTTTTGCTTTCAACTCTTTGTGTCCTCAGACACCGTTCTCCAGTCAGTGACAAGCAGAAGCTGTGCCACATTCCTCTTTATCACAATCACTAGTGTCTTTATAAAGCGACTTGCCATATTTCAAGACACATTGAAAAAAACAGTATAAACCTTCAACAATCATTCGTGGTAGTGCCAAACGAAGCAAAATTATTTGAATTTAAAATCAGCATTGATTTACCATGTTTACTTTTTATGGCGTTTGGACATTTTCGGCGTGATTTTAATCAAAAAATCATGCAAGTGTTTGTTTCGAAAAGATATTTTTATGATAAAAATATGATATTATTGTTTGATAAAAGTATGTTTATCTTATGTAATTATCGACGTAAACGAACTGTTTTTTCGTAAAAATCACGCTCTTGTCTGATATTACTTACTTACTTTCCGTGTCCGGATTCATCAAATAAAGAACTTCCAGTTGTTGGCCACTTGTACGGCCCTGTCATTTGCGGCAATTAGGTCCTCCCCCGCGCATGTCTCTCCGACTTTCGGTCATATCATAAGGTGTTGGTGGTCCTGTATGTCCCCGCACTCGCAGGTATCGTCCTCCTTGTAGCCCCATTTTTTGAGGTTACTATTGCAGCGCGACACCCCAGTTCTCAATCTATTTAGTGCTCTCCATGTGGGGTATGGCAGGTTGATATTCATAAATATACCTAATATTCATCAATTTATTTTTTTACTGCAATTCGCACTCCTACTTCGAATATGTTTCTCAAAGATTTATACCAAATTTACTGCATCTGGCACTCCTACTACGAATATGTTTCTCAATGATCTGTATTAAATTGACTGCATTTGACACTCCTACTACGAATATGTTTCTCAAAGATCTGTACTAAATTTACTGCATTTGGCACTCCTACTACGAATATGTTTCTCAATGATCTGTATTAAATTGACTGCATTTGACACTCCTACTACGAATATGTTTCTCAAAGATCTGTACTAAATTGACTGCATCTGGCACTCCTACTACGAATATGTTTCTCAAAGATCTATACTAAATTTACTGCATTTGGCACTCCTACTACGAATATTTATGTTTCTCAAAGGTACTTTTTTTTCAGTGAGTCCAAAAATATGGCAAGCCTCTGTACAATACGTACACTACATACGTAACCTTAACATACAATAACCAAAAATGTACATCAGCATTCAATAACATTTGAAGTTTCAATTATTTAAAGTGTTCTAATCTCGATTTGTACTTGTCGATTGTCCTCTTTCAGCTATGGTGACCAAATTAAATTATAAGGATGAACTATTTAATCCTTGTTACAAGTATATAATAATGGTAAAATATTTATTTAAATAAAAAAGCTGTTTCCTTACATGACACAATAACAAGAGGATTGACATAAATGAACAACTTTTGATATATCTGGTCCTCTTTCCACCCATTCACAATAGAGTCACTCGTTTTACTCAATCTCAACACCCGTTCACACTATATTTTTATTTTATAAGGACACAAACAATGCCTGGGCAAATAAACTGGTGATACACAATATAAAAAATAGTCACGCCCAACATCACTTACATATATTCATTATTTCCTTATTATCGGACATTAAAAAATATTAATTTTCTCCATACTTTTACATGTTTTAATAATTTAGTGTCATACTCTGTACGTACCAGAATTTATTATTGTATCAAAAAAAAAATATATACTTTTTGTTTACACTAGATGTATTAATTTTGTATTTTTTACGTCTAAATAAATGTTACTAATATGTCATGTATAATTAATTGATAAATTTAAAAGTCTAAGAAAAATGTATACTTTCAACATACACGAACTTACTCCACATATATAAAATGTATACTTTCAACATATACGAACTTACTCCACATATATAAAATGTATACTTTCAACATACACGAACTTACTCCACATATATAAAATGTATACTTTCAACATACACGAACTTACTCCACATATATAAAATGTATACTTTCAACATACACGAACTTACTCCACATATATAAAATGTGTACTTTCAACATACACGAACTTACTCCACATATATAAAATGTATACTTTCAACATACACGAACTTACTCCACATATATAAAATGTATACTTTCAACATACACGAACTTACTCCACATATATAAAATGTATACTTTCAACATACACGAACTTACTCCACATATATAAAATGTATACTTTCAACATACACGAACTTACTCCACATATATAAAATGTATACTTTCAACATACACGAACAATTCACTTCTCGAACTCTTTTATTAACACGACAGCCCGGCTGTGGAAAAATCCTCCGAATTCTGTGTTTCACCTTCCTACAATCCTTTTTTTTTAAGATCTAAATTAATATTTACCTGAGCAGATTGTAAACCCTCCCCAACGCTACGTAGTGCGCTTATTCGAAAGAGTATAATGGACCCAAATGAAAGTAAAGTGCCTTTTTACCAATTTGAAAATAAAAATAAATTTCGAGTATCCTGAGCTTGGAGATACTTTGAAATATTTGACAGTTAAAAAAATGGAGAAGCACTATTCAGATAACCTTCAAAATCTACAAATTTGCGAAATTTGATAAGAATCCAGTGAGTATTTTAGTCTATAATCGTTAAAGTAGAATAAACACGCCGCACATAGCACACTGCACATACAACACAGCACAAACAGATACATTGTGATGAAACTTTCTGAATACAATCTCAGCATGATACTAGTTGATAATCTGCAATAAAAAAAATTAATAATTGCGAATTCATAACTCTCCACTTTATTTATTCCTTACTTCTCATAACCATTTGGGTTAGTGAGGAGTAAAAAACATGCTCAGCTATGTTGCGGGAAGACAAACCACCAGTACCTCATTTTCAGCATGACATATTCATTCTTAAAAAAATATTATTATTATTCTCTTACTTACGTTGTATACATATGTATGTACCATCACGCCATGTTTTAACGGGGTAGACCCGACTGTCAGCGCCCTTGGAACGATCATTAATCAATAAACGGCGCTATAACAATTTGAATTATTTTTATCTCAATTATATTTTAAGGAAGACATTCTTCGTTTCGAATGAGTGAATTATTATAAAATATGTTTATATTCTTTTAGATTCCACACGAATTTGACATAATATTGTTTTGCTACCAAATTATAACGAAGACCTGTCATTGAGCTACCTGATGTAAGTATACATATACAATGTTCATACAGTTGTATATCTTGGCAGGAAAATCGTGGCAAATGGTATTTTACTGTTATTTGTGTTTTTTTTTTATTTTAAAAAAGTCCCACGTTAACACTAGTCCATCATTTCTGGCTCATTCACTTAATAACAGTGGTTCTTTATCTTTATAGAACATTTTATGTACTGTACCTCTGCGTTTTCTATTTAACAAATCATTGATTTATTTTCGGAACAAAATTTGACATAAATTTTTATAGAATATTTTATGTAATGTACCTCTTTGCGTTTTCTATTTAACAAATCATTGATTTATTTTCGGAACAAAATTTGACATAATTTTTTATAGAATATTTTATGTACTTTACCTCTTTGCGTTTTCTATTTAACAAATCATTGATTTATTTTTGGAACAAAATTGGACTTAAATAATGCAGTGATGGCAAATTGACCAAAATATAGTGTGAAGAAACAATTTATTTCTAGAAGCATTCATGATTATTGTCGACCGCCGTGGCACAGTTGGTAAACCGTTCGGTTTTTGTGCGGGCGTCCTGGGTTCGATTCCCAGCAGAGGATAAATTTATATAAATTCATTTCTCACGCAAATAATGCTTCTCTTGGCTGGAAACACTGGTTAGTTGGAAGAAATTTCCATACGGCAATAAACTCGCCACTTGCGCGGGGTGCAAGGAAGTGTTCGTTATTATTATTATTACTTACTATAAAATATTTCAACGACAATTAGTCAGGATATGTTTGAATGCAATCAGTCGGTATAGTAATTAACAGTTGCTTGTGGTTTTAAGGTAATTACTATTTATTTGTCAATAATGATTCTATTTTCATACTCTTATTTGTAACTTTCTATACATATATGTAATTTGTACACTGGGGGGTTTAATTGCTAAGCGGCAATTTTTCCAATCAACTGAGTTAATTTTAAATGCGTTTATAAGTTAGTTTAAGTTATGTAATATACATTACTTTTAGCTGTACATTTCTTAGATTAAAAAAATTGACATTATAACCGTGTAATAAAGCAATAAGGTCACAAGAAAAAAATAAAATGAAAATTGCAGAAGAAAAAGTAAAAAAAAGACAAAACCATTTAAATATTAGAACAGTTGATAGCAGTGATAGGAAAACAAGTAGGATAAGGAGAAGAAGAGGCGATAAAGATATAATCAGGGAGGCAAGTCAGGTTGAACGGCGGAATGAAAACCCTTCATTTAGAAATTTGATATTTTAAATTTTCTACATAGGTTTATAACGTGGGTGACCATGGAACGGGACTTGACCTACAGGTATTATCAGTATTAATTCATATTTTTTATATTTCATAGAATAATGGACACATTTGAGTACCTACTGAAATGTGACCATTATTTCTTATAATCAAAACTGTGCAATAAAATAAATCCGCCATTTTAGTTTGAAACCACCGCGCGCCGTTATACTCTGCGGTAGGCACATCTCGTAATTGGTAATAAATAACATAATATTATGTTTCGTGATGAAATGTTTGTACGAATATATGTTGTGCCAAGATGAATATCTCATTTGTAGCGTAAATAAACCATTCAGTTTATTACTAGCGAGCTTCCTCGTATATCCTCTATATACACATAGTCGCTCGTTATATTCACCTTACATAACCCTATCTAATGATTCCTTATCTCTGAATATTTCTACGTGCGGTCTCGTTTGCTTATTATGCGAAAAAATAATAAACAAAAAAAATTCATTCACAATATTTTAGGATGACTCCTAAAATATTGTAAATGAATTTTATGGAAGATTTGAAACGTTTATTTTTTATTTTATACATGTGCCAACACCTTTTTAATAATTAAGTACTCTCTTGATTAGGTTTCTTTTCATAAGGTTCTATATTTATGTACTATAAACCACAGTGTTTAAACCACAAGGAGCTAAATAATATAATCGGTTTTGAAGCGATTACTTCTTCCTCAGAACGAATCTTAAAGCTCAGGAGGCTCATTCGTGGTTTAACGAAGTTAATAATAAATTCAGTTTTATTTTAAAGGAAGTAACTTTGTGGCGTCATTATAATTTTTATTTTATAATATATATAATAATAACTTGGTATACACCACTTATGAGCACAAATAACTGTCGACCGGTTTCGAGAACGATGTTCTCATCTTCAGGATGACTTACGTACTAAATTAAAAATGAAAATATAAACTAAAGATGTGGGAGGAGTCAATTCAAAAGTAGTGGGGCAAGCGACAACCCGGTGTTTAGGAAACGCAAGATATAAATTATTCATTAATATATTTATTTTTTTTTTATTTTTATTATTATTATTAATTTAATCTATGTTAATTTATTTGATAGGGAATATATTTAGTAGCGGACTATTAGGAAAATTAATTTGATTGTTTATTATATCCTGGTTATTGTTTATGCTTTTCCTAATTTCTAATATTTCCAAATCAGCTAATTTTAAATTTGAATGTCCTGTATGTAATATCTGTAAACCTGTATTAATGTCAAAATGATGATTAAATTCTATAAGGTGTTCAGCGAATTCTGAAAAATTATTATTTTTCAGACAGCAGTGTTCTTGTGTTCTAATTTGAAAATTTATATAGGGAAAACAAATAGATAATAACTTGGTATACACATAAGTGGTGTATACCAAGTTATTATTATATATATTATAAAATAAAAAAAAAATTAAAAAAAAAAAAAAAAAAATCAAAGAATTGTTTGAATTGTACCACAAACTCTCTATAAAAACTCTATAAAAATATTTAAAATATCGTCAAAAGAAAATTTTATAAAAAGTATTTGCTTTTTTTGTTTTTTTTTTATAATTATTATTTAAACATTGTCTGGCCATATAAAGCTCCCCGTAAATATGCGATAGTTGTTCTCGGTGATGTTCTGCCATTTCTACTTACATACATACTTCAATCGTCGTATTGTTCAACTTTAATACATGGCCATTAATAAATTCTTATGGAAAAAAATATATTTGTTAAATAAGTACATTTCCTAAATTAAGCATAAATGCTTGCGCTATAGGTGAGCGAAATCGTTCGAGGCAGCTAGGATGGGGTTCGTATTTGCCATCACTGGATTATACCGACCCATCTACTTTAATTGGAAATATCTTTTTATTCTTCTTTTAATAATAAATAGGATTTGATCAATGAGAGTACAAGGGTGAATACGTAGGTATCTACTCACTCACATATATTTTTTATTTGATAAACTTTTATTTAATTTTGTAGAGAAAAAGCTAACCTTTTTACCCATTTAGATACGTACCCGCCGCCAAAAGGACAAAGGACCGACTAAAGAGAATTAGGATTAAACTCATCCTTTACATTAAGATATATGTAGTCATGTCATTGACTTATAATGTTTATATATTATGTAGCTCTAATATTAAATTTTACTATAGAAAAATATATCATTTTTATCTACCAAAACAAACAAGATCTAAATTAAAATACATCATCTTCAAAATATTTACAAATATTGGTAGGCAATAAAACAGTTTTATTCCACAAACTAGTATAAATAATTATATAATTTTGACATTTGAGGATGCTAGCTGTGTCTAGCGAAAACCTTAAGAGGGTGACTGCTGCCAACATACCTTTTTTTTCAATTTGAATTTGCATCATTACTACAAAACGAATCATTTTGAAAAATATTACCTAGGCAGTTTGGATATTCATAAAGAAATATATACCATAATTTTTTTATTATATTCGGTATATATTCTTGTAGGAAAATAATACGCATACCCCGATTTTTGACATTTAGCTTAAATTTCTAAAAAACTATAAGGTATAGAGCATTATATTTTTTTATAAATTAAAAAGATCAAAATATCTGGAAAAATACGATGTAACGTTGCATTAATGCATCACGTTTAGTTAATAAACCAAAAAAACTTTTATTTCGCAATGGCGCTGAATGGAAAATAAATGTTTTTTAGGTTTATTTACTAAACCCGAAGCATTAATGCAACATCACATCATATTTTCTCGATATTTTTGACTTCTTTAATTTACAAAAAAATATGTTGAACTACGCCTTATATTTTATAAAAAATATAAGATAAACGTAGAAAATCGAGGTATGCCATTATTTTTCCACAAGAATTTATACAGAACATTATCAAAAGGTAAAGATATATTTTTCTTTATTAATACCCAAACTATCTAAATTATTTTTTTCAATACGATTTGATAAGAAATAATGATGGTACACCAAAAAAAATTGTGACGACCGAACTGGCTACCTGCGTTTTTAGCAAAACTTTTGTTATCAGTAATAAAAGTTAATCTATTTTTGACTGTAGTGTTTAGCTCAGGGTACAAAATATTTAGTAGCACAAAACGAACTGTTTTGTAGTCACCATAGTTCGGTTAATTTTAACATAACTTTTTTCAGTGTATATCAAATTGAAAAATAGGTACGTTGGCAGCAGTCTCCCCCTTAAAGCATCCGATATATTTTTTATAGGTATTTTTTATTGGAAAATAAAACTGTATTGTTTCTAGATTTTTTTTATAAATGAATAAACTGTCATGATCGTGAACTTCCACTGTTTTAACGAAAACACATTTATTATAAAACAAGATGTAATTTGGGCATAAGATGAAGGCAAAGACAACTCAATGCCACACGTTCATGTCTTATTTAGGCTAAATTTGACACTCGAAAAGTTAACT
The DNA here is from genome assembly GCA_963576475.1 of Molanna angustata. NCBI lineage: Eukaryota > Metazoa > Arthropoda > Insecta > Trichoptera > Molannidae > Molanna > Molanna angustata. Next base: position 7,182,708 of record OY754973.1, read on the forward strand.
CGAATCACTAGATAGGTGGCGCTAACGGCCATGGACAAAGCTTTTAATATTAATGAATAAGAAGTGAAAATAACAGTTTGTTTGAGATAGCGGTAATTTAGAAGAGAGAAAAATAAAACAACGAAGGTTTACGAATTGCAGGATATCCTAACGTAATTTATCCTTGACGTTGAACCATATACCTTGTCTTGAAATGAAAAACCAGTGCCTTGAAATGAAAATGTCCATGTTTTTTTTTAAACTCAAAGTACTTTTTACCGTCGATATGCCTTCTTTGGTGTCAAGACTATACCGAGACAGTTTTTAATTAACATTTAATATTGATAAAAATTATATCCATTGTGATATAAAAGAAGTAGAACTAAACTTTAGTTTTGTTTTTATTGCTTCTCCCTGGCTATAATACATATATACCAACATTTTGTTTGTGCATACTGTTGGGGTCAGCTCTTCTCGTCCTTAAATTATAGGCCCTCCTGTACAATGTTACCTAGGTCATGTCTCTGCAGTTGGTTGCTCCTTTCCACAATCCAATAATCCTTTGGTCTTCCTATGGATGCAAGTCTAGACGTATCGCAATAAATGATGATTATATATAAAATATCAAAGAAATTATAGAAAAATAAAAAATTCATAGACAGTTTCAGAATTTGGAGAAAAATCGGACTTTCGGATTATAATAATAATAATAATTATTTTTTATTTAAGTTCGTGAACAGGGGGTGCAATGCAACACAAACCATATCATATATATTTTGATTGACAAACATTTCTTTAAAATCTAAATAGAGACGAAGTTGGGATATTGTAGAAGAACCAGGAACTCGAGGCACCTACAGGGCTTACGACCTGTCATCGGCTGGTTTACGTGATCACTATTTGTACCATTCCTTGTATGTTTCAGGTGTGATCCTATAATTTTGTTTTTCTCATTTGTTGAAAATTGTATGCAAAACTTTAAAAATTACTTGATATGATGTCCTATTATTATGTATCGTAATCTACATTTACTGTTTTTTTCCATTGTTTTCAATATCATTATATTCTACTTTTATTGTTTTATTGTTATATTATAAAACATAGGCTTGAGATAAGCGCTTGTTCTCGTCAATTGCATTATCAAAAAATAGATATTATCAGCATATATCAAAATACATTATATCACGAGAAATTATCAAAATACATCACAATGTCACAAATACATCAGCAGAAAAGGAAAAAAAAACATGACATATAAAATTAAATGAAATAAACAATTAATCGACGCCAATCGGAATGTAAAGAGTTTCGATTGGCATCTTGTCAAAAACACAATAAAAGTAAACAACATTATCAGAAGGCAGTGAATGGGCAAAGCTATTCATACATTTCATAATAAAATATTATAAACACAAAATATATTAAAGTCGTCCTGATGACGCTTGAGTAAATTTACTTTTCACAATTGAGTAAAGAATTAATCGACGCCAATCGGAATGTAAAGAGTTTCGATTGGCATCTTGTGAAAGACATAATAAAAAGTAAACAACATTATCAGAAGGCAGTGAATGGGCAAAGCTATACATACATTTCATAATAAAATAATACAAACACAAAATATATTAAAGTCGTCCTGATGACGCTTGAGCAAATTCACTCCCATGGCTTACTATCTTCCAAATATTCTGATATATTATAATAGGCTTTCTTAAGAAGCTTTTGTTTAACATAATTCTTGAATTTTGAAAATGATAACTCAACCACGTCACTTGGTAATTTATTATAAAAACGTACAGTCTGACCTATGAATGATTTATTAACTTTATGTAGCCTAGTAGTGGGAACAACGAGTTTATTCCTACTTCTGGTATTATAATTATGATTATCATAATTTTTTTTATACACTTTTAAGTTTTTATGTGCATACATAATGTTTTCGTAAATATATTGGCAAGGCAAAGTCATTATATTGATTTCTTTAAATTTACTTTTAAGAGAATCTCTAGGACTCATATTGTAAACCGCGCGGACAGCCCTCTTCTGCAACACAAATATAGTATTCTGCAGCACTTCCCCACAGCAATATGCCATATGACATAACACTATGGAAGTAGCTGAAGTATACCAGTCTTGCAGTATCTACGTCCGTGATAAGACGTATCTTTTTGACCGCGTACGCCGCAGAACTAAGTCTCCTCAACAATTTACTTATATGGAGACCCCATTGAAGTTTTTTATCTAATGTCATTCCTAAAAAAACAGTGTTATCGACAAGTTCCAGATTTTCATTCTTAACCACTACATTAGCTCCAACTTCCTTAACATTTGGTAAAACAAATCTTATACATTTGGTCTTTTTTTGGTTAAGTAATAAGTTGTTAATATTAAACCAGTCAACTATTTTAGATAATGTGTTGTTCACATCGTCAAAATCAGTCATTTTTCTTTTTAATTTAAATAAAAGTGATGTGTCATCTGCAAACAATACAATCTCTTGGTCATCCTTCATTAATTGAGGAAGATCATTTATATATATAAGAAATAAGAATGGACCCAAAATTGAACCTTGAGGTACACCCATAGTAACTAAAGATCCCGGAGAAAGATTTCCGTTCACGTTAACTTGTTGTTTTCGATCACACAAGTAAGATGCGAGAAGATCTAGTGCAACACCTCCGATGCCGTAGTGACTTAATTTCTTAATAAGTGTTTCATGGTGTACGCAGTCAAACGCCTTAGACAAATCACAAAAGACTCCCAATGCATCATGTGATTCCTCCCAGGCCCCGAAGATATGCGACACCAAGTTAACACTGGCGTCAGTCGTTGAGCGACCTCTCGTGAAACCAAATTGTTTATTATGTAGTAGATTATTTTTATGAAAATGACTTTGTAACTGTGCAAGAATAATCCTTTCAAAGATTTTACTAAAGGTCGGTAGCACTGATATTGGTCTAAAGTTTGTTGGGTCAGAACTACTACCCGATTTGAAAAGTGGAGTTATTTTACTCAATTTCATTAGGTTTGGGAACACACCACACTCAACACATTTATTAAATATCAAAGCTAGTTCAGGCGCAATAATGTCAATTATAGGTTTGATAATGTTTACAGAGATGTCCCAGAGATCCGAAGTCTTTTTTACTTTTATAAGTTTAAAGGATTTTACAATATCAGTACTACTGACATGTTTAAAATAAAATTGTTCATTACATGCTGGTACATTATTCTTCAACAATGTTTCTGCCATAACATGCGATGAATTTAATGACTTTGTTGTAGAAACCGGAATGTCAGTAAAGAACGTTTCAAAAGCTTTGGCTACGACATCGTTTTGAGTAATGCTAACATTTCCTATTTTTAAGTTAAATTCGTTTTTGTTATCATTTTTAACAGTTCCAGTCTCACAATTTATTATATTCCAAGTAGCTTTTATTTTATCATTACTTTTTGCAATTTTATTTCTCAGGTAACGAGATTTAGCTTCCAAGCAGACTTTTTTAAAGATTTTGGAATACTTTTTAACTTTATTATTAAACTTTTCACTAAAATTATATTGTTTCTCACTATAAAGTTCGTATAGTTTTAATCTACTTTTATGTATTCCCGCTGTTGCCCATTCACTAAATGTTGCTTTGTCGGATACTGTAATCGTTTTGGATGTAAATATTGAATTAAACACATTATTAAATTTAGCAAAAAACATATTATATAAATAGTTTGGGTTATTATCACCATAAGAAATAGGTAATTCAGAAATAAGGGCCGTTTTTATTTTTTCCACTCGACCAACAGTCACTGGTACAAAGGTAATTCTTCTTTTTTTACTTGTTTTACAATGTGTTTCAATCTTGACCATTTCTCCAAGGTGATCAGATGTAATGTTACTAATTACACTCTTATTTATGATACGTACATCTGTAAATATATTGTCTATACATGTAGCTGTAGTTTCCGTTATTCTAGTAGGCTCCATAAACAAAGGTTTTAGGTTAAATGAGTTAAACAAATTAGTTATCCTATCGCTTAATGAGTTTTCCATCAATAAATCAATATTAAAATCTCCACATGCTATGATTTGTTTATTGGATTTCGATAATTTATATAAAATTTCTTCCATAACGTCTTCAAAATTAGAATATTTAGCACATGGTGGGCTGTAGATGCATATAATTATTAACTGCTCTAATTCTACACAGGCTAGTTCAATTTCTCTTTCAACAGAATGATTAACAATATCGATTCGATCCTTAAATGTAATTTGTTTATTCAACAGTATCATTGAGCCACCCCTTATGAAATTTACTCGGCAGTAAGAACTACCAATTTTGTGATTACTGAAATTAAATATGAGTTCATGGTGCTTTAGCCAATGTTCAGTAATGCAAATTATGTCAATATTATTTGAACTCATGAATAATTCCAACTCCAACACCTTATTTTCTAAACCTTCGATATTCTGATTTAACAAAGTGATAATTTTATTAGAATTAGTACGTTTCTTTTTTTCACTATTTAAAAAATGCATGCTAGAGACCTCCTCTAATGTCTTATGAACTAGTTTAAATTATTCGAAACAGTCTGATTGGCCGAGTTCTTGGCTATCAGGTCATTGGACAAACTATAAACAATAGGTTCAGCTCCATTTAGCTCCTGCCTTTCCATGGCTGTTTCATGTGTCTCACATTGAATAATAATGTTCGTTACATTTTCTACAGTACATGTTGTGCATCTTAAACTAAATAATATTTTATCTAATAATGATGTAGTTCTGTCATTTAATTCTATCATTTTTCCATGTTTAAGGTTTATAGTTGCGTCAAATAGTTTGCTGTTGGTTCTGTAGATTTTTTCATTCATCCTCTCGTTTCCCACATATTGGATAGTAGATATATATAGTTTTATTTTTTTTTCTTTCGTCCTTTTAATGAGGTTTTCTGTTGCCATAATTCTCTTATCAAATCGATCATTGCTTCCTCCTCCGATCAGCAAGATAGCGTCTCCTTCTTTTCCAAGCATAATAGTCTCATTTAAATCATTCAAGAGGTGGTCAAATTTTGCATATGGTTTACTGACACAGGAGACATCATATTCAATATTGTTGAATAATTTCACTCCTAACCCCTTGCTGTATTCGTCTCCTATTATGAATAGTTGTGGCTTATTCGAGTCGGTTTGTTTTCTTTTAGCATTGTACATTTTGGTAGTTTTAGTGGCTGTTAAATTTTCATTGCTTATACTTGTGTATGATTTTTCAGCATCTCTCTCCAGCAGTACCTTATTATGTTTTTTTACTTCATTCAATTTCAATAATATTTCATTTGTATTTTTATTGAAGTTCTCTACCTCCCTTTTTCTGTCTTCCGTAATTCTTTCTAACTCCAATTTCAATTCTTCTAATTTTAGATCTTTACTGGTCATGGTGTTTTTTAGTTCTTTATTAATTTTTTTGTAATTTTGCAAGTCGATATCCTGTTTTTGTAGAATATCAATTCTCTTTTTTAGTATTGATACCTCCCTATTTTTAAGCTTCAATTCTTGTTTGCACTTCTCAAGATCTTTTACAACCTTCGCCTTTTCTTCGTCAATTTTTTTATCTTTTTTATCCTTTCCCCTTGTTACTTCGTTCAAAGTTGTATTTTTTATATAGGTTTCATCCAGAATACCTTCTTCCATTGAGTTATCAATCATTGTGATGTAACTGATATTTTTATTCTTTTCACTTCTCGTTATAATTTTTGACATATTGAGTTATTAGTATAAAGTTTTTTTTTATAAATAAATAAATATAACAACTAAAATTAAAAAAAAAAAAAATAAAATGCTTGGTTCGAGATTTGAACACTGGTCCACCCGCTCCGGTAAACGAGAATAATACCACTCGATTAAAACTGCTTAACGAGTTATTACCAAAAATGCACGTATACTAATTATTTTATTAATGTTCTAATGATAAAATCAAATAATGTTACCGTTGCTTGAATTTTTTGACAATATGTGTTAAAATAATAAAATCAATATTTAAATATGTTTTTTCCACTAAAGTCACTACACTTCACTCATAGATAATGTTTTGCATGCATAAAACTTCCGTTAATTAGTACAACAACGACACTAAAATAAAACTATTTATGTTGCAGTACAAAATGACAACAAAACACAATTTAAAAAACAAAGTCAAAATTCCAACAAGAACACAATCATAATCGACAGATAATATATATCAAAGTTAAATTTGGTCTTGCGAATCACGTTAAATAAACAACTGTTCGATAAGAAGTAATTTTAATAACTTATAATGATTATTATTAAGAGTTAAGAAACAACACCAACTGTCAAACGTCAAACTTAACCACATGTTACTGTACTGTTGAATATCCAAAATAAATAAAATAAAAAAAATAAATCACTTTATGCGCTTGCGCGACGTTCATCAATTATACCTTTTTATTGAGTTCCCTTATCAATTAATTTTTGAAAGTTCTGTGTATTTGAATAGTGCGTAACATATTACTTGAAAATAAGGAACTATACTATTGCCATCTATGTAGTAACGGAAAAGCTTTATATGCAATTAAAAAAAAATTCGATTGACATATCATATAGGTATCATAATATATAAAAATATATGAACTCTGTCAGTTTTCACTCTAATTTTCTTTGCATCGTAGATTTGAACGGCTCTAAAATTGTTAGATCTTAATAGGGATGTTTTAAATGTTTGAGTATCTTAAGATAAAAGAATAATATTGAAAACTGTCTTAAAATTGTGCCAAAAAAACGGAAGAATGTCTCCTCGAATCATATAATAATTAAAATCAAAATGATATTTTAGATGGGTCGATGGCAGAGCGGTTAACGTGCCTCGACCGATTTCGTTCACCTATAGCACAAGCATTTATGCTTATTTAAGGGAACGTAGGAAGATGTATATGTACTTGTTTAAAAATAAATAAATAATAAAAAAATCCTTTATCCTTGAGACAGATCATCCAAATTCTGGGTTTCCACCTTCTTACAACCACACATTCTTTAACATATTGCTAACACTACATAATGCGCTGCTTTGGAATAGTAGAATAGATCCAATTCCCAATAGTTAGGGTCCCTTACGTAGGTGTTTCAGCACGACCAACATCTTTACGAAACTCAACGACCAATTTCTCATACCTAATTTGAATTGACTGCTATGGAAATATTCATTGGTTGTTTTCAGATTTTTATTAAAGAAGTTGGATTTCCTTCGAGTGCCACAAACATCTGGTTCTATTATATTATCGTTATAATCTATTCCATTTTATTGTACCTACTGTGAATCGAATCAATGTCCATAAAGTAAAAATTTTAAACCATACTATTCATACTTATATATTGATCAGTTTTAAGTATTTCAATAATCTCTGTTGGTGGTTTTTCCGAATATCGCGGGGATAATCTTTATTCTAAAAATTAGTCGAGGTTTCTGTTTGTTTACCGCTTCCATAGATGGCGCTGCCTTGTTTACTTACCCAGGGTTCCTTTACCTACTACTGCTACTGCTTCAGTATCTACTGCCCCAGATGTGATTTGATAAATTTCCCAGCCTCTGATTGACGTCGCCCCCCTGCCAACAATACAACCGTTATTTCTGGTTTAATGAGAAAACACGAATTTTAATATATATCGCTGCCACAAATGGCGGAAAAAGTGTTTACCCTCGCTGAGACTCCAATTGCGTTCCCATCCAATATGAGATTCGTGTATTTCCAAATCCATCTATATACATATATAAAAACAACAAATAAAAAAAAACATTAGACCGTTTTATTTAGCAATTGAGACAGCTTCTAGATTGTAGAACTACGTAATTATGTATCTATGTAAATAAAAACCAACAAGATTTTTTAAGGCATTTCTCCCTCTAAAATCGTAATCGTAGCTTTCCGTATCGGTCAGCGTAGATTCCGTAACATCAGCGTTATGAATTTGCCAAGTCTGACACATAGGCGCGAGCTACTCGACGCATTGACGCTGCGCAAGACTTCTGTATACCATCGTTGACTCGAATTCGCAATTACAGACAGTTCTATATGAACACTCCGACCAGTAATGCTGGTGTTAGAAGTCCCTTATACAGAGTCACTCACAATTTTAATAGTAAGTTTGGGAGTGTGGATGTCTTTGCCTCTTCCCTGAATGCGTTTAGGAGATCCATTAATCAAATACTTACTGATTGCTAACCTGCACTATCCTTAATACACCAAATCCTTTCCTCTTCCTTTCCCCGTGGTACTTACGATTTTTGTATTTTTTGTATTTTATGTTAGGTTTTAAGTTTTTAAATATTTTATTTTTCTTACATTTTGTTAATTATCTATGTTAGTTTTTAAGTTTAAAATTGTTTTTTTTTTATGCTAAAATTGTATTCACCACTAATTGGGCAATTTGTGGAGAAATGATGACAGCGTTCATATCATTGTAATATACATGTACTCTTTGCCTGTTGGTGAGTCTTTGGGATAAATAAAAAAAAAAAAAAGTGTTTTTGAAACCTTCTTCTTCTTCGTTTAGTAGACCTAGTTGGTCTGTTCTTCAGAAACTATGCCTCCTGGGATGACCAGCTGAAGTCCAGCTATCCTTCCATCTCTTGGGTGGTCTACCGGGTAGGCGGCGGCCAGAAGGAATTTCGTTCGCTGCTATGTACGCAAGTCTATCACTGTCCATCCTGGCTACGTGGTCCCTCCAATGTCTTCTTCTGGATCTACTCCGTCGAACGATGTCCTGTATTCCACATGTTTTCCTTATTTGAACATTGCGAACACGATCTCGGAGAGTTTTACCAGTGATTAAAAGTGTTTTTGAAACCAATATTGATTAATACATAGCGTTGGCTAACTATCACTGGTTTTTAAGTTGCAGGTATCTATTGCAGATCTGCCATTAGTTAAATTTAATTTTAAGTTTTTTGAGTACATAAGAAAAAACTAAATTCTATCTATAACCAATTGATTAGGGCCTAGTCAGCCGAAACGATCGTTCTGATGAAAATAAAATAATAACCAGGACAATTTATAAAGCGCCGTTTAGTTACAACCGTGGTCACCTCAAGGGCGCTTTCAGTCTGCGAAAATAATAAATTAAAATTAGTCCTATAGCTAACACATTGGATGTAGAACAATATAATCAATTGCGTTTTGTTTAAAAAAGAACTCGTTTTTTTTTGTACATGGTTTAATATTTAAATCATGAACGAAATTGATTTTTTTTACTAAATCTGTATAATCTAATGTTTCTTATAAGTAACGGCTGCAACATCCTTTTAGAGTAAAAAGACTTTTAGAAAAAAAAATGTGTGTTGGGAAATAAACTTTTTTCATTTTGCAATCATGGTTTCTAAATATTTATTTGAGGCTATGAGAAAAGGAAATAGATTCTTCGAAACATTTTTCATTTTTTTTCAATATTGGGGTATTGGAACTACCCAACTCAATAAATCAGAGGCACGCGGTGAGGTCGTTTGAAACGGTACTACAATTCTACAGCTCATTTGGTATGAAATGCGGCGGCGGCGTGCCGCAGGACTCAGTCCTTTATAGGTATGTTTGAAGTGCTCCATCGAGGGTTGGCATTCTCGCTTTGTGTTCGGTCCGTCTACAACATGCTTTCTACTGATAACACACTGCCAATTTCAAACGTCAAAATATTTGACACGCGACCGTCCATGATCCATCTGTTTTTCTTCATGTCCACAGTGACATTTAACTGTCAAAGTTTTGACGATGTTTTTGTACTATATCCAAAGCAACGTATTTCATTTATTAATCATGTATAATTGATTTATACAAAAGCAAATATGTATATGAATATAAGACAATCTCTTCTAACCAATCAATGCAACATGTTATTATGTAATAATCGAATGAGTACGTTAGTCTTTAATCGATTAAGTCGAATAAACACGTCGTACATCGTACACAGCACACACACAGTAACATGTGATGAAACTTTCAGAATACAATTTCAGCATGATACTAGTTAATAATATGCATTAAAAAATAACCATAAAATTGCGAATTCATAACTCCCCTTGGGGTATTTAGGAGTAAAAAATACTCCAATTTATTTTCATTTTATCTCGTACATTGACCACTCAATTATTTTATCAACTCTATTTTTAATAATATTGCTATTGTTGCTTCTCTGGGCTGGAAACACTTGTTAGTTGGAAGAAATTTCCATATGGTAATAAACTCGCCACTTGCGCAGGGTGCAAGGAAGTGTTTATTTTTGTTATTATTTATTATTATATTTTTATCTACACTTCAATATTTGAGTTTGACCAATTAAAATTGTATTATATATGTTAAGAACTTAATCACTTCATATTGGGTACACTTTTTTATCGATATGTTTTTTTGTTGTTGTTATAATATTGAACAAACAAAAAAGTATCAATTGTTCCTCGTGTTGTTTTCATGAATTAATGTTTTATAGGTATGTTTAACTGTCATTACCCCTGCGGAGTCGCAATTAGATTTGTCGTGAATTTGTTCGGAGTCTGTGTCTTTTTTATATTACCGGGGTCCAAATGGACCCTTGCAACCGGATATTCGAGTTTCTTAATAAGAAGACATTTCTTGCATTGTTCGGACTGGTTTAATGCTACCTATATCTGTATACTGTACGTAATGCATCTGTGTCTTTATGTATTCGAAATAACAACAAAAAATGAACAGATTTTTTCACTATACCGTTTACATTAAAACGACTATTTTTTATCAACAGTCAGACAGAGCTCAAATGGTCGAATTCAGCAATGAATTTAAAAGGACAATTGCGTTTTTTTTTCTACTGGCTGACTGATTATGTTGTTAATTTCCAGGGATATTGCTCACTTATCTGGATTGGTCGTTATTTCATGCACCATGATTACAAAAATTTGAGGCCTCCGTGAACCATTCTTCATATTTTCATTGTTTGTACTAGCGTTCTTCAAAAGAGCTTATAGCAGTTTTGATTTAAAGCAGTTTTTGAATTCGACATTTCGATTTATACATTAACGAGCCGAAACCATCGTTACTATACAAAAAATACTAATTGTTTATTTTAAACACGTGTAAAAATGACCACTTTTCCTTATTAGTAGAGAAAAATATATTCTTTATTATTTGTATATGGCCGTTTTTGTTTAATCACCGCACATATGCATCTAGTAATGTTTTTACCTATGTACAATGTATTTTTTTAATTAAAAAAATTGAAATATCTCTTATGTGTTTATTGAATCGAAAAAAATATTTTTTAAAAATGGAAAATTTTCTATTTCTTAACTAACATACCTACTTCCCATTAATTTCTCTATTCCTGTAGTCAGACAAATCTCTCCTTTTTTTCCCCCTCCCTCCCATAGTGTTGTATCAGGTTTCATCTAAGATTTGTTTATTTGTCATTGGTGTATATATTTTTTTTCTTTTTATTTTTTTGTGTATAAATGCTATAAATTTATAGTTTTCTTGTTTTGTACATGTACCACTTTCACCCATAATTGTAACAGATGGTTGTCTGGAAGAAATTGCCACTATGCAATAAATCCGCCATTTGTACTAGCAAATAAGCTACCCACAATAAAGTGTTAAATAAATAAATAAATTTTACTTAAAAACCTAGAGATCCTACACACGTGGCGATTTTTCGAATCCGATGTATTATTTTTATTTTATTTTTCTTTATATTATGATTAACTTTGGATTTATCTGGTCGTTACGAAGACTAGATCGTTGAACACGATTAAAAAATCTAAATAAAATCTATCTCAATAAATTAATATCGACTCATATTATGTCAACTCTCAATATAAATGGCAGGTTTCCATAATTTGTACAGCGACCTAGTGGCGCTGTTTGTATTACTGTATCCTAACCACCGTTGAAAGTTATATAAGAGTATGAATTACAATCAGAGGAAGGAATGTGCATCTCGATCTTGGACCTCCTTAGATAATAACCCCCATAGTTGGTACAATGGCTCTAGCAATTTGAATTCCATTCATTATATTAATATATTATTTATCTATAGTGTTTGCATTCCTAGAATACAAACATTTCATTGTTGTTTCATTAGTTTCTAACTATTGCGTAATGCCTTATTTATTTTACATATTATACTATCGATTTTGCAACATTGTTTGGAAATAAACTAGTTGCATATAACACATGAGATCTAACTGTCGATGGCCATTGCATGTATAGCTTTAATCCAAATTATTCGAGATCGAGATCCAAATAGACGAGAAACAGCGTTTGTTATTTTTGTGATAAACCAGCAAAAACAAGAAATGCCGAAGGAAGGCGAAACAATCACTCGAAGATATTCGTATGTTTCCGGAAATAAACAAATAAGAAATTTTCTTTTCTATTCAAAACATGTAATAATTATAATAATAATAATAAGCACGTGTTATTTCACACATAGATGGCTATAGTAAAAATTCCTTATTTTCAAGCGAAAAGAATTTCAGTATTAGAATATATAGAACTTTCAAAATTGAATTGATAGGGATCTCATTAAAAAGGCATAATTGGTGAACGTTGCGCAGGCGCATAAAGTGATCACGTAAGCCAGCCGATGACAGGTCGTAAGCCCTGTAGGTGCCTTGATTTCCCGGTTCTCCTACAGTAAATATTCCAACTTCGTCTCTATTGAGATAATTAAAAAATCTGTTAAAAAATACCTTAGACTCCCGACGGGAAAAAAATCCAATGTTTGCGCATATGCAATAATAAAAATATTCGATTTATTTTTTACCATAATTACCCAATGTGTTTTTGACCATTCTTCTTATTCACTTATTTTCAACTATGTTATCTCTGTAAAATACCCATAAACAATATTCTTTGGCGAAAATAATCATTAAGAATTTTTATCATAATATTATAAAAATATACGGTTTTGTTCTTTTAACAAAAGCCGTTCTTCAAATCCATCTAATACTGTGTAACTTAAGTGATCTTGCATTATTCATGTTTTAGTTCGGAAAATTCCTCAAGGTTTGTAGATGATGTAAAAGGTTTCTTAATCTTTATTCATGAAATTTCAATGCAGCTTCTTAAAATTTTCAAAATATTAATTTATGTTTAGGAAAGGATTTTCGTGTTTACTCATTTTTTTAAACACGCTACTTACAAAGCCATCAAAATTCTTGGCTCAAATATAGTTTTTTTATGATATGAAAATAAAGTTAAGGGTCCTGTCGTCTTGATTAAAACATGTCCCATGCAAAAAGGGTATTGGGACGACAGCGCCGAATAGGAGGTCTCACTGGAATTAAAATGTCTTTTCGTCTCGACTTTGACATTAATGTATGCTGGCCCTTCCGCTATCCCGTCCCGTCGGTTTTGTACCCGACCGACAACATTGACTTTTTCCTGATTTTATGTCACTTTTCACCTCCGCCCCCCTTCTGCGCTCCTGGCACAACTAAAGTTTTTGTCATCGGTTCATTATGCTCATAGATTCGTATCGGTTCATAGATTTACAGTGGATGACCTTTAAAGTATCTTGACTCTGTTATCTGGTTTTATATTTTTTAATAATAATTCATTTATGTCTGCGCTAAATCTGATAAGTGGTGATAAAAGTTAATCATAGGTACAAGTTATATCCATGTCTGCATATTATTCCTATGGATAGGTAAATTACTAACAAATCGTTAATTTGCATTGCATGTTAATTTAGTTACATTAATAACGTGCTTTTTACTATGCATAATTTAAATTGTCTGTTTTTTATTGTAACGCTAGTGTATTCTATATATATATATATATATATATATATATATATATATATATATATATATATATATATATATATATATATATATATATATATATATATATATATATATATATATATATATATATATATATATATATATATATATATATATATATATATATATATACATGGTTATTGTGGATTTAAATAAATAAATAAATAAAAAACATATATATATATATATATATATATATATATGTTATTATTAAGTATTTTGGGGATAACCCGCGTCAAATTATGATTCCCGAGAGAATCAGTCGTCTACCGACGTTTCGTCTGAATCACATCAGACATTTTCTAAAGGCGCATGGACAAGTGTACTTGAAAACAACTACCATAGTAATCAAACTACCGATATTTCAAACAATAGTCACATTAAAAACATTAGTAAAATTCTTAGTAAGCCGAAAACTGATAATCCACCTGTAAACAATATACCGTTAAGTACTAGAGTCACTAGAAGCCAAACAAAACGCAATAATGACGTCATTGGGGAAACCCACCCCTCCACTAACACTTGACGCGGCTTCCTTTCAAACTTTCACTTGGTAGTAAGCTTTCGACTCGAACGGACGTGCGTGCACTATCCCTCGAGACGAAAATTTATTAACAAGGCGCCTTTAGAAAATGTCTGATGTGATTCAGACGAAACGTCGGCAGACGACTGATTCTCTCGGGAATCATAATTTGACGCGGGTTATCCCCAAAATACTTAATAATAACATATTTTGTACTCGCGAAAACCTTAGATTTAACATATATATATATATATATATATATATATATATATATATATATATATATATATATATATATATATATATATATATATATATATATATATATATATATATATATATATATATATATATATATATATATATATATATATATATATATATATATATATATATATATATATATATATATATATATATATATATATATATATATATATATATATACATATATATATATTTGCAAATTCAATACAACATAATTTTAGTTTTGAGGAGACAATTGGTTTTAAATTATTATCCTATCTAATTTTATCATTTTCTTAATCTAGAAATATAAAATTAACCGGTATTTTTATCCCAGATGACCAAGCGGCGCAGAAGTCTGTTTGTTCGGTTTCATATTGTTTTTGAAGTATACAATAAATTTGAACACGGGGACAAATCTGGTCAACCGGCGGAATCAAAACCATCGATTTGCTCCAGTTGTATGGCCCAATATTGGGAGTGTTCAAAATAACAAAATATTCAAATTTTTATCCTGATGTATCCTAGTTACATAAATAATTAATATATGTTTTTGTTTGTATAACGTTCTATTCAATGTTGCCGTATCGTAATCGTATTTTATGGGTAATGTAATATTTGGAATATTTATGGAATATTTATGTACGCGAATTTGTTTTCCATCAAATATTCTGCAACGTTATGCAAAAACCCTCCATGTCTGCATTAATCAACCACTACAAACCCATACCCCAACGGTCCATATTTCCCTAAATTTTCCTGTGTATTCAATTTTTCTGACGATCCCCCTTTACACTTAAAAAATCATCACAGCTGTGATTAATGCTGATTGTATTTTTTTTCGTTTAAGTTTTACCTTCCATAAATTAAGTATAAAAAAGTAAAGCTTAAATCCGCTTTTTCTGCGTAATTAGACGATATTTATTGGAGCCTCTCTTCGCCTGGAATTAAATCAATTATGCCTTGAATCAGGTAATATGAAGTTGAGATGTGGTTAATTGCATTGCATATTCCTTAGTTTCAAATTTAGGTACTTATATTTTAAATTTGTGAATTCAAATTACCCGCAGATAAGCTTTTTATATTACATTGAAGTAATTACTGGCTAAATCGAAAATTATTACCTACTACTTGATTCGTTGTAACTAAGCGTAATCCTCCAATTGACTATTAACTGCTTAGTGTCACGAAATAAGGATAACTGAACTTAAGAATCAGCAGCAGAAAAAATCGTGATTTCAAAGACACCGGTACGAATCCTACCTATGACATTCAACTTTTACACAAGCATTTGTTTACTTTAGAGAATCTATTGTCTCGTTGTTCTATGATCCCACAATGTTGGATAACCAGCTACAGTTTCTCAGGTGTGCATTATCTTATTATAGGAAGCCCGACACAATATGCATGGACATTATATTGTTTATAAAAACAGTCGTGTATCGTGTCCAGATAAACACGATTGCGAGAGAAATCAATATGTTCTTTGTTGGAAATATTACCCAAGATGCCAGCATTGAAGCGAAACGACTTGCCACCATACCACATATGTCAAAATACACATTATTTTAGAAATAAGTGTGTTTTAAAAGTAGCACTTTTTATAAGGCACACTTTTTTACTAGTACCATATCAATTATTTCCGAAAATGGACAGATTATACCTAAATTAAAATAATAGAAGAACGTGTATAAGACGATAAACCGAAAATTATAAATCAAAAAAGCACATTATTATTTTGCACATGATAAAGTTTATTTTGACAAGAGCTAAATACTATTCCCGTAAACCATCACAAAACCTTTCACCGTCTCTATCATGATAAAAAGGTTGAAATTACATTAAGACATAACAGTTTGACATAACCGAGTTCCACGATTATTCAGTCCTATTCACCTGCACTAGCGATATGGTATATTTCTGAGAATCAAGACTTAATTTTTGTTGACTGCATTTGCTCTCGCACACCACACCTCTACAGCATCCTCAATATCTCCTCTCTCTGCTGCTCTCCTGGGACTTCTCCGTACATACATTATTTGTTATTAAATCGGATTTTTTCCTCGGGTTCTTTATTACATTTGCGCTTTTCATTTTTTTTTTCTTTTCTCGCTCTGTCTCTAACCCAGCAAAAGGAATTTATAAAACCGCTCTTTGTGCGCCCTCAAATAGGATTGGTTTCATCTTTCATTGCTTAGACTGTGTCATTTTCAAAGATGACAAAGAATGATGAATGTTATACAATCATGCTTCTATATGCATTTATCGCCCCGCCTAACGTACCTACAGCATCATACCATAATTACTCTGGTAATAATCAAAAAGATGTTGTAATAAAATTTCTTTATTTTTTGGTTGCTTCTTAATTCAACAATATGATGTCTTGGGAACACACACAAATAAATATCTCTTATGAAAATACTTTCAGCATATCATATTATTGCCTGTTATAATTTTGACGAAATGTATGAACAAATATGACTTTTATTTCGTATTGGTATATTCTCTAAGATGTGGTACTTGATATACCCAGAACAAACTCAGACGAGAAAAGTCACGGATAGTAACCATACTCTAACAATGAGATGTCTCAACTTCAAAAACTTCCTTTGAATTTTCTCTTACATGATAACGTAGTTATTCGTATTCGTTTGGCCCCCATATCATAGAAGTCACCATTTGATCGTGTCTGATATTATTTCTGTTGTTTTAAACTTTAACCAGCATACATTTTACGAGCACTAGAAACTTTATTCGTATTTATTGTGAACAGCTTTAAATGTATATACAGGTATGTGAATATATACCTATGTGTGAATATGTTTTCCATAAAGTACACAGTCAAGCGGAAGTAGAGCACCAGAATACCCCTTACTATTTTACGCGATTTAAAATTATGTCTTTTCTTCGTTTTTTTATCAAACCTTGTCTAACAAGACATTATTGGCACAGAGACAATAATTATCGAGGTACATGCTAGATTTTTTTTTCAAAATAGGTGAATAACCTTACAGATAAAAATACAATTTTGGCCCGATCTAATACCATCGCGCCATGAAAAAATGTTGAATCTCAAATCTAGTTGCAATTCCAATTTTTTCAAATTTCGAGGACGATTTAAGGAAAATATCATCAATGGGACATCCTGTATAAAAAATTGATTATAAATAAGATAATTTAAACTGAAAAAATCTAGTGTTGTTCTTCTTCAGTATCTATTTTCGCCTGCCACCTTTCTTTACGAGATTGTCAATTTAAAATCCCCATACCTTGAAATTCAAGCGTTCGATTGGCTGGTTTCGTCACACACAGATCGAGACATTTTTACTCTCCATTGGTGGACTTGGATCTCGATGCGGTGCCTAATTACTTTCTAATATCGAATAAACTTGCTTGCTTTGTTGTTGACAGATTCTTCTTTTATTTACTTATCCCTTTCGTGACCGGAATCTGCTCGCTTCCCTAACCCGTTAAGTCCTTCCCGACCGGGAGTGGGATGTCTGCTCTGAACAAAATATCTTACCTTTCTCAATCGATCTTGACGATTGTTACTCACTACGTAATTTGATGAGCCCCATTAAACGGTACGTTTATTTTGATTATCACGTGCTAACGATTCAGTTACATTTTTTAACCTTCATCTCTTTTTTTGTCAGTTCATCTTAATGCAAATACGTCTTTCTTCGAAATTACATCCAGCAGATCGAAGAACCATGCCATAATTTGACTATTTGATTCATGGGCTTGTATGATTTATGTGGACCCCTCTGGTACGCAAACTCCACGTCTTATTACGAGTTATTTCTGCGGTCAATTGCTATAGAAACAGCACACAAGAAAAATACATCAACAAAATGCTACTACAGAAACATAGAACAAAACCAGTTGTCTGGAAAAAATTGAAACATTGAAAAAGTCAAGGAGGCTTTAGGGATTTTTTACTACCTCTAGAAATTGCTTCTCTGCCGTCTGACTTCGGTTTCATTTACAGAAATTGTCGGCGTTTCATCTCTCCCCAAAACTGCGCTTCTTTTAATTAGCCCGCCGATAGAAGCTAATTGTTATCGTCGAAGTTCTCCTCCCCGAAGGATTTATAATCGGAAAGGGTATTTTTTTTCTGTCTCTCTCCACCCTGAAGGGGTTGGCGAAAGATATTGCTTTTTTTCTCTCTCCCGCTACAACCTACTGATTGGCTCCGTGGCTAACGGGAGAAGATGCTGACTTGCAAGATCATCTGTCAATGTTCCCGGTAACATGGCTTACAGATTAAAAACATCCTAACTACGTTCCACGAATATATCTTTTAGATTAGCTTTTAATCACGTCCAAAAGGTCACCCCAAAGTTAATTGAAACTCGTGTTTGAGATTAAAAAGTGCAAAAGTCAATGTGAAATGAAAACTTAGGTATAAACATTAATTTACAAAGAAAAATTCGATCTTGTTACATATAACATACCTGTAATTACTCGTCATGTCGTATTCCTAGTCTTTTCTTGATATTTTTTCGGTTTAAAGAATTTTCCCGTTTTTTTTTTACGTTGTTCATCGCTTTCTCTGGTACCACTCATATAAAAAATACAGTAATATATTTTAACCGCAAAAAGATTCACTGTCGCCTTTATTACCTACCATAGAGGTGTTGTTCATCGTGGTTGGTGTAGATTTGATAAATTTGTTTGGATTTTCCTATATTTGATTTGATTTTCCTTGTATTTTTTCTTCAAATAGACTAATTCGTGTTTTTTTCTTTCTTTCAGGTACGCTGATGTTTTTACTCAATGATTTGAGAGCAATATATACTTTTCATATCCAGTCAAAAATGGTAAGATTTTTTTTGTTTAACGATCAGTGGTGTTACAGTACATCTTGAGCAAGTTCTGTATTTTGGTACACAAAACTTTCAAGCTTTTTGTTCAGAATGAAGTGTCAGGTTTTATTTTTTTTTGGGATATCCTTAAATTCAATTTATTAACACCAAAACTTTCGATGACTTTAAAACTTGTCATTTGTCAAAACCCGAATTAATATTTTCCTGAGCAGATTGCAAACTCTCCCCTACGCTACGTAATCGCTGGTGTCCCCTATAATCAATACACTAACATGATAACTATTAGTAGTCTATTAGACACAGGTTTGAATCATTCATCTGCAGATTCCGTTCACAAGCGTTTGCTTGCATTAGGGAGTGTATCAAGATGTTTATGTACTTGTTTCAAGGACATGTTCTTTTTTAGAATTTTTCGTTTGAATTGTATTTTATTGCAAATCTTCGAAATATGTAGTTTGACTTTTTAAATATGTTGAGTGTGATCGATTTGTTTCATTTGATACCTACTGTGGTACGATTATTGCTTTACT
Organism: Molanna angustata; assembly: GCA_963576475.1. NCBI lineage: Eukaryota > Metazoa > Arthropoda > Insecta > Trichoptera > Molannidae > Molanna > Molanna angustata. The sequence continues at coordinate 7,202,622 of OY754973.1, forward strand.
CATTCAATAATAATATAATCCATTTTAGGATTAAGTTACAGTATTACTATAGGCTTTAGACATTATTAGTACTTTACTAAAACTTGATGCTTATTTGGGTTAAATGGATGCGTAATACTTTATAATATAATATTTCGAACATAACGCTATTACTTATCCTTCCTCGTGTACTGAGTTGTTTGTTAATCCTTTTAATACTTTAGAGTGAATTACTTTCAGCTAGTTCTTGATGTTGAAAATTATATCATCATTGTTAGCGACATTTTGATCCGCAAACAGTAATTACATCCTATACAAAAGACAGTATACATCACACTTACATAATATGCTTGTGTACGAATTCAAAAGCTTATTTTTCCTTATCTGTTTGTCCCAATAATCTTCACATTTATCCCAAATTTTCCGTACCAGTGACGTTCAATTCGTTTTTAAATTACCGACCGCCGTCGCACAGTTGGTATGCCGTTCGGTTTCCGTACAGGCGTCCTGGGTTCAATTTCCAGCAGAGGAAAAATTTATTTTATATTCATTCCTCACGCAAACATTGCTTTTCTGGGGTGCAAACACTGGTTAATTGGAAGAAATTGCCATACGGCAATAAACTCGCCACTTGCGCTGGTTGCAATTATTATTAAACTATGTAGGTACATATTCGACTGACGCACTTTCGTTCTTTTAAAAAATATCGAAGTTATTTATTTTATTTTTATTTTACATACTTGTCGGGCAACTAACAGGTACTATGTCAAATATTAATTTAACACGCATCCTATAACAAGTTGCCACATTCTGAAGACTTACGGTATTAATCGTGTCACAGATCCAGACTGAAAACACAATTAAAAACTGTCTCCACCAAGAATCGAACCCGGGACCTTAGGATCAACAGTCAAGTACCTAACCAACTGAGCTACAAAGGCCGACAATATCAAATAATTCTTGAACGATTTTCTTTCAACTTACTCCAATTCCCTCCTTCCTATTTTAATAGTGTAACTTTGACTATTCCGAAAGAAAAGACTTACAAAACTTGTTAAGTCTGATTATTAAACAACAATTCGAGATTTGTTCAATTATTTTTTACGCACAATTACATATCAAATTTAAAAAAAAAAAATTATGAATGTTTTTTTTTTTAGCAAAAGTGATTGTTGGCTGCATAAATACACTATGATACAACTTATCAACGTTTTTGTGACATCTATAATAGGATTGGTTTTATGATAAATGCGTGTCGAAAAATTCTTCCAATCAGCCAGATACAAAGCAAGATATCAAAGTGTACTTATGCACATACTTTTTTTTACGAATATGTATATCACAGAATTTTTATTATAAAATTGTTTGCATCACACTCTGCATAATGGCACTCGCAAATCGGTGAGTATATCTCAAAGTCTAAATTCCACAATTTCTCACACTGACATGGATCCCTTAAATTTTGCACATCCATTCGTCTCTCTCTCTCTCTCTCTCTCTCTCTCTCTCTCTCTCTCTCTCTCTCTCTCTCTCTCTCTCTCTCTCTCTCTCTCTCTCTCTCTCTCTCTCTCTCTCTCTCTCTCTCTCTCTCTCTCTCTCTCTTTTTCCCACGTCCATTCATCATATTATTATGCATACCCCTGGAAGCGTTATTATTTATTCCCCTTCTCATTTCTTTCTTCCAAAGCACACGAGCCTCTTCGATTTTTTTTCTATTTTCGCTTCGGGCAAAGAGACGCGCATATAAATAAGACCCAAAAGAATAATGTCTCTTTAATTTCCTCCCGCTTTTTGGGAAAAATAATCACACTTAGCCGTGTTTGTATCAGCAATAATAAAAGTGAAATCGGTGTAATAAAGGTTTTGGAAAAATGACGCCCTGTAAAAACCTTAATGGAATATTCCGTACTATGTATTATGTATGTGTGTGTGTGTGTGTGTGTTATCATGTGTTTGGTATAGAGATCCGACCATACGATGAGCTACTGTATACTACTACATATTACTGTATACTACTACATATTACTGTATACTACTACATATTACTGTATACTACTACATATTACTGTATACTACTACATATTACTGTATACTACTACATATTACTATCTTGCCCATAGAACAGGTCATTTTTTGGGTTATCCTTTACGTATCATTGAACGATATGTATTATGTAAATCTCAAGGGCTCTTCTTTTGAATTTTGAATTTTGTATCTTATAATAAAGGAATCAAAAATACATACATACACGCATTTGGTTATAATTTTTTTTAATATTTCTTTTCGGGCAACTTTTTTTAAAATAGAATGAATATGTCCTTGATACGAGTATGTACATATGCATCCTCATACATTCCCTAAATTAAGCATAAATGCTTGTGCTATAGGTGAACGAAATCTGTCGTAGCAGGATTCGGTCTCGCGCCCACTGGTTTACTAGTCTAGCGCACTAACCGCTCTGTCACCAGTCATCTAAACAACAGATAGGTACTATATCAAATATTAATTTAACACGCACTCAACAGCAAGTTGCCACTTTCTGGACACTTACGATATTAATCGTCTCAATGATCAAGACTGAAAACACAATTAAAAACTGTCTCCACCGGGAATCTAACCCGGGACCTTTGGATCAGCAGTCAGATACCCAACCAACTGAATCACGAAGGCCGAAGTAATTTTATTCATAGTTGGTATTTTACTATATTTTTCTGTCATGAGATCCTAAATGTTATAGCCATTTGTTTATATTATATTCATTTTATTTGGATTTATAGACATTTTATAGTATTTTTTATAATGTTATTAAAAAAATTGTCATTGTTTTTAGATATAATATCTCTATTTATATTTCTATAGCTTTACAATAATTATTTTTCTTCTGTTTTTTTGTCATTTCTATTGAATGCGTATAATGTGTTTTTGTAAATTTAATTTATGTTGTAAATAAATATTTTACTTAGCTCAATAGTTTTTGCTATTGATGAGCAATCTAATGTACCCAGATTCGAATCCGTAGCATCCTTAAGATAAGATTAATTTTCCTTTCTTAAGAAGTAATTTATGGATTCTTCTTCTTCTCAGTTGCAATCCTAGGATTGGTCTATAACAGCTATGGATGCCTCTCTTCTACTCCACTCCGCCCTGTCCTCTGTCAGCCTATTCATCTCCACGTAGCTATTACAGCACATGTCGTCGATCACCTGGTCCATGTAGCTCGTTCTTGGTCGGCCTCTATGGTTGCTACCCTCCACCATTCCCTCCGCGATGGTTATGAGCAGACCCGGGTGCCTCGTGTTATGACCTTTCTTATATTGTGAGGTATTAATTAAGGATTAATACATCACAAGTCAAAGGATTTTCAAAGTGCCTTTAAATTATTCATGATTTTTCTGTGGTCACTGATAGTGACATACCTGTAGATATATATTTATTGTAGGTATTTTTCTAAAACATTTACTCGCTTCATTATTTTTAAAGAATATGTTTAGAAAAATATTTTTCATCTTTGTCGATACGCAATGAGCTCTTTTCAACGACCTTGGGGATAAACAAAAGTTTTTCATAAAAGGTAAATTGGATCTATAAATATTGATAAACGGAATATTCGTCCATGTTTCATAATATCAACCAGACTTTCATGAAATGACTTTGGTTGGGGATAGGTACTGCGGTGGATCTACGGGACTACCTCTTGGTCAATAAATAGTTTATATATCCCATCTCTTTAACCCTCATATAGTTTTATGACTGGGAGAGAAAGCTTTGTTTCCTACATACTCGTATAATATCCTGTCTGTAGGTTGGTATGTGATTTCTATATACCATGCATTACTGTGCTATAGGTACCTTCTCTTTCCTCGTGCTATCCTGATACATACCGTTTCCCATCCAATCTAATTAATGTGATGCACTCCATCAATATATCATCAATTCGGTTTATTTATAGAGTAATCTTGACACAGAGATTATTAAATAAACGTCGAGACACTCTTCTTCCTTCGCCGCCACCCGTTCTCTGCTTATAGAGACAATAACTTCGACCTCTCTTCTCTTCTTGCGACCGACCTTCCAGTTTGGCATATCTAGAAGTTGGGATGCGTCTCGTACAATATCGTCCTCCCATCGCATCCTAGTTCGTCCGATTTTTTTTTCATTACTTTCTTTGTAATACTTTTCTTTCAAATCGACAATATTTAATAAAAATATATTTAATTATTCAAGGGACCAGTAATACATCGTTATAAAATATGATGTATTTACTGCTAGTAATTACTTCTACAAAACCTCTCTATATAGAGTAAACTTGTATATTGTTAATTTTTTTTTATTTTATAAGTTTGGTAACCACCCAAGTCTATGAGACTCAAATTATTGTTTATAGTCGAATAAAAAATTGAATTGCTGTTTGAACATTTCCAAATTCATTTGATCAGAGAAAAGAAATAAACATGGTTTTTGTTCAGTGATGCAGGTGAGCAACATTAAAAGGACGAGGAACATTGACAATAGATTTATAAGGATGCTAATTTGTGTACCTTTTATTTTTTTGTTTTTATTTTATATCATAGTAGTAGCAGATTAATCATTTTTCTTTCCTTTCTTTCCCGTCACAGGCAAACATACAGTAATTGGTTATAATGTCTTATCATCTGTGAACAAATGATATTGCTCTGTTTTTTTGTTTATTTACTAATTTATTTTTTTTGTGTATTTTATAAGACTGTATTTGTCCCTTAAATAAATAAATACGATGCGTGAATGTTAACGAGGCGATGAATGTGTGTCAAGGTTGAAGTATGTGGCGTTCTGTTGTTTCTGCCTACCCTACGAGGGTCATGGTTTGGTGGTATGTACAGATGGGTCGGTGGCAGAGCGGTTAGCGCGCTGGGCTAGTAATCCAGTGGTCGCGAGTTCGTATCCTGCCTCGACCGATTTCGTTCACCTAAGCACAAGCATTTATTTGCTTATTTTAGGGAACGTAGGAAGATGTATATGTACTTGTTTAACAAGGACATATTCATTTAAAAAAAATGTATGTACAAAAATACTTTATGAAATAAACACAAATAGATGAATTAAATTTGTCCACAGATGATCTATTTATAAAATAATTACATGACAATCAATATTTCAGGAGTACCTCATATTTTAAATCAACCTCCAAGTATGTAGGTACATAATATTTGTACATATATCTGTCAACATATCGTAAATCTGTTTTGTTGTCTGTTTGAGCAAACAAGCGTCGCCAATCTGAATTAACTATTATCATTGACGTTGTCGTTTTGTTTGTTTGAAAATGTCACGCTTTTGTCGTCGGGTCATTTGTCCGCTACCGATTTCGATTGTACAATCGCCCATCATCATCATCAAATTTTATTGTTGGATCTAATAAATGCCTGACGGAACTGCCTGTCGGCCAGCAGATGTTTTTATGCGATAGCGTGACGCTGAACAATGTGTATGTTTTGTTTGTTTAGATTTCTCTCGTTTCATTCAACGGCCATTATTGATTTATCAAACTGATGAATTTCCCTGACTGATTGGTCAATTGTTTTGAAAAACCACTGGAGATTTTTAATACGCGGATATTTATTTATTTATTTGTACATAATATAAAAAATATATATTGCACACTGGTTGTCTTTCAACCAACCAGATTATAAAGTATAAAAATGTGTCTAAACGTTTATTTAATAATCACTGTGTCAAGATTGCTATATAAATAAACCGAAATATGGAACGATAAATATCGTAAGTCTCCAGAATGTGGCAGAGCGGGTAGTGGTGGGAGTGGCGAAAAAAAGATTAACCATCATAGACGGGTTAATTGCCATATGGCGTACTCTTACAACTGGCCCAAGATTACCGTTCTCTAAAAAAAAGTATTAGACACCTGTCCTGAAGGTATAAGTAGATGCAGACCTAGGTTGAGATGGCTGGACGACGTGCTGTGCTATAGAAGAGAAATGGACCTGACAAATTGGAGAAGACTGGCGATCGATAGGGAGGGATGGAGACTATTTCTGGAGGCCAGGGTCCGGATCGGACTGTAGCTCTAGTGATGATGATTATGATAGTTTGTAAGGAGAATGAATGCAGAAAGCTAAAATTTTTACATAAGTTGTGTTGTAAATACATTAAATTTAATCAAAAATATATTTCACGTCAAACATATAATATCAAACATATAATATTAAACATACAATATCAAACATATAATATCAAACATATAATATCAAACATATAATATTAAACATACAATATCAAACATATAATATCAAACATATAATATCAAACATATAATATCAAACATATAATATTAAACATACAATATCAAACATATAATATCAAACATATAATATCAAACATATAATATCAAACATATAATATCAAACATATAATATTAAACATATAATATCAAACATATAATATCAAACATATAATATCAAACATATAATATCAAACATATAATATCAAACATATAATATCAAACATATAATATCAAACATATAATATCAAACATATAATATTAAACATACAATATCAAACATATAATATCAAACATATAATATCAAACATATAATATCAAACATATAATATCAAACGCATACGTATAATAGTTTCTTATTCTAAATTGTTTTTGTTTTATTGTAATTAGTATATTTTTGTATTTGTTATAATCATTATTCCCGACTGTATGTAGTTTATTTTCAATAATATTTAAAAAATTCTCTTTTGTACATTTACATTTCGTTTTAAAAACTTGGCTCCATATTCAACTGTTTTCGATATATGTTCAATTTTTTCTTGCCTGTTGTATAAAAAATAATTTTATCTTCTGTATTGGTACTACTCGTAAATGTATTTTGCACGAAACTAGTCGTAGTCAACAAAATAAATAAATAGAATAATTATATATTGGTTTCATTTTAATAATTTCAAACGCAGTTACACAATTTTGTTCATGTTACTTTTTTCTTAGATGGGTGACTGGAAAAAAATTACCTCCAGGAAATAAATACGCCTTTTGTCCAATGCAATAATATATGTTTGTACAAAAAGGGTTAAATAAATAAATACAAATTAAAAAAATTCAAATACAGAATGTGTTAAAGAAAAAAAATACCTAATGTGAAACAATACAAATGGTACTTAATATGATTTATTTGTAATACGTGAAGAGAAAACTTTGTACCCCTTGATGTTTTTTATCTTAGATCGTCCAAAGACTTGTCAAACTTAAAAATTTAATCAAAAATTACCGTCGAATTTTGACGTCATCTGAACGATCACTAGTCATTATTAATATTTATATTTTCGGAGTAAGTATTCGAATCTTTTTCAATTTCTATGGACGAGTTATTTTTGAAGGACTTTCTTCCATTTCCTTGGGAATATTATCAAATCATCCTCTCACTCGACCAGTTTTACGTTAAACGATTTCATATTAAGGTGACTACGTTAAAACTCTTCAGGTAATATTCTTGTTTTTCTCTTATTATTTTCTTGGATTCTAATTTCTTAAACACACAAAAATCAATGATTCATACAAATACTCATTTACGAAATAAATTTACAAATGTAATCCAACTGTTGATTTGTTCAAGAGAATTTATTCTCTTAACATATCGACAAAGTATTAAGCTAAGACCCGCGTATAAGGAATACTAGGAACATTTTGTATGGCGTAGTGGACTTTTTGCATGCTAAAAACATCAACTTAGAGGCTTCGCAGCATATATGTTCCCATACATGGATTTATTCAGAATTCGGAGTAGAACATTATGTGAGTTTTGTGTGTCTGTGTGTGTCTGTCCGTCCGTCCCTTATAACTTTTGATCCGCTGGATTCACAAAGATTAAAATTTCAGAATATATTGTGACGTTATTTTGTATTTACACGTCACTATTTAATAATTTTAATTTAATGTTTATAAAAATGTCTTAAACGAACGCACTTCGCAATATTGGCAATATTTCTAAAAAAGTTGTAAGGCGAACACAGCCGTGAACGGATTAGCTAGGCGGGTCGAAATATCTATGCCTTTCTTTTTCAACGCTGACAGCCGACACGAGGTGTCATCGCTCAACTATGGCCTACGTAAAATTATCCGGCAAATACTGGAAATTTAAATTCAAAGGAGGCTGGGTAAGTTCTCTATCTAATTTCATCGATCCTCGTCTATATAAAATATCTGGCATGAGTCACGTTCGCTAATTTAACTGAATTCTTGCAGGAAATATAACCGCCTCCTTTGCCTTTGACCTTTGTTCTTTGACCTTTGTCTTTTGTTCCTTGCTTCCTTGCTTCTTTGCTTTCTTCTTTACTTTATCTTGTTTGTTCATGCTGTCTTTTCATCATTCTTCAACATTGGTGTACTTTACCATGTACACCATGGATGACTGAGAATGAATAATTTTAAATATCATGGTTGGGGCATGCTCATATTTGCACATCATGACTTGATAATGACTAAAACACCTGTAAATTGCACTTCAAATCGACGTAAATACTACGATGGTAGTTCTCATCACAAAAACTGTACCTGCTGATCATCTTCAAGAAGATGGAAATTCATAAAACTGTTTCATTGCTTGGTTATTAGAAAAAAAAACATATGAAATACTGATATCATTTGAAAATTTAGTTGAATCTGTTTAATTATGTCATGTCTGATATTTCTTTTTATTATACACCACATGGTCTAGAAAAACATTTAAAAACTTGTAAATTGTAATTTAAGAATTAAATTGTTTTATTAAAATGTCAAATATTTAGCTTAGTTCAGGTAACGTAGATAACTGTATCATATTTAACACTCCTTGCCAACCATGATATGAATAAATTGTAATTTCTTTTGTATTTGTGCGTTTCTTTCATCACTTGGTCTTCCCTACAATCACATCTGACTCAGCTTTTCATGTTTTAATTACTGTTTCATTGAACAGAAAATTCTTATTTGATACTTAAATATATTCTTTTTTTTGTCTTACTCAATAAACAACACGCCCTGAGATACTGAGATATTTGCATTATTTTAAATGAGTCTCATTGCAATATCGCTGACTGCTGGTGGTAAGGTTTTATGGTGAGTATAATTTTAGCTTCTCTTTTTCTTTTCTCAATTTTAGCTTCTCTCTTTTTCTTTTCTCATACACCACCATACCTTAGCAATTGTCGGCCCAAAGTGGGGCAGGATTTTTTAAAAAAATTGAAGAGCGCGGACTATTAGGATTTAAATTCCATTTGTATTTTTTATTTTTATTGATTGTAAGACTGGCGCCCATTCTATAACTCTTTTTAAAGTCAGATGTTTGTGTGGGACAGATTAGTGTTTGTAGAGAACGTAAAATTGATAATTAGTTCGTGTACTTTGTGGTAGCGATTCCTTTCCTTCCTTAAACCCATCCTTAATCTGAGGACTGCGCAGAATCCATCGTCATGAAAGCCGAGCTGTGAGATTATATTCAGGAGATGACCAGAAGTCAACCAAACTATTCTAAAAAGTATGGAAGAGCCCATTATGACCAGTCTTATTCGAGAAATACCATTCAAGAAATCTACTCAATCAGGTTGTATTGTAAACTAATAAATAATTAAATGTCGTGAGGACTATAACATAAAATTCACATTCTTTTCAGTACAAAACTTGAGTTGTCATCAATTATTATTAATGTCTATTTTTTTGTAAATCTATAAATTGATTAGAATTATTTTTCTGATTTCATAATTAAAATGTCACATTTTAACTGAACATACATAATGAGGGTATCAAATTTTTTAATTGAAACTGTCTTCAAAAAGCATCAGGTTGTATAATTTTAATTTGTCGTTGGACTGTGCTAAATGTTATTTCATGTTTGGTTTGCATTTTTGATGTTGAATACCTATGTTATAGATAAAAATATATGAATCTTTATAAGCGTTGTAATTTCCTTTTTGCTGATATACAACAGGGTATACATTTTCTTGGGTCGGTCATAAAATTTGAACTTGTAAAAAATAATTATAAAAATCATATGTGGGGTAGAAATTAATTAGGAGATTGTTGTGGTAATTACCAAAAAAGTCTGCCTGATACCTGCAGGCAGTGAACATTGTTGCATGGCAGTTAATATTTTTCTTGTAACAAGTGAAAATAATCAATGTCTTTTTAAAATAATGAGATTATTGTTATAATACTCTTGGTTAATAATAAAAAGTTTTCTTAATTCATGTTGAATCAATATAATTAAAAGGAAATGGTGTTTTAAAACAATTTGAGTCTTTATTCTCTGTTGGGGACATGTGTTTTTTCTCAATTTTTGATGTTAAAAGTTCAGCTATGTTGTATAAAATAATAACTGAAAATGTTCTTTTAAATTGAATCTCAAATCAATGTGTGCTATAGGGAGTTTTGTTTATGATTGTAATGAATATGCAATTAAATATTTTCACTTTTACAGATGGAATGTGTTGGTGAATTCTATGAAATATTTTTTGGGAATGCTGAATTTGAATCTGCTGTATAATCACAAAAAATCAAGGCTCGGAGAGATGATATTTCTATATGGATTTTGGTCTATTTCTTATTTAAGGTATTCCATGTTTATTAATTTGGTCTGACATAAACTTATGATGTAATATTGTCATCTCTGAGAATGATTTAGTTTGAATTTACCAAATGTAATGTTGCTTCTTGATGATAATAACTTCATTTTTATATGGAAATGAGTCTTGTTTCTATTATGAATAATTGTTTAATGTTTCATATTATATTTATGTTGTCTAATGTGTGGTACACAGTATCGACCTACAACAACATGTTACGCTGGTTATTCAATAGAAATTAATGTTAATAATTCAGAAATGTTATGGAACTCATCGTTCAAATGATAGAATCTTTTATGTATAACAATACACTTTTTGTATAATCTATTGGACATTTTACTGACTATAATCATTATAGCTTATTTTAGAAATGATTAACAATCATTAAAATTAATGTTGAGGAAATAATACTGTTTTAAAGTTAAAATAAATGAAAATTAATTATATTCTTTTGTCAAAAGTGTAATTAACGCCATCTATACGGCGGGAGGAAAACTTATGTAGTTGCATGACTACTCGTGCTGCAACTAAATAGTTGGTTCTGAGTTATGAAAAAATTGTAATTGTTAGATATGATTGTATATTAATGGGAATAATGCACGGCGTATGCTAATATGTTAATCTTATAAAGAAACTCTTCTTTTTTTGTAATTGTCATACACATTACAAAGATTATTGTTTTCGGTACGAATAATTAATCATGTTGTATCAAATCATCCTATATTGTGAGTAATAAGCTGATGTTATAAAATCATTCGTACGTTTCTGTACTTTCTTTTGACATTTCCACAATATAAAATTTCTTTAAAAATGGAACGTATAGATGACGAATCAATTACAAGGATGAAATTATATTGCGGTGTAGTGCGGTGTCGGATTTTTGGATAGGCTTTGGATGGACAGATTTCTGTTTAATAATCTTGTTCAGCCTTGGGTGTTCAACTGTTTGGCATTGGGCGCACTGTGATGATTTCAATTTTTTTGTATTTGAACAAGTGGCGAACAAATCCAACATTATGCTTTTAAATTTGATTAAATTGATTTTGACATCAACTTTCTTAGGAATGTAATTTTTAATTGATTAATACTTTGCTTAAAGTTTTGAAGTAGTTACTTAGTTTGGAATTTATAGCTTTATGAAAATTATAAATTGATGATTTCATCAAAGTATGCTGCTGCGTTATATGAATGGTACTGTAAATATCTCAACGGGATATACACCTTATTTTCTTTTTCACGGTCGTGAACAAATTCTGTCAGGTGAGATGCATCAAAGGTATCAACCTGGACCCATCTCAGTAGATGAAATGCAAATAGAAAAGCCCCATGATTATGCTGAAATGCTAGATGAATTAAGAATTATTTTTTTTGAAGTTCAGAAGAATCTTATGTCAGCTTTTAAACGCAATGCCACTTTGTATAACAAAAATAGGGTCGAACGCTCTTATAATGTAGGTGACTTTGTCTACCGGAGAAATTTTGTAAACTCCAAAGGCGCTGAATTCTTTTCATCAAAATTAGCTCCACGCTTTGTTAGAAACAAAATTATAGCAAAAATATCACCTGTAGTTTATACATTAGCGAATGAACAAAATAAGTCTGTAGGGAACTTTCACATTAAGGATCTCTTAAAACCAGATTAATATTAAATTTTTTTGATGTCTGTATCATCAGTATGATACAACTGTATCATATAATTTGTATGTTTTCATTGCCAATACATGACATCCATATCTGCTTAATGCTATTATCATTCTCAGGATTATAATATGTCAGATGACCAAATTAATCAAACATTGATAAATGTTTACACTGTAAATATACTGTTTTTTTTTATAATGAGAAATTTCTCGAGGAACATATTGGTACTCTGATGGCATATGTTTAATATGATGGGTTCCTCGACAAATTTAAATTTAATTATATTGTGGGGAATGCTGTGATGGAGTATTTCTTCACAATATTGAGATGTCATATACTTTTGTTTTCATTCAGATGAGTTAGTTCTATTTTTATGTCAAAATTTGTAGAGCTACATTGTACTTGCTTTTTTATATTAAAATGTTATCCTATATTGTTTAGATGTTGGACTATAAAACTGATATTTTCCAAGGAAAATTGTCTAGTATATGTCATACAGATTGTGTTGATGGTAAATATGATCCTGAATGAAAACCTAAGTATATCGATTTGATAAAAGTTTATATCTAGAGCTCCTTTTTGTTTCATGTAGGTTACTGTATAATATGTAATGTTCTTGTTTATGAATACCAATTTCATATTGTAATATGAAATTGATTGTTATATGTCATGGTATAACTTAAAATACTGAAATGCCACTATATTCTGTTTTTTTATTACAATAATAGGAAATTTATTTGATAATTCACTCATTTTTCTACCATATAAGAGCTATATCTATGGTATCACGTGCATGGAATGCCATGGTCTTCTTCCAGATAACTGTGCCGACCAACTCAGTTATCGTAGACTGCATCTGGAGATTTAGTTTGGTCAACTAGATGTCTGATGTAATCATAACGAAGAGACACTGATCATTGTCTGTCACATGAGATACATGAGGTGACACACTTGGTGTGCGATAGAAGAAATTACAAATTGTTGAACGTTATAAATTTTCTCAAATCTTATCATTCTGTAGACTATTTTTTATATAATTTTGTATGTACTAGTGTCCTTAATCATAACAAAGAGACACTGTTACATGACATACATGAGGAGACACACTTGCTGTGCAATAGGAAGAGTTACAATTTATTAGATGTTATAAAGTTTTATTAAATTTAGTCATTAGATATTACATTTTTGATGTTCTGTCTAGCTGATGCTTTTATGTATGACATATTGGGTAATCTATTACCAAACCTGATCTCTAATACCATGATATATAACAACATTTTAGTTAAGATTGAATTCTGTTATGATCAAAATAGTGTAATGCAAATTCAATATTGGACTTATCACATTCTTGAAATATTAATTTTAAAATTGCATTATATTATTATTTGTTATGGAGAAATAAGATGCTGGTATAAAATTTCTTTTGTTTAATATAAAAATGTTTTTCATCTGGGATCAAAGTGGATAAATTTTATGCATTTATCTTCCCGATGAATTTTCTTATCATGGGTAAGGTGTTTATAGGAGGTACTCATGATAACTGATGTTTATAGTTATTGATAGTGATTATTAAAATAATGATATTTTACATTTGCTATGTCTGACACATAAATCTTTCATAGACAAATTTACATGTTAGCTTTCACATTTCTTGGCTTACAATTAAGACTTGCATGTATGATACTGAGCTAAGCTCACAATTTGATATGATGACTATGATGCTGTTTTAACTGGGAAAATATTCTGAACTTTAAATTTTCCCTATGATGAATTTTTTTATCGTGAGTTAAGGTGTTTATAGGATGGACTCACGATAACTGTATCACGCTTGAAGATACATGGTATCTGAGTGATTCTGTTTCAACATGAGAGCCTCTTCCGCAGATTCTAGCTCACAATGAGAATTAGCACAAATGATAGCTAATCCAAGCTCACAATATGGAGACAAGACGAAAAGCTAAGATGGGGTTTCCTTAGTTTTCCATTGATTAAAAAATAATGAACGCTTCTCGGGAGTGTCATTGAAGGGGTTAAATAATAAAACGTGAGTGGACTGAAAACGTTCACCACCAGATCTGTAAATACAATATTATAATTGTTATTACGTCTGTTTTATGAACAGAGGGGTTCATTTAAATGAATAGTAATCTTGACAGCAAGTATGTCAAAATTTGGAATTTTTATTTAATATGAAAATTTTCTGTTTCAGCTAGTTTAAGAATTTTATATATTTTTATGGTAGATAATTTTTGTTTTTTTTATTATGTAACTGTTCCAGATCTGCCACCAGTTATTTAAATGACAAGGATATGTCGTTATCAGCGACATAGACTTATGTCATTTGAACTCTAACATTTTCCTTATCCTTAAATTGTAGGTGTTTTTCCTCGCGGGATTCGGTTGAGTTGGAGAACATGGGACTTATGCCAGTTATATTCACTAATTTCTGTTTTTCAAATTTACTATCAAAACACTTTTTTTCTTTTTTTTTGTTAACAGAGGAGGTATGTGACGTTATTTTGTATTTACACGTCACTATTTAATAATTTTAATTTAATGTTTATAAAAATGTCTTAAACGAACGCACTTCGCAATATTGGCAATATTTCTAAAAAAGTTGTAAGGCGAACACAGCCGTGAACGGATTAGCTAGGCGGGTCGAAATATCTATGCCTTTCTTTTTCAACGCTGACAGCCGACACGAGGTGTCATCGCTCAACTATGGCCTACGTAAAATTATCCGGCAAATACTGGAAATTTAAATTCAAAGGAGGCTGGGTAAGTTCTCTATCTAATTTCATCGATCCTCGTCTATATAAAATATCTGGCATGAGTCACGTTCGCTAATTTAACTGAATTCTTGCAGGAAATATAACCGCCTCCTTTGCCTTTGACCTTTGTTCTTTGACCTTTGTCTTTTGTTCCTTGCTTCCTTGCTTCTTTGCTTTCTTCTTTACTTTATCTTGTTTGTTCATGCTGTCTTTTCATCATTCTTCAACATTGGTGTACTTTACCATGTACACCATGGATGACTGAGAATGAATAATTTTAAATATCATGGTTGGGGCATGCTCATATTTGCACATCATGACTTGATAATGACTAAAACACCTGTAAATTGCACTTCAAATCGACGTAAATACTACGATGGTAGTTCTCATCACAAAAACTGTACCTGCTGATCATCTTCAAGAAGATGGAAATTCATAAAACTGTTTCATTGCTTGGTTATTAGAAAAAAAAACATATGAAATACTGATATCATTTGAAAATTTAGTTGAATCTGTTTAATTATGTCATGTCTGATATTTCTTTTTATTATACACCACATGGTCTAGAAAAACATTTAAAAACTTGTAAATTGTAATTTAAGAATTAAATTGTTTTATTAAAATGTCAAATATTTAGCTTAGTTCAGGTAACGTAGATAACTGTATCATATTTAACACTCCTTGCCAACCATGATATGAATAAATTGTAATTTCTTTTGTATTTGTGCGTTTCTTTCATCACTTGGTCTTCCCTACAATCACATCTGACTCAGCTTTTCATGTTTTAATTACTGTTTCATTGAACAGAAAATTCTTATTTGATACTTAAATATATTCTTTTTTTTGTCTTACTCAATAAACAACACGCCCTGAGATACTGAGATATTTGCATTATTTTAAATGAGTCTCATTGCAATATCGCTGACTGCTGGTGGTAAGGTTTTATGGTGAGTATAATTTTAGCTTCTCTTTTTCTTTTCTCAATTTTAGCTTCTCTCTTTTTCTTTTCTCATACACCACCATACCTTAGCAATATAGACAATTTTAGGTTCACTAAACTTTTATACTCAGTATTTAGAATTTTTGTTCCAGTCAGGGGTTATCAACATTTTAATTTTTATAGCATTTGTCCACGTATCTCAAAAACTATAAAAGCCAGAGCGCTGAAATTTTGTACAAATATAGTATCTCGAAATGGATTTTGAAAAACAGTTCCAGTGTTTCACAAACTTTTTTTATTAAGAAGCAAAAAATTGGTTTGGCAAATTTTTGTCTTTTACTGCCTTTATTTCCATTTCTTTAAAGAATATCGAAAAATGCCGAAACACGTAAACTAGAGAATTTAATTTTCTATGAAAATATATGCATTATAGTGATATATCTCAAACTTTTTTAACAATTTTTATAGAAATTGAATTTAGTGACGACAATCTGTATATCGCCTATACACGAGAGTTTGATACTTAAATCTCCAAACATACGACATACATACCATCATGCTGTTTTTCATATTCTGGGTAGAAAAAAGGACTGACCTCCATACTGTCCTATCTTGACATACATACCTACATGTGTTGTATAGAAAACAATATATCCTAAAATATTCAATAATTTGTATTTATGGGTTTATAGTTTGGTACTTATTCTTCAACTATACATAGGTACTATCGCTATCGACAGTTGGATCTCATGTGTTACATGCAACTAGTATACGATGTATTCTAAATATGCGTGTTATTTTACTTGCCTATTCAAAATACTTTGAATAAAAATTATGTATTTAAATTTGATATATAGAAAATTATTATAAGCTGTAATGTTTGCAGCAAATCAGGAGTAGTTGGAGATTGATATAATGACACCAGTAAATGAATAAATTGTACTGTGATATAATCAACGAAGTTTTCTTTGTGGCACTTTGCTGAAAAATTTAAATTATTTCAAATATTTTCTTTAATCACGAGTACATTATTTGCAACCAGTACCAAAGTGACTAGTCATAATTATAAAAAAAAATCTTTACTGGTTTCTATTTTGGATTTGCAATAGAACGATGTATGACAGTTTAAGAAATGAGGACATAAGGAAAGAATGTAAGTTGAAGAAAGATGTTATTACTAGAATGAAAGTGAACACATTGAGATGGTTTGGTCACATGGGGAGAATGAATGAGGAGCGCCTGACGAAGAAAATATACAGAGCGGAAAGGAATGGAATGAGAGTTCGGGGACGCCCAAGAAAGGGATGGAACGACCATGTGAACGATATTCTGAAAGACGGAAATGGTAGAAGTGTGAGCAACAGACGAACATGTATGAAACGATGCATGAATGTGGATGAGGCGAGAAATGCGTCCCAGGATAGAAAAATGTGGCGTTCGGTTATCTCTGCCTACCCCGCTAGGGACATGGCGTGATGGTATGTATGTATGTATTTTGGACTTAGGTCCAATGCTTTTATTACGTGATTTTAATCATTATATCATGATCTTATCAATTGTCGATGTACAAATAATAAATGATTAAGTAAAAAAATATGATGGCATATTTTCAGATGCAATATTATGGATAATTTTATAAAATGACTTCAGCATCTTTGAATATATACACTATACAGTATTATCGGTATATTAAATAATTATGTATAATATATTACTTTAGTTTTGAACAGCAGCCTTGTATGAAGTCGCTCGTTTTGATTTTATAACCAACATCCTTAATCTTGACTCTCAAATCCATTCCCAATTTAAAATTTTCGCCAAGACCCTCCGTATGTTTTTTTAAGATTTTTTTTAAAATCTCAATAGAGACGAAGTTGGAATATTACGACCTGTCATCGGTTGGTTTACGAGATCACTTTATGCGTTTGCGCTACGTTCACCAATTATGCCTTCTAATTGAGTTCGCTTATCAATGCAACTTTTGAAAGTTCTATGTATTTTAATAATGAGAAATAGATCGTTTGAAAATAGGACTTTGCCATCTTTTGACAAAACGAAGAAACCTTCACGTAACGCCATCTACTGAGAAATGTTGTTGTTTTTTTTTTGTAAACAATGAAAGCAACAGTCCTTATACATGAAGTTACGACTATGGGCCGGTATTACAGTCTCAGTTTAAGAGCTAAAGTTTTACAAAAATATAGCGTATTACAGTGTCCGTTTAGGCCTAATCTTCCCTCAAATACGTCACTTAAACGACAAATCTCATTGACAACTACTGTCATTTCTCGACTCATTGATAGGCAACGAGTGTAGTTTCAGTGTTCTATCACTAGAGGAGTTAGTTGTATCGACGGTGGCGCCACACAACAAAATAAACTGACAGCCATATTGAAACTTTTATTTTATTTTGGTGAAACTTTTTTTTTTACCGTTATTTTGGTGGAAAAAATTAAATTTGCCATGTTGGATAACAAAACAATAGTATTTCAAGTCGTAGCGTCCCGTTTTATAGTTCGTATTATTTGAGGTTATTTAAAATTTGACAGATAATAACCACAGAAAAAGTAAAATATGTCTATAATTGAAGATTTAGTAACTGACATGTCATATTGCACTGTAATACGGAAATGGATTCAATATCCCTTAACATTAATCGTGAGTTTAACAAACTCAATGAGTTGAGGGCAGACTGTAATACCGGCCCTACGTATGTCCTTATTGTAATAGTAATTAGAATTTTTGTTTTTAAATGTCTCCTTTATACACGAGTGTTTGCAATCTGGTAAAGACTAACATATTTTTCTAATATGTATATTTTTCTGTATCTTATGATTGTATTTTGTGTGTTGTATTATTTAAATAAAATTAAATAAACTGTACGCTTGTAATGATGAATAATGCGACAGATTGCGAAAGAGAGACCGCAGGTTTAAAATCTAACCTTCTCATTTATTTTCCTTACATTTAATATTAGCGTTCACTCCTTAACTAAACGTATGCAAATCTTTCTTTAAGTCAATAATGTCAGTTCTACATTCATACCTACACAATGCATTCTATCTTCTTTTGCGTATTGACATTTTGGAAATACACTGTTCATGTACCAAGTCTATATACCTACAGAAGAGTTAAACGGGATTACGAGGAAAGTACCTACATATGTAACTAAAGCCATATATTCAACGCAAACATGACTCGCCTTCTCCTTGGCGTGTTTGTATTATTTACATTTTCTCTTAAACATATTTGCAACTTCTGACTTTTCCGCTTTCGGTACATACACTACATATGTACCTTTACAGTCGGAGTGTATCCAGATTCTTTCTTCAATTTTTCGATCAAATCGTAAAGGATGAATTGAATATTGGGTTTAGTTGTTTAACATTTGTTGTGTTCAGGCAGGATTATTGTAATACTTGTAAATTCATTCGTTGTGTCTCGTCTTGATTACTGCAACGGCATTTATGCTGGATTGCCGAAGTATCAGCTCGATAGACTACATAATATGGTATTTAACACAGCGGCAAGACTTATTTTCGGTGCAGAAAAACGATGTCACATAACTCCACTACTAAACGAATTACACTGGTTGAAGTGTCCAGAGCGAATTGATTACAAAATTTGTTTGACAGTATATAATGCTTTGAACAACCTGGCACCAAAATATATACAAGAGCTGTGTCAGAGAAGAGATCTCTCTGGGAGGCATCTCACACTCAGGTCGTCTGTATCACAGAGTAACAATTCCTTAAAGGAGTTGGACAGAGTCAACAAAGCGGCTTACTATGACCGATGCTTTAGTGTGAGTGGTCCTATTAAGTGGAATTCACTGCCTCTAGATGTCCGCAGTGCTCAAAGCAAGAGCACATTCACTAAAGGATTAAAAATAGCTTTGTTTCAGAGAGCAACACAACATTAAACTATCAGCGCCCTTGGTATGATCTCGAATCATTAAACGGCGCTATACAAATAAATTATTATTATGTATGGTGGTTTGCTAAAGTATCAGCTTGACAGATTGAGAATAGTGTTTAATGCAGCTGCTAAACTGATGTATGAAGCTAAAATATGATAGATACTTCGTAAATGATGGTCTCACGACGTTGTCCAAATGGCCGGTGAAACCAAGATGCGGTGGGGACAGAACAGAGTCGAGTGGAAGTGTATGTAAGAGGCCTACATACAGTAGAGGAGAGACGAGGGCTAGATAAGATCGAGCTTCGTAACACTTCTCCTTAACGAATTTAACAGGGTCTTCTTCTTAATATGTATGGTGTTTCCAAATTTGGTTTCAATCTTGCGGATTGATTGGCAGCAAAACGATGAATCGCTTTCTTCATTCCGCTCGGTGTTCAGAGATTCTCTTTAACTCTGTGTAGGAGGAGGTACAGAACATATAGACTATAAACTATGCTATATGTTCTTTAAAGCTCTGCAATTCTTTGCTTTGAATTTCATTTAATAACTGCCTATGTCTAAATATGTGATATCTTAATAAAGCGACTTTCTATGATCGTCGTTTTATTATAAACAGACACTTTAACTGGAATAAATCAATACATGATATACTTACGTGAACATAACGCATTCATTGATAAGAGACTTCTTTGTTACTATATAAAGCCAACAATTAAACAAAAATGCGTCCGTGGAATGAACTCGTATCAGGAAACAGCGTTTTATCAAGGTTGATTTCAAGACGATTGTTTCAGATCTCTACTTATACATCTTTTGTAGCTTTTTAGATTTATTTACAATTTCTCATTTCTTTTCACCCTTCCAAGTAGTCTTATTAAAACTTGCGATTATCTCGACTACAAATCTTTCATTTATTTGACAAATGATTTGATCATCCTAAAATTATTTCTTTATTCGTTGAGTTATAAAAAATCTCATACATTCCCTATAGTGCCTGAATTAACGTTATTACTGGTAGCTTTGTCCCATTATGAATGTGAATATTATTCATTACAAAATGTTATAATAATCGTCATTCAAATAAAGATAAATAATTATAGATAATTGATGTATACTCAGCTTCCTAGTGAATATTTTCGAATTATTTGGTCCCATTTTAATTATATAAGCTGTGTGCAGTCCCAACTTCCTGTGATTAAACCACATTAAATAAACAATATTATCTTTTATATTATTATGCAATATTATAGTATTGTGCAATACATATGCGTAAATGCGCTTTTGTGAATGTTGACCGCTAGCATTTTACTACAAAAATAGTCACCGCTAGGCGACGTGGGAAATTAATCGCCTGTAGATGTTGTCATTTAAATCAACGATGTCAAACCAATTCAGGTAGTTGGGACAATTTATCCCCCAGAAAAAATATAATCTAAATTAAATTTTCAGGCGCCAATCGATATCTGAAATTTCATAGCGCCTGAAAAATAAAATGTCATGCCTTTGTACGTGTAGAGACAAATATACATAGTGGGTCAATTGTGTACCTCTTAAACACATACAAGTTTTGCCCAACACTAGTACACGTACAATGGGGTAGTGTGGTTCAACCAACACGAAACAGATTTGAGACTGGCAACTGAATTTAATTGTTAAAAAAATAGACTTATTTAATATTGACTGATTTGTAAATTGTATTAAATTCATTTCGTATAGTTAATAATTCTGTATATATCATTTTTGTTTTCTTGTTTTTAAATGTGTCCGTTACACAAGAGTGCTAGCACTTGCTGGTAAAGGGCAACATGATTTCTTCACTGTTTATCTTTTTCTGTATTTTGTGATTGCATTTTTTATGTAAATAAAAAAATATATACAAAGGGAACGCGATTGATTACACTGTCGGCCAGAATTGTCAGCGATGAAAATTAATACGATAAGACTATGAGCATTGACAGTATTATTTATAAAATTCCTTGAATCATGGTTTAATCGCGGTTCAATTGAACCCGGTTCAAAGCCTTATCTCACATTCAACTGAGACCTTATTTATGAAATATTTGAACCACAGTTCAGTTAATTTCGATTTTGAGCTCTATTTCATATGACAGCACCGAATTTAGTTTTGTTAAGTTGGTTGTCACAACCACATAACAATATAGTTCTGTCAAACTCTAGCTATTGCACTTTTTGACATTCGATATTTTCATCGAATATTTTTTAATTGCATATACGCAACATTAGATTTTTTTCCCATTCGGGAGTCAAATGATATTTTTATTGACAAACTTTTTAACATCTCAATATATAGACGAAGTTGGGATATTGTAGAAGAACCAGGATAAATATAATTCGACTCCCGACAGGTAAAAAATCCAATGTTTGCGTATATGCAATTACTAATCACAGGTATTCGACAGGTCAGTCGTCATCCCTAGTGTAGTTGTTAACAGTGTAATAGCAACATGGAAAATATTACCCCCAGTTCATCACTTTCTCCAGTTTCGAGAAATAAAAATATACATGTATCTAAAATATTCAACTTTTATATTTATTTTTGCTTTCAAATAATATTTTTATATCATTAAAAATAAATCATGTCGTTTTCTTTATTTGATGCCGTTATTTTCTTTCACATAATACTTTTATGACATTCAAAATATATTAAAGTATTTTCCTTATTTATGTCATTATTTGTTTTTATATATCTAATAGTATTTATTGTTTAAAAATAAAAACTTCACAATATTGACTTGGTTTTTTTTACCCCATTTATTTACGCCGTTGCTTGAAGGTTGAATATAAATGGTTGTAAAGCGGAGATAAGCACGCCTTATGGGCGGAGACATGCGCAAATGCCTGGTCATTCTTAGTAGAAATAGAGAGTACATACATACGTGTTGTGTATATTAATATTGAAATAGGTAGGTACATGTAATACTGTATAATGAATAGGTAGGTACATGTAATACTGTAATGACAATATTATTGTTATCATGAAGCTATTACATCACAACATGCAACAAATTGCTTTATGTTGCGTTTTATTTATAAATGCAATAATTTACGTTATTTCAATAAGATAATAAATTGCATTATTTAGTTTTTTGTTCATAGATACTCATTGTATACTGATGAGTTTATTGCCATTTTGCAATTTCTGGCGGCTATCCTGATATATGTTTGGATTATCTATCAGACTAATTACAGATTTTAGGTGGTTTTTTAATTAAAAGCTCCGTATTTTTAATATCTCTGTAGTGCAGCCCTTATTACTTAAAAGTAATTCATTTGACTTTTTTTGTTTGACAAATACATTTTATTATTTAATTATTAACATCATAAACTTCATTCATTTAAAAGAGGAGAAATTGAAATAGATTTTTTTTTAAATATTAAAAACCTTTAAGTTGGGGTTTTAAATCTAATGCACAAATGTTGATATGTTATAAAAATATAAAAATACTTGGTAATAGTTATATTGTATTTATTAGATTATCGACGCGTTTCGTGCAGGGCACATCGTCAGAATAATGCCTCGCCTTGCACGAAACGCGTCGATAATCTAATAAATACAATATAACTATTACCAAGTATTTTTATATTTTTATAACATATCAACATACAATGGAGTTCTATCAAGAATTGTCGATCGACAAACTAAACTTAGTTAATGCACAAATCTTCAATTTTAGAAGTGGGAAATTATTTTTAGTATTTCATTGGGACTATGTTCGGCAGGTTAGTGCACGTATTGAATAAAAATCATAGAAAAAATAAATAATATAACAAAAAAATACGCTTAAATTTTGCGAAATCATGACTCTCCACTATTCCATAGTAGTGGAGAGTAAAAATATGTGAAGCAAGAAAAATAAGAACATTAGATATACGTACATACTTATTGGAACATACTTATAAAAATAGATGCTCATGAAAATATTGGCAATGACAATAAATAAAAGCAATGTATTATATTTCATAGTTGTTTAAGATCTAAAATAATTCGGGGGTAAATATCAGTTGAATTGTAAAAAAAATGCTTTAATTAAGCTGAGTTAAATTGCAACACGCCGGTAAATGTACATTTGAAGATCACTCATTAAAAATCGCGTTGAAGGAGGCAGCATCCGCACAAAATGACTACTCAGCTAAACCTTCAGCACTTTAACGGGTCGAATACATGGGGTCAAATCTCACACCACACCCTTCCCTCCTCGCACACTTCGAATTTCATTTTCACGTTTATCGTCTCCCCACTCCTTCGCTCTAATCAGGAAGGAACGTTTTAATGAATCGTCCGTTAATTACCTAATATTTAATGAATTTAATGAGATATCGCAATCTCCCGCCATTTCGAATGATTTTATCGTCTTCTCCATTCAAATTATCACTCAATTAGCGATCAGACTTGTTTGAGCGTTCCATCGATCTCTTGTATTATTTAAAGGAAAATTTTCCTCTCGCAATTATTTGTGTGAGTAAAATTTCTAGAATTTAGGATCATGTAAGACTGTCCAAAATGTTTTTTTAATGTGTTAACAGAAATTTTATATGTCGTAATTCATAATTAGAGAACTAGTATGAAAAAAAAATATTTAAGAAATGTACATAAATCTTGTTTATTTCGCTATCCCAAAAAAGTAGAACAGTAGAGTAGGTACATCTACAAATTTACAAAAAAATAGAACAGTAGAGTAGGTACATCTACAAATTTACAAAAAAATAGAACAGTAGAGTAGGTACATCTACAAATTTACAAAAAAATAGAACAGTAGAGTAGGTACATCTACAAATTTACAAAAAAATAGAACAGTAGAGTAGGTACATCTACAAATTTACAAAAAAATAGAACAGTAGAGTAGGTACATCTACAAATTTACAAAAAAATAGAACAGTAGAGTAGGTACATCTACAAATTTACAAAAAAATAGAACAGTAGAGTAGGTACATCTACAAATTTACAAAAAAATAGAACAGTAGAGTAGGTACATCTACAAATTTACAAAAAAATAGAACAGTAGAGTAGGTACATCTACAAATTTACAAAAAAATAGAACAGTAGAGTAGGTACATCTACAAATTTACAAAAAAATAGAACAGTAGAGTAGGTACATCTACAAATTTACAAAAAAAAACTACTTCGGGGGAATATGTCTATTGGTTATTAAGAAGAATTAAATATCAGAAGGTTAAGGTTTTATGTGCGTGTTCAAAAGATTTACTATTTAAATATTTATCTCCAAATATGACATTGCAAAAGTCTGTGGGTTAAAAAATAGATATTCAATTTGAGGTTTCAATTAAAAAATTACTTTAATGATCAACATTCGTATTTTATTGAAAATAGTATTACAATTATCCTCTTAAATGTGATTTTAAGAAGTTCGCGATTGTAAGGGTCGTGTTACATATTTAATAAAAATAAAACTACGACTATCGTGAATCGATTGTCTTCGACTAGGCGGTTGACGCGTGAATGGTTTGCTCGTTTTATTTGCTTCGCTTGCCGGAACGGCTGTGGCGGCCGTTAATCTTCGGTTAAATTCGGAAATTTTCGGGGATATGCACATTGCAATTATTCAGGAGCGCAGCTACATAGCTCCCCTCCGAATTCGTAAGACGATGCTCAATGACCCTCGACCCTCAGCATCACTAACGATCCGCAATCATACAGAAACAAAAAAAATGTTAGTTAAAATTTGGACAAATAATGAGGACAAAACAAGATTAATACAAATATCACAGATTGAATGACTCGGCATTATAAATATGTAGCCTTATTAACATTATAGGAAATACGATATTAATAAGGTTGCCGAATGTATCATCTTGGGAAGTGAGTCCTCCTTGTATAATCATTGCCCGCTGTTGACTAAATTGAAAACTGCATAAGTTGCAGGTAATATCTGATGTCTTCTGAAATGAATTCTGGTGTATTTTGTTTTTCCGTAGTCCAGAGTACTTTGATAGGTTTTGCAGCATGCCAAGTTGAGAGTGTGTGTGTGTATGCTTTTGTGGATGTAACCATAATAGTAACCCAAGACAAACCTAACTAACCAGGAAACGAGTCTATAAAATCAGCTAGCGTCCTCAAAGAAACTTTCAGGAACGGATGTCATAAAGACCAGGACAAACTGGAACTCGCAAATAACTAATCAAAACCAAGGAAAACCACCAGTATGAATGGTTACCTAACTTATCTGCGCTATTGATTGATGGATTCTCTCACAGTCAAATTATCACAAAACTAATTGAATTTGTCACAAAGTTGCGACTCTATTGAACACATTATTAACAATTGAACAACATAATATTATGTAAGTAGGTACTAAACTACTGCACTGTATTGTTGAGTACCTGACAGACTAAGTATAGATAATAATAATATTTTACTGTTGTGTTTAAGGTCAACCTTTGTGTTCTGTTATCTGACAATAGCTAACAATCACTATATGTAGGGGAGACCTGCCCCAAATGCCCTGAACGCGATTTTTTTAATAATAATAACAATAATTAACTAGGTATAAATAAAAACACTAATTTAACTTTCACTATTTAATTTAAAACTGGCACTGACCGGTATCGATCTGTTGAAGATCATCGTCAGAGTGCACGAAAATGAATGTGAACAGAGTATAAATATAATTGAAATATTGGTATACAACCTTTTTTTTTTAAAGTTCTATCAGTTCGATTAGTATTGCCAGAAAGAACTGATGAAGAAAACTGCCATCTTCATCATCAGTTCTTTCTGGCAATACTAAACGAACTTTTTTTAATTTTGTCAATGCTGACGGTGTTGAATATGTAGAATTCCATAATGGGTATTTTAAATCAAACAAATGATTTGGTCTACATATATATTTTTTCCTGAGTCCAGGACGACCGTTTCAGCTTATTAGGCCCTTATCAACTGGTTGATAAGGGCCTAATAAGCTGAAACGGTCGTCCTGGACTCAGGAAAAAATATATATGTAGACCAAATCATTTGTTTGATTTAAAATACCCATTACTAATCGAACTGATAAAACTAAAAAAAAAGGAAATTTTAGAACTCCATATAATAATTATATCCATGATATGGGTAAACAAGGAGGGTTTTCATTTCGACGATCAACCAGACTTGCCCCCCTGATGAATGCGAATCGCGTTTGCGAACGAAATTGAATAGAAATAAAATTAATATATAATTTTTTTCATCATTATTCCTTTACGATGATTATAAAAAGAAGAGCCTTAAATCAAAATATTGTTTTTTTTATATATTTATACGCAAGCACGTTCCAACTTGCTTGACAGGTACATCACTTCTGTTACACGTTATATCGATAATTATGAAAATATTTGCATATTTTTTGAAATATTGCTTTAGTAGTTTCATTGGAATCTCAGGATATCTTTTAACTCATCAGAGGTATCATGTAAGGCAGGTCTCCTCTACAATTTCATAATATAATACGTACATACATAGGTGCTCTATGTTGTCGAGTTGCACTACTATACATCTAAAGTAATAAAGCAATCAAAATGTTAGTGTTTGTGTGTGTGTATGTGTGTGTGTGTGTGTTTGTCTCACGCCTTCTGAAAAACCAAGAGCATCTAAAAATCTAATTTATGTGCGAACGTGTACCTGTATACCTGATGCTGTGTCACGCTAAAAATAATGCGATAAAAATGCTGAATTTTAAAAATATTTCAATAATTATTTTTTTCATACAAAATTTTCCAAGTCGTATCTGTCAAAAAAGTATACATTTTGCACGCAAATATCTGTTAGTTTAAAAGTTAGAAGTACGTATTTACACGAAAAAAATATATTTTCAAGTATAACTTAGCGTTTGAGTGAAAAACATGGTGAATATTTTGTATAATTATAATGTTTAACTTATTTTTAAAGTAAGCGTTTTGTACATGAACGCCGCCATTTTAATATCTTTTCATACAATATTTCATTTTCCTACCGAATGAATATGTTCTTGAAAATAATAAACCTTTGAATTAAATGTAATTATGAAATAATAAAATGAAACACAAGACATTACAGCAAGTTTTAAGACATATATTGTAAAAATGTGTTTATTATTAGTAAAGATATAGGCATAATAAAATTGAATAATTTGTAAATAATATTTGATTTTTCTGACAATCTTCATTTTTATGGCATCGAACAAACCAATGTATGTAGGTACCTACATATTCAAAAAATGTCTCAAACCATTTGATATTTTTTACGTATTGGAATGGTTACTATGGTAACGGAAAGATTCTGATATTCAAATAAAATTTGTTATGAATCGAATTTATTTAGAACATTGTTGTAGGTAGGTACCTAACTATTATTATTTACTTACATATCAACAATATACTGATTTCCTATCGGAAAATTACTTTATTTATTTATTTATGAATGTATGCAAGCGATGTGCTCCTAAACCGTATGTCCGATTACAATGAAACTTTGGCGAATTGTCGAGCGTGTGCCCGAGGTGGTTTCTGGATTTAAACTTTTTTTTTATTCTTCTTCTTCTTCGTGTATTTGGTCATTTAACCAATGAAAGCGGAATATCCTGGGAAAAGAAGGTCCGACTGTCCCTCCATCTCTTCGCAGGTCTTCCAGGACGGTTTCTGGATTTAAACTTTTTTCTTCTTCTTCATCGTGTATTTGGTCATTTTACCTATAAAGGTGGAGTATCCTGGGAAAAGAAGACCGTGCTTACATCTCTTCGCGGTTCTTCCAGGATGGTTTCTGGATTTAAACTTTTCTTACCCGAATGAAGGGACGGGATGTAATTGAAGGGAAGGGAGGCACTAAAGGGCCTGAAGGGACGGGAGGTATAAAAGGGCCTGAAGGGACGGGAGGTACTGAAGGGCCTGATGGGAAGGGACGTGATGAGGGATTGAAGGGACGGGATGTACTGAAGGGCCTGATGGGACGGGAGGTACTGAAGGGTCTGAAGCGACGGCTCCTGGAGTCTAATTATTTTTCTTCTTAATTTTATGTAGACCTTTAAGGACAGTTTTAATACAAACTATTTCCTATAGATTAATCTTCTTCTTCTTTTATGAAGACCTTTTGCTCAGTTTTTATACAATCTATTTCCAATAGTCTAATTCTTCTATTTTATGTATTTTTTCTTATTTTATGTAGACCATTGGAATAGTTTTTTATACAAACTATTTCTTATAGTCTTATACTTATTTTTCTCTTTTTTATTTAGTCTTTTGGGTTAGTTTTAAGTCTAATAGTCTATTGTGCAGAAATATTATTAACGATATGCACACTTGATGAAAATACATATGAAATGAATGGGATGTGGGATGTGACGATGTAACCTGCACTAGAATCTTTTCAATACTTTTGTTTAATCAAATTTAAACCATTTATATCATCCTATTTTGAATAATTTTCAACACCTACATAATATATTTGATTTCGTTGACAATATTTAAAGAAAGGGGGTTGTGGCCATTACTGAATTCTTCACAACGTTTATATTCAAATTATTTACCATAGTTTAAGTCTTCTTCTTCTTCGTTAGTGTAGACTTTTGTGTCAATTTTAAGTTCATCAGTCTAATTGTGCAAAAATATAATGCACACTTGATGAAAAAATATAAAACGAATGGGATGTGACCAACACTGGATCTTTTCAGTACATTTGTTTAATCAAATTTTAACCACATCCCAACATCCAAAATTACTAAATATTCAATAGGTAAGTACATATTACAATTTGTTTTCGATGATAATATTTAAAAATGGGGGTTGTGGCCAAACCAATCTCTTTACAACGTTGATAAACAGTCATATTTAAAACCATTTCGCATAGTCCATGCATGCAGAAATTGTATATTATACTTCATTCACACTTTATAGCAATATATAAAAAATAATGGGTTGTGGCCATCACTTGAACATTTTACAATCAAATTCAATCATATTTCAAACAACTTTTCATAGTCCGATTTTGCAAAATAATTGGGTGACAATATTATAAAAACGATTGCTTTTTCCTTCATAATTTTACATTCTTGGCCAACGGCGGGACATAAAAGCTAGTAGATAATATTATCATCTGATAGATAAGATTGGTTAACTAAATACTAATAATATGTTAATCTTAATTGAATCTTTACACCATATCGAAGAGGCGTGCAAATTTGTTAGACCGTGTGTCGCGATACGAGGTGAGGTATTCCTCCCTATATTAGGGAATGGTTGTGGGATTGACCGGCAGAGGACGTCCTTGCCGGAAGTATCTGGAAAAGATGTACTACGATATGGACTGCACCTTCTATACGTAAATAAGGAGGATCGCTCAAGACCGAAGTGGAGCAAGAGATGCATCGCGTTTTTATCAACAAATTCATTAAATTGAAACTGAATATGAAGAATCCAATCTTCTTTGTTTTTTTCCGAATTTAAAATCAGATGAACGACATAAAAAAACCCCATGTACAGAAAATTTACCGAATTTCGTGTACAAAACGAAGATGAAATCTTTTGATACATAGTAAATCTTAATAACGCACCACCGCACTGAAGAAAGTCACTTGTAAATCTGATAGTGAGTTTATAACGTATGAAATGTAACTATTCATTATCACATATTGGATAATTTATTCAATATTTACTCAAGAGTATTGTTTCGGGAAAAAAATAATTATGCTAGAATACATAATTTGTTGGAAAACCTTGAGTACCTACCAAACATGTATGAAGAAAGTAATATGAGTAATATTTTTTCCCATGCGGCAAAAATAACAAACGAAAAGGAAGTGCAAGATTTAGCGTAGGTAGGTAGGTACTACTGACGAATTTGACGTGCTCATCAAAATAATATGTAATAATGTGAAAAAATCAAAGACCTTATAATTACTTTAGTATATAAGGTCTTTGGAAAAAATATATAATTTTGATAAAGCTACCAAAGGAGAACAGAAAAATCGGTCATATGTAGCCCTAACAAATTTTCATCCGTCTTTTTAACAGTTTTCGATGTCTTTTTCTGTATTGTGAATTAATACTTCCTTGTACCTCATGCAAGTGTCAATTTTATTACTCAACGGCAATTCCTAACAAGTCTGCACTACATTCGGGAACTCTATCAAAAGAATATGTCATCAGAAAGACATGTTTCATAGGGACCGTCTGGATTACAGAAAACAAATTGTTGAAATCGAATAGAAACAATATGGCGACTTTAACGGCTCTTAAGTGGCACAAATTACCCACTGACATATGTAATATGTGGAATTTAGTGTACATCACTGGTGTTGGTGTTATTATTGGTTGCATTTAATAATATACGTATTTGTGTCAGTTTAAAATATTTATGTAAAGAATATAAATCGAATAACTATGTAATATCAAAACATAATATTATGTAGCATCCTCAACTGTGTGTTTTATATTTAGGTATAAATAAAAATTTATAGGTAGATACTATAATTTGATTTATATTTATGAACTTCCACTGTGTTAACGAAATAGTTATGAAATTATTTCCCATTATTATTATTTTATTTAAAAAAATGGGCAACGTATAATAATATTAATAATAATATAAGTTATCGTAACTTAATCAGCCCACCTATGATTTGACTTAGGTATATAATTAATTTTTAATGGAATTCTATCAAATAAATAATATTATTTGTTGATTTAACTTCTTATCATTTATTAACTAGTTGCATGTAACACATGAGATCCAACTGTCGATGGCGATAGCATGTTTAATTGAAGAATACGTACCAAACTATAAACTATATTTATAAACATTTTAAATTTTTTTTTTCTATATAAAACATGTAGGTATGTATGTCAGGATAGAATAGTATGGAGGTCAGTCTTTTTTTTTCTACCCATAATATGAAAACAACATGATGGTATGTATGTATGTTTGGAGATTAAGTATCAAACTATTGATTCCCTGTAGATATTGTGTAGTGTATACTGCCTTACAAATTGTATGAAACGATTTCGTCACTAAATTCAATTTTTATAAAAATTGTTACAAAAAGTTCGAGATGTACCTACTACTACAATTTTCATATTTTTATAGATTATTATATTATCTAGTTAGGTTACTCCGGCTTTTATCGATATTTTTAAGACTTTGGAAATATAGGCAATTAAACACATAAATTTATCTTATAAAAATTGTGATATACTCACTTCCTGAGTATAATATAGATTAATAAGAAGGAAGTAATCCAATAATGTCTTAATATAATTATCTCCTTTATTATCTCAAATGTTCCTTCTGACAGCCAGTAACAGAATGCCTCGCATAACCATCTGCATAGCAACCAACATACATTCATCTCTTTCGCACTTCTATCCATCCCACTCACACACCTCTATACTACACTCCCCAAATTAACCCAAAAATACCTATTCTACATATTACAATACATAATATACTAATAACATATTTCAATTAACAATTAACAATAATAACATATTTCAATTAACAATTTTCCCTTATTTTTTTTTTATTTGATGTGTGTGTGTGTGTCATCTAGGATATCGAAATCCCCCTCCTCGCGGTCTCAACCTGTCTCTCCACGGAGTGTTTTCTGAAAGAGAAGAATCCTCATTTGCCATTGTCTTATTGTCCACTTCATAAAGTGGACCCTATTCATTCATACTCTCCGATTCGTTATTTTCATCTTCCCAGTGTACCCTTCTTCCTACTAAGTGATCCATATGTCTTTTCCATTTTAATTTTCCAATAGTTTCCACTATAAAATTCCGATTTCCCAATACTTTAATAACTGTAGCTGGTACCCATTTATTTTTCGAATCTCTGAAGTCTTTTGTCATAACCTTAGAACCGATCTTAAAATATTTTCCCATTTTCTTCCCTCCATAATAAAATTTTTGTCTGTTCTGTTTCCATTTCATCCTCTCCTGTATCTCTCTGTTAATCTTAACAAAAGATTTATTATCGTCTGGTATCAATGTATCAAAAATTGACCTAATTCTTCTACCGATCATTAGTACGCTAGGTTCAACACCTGTCGTAATTGAAGGTGTGTTCCTAAAATCTACTAAAAACTTTAATAATCTCTCTTCATAATTTTCCATCAACCTATTGTTAATTATCATCTTCTTAAGAAAATTTTTGACTGTTTTCACCGCATTTTCCGCTAAACCATTCGAAGCTGGATGGTTAACTGCTGACGTAATGTGTTTTATATTCAACTTTTCACAAAATTCTTTAAATTCTTTCGATGTAAATGCTAACCCGTTGTCTGATACTATATAATTAGGTATGCCTAGAAATGAAAATACTCTTTTTAATACTCTAATTGTGCAATACATATGTATTTATATTACTTACTTCAATAGCATCTATCCATTTTGATGTCGAGTCTACTATTATTAAAAAATATTTATTCGCTAAGGGACCAAAAAAATCTAAATGTATCCTATTCCATACATGTTCTTCTACTGGCCAACTTTCTAATTCGACCCTGCATGGTGAACTTAAATTTTCTTGACATTGCTTACATTCTTTAATTGTACGTTCTATATCTGCATTCATTCCCAACCAATAAAAATAATTTCTCGCTAAATTTTTTGATTTGACGATTCCCATATGAGATTGATGTATATACTCTAATATTTTTTTTTTAAGAATTGGTGGTATTATCAATCTACTATCAAAGAATAAACAGTCATTAAATTCTGATAATTTATCTCTAATTTGCCAATATTTTAAAATATCTCCTGTAATTTTCCTCTTCTCGGGCCATCCCTTACTTAGATATTCTTTTATCTCTATAAATAACGTATCACTATTTGAATTTTCTCTAATTAACTCTCTATCAAGTTTCGCATTAGATGAAATACTATTTAAAAATTCAATCTCTACCTCTTCTACATTAATCTCATTAGTAAAAAAATCAAAACTTTCGTTATTTTCCTTTTCTGACAATTTCATTGGTAGTCTAGACAAATGGCAAATGAGAAATGGCAAATGGTTTGAGAAACTCTGGAATTTTTTTTACAAAATGAATTATAGATTTTGTATTTGTCTAATACCAATTTTTCAGCGTTCTAGCTTTTATGGTTTTTGAGATATATGGAAAAATAAAGTAAAAATTCAAAAATTGATAACCCCTGATTGAAACAAAAATATAAAGTTCTGTATTTTATGAAATTTTAGGCTCTGTGCATTGAGCGGATCAGAAGTTATAAGGGGGGGGGACACATAGACACTAAATTTTCTACTCCGAATTCTGAGTTAATCCATATATATAGAACATAATATGCTGTGATGCCACTAAGTTGGTGTTTATTTTTACTTCAAATTTAAAAAAACCGTGAAAAATATAGACCTGGAATACAAATCTCTCGTATCCTGGCTTGATACTTTGTCGATATGTTAAGAGAAATGAATTCTCTTGAACAAATCGACAGTTGGATTATACAATATTTCCGATACACGTTATATTATATGTCTGTATAAATTTATCGAACGTACCTCGTTTCAGTACTAAAATAACACAATCATGACTAACTTTACTTCTATATGTACATTATCTAATCATTCGCATGCTTTCAGTTTTGTCATTATTTTTCAGTACCCGTATCGCCACTGACAGTTCAACAACGTCGATATGTCAGTGCGATCCTAGCGGCACTTTGTCGCGAGAAACTATTCGTTGTAATAAATAAACCTATGAGTCGGCACCTACCTGTAATCATCAATATATTTCGTCAGATCGCCAAAATCCAATACGAGTTGCCGCGATCGATATTCAAATGTCACGCTAATTGATCCTTATAATCCTACACGAACGCCGTAATCGATTTTTATTTAAATCTAGTGAGGTGGTATAAACTATTAATTGATCGTAATTTAGTTCTTATTAATAAATAAAAACATCGGGCTAATCGATCCTTAAAATTCTATTTGATCGCCTAAATTGATATTTGATTAATCTGTCATAAATGTGATCGCCGGAATCGTTTTTCAAAAGAAGCGCGCATCGATCTGTGAATGTTGAAGTGTTGTTTATAATGTTGCTTTACATACAAAAATCAAAAGAGAAAAAAATAATTTCAGCATGATCTTTTTAATATTTACGCACCATGGCAAGTTACGAAGTTACCATGGCGCTTGAAAAATACATGTGTTTAAAAAAAAACAATGATGCATAAAAAATCATAAAAATGTATTATAGTACGAATCAAAAATATATTAATACAAAAAATGGTAATTATTTACAAGTGGTATAAGTCTTCAATTTTGCTGAATTTTTTTCTATAGATAGATAAAAATATACAGATTACGGGAAAAATAGTAATTTTCCCGGGAAACGTCTAGAAAAATTAAAAAAAATAAAATTGCAATGTATGAAACCTTGTACGATTTAACGACACCTATCGCCGAGATTGCACATGACTATTTTCTCATTTGAAGTCAAATAACCAACAAAACTTTTATTAAATCACAATGTACACATTATTAACACGCAAATTATCTATAAACATTCGATTTTCACGATAAAAAACCAGAAAAATCATTACTAATTTCTTATTTTTAACGTTTATTAAATACGATTAAATACGCGAGCTAATACGACAACTGCGACATAAAACTGAAAACTAAACCATAGATAAATGCACACTACAAAATATATGACAGACAATATTTGCGAAAAAATATCACATAAAAAATATTAAAACTGGTAGGTACCATACAACTACCTAAATTTGTTATTAAATATAATTTATTTGTAAATTATAAACAAATGCGAATACATCATCAAAATTATAATAATAGGTTGGTTAATACAAACCTAACCAACCTATTTTAAGCAAACTTTTGGTAAAAATTGGTTAGGTTAGGTTTGTATGTATTTATTATTGCGACTCGCGTGAGCGAGTTGCATTACATACTGTCACTCAATGTATAATGCAACTCGCTCACGCGAGTCGCAATAATAACTAAATACAAACCTAACCAACCTATTCTAAGCAAACTTTTGGTAAAAATTGGTTAGGTTAGGTTTGTATGTATTTATTATTGCGACTCGCGTGAGCGAGTTGCATTACATACTGTCAAGCAATGTATAATGCAACTCGCTCACGCGAGTCGCAATAATAACTAAATACAAACCTAACCAACCTATTCTAAGCAAACTTTTGGTAAAAATTGGTTAGGTTAGGTTTGTATGTATTTTAATTTTCGATATTTCATACAATTTTCATTTACTTCAGATTTTCGCGGCATGTTTCTAATTTCGCGGCGTGTTTCTATACTAACAATTAGTTTGAATATTCGCCCATAGATGTCAGAAAAGCAACTATTTGCTTGGGAATCTCTATAGATTTTCCGTAATGTAATTTTATTTTTTTTTAATTTTTCTAGGCGTTTCCCGGGAAAATTACTATTTTTCCCGTAATCTGTATATTTTTATCTATCTATAGAAAAAAATTCAGCAAAATTGAAGACTTATACCACTTGTAAATAATTACCCAAAAAATAAACAAATATCGTTGTGTGAAATAATTATTATCTATGTCGTGCAAGAAATATTCTTTTTTGTAGTGTGCGTGTAATTATCACCTGGCCTAAATCAAGTTGAGCGAATCTTCTGCCAAGAAAATTCAGAGTTTGTTATTTATTTTCGCGTTTGTATCTTCTGCTATACGAATTTTTGAAATTTCAAACATTTCACGGCGAGACAGCGCAATTATTTACCGATACAACTGTTATTCTTCTTTTTTATTGTTGTGTGTCTTACGACATTTTAAATTTTAACTTTGTTTTACGTTTTGATAAATTCCTGGACGATTTTGATTTGACAAACATTCCGGTAGAATGTCGTTCCCTTAAAAGTAAGCCAAATATGCTTGTTTACTTACTATGCTTATTTTCACTGATATTGATGGTTCCATCTTGTTCGTGAACTGTCAATAAACTGTGTATTCTTGTATTTACAAAATAGCAATAGAATTTACAAAACAGTTCATGAAGTTTTCCATGGAAAATCTGAACTTATATGTTTTCTTCTATGTTTTGACCTCATAGAATAAGCTGTAAAAAACTATTTGTTATGTTTTTTTAAATCCTGGACCTTTCCTTCCATCGTTTAGCTATGCACATTTAATGTGTGTATTATTAAAATGTTCCTTTAAATACAAATTGGTGAATAGCCAGATTAAAATTAAAAAAAAAAAAAAAAAATACAAATTGTATTATAACTTTCATCATTCCCTGACTCTTATCTTGGTTATTTTTCCTTATCATGTCAATTAAAATTGAATTCTTTTGATGTTGTCGTATTTCTCTTTCATTAGTTGATTCATTTTATTGTCGTCATGACTTTGTCTTGATTCATTTACGATCGTTTAAATATCATCTTAACATCGTAAAAATCATCGCTGTGTGATATTGTTTTGACAATTCGTATATATGATACCAAATTTTAAAGATTTTCTTGTCTATCAGAGCTATGGAGGATTGTTTGAAGCTCCAGTGTGATATTGATAACTTGTCAAAGTGGTCAATCACTAATAAATTGTTGTTCAATATTAAAAAATGTGTCGTCATGAGCTACAGTCGCTCGACAAACCCTATATTATTCAACTATGTATTTGATGGACGGTACCACGCTAGCACGAAAAGTCACATTTAAGGACTTGGGGGTGATGTATGATGCTAAGTTGACCTTCGCTGACCACATCACCAACCTGACATCCAAATGTGGACAGTTGTTAGGCATGACTTTTCGCCTGGGAAAATATTTTACAAATCCGGAGGCGCTAAAGAGTATATTCAACTGTATGGTGCATACCAAGCTGGAATTTGGTAGTGTTGTTTGGGCACCATGCCGGAAGAAATACTCCGAAATGCTGGAACAGATCCAGAAAAAGTTTTTAAGGTACCTTTACATGCGTACGCATGGAGTGTACCCAACTTACATGCATCACCCTGATCTCCTTGAGGCCTGTGCCTATCAGAGTCTCGAAAAAAGGCAAGATAATTCGTTACTTCTGGTGGGTTACAAGGTTGTAAATTATATCATTGACTGCCCAATTTTGCTTGAGCACCTAGGCCTTTACGCTCCCCCGAACTACATGAGAGGTAGAGGACACCACTTATTTAATTTAACTGCCGCTCGTACAGACGTGGTTGCTCGTAACACTCTCGTACGAATGTCTGTTCTATTAAATGGTTTACCTGTTGAAGCTGACGTCTTCTTCTGGGGCGTTCAGCGATTTAAAAAATATATTAAATAAAATAACGAACAGGTGTCGCACTGTAACTGGCGTAAAGCTGTCGTGCGAGAAAGAAAAAAAAAATGAAGTCATTTTTTCTGACGATGGCGGGTTTGCTTGCTCAATCGGCTTCAATATTGAAAATACTGTTGCGGTTTTGACAAGATCTACCCTCCACGTTTTCCATGATGACGAAGTCATCGGAGGCCCTTCTGGCATTATGTTCATAATACAGAAGTCGCTTCTGGCATTATGTGCACACAAGACCACAAGGTAGACGAAACTTTGGTAGACCCAAGCTCCGATGGCTGGATGGCGTGCAACGGGATGTGAAGGCTGTTGGTGTAAGGAACTGGAGGGGAGCATGTCAGGATAGAGGGAGATGGGGAGGAATGCTGGAGAGGCAAAGGCCTGCAATGGGCTGTGGAGCCATTGATGATGATGATGAGTAGGTACTTCTAGTAGTTCGTGGTATTCGCAACATTCTCCGCCTATACCACACTATCCTACATTTCTACATATTCCTATTCCTATTTTGTACACAACAAATGTGTGTTTATGACCCCATACTTTGTAATTAGAACTATAATATAATGGAAGATGACAAACCATGTCCATACATGAAACAATTGAGTGATTTTTTTTCCACTTACCATTTTCTATTTTCGTCTGCATCGGAAACCCGTAAAAATCCAATGTAATCAGTATGTATAATTTAAACCAGTATTTCGAGTTTCTGAAAACCAGACCTCAAAGCATTTACTTATCGCATAAATGATACCGGAGTTCATGGTTATATCGTCACAATTAGTTTTTTTTTTCATTTTTACTCTCCACACTATGGAATAGTAGAAAGTCATGATTTCACAATTTTTAACCGTATTTTTTTTTACATCAATTTCTCAACGGGTATCATGTAGAGAGTGCACACTGTGAGTTTCGTCGTGATGTGTTTGTATGTATGGCGTACGGCGTTCGGCGTACGGATTATCCTTTTTGTGTCCTCTCTACAGCCCAAACTATAAGTCCGATCGACTTCATATTAACATCATATTTGTAAAGACTTAGAGCTGATTAGTTTTCCATAGACTACATACTCTTGATTTATTCTCTATGTTTTCAACTGTCCTAATTTTCAAAATGCTCTCACGGTCTGGAAAATCGAGGTATTTTTATACTGTTTGAAATTTTGATACAACAAATATACATAAAAATGCATCCAAGGATTGTCAAATTACAAAGAAAATAATCTATGGTGTGCCATAACAATGTGAAATAAATTTCATATTTGTATGAAAAATGTATATAACCAAGTAAAATAGCTTCTGTATGGGTCTGTAAAATTGAGTGATCAACTTCATATTGATACTGTATTTTTCTCTATAGACTAGTGTATATTTCACTCTCCTTTTCTATCTTCCTCGAGGGGTAGGCAATGAGAACCGAACACCGCATTCTTCTATCTTGACACATACATCGCCTCTTTAACATTGATACACTGTCTCATACATGCTCATCTTGCTCGTGATGCAATTTTACTTAAAATTTCTCATCAGGGGGGCAAGTCTGGTTCAATCGGCGAAATCAAAACCCTCGTGATTACCCATATCATGGATATAATTATTATATGGAGTTCTACAATATCTTGAGATGTCATAGAACTCCATACGATAGTTATATCCATGATATGGGTAATCACTAGGGTTTTGATTTCGCCGGTCGAACGAGACTTGCCCCCCTGGTATCATGTAGAAAATACATTCATACTATGAGTTTCGTGACAATGTTTTTGTGTGTATGGTGTATTGTGAAAACTTTTGTCCTCTGGGAATCTTATATTGGTTTAAGAATCTAATAGAAATGTACTTCATAAAAATGCATTTAGAGATTGTCAACCTTTCAAGAAGAAAAAGTGAATGCTTACTATGGTTTGGAGAGTTTAGTGTTGGCCACAACCCACTCGTTTTATTTTAAGCTATATTAAATGTATGAATGAGTTACCTATGTCAAACGATAAATGTTTTCCTACATCGTTATTTTATTTAACAAAACATTAAAATAAATGTAGTAACGTAATCTTCATAATTTACATAAAAACCTCTTTTGGAGTTGAATCGTTTTCTTATAATTCTTTCGACCTTCCCATGCAAGCGTTCACAACTGGTATTACCAGTACATACTAAAATATATGCGATAGTAAGTGTCTTGAATTTTTTGCGGAGTTCGCTGACTTATGCACTTCCTCAAAAGAATTAGCGGTGAATTATTGAAAAGTGCAAAAAACGCATTAATAAAACTTTAATTTGGAACTATTCCCCCATCCAGATACGTATCAAAGAATTAACCTCTTAGGGGAGTCCCTGTACAATTTATCAAACCTACTGATTCCTGAGCATTAATATAAAGTTTTACAACTACAAGTACCTTAAGATACTGAAATACTTGAAAAATTGAAAATATACTCCAGAAATTGAATAAGAAGCATTGGATTTGGATAGTTGCCGCTATATTTTAACTCAGGGATTGGGTCGCGTAGTCGAAGGCCGGATCACCTAATTTATGTTTAGTGAATTGTCAAACTTCGTGTCATGTTTAAAACGACCGTTTGGTTACAGTTACAATAATTGAATTGTAACAATCATAATCATGTAGGTATATACCATGGTCTGTAAACTGATGTTGAATTTAATGTTTTTCCATTGAAATTATGTATATGGGTCAAAAATAACATGGGTCGATGTTTTGTATTAGTATATATTATAAGCTATTAGCTTGACTTATTAAAACAGTTTTCGATAGACTTTGCGAAAATCTTTTGTGATCTTACTTATTTAGTTTATGTTTAAAAATAAAGGCAATCTCTACCAAGCTACTCAACTAAAAAATTTATGAAAAAGTTCCAAATATTCTCAAACTTTTTATTTTTTTTATATCAAGGGTTTATAGTTCGGTAAGTACCTATTCTTCAAATAAACATTCAATCGCCATTGACAGTTGGATCTCATGTGTTACACGCAACTAGTTATATTTTATCAGACTGTCAAGCAGTCCTTAAGACACTTGAATCGAACCAGTTCACATAAAAACTATATGGGACTGCCTGATGGATCTCATACGGCTTGAGGAACACAATAAAGTTCACTTGGTGTGGGTCCTGGCCATTGATGTATAGATAGCAATCAGAAAGTAGATAAATTAACTAAAAAAAGGTCAAGGATACCTTTCATAGGACCTGAACCAGCACTTGGGCATTCTTCAACGACAATCAAAAAGTCGACAATAGATTGGATCACAATCCAACACAGGGATTTCTGTACGACCTGTAGTGGTCAACGACAGGCAAAAGAATTCATTGAAGGGCCCACCAAAAAAAAAAATGCTATAGAACTGCTCAACTTAAGCAGAGACCAAATATGAACCATAATCGATTTATTTACTGGCCAAGACCATCTTTAAAGACACCACTTAATACTGGTGATAGTAGAGGACCCAACCTGTATTGGGTTTCAACATAAATCATATCGCTACTTCCACCATCACCCGCTCGGCATATGGGGACTACAAACGGCCCCTTCACAGACTGCTAAATGAGCGACAAAATAATTCCATAGCACGAAAAGTAGCTCATGGAGCCCTCTAGATTAGCAATCTCGGCACCATAGTACAAAAAGAACAATCGACGAATATGAATAGAAGATTCAAACTCGTGGACTGTCGTCGACTTCAGATCTTTTTATATGTAAAGCATTAAAGGTGTGAGTAAGATCTCTTTAAACAAATATACTTTATGAGAATCAACCAATAGTAGAGCACCATAACTATGACAGAACTTGTTGAAGGCTTTAAAATTGTGGGTCTCAACATAAGTAAGAAACCGTCTCACACGTGATCTCTTTATGTCCAGTATTTATGGAAGTTAGACACGCCTGAGGGCATATATAATAAAACCCAAGGACATCCCTACTAGCAGAATTCTGGAATTTGTTGAAGATGTATGTATCAATTAAATGGAGCAGCACTGTATATCAATGTGGTCGCAGTGAAGGGACTTCAAAAGAACCACTCCTGATAATCATAATGAAAATATGTCATTCAAAACTCTTTCGAACACGTGGATTGAAATAAGGAAACGTTTTATATTTATATTTCCGAATATTTTTTATAAAAGTGTTTTAGTATATCTAATTGTATTGTTTTATACTTTTATTTATTTTATTTAATTTTCTTGTACATATAATTAGTACACTGGCGGGCTTATTGCCTAATGGCAATTTCTTCCAACCAACCAGAGTAAATTTTAAATATACAAAACAATGTGTACTATGGCAATAAGTTAATCACATTACAAAATAAATAAAGATAGCATCAGATAAGTAATAAAAAAAAGAAAAAAAAACACAAAACAAAGAAGTTAGCATATAAGAACAAATCATAGCAATTATAGGAAGACTAAGGGATAAGGAAAGGAAGAGGAGAGGAAGATGTAATCAGGTGTTGTCAGATAAATATTTTTGCTTTAGCCTTTTCTTGACGATGTTTAGTGAGATAGACGACGTAATATCAGGACTTAGGCTATTCCATAGTCTAGCTGAATGTACTTCAAATGAAGAATTCAGAACTATGAATAGGGATAGATAGTAAAGTACGTTCAGCAGATCGAAGTGGACGCCCGTGGCTTGTAAGATAAGTGAATTTATCTTTGAGATACTGAGGTAAATTTGGATTAAAAAGGACATTGTATAGTAATGACAAGATATGTATATTACGTCGTTGTCGTATCTTGGGCCGATGAAAAAGATTACGGTAATGAGAAATATGATCGAATTTTTTTAGTCCAAAGATAAAACGGATGCAAAAATTATTGTGTTATTTTTTAAAATCGTGCATGATGCGTCACTAAATAAATTCTTGAAAATGATTCGGTGCGTCGAAATCGGTATGAACGGTGATGGATAATGGTAACTCTTTGACGTGACGTAA
The DNA here is from genome assembly GCA_963576475.1 of Molanna angustata. Classification (NCBI taxonomy): domain Eukaryota; kingdom Metazoa; phylum Arthropoda; class Insecta; order Trichoptera; family Molannidae; genus Molanna; species Molanna angustata. The sequence goes on from OY754973.1 coordinate 7,245,693, forward strand.
CACCCGTTTCATATTATTTAGGTATTTCATGGTAATTATTTTTAGAATATGTCTTTCGTGTTTACTATAATCATATTATTATTAGGCCGATTTAGTCCATAGACGGAATTATGACTGGATGATTTGAATTTGTCATTGAGATTGACATGAATATCAATTTCTTCAACTGATTTTGTCGACACTTTTTTATTTATTTTCAATTCGTCTCTATTGATTTACCACACTTCATGTTTCAGTAGAGATTCATTACTTTTTTAATCTCTGTTTGTGTGCATTACTTAATGTGGACTGTGTATTTGTTCATCTGAAATCACTGAACACATGTGATCTCATCAAGAATCAAACCTGGGAGCTGTGGTTTAGAAGTCAGATGTCTTCCTTTGCTTAGCTATGTGGAGTTTTTTTTTGTTTCTACCAATTAAGTTTATTCTACCATTTATCATACCATTCAACACAATGCCTCAATAATATTTTATTCTGTAGTATTTTTTTTTTGAGGGACTAGTTGCATATAACACATGAGATCCAACTGTCGATGGCGATAGTATGTTCAATGGAAGAATACATACCAATACGTATAAACACTTGAAACACAAATTAATAAATATTGTAAGATATTTTGTTTTCTATATAAAACATTTAGATATGTCAGGATATGATAGTATGGAGGCCTGTCTTTTTTCCTACCCAGAATATGAAAACAGGATGATGGTATGTATGTATGTGTGGAGATTAAGTATCAAACTATTGAGTCCCTGTAGATATTGTGTTGTGTATACTGCCTATAGATATTGTGTAGTGTAGTGATACTTTGTCGATATATTAAGAAAATTCAATTCTATTGAACAAATCGATAGTTGGATAATATACTTAGGTACATAGTTACTTACTCAGGCTCTTCTTGAGTCCAGTATTAGACAAACCCCTCCCATTATTTTATATACCTACTATTGTACCAAATTTCCTTGAGGCTTCATGTTGCTTGTGTAGATTGGATTAGATTTCCTTATGGCAACAAACCCAAACAAAATTTATTCACATGGCTTTGCCGCTCTCCAGAGACTGATGATAGCTGTTAATTCAAGACTAAGGATGTGGGAGTCTAGATATTTAAGTAGCTGATATGTGCCTTGATTCTTCGATACCCATATAATAAATTGGCATCAATATTATGCAGTGATTTTAAGTAGAGATATCTTTTTTTGATATTATTTTTAGTTTTTTTAAATATTTTACTGTCATTTTTATATACTAAAAACATGTACCATTTTGTATGTCAAATATGGTTAGTGTAGCATTGCAGCCCTCGTCCAAACACTGGAATATTAACCTATTATTATCTTTATTAATACTACCTCAGAAAAATATATTCTATGTATTGATTTGTTTTCATTTTCTATATTTTCCTAAATTGACTGATGTTGTATGGTGTATTATCATTAAAAAAATATATATAAAATAAAAAAAATGTTAGTTTAGACGATGTAGGAACCTTAACTAACTTGTGAACGTGGTCCGCTGACATGCAAAAAAAAATGTTTCACTCAAATCTCAATTAATCACATTAGTCGTGGGGAAATAAGGCACGAATCACCTACCAATAAACCAGCCCGTACCTCGACACGGGACAATCACCAATTCAGAGATGCTATATAAAAATGAGGTTTATGTTATTCAATGACAGACAGATACAGACACAAAAAGGTGATAATACAAATTAATCTTCTCATGGTCGGCCTCCAAATAGCGCGTCAAGATAAATCCAACGCAAAACAAATATATCTAATGTATTCATCTTTACATTAATTTTATGACAAATTTTTAACATCTCAATAGAGACGAATTTAGAATATTATAGGAGAACCAGAAACTCAAGGCACCTACAGGACTGGTTTGGTTGGCTGGTTTTCGTGATCACTATATGCGCTTGCGCGACGTTCACAAATTATGTCTTCTTAGAAAAAATGGTATTATTGTTTCGTTGCTCGGTTGGTTGGTTTCGTGATTGGTTGATGTATGACTACTGAGACACAGTATTTCACTTTGATTTTTTTTCACTGTGATCACTGTAAATTTGTGAGACGATCAACATCATAACTCCCCAAAATGTGTCAACTTACAATTACAGTGCGTGTTAAATTAATACTAGTTGCATGTAACACATGAGATCCAACTGTCGATAGCGATAGTATGTATAGTTGAAGAATATGTACCAAACTATAAACCCATAAATACAAATTATTGAATATTTTAGGATATTTTGTTTTCTATACAACACATGTAGGTATGTATGTCAAGATAGGACAGTATGGAGGTCAGTCCTTTTTTCTACCCAGAATATGAAAACAGCATGATGGTATGTATGTATGTTTGGAGATTAAGTATCAAACTATTGAGTCCCCGTTGATATTGTGTAGTGTATACTGCCTTACAAATTGTATGAAACAATGTCGTGACTTAATTCATTTTTTATAAAAATTGTTACATTAAGTTTGAGATGTACATACTACTACAATGTTCATATTTTTTATAGAAAATTATATAACCTATATAGTTATTTCGGCTTTTATCGATATTTTTAAAAACTTTGGAAATATAGGCAGTTAAACACATAAAAAATTCCAGAGATGTTAGAGAATCTCTGGAATTTTTTTAAAAAAGTGAATTATAGATTTTGTATTTATCTATATTTATACCAATTTTCAGCGTTCTAGCTTTTATGATTTTAGAGATACATGGAAAAATAAAGTAATAATTAAAAAGTTGATAACCCCGGATTGAAACAAAAATTAAAAATTCTGAGTATAATAGTTTTGTAGGCCTATAATTTTCTATATTATCTGAAATGGCTCTATGCATTGAGCGGATCAAAATTTATCAGAGACACACAGACACTAAATGTTCTACTCCGAATTCTGAGTAAATCCATATAGGTATATATACAATATATAGAACATATTATATGCTGCAAAGCCTCTAAGTTGGTGTTCTTTGACTTCAAAGTGTTGGTCATAAGTGTGCCACAAAGTTCACTCTGAACCTCATTGACTAGTTGCATGTAACACATGAGATCTAATTGTCAATTGGGATAGTAAGTGTCGATGAATAATTCGTAAAAAATCATGTATGTTATAAATAGAAATATATAAACGTAAACTCTTAAATCCAAATTATTGAATATTTTAAAATGTTTTATATTCCTTTACAAAACATTTATAACAGGATAGGATAGTGTGGAGTTGTCTGTCCTTTTTTCCTACCCGAATACACATGGTTACTTTCTCGCGCGCACCCACACTTTATTACATTTTTTACTCTCCACACTATGGAATAGGGGAGAGTCATGATTTCGCAAAATTTAAGCGTATTTTTTTTACATCAATTTCTCAATGGGTATCATGTAGAGAATGCACACTATGAGTTTCGTCGTGATGTGTTTGTGTGTATGGCGTATACGCTGTACGCCGTACGCCGTACGCCGTAGCATTTATCTTTTTTGTGTCCTCTCTACAGCCCAAACTATAAGTCTGATCGACTTCATATTAACATCATATGTGTAAAGTGCAAAGACCTAGAGCTGATTAGTTTTCCATAGACAACTTTTGATTTCTTCTCTATGAATTCATCATTTACGTTGTTTTTTTTTGTGTCCTCTCTGCAGCCCAAACTATAAGTCCGATTGACTTCATATTGATATCACATGTGTTAAGTCCATAAACTTAGAGCTGATTAGTTTTCCATAGACAACGGTTCATTTTTTCCCAATGTTTCTTTATGATTTCATCTATTAAAACTGAAAAAATGCTCTCACGACCTGGAAATTAGAGATATTTTAATTTGGTTTCAACTATTTATACAACACCAAGAATCTTCATATAATTGTATTCAAAGTTGGTCAATGTTAAAAGAAAAATATTCAACGGTTTCAAAAATTATATTTTATTTAATGGATATTTGTATGAAACTTATATGTAACAAGAGAATTTTTTTATATTTGGCAATGTTCAGTTCATTGATTTCATATTGATATAAGAATATTAATAGCTTGAACTTAGAACTGATTAGCTTTTCATAGATATCATAAAATTTCTTCATATGATATCACGTGTCAACATTGTCAAAATGCTCTAACGCTCTTTGAAACAAAATTTATCTGCTTTTTTTAAAATATTTCATACAACATAAGCAGTCTTCACTATACTGCATTAATAGTTTGTCTATCTTAACATAAAAATATACTATCGGAAGAAAATTTATATTCCTGTTAGTAACATTTAGTATGAATAAAAATGTAATTAGATAAATTTCTATGTATGGAAAAGTTCAGTAATTTGATTTCATGTTATAATGTAAAGAGCTTGAACATAGAACTGATTAGCATTCCATAAATAACAAAAAAAATCTTCATATGATATCACCTGTCAAAATTTGGAAAATGCTCTCGCGTTCTTTAGAACAAAATTTATCTGCTTTTTTTAAAATATTTCATACAACATAAGCATTCTTCCCTATACTCCATTAATAGTTTGTCTATCTTAACATAAAAATATACTATCGGAAGAAAATTTATATTCCTGATAGTAACATTTAGTATGAATAAAAATGTAATTAGATAAATTTCTATGTATGGAAAAGTTCAGTAATTTGATTTCATGTTATAATGTAAAGAGCTTGAACATAGAACTGATTAGCTTTCCATAAATAACAAAAAAAATCTTCATATGATATCACCTGTCAAAATTTGGAAAATGCTCTCGCGTTCTTTAGAACAAAATTTATCTGCTTTTTTTAAAATATTTCATACAACATAAGCATTCTTCACTATACTGCATTAATAGTTTGTTTATCTTAACATAAAAATATACTATCGGAAGAAAATTTATATTCCTGATAGTAACATTTAGTATGAATAAAAATGTAATTAGATAAATTTCTATGTATGGAAAAGTTCAGTAATTTGATTTCATGTTATAATGTAAAGAGCTTGAACATAGAACTGATTAGCTTTCCATAAATAACAAAAAAAATCTTCATATGATATCACCTGTCAAAATTTGGAAAATGCTCTCGCGTTCTTTAGAACAAAATTTATCTGCTTTTTTTAAAATATTTCATACAACATAAGCATTCTTCACTATACTGCATTAATAGTTTGTTTATCTTAACATAAAAATATACTATCGGAAGAAAATTTACATTCCTGATAGTAACATTTAGTATGAATAAAAATGTAATTAGATAAATTTCTATGTATGGAAAAGTTCAGTAATTTGATTTCATGTTATAATGTAAAGAGCTTGAACATAGAACTGAATAGCTTTCCATAAATAACAAAAAAAATCTTCATATGATATCACCTGTCAAAATTTGGAAAATGCTCTCGCGTTATTTAGAACAAAATTTATCTGCTTTTTTTAAAATATTTCATACAACATAAGCATTCTTCCCTATACTGCATTAATAGTTTGTTTATCTTAACATAAAAATATACTATCGGAAGAAAATTTATATTCCTGATAGTAACATTTAGTATGAATAAAAATGTAATTAGATAAATTTCTATGTATGGAAACGTTCAGTAATTTGATTTCATGTTATTATGTAAAGAGCTTGAACATAGAACTGATTAGCTTTCCATAAATAACAAAAAAATTCTTCATATAATATCACGTGTCAAAATTTTGAAAATGCTCTCGCGTTCTTTAAAACAAAATTTATCTGCTTTTTTTAAAATATTTCATACAACATAAGCATTCTTCACTATACTGCATTAATAGTTTGTTTATCTTAACATAAAAATATACTATCGGAAGAAAATTTATATTCCTGATAGTAACATTTAGTATGAATAAAAATGTAATTAGATAAATTTCTATGTATGGAAACGTTCAGTAATTTGATTTCATGTTATAATGTAAAGAGCTTGAACATAGAACTGATTAGCTTTCCATAAATAACAAAAAAATCTTCATATGATATCACGTGTCAAAATTTTGAAAATGCTCTCGCGTTCTTTAAATCAAAATTTATCTGCTTTTTTTAAAATATTTCATACAACATAAGCATTCTTCACTATACGGCATTAATAGTTTGTCTATCTTAACATGAAAATATACTATCGTTAGAAAATTTATATTCCTGGTAGTAAAATTTAGAATGAATAAAATATTTCATTGTCAATATTTGTGGTGTGGAGAGTTTAGTGTTGGCCACAACCCACTCGTTATTCTATTATTTTAATATTTGGTATTTATAGTACCTACGTAAGAGGCGCATGTTATGTTTGTATTTCATTTTGTTTTCTTTCAATAATTCTTTGTATTTATTGTGTGATGTCCTTTTCACAGCAATATATAAATAAAATAATAAAAAATAAATAAAAGATTATTTATGATTATTGTAGTTAAACGTATGAAGTTAATACTTAGTTAATTAATAATTAATTGCTGTTTTAACTACTACACTGTTTACGTTAAGTTTAAACAGATGTTCAAAGTTTTTAACAAGTCTAGGCCATTTTATCGTATTAATTGACCGCGAGAATATTATTTACTTACCTAACTGCATATTCATTGCAAAATCCATTTTGACATAGTTTCGTTCGACTTTAAAAGTGTTTAATTAAGGCCATATTTGTCTTCTGCATACATATGTTAAACAGTCTGTGTATTTCACGCAAAAATTATTCACTAAAACTTCAAGACCATTCACTAGGTATTCTGCACGTATATTTACGTACCTATAGGCCAGGGGCGTGCCTCGAACCTTCGGACTAGGCAAACCCTGAAGGATATTGTGAATAAGTTCATTTGAGTGGCCATGAAAATATATTTGAAAAATACATGCCAAAATAATATAAATTTACACTTGTGGCCCTGTCAAGCACCATATCTACATAAAGTTCAATTTTTAATCTTGTAGTATATGCATTTTCAATATATCAGACAAAAAATATTAGGTCTTGAATTTCTCAGCATAATATTCAATAGGCAAGCCAAGATTTTCGGCTTATATAACAATTCCGCTCCTGCTATAGGCATATTTATAATCTGATATAATTGTACAATTTCAATGTGAAAATTATTTATTGAATTTACAGTTGACCGTTTACAGTTAGTTGACACAAAAAATGAAACAATATTAAAACATGATTCATGCATACAAAAAAAATAAGGAAAAAAGAAATCCCTTTCAAATACAGAACTTTGCTTTGGGGATATTCATTTTTCTAGGGCGATTACCCCCTCCCTTTTCCCAAACACTTTTGTAAATATTTTAAGTCAACCGTTCATCGTTCATTCTTTAAATATGTCCAAACTTCTTAAGGGCAAACACATTCGTTTCATTTATGATGCATATCTGTTTTTATCTTGCATTTTTCTTTGATCATGCATACATTTTAAGGCTAAAGTAAAAATATTTATTACATCTTCCTCTCCTCTTCCTTTCCTTATCCTTTAGTTTTCCTATCATTGCTATGAACTGTTCTTATATGCTATCTTCTTTGTTTTTTTTTTACTTATTGCCATAGTACACACTGTTTTGTATATTTAACATTAACTCTGGTTGGCTGGAAGAAATAGCCATCAGGCAATAAGCCCGCCAGTGTACTGATTATATGTACAGAAAATAAAGAAACATTTATTAATTTAATAATAATAATAATATTGAATTCTGTCCCCCTTCAATAAGGGACAGAATTCAGAATGTCATGATAAGAGAACGAACCAAAGTAACCGATGTAACGGAAAGGGTAGCAGGTCTTAAGTGGAGCTAGGCTGGGCATATTGCCAGATGCCAGGATTCACGATGAACCAAAAAGATCGTAGAACGGCGACCGAGAACAAGCCGAAGAGGTGTCGACAGACCCCAGGTGGTCTGATGACATCAAGAAATGTGCCGGAGTGAGATGTATGTGCAGTGTACCCAAGACAGGGAGTTGTGGAAAATCAAGGGGGAGGCCTATGTCCAAGAATGAAAAAAAAAAACAGGCTGAAGAAGAATAATAATAATGAAAACGTTTATTTGAAGCCACTATTTTGTTGTAAAATTACAATGCTCTTGTTATTTATCTATAGCAGTGATTCCCAAAGTGGTATATATCGACCCCCAGGGGTCTATGACAACCTGCAAGGGGTCTACGTCAGCGAAAAAAAAATCTGGGGGTCCATGAAATGAAAATGGGGGTCCACGATAGTGGATCTCAACATACACTGATAGTACATATCGCATAACAATTTGTTATTATTATTCGTTGTATAATATTTTATTTTAACATTTTTTGTCGTGTCACTTTCAAATTTCCTTAAAGTTCCATCATACCAAAACCTTAGATAACATTCATAACATTCCCCTTCTCACATTCATTTATAATGGTTGTACACCTATGCCTGCCATAAAATCTAAGACCATACAATTTAAATTTGACTTTGATTTTTGTGAGCCTTCGTGGCTCAGTTGGTTAGGTATTTGACTGCTGATATAAAGGTCCCGGGTTCGATTCCCGGTGGAGACACAGTTTTTAATTGTGTTTTCAGTCTGGATCTGTGAGACGATTAATATCGTAAGTCTCCAAAATGTGGCAACTTGTTATTGGGTGCGTGTTAAATTAATATTTGACATAGTACCTGTTAGTTGCCCGAGAAGCATAATATCAGATAAGTAGGGGATCTACCAAAAATTGAAAAACATGGCAAGGGGTCTACGACACAAAAAAGTTTGGGAACCTCTATAGGTACGATTTGAAGTTTTTTTACAATAATTTACAATATGTATAGAAATTGCATAGTATTAAAAAAAATATAATTAAACCAAATCAGCACAAAAAGCATTGTAACAAGCTATTTTTAATGATATAATTTTGTTCGGCATTTATTGTTTCCATGGGTCTTGCACCTCGTTTAGGTTTTACATGCTTTCCATAAAATATTTTTGGGAAGTTGTTTATAATAAATAAAAATATTCTAAAATGTCCCACAAAATTAAATTTCAAAATAATATTTATCATGTTACAACGACGCGACGTTCGGTATAAATAATAAATTTGATCAGTACAATATCAACCTACATAATTTCCTACGTCTGTATGTTTGTATCTTTGTCCGCTTACCGCTGACATTAGAGTATCTAATTTTTTTCGCTCTCTGCGGAACTGGCGATAGCTAAATCAATTAAAAGCTCATAGAATAAGTCAGAAAGTGACCGAACAACGTACTATATATGTATATATATACAAAATTAATTCCATCTACCAGGTTAACGTAACATGTCATTGATTAATTAAAATATCCGTCAGTTTTGACGGGTTATAACTCATAGATAAAATAATTTGACGGTTTTGTTGTGTATCAATTATCTCATTATGGAAGTGTAGATAGCTTTATCATTTCTGCGGTACAGCTCAAATTATTACATATCTATATACATTTTTTGTGAAGCAACATTAAATTTGGATGTACATAAATATTATGCAATATTATTTGTGTCACATGATAAGAACTAAGGGTCGCATAACTATTTGACCCCAGTTGACATATTAAAGATATCATCGCTAAATGTATTCCAACTGTCGATGTCGATTTGTTCAAAAGAATTTTTTCTCTTAACATATTGACGGTATTGGCGTAATCATTTTGTAGGAAAAAAATTGATTGACCTCCACACTTCTTCTGAGTCGCTTTCCTCATCACTGAGGGTCGTGATCCTCTCTTCTCTTCGCCATCATCACCTGGTGGACAGCACTCCTCCATCTCTCCCGACACTCCGCAGTTCGCAATGCACTACCACACTACCATATCTCCACACTACCGTATCTTAATATACCTACATGTTTTGTATATAAAACAAAATATCTTAAAATATTCAATAATTTGAATTCAAGGGTTTATAGTTTGGTACGTATTCTTCAACTATACGTACTATCGCTATCGACAGTTGGATCTCATGTGTTACATGCAACTAGTATTATTTAGCAAGCTTTATTTCGATATTGGTCTTGGTCTTGCAATGACGCATGCAGACTGATTTTGCTCATCACTTCGGGACCTTCAAATTTACCACGAAAGATATTAATTTATTTATTCACAATGATAGCTCTACTCATTTCAGATAATTTTTTTTTTTTTCTTTCAGTTTGTGTTTGTTTATTACCAATTCTAAATCAAAACACGTAGATTATCCTAAACCCAGGAAACTCAGAATTAACTATTATTTGTAGATCAAGATTAGGGTTCGTGTGATCAGCAACGAGCGTACAGTGGCCGCTTATCGGATCGCGTAAATCATTTTTGTGATTACTCCGGCAAACTAATAAGTAAGTAGTTATTCAAAATGAGAGGTTTATTAAGACTGGTCGTATACGTGGCCTCTGTGGCTATATTCATGACCCTTGTCACCTTGATTTACAACGAAAGTGGATCCGCGTATCAGGAGAGCAGAACTTACGGAGAGCCGTACAGTCGCTTCCGTCGCAGTGAACATCAGCGAATGACAAACGAGAAGAGGGCCGAAGACAAATCACACAATGACTCGTACTCGATCAATGACTTCGACCGCTTGGACAATCTCAGCGAGGAAATGTTATCAAGGAGAGATAAAGTCAAGGAGGTAAATCAAAATTTCAATATTTCCTTTCAGTTTTATGTGAATAGGCTACTCCGATAAACTAATAATCGTTTTATCATAACTGTGAACTTTCTTGACAAATTAGCGACATTCTTTATAGTGACTCCACGCATCAGGAAAATGTAACTTAAATCCTTATATTATGCCATGGTAAGAAATGGTATTGTGATATTTTATTTAACGAGAAACTGAAATGTACAGTACAAATAAGATCAAGATAAATGGTTTAGATAACTTTATGGCAAGAACACAAACCAGAAGTCGATCACGAAAATTCCGACATCAAAAATTCGAATTTTGAAATGATGGTTGTCATCTCACAACATTCTAAAAATCAATATTTGAACTTTTAGCTCGCGATTTTGAACTTACAGCTCGCGTGCTCATAATAACCAGTCAAGGTTATTATAAGTTTTTTTTAATATGAAATTGTAATACGTATGTTTATTTATTTTCAATTATACACTGTCGTTTGCTCTACCAATTTACCTTTCTCTGCCTGACCGACTCCTTATACTGTCGTCCATTGTGTTGTCTGAAAACCCAGATGTTTGTTGAACAAAACAACAATCATTTTCCAACTTGAAATTCCTCGTCTGTTTTCATATTTAATGTTGTGAAATATTATTTGCTTGTGGGTGTACGTATGTATATGTACCGACCAGGGCAGACAGTTTCGTGTATGCAATATATCTTCCACCTATCTCCGCAGCCAGGCCAGGCCATGCTCCGTCGACATTATCACGTCTGGGGTGGGGAATTTAATTAATATTTTCATATCCACCGAGTCGTCTCTGGTCCATTGTGGTAATCTAGCAAAAAATCGACCGATTTCAATGTTTTGTACCACATCAGCTTCATCTACCCTCGCTTATATCCTATTTCCATCGTTACCATCGTATGGGATATTTTAAACTTTTATGTTCATTGTTGTTCTCTCTCCTTGTTTAATACATGTTATTGTGTGTTCGTCATTTATTCGTATTACAGAAAATAATTTATTTTTCGGATAGTTAACTCAACTCTTTCATTTTCACATTTTATGTTTGCTTTTTTGTTTTTATGTCTTCCTCTTGTCTCACTAGGTTGATCTGTTTTCTCTATAAATGTGACCCTTGCTTTGTCATGATTTCCTGAGATACTGAGCTCTAACTCTCACTCTTTCTCTTTCATATTATAATAATATTAATTTGTATTTGTAAGTTTTTAGCCTTCGATACTTACTTTCCGTGTCCAAGATCATCAGCCTCTATTGTGTCTCTCCAGTAATTTGCAGCCATAATTGCATCTTACAAGTGAATTCTATTATGTTATCCAAGAACAGTTTTAAGCTAACCGGACACGAATTTTTATTCCATTTCATATTCAAAATCATTGGAATATGAGCTGATAAATGACTTTATATTTCCTTATACCATCACTGTCTGAATGAGTCAAGCATATGAGTGATTCTTGTATAATTTATCACCACGCAGAACAGTTCAGAACCAATATCTCCGACCACTTTGCCGTGTACCTAATTAAATGGCAATTAGATTTCAATATCCGGTGGCAGATTGGTGAGTGCTTGGCGTGTGATTTGAAAATGCAAAATATCTCTTTATATAATCAAATATTAAATATCTTCTATGTAAATTAGATCAAATTCATTGTTCTTCACTAGCCCAAAATAAAATTTCTCGACTCTACAATTTGTGAATGTGGTCAGGATATACATGATTTATATTTTTTCATTGTCCACTATCGAAAAATAAAAAAATTGTTATTCTTCTTCTTCTGGTATTCTATCAGGTACCCCCGACGTTAGCGATCACTCTGGCGAATCCCTCTCTGTACTATGCTGCCCGGAATATCTGCTCCACAGTTCTGAAGCCCGTCTATTCCTTAATATTTCGCAACCAGGACATCTGTCTCCTTCCAGTCCCTCGGCAACCTTCTATCTTGCCCTAATTTAATTCGTAATTAAAGTTATTCAATTACTATTTCCAATTTTTCCCTTAAATATATACTCCGCTTTTGAACCCGCATCTCCGAGTCTCTATCCTCACGAAATTTCTATAAAATTAACAAATTAATTGTACTATTTTTTTTCACATATTTTAGTCGGTACATTTAGCATTAGTAACTAAAAGATATAGCTTTCTTATTATTATTGGCGACCATCACACCAAATTCATTCCGATCCTACACCAACCTAATTAGTGACGCCGCATCCGAAATCCCGAACCACTTCCCGATAATTTTAAGCCACGATATTCTTTTATGACCCATACTCCGTCTTCGTTCTATCTTTCCCTCCACTACAAGTTGTACAAGAGCATATCGATCACCACAAAATATGTGGCCAAATATGCGGCTTTGCGTCTCGACAATGGCCAGCAACTCTCTTTCTCCGTCATATTTAGAACTCTTTCATTGGAGACTATCGACCCATGAGATGCGCATCGAACTACTGTATAGCCACATCTCTAATACTTTAATTTTATTAATTGTTGATATTTTGAGACTCCAACCTTCCACTCTATACAACAGTACTGGCAACTCGTATGCTTTAACAGCTTTCCATCTTGTACTTAGCTTTATATCTTGGTTACGCAGCAGTTTTTGTATATTGTAGAAAGTGGATCTCTCCCTCTCAGTCCTGGTCTTTATTAGCAAAAACCGTCACCTTTCAGGATGATTCTCATATGACGACTACAACAATACTTCTATTTCTTGATTTTATTTGATATAAACACAACAAATATTTGATCTCCGCTGACTTACTACAATCATACTTCAGTCAAACAATACATCTGTCTGTATTATTACCATTTCTGTTAATTATTTATTGTTTTATATACCATTAACGACTCATCTGTAACGTGAGCTATAACGTATTTACCTCTTAGCTCAATAAATCTAAAAGTTTTGTTTGAAACTTCTGTCTCTACGGAAAATACAAATTCATTTGCTTAGTCGACTCACGGTAATAAATAAATACAAAGCTTAATGGAAGTATTGCTTCTGTGAATGTTTTACCCCCTTTTAATCTGTGCATATCAGATGTCTAATGGAGAATACTTTGTATTTTCAATACTTCTTTTGAAAGCTGAAACATGAGCCTTGAAGGTGCCTTCTGTAGAAATGTTAAAGAACATTTGAAATCTGAATGTGCACATAAGGGAAATAAATTTAAATCCTTGGAGGAGTGAAGTCGCCCATAAGAAGTTTTAAGCCATTGGACAGAAAAATCATTATTTTGCCAAACTGTCTGAATGTAACTGAAACAGGTATTTTCTTGTGAGACGGGGAACGAAATTTTTTATTGTTGTGTTTTTTGAATAATAATCTCCAGGTTGCCGGCACTGAAACTGTTTTATCTACAAAGATGCAGCCACCTTACAAAAGGTCTTGAGCATCCTGGCAGTATATTGTATCATCTCATTTCATTGTGTCCTTTTCTATTTTCCAGATGATGGCCCATGCATGGAACAACTACAAGTTGTACGCTTGGGGCAAGAACGAGCTGCGACCGATCTCCAAGAGAGGTCACACGTCTAGCATTTTCGGTTCCTCCAATCTTGGAGCTACAATCTTAGATGGTTTGGACACTCTCTACATCATGGGAATGGACAAGGAGTTTAAAGAAGGCAGAGACTGGATTGCTGAGAATCTCAACATGGACAATATTGTATGTATTTTTAAATATTGTATTTTCTTTTTAATATAGACCTAATATAAACAGTATATCAGTTTTTAAAATAGTGATCAGTCAGTCATTATGTGGTCTAATTACTTTTCGGGTCATGACCTCAGACCTTGCTACTTCAGTACTGACTTGTGATGGATATTGCTTTGTCGCTTGTTATCCTCATATCATTCCTGTTGCATATGATCTGCATCTGTGAGCATATCATCAGATAGTCGTCTTCACCTCGTCTTGGCTGGTTCTTTTTGCATCTAGTTAGGTCCACTCATGGTATGTTGAGGGTCTTCTATGTTGAAATGTCTAAACCGTACATGGTGTTTGTATCCTCAGATGGTGCCATCCAGAGTTTATCGTCTCCATAAATTCTCACTGTACTGTTTTGTGGATGAATGAACAACATCCTAGTATCACAATACATTGAAGAACTATGTCAGTGGAAATAACTCACCGGGAGGGATCTTACACCCAGACCCAGGTTTTCTGGATCATGGGGTACGGAGTCCTTGAAAGAAGTGAACAGTCAAAAAATGGCTTACTTTGATGGATGCTTGTGTGAGTGGTTCTTTTATATGAGATTACCTCCAGATGTCTCCAATTCTAAGACTAAAAACATTCTATATGAAACTGAAAATAATTTTGTTTCATGGAGCAACAGATTCACTCGATTGAAAGTTAATACATGAATCGTTTACAAAAAAGTTTAATATAATTTATTTAAGAGGACATATAACGCTAGACCTAGTGACTGAAAATATGATATATTAAACTGCCTAATGCATTATGGAGTTACACGTTAGTAAGGGTAACTGTCTAACGTGTAAAAACTAAAGAAGGAATATTTATCCCTGAACACTTGATCCCAATTTCCTCTCCTTGTCCTTACAGTATCCTTTTTTTTTGCTATGAAGTATTTTATTTTTTTTTGTTTTAATAGTATCTTAGTGTGATATATATTTTCTTTGTTTTCTTTTGTTATTATTTTTTTGTTGTTGTACATTCACAATTTTGTCATACTTTGTAATCTGGTTGGTTGGAAGAAATTGCCTAATGGCAATAAGCCCGCTAGTGTACAATATATTTGTTTATATTATGTACCGAAAAATTAATTTAAAAAAAAGGATATTTTAAATAATTATTTTAGGAGAATTTATACTGTTTATAAAATTGTGTGATGAACATTCACTAGAGAAATGTTGAAAATACTTATGGTATTTCTTTTAGAAACACACTGTTACATATATTTGAGAAATTTGATTTGTAATTGGGGTGTTTCGGTTTATATGCCCCCTTAAACCACATTCCTCGACAAATATTTTTTATGATACATGGAAACAGGGCCGGATAAATCATAGAACAATAAGGAACAAGAAGACAGGGCGGTTGTCTTAAAAAAGCGCTTAAAATCCTAAAATGTTAATTATATAAATCAAAAATCCGCAGGAATGGCGCTTGGTTCTCTTTGGATACTCGGAAAGAGGCTCGGAGAGATGGGGTGTATGTAAAAAATTGTCAATGATTTGTCATTTTAGACTCGATGTAATTTTAAATAATTTAAAATTCCAAAAATATGTAGGTGGAGGGGAGCGGATTCCAATATATTGCTACGGGCGCAAATACACGTTTATCCAGCCCTGCATGGAAATATAAAAGCATAATGAAATTCTTTTTTATTTATTTTTATCATTAAGAATATCTTGTATCGAAAGACTGTTTTCCCTTTTGAATTCATTCAAGAATTGATGTAATTTGGTGAAAAAATTTTAGATGCCTTCTTATTATTATTAATCTCTTAACTTGGAATTAGTTATAAATTGATAATGAATCCTTTATGTACTTCCAGGTGAGCGATCTATCTGTCTTTGAAACCACCATCCGGTTCATTGGAGGACTGTTGACCTGCTATTCTCTCACTGGTGACGTCATCTTCAGAGAAAAGGCTCAACATGTTGCTGATAAGCTTCTTCCTGCTTTCCTCACACCAACAGGAATACCACACTCCCTCATCAATCCAAGCACCGGGGTAAGAAATTACATAGTTATATCCAAAGATTCAATAAAAAAGAATTTTTAAAGAGAGTGAAAGTTGAAAGAGCGGTGATAGCCCAGCGGTAATGTCTTCGCCTCACATGCTTGAGGTCGACGGTTCGAATCCGGGCGGGGCACGCACCTCTGGATTTTTAAAAAATCTATGTGCGGATTTATATCACTAGCTATGTGTAACCATGATCCAATTTGTCTGGTTCCCCTTTCTAAGGGTTACGAAGGTCAGATGGCAGTCGCTTCAATGTAATAACCATACTCGCTAATTCTAGGATCATGGTCAAAGCGTACCCCGATAGAAACGGGACAAAAGCGCTAAGGGGAAAGAAAGGAAAGAAAGAGAGTGAAAGTTGAAAAGCATGTCAATTCAAATTATTTACAAATTAATGGTATGAGCAAGTCAACGAATATCTCTACCTGGATAGTGTGATAAATGACAGGGTAAGATTTTATTTAATTTAGTACTATACACATAAGAAGTTTATTGCTATTCTGCAGTGTCTTGCTACTTACTTAAAATTAAAGAAAAGGAAAGAATCCATAATACTTGTGATAAATTGTTTTGGTTCTTCTTATTTGAAAATGCAGTTTTATCATAGATCTTAGAATTAAAACCTAGTTTCAGTTCTTTGCATTACACTGAAGTATCAAAAATATCTTATTTAGTGTTCCTGCAACCATAACCAATTCCAGAAAATTAAAATTAATTGATAAATTAAGAAAATGTCGTTTTTACTCCTCACTAACCCGAGATTAGTGAGTTACATTGGAGAGTTATGATTTCGCAATTTTTAAAGGTATTTTTTACTGCAGATTATCAACTAGTATCATGCTGAGATTATATCCTGAAAGTTTCATCACAATGTATCTGTGTGTGTGTGTGTGCTATGTGCAGTGTGCTATGTATGGCGTGTTCATTTTACTTTATCGATTATAGACTAAAGTACTCATTTGATTCTTTTCAACTTTTTCAAATATGTATATCTAATAATCGCTTAGATCCCATTAGATTTTGAAGGATATCTGTACAAATATTTCAAAGTGACCCCAAGCTCAGGAAATTTAAAATTTGAAATTTTTATTTTCAAATTGGTAAAAAGGCACATCACTTTTATAAAATGGCATTGAAGAATTATCAAGTTTTCATAATTAAATATTTAAATAAAAAAACATTTATCAAAATCATTTCATGAAAATGCTGAATATTTTCCATACAAAATTTGAATAATTTATAGAATGACTTGTTAGTGAGGTATTTAGCGTTGGCCACAACCCACTCGTTTTTAATGACGCTCATTGGTTTTTTTTTAATAAAAATGAATGTCCTTGTTAAAAAAGTACATATATATCTCACTACATTCCCTAAAATATATAATATAGTTTTTTTTTGTTGCTGCTTCTTCTTTTTTTCAATTACTTGTTACTTAAATAAAATTACTAGTGTGGTTGACCGCGAAATAAGTCCGCCACATTATGTTAAAATTCTTTACTTTTTTATATAATAATAGCATTGTATTATTATTATGTTCTTATATGTGTGATATTATTTATTTTTTATTTCAGATAAGTAAGAATTATGGTTGGGCCAGTGGAGCGAGCAGCATTTTATCTGAGATTGGAACCCTACACTTGGAGTTTGCTTACCTCAGTGATGTCACAGGCAATCCCATCTACAGACAGAAGGTTGAGAAGGTTCGACAAGTGCTCAGAGATATGGAGAAACCTAAAGGACTCTACCCTAACTACATCAATCCCAAAACTGGAAAATGGGGACAACGTGAGTCATTGTGTATTTTTTTTTTTGATTTTTTAATAGTTGCAATGATTTTTTTTTCCTTTGAAGAGTCTTACATGTTCTAACAAACTTTAATTAAGAATCTTCAATTACATTAATTTCTTTTGTCATCATTTTGTCTCTTTTACATTGTATTTCATTCTGGGTGATATCCCAAAATAGGAAAAAATAATATTATTAATAAATTAAAATTTGCGTATATGCAACTTTTGAAAAAATATTTGATTCACATACACATTGGTACAAGTAGGTAAGCCAAAAATTAAATAATATTTCTGGCACAGATCAAGGGTGATATCTGTACGAAAGCATTGTTACCTCGTGTATTAGAATTGTGGCTTTAATTATTTATGAACCAATTTCTCAATTACACTTGTAGCGTGTGCTAGAAAACTATTGTATAGTATCTATCATACATTCATGATTTTATTATTTTTCTCTCTACCATAGGGTTAGGCATAACATTATGTATGTACTACTTCTAAAATAGGATCCATAAGGGTACTTAATTCAAGAAATCAATGATAAATATTGCCCGAACAATTTAAGTTATCATATAATATACCTGTCAATTAAAATTTTTAGTTGTCTGTTTTCCCAATTTGTTTTTATGGAATAACATACATACATACCATCACGCCATGTCCCTTGCGGGGTAGGCAGAGAGAACCGAACGCCACATTTTTCTATCCTGGCACGCATCTCTCGCTTCGTCCACATTCATGCATCGTCTCATACATCCTCGTCTATTGCTCACGCTTCTAACATTTCCGTCTTTCAGAATTTCGTTCACAAGGTCATGCCATCCCTTTCTTGGGCGTCCCCGACCTCTCATTCCATTCCTTTCCGCTCTGTATATTTTCTTCGTCAGGCGCTCCTCATTCATTCTCAATGTGTTCACTTTCATTCTAGTAATGACATCTTTCTTAATCTTACATTTTTTCCTTATGTCCTCATTTCTTACCCGGTCATACATCGTTCTATTACAAATCCTTCTTAACGATCTCATTTATGCAATAATATATATATATATTTTGTATTTCCATGGTGATTTATTTTTTTATGAGACACTCACAGAGAAATTGAATTGATACAATAATTAGATATTTTATATTTATTTATTCATACAGTGATATATGTCTGCAATGCCCCACTAGGGAAAACAAACTTTGGCCAGACGTGAACCTTACTAAAACTTAAACATATACAAAAATTAAAAAAAACCTTACGCAAAGAGGAATATACGAAAATAAAATAATTATAAATATTATCATAAGAAAGATAAAAGAAAATATTTAAAAGTGATGAATCTTAGTTTTAAAAAAAATATTTCCTTTCAGATCACATGTCTTTGGGTGGATTAGGTGACTCGTACTATGAGTATCTTCTGAAGGCATGGCTCCAGAACAAGGATGACTTTGAATCTCGGCAAATGTTTGATGAAGCAATGAAAGCCATCATAGATAACATGATCAGGATATCCAACAGTGGTCTCACCTATGTGGCTGACCTCAAATATGACAGAATTCTTGAAGACAAAATGGATCACCTCTCTTGTTTCTCTGGTAAAACTTTATTTGTCTTTTATATAGATTTATTACCTTGAAGATAGTTTTTGAGTTCAGTCACCCTGACACTTCAGCCAGGATCCTGGCCTCTTCAAAAATCTTCCTATAATAATAATAATAATAAGCACAATTTATAAAGCTCCGTTTAGTGACAACCGTGGTCACCTCAAGGGCGCTTTTCTGAACAGTTTCATGTTAGCTGTGAAGGTTGATATCACCTCTTTCTTTCCCTTAGCGCTTTTTGTCCCGTTTCTATCGGGGTACGCTTTGACCACGATCCTGGAATTGGCGAGTCTGGTTATTACATTGAAGCGACTGCCATCTGACCTTCGTAACCCTTGGAAAAGGGATCCAGACAAATTGGATCATGGCTACACATAGCTAGTGATATAAATCCGCACATAGATTTTTTAAAAATCCAGAGGTGCGTGCCCCGCCCGGATTCGAACCGTCGACCTCACACATGTGAGGCGACGACCTTACCGCTGGGCTATCACCGCTCCTTGTGAAGGTTGATATCACCATTTTAGATTTATAACTCGGAGATATTTTGTTATTTGTTTATATTTATTGGCATTTAACAATTTCATCCAACTAACCAGTGTTTCCAGCCGAAAGATTTACCAGAAAAACAATTAAATAAAATTCTCCTGTACTGGGGATCGAACCCAGAACGCCCGCACAGAAGCCAAACAGCCTACCATATACGCCAAGAAATATAAAATGAAAAAGTTATAGCTACCACATTCTTTCTTGATTTTTTAAATATGGTGATATGCTATATTGTATGAACAATAATGAGTAATGTTTTCTACTTTAGGTGGATTATTTGCTTTGGGTGCCAAGACTCTCCGAACATCCCTCTCTGATAGATATATGGAATTGGCTCGAGGTCTCACCAATACCTGCCATGAAAGTTACGACAGATCTCCAACTAAACTGGGACCAGAAGCATTCAGGTACAAGGATTCTATTTTTTCTTTCTGTCACTCCAACTATTATTATTTTTGTATGAAGTAATGGTTTTTTGTTTTGATAAAAATATAGAATATCCCTAAATTTTATAATACTCTTTGACCCTGCCTGCTATCATAAAGAAAATTATACCTTGTTTGACATTTGTTTATCAGTTTTTAAATGTGTTCAAAATAATTTAATTCATCTAATTAATTCAATCAAATTATATAACTCCTTATATCACCAGCCCATTTATGTTAAAACAGTGTTAAAAAATCTTGATCAATATTATGTCACTTTTCATTCATGTGTTTTGTTAATATACACCTAGTATATTAAATGGTTATTCTTTCAGTCATGTGTTTTGTAGGTCTATATTAAATGGTTATTCTTTCATTCATGTGTTTTGTACGTGTATATTAAATAATAATAATAATAATAATAATAATAATAATGGGATGATTTGTATAGCGCCGTTTTTGTGATAACCTCACCTCAAGGGCGCTTTGAGTTTATTGTTATTTTATGTCGTGAGACTCGCGGAATAGATGAGTTTTGAGGTGTATTTTGAATTGGTCAAGGTTGTCAATTCGTCTCAGATGAGGTGGTAGTTTATTCCACGAAGCTGGGCCAGCCACCGCAAAAGCACGATCGCCAAAATTTGTGGTGTTAACTCTATTGATTTCAGTTAACTTGCCGGCCATGGTTGTGGTGGCTGACCGGAGTGTTACTTGTCGGTCGTTTGCAGTAAAAGGGATGCAGAGCTCTGTTAGATAAGTGGGAGCAATGCCATGGATTGCTTTGAATGTCAGCAAACATAGTTTGAACTTGACTCTCTCTGGGACTTTCAACCAGTGGAGGTTTCGAAGATGGTGAGAGATGTGAGAGAATTTTGCAGCTCCGGTGATAAGCCTGGCCGCTGCGTTGAAGACGGATTGAAGTTTGTTTAGCTCGAGTTTTGGGAGGTTTGCGTAGATGCCATTACAGTAGTCTAAGCGAGAAATAACGAATGAGTTTACTAAAGATTTCGTTGCTTCTACGGGAATATTTCGTCTGATGGATTTTATACGTCGTAGGTGGTAGAAAGCAGAAGATGTTGTGTTGTTTATTTGTTTTTTGAGGCTCAGGCTGGAATCGAGATGTATTCCGAGAAGTTTAACTGTGGATTTTGGAGTAATGTCAGTGTCTGCGACTGAGATGGGAGTGTTGTCTATGTGATGTTGCCGGCGGCATGTGGCCGTCCAGAGAAATTCGGTTTTAGTTGGATTTAATTTTAGTTTATTAGAGGACATCCACCGCTCTATTTCTCCGATACATAGACAAATTTTGTCTTTTAGAAGCAAAGATTCACTTGGAGTCGAGTAAAAGTACAGCTGCCAGTCGTCAGCGTAGCAATGTGCGAGAAGACCGTGAGATTTTACTATATTAAAGATGTCTTTTGTGTATAGCGTGAAAAGTAGCGGGCCAAGCACGGAGCCCTGGGGAACACCTGTCATCACCTTTGAAGGGGAAGACTTTTCTTTATTTATAGTTATGCTTTGAGAGCGATTTTGTAAATAGGATTTCAGCCACAAGTGGGCTTTACCCTGAAATCCGTAGGATATGTTCAGTCTGTTTAGAAGAAACTGGTAAATGGTTATTCTTTCAGTCATGTGTTTTGTAGGTCTATATTAAATGGTTATTCTTTCATTCATGTGTTTTGTACGTGTATATTAAATGGTTATTCTTTCAGTCATGTGTTTTGTAGGTCTATATTAAATGGTTATTCTTTCATTCATGTGTTTTGTACGTGTATATTAAATGGTTATTCTTTCAGTCATGTGTTTTGTAGGTCTATATTAAATGGTTATTCTTTCATTCATGTGTTTTGTACGTGTATATTAAATGGGTATTCTTTCAAAATCATGAAAATAAAATTATAATCAGCTCTTCGCACAGTTAAGAAATTGTGGTAAAAAATAAACAGACTATTCACCAATGAATACTTTCTATTCAACATGGAAATAAGAACACTTATTTTAGCTTCACTTGTATTTTACTAGGCACCCAGTATCACAGTCTGTTGAGAACTATCGGCAGATTGTAAGAAAATAAAGATAAAGACACTTATTATATTTCTGTTTAAAAATACTTCTACTTCTTCGATGGCGCTACAGCCCAAATCGAGCCTTGGCCTCCGTTAACTTTCGTCTCCATCCCATCCTGTCCTCTACTCCCACTTTCCAGCTCCTCTACTGGAGAAGCTGAGCCACATCCTTTCTAACCTCATCTTCCCACCGCTGCCTTGGTCTTCCTACCCTTGTTCTCCCACCTGGTTAAAAAATAAAAATTTATTAAAAAATATATTACATATTATATTAAAGATATTAAAAATATATTAAAGATATTAAAAATACTACAGCTGTTAAAATCCATCATCATACAGTAAAGTAAGTTTCAATTTTATATCCCAAATTACACAACACAACATTTTTTTGTCTCATGTTCACACAATTTTTTATTTTTAACTAATGTTTAGTTTATAAATATTATTTTTTAGTATATATTTATCAAGTAAATAATCAGAATTGTTTTTGATGACATATACAAGGTCTTTTGATGCAATTATTGCTCATGAATTAATAAAATGTGATTATATTTTATGTTTATACCTACAGTTAGTTTTCAATGTCACTATAACTTGCTTTATCATTATTTATGTAAACATATTATGAAACTATTTCATGCCTTTCTTATGTGTCATGATATTTAAAAAAGTTATCGAATGAATATACTAAAAACTGATTTATTTATTAAATCTAAAGAATATAACCTTATTCTTTAAGATCAATGCCAAGTGCATATTTGACACGGGTATTATTTTTATTTGATCTGTATAATAATGTAAAATATAAAATCTACAATATTAATATGGAATCTCCATTTTGATATGTTTGATGTACATTTTAAGTCGAATATTCTTTATTTAATTGCATAATATGTATATTATACGCAAACATTAGATTTTTTTTCTTTTTCGTAAGCCCTGTAGGTGCCTCGAGTTCCTGGTTCTTCTACAATATCCCAACTTCATCTCTATTGAGATGTTGAAAAAATGTTTGTCAATAAAAATACATTTTAAGTCTTTGACTTTGTTGGTTGCTGTTTAACTTCTTAGTTGATGTCCTAGGTTCACTACCTTGTAGAGAAATGTACTTATACAATTTATTGTTGGTTGCTGTTTAACTTCTTAGTTGATGTCCTAGGTTCACTACCTTGTAGAGAAATGTACTTATACAATTTATTTCTCCTGTAATTCTTATTTCTTTACAGTTAGTTGAAAGAGACACAATATTTTGACTTTGTTGGTTGCTGTTTAACTTCTTAGTTGATGTCCTAGGTTCACTACCTTGTAGAGAAATGTACTTATACAATTTATTTCTCCTGTAATTCTTATTTATTTACAGTTAGTTGAAAGAGACACAATATTTTGACTTTGTTGGTTGCTGTTTAACTTCTTAGTTGATGTCCTAGGTTCACTACCTTGTAGAGAAATGTACTTATACAATTTATTTCTCCTGTAATTCTTATTTCTTTACAGTTAGTTGAAAGAGACACAATATTTTGACTTTGTTGGTTGCTGTTTAACTTCTTAGTTGATGTCCTAGGTTCACTACCTTGTAGAGAAATGTACTTATACAATTTATTTCTCCTGTAATTCTTATTTCTTTACAGTTAGTTGAAAGAGACACAATATTTTTTTAATACAAAGATGTGTCAACATTAAAATGATAGTCAATATAACTTATTGATTGTTTTTTAAATTTCACTTATGTTCTGTTTTACGAAATATGATGATATCCATCAGTGCAATTCATGTACAAAAATAAATTTGAAGTATTTATTCAATATTTTTTTGTTATTGCAGATTTAGTGATGCTGTTGAAGCTAAGGCATTAAAGAGCAATGAAAAATATTATATCCTACGACCCGAAACTATCGAGAGTTACTTCATCCTGTGGAGGATCACCAAGGATCAGAAGTACAGAGATTGGGGATGGGAAGCACTTCAGGTTATTTCACTATTTATTTTATTGATGATGACTTAATGCAATAAAAAATGTGTTAAAATTTTTATCTTTATAAAAATGGCATCATTTTTAATATTATTGTTAAATACTTACATTTTAAGTAGATCTGTGTATGTCTCATATTTTTATAGATGGCTACAAAATATCAATATCCTTGGTTCAGTTGGCTAGTTATATGACTTCCCGGGCTCGATTCCCAATGGAGACACATTTTTAAATTGTGCTTTCAGTCTGACTCTGTGAGACTATAAATATCATAAGTCTCCAGTATGTGGCGACTTTTTATTGGGTGTGTGTTATTTGAAATAGTACCTGTTAGTAGCCCGAGAAGCAATACATAATAAAAATATATTGTAGTCAGTTCTATTCCAACTCATGCAATTACTATGTATAAAAATATCATTAGTTACTCTTTTTAAATTTTCCTTTTTCTTCCATCATATTCCAACTGTCAATTTGTTCAAGAGAATTTATTTCTCTTAACATATCGACATAGTATCAAGCCAAGATAATAATAATAATAATGAACACTTCCTTGCACCCTGCGCAAGGTTCGAGTTTATTGCCGTATGGCAATTTCTAACTAACCAGTGTTTCCAGCCCAGAGAAGCAATATTTGCATGAGAAATTAATTTAAATGAATTTCTCCTCTGCTGGGAATCGAACCCAGGATGCCCGCACAGAAACCGAACAGCTTACCAACTGTGCTACGGCGGTCGGACGGCAAAATACGCGAGATGTATATGCCAGGTCTAAATTTTTCAACTTTGAAGTAAAAAAACATCAACTTATAGGCTTCGCAGCATATATGTTCTTTATATGGATTTACTCAGAATTCGGAGTAAAACATTTAGTGTGTCTGTGTGTCCGTCCCTCCCTTATAACTTTGATCCGCTCAATTTATAGAGCCCATAATTTCAAAATATATATATGTTATAGACTTACAAAACTTTTGTACTCAGATTTTTGAATTTTCGTTTCAGTCAGGGGTTATGAAGTTTTGAATTTTACTTTATTTTTCCATTTATCTCAAAAACCATAAAAGCTAGAATGCTGAAAATTGATATAAATATAGACAAATACGAAATTACCTATTTGTTAAAAATATATATAATAGTTTCTCGATCATTTTTTATAAAGAAAAATTTTTTTTATGATAAATTTATGTTTAACTGCGCACCTATATTTCCAATTTTTTTTTTTAAATATCGAAAAATGTCGAAACACCCCGACTAGATAATTTAATTTTCTTTTTAAAATAAGTAGGTACATTATAGTAATACTACTCAAACTTTTATAAAAATTTAGTTTAGTGACCACATTGTTTCATACAATTTGTATGGCAGTATACCTACACTACACAATATCTATGGGGACGCTCAATAGTTTGATACTTAATCACCAAACATACATACCATAATGCTGTTTTCATTTTTGGGTAGGAAAAAAGGACTGACAATCCTATCAATACAGACATACTTAACCTCTAACCGCTCTGCCATGGACCCATATTATTATTTTAACAATTGTTCAGCTGTGAGAAACTCTGGACCTAGTTCTGGCCTAGTTATTCAAAAGCCTACCCCAAAGTATTTTCCATACTCCATACATATTTTCAATATTTTGTATTTAAAATTGTGTATATGATAAATATTATCATAGTCATTAACAAAAATATAAATACATCATTATTTTCCAAAATTACTAATGATATTTAATTTCTAGGCAATTGAGAAGAACTGTCGTGTCGATGGTGGATACACTGGTATACGAAATGTCTACTTAGAAGACTCACCCAAAGATGATGTTCAACAGAGCTTCTTCTTAGCAGAAACTTTAAAGGTATCTGACTGAAATTTATAACAATCAAAGAAAGCATGGGCATCCTATATCTGCCACATATTTTGTAATAAAAAATTGACATTGTAAATAAATTAAAAATAATGAAATTGCATGTCCTGCTTATATTCAAATCTTATAAAGTGTATTCATTGTTTCGACCATTCTTATCCTCTAAGTTAAGTGGATTAAATGTTTCAACCATTCTAATCCACTAAGCAAAGTGTATTAAATGTTTCAACCATTCTAATCCACTAAGTAAAGTGTTTTAAATGTTTCGCCTTTCTTGTGCTCTAAGTTAAGTGTATTAAATGTTTCGCCTTTCTTATGTTCTAGTGTATCAAATGTTTCAATCATTCAAATCCACGAAGTAAAGTGTATTAAATAATTTGCCTTTAGAACCATTCTAATACAATAAGTTAAAAAGTACAGATGATATTCAGATGTTTGCTAACATCATGTAATGGATATAACTTGGTTCAAATCCTTAAACTTATTTAATTTGCCTATTTTACATTTGGAAAGTATGTACATATTTATCAGTGTATAATGGGTTTTTAACATTTTCCGTGCTAGGCGTATGCTAAACAATGTAACACCTCAGTGCGGCGCAATTTTCGGACAAAATTAAAATCGTCATATCTCAATAACTACTCACCTGAAATACTTGAAACCATAGAGGAGAATATTCGTTTTTAGCTGTTTTAAATATTGCAACAAAATACTTTGCTTTTATATACTAAATAACCGAACCGAACCAAACCGAACATAAATATTTTTCTAAACCGGAGCACAATCTCTACAAACTCGGATATGGGTTCTAAGCAACATCAATATCCATAAAAAGCGGTATCTCAGTGCGGGTCCCGATTACGTCTTGGGATGAAATAGACAAAAAGTAAATACTCTACTGCCATCTACCAAATTTTTTTTAATCCTATTATTTAGATAAATGGTTCGGTTACACGATTTAATTATTATATTTTGGATATGTCGATAAATAAGATTTCTACAGCTAGTTTAAGTGGAGCATTGTCCATCCCGATTACCTATCGTGATCCGCACTGGTGTAGCAAATGATTCATCACGAACACATCTCGGAATTAGCACTGAAACGGTTAATGTTAACTTCAGAGTATTGAGTGAAATTACAATTCATATAACAAAGAATTAAAATACTTGTTTTTGTTTAACTAATATTTTATCAGATACTAAATGATGTAGGTTTGTCATAAAATTCTTATATAATGTATGTTTGGAGCATTTTTTCCATTAGCATGATTCATTTTTGATTTTGTTATAAAAAAAATGCTAAAAATCAGTTATAATATATTATGTAGATGTGAATTGTATTTATATTATTTTTTATTTATCTGTAGATAGGCTTTTTAAACAATTTTATTTAGTAGAAGTCACTTTGTAATAAATTAAATTCAATATTGTGTTACAAATCTCTAACTCACCTAAGTGATGTTATTCTAATATTGAAATATGTCGTGATCTTTTATTTATTTTTTATTTCAGTACCTCTACCTCCTATTCTCAGATGATTCTCTGATATCCCTCGATGAGTGGGTCTTCAACACTGAAGCTCATCCTCTTCCAATGAAAGGCAACCCTTACTATAGAGCAGCATCAGGCCACTAGGTTCTACATAACATTTACCATCAAATGCCCAAAGTAACCTCTTTCAAGTTGTCAGCTATTATTGTGCTTCCTATGAACAGAACCTCAGGTTGAACAATCCACATAAATCCTGTGAACGTTCATAGATTATGAAGAAGATAATGTAGAATAATATAAAGTGTGAACGTTTTAGTGTTAAAATATAAAGGACCATAATATAAATTGTGTAAATAATAATAATTTATTTGAACTAATTAGTGAAAATGTGGCAAGCAAATGATATTATATATATGATAATTATATTTTATATTGAAAAGTGATGTTTAAAAGATGTTTTCTTATGTACATAGATAGCACTATTAGTTCACTGGAAAAAAAATATTATCTTCGCGTGTATAAAGATTTCTTATATTAGAAAATAATACAAAAATGGTTAAGTGAGTTTTGTTTTGAGTCGTAAAACGGACACAACAATGTTGACGGACTCCTGTAATTATAATTATAGTGATGTTTTTGTATTTTTCTTTTTTTTGAAACCATTGTTCTTCAATAATGAATTTGTTGATAGTGTTATAGTAAGTTTATTAGATAATTCTTTAAAATATATATATATATTAATAATATTGATATTACTCAGTTTATATAAACAACCTATTAATATTAATAATTATATTGATAATGTTTCGGTGCGGTGCATCAGAATTATTGTTGTAAGTAGGCCTAGCTTAAATATCATTATCAATTTTTATCATATTTACATATTCGAATCATATTTTCGTGTTCATTTATTATATGTAACGATCTTTGTTGGTATTTTTTACAATATGTATAAAACACTCTAGTGGTGGTGAAAAAAATTTTTTCGTGCGTCAACTGATTTGTTATGGGAGGAATTTGTTGGAACTATTTGATTGTTGTATTGTGTTTGTGTAACACTTATTTTTAAGTATATTTGAGTCATTAATCCTAATTAAGTAAAAATACCAACTTGGTTGTTTATTATTACCTATTATTAATTTATCTTAACGCCATTTTATTTTCACTTATTATCGATTTTTATACATTGAAACTATGCACAAATATAGAAGCATTATATTTAGTCATATTTTTGTTCTTTCTTTCTGTATTTAACTTTCATGGCTGACTCTCTACTTTGACTGATGTTTAATAAATAATAATTTTATATTATGAAAAATTGAGCTAACTGTTACAGCTATTGAATTTATATAAATATCTTTTTGTATCATAAATTAATTTTATGCTGTTTAATTTAATTTGAATTTTTGTTTTTACCATTTATGTATTATTCAAATCTGATAAAATGTATTTTCCCTAAAAACAGTACAAATATATAAAATGAAAATGAATATTAACAAGTTCACCATCCCATCATCTATTGTTGAAAATTGTATATTTAATCATAAATTTCTTTTAATTTCATTTCTACAGTAAAAAAATATACTTATAGTGTCTTTTGATTCCATTTTAAAGTTAATGGTTATTTTTGAGACCTTTTTGACAAATTGTAAATGCAGGTAGTTAACACAAATACTTATGGATTGGGAATATTTAAATTTTTTACTGTATTTTGCAGTATTTTGATTATTTTATTGTAACTTTTATCAAATCATCATCAATTTGTTGATTTACTCAAAACAAAGATTCATAACATAATGTTTAGGTAATTCTTGTAGTTACATTCCATGTTTTGATCTATTTTGAATGTTGACTATATAAAAATTATACACAATTTTTCATTGAAGTTGTTCAGCTGAACTGCCAGCATTTTTGTAAAATTTCATAGTTAGTTTAATGAAGATTTTTTATATAAATTTTATCTGACGTGGACCAACACTTGTATTTTATATTCGTTTTTTTTAATTCTTGATTCGAAAATATTTAATATTTATCATTTTTAACTCACTAAGACATGTTTTTTGAGTTTTCTTAAAAAATAAATTCAGTTTTTATTCACTTTATCTTTGAATTTGAGAAATATCAATTTCAATTTTATTGGTAAATTTTACATCATAAAATATTATTACAGTGGTCCTCTGGTAATCCGGCCCCTATCTAATCCGGTGCCCCCTGTAATGTCTAATCCGATATACCTATGTTATCAATTATGCTGTTTAATTAACTAAATTCTACATTGTATGTTTTGTAGTACATATTATATAATCTTACCATTTTTTACCTAATTTGTCGGATTCAAGGTAATCTTTTTAAAAAAGTTCCGGACTATAGGGGGTCTGTGGCAGTACTCTAAAATCTGACAAATTCAATAATCTGACACAGCCTTGCAAAATGTTTGTCGAATTACCGCGGGTTAACTGTATTCATATTTTTAAATAAATTTATAAAAGAATCTATTAAAAATAAAAAATAAACTCAAGTTTTTTACAATTCTTGTACCTACCTAGATAATTATTAAAATATATCATTTTTATTTAAAGCCATCAATTTATTATCTTTTTTAATACATTTTTTACCATTCATTTGTAGCTTCTATTGTATATGTCAATATTTATCAATATCAAATTTTGATTCAGGTATGTAATACTTGATTCTTATGAGTAATGTAAATCAGGAATAATCAATTTATTAACATTTAAATTGATAATATTATAATATTTATCAGTAGTGCAAGTATATATTTTACGTCGATTTATCTTTTTTCTTGCCTTGTCATTTATTTAATTAGAATGAAAGTATGTAAGTCATGAATATTTTAATAATTATTTTGGTTTATCTGCAGTGAAATATAATAAAAAACAATTTGCGTTTTTTATTATATTTTGTGAAATATTTATACCAAATGCTGATAATTCTCCGTAAAAAAAAATGTTTGAAGCTAATATTCTATAAATTGTTTTTAATTCTTGTCATTTTCCTACGACTTGTAAATGAATTATTGTCTGATATAAAATATCACTAATTTGAAATTCTTCAAATGATTCTTCCATTTTTTTCAAATTGGCTCATTTACTTTATTCATTTTTGTCCGGTAGATTTTTTTTAGCCTATACTTGTGTAATGTACATAGTTATTTGTAATTTTAACAGTTATTTACTTTTGAACACATTTTCTTTTCTCAGTCGTGCATAATTACATATATTGGGACTTAATAAATTATAATTATTTTGACATTTACCATTATTTTCCATCTCTTGTACCTAGATACGTATCAGCAATTATTCCAAATTATTCTCTACTTATTTATATTCTTTATATATAAATTGATTATAATTCCTTATCATTTCAATTATTTCTTTATATATTGAGTTTCCACTCAAATTCATTTTTATTGATTGAGACAATGACATTAATTTCATTTTGATGGATCATTTTAAGAGTTTTTAAAGACATTTTAATTGGATGCAAGCTTATATGTATTATGTACCTCACTATTCGTTTTTATTTATTTCCTGTATCAAATTGTGAGATAAAATTGACATATATATTTAGCAAAGATTTGGTTAAACAAAGGCAAAACTTATTAGTATCTATTTTTTTATGTTTTGACATTATTTTTATGTTTCGATAACTTAAATATATATATCTAAAATAATCATTTGTTCCATTAACTAAATAATAAGTAGTGTATTGTGATTATGATTAAATAAACATAATTCTTCTTTATTATAAGGAGGATTTTGTTAAGTATTTTCTTTGTAGTGAAACAGAGACAATATTGCACATGCTGCATTAAGATCGCATCTTTTATTTGTGTAAACAATTTTAACTTTTTTTAGTGTTATACTACAAATCTATATATTAATTATGCCTTTTAAAGTGATACAAATTTTCTTGTGCAATTTTATCTTTGTTTTACTATACTTAAAACATCATAAAATAAGTTTACATAATATGAGATTGTCAAATGAAAATCTGTTTTTTTTTCTATGTTGTACAGAATTTATAAAATGGAATTTTAATTTTTCATGGGTAAATTAATCAAAGATTTAATTAATACAACATTACATACATACATACCTGCGTAATTTTATTATAAATTCTCATATTATTGATGTATCTGGTTAGATATTAAAAAATTTATTACGTTTCTTAATTTTTATGAACAGTGTGTTTTGTTTTTGTTTAAGAACCTCATACTACGTAAACTTGTTGTTACTATTAAATTTTAGACAAGAGAAATTTTAGTAAAAACGAAAGATTCCAAAAAATTGTATAAAATTTAAAGACTTAAAATTTATATGTATAAAATTATTGTTTCCTTGTATCGTTTAAACGATTCCATTTTTCGAAGTGTGTATCTATATTGCGTTTATTATTTTGTAATATGCATATTTTGTTTATTTTGGATTCGGTGAAAATTATTGAATTTACCAGATAATTAGAAATTCTGTTAGCAAGTGTTGCAACTAGTTTTGTGATATAAAATATATTTATTACTTAATTTTTTGTTTAATAATTTGTTTATTAAAATTCTATCCCCCCATCACCTATCAACAGTCCTGACATTTTCAACAAAATTAATTTAATCCTCATATTATTCAAAATGAATTCGTGAATGATATAACTGGACTACAGATGCCCAATTTATTTATAATAAAAAAAATAATATAGCCTCTCCCACTAGAAATATCCTGTTTCGGGAGAAGCAAACTCACACATTTAAATCAGTACAATACACAAAAACATCAATAGCATCACATTTGACATATAAGCACACAGTTGGGTATTATAATCTCTTTGAAAGGGGCTAGTGTTAGAAATGTACAAGAGCTCCAATATAAGACATTTATAGTCTTTATTTATTACTAGTTGCATGTAACACATGAGATCCAACTGTCGGTGTCGATAGTATGCGTAATTGAAGAATATGTACCAAACTATAAACACTTTAACACAAATTAATAAATATTTTAAGATATTTTGTTGTCTATATAAAACATGTAGATATGTATGTCAGGATAGGATAGTATGGAGGTCAGTCTGTTTTTTGTTTGTAGATTAAGTAGGTATCAAACTATTGAGTGAGAGTGTGGTGTTTACTGCCTTACAAATTGTATGAAACAAAAAAAGTTTGAGATGTACTACTACAATGATTATATTTTTTATAGAAATTTATTTTTTCTAGTTGGGGTGTTTCGGCTTTTTTCCATATTTTTTAATACTTTGGAAATGTAAACAGTTAAACACAACTTTATCATAAAAAAAATCTTAGTAAAAAATGTTTGAGAAACTGGGTTTTTTGAAAAAAGCAAATTTCAGATTTTGTATTTGTCTATATTTATACCAATTTTCAGGGTTCTAGCTTATATGGTTTTTGAGATAGGTATATGGAAAAATAAAGTAAAAATTCAAAAGTTCATAACCCCTGACTGAAACAAAAATTCAAATTCTGACTATAAAAGTTTTGTAAGCCTATATATCATTCCCTTGGTAGTGAATACTGCATTGCTTACAAATACCAAATCTTTGACAGCCATTATCTCAAAACAATGTGTGTGTGTGGGTTGACTCACTTCACCACCATGGCACAATATTCTGAAATTTTGGGCTCTGTAAATTGAGCGGATGAAAAGTTATAAGGGAGGGACGGACTCACAGACACACTAAATGTTTTAAGTACTCCGAATTCTGAGTAAATCCATATATAGAACATATATGCTGCGAAGCCTCTAAGTTGGTGTTTTTTTTACTTCAAAGTTGGAAACACCGTGAGAAATATAGACCCTGCATACAAATCTCGCATATCTTGGCTTGATACTTTATCGATATGTTAAAAGAATAAAATTCTCTTGAACAAATCGACAGTTGGAATATCAGAACACTTTTATTTATGGATCACAAAAAAAAAACATCAAATTGTTCAGATTACATAATATATTGTATTTTTTCATTTATCAAACAAGAAAAGATAACTCAATGTATGGAAGTGTTAGTTGCCAGTCACGTGACAACTGTCACTTCCAAACATTGACTTATCTTTTCTTGTTTCTTATCTTGAGCTAAATGACACATTGTCTAAGGGGTTGCACCCCCTAGTCAGTCTAGGTGGGGCTGGAGCTCTTTTTAAAATGCTGATTGAGCAACTACCTGAATTTATGGCTTCGCACATTTCATATAAGTATTTCTGATCCATACTCAAATCCTTTTTATTTGATATCTTTGGGATGGTACATCTTATCTGTGAAAAGTTTACTTATTTTAAATTTTCAAATATAATGATAGCTTTTCTAATATGACCAGAAATACTTCAAGAAGCCTTATTGCACTCTCTTGTTTACCTGTGCTAGACACAGTTCTATCACATCCCACAGCGACAAATTTTTGGATATTAAATTTGTATTGGATTAAAAATTGAAAAAAACTCGGATGACTGATGCTTTGAAAGAAGAGAGGGTAAGGCGTCCTTTATACTCTGAGCCCGGTTCTCTTATCAAATTTATATGATCTCTGATCACTCAACAACGATTTGAAATTATCGGCAGAGTTTTAGCTTTACTTCCATCGAAACATATCCCAAAATACTCGTAATCGTTGTTAATCAATGGTTTATGCCGTAAAGCTTCTCTTTTTTTAGTTCGTATTCGGCGAATCAAATTTCAGTCCACAATGTCATGTTGTATGCTTTCACTGTACTAATATCTTGACAGGTCGCAGAAACAATTGCTATTCCCGCTCTATCCGACACTCTAAGTGTATCAAGAATATTTGCAAGTACAGGATTTTTTTTTTTTATTGTTAAATAGATTCAACTTTTGAATGACTCAGGCCCTTTGTAAGGCATTAATAGGTAAATCTTTACCTGCTCCAAATATTACACAGGTTACATCCATAGATTTTTATTAAGTATAATATACCTAGATGTAGTACTCCGTGCAAAAAGTGAGTCATGGAATATCGCGCGTTTGACGTTTTGGTTGGCAACATATTTCAGTTTTCCTTACATTTCAACACATCCTAGATAAATTTTCTCTAAATTATTATTAATTAAAATGTTTTTTAGACAAATAAATCCGAAAACAATTCACATTAGTCGTTATTTTCTATAGAAAAACAATGTGGTCTGGAACCAAAACGTCAAAAATCCCCCCTGAAAAATGACACTTCGATTCATACAAAATTTGCTAACTACGACATGTGTATTATATGAAAACCTATGGTTACATCTTCTCGTCATAAAACTATGTTTATGTAGGTATAATATATACACCTTATTGCTCAACACCCCAT
Organism: Molanna angustata; assembly: GCA_963576475.1. Lineage (NCBI taxonomy): Eukaryota > Metazoa > Arthropoda > Insecta > Trichoptera > Molannidae > Molanna > Molanna angustata. The sequence goes on from OY754973.1 coordinate 7,281,108, forward strand.
TCTTCTCTATATTGTGACAATGTACAGTGATCAAAGGACAAATAAAACCTAACCATACTAAGTACCTATCAACATATTGTGGGGACTGTACTGGCATAATAATTACAATTTATAAGTATATTGAATATCTACCTACTAAATTTACTATTTCATCATTATTTTTAAAATAATTTAAGACATCTCTGTAATTGGCTTTGATATGTGTAATGTTTTTAGCAATTTATGAAATAGCTGTTGAGATGAAATAATATTAAATAAAAAAAATACAATATCCAATAACTTAAATTTTATGATATTATAAGCGATTTAAATTGTTATAAACCATCAGTATTTTTGGTAAGAAAAACACAGTTTTCAGGGGCCTTGCGGCTTTTCAAGGCATCAAATTATTTTAATGTTTTTTTTTTAATATATTTATGTACAAGAAGATGTATAAATAAATAAATAAATAAATATCTTTAACTATATTATAGAATAAAATTTTGGGGTGTCAACATTGATATTTTCGTTTTTTAACTACTTTTTGAATGCTTTATGAAACATCAAGAATTCATAAAACGGAACAATTTTCAACATCTATGCTGCAGTTCAAGAAATTTTCAGTCGTTTTTTTTTTATAATTTTATTATTCAGAATGTTTTATAATAAGCCCTATCTCAGGGGTGCCAAAATCGAAATTCTGAGAAAAAAAAACCCACACAAAAGTGATCCACCCTACTGAACAACAAGATATGAATGAGGCTGTCAACACATTATTTTTTAATCTTCTTTGATAAATGATGAGGACTGTGTTTTAGAGATAAAAGATATTAAGGACATATTAGCTCCTGAGCCACACAAAGATGATGCAGATTCTTAGTGACGTACCTGAAAAATTTGTTACTACCACCACCACCCGCTCCGCATATGGGGACTGTTATTTTGTAAAATTTGTTGCCTTGCAGTTTTATATTTCACTTATAGTAGCATAGTTGATTATATGTGTTTTTTATAATGACACTATTGAGTTTTACTAATAAAATCTGTTTTGTTGTGATTTCTGCCAAAAAATGACAACTATATCTATTAAAATATCAATTATAAATAAATATTAACAAACTAAAATCTTATTTCAAAAATAATTTTAAGTATCAAACTGTCGATTAGTTCAAGAGAATTTATTTCTCTTAACATATCGACAAAGTTTCAAGCCAAGATATGCGAGATTTGTATACCAGGTCTATATTATGTTCTAACCATGGATTTGTTCAGAATTCGGAGAAGAACGTTTAGTGTGTCTGTATGTGTGTGCCCCCCCCCCTTCTGATCCGCTCAATGCGCAGTGCCTTTAATTTCATAAAATTTAGAAAATGATAGGCCTACAAAACTCTTATACCCAGAATTTTAAATTTTTATTTCAATCAGGGGTTATCAACTTTTGAATTTTTACTTTATTTTTCCATATACCTATCTCAAAAACCATTTAAGCTGAAAATTGGTATAAATATAGACAAATACAAAAACTCAAATAAAATTCCAGAGTTTCACAAACATTTTTTATTAAGAAAATCATTGTTTTATGATAAATTTATGTGTTTAACTGCCTGTATTTCCAAAGTTTTTTGAAAATATCGAAATTAGAGGAAACACTCCAACTAGATAATTTAAATTTCTATAAAAAATATTAATATTGCAGGAGTACGTCCCAAACTGTTTTTAACAATTTTGATAAATATTGAATTTAGTGACATCGTCTCACTCAATAGTTTGATACCTACCTAATCTACAAACATACATAGGTACATTACATCATGCTGTTTTCATATTCTGGATAGAAAAAACACTGACCTCCATGACCGAAAACAAAATATCTTAAAATATTTATTCGGTGAATGAGGTCACGGTGTCTCGCACAGATGTCACCCCTGAACTGCGCCAGAAATATTATTTGTTTTTTTTGTTTCAATCTTGGGGTAAACTTCGAGGAATGTCTTTCAGTTGTCAATAAACATGAACTTACCGTTTGCGAGATTTGAAGGTGAAGTAACAACTTATTGTCCAAGTGAACACCCAAGAATTTGAAACTTGCAGATGCCACGAGTGATTCACCTTTGATATTGATAAGAGCACTTTCAATGAGGAGCTGCTGCCGTGGTGAAGCTAACCACGTAAACTATGTTTTTGTTTTGTTCAGTTTGTGAAGTGAAGTGACTTTTTCGATGTACTCAGCAGTATATATCTACTTTCAGACGATCTTTACATATGGGATTACAAAAATTGAAAAGCACACGGTCATCGGCTTAAGCATAAGCGTAGAATTCCATAATAATTATGATAAATATGAACACATATATGTTCCACAACGAATTTATTTGCCTTCCGACAACTGTTTCGGCTTACCAGTTGATTATGGCTATGATTATGGCCTTGTAAGCCGAAACGGTCGTCGGAAGACAAATAAATTTGTTGTGGAATAGGTATATATGTGTTGATATATTTCATAATTATTTGAAATCTTCGTTTTGAAATAAGTCATCAAGTTTACAGAATGAACAAAATAGGTCCGAGAATTGATTCCTGAGGCACTCCAAAAACTAACTAATTGACACTATAGCAATGCCTCCAGATTCAAATCGTTTTATAAGATTAGATAGTATTCTCATTAGTACAGTTTCAATAGAGTAATTTTGCCTAAAGACTGAATGTTTTTTTTTAAACCGATCATGCGTCATTTCACATCTGCTCTTTCAAAAAACTTTGAAAGCACGAGCAAGTTAGAAATTGGCTTGTACTTTCCAGCATCCACCGGGTCGAGTTTGACTTCTTTGAAATTGGTATAATGATGGAAGTTTTTATGGTTTCTGAAACTCTCATTGTTATGATCGCTGAGAGATTTATTATTCTGGTTATCACATGTGCCAATTCTTTTACACAGATTTAATCTTATGAATGAAGAAATATACATAGTTATAGTATATATCACCAATTACATAATATTTGTAGACATTAAAGATTAGCTTTAGGTTGTGGAGGTGCGCCATGGGAGTACATAATATTATTACCTCAACAGGAGTGCCCAGCTTTTCTACTGCCCAGTTGACTTGTTACTAATAAGTTTTCGCAAAAAATAGCAGGAAATGTAAGTGAATATTATAACGTTTATGTATGTATGATGGACATTATCATATTTTTTTGTGATCGTATAAATGGGTGCCAGACACCGGCAGATGCCGGTTGGGTGACTGACGGGAGCGAACGGCGGCGGGGCGAGTCTCAAGGAGATGCAGGCCGTTGCTCCAGGGTCCAGCGCGACCCAACAGCGTTTGGAACACTTTCCAAACTCAGCACCCGCTTCGGTCCAGGAAAGCGGCCCTCTCGCCGAATGGTGGTGCGCAAATCCATTTCGGCACTCTAGGTGTCACGTCCATGGCTGCCGATGTGGAGCGAGCCTAACCGACACCCTTTGGTGCGGTTTACAGCTGCTCTGGCCACGAGGGATGCGGACATACATCCATCGGCCGTTCAGTGAGCGCGGTCCGTGTCGATACGACGCGTGTATAATTTCGACTGTCAAAATTTGTCATTCGTAATGTCACATTTTAAAGGTTATGTGTTATTGTCAAAATACCTGTACCTATATTTTTTCACATTTTATTTTTCTTAAATATTAGTTTGTGGTCTGATTTGGCGCCGAATTCAAATAAAAAATAACGCAAACAGGAGAGGTCGCGTCACAACCAACCAGTGTTTCCAGTTCAGTAAAGCAAGATTTGCGTGAGAATGTTTTTCCTCTGCTGGGAATCGAACCCAAGACGCCAGCACTGGAGCCAAACAAATTACCTACCACTTATGCCACGGCGGTCAACATTTGTCCCCTTCGAACATTAAACTTAAACTCTGAAATATTTGGCATGTATGGTACAGTTATGGCTAAACATCTCAGAATTTAGACAGGATGCGCAGAAGACAAATTTGGGATTTTTTATTAGTTAGTTTCATCATCTGTGTGCACAAAGTACACTCCTCCATGCCGAAAGTTTTACAAAGTTTGACGATAACTCTATGTATATTTTTAATCGTTCGTACGAGCATATCGTCTGGAACATCACGCTCTATGTCCACTATGTTTAACACGCAATGTATACAGTGGTAGGGTAGACTGGGGACGATTGAAACAATTTAACTTTAACCACTTGTAGTGCATTATCTTCAGTATTTAAAGAAAATATTTTTATAGTGCTTGAAGGAATATGTATCTAGTTCCTAAATAAAATTGATTCGGTGGCTATATCTCGATCAGTAAACCTACAATAACCACATTAAAAACATAGGGAAATATGTTTCAATTGACCTCATACTGGGGTCAATTGAAACAGTAAGAGGGGTTGATTGAAACACTGAAGTATTTATTTGAAGCGATCAAGTTTCTTTATTCAGTCTTGATTATTTTCGTTACTATAACCGTATTTAATGAAATCATGAATAATCGGTATTCGTAACATAAAAAAAACGATATTTATGAACAAAAATATCTTTGACTTAAATAACTTAAAATACCTATTTGTGTACTTTGTAACTAAGTCCTGTACATTACTTATATAAATCTTTAACATTTGACAAAGTCAACACTATTCAAGTGTGATATTAAGCTGGAAATGAAAATAATATAAGAAAAAAAGAAATATTCAGTTACATACAAAAGTGCTTGTTTCAACCATAACAATGTTTCAATCGTAACAACGTTCAATTTACTCCTGCTGTGAGCATTTTTGCATTTTTCTATTTATACAATTTAATAGATTAAAATATGCATAAGTAAAAGGAAATATTACAAAAATAACTAATAAAATAAATAGATACATATTTGGTTGTTATTGACATACATACCTGCACGTCATAATATTGCATGGGTGCAAAAACTTATAAAATGAACTTAGAACATAGAAAACAATTTTTAAAAGTCTAAAATTTTGTACCTAAATGCCATATCAAATTAAACAAAACAAACGGTAAGCCTAAAAAAATTTTTTTTTCGTAATTATTTTTTATCCTACTTACTACAAACTATAAAAAAGTAAACGAATCACAATTTTTTTTTAGAATAACGTGTTTTTAACATTTTACAAGAGTAGTATATCCTTTATCCACTAAAACATTGTATTTTTTTTTTCAATTTTACGAAAGATCCTTACATAATATACGGGTGATGGGTTCAATTATTATTATTTATAAAATCAGTCTGTTAACGTAAGCACTTTAGTCAGATTCACAGTTATGACAAATATATTGTAATTCTTTTTGAGTGCACTCTTCATGAGCCCAAAACCCACATATCATACACTGGACCCATGTTTCGCCTGGTCTACTTGAATTATATCCATCGCAACAAATTAAACAATTAGTATCTTCACCTGAACTCGATGAACTCTTTCGACGTCTTTTTGGTGTTTTGGCTTTCTGTTTAATCTTTCTGTCAGTTTTTGTTTTTTTCTCCTTTATATTTATGTTAATTTTTATCTCTTTCTTCGGTTTCTTTTCTTATGTTTTATTTTTCCGGAGTATCAGTATAAACGGTTGATTTCCTCTTTTTTTTATTTGTTGTATTCGTTTTCCTGGGTGGTGCCTTAGGGAATGGTCTTATACCTTCTGGTGAGAATTTACTAGTTGAAGGCACGGCGATGTTATAATCATTGGCATCAGAAATATCAAGGGGATCAGAATCTGTAAGCAGAGGTGGTATATTTTCCTTTGACAAAGATGCGAAAACAAATGGTGTAATTTCTGTAGTGGAATTCAGCTGTGGAGTTGCTAAGCTTCTTGGAGATAAAGGGACCACTGTTGGCAGCAGTATACCGAAACTTGACAAAGTAGACCCAACTGCTACGTCAATAACTGCAGAAGTGCTTGGCTGAGAAATTTCTAATCTTTGAGTAGATGAATCAATCGTTTCGGATCCTACAGCGGGAATTGACTGCGAAATCAACGAGTTTGCTATAGCAGACTGCACTTCAGGGTGAGGTATTACATGATTGATTGACCTTGAAGTTTCAAGGCTTGTTGGGGTACACGGAACAGTTACTTTAGATCCTACTGCCGGGTTAGGTACTGCAGAAGTACCTGGCTGTGATGTCTCTGAAACTGCCGCAGATTCACTATCGCAATTTCTTAAATCATTTGGATTTGGTCTGTCTGTGACGTACGAGGGTGCAAAATCCAAATCACTGAATATTTGTCTATTAAATGGATATATTCCAGTACTTCTAAACCCAGCTTGAACATTGGTTTGAGTCATAGCCCGAGGTAAAGCAGTTGCCACTATGCATGGAATTTCGTAAATGGTCATTGCTTTTCCTGGGTTTGATCTCATCCAGTCATCACATGCTGTGTTCACGGCTTTTTTAAATGGGCCGTAGACTGAGCGATCAAGTGGCTGTAACTTATGGCTGCAATGCGGAGGAAAAGATAGCATGACGATGCCATTGGAATGACAATAATCGATGCACTTAATGGATACGTGCGAAGAATGATTATCTAAAAGCAACAACACTTTGTGATCTGAAGAACAATTTGTGTGCCTTTGAAAATGTTTTAAAAATACCATAAAATCTTCTTCTTGCATCCAGCCAGATTTATTAGCCGTACCGACACTACCGATTGGACCGTCCCTCTAGAAATGACTTTGGTAATGGACGCGTGGAAATGTGAACATCGGTGGAAATACATTTCCAATGGCGTTTGCTGCTACAGTGACTGTTACCAAATTTCCACGTTCAGCCGATGTCACTGCACCTACTTGCCGAGTTCCTCTCCTGGCGACAACTCGGTTAGGTTTTTGTACCGTCGTAATGCCTGTTTCATCTACGTCGTAGATGTCCTTAGGTTCAAACTTGTCACGATCAAGTACCATCGCTAAATTATTGTAGAATTCAGTAACATTATGTTCATTAAAACTTGTCGCTCGTGCCAAGCTTGTAGCTTGGGCACACCTGACTGATAGTTCTGGATGGCGGTCTAAAAATCCCCGGAACCATTCTACTCCGGCAATTTCATTTATGTCCCACGAAGCTGGCCTTGCCAGATTGTGCCGTACAGCCAAATCATAGGCCAGTTGCCTTAAGTCTTTGGTGGATAGTCCAAAGTAAATGTCAGCAGACTTCATTGCGTAATCTGCAATCTCAGTTTCTTGAGCAGAGTTAAACACTTTTTTTGCTGAATTATAACCCATGGTTATAGCTTCAACAGGCGTACCATTTGGCGCACTTTCTCTCTTTTTTTATATCTCCCTAATGAGACGTGGTCTATACCGAACATATCCGCAGCCTTTCTCAAGGATTTTCCTATCAAAACTTCTTCATATGCCTGCTGATATGCAAACAAGTCCTTTGAATTTCTGTCTGTAACATGAATCCGTTTCCTGGGCATCTGAAGAAAAAAAACTGTTTAAAAAAAAATCGCGAACTCAAACCAATTCTACAGAAAACTGACATGAAAACTATAATTTTCACACAACGTTAATCAGCTTTGCTTTGAATATGTATGGCTAGTGCTGCCCATTAGTGGCAATTTAGTTCGCACATAGGTAGGTATAATAAATAATTATAATAATCATTCATTACATATAGAAAAGAAAAAATACATTCTCCCCGAATATAAGGATACCTTGTGCTTCGGGGAGGAGTTTAGAAAAAAAATTACAAAAAGAGGGAAAAAAAGAATTACAATGAAAAAATGTTGGTAATTTTTGTCTAATATTTTTTTTACTCAAATGTTTTTTTTTGTTTAGGTACATCACTTTCATTTGCGAGCATATACATAATTTGCTTACAAATTATACTACAAAAAACATTGGTGGACGGTTGAAACACAGGGACGATTGAAACGGTTCAATCGTCCCCAAGCACCAAGTTTCAAACGTACCCATGTCACGTTACCTACTTCAAAGTCAAAAATTTGTGTTTTAAATCAATAATTACGATGAAGAAATTTAATAAAAATACTCTCAAATTACTATATGAAACAATAGAATAAAACTTTTTGTCAAGTCACAACAGTAAACAAGGCTAAAAGGGAAATTAAAATCTAAATAATACTCACTTTTAGGCGCGAATTTCAATAAGTCGTCCTAGTAACGTCTGTGTTGATATGCTGTTCAAGGGCAACTGATGGCAGATTCAAACGTGACAGACAAAGCGACAAGTGTCGCGTCACATGCGTAGGAACCGTGGTTTTCGAAATATTTGAGGTGTTTCAACCATGACATGTTTCAAACGTCCCCAGGCTACCCTACCTATTAAAGTGTTGTTAATAAATCTAATACTACTGCTAATAAGGTGAAGCAACTAGTACAGTTCACTACAATACCAACTAACTATAATAATATAAAAAGTGTATAGGCTGATGGTAAATTTGCAGATGGTATGGTATATGGACAAAATATTAAATAGATCAGTATTGTGAATTTAACATAAGAATTAAACGATTCACCATTCCATACTCATTTGTTGGTATTTTGGTTCGTTGGCACAAAAAAAAATACATTCATTTACTTTTTCGGAATTTATTTTGTAGCACATTTTATTTATTTCAATTCACTTTGTTTATAACTCAATCCACCCAATCGCAAAATTATGTCAGTGAGCGAAAACCTTTTTAACTAAAAACGTCCCTTTACATACCTACTTTTAAACTAATTCAATATTGCTTAATAGTCAAAAAAATGTTTTTACTCCTCACTACCCCAAGAGGAGTTATGAATTCGCAATTTTTAGGTTTTTTTCTATTGCATATTATCAACTAGTATCATGCTAAGATTGTATTTTGAAAATCACAATGTATCTGTGTGTGTTGTGTACTATGTGCTGTGTACTATGTACCGTGTGTTTATTTTACTTTATCGATTATAGACTTAAGTACTCATTCGATTCTTTTCAAATTTTGAACATTTGTATATCTATGTAATACTCACTCAGACCCCATTAAATTTTGAAGATATCTGATCAGCGCTTCTCAACTCTTTAACTGTCAAATATTTCAAAGTGACCCCAAGCTCGAAAAACTTATATTTTGAAATTTTTATTATCAAATTGGTGAAAAAGCACATCACTTTCATAAAATGGCATTACAGAATAATCAAGTTATCGTAATAAATCTTTAATTAAAAAATCTGATAAATGCTCCTCAATTAATTTCGACCCCAAGCTCTGGAAACTTAAGATTTGATATTTTTAAATAATATTATATTATTATTTAAATTTTACATAATATTAAATTATCATTAAAATAACAAAATAAAACTGTTGATAGATACATCATTTAATGCATTTTACTAGACTTTTCAACCTTTAATTGAAGTTTGTAATTAAAATAGTTGAATAAAAATGATTAAATCCATCACAATGAAACGAATTAGAAACGGACGAGATGGTTTAATTATCTCTTTGACTCTATTCATGAAACAAATCCCTGCTGTGATAGAGGAGGTACCTACCCATCAACTTGGCACGCCACGCCATTTTAAAAACAATATGGCACTAATTTCAGTTAGGTTAGGTTAGATGTAATTTCGGTTGGTCCTATTTCATTAATTGAATCGAATCTATAAAACACAATCATCCTTTATATAATGATAATCTACGTAGGTTAGTACCTACCTATCAACCTTAGACACCATTGTATTAATATTATTATAGTCAGAACATAGATTTTTATTATATTAGATGTCGTAGTTAGCAAATTTTGTATGAATCGAAGTGAGGCATTTTTCCGAGAGATTTTCAGCGTTTTGGTTGATAGAGCACATCTATTTTTTATAGAGAATAACAACTAATGTGAATTATTTTCGAATTTATTTGTCGAAAAAATTTGAAATGAAAAATTGATGTGTTGAAATGTAAGGAAAACTGAAAAACGTTGCAAACCAAAACGTAAAACGCGCGATATTCCATGACTCGATTTTTACACAGAGTACAAAATCTAGTGTATTATAATAAAAATCTATGACTTAGAATTATAGAATAATGTCGCTATACGGCAAGTTGATGATCATTGCGGATCATTGCATATATCATGAAGTTGATTAAGAATTTAGAAATGTTTTAGATCAAAATGAATCAATAAATACATAAATTTATACAAAAATGAATAAAAATTTCATACCAAACTTTGATGTTCACGATTTTTTTACGATTGAATGAAGATTAAGATGAGTTTGTAACAGAGTAGGTAGGTAGATACTAGGTACTGATTTATATATTTCTAAGATAAGACAAAATGAGAATGAATCAAGTTCATGTCATGAGTAGCCCAAGTCACAAATTGCGTCCATCACGCAGTATCAACAGCTTTATTATCAGAAGTGCTACTAGTGACACAATCTTAATACGCCCTTATCTAGTCTTGATCTAAAAATGTATAAATAAATACTCGATCATAATCTAAGTCTACCTTAAATCATAAAAATTCGTTAAGATCAAAGTTTTGTATGAAATTGTCATTAATTTTTGTATAAATCAATATAATTATTTAAACAATTGTAATCTAAAAGATTCCTAAAGTTTGAATCTAATCTTAATCAACTTCATCACTAGGTTTTGCAGGTTTGGTATACCTAGAAAACTGTGAAGAACAAGTTCAGCATAGAGGTTTACCACCCATTCTGAACGAAGCGCTTTTTTGTTGTGAGACGAACTTAATGTGTGGGTATATACGCATGTGTTGGGCTCCCTTTTATAAAGTAATGCACACTCGCACACCTTTCGCTGGTTACCCCACATTATGGTCTGCGCTGTACATGGACCCTGCAAATGTCTCATAACAATGTGAAGCATTGTTCCCTACCATAAAATGCGGCATATTTTGAATGATGACATTGAGACGAGTATATACGAGAATCCAAGATGACACCTATAGACTGGCTTAGAGCCCCTGACCTTAATATATTTTTTTACAACTTGGAATGTTGAAGTTTGATGTAATTTTCATTCAGTTTTCTTCCTTCTCCTCAATCTGACTGAATATGAAGGCTGCACTCAATCACTAGTTGAATGATCCGCCTCCTTGTAGGACGGTCTTGCCACCAGTTGATAAGGGTCTAGTCAGCAGAAATGGTCATCCTGGTACAAGGTTAAGTATATGTAGGTATAAACATGTGTTTGATTTAAAAATACCTAGTCTAATTGCATTACTGTCAATTCAAAAACACAATCGTTCACTCTGTTCTATACGACAAATAAATAAGTCGGTTGGCATCAGCAAGTACCGGCTTAGCATAGTGCTTCCATTCTCTTATAATATAATCGTTATCGGATTTGCCGGGTAATCGAAAATACAACAGGTAAAATAATATTTTACATACAGTGGGGGCTCAAAAAATTAGAGCCACCCAACATTTTTACTATTTTTAGACTTTTTTGGTATAATTCTCTAATTTCATTTTTACGGACCATTATATATCAATTGTATTTTAAAAATATGGGTATATAGAATTGAAAAATGTATATAAAAAAGGAATTTATTTATTAGAATTGAAAAAAAACATGAAAACCAAATGCGTGTCAATATTTTGTATGTCCACCTTTTGCAGCAATCACTGCTTCTACTCTTCTAGGCATGCTGTTTATTAAATTTTCACACTGTTTTTTTAAATTATCATTATGATGCCAAATATTTATTAATCTCTCTATCAAATCCCTTTTATTTGTGACCAATATGGTCGAAATCCCTCGTTTTAGTAGTTCCCATAAATTTTCAATGGGATTTAGGTCTGGAGAGTTTCCTGGCCAGGGTAGGACATCTATTTTTTGTGCCTGTAAAAACAATGTGAATCTTTTTGCCTTATGGCATGGTGCAGATTCATGTTGGAATATAAATTTTCCATTTGGAAACCATTCCATTGCCTGAGGAATCAGTTTATCTTTGAGGACATCAATGTATTGGTCCTGACGCATGGTATTTTTAACAATGTACAGTCTTCCAGTACCCTGACCACTGATGACAGACCAGACCATAATCTTTAATGGCTGCTTCACCCTTTGCACGATACATTCTTCCTTAAATTTTTCACCCTCTCTTCGTCGTACAAAATTTGATTTATCCATCAAAATTTCAATACAGGACTCATCGGAGAAACAAACCTAGAAATAGAGAAAATATTCACATAGAGTTGGTAAAACATTCTAATTTACTGAAAAATGAGCCTTTATCCTTTTAAATTGTAATGGTATGATGACTACATCATCAACTTACATTTTTCCAATCCTCAATAGTAAAATGGCGATGATCTTTGGCCCATTGGAGACGTTTTTCCCTCATTGCTTGCGTAAGTCTCGGTTTTCTTGCTGGTCTACAAGCTTTGAATCCCTGTTCTGCTGAAGCGTACCAAGAGATATTGCAATTCCTTCTTCATTTATTATTTCTTTAAGCGTTTTTCTTGACTTTCTTCTATTTTCAAGAACAATATCCCTTATTTTTCTTTCAGTTCGTGGTGTTGTAATACGCTTTCGCCCACAAATTTTCCTCTTAACAGATTGTATGGGCTCATTATTGTCCAGTTTTCTCTTAATTCTATCAACAGTTGCTCTGGAAACCTTAAGAGACTTGGCAATCTGTCTATTTGAATGGTTTCCACTCAATATGAAGCCTTGGATCTGACCAAGTTTGGATGAAGAGATGTCCTGCTGTCTGCCCATTTTTGAAAAACTTGAAAAAAATTAGGTTATCAAAAAGTGTAAAAAAAGTATATAAAAAAGCCTTGATAAATGAAATAAATAATGGAATATGGTAAAAATAACTTACTTGCATATAAAAAAAGAAAGAAGTACGAATATTCTTGTAAAATAAAAATTATAAACCATAAAACTTCAGAATAAATTGCTATTGTTCAATATCACACGTGGTGTAAAACTGTGACATTTCTCATTGTAACGCAGCTAACTTCATAACAAACAGTAAAACAGTGTTGTTATTCTAAAAAAATATTCACAAGGAATGGCGTGATAAACTGAAACAACAATAAATAGCATATCTAAAGTTTTTAATACTGATTATGAACCTGAAACACAATTTTTGTGATAAATTATGGGTGGCTCTAATTTTTTGAGCCCCCACTGTAGTTCAGCAATGAGGTTCACTATCCATTCTGAATCTTTTGTAGGTGAGAAGAAACTGGTGTTTGAAAATACACGCATGGGGTGTGCTGCCTTTTTTAAGTGAATGCATTCCCGCACACCTGCTGCTGGTTAACCCACATTGTGAGATACGCCATGATGGTATCTATATATTTATTCGCAAATTACCTTGATAATTTTCAGAGAGTCTGAGCTGCCAGCCAAAAAAAAAACAAATTTGTATTCTGCGCAGCCCACGTGATTTTTGAGATGTTTTCCGATAAATCTACCTACTGGTAAAATAATAAAATGCTTATCACAAACGTTCCGACATGACATGTCATGTACCATGGAATTAGGTGTGTTGGCATTCTTAACATAACATTCTACTACACACCATAGAACCGTCATCATTATAGTGTAGGTAATCACTATGACACAATCATTCATTTAGTATTCATCATATATCCAGATCATGATTGAATGTCATTATGTAGAATTCTCTGTTCTTCTCAGTACCAACCACCTCTCATTAAATTAATATTTGTATCGACGACTCATGGAAGTGCATAATATTGCAATCCAATTGAACATAATTAGTATACATTATACCTAGGTACCTACAAGTGAATATAATAAAACAATAAAAAAAAATACATTTGACAAATAAAATTCACATACACACTTTAAACCAAAGGAAACGAGGGTATAAAGAAGAAGTTACGTTGTTTGAATCCAAGAAAAAGAACTGTTTATCAAATTTAATTAAAAAAACTGTTTAAGTATCAAATTTAATAAAAAAAACTGTTTATCAAATTTAATAAAAAAACTGTTTATCAAATTTAATTAAAAAAACTGTTTATCAAATTTAATAAAAAAACTGTTTAAGTATCAAATTTAATAAAAAAAACTGTTTATCAAATTTAATAAAAAAAACTGTTTATCAAATTTAATTAAAAAAAAAACTGTTTATCAAATTTAATAAAAAAACTGTTTAAGTATCAAATTTAATAAAAAAAACTGTTTATCAAATTCAATAAAAAAACTGTTTATAAAATTTAAGAAAAAAAAATGGTTTTTCAAATGTAAGAAAAAACGGTGACAGGAAAATTATTCGAAAAACAATTATTCGAATGCTCAATTTTACGAAAATCAATTTTACGAATGGCAATTATTCGAATCACATTTTTTCGAAAAACAATTTTCCGAACACACAATTCTCAGAATTTACAATTGTTCGAATTTTTATGACGTCATGTTGGTAGTATTGTGAGAGGAACAAACCATAGATTTTTATTGTAATATACTAGATGTCGTAGTTAGCAAATTTTGTATGAATCGAAAACAAATGACTCACTTTTTGCACGGAGTACTACATCTTCATAGTATATTATGTATAATGAAAATCTATGAAATAAACAACATGGCGACGCACCGCGCTGTCAGATATCCTAGGATGTACACCTATTTTTTAAACCTAAACCTACAAAACTTTGGTGAATATAGGTTGGTTAGGTTTGTTTGTAGTTATAATTGCGACTGGCGTGAGCCAGTTGCATTATATATTGAAAAAAGTAACTATAATATTAAAGTAAAATAACTAAATTGGTGTGAATACTAGATAAACACAAACTGGTGTACAAACTAGGCTATCCCGCGCTGTCAAATATCAGTTATTAAAAATGTGCAAACATACGTACCCAATAATAATACAACAAGTAATAATAGGCTTCATCGAATATATTTTACTGGCAACAAATATGTCAAAGGAGGCAACATAATGACACAAAAATATATTATATTCGGTTAATTGGTTTTCCAACAAATGTTAATTCGAATAATTTGCTTTCGGACAATTGTCATTCTGATAACTGATTTTCGAAAAATTGTTATTCGTACAATTGCGCATTCGAACAATTGTGTTTCGAAGAATTTTCATGTAATCAGAAAAAACTACCTATGTCAATTAAATTTAATAAAAAAAAACCCTTAAGGGGTTATTAATTAATCAAAATTAAGAAATAACTATGTTCATTTTTTATTTATTTATTTATTTATTTAAAACATTTTAAACACATGTGCACAATGGCGGGCTTATTGCCAAATGGCAATATCTTCCAACCAACCATATTCATTTGGTGAAGCAAAATGATTTTATGACACGTATCTATCAATATATATGAATAAAAAATATCAAATATAATAATAGTTTATCAAATTTCATTTAAAAAAGGTTTATCAAATATAAGAAAAAACTATTATTATTAAAAGTCTCAATCCTGCGGATAGGTTTGCAGAAGAAGTCTACATCTCGCTTTCCATCTATCTTCTGCAGCCCTCTTCAGCTCAACATATGTGGCGCAGTTCATGTCCTCGCACACCTGGGCCAAATACTCCCGTCGGGGGCGCCCCCTGTGGTTTGCCTCCTCAACCATTCCCTCCATTAGGTCATGTAGGATACCCTCGTGGCGCAAGATGTGACCAATCCGGGGAGAACGTCTCTCGGAGATGGTTTTGAGTAGGTGAAAAAAGTAAAAGTAAGAAAAAACTATATTTATCAAATAATTAAGTAACGATGTTCCTTTGCGTCCTTCTACTCCCTTCTTCCTTTCCTCACTGCCACGATCAGTCTGTTTATTTGCCTACTTTGCGTCACTTATGTTGGTTGGAAGAAATTGCCTTATGCCAATAAACCTGCCTTTGTAAGCGTTGTTGTTCAAAATTAAATAAATGAATAAATTAAAAAGAGGTTCTTACAGAAATGCTTTATCAAAACTCGTAACGATACACTCCTTCATATGGCGGCCTTTGAGAATTTGAAATAAAAAATTCCCTCGAAATACAATAATCATAACTTTCCAGTAATGAAAAGTATTAAACAACTAGTAAAATCACACATTCTTTAAATATGAATTAGTTAAGTATAAAAATATTAGCAGTGGTTCGGCACTTCTGAGTAGGTACCTCAAAAGGCTGTACCAGGATCGAAACGTACGCAAGGAAGAGAAGAAGCAGAAAACAAAACAAATGAATTGATTACGAACCTTACGAATGATGTTCTTCTTTAGTCATAATATAAGGTCTTTGATTACGAACGAAACAAATCCCGTAAAGTAAAATGAAAACAAAATTTGAACACCTATTACATAATTTTTATCTTTACTATATGAAGAATATTATGGCAATCATTTAAATACAGATAAAATTCTGATCCTACGTAATTTGTGTACATAACTACATGTTAGATAGAAGCAAAGCTTTTTCAACTTTTTTGGCGTACCAACCTACATTTAATAAATGTTTAAAGAAGTTAACACTGTGGATAATCGTTTTCTAACTAAAACACATGTCTTTTGTTATATTTTAAAAGTTTGTAGATCGCTGTAAGCTGTGACATAGCGTTAATTCGTTTGAGTTTAGTGTCTTTTCTAGGTTTGGATTCCAGCAGAAGAGAATTTTACGAGAAAATATTTCTCGTGTGATTCTTGCATGTTTGTGTATCACTAAACTGGGGAACTATATTGTTGAAAGAAATTGTTATTTGGTAATAAGATCCATTTTCACAGAGTGCAAGAATGTGATCACACTACAAATAATAAACTTCAATGATTCCCGTTCTTCACGCACAATCACCATTTTAAATAAGTGAATATTTATTTTTATTGACAAACTTTTTAACATCTCAATAGAGACGAATTTAAAAAGTTTGTCAGTATAAATATCATTTGACTCCCGATAGGGAAAAAAAATCCAATGTTTGCGTATGTACATATATGCAATTAAAAAAATATTTGAATATTTATTTAGATGACAACAACAGCGTATAATAAATCATATAAAATAAAGATGATTTAAGTAATATTAAAGCCAATTACAGGTTGTCACTGGAGTTATTGTAGTATATTAAGATAAATTAGGAATAGTTACATATTATGGTGAGATATTGTGTGAATGATGTGTGAAATTGTATATATAAATGTGTGCAGTATATTAAGCGTTGAATAAGATTATGAGGATGAAATTTTAGGTCTGATATATTTGTTTAAATGTGGGGGCGCTAAGAATATGTCTAATTCTTGAAAATGCCTATTGTATGTATTACAGATTCTGTAGATTGTTGCATGTTGAGCATAGTTAGTGTGCTGAGTGGTAAGTTGGAAAAGAGGAGTGTGTCTAGTTCTACGAGTAGGGATGTTGAAAGATATATAATTTAAAAGAGCAGGAGAATCAATTTTATTATTAATAATATTGTGGAGAAGCATCATATCAGATACTGTACGTCTGTTGACGAGTGAATCAATGCAGTGGTAAATCCTTGCCTCACGAATATATGAACCTATATAAAAATGAGAAACGTCCTTCTCGAAACACACAACTGCGATCTTCTTTTCTTCAGCATGTTAACTCGATTGTTGGATTTTTGCCACCCCATTTGATCCTCCACAATTCCCTATCCTGGGCGCACTACACACATCTCCCTCCAGCACAATTTTTAATATCATCAGACAAATTTGCCTGAGATCTGCCGACGCTCCTTCAGCTTGATCTCGGTTGCCATTGTCAGAAATTTTTTTGGTCCTCTATGAATCTTGGCATCATATTTATTTATTTTTTATTAATAGAAAAAAGAATTAGAAATCACATATACAGGTACATTTTTGTTTTATACATAAATTTGATAAAGGTACATGTGTAATCACTGCCTTACTATTGTTAGATTCCCAGTAGCTTAATTTTTTAGAGAGATCTTGGTCATACCCCTGATGTTTCTCATTTAAAAAGATCTGAAGTCAATGACAGTCCCCGAGTGTGAATATTCCATTCACATTCGTCGATTTTTCTTTTTGCACTATGATGCCGAGATTGCTAATCTAGAGGGCTCCATGAGCTACTTTTCGTGCTATGCATTTTTTCTTGTCGCTCACTTAGCGTTCTGTGGAGGGGCCGTTTACAGATCCCATATGCAAAGCGGGTGGTGGTGGAAGTAGCGAAAAAATATGTGTAATCATATAATCATATTATTTCCTATACTTACTTATACTTTATAGAGAAGTAACTAAGAAAAAATAGACATATTATAGAATAAACAGTAAAACGATAAAATTACAAAACTAATGTTTTCATCATTTGTCTATACCCTAGTGCTTTATTTTTTGTCAAATAAATGAGTTTTCTGATTTAGTTCATATAATTATAATGTCTTTCGAAAAAAATAACATTTCAAATTAAAGCCTAATTATTGTAAATGAAATAAAATATAAGAAACTTTTGTAAATCTGTGATGAGACCTCATTGTTGGTATTTTCTGGAGTGGAGAAATGATTTATCTTGGTTGGCTCTTGTCCAAATTATTTCTTTCTTCTGTCTATTACACTATACACTTGATACATTATTTCTGTTTATAAATTCATTTGCGAATTTATGATCGTCAAGAAAAATCATTGTAATATCATCCCAAATTACCACAACATGATGCAATAAAATATAATGATTGAATTTATAAAAATACATATAATAAAATAAATGCAATTCTAAATATTATTTGCCCTATATTCTTAAAAGAATGTACAATTAACAATTTATAACTATGATCTAGGACATTTTTTTATTACGTTGTTTTAGGATATGGACTTTTTAAACAATGGATATTAAGGACAAGTTACATATCAAAGTAGACATCTTTTAAAAAAGGAACAACAAAAATATTATCTAAATTAAGCAAAATGCTTGTGCTATAGGTGAACGTGAAGGTGAACGCAGGATTCGAACTCACGGTCACTGTATTACTAATCCAGCGCGCTAACCGCTCTGCCACTATCCATCTAATATACAGATTTATTTTTGGATTGAAAATTTTAATTATGAATCTTCTTCTTACTATTCGTTCAAAGTTTATTCTAGATTCGAAAATTACTTTTTATATCAAAAAGAAAACAAAGAAAAAATATTTGTCTTTTACTGTTTTTTTTTTTTCACATTCATACATCTCATATTTCGTATTTCTCACAAAAATATTTTCCGGTTACTTTTGCGTTGTATGCAGCAATGATGATCTATGTATTTATATATCAGGGTACCATACAATCAGAAGGATTATAGAATCGAGTAAATAATAACAATTAACGTATCAGACACAGTCATAAAATGGGCATGACCTTCTATATTTCTTTACCACTGTAATTAATTAATGTCCATTAGCGATGATGAACATTACAACTGAGCTCTTTACTAATTGAAGGAGGTTTGTTTTACTCTTCTCTGCTTTTTATCATTTATCTTTGTTTTGTGCTTTATTGCTACACTAACCACAGCTTTTATTTACAGCAAATCAACCTGACAGATTGTTCTAGATTCCAAAAAAAGATTCGCATGAAATATGACACGAATACTAATTTAAATTTTGTACGACATATTTGATTATTTTTATTTTTTATATGTAAAAAATATGAATTTTAGGTTGTATAGAAATCTGTTTAGACTAATCTTTTGTTATAGGTATCTGGATAGTTATATTATATTTTTTCACTTGTCTGTGGACAATACTTAGTGAAAATCCATGATTAGGTATATAGAATAAAACACCAATTTATAGTTCACTGTTTATTTAATTTTCTATTGAATTTCGGGCAACTAAATCAGGTATATTATATTAATTTAAAGCGCACCCAATAACAAGTTGCCACATGATATGTATCGTCTCACAGATCCAGACTGACAGCACACATAAAAACTGTAACTTCGCCGAAAATCAAACCGGGGACCTTTCGTCAGAGTCAGATATCTAGCCAGCTGAGCCACAACAGTCAATGCTTATTTTTATGCTTGTTATAAATATACAGTGAAACTAATGGAGTTTCACGAAAAAAACTAAATGAATTATTTTTCGTCTGTTGTTCAAACTGCCTATATACGCCGTTGATAATTTGCTATTATACCGATGTCTTATCACGTATAATAATTCGCCATTATATGAATGTCTTACCACGTATAATAATTCGCCATTATACGAATGTCTTACCACGTATAATAATTCGCCATTATACCAATGTCTTACCAAGTGTAATAATTCGCCATTATACCAATGTCTTACCAAGTGTAATAATTCGCCATTATACCAATGTCTTACCACGTGTAATAATTCGCCATTATACCAATGTCTTACCACGTGTAATAATTCGCCATTATACCAATGTCTTACCACGTGTAATAATTCGCCATTATACCAATGTCTTACCACGTGTAATAATTCGCCATTATACCAATGTCTTACCACGTGTAATAATTCGCCATTATACCAATGTCTTACCACATGCAATAATTCGTCAATATATCGATGTCTTACTTGTTTATGCAATTAAAAAAATAGTATATGCAATTAAATAAATATTCGATTTACATACACATTGGTACAAGTATGTAAACAAGCCAAAAATGAAATAATATTTCTGGCGCAGTGCAAGGGTGACATCTGTGCGAGACACCGTCACCTCATTAATAAAAACTGTCGCTTTCATTGTTTACAATTAAACCAATTTCTCAATAGATGGCGTTCCAAAAACGTTTCTTCGTTACTTCATAGATGGCAATAGTAATAATGCATTATTTTCCAGTGAATTGTTACACATTATTCAAATATATAGAACTTTCAAAAATTACATTGATAAGGGAACTCAATAAGAAGGCATAATTGGTGAACGTTGCGCAAGCGCATAAAATGATCACGTAAACCAGCCAATGACAGGTCGTAAGCCCTGTAGGTGCCTTGAGTTCCTGGTTCTTCAATAATATTCCAACTTTGTCTCTATTGAGATATTAAAAGTTTGTCAATAAAAATATCATTTGACTCCCGATAGCGAACAAAATCAAATGTTTGCTTATATGCTATCAAAAAAATATTCTTATTTTTGTTTCCCAGCATGAAACAAAAATACGAATATTTTGTTTCATATGTAAACCAAACGATTAATGACAGGGTAATAAATAAGGACATTAGGACAGAAAGTAAAATAAAGAAAGATGTCATCAGGAGAATGAAAGTGAATGAGAATGAATATGGAACGCCTGACGAAGAAAATATACAATGCCGACACGGATGGAATGAAAGTTCGTGAACGACATTCGGAAATGTAATTAATAAGCTTGAACAACAGACGAACATGTATGAGACGATGTATGAATGTTGAGGCGATGGATGCGTGTCAGGATATAAACTGAGGCGTTTGGTCCTCTATGCCTAACCCGTTAGGGACAAAGATTATTGCTTTGTATGTATCGCTCCTCGACGTGCATCATTAAAATGACGAACAACAATGAATGAATTTCTGTATATAAATGTATGGATCTTTTGATTAAAATTCCAATAGTATTTGATAGGTTCAATAACACTCAGCGTTACAATGATTTATGTTGGGTTTTTCTGTACTTACTTTCTGTGGGGCTTTCCAACCTTTTCTCTTCTTCTTCTTTTTAGCTTCAGCAGGGCTACTCGTAAAGTTGATTAAGATTTGATTCAGACTTAAGAAATTGTTTAAATTGAAATTAATTGATTGCCTGTATTAATTTATACAGAAATTAATGACAATTCCATACTTAGCTTTGATATCAAGGAATTTTATAATTGATTAATTATGATCGATACTGATTTATTCATTTTTAAGATTAAGACATTCAAACGTATTAAGATCGTGTCATTGGTAGCCCTGCTGAATATTTTGATTAATACTAATAGACATTGATACATTTCAATAACTCTCACCATTCATTCATTTGTTGGGTTTTTCAGATGACCATTGTTCACGGAACGCACTTATTAAAGTGCATAAACTAATTTCTTTGGGATTTACCAACCTCTGCTTTCTTATTCTTCTGAACTTCAGATTGAATGTAGGTATATTTAAATAAATTGTCGCTGGCAGTGCTCACCTTCACGATTATAACTAGTGATTAGTGATGCCCAAATGCAAGATCAAGACCGTGGCGGTCTTGGTCATGGTCTTGATTTTAGTCTTGGTCTTGCACCTCTGGTCTTGGTCTTGCATTTACAAATGTGGTCTGGTCTTGCATACTATGCGATCGAGTCTTGGGGTCGTATTACGCATGTTATATAAGAAAACGGTAAGATAATCTTTCCCTGTCCAAATTCTCAAGTCGTATTACAGAAGTTATTTGGTATAACAGATAATACCAAATAACTTCTGTAATACAACGTGAGAATTTGGACAGGGAAAGATTATCTTACCGTTTTCTTATATAACATGCGTAATACGACCCTTGGCCTTGGACTTACATACCTAGTCTTGGTCTTGGTCTTACAAGTATTGCAGGTCTTTTTTATGTTTCTATTGAAATTCAGTTATTACAATGAAATATGAAAAAAACATCAATTTAAAGTATTCCGTCATTAGTACGAAGTTAATTGCTTAATATTTAATTGAAAATGAATCAGTTTATAAAATGTTGCCAGACCGCAAGACTCTTGAATTAGGTCTTGCAAGACTCTTGGTTTTAAACAGCCTGGTGTTGGTCTTGCAAGTCTCGCAAGACAAAGTGCTAGTGATAAGAAAAAGCCTTGCAAGTCTTGCAGCGACACATGCGGTCTTGGTCTTGGTCTTGCAAGTCTCGCAAAACCATGACTGCAAGACTTGTTCTCATCCCTACTAGTGATGAGCCTTGCAATCTCGGTTTGTCGAAGTTTTTATACAATTTGTTTTTTTTTTTCATGTTTCATTGTGATAACATTATACAGAAAATCAATATTTTTTTTATATCAGTATCTATTTATTGGCTTATCAATAATTCTTACGATACTTACCGGGGACCCGATACCGGTGAATGAGAGAACATTAATATTATTTATTATTTTTATAGTTTCTTGTATTGAAAAACATCCCATCTTTAAATGATGGAGATATTCTGAAAGTCATATCAACAAAGTAAATCCATATAATCAATATTTTGACAAATTTGATTCAAATCAAATTTAAGCAAACAAGATAAATTTGTTTGTAGATAAGATATATCAAATGCATTTGTTGAATTTAATCTGTAGTATAAATATTTTGTAATAAATATATGGGTACACTTATATATATATATATATATATATATATATATATATATATATATATATATATATATATATATATATATATATATATATATATATATATATATATATATATATATATATATATATATATATATATATATATATATATATATATATATATATATATATATATATGAATTTTGGCCAGCACTAACTCTCTACTACAAAGGTTTTCATTTTTCTTCTTAAAACGTTAAAAAACCCCTAGATAATATATGCTTGGCTATGAAGTGCATTTTATATTGCATAAATAATTAAAACAAAAATTGAATAACTCAAATTTCAAGAACGTGTGAGTATTTTTAAAGTTTGATAGAAAATCACAAAAAAGATATGGACGGAAGTCCATTAAACTTATCAGCACATTACTTAATATCAATATGAAGTCAACCCAACTTACAAAAACATCATATCGAAACACAAAACTCATAGTTTGCTCTCTCAACATGATTTATTGGTGTGGAAATTTTCGGAGTGGAAAGGGGCGGTTTGCGCATATACCAACCAAGCCATAAAACAATATTTTTTTGTACGTAGTCCTCGTGATTTTTCATAACATTTGCTGATGTTTACATTGAAATATTGAAACAAAACATAATATGCTTAAAAATTGGGAAATCAAAACTCTTCACTATTTAAATGTAGTGGAGAATAAAAAAAAACAGTAATTTTTAATCAGGAAAATGACAACCTGATGTAGATAATTGCGTCGTTTCGGTTCTTGTTTTTGCCAAACAATAAGTGAAAAAAACAAATGTTATAAAAAAAATTCGTGTAATGCTTAAATTTTTGTGCGTATTTGTAAAATTACTATGTTATTATCACGTCGGGAAATTCGCAAATAGTAGTTGTCTGATGTAGTTGGCGGGAAAACGTAAAACAGAATTTGTGGTATCCATACTTTTGAGTAAGTCCGTCAGTCGTTCGACAGCACTCTCAGAGTATACGTGGTCTTCGAGACCCTCCTCCTCGTTTCTGCTATCCCGTGATTCAATAATTTATCATGAACACACCTGACGTGCATACGTTATTTTAAAAGCGAGAGTGAGACAGAGATGAGTGGATAATGTTAGAAAAACTTTAGCTTTGACAGTTACCGGCGTCAAAAGATTTTTATATTTAAACCGCCAAAAAATCACGCATGGCTCTGTGACAGATGAAATAACAAATCGTACAGTGTTTCTATGGCAGTCGATGAAAAGTTTATTTAGTGTTATTTTGAAATCGTTTACCGATATTGACTGAGTTTTATAAATACCCTTTGTGTTCTAAAAAACTATTTTGAATATTTTGTTTTGGCGGGAATTTGTTTAGTTTTTCTTTTGTCACAGAACTGTCAGTTAACATTAAAGAAAATGAAGTGTTCAGCGCTCCTGTCATTTGTCATTCTGTGTAAGTGATCTTATTTTTATCTTTTACTATTCAAATATTTCTGGTTGATGACACCAGAATATCAATTATAGTATTTTATATATATTTATTCGACTTTTTTATCAAGAAGATTCTTTCCTATTATTTAAAGTTCTCAACATGTACAAAACATGATTTTCATTATAATATTAATTAATACTTATAACATAATAAATATTTTTCTTAAAAGTTTACCGTGCGTTCAAATAATCTTTATTCAAAACATGATTCATTAATATTAATAAAATAGTTTTTCCTTATAGCATAAATTAATAGGCTTAGTTTCACTTCATCGCGCGATTAGGTTTTTAGTGTTATTTAAATTCTAAATAACAAAATTTTATTTAAAACAGCTGTAATTATGGTTTTGAAGGAATATTACTGAAATTTTCTAGATTTATGTATACTATGTACTATTTTATATAAACTCGTTTATAAGTTTGAAAAACTTTTAATCAGCTGATAGTTTCGCTTAGATCAATATTTCTTTATTTTATTGATTTATTGTTTTGTTATCAATTAAAAACAAACATTATTTCAACTTAATACATCTATGTATACAAAAATTATCCACTATTTAAAAAATATTTCAAGAATATTTAGACAAAAAGTATTATTTAAAATACCTTTTTTAAAACCGAGAAAAATATTTTTAAACTGAAACAATTGGTTCCGTATAAAATTTAAATATAATTGTCAATATAATTGGTTCCGTATAAAATTCTTTAATTATGCTTCACACATAAGTCTAAAGAATAGCCATAAAAAAATGGAAATATTTTACAAAGTGACATCTTTTAACAAATTAACAAATTGCGCATTTTCCAAGAAAGACATTTCAATCTTTGGGAAGCAATTAAATTTATAAATACCAACCTCAAGGGAGTGAATTATAATTCCCAAAATTTAGATGATTGCTGGTAACCAGTAGGTTCTAGGAACGAGAGAATCCAGTGAACGACATTTCCCACAATGATGTGTTACTCAGAAATAACTAAAATATTGCACAACTTATGTACCTATAGACAAGTCCATTCAAGTTCAAGTTTTGTATAGATCACGACTATGACTACAAATAAAAACGATTACCAACACTAAATTCTTCGTAGCATAACATTTCATGGAAGAAATATTCTTGTTCTTTTGATTTATTCGTGACAATGGTACTATCTGTATGAATAATAATGATATATTAGTGAATTGTTTTGTATATAACTATTTTTATCACTAGACATATATTATTATGGAGGTGAGTATCTTTATTCTATAGTCCAATCTAGTAATGAGTCTAACAAGACTTGCAGTATTGGTCTTGCGAGGCTTGCAAGACAGACCGTATGTGTCGCTGCAAATCCAAGATCAGGTTATACAAAGCCAAGATTCATGCGGTCTCACAAAATTTATAAACATTTGTTGTAAATTAAGTTTTCGTAATAACTATAAAAGTAATATATTTGTTTTTAGCTAAAAGCAATTAATTGACTACGTACTGTCGACATTTAAATATAAATTGGTGTTTATTGTCATGCATTTTAACAGAAAAATAAAAATGAAAAATCGTAAAAGTGGCAAGACCTATAAGACCATAACCGAGACAGGGTATGCATGACCAGACTACACCTGTAAATGCAAGACCAAGACCGGGGTGCAATACCAGACCAAGAACACCCATATGTTCTTTAAGGATTATTAGTTTTCCGTAGGATTTTTCTTGTACTTACTTATTTTTCAAATATTGCTGAAAAGGTTGCACAATGCTCTCACGTTTTGGATTATTATTTAGGTAATAACAAAATAACTTCTGTGCAATGTTTTGTAAAAATGCACATATCCGTTCAGGAAATAATTTTTGTAGGATTTTCGTAGTGTGTTGTATAGCGAAACGTTGGTTTAATTATATTAATAAAATTTATTTTACTGACAAAAGCGTTTAAATATTAGAGTTTGACGAACTTCCAAGTATCCATAAAAATACCTTCGTTGTTTTAAAGCACATTAAAGTGTAGGACATAATAATTGATAAAATTTACGTCTTTTTAATGCCTACAACCTTTTCGGATAACCAAATATAGGCCAAGCGGCTGGGTATTGCTGTAACATGAGAGGGGGGAAAACCTTCACAAGCTAAATGTCACTTTCACATTTAGGCCTGGTATCATAATATCCCCATTATAATAAAACTGGGGAAAAAACATATTCATGGATCTTTTATATTTTGCACCTACCTTTTTATATTCACATTTTTATTTTTCGTTATATTTATTTATTTTATAATTTTTATCCGATATACAAAATCCCAGCTACTAACTTCATGAATTCTACTTAATTCATCATTTTATGGATGCAGCTATCTTCAAGAAAGATACTTAGGAATGGTACAAACTTCATGAATGCTACTTGCTTCCAGTATTGAACTGTGATTGTTTATAACTCTCAAATTCATTCTTTCGTTAAAATAGTCTTTATCAATTATTATTTTTTTAAACACTATTAAATTTGATTGTATGCTATAAAGACATTTTATTATACTACAATCTACATCATTTGAATGAAGATGGGTAAAAATTCTTAAAGTGTAATTATACATAATATCTATGTATATACCAATTATTTAAACATGTGTGCTCAAATAGAATATTCTTGTAAAATTACAATAAATATTGTCAAGAAAGCTATATAAATAGTGTGACCATAATATACTACAATACTTTTGATATACATAATATAGGTATTGATAATAATAATGAACCTGGCTTATTTATACAGGTCGTTTTTGTCAGTGTGCTAAAACCATTCTATCCGGATTAAACTTATTTTGTCTCCAATAAGATTTGTGGAAGAGGTGTGTTTCAAAACTAAAGATTTTTGTTTATTTTCTGTTTGCTTCGGCGGCGGTGTACACTATATTGTACGCCGTTATTAGTTTTAATAAATGTATCTGTCAATTGAACTGAACCTAGACGGCGGTTTAAAAGTCAAACGACTTATCACTATGCCTCGTGGGTCATTATAATAACGTTAGTAAAGTTTTTAACAGATTTTTAATTATCTCAATAGAGACAAAGTTGGAATATTTATTGTAGGAGAACCGGGAAATCAAGGCACCTATGTAGTAGGTGCCTTGATTTCCCGGTTCTCCTACAATAAATATTCCAACTTTGTCTCTATTGAGATAATTAAAAATCTGTTAAAAAATATCTTTGACTCCCGACAGGGAAAAAAATCCAATGTTTGCGCATATGCAATAATAAAAATATGTTAATAAAGTTTTTTAGCGTCCCCGTTCGACTGCTCCAAACTCAGCTCTAAAAGTTTAGTTTTCAATATAAGAGAGAGTATGAATTAATTTTTGTGTTCTGCATTTAGCCAATTTTTACTATAATGGTATCAATCAACAACAATGACAAACAACAGAGTTTTTGTTGATGCTCCATCCCTATTGCGGGTTAGTTTTATTAACCCATCCGTCAATTCATCGCTAATCTCATCCCTAATGCGGATTAGTTTTACTAACCCGTTCATCGTTCATCGACATCTCATCCATAATGCGGATTAGTTTAGCTACCCCATTCGTCATTTAATATTGATACCACTATATTATTTATAGTTTACCAATTTTAGCGCTTTACACAACCAGTTATCGTGTCTGACAAAAAAAAGAATATTTAATATGTTAACGGTGATTGCGAAAATTAAAAATAAAATGAGTCAACTATATACCTATCCGATATCATGATTTAATTACATTTCTTAGCGCCGAGATACCCGGACTGCTTGAAGCACTCCGGGTTAAAAATTACTCAAGAGCTGTTGTGCGGCGTTCTTGAAGCCATTGGCTAGCAGTCGGTTCAACTGCCATACGACTGCTTCTATTCTAGCTGCCATTCAGTTGCAATTTGCAATATAGATTTCGAGGATGAAACATTGTTTCTCCTACTATTAAAACGCCGACGTGAATACATCCAATATTGCAACTACGGAATAAGAATTTCATACATTGTATCCACAACTGACAAAAAAGGTGACGAAAAGCTTTTTAACTACTTCCTGATGTCAATGGCGTCATTCAAAGGCATGACTCATATTTTATTTATTAATTATAAATACAGTTCAATTACAAATAAGATAAAATTGAAAAAATCCAGGATAGATTCCTTAAGTACCTTGATTTTCGCTCCTTTCGAACTCATCTAAATTACTCAGATTCTGCCGAGTTCTTTAAAATTAGCACATTGGAAAACCGTAAGAAATATCTCCGACGCCGTCTTTTTATTTAAAATCGCCAACTCTATCGTGGATTGCCCGGAACTGCTTGAACGAATAGCTCTTCGGGTTCCCACCCGAGCAACCCGATTCCAACATTCATTAAACCTTTCACACAGTAACACGAACGCCAAACAACACTCATTCATATACCGTGCATCACACTTCTTCAATACGCACCTAAACGAATTAGATATATTCAACTCATCAATAAATGTTATCAAATCAAAAGTTATCAATCATTAAATATTCATATGTATTCATACCACCACATATCCCACTCCATCTGCACTCTATCTTTCCTCTCTATTCCCAACTCTCTCCTACATATTCTTTATAAATTTTTGTATAAACTTATATACTTATTGTTTTTTACTTATGTGGAAACACATTGTTGGCATAGTTGTTATAACTTTATTGTCCATACCATAAACTTTGTAACGCTGTTTGTTTCCTGAAAATAAATAAAATAAAATAAAAAAATTGGAAATAAAATGGAGGAACACCGTTATATGAAAATCCGAAGGAAGTCTAACAGTTTGTTGTAATGACAGCTTGAAGCAGTCCGTGTATTACTGTCCCAATTGCTTCGAGCGGTCCGTGTTTTGTAAATGAGAATTGAAACTCAGACCGCCCGCGCCGCGCGCCGATCTGCAACAGCTTGAAGCAGTTGACCCTGACTGCTTCAAGCAGTCCGTATATCTCGACCCTTATGGTCACCACACAGTCACACACGTAGGTACAATGTGTATCCATATATAAGCATAAACAGGTGTTTTCTATAAACGATTCATACAATTGTCTACTTAGTTCAGTAGGTACACATATTGAAATACGACAAGTTGTTTCATCCAATCAACCAGTCAAATTTCATATTAAAATATTCAGGTTAAATACTAGAGTTAATTCTTTTTTTTAATGGCTGCATATAAAACACGTGTGAGTCAATATGGACTTATGTTGTCACTTGTTTATAACTCACATAATATGTTGAATGTTGATTTGTATGGAAAAGTTTTTATGTAAGTATACATAGATACTTTGTTATAATTTATGAAACAAATCTGTTATATTTACATTTTTTGCAATAAGTTTGTTATATTTACAGTTTCTGTAGTGTTTGTTATATTTACAGAAATTTCTTATATTTACAGTTTCATTAGTAAGATTCTTATATTTGCAGTTTCTGCAAAAAGTTTGTAATATTTACAGTTTCTGTAGTAAGTTTGTTATATTTACAGTTTCTTTAGTAAGTTTTTTATATTTACAGTTTCATTAGTAAGTTTCTTATATTTGCAGTTTCTGCAAAAAGTTTGTAATATTTACAATTTCTGTAGTAAGTTTGTTATATTTACAGTTTCTTTAGTAAGTTTCTTATATTTACAGTTTCATTAGTAAGTTTCTTATATTTGCAGTTTCTGCAAAAAGTTTGTAATATTCACAGTTTCTGTGGTAAGTTTGTTATATCGAATTCTGCCTCGGCCGATTCATTCACCTATAGCGCAAGAATTTACTATTTTAGGAAACGTAGAAAGATGTATTATGTACTTGTTTAACATGGACATATTCATTTAAAAAAAGTTTGTTATATTTACAGTTTCTATAGTAAGTTTGTTATAAGTATTTACAGTTTCTGCAATAAAATTGTTATATCACATAACGTATTATGATAAAAAATATTAAGATAATAAGGCTTTATATACACATATGATATAATTAAATTATTTATAACATACATACCATCACGGCATATCCCGCAATGTGGGGTATCCAGCGACAGGTGTTCGGGTATGCATTACCTAATAAAAGGAAGCACGACACGCACGTGTATGCCCACACATTAGTCTCACCTAAAATGGCAACATTTATAATGGGTGGTGAACCTCACCGCTGAACTTTGTGAGATGATATTTTACCTGTTGCACGTATTTTCGATTACCTACACAGCTCTTGTTGGACATCCGAAAACTATGATATTAGAAAACATAAGTCCGATACTTAGAAACAAGTATTATTTTTCTAGGTCTCATAAAATTAGATGGTTCGGTGGCCGGTGCGTGGGGATACACGCATGGGTGCCGCACTTCATTTTATAATGTAAATGCACACCCGCATTGTTTTCGCTAATTAGCCCTCACTGTAGGATATGCAGTGGTAGTATGAATGAATGAATGAAGTATCAAACAGGCAGATAAATATACCAAGAGGGCAAAGTTTGGCCGCCCCTGCATTAGAGTATATTTCATTATACGATTATTTTATTATACATGATATTTTATTATAATATGTTCCATACGATCTAAATTTGGATTCCTCGAGTTCAAATGGTGTGAAGACAGTCGAGGTCGATTTAATCTTCCAGTAGAGAGATTTAGTTGACCAACTGCATCAGTAATATTGTGGGTAATTCATATGCACGGCGATAGTCGGTGATTTAACTATGCATGGTCCAACTGCGAATGAGGAAGCTGAACAAGAATTCAACACTATTAAGGATTGTATCAATACAAGAAAGAGTCACATTAGAAGCGGGTTTATCACAAATACAATTCAAATGTACCCGATCTGATGTAATTATAATAAGAAATTATTTGGTATATTTGTATTTGCAACAAAATTAGCCTTTGAAAGTGCATAAAGTCATTGTAAATTTATGCAGGTAATGTTGATTAGAACACTGCGAACATATTGAGGTATTCCATTCGACCATAACTTTCCATAAAAAGTATGTAGGTATTAGGTATTACCCAATTCTTTACAAAAAATTAGTTTCGTTCCCCTAAGCCATATACATAACACTAGACTAACTGTACAAAATCTTGAAGTAATACCTAGAATGAATACCACACAAGAACAAAAAAATAATTCATACCTAGTACCTAAACTACATAACGAGTTAAAACAAGACATACTAGAAACTTTAACTCTTTCATCAACTAAAGCAAAAAGAAATAATATTGAATTGGTTATTTGACAGAGGCAGAGAAGAGAGCGAAAGATTACTACATAATATTACTGTTGACCTAGGGGAGTGTCGTATCCAGAAATCACTGCAAAACCATATGGGACCACTCACACTAAAGCATCGATCATAGTAAGCCAACTTGTTTACACTGCCCACCTTCCTTAAGGAGTTGTTATTCTGTGATCCAGACGACCCGAGCATGAGATCACTACCTTCCAACTCTTTTCTCCGATAGTTCAGTTCTTGAATACATTGTATTGCCAGGTTTTGAATAAATTGTATTGTTATGTCAAAGCATTGAACACCGCATAAAAAAAAATAACATTCATCTAGTAGAGGCGTTTTGTGATATCATAATATTCTTCTTCTTCTTCAGCCCCTTTCACTCCACTGCTGGATAAAGGCCTCTTCCTGAGTTATCCACTTCTCTCTATCCTGGGCGCTCTGCTTCCACCCATGTCCCACCAGTTCGACAATGTCGTCAGTCCATCTCCTCTGTGGTCTCCCTACACCTCTTCTATTATGATAGGGTCTCCAATTCAGAATTTTGGGGGTCCATCTATCATCTCTCTGTCTTGCCACATGACCTGCCCATTGCCACTTCAGCCTTCCCATTCTTTCTGTTCTGCGTCTTATTTCCTCGTTTCTTATTCGGTCTTATATTGCATAAATTACACTTTAATTCTAACTGCCAATCACAGTCTGAACAAACAAATAACTAACACTCTTACAGTCTGTCTTGTAACTCTGAAGAAACTGTACCAATAAGATATTGCAAAATTGTCTATTCATCCTGAAATTGTACCTAAATCGTTAAATCGAAAAATAACATTGTATTTGTTTATTAGTCTTTAGATTGATCCTTGAGGTATTCCAAAAAATAAATAGTGTATTTATTAATTAGTCTTCTGATTGATCCTTGAGATATTCCCGAAAATAAATGTTGTATTTGTTTATTAGTCCTTAGATTGATCCTTGAGGTATTCCAAAAAAATAATATTGTTTTTATTATTAGTCTTCTGATTGATCCTTGAGATATTGCGAAAAATAATTATTGTATTTGTTTATTATATTAGTGCAAATTATTTTAAGAATCCTTCATTATGCTTTTCTAACTCATGTCTGTCTAATATTTGGAAGTAAGTATGTATAATATTTTGTACGCTTACAGATACGCGATAAAATTACGCAACTTTTCTTACGGATAATCTAATCAAAATATTTACACGAAAGATTTAGAGCTGTTTGGTCATTTAAAGTCTTATAAAAGCAGATTACGCAATACGGTACATACGTAGTAATAAAGTTAATATTCATCCTGAGCAGCTCTTAAAAAAATAAACACAACAATCGCCCTTCGTTCCCAACTTTGTAGACATGAAAACTAGTCTATAGCCATTAAATTCTTTACTGAGTACACAAATTACTACATCGATGTCTAAACCGAAATAAACCATACGTTTATAGTTTTATGATGTATCTAAATGAATGAACTTCTAAAAAAGGACCAGAGTGTAAGCAAAAATGATAAACAATACCCTAACGTGCAATCAAGGCATTGGTGAAAAATTTTATAACTTTGAATTTAGACTTTTTTTAGCTTAACTTGTGAAATATATTAGGAGGTATAATAAATAAAGTATCTGTTATTATTTAAGTTAGAAACATTTTGTTTTAACATAAATTTTAATAAAATATTTTTAATGCAAAATTTGCTGTACCTACCTACTTACAAAAATATTATTATAAATTAATTAAAGTGTACTTAAAAACACGGAAAAAGCAAGAATCAAAAATTCTATAAATGTGTAAATAATAAACAAACGATTAAAATAAATCACATCAATCACATAGCAAGTTCATATTATATTCCCATATCAATTCTATCCATGTTTAAATAAAATAAAACAAAATGGGTTTTTTTTTATCTTTTATCGAATATCACAATGGCTTGATTGATATCGATTTATCGAACATTATCAATCGTAATATGATGGTTGACAACTCACTCACGAATTGGTTCCCCATCAACAAGGGAGTACGACAAAGCTGCGTCTTATCGCCGTGGCTCTCCATTATGTACATTGACTACTGTATAAAAGCACTAAAATAACGTATGCGAATGACAAGGTATTAATGAGAGGAAGTGTGAAAGACATTGAACGCTTGGTAAAAATGATATTCGATGGATACATTCAAAATGGACTGAATGGAGCGAAGTCTCAAGTAATGGTAATTGAAATTAAAAAAAGCGAAAGAAGAACATAATGCGAAATGCGAATGGATAATGAACTAATGAACTACGTGAACTAGTGGATGAATATGTGTATTTAAGAAGTATGTTTCAACGTGATGGAAGATTGGAAAATTATATAGAAAGAAGGGTTTCGGCAGCAATTAGAGTGAACGATGCATTAAGAACAATAAAGGCTGACTCAAGGTCAGCAAAGCTGTACACAATACAATAGTCATTCAAACAATAATGTATGTAAATGAGACATGGACTTAGCAAAAGACGCCTGAAATTAAAATGAACACTGTGGAATTAAGACCCCTTAGACGAATGTGTGATAAAACAATCTATGATAGGATAAGGAATATGGACATTATACGAGAATGCAAGATTGAAGATATTGTGAGTAGAATGAAGATAGATGCTCTGCGATGGTTCGGACATGTATAGAGAAATAACGATAAACGCCTGACAAAGAAAGTATACAAGGTTGAATAGAATTGAATGAAAAGTAGGACCGGCCGAGGAAGAGTTGGAATGATCATTTTTTTATCTACCATTTAGTGCAAATGTGATAGGAGAGCATGTATGACGCTATGTAAATGAGGCAAAACATGTATGTCAATATAGAAGAATCTATCGATCGGCTCTCTCTGCCTACCCTAAAAGAGAAAACGGCGTGGTGGTATGTATAATGGCTGTTCTCATTCACCTACGCAAATTAAAGCATAAGATCTTCGTATGAAATTAATCACCTGTGTCCTTATTATGTGTAATTCAAACCCATTGGTCGCCATCGCGACGCCAAGTCACTCTCATGTTTATTTATTAACCCACGGTGACATATTACATTTCTTTGAATGTCTTCTTAGAAGTAGAGTTGTTACATACTTACATACAATTTTATGATTTCAGGTAGTCCAGGAGTAAATACATCAGTTACTTAACATATTATGTATGAAGAATTTTATAACTCAATTGCACCTAATTTTCCTAAATCATAATATTTTGTTATCTGGATAGTATGTACATTGTACATATTAAAATTCCATGCCAATCTGTGTTTTCATACGTAGTTTCTGAGATTGTTTTATGTGATGTAATTCGGTTTTGAGATATGTACCAGATCAATCAAGATACATACATCGCTATGTTTGTTTATTTATTGTATTAAGATACAGTTGTAGCCGATTGAGCAATGAGTAGAGGTAGGTGGTATATGTATGCACATTACATATATACCATACCGGTACACAAAATGAAATGCAAGAAGGCTGCTGGTATTGATGGAATAATGGCAGAGCAAATCAAACAGTTCTGCCCAAAGACTATAGAATGGCTTACAAAATTTGTGAATGAGTGCGTAAATTCTGGACAAATACCCAGCTTGTGGTCGAAGGCCCAAGTGATAGCTCTACTAAAGCCCGTAAAAGAGCCAACCGACCCAAAAAACTTTCGCCCAGTATCGTTGCTCTGTCACCTTTATAAAGTTTATGAACGTATTATACTGAATAGAATCGGCCCAATCATAGAGAATAAATTAATAAAAGAACAAGCGGGATTCCGTTCTGGTAAATTATGCACTAGCCAAATTTTAAACCTTTCCCAACATATAGAGAATGGGTTCGAAGAGAAGAAGATAACTGGAACTGTATTCATAGACTTGAGCGCCGCGTATGACACAGTGAACCATAGAATTTTGCTATCAAAGATAAGCTATAGAGCTTAACAAAAGATTTCAAGCTAGTTAAAATCTGTGAATCAGTCTTGAAAAACCGCAGATTCTATGTGTCACTACAGGGCAATAACAGCCGGTGGAGAATACAGAGAAACGGATTACCACAGGGAAGCGTGCTGGCGCCGACTCTTTTCAACATATATACGAACGACCAACCTATAGGACCAGAAACCCAACACTTTATATATGCCGACGATCAGGCGATAACAGCACAAGGCGACGCATTTGAGGATGTGGAAGGAAAGATATCAAGAATGTTGGTTAGAATGACAAAATACTATATAGATAACCACCTAAAACCCAATTCAGCAAAAACTCAAGTGTGCTCCTTCCATTTAAGAAACAAAGAAGCTAAAAGAAAGCTTAAAATTGATTGGCAGGGCGTTGAATTGGAGAACTGCGCAGAACCAAAATATCTGGGGGTTAAACTGGATCGAACCCTCTCCTATAGAACCCATTGCACAGATACACAGAAAAAGGTGGCTGCTAGGAACAACATTATACGGAACCTGGTTGCTTCAAAATGGGGAGCAAGTCCCGACGTGCTCAGAACATCCACGATAGCACTGTCGTACTCCGCTGGCGAGTATGCTTGCCCTGTTTGGTGGCAATCAACGCACGCAAAAAAAGTGGACACTTCCCTAAATGAGGCAAATAGACTCATAACAGGATGCCTTAAACCAACACCCTCAAATAAAATATATGCTCTCAGCGGAATTGCCCCACCAAATATTCGGCGGGAGGTGATAGCACAGGCGGAGAGAAGTAAGCAAATCACTGACCAGAGACATATGCTATATGGACACCAACCACCAATTAGTCGCCTCAAGTCCAGGAGGAGCTTCCTAAATGCAACCAACCCCTTGACAGACACACCCGAGAATGCGAGAAAACGTCTATGGAGGGACTCAGCAAGGGAATCGCAAGGGACTATATTCAACACTCCAATGGAAACCCTACCACCAGGCCATGACCTCCCATGGCCAATATGGAAAACGTTTAACAGGATTAGGACTGGGGTAGGCCGCACAAAGAAGAACCTACAGAGATGGGGAATTATTGAGGACTCGATGTGTGAGTGTGGGCAGGAGCAGAACACCGAGCATCTCCTCGCATGTCCATTGATTCCCGAACAGTGTGACTGGAGAGATTTTGCGGAGCGAGCCCGCCTCGAGGACAAAGTAGTTGGAGTTGTGGCATTTTGGGAGCGAAGGGGGCTGTAGTCTGACCGACACGATAAGAAGAAGATATATACCATATATTATACACTACTCAAAAAATAATTAAGAAAAAATATAAAATGGTTCAGATTTCAGATGCAGAACAGTGAACCCGGACTCGAACCCTACATCCATTTTATATTATATATAATTCTTCCAGTCAACCGCGCAATGAATTTCATTGTAAATAAATCGAATACATTATACATATTGCTGTCATTGCTGTTAAGTTCTTTATAAATCATTATGTTGCTGTTAAGTCCTTCCATCCGGGGCCATGTTATTTCTTTCTTTTTCGTGTCCGGCTAAACTCTACCACTCCAATAAGCAGCGACAGACATCGCGTTATCATAATCAGATCCCCAGGACTACAGAGCACTCCCATAAGTGGACACATCAGCAAGTGGCTGTCGTCCTGGTTTGCGCCGCATTCGCATCGGATAATATAGAAACATAGAGAATTTCTCTTTATCGTCTACCGTCAACTGCCTTATTGACCAGCAGCTTTTTAAGGCACTCTTCGCGCAGTTTTTCTAACAACGCGTCAAAGAATCCTAAAATTGTCATTTGTTTTCGATTATCGTGTTTTCTTCTTCTTCTTCATCTTGGATTAGGTTTGTGGTGGCGCGAATTATGACAGCTTATTGTAAAAGGTCATTTGATCTGTTTTTAAAGGTCATAATATGTTCATGTTTTGATTCCACAGAGAAACCTAAGGATAATTAATACACTTTTATCAATCGAATCTTCTAACGTTTGTTATGAGCACACAACTATATACAGCTGCTGTGGTAGTTATCTATTGCAAGCATTGGTATATTTACTGCTTTCAATATCCATGTTTAACAATTTAAATTGGTGCTTTAGTTACACCATCTAGTTGTTTCATCTTATTATTACTGAGTCATGTGTTTTGAGTGGCAAGAGCTATTTTGGTAAACATAACTCATCCTCCATGACCGAGTAAATCATTTCTCTTTGAACTATTTCCATTGCCTTTGTTTATACTTAACCTTCGTTAATTTATTTACTATGTTATGGGCTCACAGTTCCAATAAATTTATGCGGCAGGCCTGTGGTAACCAGACGTACAAAATAATGTGTTAACAAATAACCAACAATATTATTACATCAAGTATTTATTTTATGAATTGCATTTCTAAAAATCATGAGTACAGTATATTCGTTTAAAATATGAGGTTTTATTTTTGAATACCACCAACTGAGCCACGAAGGCCGACATATTAATTCATAATCATCATCAATTACATTGATTATTAATATTAATTTTGTATTTGTCTAGTCTTCTTTATGTGAATATTTATGTTTTTTATGCGTACACTATAGTACCTACAATTATGTCCCTTTTTAATGTATTTTTTTGTAGTAAGTATACATTATTTTATTTCTACATCACGCGTATTAGTGTGAAATAAATAAACAAATTTATTATACGCATTTTTAAAGGATCTAGTACCGTCTAATATTCCATGAACCATGGTCATATTATACGTATTATTTGTAAAGCATAATGCGGGTAAGTTTAAGACCATTTTATTCGATTGGTTTCGATTTTAATGATATGGTGCTTATTTGTTTTGTAAATTATAAATGCATTAGCTGACACAGCTGCCATCATTTATCAAATCTTCAATAAATAACTCAAGTGTTCGATTCTATTAATATGCCAATATCTATTACATACAGCTTATGATTGTATGATTTTAAATTACAAAACATTATCAGTACCTACACCATAGCAGATAGAAGCTACCAGTCAATAAATAAGAGTTAATCTGTTTAATTTATACGACGGATAAAAAAGATACAGCAAGGAAAAAATATATTAAGTAAAAAAAATGTTTAAACAACTAAGTAGGTGTATTGTTTTTGGCTTCGATTTCGAACCTTCCGCATTTTCGTCGAGAACTAGGTATGAGTTTTATAATTTGGAACAGATGGAATTAAATAAAGGGGCAGGGTAAGGCAATGCAGGCGGGTCAAATGCAAACTTTGAAACTATTGTATGAGAATGTACGTGATTAAAGATTATAATCGTGTGCGCCCGAGTAAGTGTATTTGAATCGAGCGTTACATAAAATAGGTACTATGGTTTTTTGATTTTACAAAAAAATGAAAACGTTATGTAAAACGTACTAAGTCAATATTCTATCATTTGAAAAAACATTCATGTTTCTAAACCATCACATATCACTGTTAGAAACACAGTGATATGTAATGGTTACATATCACTGGTTTCTAAGCCTTATAAATTTAGAGTTATGGATAAAAATGTGAGATAAGAAGTATTTATTAAAAATATTACGATATAAGTAGGTACACAAAATGACAAAAAGTGTATCGGTCGTATAGACCAATAATGAGAAAATAATATTGTATATTTTTTTAACAAATTTTTAATATCTGTATTGGCGAGTCTGTTTCAATCAATTCATTTATGTACCTACCCTATCAGCGAGTTTTATAATTTGAAATATGTTTGTCTATAATAAAATTGGCTTATTTAAATGTAATCTCTACTGTACATACTATGTATAATACAAAGCAGTTGACAATAAATAAAATAAAATAAAATAAATAAATAGAGTCCTTATAAGTAACAGTGATCTCGCACAGATATCACCCCTGAACGTGCCTTTGGTTCCTGGTTCTTCTATGATATTCCAATTTCGTCTCAATTGAGATGATAAAAAATTGTTATAAAAAATATTATTGACTCCCGACAGGGAAAAAATCTAATGTTTGCGTGAATGCAATTTAAAAAAAAAATATTCCATATTATATATTTTTTGTTAAAGTCGTAACTTCTAAGAGTACGGCGTAGTGAGCATCTTAAAAGTACCTTGGAGCCTAATCCGTCACCTTATATTTTGATTTTATAATTTATATTGCTTCTAATATTATTACACTTCTACTTGACTACGTGTCCCTTATCCCGTCCATTAATAAAAATATTTTGTAATGAGTAAGTTTAATTTTGGTCTAGTGAACATAATTCTAGTACCTATTGTTTAGGTATATTGAAATTTGAAACCTTCCCATTTGGATATCTACCGCAAAACCTTGACTGCCAAAGAATGAATAGGTAGATATTGAATGAACAATGGACAATGTGTTTGTTGTTGATGGTTTTTATAAGTCTTACGTCGCCGTGTTACTTCCATTTGACATGGTTCATATCATCCGCACCAGAAATTATTAGCGAGTCAAGTATGTACCTACTGCTAACTCCTCCATATAAGGTATATTCATGTGGTATAATAATTTGTACAAAGGAAATGTATCTTGAATCAATATGGAGTGATGTCGTTATAATATCGATTGACTCAAATGAATCGAGTTCGTATAAAAATATCGCGATTGTGTTTCTCAAAAACCAGAAATAATAATGTATCTTTTACTATAAAATGCACTTAAAATACACAGGCATCAAAACAAGTTTACGATGAAATAAATATAGATGAAATTAAAAATTATACAATGGTTGGTATCAAAAGCATATTAAGATCTAAATCCTTAGGTAGTATCATTAAATACGAAATCATTACATAAAAGTAATCTTTATATGATATCAACTCTACTAAATATTCCTGAATCAATGTGTAATCCTTCTCCTTCTAGAGACTATTCTAGAAGGAGAAGGTCCAACTGTCCAAAGTTGTTTCGAATAGTTAAAATAACAATAATTGTATTTTTCTATTGTATTTTAGTATTATCAAAACAATTACCTATAGTAAGTACCTAATTCTAGATTCCGTTTAAACTAATACCAAACTCATTTGATTTCCATTTTAAAACCTGCATTAGTTCCTTTTCACACGATCCGGTTGCTGGGTAGCCGGCGCCGGGTAACCGGCAGCGAAGTGTATGGGCATGCATGCCGGTGCGTGTGAATGCTACCATACGTGCCCATACACTTCGCTGCCAGTTACCCGGCGCCGGCTACCCGGCAAACCGGATCGTGTAAAAAGGCATTTACAGCGATGAATTCTGTTAAATATTATTTGACTTCTGTGTCGGTATATTAGCTTCGTTTCCTTGCAAATGAAAATTTCTTTAGCAATTCCTATATCTCTTGACTATAAACCCATTAGTTATGTCGAGTTATCAAAATTTGTCTTTCTTTGTCAAAATTGACGATAAACTTTGGGTTTCGATGAACCCACACTTAATACAATAATAAATATCGACTAAAATAAGCAAATCTGTCACCAAAATAAAGGTATAATAAAGGTTTTCCATACTAAATCTATCCTCAAAGTTAAGGTTTGATTTTGTGACTGATTGAGTAAAACTGTACACCAGGAACGATTTTAGTATAACTCGTATAAGTAACTCCATTATCGGATAGGTAGGAACCATTATAATGTAGGTACTTATGTAAGTAGTTAAAGTTGGTATGCATGTTTATTTTATTAGCAAAATAATTGCTTTAATCACACTAATGACATAAACAGAACCAATTTTCCGAAAAAGTTTAAATGGCATCAAAACAAACAAACCGTATTTCCTGTTCGCCGTTCGATAATATTGTTATTGTTACGTGAGTCATGTTAATTGTAGGAAGATTTGTTGGGTCAGTTGGAATTTGTGGTAATTTATATGATAGCGAAAAAAAATTGTAGCAAAACTATGTATAAATGAAGACATTTGGATATAACAATATGTCATAAATAAACGAAAATATACAAAACGATGCATGTAAGTGAGTGAGGCGATGGATGTTTGTCAACATAGGATTATCCCATTTTCGCTGACCTACCCCGTGAGGCGTGATGATATAACATAATATGTTTGTACATAAAAAAAATGTTTCTCAATTTCTTTTGAGTATACTTATTAGACACGCTAATTACGTACACCAACTACCAGTAAGAGCTAAAGTGCAGACATTAAACTATCTATACATTATCTATCAATTCATTAATTAACTCCATCTTAATTAATTGATGCAAGTTATGAGGTTATCTATAATCTGACTTACTCAACTAAGCGTCGGTAATAAATAACAAACAGACATGCCTACAAAATTCGTTTGATAAATAAAAAAAATATAGGTTGACATAAAAATATTATAGTGTCTGGAATGCATGAATGATGCGAAGAATGAAAGTACACGATTCTATGTAGTTCTGCTTTTTCTACCTACCCCAATAGGGAAATGGCATGATAGTATGTATATAAACAAATCATTTTTATCTAACACGATAATAATAATATATCAAAAGAGACGAAGCAGGAATATATTTTGTTTGAAAACGTAGGTACCTACCTACAATAGCAATGCTTTGGAAGATCACAAAATTTAAAAACAGTGGGTTGAGGCCTACGCTAAACTCCTCACTACCAAGTCACTCCACAAAGTATTCAAATTATGGAAAATATTCAACATTTACATGAAATGAGTTTGTTGAATTATTTTTTAATTAAATATATTATTACGATAACTTGATAATTCTTCAATGCCATTTCATGAAAGTGAGGTGCTTTTTCACCAATTTGATAATAAAAATTTCAAAATTTAAGTTTCCCGAGCTTGGGGTCACTTTGAAATATTTGACAGTTAAAAATGTTGAGAAGCGCTTATCAGATATCCTTCAAAATCTTATGGGGTCTGAGCGAGTATTAGATGTACAAATGTGCAAAATTTGAAAAGAATTGAATGAGTACTTAAGTCTATAATCGATAAAGTAAAATAAACACGCAGTACATAGCACACATCACATAGTACACAACACACACACAGATGCATTGTGATGAAACTTTCAGAATACAATCTCAGCATGATACTTGTTGATAATCTGCAATAAAAAAATACCCACAATAATTGCAAATTCACAACTCCCCACTAGATCCCCTTGGGGTAGTGAAGAGTAAAAAATAAAATATATTTATTTATTTAATAGAAATCTATCAGTTTTTTTTTTATTTTTACAAAAAATAGATATTTACATATAGGTAAGAATAGAAAAAAAATCAAAAAAATTAATTTCGAATCCTGCCTCGACCGATTTCGTTCGTCTATAGCACAAGCATTTTTGCTTATTTTAGGGAACGTAGGAAGATGTATATGTACTTCTTTAACAAGGACATATTCATTAAAAAAAATCAAAAATAAAAATAAACATCTAAATTCGAAAAAAACAAATTACACATTATTACTGCTATTATTGTCTAATTTAGCCATTCACTGCAATGCTTCTTAAAGCTCCGAAGTCAATCAATCAGCTTCAATGAGTCTGTCGTAGGAATTATACCATTTATAATACAAA
Organism: Molanna angustata; assembly: GCA_963576475.1. Lineage (NCBI taxonomy): Eukaryota > Metazoa > Arthropoda > Insecta > Trichoptera > Molannidae > Molanna > Molanna angustata. The sequence continues at coordinate 7,324,420 of OY754973.1, forward strand.
AACATGTAATATAGCCCAAAATTTCATATTCATTGCTTTGAAGTATATTGGAGAGTATAAAACAAAATACCACCAACAACATAACGAAATATTTTTGTAGAAAAAACTATTCAAAAGAAATTATTATTTTGACATTCAAAGATCGTGTCAACTAATTATGAAAAAGAAAAATCTTCATCTGTAAAAAAAGCTGTGAGAACAGACAAGGTGAAGATAAAAAAAAATTGGCATCGAATATTCTCAGCGATCTCAACTTAAGATGTAAGACATCACTGGGATATCCTTAATCTTACAGCTATCAGCAATATTTTCATCACTAAAGAGGAAGTAATCATAATAATCTTCAAAGTATAAAATATTTTTTCATCCGTCGTGTTTACATAGATCAAATAAATTTGCCAAATAATAAATTATATATCCCACAACTTTTTGAAGGAATGAACTATGATAATATTAAACATTTTCAAATAGGCAGAGACACATTTCGATTTATTAAATTGATCCAACCGTTAAGTCGGGTTGGCAGTAAATACAATTTTCTGCAAAATATGTAGGCTGTCTAGATAAATTTACGTGTTTTGTGTGTGGCAAAAAATATTATTATGATTGTCTCTGTTCTAAATCTCAAACAATAGCTCTTTCTTTGTTTAATTTAAAAATTGTATTGACGTTAGATGATTTGCAGACAAAAACTTGAGGTTGACGTTATAAACCAAGTCAGCTACAACCGAATTAACGTCTTGGTATAAAGGCTGCCTTCTAAGAAGAGAGAGCGGTTAGCGCCCTGGGTTGGTAACCCAAGGCGATCGATTTCGTTCATCTATAGCACAAGCATATGCCTAATTTCGGGAAGGTATGTATAAGGTGTATATTTGTTGAAAATTGCTAGTTTAAATCATCAATTATAGTATAAAGCGTGTTTTTTTTTTAATATTTACTACGGAAGACTATTAGTATTCACACATCCCATTGATAGACACTTTGGTCAGTGAAAACCCCTTGACAGATGCCTTTAAAGTTTAATAAACTATTATATCTCTATAGAGATGTCTGAATCACGCTTTATACTATAACGCTTCATACTATAACTGACGTGGTAAATTGCAATTTTCAACACTCAAAGTCACCACTACTCAGGGTACATAATATCCAATCGTTGTTTTTCTGGTGTGGCATCCTTTACAGAAAAAAATCAGCCTTTATACTATGAAGTAAGTACTACTATATTTTTATGGGCCACTTTAAAAAAATTCCTTAAGTCTGGCAGTCATGGGCTCTTACACTTTTAGCTATGTAAATGTCCAACAAAACAAACCTAATTATGACGAATATCTACAAAAATCTATGTTTCGAAGACTCCTGTAATATTGCCACTACAATTTCACCTTTTCACTGTAGTGGCAATGAAAAGGTTCATTGTAATACAATCAACCTTTCTATAGATCCAAAGGAACTGTATCTTCTTCGATGGCGCTACAGCCCAAATGGAGCCTTGGCCTCCGTTAACTATAGACTACGGAACACTGTATCACTGAACTCGCTAAAAAACATTTACTTTGCACTAGCCCACACGGTATTACAATACGGTATTATTGGATGGGGAGGTTCGTATAAGTCATCATTATTGCCACTTGAAACAATACAGAGAATTTTAATAAAAATTATACTAAAAAAACCGTATGACTTCCCAACTTAATAATGTGTTCAAACTTTTTCCAGTCCCGCCACTCTCAAAAATATACAACAAAATCGCATTGCTACAAATACATAAAGAAATCAGCAACAATATACACACAGACACAAATATTAGTACTAGAAATAGCACCATAGGAGGTCTTACGACTCCTTTATTTCGAACTACTACAGCACAACATCATTATATATATAAAGGCATTAAATTATTTAACAACCTACCAATAAATATTAGAACAGAAACAAATTACAAATTATTTAAAGATAAACTCAAGACACTTTGAAACACTCTCCCTCATATTCCATTCTATAAAATTGCTATTTTTGTGGTTAATTTTTATTTTTCTATGTACCTACCTGTTGTAATTTTAATGTTGGTGTTTTTTTGATTTTGGAAGTATTTTCTTTTTTTTGTTCTTTCTATATTTTGTTCTGAAATTGTGTCCTTTTTTATATATGTAAAGAAAATACCTAATAAGTACTTTCTTAAAAAGGATTTATTGTAGGTGTTCTAAATTCGAACACCTATGAAAACATGTGAAATGAATTTTGATAAAAATATTGTATTTTAATTTGACAATTGAATAAGAAACTTTAAATGTCGTTTCCTGTAAGTAATTATAAATAATTAAATATTCAGTGCAACAACAAAGAGTTTCATTTGTCAAACAAGGTAAAAATAATACGAAGTACTCTTATAAAACGACATTTTGTAGTTGAAAATGGAGAAATTATGTTTCGAATTTACCCTATTACCGGGTGATGAAAGTAATGAAAAATCAAATATTTTTTCAATTACTTCAATAACAACAACTGAAAATAAAGTGTATTCAATACCAGAAAAGCTACAATCAGTTAATCATCATAAAGAAATAACCAAAACATCTACATATAATAAAATAAAAAATAGTTTAAAAAAAAGATACCAAGTTAGACGAGTTTGGATTAAAATGACAGAAAAACTAAAAAATACATACATAGATGAGGATGATAACTTACAATTTCAAGATCAATATCTAGAAGAAATGAATCAAGAACAACATGTTACTGCATCTAAAAAAGGTACAGATACCAGTACATTAGAAATACTAATAGAGAAATTAGTAGAGAATACAAAACAAAATAAAGAACAAGATTCAAAACAAATATCAGAAAAATTCATGATTGAAAAGTTTACAACAAAAAATTCAAATGCAATACAATGGATAGATTTATTTGAAAAAGAATGTATTCGCTTAAAAATAACAAGAGATGAAAATAAAATAGAAATTTTAAGATTATTTATGGACAAAGCATGTATAGAATGGTACAGCTCAATGATTATGAAACTAACAATGAACTCAGAATGGTCAACTTGGAAAAATAAATTCTGTGAATCGTTTGCAAACAAGGGATGGAACCTAGTCACTTATGCAATGTTATTTAAATACAAAGATGGTTTATTATTGGATTATGCCATAAGGAAAGAAAAACTTTTATTAGATATGAGAAGATCAATTGACACAGGTACTTTAGTAGATCTTATTGCAGCTGGATTACCAGAATTTGTACTTAATAAAATTGATAGAGAAAAATTAAAAGATACAGTGGATTTGTTTAATGAAGTTAGCAAGTATGAACACATGGTAAATAAAAAAAAAAGTCTGTATAATAAAACAAATGACAATAAAAAATTTAATATTGAAAATGAAGGACGTAACCCATGTAAAATTTGTGAAAAATTAAATAAAGGTACTCGTTATCATCTGGAAACTACATGCTGGTTTAAAAATAAAGATGATAAGGTAAAGAAAAATTTAATTAAACATGTAAACAATTTAGGGATAGAAGCCGAATTAAATGAAGCTGATCAAAAAAACGAATAGTAACACCATTAATAAAAGTCAAATTACGATTAAATGATGAATTAGAAATATATGGAATTTACGATTCAGGTTCAAATGTTTCTTTGATAAATTCAAAATTATTGAAATTAAAAGGAAAAAGAAACAGTTTGAATAAAGCTGAATTAATTACGATTAATGGTGTTAAAAAAACAAGTGGTTTGACAACTTTAAAAATAAAAATATTTAAATTAGAAAAAAATGTAGATGTATATATTATTGATGAAGAAAACTTCAGATATGAATTTTTGATAGGATTAGATTTGATAAAAGAGTTCAAACTAATCCAAAATGAAGATTTAAAAATAACTCAGAAAGAGAGTCTAAATAATAAAAACATAGTAGAAGAAATTTCTGCTGAAAATAAAGACAACGTAGAAGAAACTTCTACTTGTATCCAAAAAAAAATAAAAAATAATGAATTAAAAAGTATAGAAAATAACATAAACTATACCAAAAAATACAAAATAAATAATAATGAGAATGTAAAAAAGGAAGATATTGAAATAAAAATAAACCATTTAAATCAATATCAAAAATCTGAAATAAAAAGATTGATTTGCAAACATATATCAGTTTTTGCCAAAACTAAATACGATGTTGGCACCGTTGATGGATATGAAGCGAGGATAGACTTAACAGAAGACAAATATTGTAGTAAGAGACCTTACAGATGCACTGTAGAAAATAAAAAAGAGATAGAAGAACAAATATCAAAATTACTAGATAGAAAGCTGATAGAAGAATCCTACAGCCCATTTGCTGCACCTGTAACTTTGGCATTTAAAAAAGAGGAAAATAAAAAATCCAGACTGTGTATAGACTTCAGAGACTTAAATAAAATAGTAATGCCTCAAGCTCAACCATTTCCATTAATTGAAGACCTAATGATAAAAACGAGAAATTGTAATTACTTTTCAACATTGGATATAAACTCTGCATTTTGGTCAATTCCTCTTCGAATCGAAGATAGGAAAAAAACAGGATTCGTAACACAAGAAGGACATTTCCAATGGACCTGTCTACCTTTTGGATTAAAGACATCTCCGGCAATTTTTCAGAGGATATTAAGTAATATATTGAGGAAACATAAACTTAATGATTTTACCGTTAATTATATAGATGACATTTTGATATTTTCTAAAACTTTTTCCGAACATTTAAACCATTTAACACAGTTATTGAAAGCTATAGAAACAGAAGGTTTCAAGTTAAAATTTACAAAATGCACATTTGCATCAGATCTAGTAAAATATCTTGGTCATATTATACAAAATAATTCTATTAGACCAGTTAAAGATAATTTAATTTCAATAAAAAATTTTCCAATTCCAAAAACTCAAAAAAATGTCAGACAATTTCTAGGGAAAATCAATTTTTACCATGAATATATACAAAAGAGTGCAATAATACTAGATCCATTGCATAATTTACTCAGGAAAAATCAAAAGTTCGTTTGGTCTGATAAATGCCAAAAAGCATTTGAAATGATGAAAAAACTACTATGTTCCCAACCAGTTCTGGAAATTTTCGATCAAGATTTACCAATCAATATTTATACAGACGCTTCTTTAGAAGGTGTTGGAGCTATTTTAAAACAGACACAGCCTGATGGAAAAGAAAAACCAGTGGCTTATTTTTCAAAAAAATTGAATGAGGCACAAAAGAAAAAAAAAGCAATATACTTAGAATGTTTGGCAATCAGAGAGGCAGTGAGATACTGGCAATATTGGTTGATAGGTAAATCGTTTACAGTTTATTCAGATCACAAGCCACTAGAAAACATGAATCTGAAATCTAGAACCGATGAAGAACTGGGTGATTTAGCATATTATTTATCGCAATATGAATTTAAAATAAAATATGCTCCAGGAAAAAAAAATTTGGAAGCAGACTGTTTAAGCAGAAATCCAGTATTAAATCCGAATGAAAATACAGACGAACAGTTAAAAGTTGTGAACTTGATTAAACTGGAAGATATTATAACAGATCAAAAAAATAATGAAAATATACAAAATAACAAAAGGAAATTAATTGAAAAACACAGTATATTCTTAAAAAAGGTCAGAAAAAAAGAAAAAATTATTTTATCAGAAGAATTTAGCATCAAACTGTTAAAAAACATACATGAAAACCTGTGCCATATTGGAATTAGTCAAATGCAAAAGATGATTAGTCCACTCTATGTAGCCAAAAATTTGACTACAAATATAAAAAAAATTAGTAGAAGCTGTGAAATTTGTATTAAAAATAAAACAAGAGGACACAACAAATTTGGCTTGATGTCTCATCTAGGCCCAGCCACAAAGCCTTTCGAAATAATCTCTATAGATACAATTGGAGGTTTCGGAGGATCTCGATCGTCAAAAAAATATCTACATCTATTAGTAGATCACTTTTCAAGATATGCATTCACTCTAACATCAAAAACTCAGAGTGCAAATGATTTTATAAAACTAGTCATGAATGTATCAGAAACGGAGGACATTGGCATGCTTCTCACTGACCAGTACTCGGGAATCAATTCAAAAGAATTCAAGAAATTCTTAAATGACAGGAAAATACCAATGGTTTTTACAGCAGTAAATGCACCATTCTCAAATGGACTAAACGAGAGGCTGAATCAAACATTGGTGAACAAAATCAGATGCAAATCAAATGAAAAAGGAAAAAAGAGAGCTTGGACAACAGTAGCTCAAGAATGTGTAAATAAATATAATGAAACTAATCACTCAGTCACGGGATTTTCACCAACTTATCTTTTGTATGGTACAGATGTTACAATTTTACCGAATGAATTAAAACAACTAAAATCAAATAGTGACTGGATCATAGATAGAAAAACAGCACTTGAAAATACAATAAGATCACATAACTACAACAAAACATTATACGACAAAAATCGCATACAATATGAATTTAAGGTTGGAGACATGGTATATGTGGAAAATGGTAATAAACTAAACAGGAAGAAATTAGATGAACTGAAAATTGGACCATATAAGATTGTTAAAAAAATTTCAAACTCAATATATAAAATAGAAACAGGTCACAAAAAAACGGAATCCAATCTATTTCACATTACAAAACTTATTCCAGTTCCTACATTAGATGAAGAAGAAATATTAGAAACCGAGGAAGACGAATGAATTCAGTGAAAATTTTGTTTCAAATTTTCTTTTCCAGGGGGGGAGATGTAAAGAAAATACCTAATAAGTACTTTCTTAAAAAGGATTTATTGTAGGTGTTCTAAATTCGAACACCTATGAAAACATGTGAAATGAATTTTGATAAAAATATTGTATTTTAATTTGACAATTGAATAAGAAACTTTAAATGTCGTTTCCTGTAAGTAATTATAAATAATTAAATATTCAGTGCAACAACAAAGAGTTTCATTTGTCAAACAAGGTAAAAATAATACGAAGTACTCTTATATATATAATTGTTAATTGATTTGTTTTATATAATATTTTATAAGATTTATTTTATGTATTTTTTGTGAAGTATTCATATAATGTAAGCAAAGAGCTGCTGCTTTCCTAAACACAAGCTTCTAGCTTAAATTAGGAAAGGAAATATTAATATGTTGATATATGTAACCAAATATTTGTAAACGTATGTATTGTATAATAAAAAAAAAAAAAAAAACTTTCGCCTCCATCCCACCCTGTCCTCTGCTGCCACTTTCCAGTTCCTCTCCTGGAGAAGCTGAAGCGCATCCTTTCTGACCTCATCTTCCCACCGCAGCCTTGGTTTTCCTACTCTTCTACTCCTAGGTTGCGGCTCTAAGGGCCTAGGCAGTAAAGGCGGGGGTGGGCGGCCGACGCTGTTGTGCCCTCGTCATTCTGTACTTAGAGAAGAGCAGGACGGACGCCTCTAGTCTCGCTCGGCAGTTACTCGTCAACTGTGGCGAATGTTGTTGTGTGGTTCGGGCACACCGCCGGCGTAGACGTCGGGTCAGACATCCTGTGTTGACAACTAGACGTCAAATCTGACAGGTGATGATTGCGTCGGATGCCCCCGGTGTTAGCCCGCGGAACCTTCGGACGCCAACACGAGGACCGAGGGGTCGGGGTACAAGCCCCTCCGACTTGAAACGGAGTGTTCTTAGCGGCCGATTTCGAGACCAATCGGAGGCCCTGACGTGTGTGGTTGGATTCTCGGGGGCAGTGGTTGAACCCGATGGATGGTGGATATTTGTGTTTGTCCGATGTTGCGGCTGCGTCCGGTGGTGAACAGGGCCAATGGGCTCTATAGCGTCGCCGGCGTGGAAGTGGATCGCGATCTCCCTCTTCTACTCCCACCCGGGTGTCCATTCATGATTCGTTTCGGCACCCGTGAGGTTGGCATTCGTTGTACATGTACAGCCTAGGTAATTTCATGTGCGTTGATATACTTGGGGTCTGGTATATGTTGTACAACTCATCGTTACGTCTAATGCGCAAGGAACTGTATATGCCGCTGTATTTGTCTCCAGGGAGGTTGACTGCTAGCTGCCCTTTTAGGCGGTCTGCCTGTGGCTCTTCTGTCTTCCAGGTTCTCATGAAGAACGATACGTGAAAGTCTGCTTTCTCGCATTCTATTTACATGCTCATTCCAGAATCGTATTCGCTGTCTTCCCCATCAGTCTATACCTTCCGTACTACACGTTTTCCGAATGCCCGTATTTCTAATACAATCTCGATGCGTGTTATCGGTAATATATTGTAGAGTCCGCATTTCCGAGGCCCTCAGTCCTGTATCTATACATATCGATGTTGCCTATCTGTATTTTATCCCCCCAAAGTTGCCTAGAATTTCATGCGGGCAATATGTTCGTTAACATAAACATGATTGCCTTTAGAATCATACATATTTGTCAAAAATAATATATTTTACGGAAGTTGTACCGCTGTATTTTTATATTTTTTTATGTATCATTACAATTTGCATTTGAACTTCTTTTCTTGTCTTTGTCGTGTCTTTGTAGCTTCATTTTTTGTAACTAACTTCATCTTTTCATCATTTGTGGCATCTCATCCTTGGTAGATTCTAAAATCTAACATTTTTTGTATATTATCATGCAATAAAACAATAATGTATAGTATAGGTATAGCTTCAGAAAAAAATCCATATTGTACATCAAAATTAAAGATTTAAATTTAAAATCGTTCCAATTCAAACCATGACCTATGCTACTATCATAGTTTATGTAGACACCACCTATTACATTTTTAAAAACTAGTTGCATGTAACACATGGGATCCAACTGTCGACAGCGATAGTATGTATAGTTGAAGAATAAGTACCAAACCCATAAATACAAATTATTTATTATTTTATGATATTTAGTTTTCTATACAACACATGTACCTAGGTAGTCAAGATAGGATAGTATGGAGGTCAGTCTTTTTTTCCTACCCGGAATATGAAAACAGCATGATGGTATATGTATATTGTATGTTTAGTGATGAAGTATCAAACTATTAAGTCTTCTTTGATATTGTGTATAGGTGACTACCATACAAATTGTATGAAGCGATGTCGTCACTAAATTCAATTTTTATAAAAATTGTTAAAAAAAATTTGAGATGTACTGCTACAATGTTAATATTTTTTATATAAAATTAAATTATCTAGTTGGGGTGTTTCAGCTTTTTTCGATATTTTAAAAAAAAATGGAAATATAGGCAGTTAAACTCATAAATTTATCATAAAAAAAATACTTTTCTTAATAAAAAATGTTTGAGAAACCCTGGAATTTTTTTGAAAAAACTGATTTGAGATTTTGTATTTGTCTATGTTTGTACCAATTTTCAGCGTTCTAGCGTTTATGGTTTCTGAGATATATGGAAAAATAAAATAAAAATTCAAAAGTTGATAACCCCTGACTGAAACAAAAATTCAAAATTCCGAGTATAAAAGTTTTGTAGGCCTGTAACTGTTTATATATTCTGAAATTTTAGGCTCTGTAAATTGAGCGGATCAAAAGTTATAAGGGGGGGACGGACACACACACAGACACACAGTCACACAGACACACACACACACACACACACACACACACACACACACACACAGACACACGAAATGTTCTACTCCGAATTCTGAGTAAATCCGTGTATGGAACATATATGCTGCGAAGCCTCTAAGTTGGTGTTTTTTGACTTCAAAGTTGGAAAAGCCGTGAAAAAAGTAGACCTCTCCATACAATTCTCGCGTATTCTGGCTTGATACATTGTCGATATGTTAAGAGAACAAAGTTCTCCTGAACAAATCGACAGTTGGATAATTTTCATCTGCATTTAAATATACGTTATTAACAATGCAAGAATAGAAATCAAGACAGCGTAACAAGTGTTTCATATAAATAAACACGGATGTCACTACATCGGAAGAGTAATGAATCTATTAAAGATATTTAGAGACATCTGTAGGTACATAATATTATTTATAAAGTGAATAGTCATAATTCTTTTTTTGTAAAATTTCCGAGATATTTACGAGGGTGCGTGTTGTATGAAACGAAGATGATTAAATTTGTTTTGTGCGTAGGCGTCAGTGAATCAAGGTGGTTTATATGAAAATATGATTTATTAATAGGATCAGATATTAAATGTTTGTTTATTTTGAAACAATAAAATTATTCATTAGGGTTATATAAACACGGAAATATTTAATAGAACAAGATATTAGTACCTCATTTGTAAAATGACAATTGTGTTAAATATCCTTATTTTTATTACAGTACCTACTTTATTTTATACTAGCTGAGAAGCATCGCTTCGCTCAGCTTCTAAGCTAGGGCTTTCAGCCAACTTTTTACCGCTGCGCGGTAAATGACCGCCTTCGGCGGTTCATGCAACGAAATGAAGCGGAGCTTTTATGGTAGGTACTTAAAAATATATTCGGTGCAGTATTTATCGACAACACTTTTCCTCAACACCTAGTGGACTTCCACAAGGTGCGGGCTTCCAGTCCATTACCAGTGTTGTTTTTGCGGCTACTCCGCATGGACAAATGGCCCCAGCCACACGCACCGCCTCTAAGTCCATTGAAGACTTGACCCCGTCAACCTGAGCACCCGCGAGGAAGAACGAACGCTTGCCCTTTACCGTGAGTTCCGTGGGAAGATAAATTTATTACTCTGGATGCTGCAATTTATCGACCTGCATCTTCGCTTTGTGTATCATGGGCATATTATGATGAGTAACAGCACTCTATTCTCCAGGATCAAAATGTAGTTATTTACCTCATTTTGGTTATAGACATATAATACCTAATTATATTTTAGTTTAAATTTAAACTTTAAAAAATAGATTTGTAGGCCGGTACCTACTTATGTTTTGAAAATCAGTAAGTAATGTTATTTTATTATTCTTCGACATTTAGTTAAGATAAATAATATCAATTTATTCAATTGTTTTTAAATAAGTATTTTGTTTATTTATGTTAGTCCAATCGATTCAAATTTTGGGTTGCCCATATAGAACGAATGTGTTTTTAAAGTTGTGACGTGCACAGCATACTTTATAATCAATAATTGTTAATAATAATATTTCATTTTGATGACCTTCTTATTATTTCTATTCGATATTATTCTCACCGGAAGAAAACTTATATTTTTGAACGCATTGCGGCGCTTTTGTGATGTCATTTGAATAATACTCCATAATTAAGTAATAATTAAATTTCAATACCTGACACGAAAGTAGAAGGTATTTAAATATTTTGTAATCTTATATTTTTTTAAACTGTATTCCTATTTTACAACATTTCGTAGGAAAAAAGTTGTTTTTTGCAAAAATGATTTTATATTATGTTTCCATAAGTTTGAAAATTTGCCGATAGATGTCGAAAACCCACCATTTATGTTCCTTTATATAATTTTTTCGTATATTTTTTTAAAAAATTTAAGCGTTCCACAAAAAAAATAATATTTTTCCCGTAATATGTATAATATTGTCTATCTTTAAACAAAAAATCAATATAATTGGCGTTGTAGGCCACTTGTAAAGAATCACCTATATCACTGCCTTGCTTCAAACAAAGCCGTGCTGTAGAAAACGCGTTGACAGTTAAAGAGACCTAACGTCGACTCGTATCTATGAATTTTAGTATGAATTTGCGAACAGTCGGTGTGGTTTGAACTGTTGTCAGTTGTTTACAATTGCTAAAAAAACGCATTTTTATACAGTATTTTGTCAATTTCGAATACCAATATATTCCAAATTTAATATTGTGAACTCAAGACATTAAGGCAAAATAATTTAATCAAGATATTTACTTATTTGGCATATTTTTAATAACACGTTTGTTCTGTTTACAAACTGTATGAAATCACGTGGAATTTTGAATACATTTTTTAATCAGATAAATATGTTTGCTTTTAATCGGATTATATCATATTAATAAATATAAATTATGCTTCTAGTGTACAAAATAGTTTTTTTGTGATACCGACAAACTATTTCTTTACTTTCGTATTTCTGTAGGTTATATATATATTAATAAAAAAAAACTATTTTTAGATTCCTCACAAGTGTTGCGTTCCCGGATACACCTCAAACTATAGCACTTCCTACATAGGTACTTTTTTAATTTTAGTTTCATATAATATAACTATGTAATAAACATTGTAAATTTATTCCTATGGTTATTGCCTTCTGATTATCAGATGTCTACATTATCCTAAAATTATATATTAACCGGTATTAACACTATTTGCTTGTCATGTATATAGTATTTTTGTGTCTTATAATTTTTGATTGTGGAATAAAGTTGTGTTTATCATGTTTCAATTTAATATTTTTTTTTGTATTCCTCTTCTCGGTTCTTTTCACTTGTGTGTTTCAAGACACTAATGGTAAGTAAATATTTTTTCAATGTAGTGTAAAATACCAATACTTTAATTTAGAATGCAATATCAGATAATTTTAAAAGTATCAAACATGGAATTATAAGGTAGTATCAAATGAAAATATTCTTAACCTAATGGGTGAATTATTCTTAATTGAAGCTTGGTGGATGTGTTTGTTACATATTATTTTGATTACATTGTGTATACTTATGATAAAATATTAGTATCTAATATTATTTGATTTTCATTTATATGCCGAATAAAAAAAAACAAATTTTTGTATCAATAGAATCGTTGAAGTTGAAAAATAAATTTTTATAGGAGAAAAACAAATATTCAATGAAGTATATTTTATGCTGAAATGTCATAATGCTTGCTATTAAATATATATTAATTCGGCATATTGAAAATAAATAATAATTGGCACGCATTTTTCTATCAGACAAATATTGAATAATATATATTTGCTCTTTACAAGTGTGTATGTAATATCGCGTAGGTCTCTTTAGTTTGAATTTTTGCGTTCCCGCCAATCTACAGCACGGCTATGTTATTTGTAGAAGGCAGTGCCTATATTGACAGCTAAATCGGTGAAACGATGCAAGTAAAGCAAATCATACCCACAATGCAAAAGGAACGATTGTTCCGTGTAAATTGTTCCCTCTCCCTATGTAGGATTTCATTATTTCGTGCCTTTTGAGCTCTGGCTTTGACGGGAACCAACACATCTTTACGTTGGCATTATAATCACCGTAAGGGTATATTCACATAAATCAATTTTGGCGACTCAGCGAGTAAAGCAAAAATGCATTCTTTAATTCTTATTGTATAACATTTAAACATACTTTATTTTGAAAATACTAAAAAAAACACATCAGCTCGCGAGGTTTTGTGTTTTTATACTGTTTCAAATGTAATATTATAAAAATATGATATTATAAGTTTTTTGCTCTACTGTAAACTTGCCGATTTTTACATAGGAAGATTTCAAGGGCAGGCAGACTGACATGAATATAGCCGTGCACAAACATTCGCAAATCCAGAACGACAATCTTACGAGGTCTACTTTATTTATATGCAGATGCAGATTAAGTAATAGAAATTGAGATGTTCAAGGTCGATCAGGAAAATATAATATTTGAAAATTATACGTATTTATTTACAAAATCTTACATTTTATAGAGTATAATTAATTGACATAATTTAATGTATTCAACCTCATTAGGATAAATCTGTATCGAGTTTACATAAAGTCCCATTTTTGTGAAAAACATAAATGACATAAAACTAATATAAAAAACAATCGGTTAATAACGTCGCCAGTTAGGTACTGATAAATAACTTGTAACAATATTTGAAATGCAAATTATAAATATAGTTGTCGCCAAATAACTTGAACATTTAGCCGAGAAGGGGGGCGATTTGCATGTAAACCAACGAAGCAAAAGACACAAATTTGCGCTCTGCGCAACCTGAAGCTCGTTCAAGATGTTTGGCGAAAATTATATAATAACAAACTATGACTATTGCAAATCAAATTTTAAAAATATTTCAAACTAGCTTTTATGTCCCGCCATTGGCCAAGAATGTAAATTAGTGAAGGAATAAGCAATCGTCTATATACCTACATAATATTGTCACACATAATTTTTTTTAACCGTAGTATGAAAAGTAGTTTGAAATTTAATTGAGTTTAAGCGGTGTAAAATCTTAAAGTGATGGCCACAATCCATTTGTTTTTATATATAAGCACATACAATTTATGCACGCATGGACTATGGGAAATGATTTTAAATATGACTTATTATAAAAAGACAACGTCGTAAAGAGTTTGGATTTGGCCACAACCCCTATTTTTATATATTGTCATCGAACGCAAATAATGTGTTTTAAATATTTAGTAATTTTGGATGATGGGAAATGGTTTAAAAATTGATTAAACAAAAGTACTGAAAATATTCTAGTGTTGGTCCCATCCCATTCGTTTTTATATTTTTCGTCAAGTGTGCATATAGTTTATTATAGTTTTGCACAATAAAACTGATAGACTTAAAACTGACACATAAGTCTACATTACAGAAGAAGAAGACTTAAGCTATGTCAAATAGTTTTTAATATGAATATAAACGTTGTGAAGATCCAGCAATGGCCACAACCCCGATTTTTTATATATTGTCATCAAAATGAAATGTGTAGTTATTGAAAATTAAGCAATATATGATGTTATAATAAATGGTGTAAATTTGATTGAACAAAAGTAATGAGAAGATTCTAGTTTTGGTCACATCCCATTCGTTTTTATGTATTTTCATCAAGTATGCATGTTGTTTATAATATTTCGTTACAATAGACTATTAGACATAAAACTAATCCAAAAGACTAAATAAAAAAAGAAGTAGAAGTATAAAACTATAACAAATAGTTTGTAATAAAAACTGACCCAATGGTCTACATAGAAGATGAAATAGAAGAATTACACATTAGGAAATGTATTATATAAAAAACTGACCAAAATGTCTTCATAAAAGAAGAAGAAGATGAATTGAACTATAGGAAATCTTTTATATAAAATTCAACCAACATCTACATAAAATAAGAAAACGAAGAATTAGACTAAAGGATAGTTTGTTTAAAAATAGTTTGTTAAAAAACTAACCAAAAGGTCTACATAAAGGAAGAAGAAGACGAATTAGACTATAGGAAATAGTTTGTATAAAAACTCACCCAAGGTCTACATAAATTAAGAAAAAGAAAAATTAGACTATAGGAAATAGTTTATTTATGAACTGTCCCAAATGACTTCACAAAAGAAGCGGAAGACGATTTAAACCCCAAGAAATAGTTTGTAGAAAAAATCACCCAAAGGTCTACATAGAAAAAAGAAGAATTTCACTATAGGAAATAGTTTGTAGGTATATTGAATGTGTATTGTAGTTAACCTAAAATAGTTTAATAATTTTCCTATACAAAATCAGTATATTCTTGGTTTTTAAGTAGTAAGTATTAGGTATGTAGGTACCTACCTACAATGATGTTCTAAATTAATTCGAATTCGATTTATAACAAATTTTATTTGAATATCAGAATGTGTCCGTTACCATAGTAACCATGTTCCAACATGTGAAAAATATTAAATGTTATGGAGACATTTTTTGAATATGTAGGTACCTACATTGGTTTGTTTGATGCCATAAAAATGAAAATTGTCAGAAAAATCAAATATTTTTAACAAATTATGCAATTTTATTACGCCTATATCTTTACTAATAATTAACAGACTTTAACAATATATGTCTTAAAACTTGCTATAATGTCTTGTGTTTCATTTTATTATTTCATAATCACATTTATTTCAAAGGTATATTATTTAAAAGAACATATTCATTCGGTAGGAAAATTAAATATCGTATGAAAAGATATTAAAATGGCGGGGTTATATGTACATTTGTACAAAACGCTTACTTTAAAAATAAGTTAAACATTATAATTAGACAAAATATTCACCATGTTTTTCACTTAAAAGCTAAGTTATACTTGAAAATATATTTTTTTCGTGTAAATACGTACTTCTAACTTTTAAACTAACAGATATTTGCGTGCAAAATGTACACTTTTTTGACAGATATGACTTGGAAAATTTTGTATGAAAAAAATAATTATTGAAATATCTTTAAAATTCAGCATTTTAATCGCATTATTTTTAGCGTGACACTGCATCAGGTATACTGGTACACGTTCGCACATAAATTAGATTTTTAGATGCTCTTGGTTTTTCAAAAGGCGTGAGACAAACACACACACACACACACACACACACACACACACACACTAACATATTGATTGCTTTATTACTTTAGATGAAGAAGGTTAACGATAACTTAAAGTATATTTGCAATCCTCAAACAATACAACACATTGACAACAGGGTCGTGCCTAGAACCTGCGGACTAGGCAAACCCTGAAAGAAATTGGGAAATGTCGAAAATTTAATGTTTTTTTAGCATTTTCGTTCATTTGAGTGACCATGAAAATATATTAAAATCACACGTCAAATATAATATTTACATTTGTGGCCCTGTTAAGCATCGTATCTTCGTACGGTTCAATTTTTAATCTTGTAGTATGGTTTCAATAAAACAGACAAAAAAATATTAGGTCTTGAATTTCTTAACTTATTATTCATAGGCAACCATGATTTACGGTTACGGCTTTGTTTTAAACTAATATGACTTTTTTTGTAGTCATATTAGTTTAAAACAAAAGCCGGAAAATATAATAAAAACATATACCTGTTAAAATCGTTTTACCTTTTTATGAATATCATTCGTGAGCTTATTTATAAATATTTTTGAAGAATGTACCTTGACTGCCCTTGCATTGCAAACAAATAAGTAAATAAATAAAACCAATCACCGCTGATGTACAAAAATGAGGACAACAAAATTATTATGGTAATGTCAAATATAACGACATTATCGGTGTTAAAAATATTCGCACTTTATATATTGCTATACCTAGTGGTGCTAATTATAAAAATAATCTGGCGACGAAGTGTGAAATCTTTATTAGAGTATTTTTATGCTTCGTACCGTGGGCGACAAGCGGCACATACTCATCTTATTATCTATTTGTTTTCAATTAATGTCTTCGTTTTAAATACTTACCATAAATTCTAATTTATCAAATAAATTCACATTTGTATTCAAAGAATGTATCTGATATTCTAATTATATTTCATTTTAAAATGACATTTAATATATCGACACGTTATATGAGAACTGTACAAAAATTGTACATTTTAACGAATTCTTACAATATCACCAAAAAGATCACACAGTACAGAATACACCAAGTGAGAAAGATTATAATATATAATAATAGACACACTGCAGACATCTTTTTACTCCAGTACAAGCACAGTGCCGACTGCCGTGGAACGTTAGTAAACCGTTTGGTTTCTGTGCGGGCGTCCTGAGTTCGATTCCCAGCAGATGAGAAATGTATTTGAATTAATTTCTCGTGCTAATATTGCTTTTCTGGGTTGGTAACACATTTTTGATTATGCCATAGTGGTATGAGTATAAATGAATGAATAAATTCAAAATAGCATTTCTCATTAAATCCAATTTATGTTTAAAGAGAAAACGAAATGAATTAATTATTATTGCTCACTACGTAAGAAAAAATAAAAAATGACGATTTCAATTCTGATTTTTAAATCTTAGTATTTTTTCGTTATTATTTAAATACATTATTAAATGCCTGTTAAAAAATGAAAAACTACACAGCAATTTAAAAATATTATATCTTGTATATCAACAAAAAAACATTATTTTAATGAGTATATACAAAGTTCGTGGAGAATCAATGTTTAAATTTTTTTTTAATTCTACGGTTCCATATGTATTAGTATTAGAGTACAGAAATTAATAATTTCCATCGTCGATTTTAAATAAATGTTTCTTTAACACGTTAAATTCTGTGGGGTTATATTTTAACAAGGACATATTTCACCGAAAAAAGCACTGCATGAACCGGCGTTATGCTCGTATTTTAATATAAAAATATATCGGCATCTTTTGCCAATATCTGAATCACCGAAATAAGAATGATTGTGGTGACATCACCCAGACTTAGAAGATTAGTGTTGCATAAGAAGTATGTAGGTATATATTTTTATTGGACTTTGGAAGATTTACGCTAAATTATAGTCATACAGTTTATTCTGGCTAAATGCCCTGTACAAAAACATAACAAGACTTTACGTACACAAAAACAATTTCAATCATTTGAGAAAACCTGCCCGCTACGTTAACTGCTCAACAATCATATTGTGAACAAAGATCGACAGATAATCTGTTCCAAAACTATGCATATCCCTCAGTCGTAGTATTAAATATATAAAACCCTTTGTTGCAGTTTAATATACTTCTTCTTCTCCTTCCTCTTAGGCCTCGTCACTGAGGATGGCGGTTACACTTAATTTAAGTCCAGAAATTCAAGCTTTTTCAGTTTTATCAAAAAATCGATATCGAATGAATCAAGCTTCAACATACATTATCATCGGTTATACTCAAATTCTGAAAGATTCATCGCTCTAGCTTATTTTATTCATTTATTTATTTATTTTACACAAATTATGTAAGTACTACAATACAATGACATGCTAGAAATATTGTGTGTGCATACTTGTGTGGGTGCGTAATTGTGTAATTGCGATGGTACAATGATCACCTCACTAAGAAGTCCTGTGCCGAGGTGTTCATTTGACCAGGCTTAAATAGCGTGGCTTAAATAGTAGATAAGTACGTAGTATATATTGTTTTTAAATTAAAATATATAGCAATTTGTTATTGTAATAAATGCAGGAGTTCATTATGTTTAATTTGTTGTTAAATATTATTTATGTGAACCCATGTTACATATCCATGATGTTATATATTTTTGCAATTAGATAAAAATCTATTGCAAAATTCCAGTACAGATAAGAGCTATTTTTTTCTTTACAGCTTCCAACTGATCTTTAAATGTGTACCTCCAATACTAGCAAGTATGAAGTTATAGGTAGGTGCCTACAATATAATATTATGAATATATAGCAATACATCAAAACGTGGCTAGATGAGAAGGTTAATAAATATTATTATATATTTAGTTGCAAAATATTGGCCATGTGGTCAAGCGGTTCACCAAAATAGAAACCAAGGAAAAAGATTATATCATCCAACCAGAAATGATCTATTCATATAAGTTTCATGAAAATTCCCTGCTATAACATTAACGTAAATTTTAACCTTGATAATTTAGAATCAAACTGAACCCAAACAATGGTGAATTATTTTGGACTACGGGATCAAGAAGGCAACATTTTATAGACAAACAATTCATTAATATTTGTGGAGCGCAGTAACCCAATTCATACGATTATTTTTTAAAATTTTATCACTTCTTGGTATAACAGCAAAGTTGTCTAACTTTTAACATACATAGATAAATCAGACCAACAGTTTCAATGCATTCATAATCTCCAGACTGGATTACTCTAGTTGATATTAGTATATGCTGACATGTTTCATTACAAATACAATCACATGATGATCATTAAACGCAAAAATCAGATTCAATGTGTTTATAATCTCTAATTTGTTATATTTTAGTAAAAATATATTTTGTAAATTAGATGGATATAAAAATAAACAAGAAGGATAACCAAATAATGTGAATCAGTAAGTGATGAGCAAATACCTTGCACCCCAGTCTTGGTCTTGGCATTTACAGATGTGGTCTTGATCTTGGTCTTGCATACCCAGTCATGCAATTTTTCTTATTGTTCTTTAAAAAATCTGTTTTTACAATGAAATATGACAAAAAGCAATCATTTATAGTATTATATCGATGGTATGTTGTACTATCTAGGCGCTATTGTGACTCATGAAAATAATTGCAGCACCGAAATTAAGGCAAGACTGACAATAGGTGCTATTATGGTCTAATAAAGCATATAAGGTCAACAAGGAAAACATAAATCCTAATTTATAAAACTCTTCTCAGACCTGTCGTAGTGTATGGAGCTGAATGCTGGGTCTTAACAAAAAGAGACGAAAACAACCTCTTGATATTTGAAAGGAAAATCCTGAGAAAGATTTTTGGCCCAGTAAATGATAATGGACTTTGGAGGATGCGATATAATCATGAACTGCAGGCATTATATGACGAAACCAACATTGCACAAATCATAATAGTACGTAGACTGCAGTGGTTGGGACATGTCAGCCGGATGAATGATGATCGTGTCCCCAAAAAGGTTCTTGATACCATTCCAGAGGGCAGAAGAAGTAGAGGCAGGCCCAAGCTAAGATGGCCGGACGATACAAAAGACGACATAAGAGCGATCGGAATAGCAAACTGGAGGAGAGCGGTGGAGGACAGGGACGGCTGGAGAAGGATTCTGGAGGAGGCCAGGGCCCACACAGGGCTGTAGCGTCAATGATGATGATGATGTAGTAAATTGCTTACTTTTTAATTTAAAACAAAGTTTATAGAACATTGCGAAACCGCAAGACTCTTGTATTTGCAAGACTCTTGATCTTGCAAAGCCTGGTCTCAGTCTTGGTCTTGCAGCTACATATGCGGTATTGGTCATGGTCTTGCAAGTCTTGCAAATCTCGCAAGACCAAGACTGCAAGAAGACTTGCAAGATTTTCGCTCATCACTAGAATCAGAGTAATTAGTAATTATTATTAATCAAGAGTTCATCTTTAATGCCAACAAGTTTTTATAGAAAATTACAGGTTACCACGTTTATTTTTACAGACATGCCTTTTATTAACAGACATTTCTATTTATATTCTTGTTCTTGTAAGACAAAAAAGTAGATACATCATACCTCCAAAAAAAGATGATTTAAGAAACCTACAAAAAAGCATAATTTTGTGTTCGTTAAACAGCCCATAACCATCTTAAGAACTCACGTGGAATGCAGCGCTGAAACAAATTCAGAAGTTAAATTAGATGGACTGGACAAATATAAAATCATGTACCTACCTACTGCATTAAAGTTGTGTGTTGTACTTTATTTGTAACTCGACCGATATTATATTTGGACTTCAGTGGTTCTCATTCTTCAACTGAATTTAATTATTAAAACTCATACATGCATTCCATCACGCCATGTCCCTTACGGGGTATGCAGAGAGAAACGAAGAAACAAACGAGAAACAAAAAAAAAGACAAACGCCATATTCCTCTATTTTTGCACACACTCCTGGCTTCCTTTACATACATGCTCGTCGTTTCTTTAAGAATCTTATGTTTCCTTCTTTCAAAATATCATTCACATGGTCATGCCATCCCTTTCTGAGGCGACCCCTGCCATTTACTCCATCTCTTACACCCATGTACCTACCTATATTTTTTGGTCAGTCGTTCATCGTTCATTCTTTCAATATGTCCAAACCACCTCAACTCGTTCACTTTAATTTTAATTATAATATCCTTTATCTAATTTCTACAGCATTTATTCTACATTCATGCATATTTTTTTCACGTCCATGCTTTACTGGCACACGTCAAAGTGGGCACTATAATTGCATTATGTACGGCAATTTTGACTTCCTTTGAGATGCTTGGATCGGACGATACTGGTCTGAGTGCTCCGTTTATTCTATAATTTGTCTCTTCTTTCAATAACTTTATAGTCTTCCATTCCGTTCAAACATACTCCCTAAGTATATAAGTATTATATTCTTCTTCTAGCCATTCATTCTCTTATTTCATCAAACATGCAGTTATACTTTCAGTTTTTTCGATTGCTAAAATATCTAAGGTTTTCTAAAATATCTTAGATTTACTCACATCAAACTCAACTCATCAAATTAACCAGAGTTGAGGTCACATAAACCAAATATGAAAAATTTCGTTTGAACATAGCTGTGACAAATCTTTATTTTATCCATATCATAAAAAAATAGTCAAAATATATTATGCTTTTGACTAAACTCGTACATGATGAGTCATGGATTTCTATAGTTTCTTTATATGTTGTATATTGATCAAATTCTCAAATAAATATTCGTGACAAACTGTAAGTATTACTCGGTTAAAAATACAAAGATAAGATACATACTGTGAATTTGATGGACATTTTTTAATTAAAATTTACTGAAAGACGTGAAAATATTATGACATACCCGAAATTTCCGAAAGATCATTTACGGGTTTCAAAATAGAAAAATATTTTCAAAATAACAGTTTGACAGGGATAATTTAAAAGCTTGCGAAAATGAGATAACTGTGTAACGTATAGATAAGAAAGAATATTATCAAAACAATAATAAAGTTGCAATTCGTAAAAAAACATGATTCGAGGGTCATCGGATAATTACATTAAAAAATCTACCAGGACTAAGAGACAACAAATCAAAATTGTAGATAACAGAAAATTCAATTATTTAAAAAAAAAACTCAAAAGAAGTGAGAAATTATAAAACTAGAACTTAAGCAATAGACTTTTAATGTGATGATACCAAAATGAACAATATACATACATATATTTATAGTTAGTCAAAACAATTCGTGGGACTATCTTATAAATCGAATGTTACCCAACAACTTGCAAAATCACATTACCTCACAGACATACATCGCCATAATGTAACCACACCTAATGGAGATCATTTTTCAGTTTTGTTTGCATCTCATGAATTTAATAACATTCTCGAATCAACAGATAAGACTCGTAATATGTACTCGTAGAAATAAAAAAAACACACTATAAAACTAAATATTAGATATTTGTTTTTGATTATCTCAATAGAGACGAAGTTGGAATATTTACTGTAGGAGAACCGGGAAATCAAGGCACCTACAGGGCTTACGACCTGTCAACGGCTGGTTTACGTAATCACTTTATGTTCTTTGAAATAAAGATATTTTTTAAAAATATCTTTGACTCCCTACAGGAAAAAAAAATCCAATGTTTGCGCATATGCAATAATAAAAAAATATTCGATTAGATATTTGCAACATTTTTGAAATCAATAAACATCTTGATTAGTCACACATCGATCCTATTTTATTTCGATTTTTTCAATTTAACTTGTTTTGAAAAATAAACTCCTCATACTCCAAGTCCTTTTGTCCTCCACGTATTCCTAACTAAGCCTTGCCTCCTTGAGATCTCTGGTTATTATGGACATTCAAATACTGAAAAATATTTTTTTTTCAGAACAGGGCAGCATGTGAGTTATCACTAATCATAATATATTGTTATATATGAGTATATACGATGGGAAGAACATAGAACAAATTTTAATGTCAAACTGCTACATAACATAAATGACAACAACGGGTGTGCATATTATGGAAGAAATAATATTAGAATAATAAGATATCAAAATTTACTGTATCGGTTTATACTTTTGTGTTTAAGATGTAATATTGTACATACATACATACATACATACATACATACATACATACATACATACCATCACGCCATGTCCCTTGCGGGGTAGGCAGAGAGAACCAAACGCCACATTTTTCTATCCTGGCACGCATTTCTCGCCTCGTCCACATTCATGCATCGTTTCATACATGTTCGTCTGTTGCTCACACTTCTAACATTTCCGTCTTTCAGAATATCGTTCACATGGTCGTTCCATCCCTTTCTTGGGCGTCCCCGACCTCTCATTCCATTCCTTTCCGCTCTGTATATTTTCTTCGTCAGGCGCTCCTCATTCATTCTCCCCATGTGACCAAACCATCTCAATGTGTTCACCTTCATTCTAATAATGACATCTTTCTTCAACTTACATTCTTTCCTTATGTCCTCATTTCTTACCCTGTCATACATCGTTCTATTGCAAATTCTTCTTAACGATCTCATTTCAACTGCATTTATTCTGCTTTCATGCGTCTTCTGCCATGTCCAGGTTTCACTTGCATACGTCAAGGTTGGTACTACGATGGCGTTATGAATGGGAACTTTGGCATCCTTTGATATGTTGCGGTCATTCATAATTGGTCTAAGTGCTCCATTCACTTTGTTTCCTGCCATAACTCTTCTTTCGATCTCTTTATCAAGCCGTCCATTCCGTTGAAATATGCTTCCCAAGTATACATATTCGTCGACTTGCTCGAGCCATTCCTTCTCTACCCTTATTTTACACGCTGTTCTTCTTTCACTCTTTTCAAAGACCATTGTCTTTGATTTGCTAGCATTCATCCTAAGTCCGTTCTCTATGCATCCTTCATATACCATACTTACAAGATACTGTAACTCTTCCATACTTTCTGCTAATAGAACTTTATCGTCTGCATACATTAAATCTCGCACCATTACAGTACTCAATTTCAGACCCTTGCTTTCATCCTTAAGGGCTCTTATGCAGAAATCAATATACAAGTTGAAGAGCCATGGAGATAGCACGCACCCTTGCCTAACGCCATTATTTATAGAGAACCACGTTGTCACTGTGTCGTTGACACGAACACATGCTTCGCTTTTCTCATATAATGACGCGATTGCGCGTATCAGCTTGCTCTTCACTCCATACACCGCTAGTATATCCCATAATTTTTCTCTAACAACTTTATCATACGCCTTTTCTAGGTCTATGAAGGCACAAATAAAATTTTCTGATTTTTATCCAGAACCTTTTCTGTGATCGTGCGCAGAGAAAAAATTTGGTCTATACATCCTCTGCCGCCCACAAACGCACCTTGGACATCCCATATCTTGCTTTCTGTAATCTTTCGCACTCTTTGATCCAAAATCCTTGCATACATCTTACCAACTGAGCTTAACAAACTTATGGCTCTATAGTTTTTGCAGTCGAGCTTCGATCCCTTACCTTTATACAAGGGTACCACGACTGCATTTCTCCAGTCCGAAGGAGTGCGTCCTGCTTCCCAACACATGTTGAAAAGAGAGAGGCACCACTTCAACGTCTGCTCGCCGCCATATTTTATAAGTTCAGCTGATACACTATCAAACCCGGCAGCTTTTCCCGCTTTCGCGTGTTTCACTGCTTCAAGCACTTCATCTTGCGTAATTTTATCATTTTCATATTCACTTACCTGCCATGCTCTCAGATTCGCACCCCCGCTTATTCTGCTATCATACAGCTCCTTGAAATATTCTTTCCATCGTTCTTTCACTCCTTCTTCATCCATAATTATTTTATGTAATATTGTAAATTATTGTATTGTGATGTCTGGTGTCCGTTCTAATATGTTTTTGGAAAAGACAAAATACATTACTATGTCAAACCAAAATGTCAAATATTTGGCTTGGTAAAATTGTAAACTGCTAGCCCTAGAACAGGGTTGCCTAGTTGGGCAGCAGTAATCTTCATAATAGTCTTTGTGATAAAGGTGTGAAAAAAAAATTTAAAAAAATAAATATTTTGAATAATTACAACTGCTATAAATAAATATTCTAAGGTTTTGAAAATGCGGAAATTCATTCAAATAAAAAATTGACATAATAAACTACATTTGTTTATTTCCACTTCTCTATAGATATTTGACATCATACTAAAAATAAAGATAAATAGTAAAAATTATATTCTAATGTTAATATAAGGTTTAGTTGTCGCCAAATATCTTGATCCATATCGATTTTGCCGTGAAGAGGGGCGATTTGCACGTATACCAACGAAGCAAAAAGACCCAAATTTGCGCTCTGCGCACTCGAAAGCCTGGTTCAAGATATTTGGCGATATTTATACGTCGTTTTTTTGTAGATATAATGAATCCTATATTTACATAAGTTACCCAACTTCCACGTCATGTTCTTCTATGATAATATTTTGACGATCAATTTTCCGAAATTGACTATCTTGGCTCGATCCATTAATATCCCGGATGTTGAAAGCAGAAACCGCAAAGAAAATGCCAGTCAACGTACAATATGGAGACTACCTACTTTAGGGTTTGGATGGGGTGAAGGCTTAAGGGGTAAGTATAGAGAATAAGGCTTTGGAAGGGTGGAAGATAAAATAGACATTGTCGGTAATAATATTGCGGCTAGAGAAGATAGCGTGTCGGAGTGACGGGCCATTTTGATGGACTGGAAAATGAGGAAATAAGGAGTAGATGGGTGCGCCGGTAAAACGACCTCGTTTGTACGCCCGCGATAAAATGGACGACCATACTACTTTAAATCTGTTATGGCCTTTTTATTGTTGGACTGCAAAGCTAAATTAATCGAGGAAGCAGAAGCCAGAAAACAATTTTCTCTAAAATAAAACTTAACATGCAGAAATATGAGGGTTTTATTACATCGAATTTCAAAATTCTTCCCTTCCTATTAACTACTCTCTGCCTCTTTTTAGATTCTTTATATGATATTAAAAAAATAACAAAAAAATCTTAACTTCTACCTATTATTTTTGTCAAATAGTGGATGTCGTTATTGGCGTTGTAAAAATTGAATTGTTATTTTATTGTTGTAAAATTAGGCTAAGTTGTTTTGCGTTCAATAAATTTAATATAAAAAAATAATTGAATATTTTTATAGTTACATATAGGATTATATACGAAAACATTGGATTTTATATACGCAAATTACATAATTATACGCAACATTGGAGTTTTTCGTAGAAAAAAGGTAAAATTTAGAGTTTTTTTAGAAGCAAAAATAAAAAAAAAACTCTGTCGTTAGATTTACATATTCTGCTTTGATTAAAGTAAATATCTACTTTAAAATTAATATCTACACTAAAATCAATTTTCAATAGAATTAAGATGTAAAAATTAAATATTTGTTCAAAGACGTATCTTTCGATGGTTCCTGGAAAATGATTTTCCAAAATTACTATGTAGCCCACTATAGACACAGTGATATCATAAAAAAATACTTTATTTTTAAAAAATAAATATGTTCTTGTTGTAACAAGTACATATAAATCTTCATACATTCCCTAAATTAAGCATAAATGCTTGTGCTTGTGCTTAATGTATGGGTCGACCAAGAAAGAGCTGGCATGATCATGTAAATGAGATTTTGAAAGAGGGGAATATACGAAGTCAGAATAATAGGAGAGCATGTATGACACGATGTATGAATGTAAAAGAGGCAAAACAGGTAGGTATGCCAAGATAGAAGAGTCTGGCGTTCGGTTCTCTCTGCCTCCCCCAAATAGGGAAACGGCGTGACGGTAAGTATGTATGCTTGTGCTATAGGTGTACGAAATCGGTCGTGGCAGGATTCGAACTCGCAACCACTGGATTACAAACCCAACGCGCTAACCTCTCTGCCACCACCCATATGTTACTTTCCTAATAATAACAATAGAAAATATTTTTTTATTTGGAATACAGTAAGGTACATTATATGATCTTAATACGTCTTAATCTTATCTTAATCTTAAATATATAAAAAAAAACAGTATTAGATTATAATGTAATCTTAATCACAATCATAAAAATTTGTTGAGATCAAAGATTAGTATTAAATTGTCATTATTTTTTGCATAAATCAACATAGTTAATTAACTAATTTTAATTTTAACTAATATTAATTGAAGTCTGAGGATAATCTTAATCAATTTCACGAGACTGCCGCTTCTTAAATCAATACCTTTTCTCGGTGTAACGAAAATCTGTTAACTATTATGACTAGAACACTAATCCTTAATCCGATGATCTAATATATTACATCATTAACTGTTAAATCAGTTCATTTATTACGACATTACTTTGTTACTAAGGTGGAATTCGTTACCCTCAATGCATTGTGGTCTAGTTTAATCCAAGATATTGTACCTACATCATTGTATTAGGTTGTGAAGCCATTATGGGATCATAAAACAAAATATAATTATGGAAAACGTATGTCTGGATGCACCGGCTCTCTGCCTACCCCGCCCTCTAGTGATGAAACTAAATGGTCCGCGTGATTTACGACTGTATGCAACCACACGTGCCATTAACACGTGTGTGGTTATGTACTAAAATTATTTACTGATCGGGAACAAAATCCCGTCGTCTATACGGTATTAATAATAATATAATAATAATAAGGACAATTTATAAAGCGCCGTTTAGTGACAACCGTGGCCACCTCAAGGGCGCTTTCAGTTTGCAAAAAAAAATAAGTTAAAATTAGTCCTATAGCTAACACATTGAAAATGGTGAAACATAAAACTTAAAAAAATACCTAGAAATCACAAATTAATCTAGTTATATACATATTACATAATCCAGATGAAATTAATTATAAAAAATAGTCGATTCAAAGTAAACTGGCATAATATTTAGTACACATAATATTATTGAACGGATGAAGAACTGCAATCTGGATACGACTTGCGGAAAAGATGAGTTTTTAATTTATTAAAGATTATATTATTACGTACATACATTAATTAATTTATTTATTTATATAAACGCCCTAAATGGGCTTTTACACACACAATTACAAAGTATTAAAACATATGTTTATGAACTACGAAGCAAAATACATACATACATAATGATAAATAAGGTACCCATATATAACAACAAAGAAATGTTAAAAAAAATATACATATATGTATTTAAATTTACAAAATATATAGGTATCGAAGTACGATAAAAATAAAATTATAGAAAAACAAGCAAAAGATTAAACAAAAACAAAAATAAAAAATTAAAAGAAAAAAAGAAGAAGAACCCCGAATTTATACAATCTTTAAAAGTCTCTCTTTATATTCATATATTGAACAGCAAAAGACATCAACAGAGCCAAACTCATTACAAAGTCTATGTAGTCTCAGAATAGGCGAGTGAATATAATAATTATTACTAGATTTTATGATATAAAATAGTGATGCTTGTGTTTGTCACGTACGGGTAATCGGAACATTAAATGAAATGAGATAATGAAAATTTTATACTACTTTTTAATCACATTCCCGAAATGTACAGCTGTGAGGCACCGACTTACACCGAATAGTGCTTCCACTCTTTTCTGTTATCATCATTTTTGGGTAAAATACAACTAGCAGAATAACATCGATATCAAAAAAATCAATATAAATAGAGGTGTCAGGCAAGGAGATACTTTATCACCCAAACTGATTACACTGGTTTTGGAGGGCATATTTTAAACTTTGAACTGGGAGTACAGGGGAATAAAGATACATGAAACAAACATAAACCAAATCCGCTTTGAATATGACATAGTGCTCATATGTGATGATCTGGAAGAACTTCATGCTATGATAAAAGAACTCCGTGATGCTTCCCTAAAGGTAGTTCTGGAAATCAACGTTAGCAAAACCAAAATCATAAGTCTATCCAACGTGCTATCACAATTGATAAGAAGAAATTGAAGCTGTTGAGGAATACATATATCTGGGACATAAAATAAAACTTTTACATGTCTTTTTTGAGATTGCCTTTCCATGGATATTTGAGTGCATTTAAGCCTTTCTATGGTCCGCGCAGTTAGCGTGATAGTTTCCAGACCATTTTCCCCAATGCTGCCCAACCTAGTGCGGTCCTTATTTCTATTTCTGCTGTCTGGTTATCCTTTCCTAATTTTATCTTATGTCATAGATATATTCCTCAACAGCTTCAATTTTCTTGTTATCAATTGTGATTTGTTGCGTGAACTCGTGATTTTGCATTTCTTAATGTCATCAAAAGTCAACAATCAACCTCTCATTCACCCTAAATAATTCAAGTTATCAAATTCGTTTAATCGTGAAAGATGGTTAAATAAGTAAATCTTTAATATGCTTACGCGATTACAGATAGTTGAGAATTGAAATAAATCAAAATCACATTATGGAAGACTCTCATTTTCTTTCAATATTCTCTATTTAAAAATCGACTTACAGATGAACTATTTTTCACATTATTTTTAATGCCAAAAAACGTTTCGGCCAATATAGGTACGTTCCTATTCCATTTAGTCCAAGTTTATATTTTATAACGCTGAAATAAGACCGTAAATCTAAAATCTACAATTTTATAACGTTCCTATTTTAGTCACAATAGTTACAGAATATTGATTGGGGGTATTGATTGTTTTATTAATTGTGTAGACTGTATAACTCTCTATCAACCAAGAAATAAATTAATTAATGTCATTGTACATTCTTCCAAGTGATATTTTTATATAACCAAACATTATTTGAAAGCATAAGTTCTGTTCTTCCTCTACCACCGCCCTCTCTGCTTATGGGGACTAATAACGGTCCCTTGCGAAATTCTGTAAGAACACATGAAGAGTCCGGAGTACTCTAATAAAACCTTTAAAGTTTGAAAGCACGAGACCTGCAAAAATATAGTATGTCAACGTCATATTTTGAAAATTGTAATATTAAAAATAAGTGTTGGTATACCTGTACCTAGTGTAGTAATTTTTTTCATTATTTTCCAGCTTTTGTACTGTCAAATATGTATACAATTAATTATAATACCTACGTATGTTAATAAAGTAGGCAGGAACTTCCATGTTTTTGCAAGGACAACAATTTTCGTAATCGTTTAATACAGCCCTTCCCAATAGAATTGTCACAGTTGTAACTGCTACCTACATATATGATGGGTTGGGCTGAAGGTCAATGAGGTTTGTTTCTGGTTGAGGATTATACCAATTCCACACGCATCCTTTTTGTAGGTCATGAAATTGTAGTTACTAATCACAACTATTTTTTATCGAGCAAGCAACTTGAGACTGATTTAATTCTATTTTAGTTGTTTTATGTCAAGCATCTAAACTTATATAGGTTTCTCACAAAGATTTTTTTCTTTTCACAGGTCAATCGTTTCGGCTACAAAAAACAAAATCAGCCGAAGTGTGAAAATAAATACCTAGGTACATGTGTGGAACTTTGTGAAACTTAAATCAGAAATTTGATTTAATAAAACCCTAAGATGTTATTTTTTATCAATTTATGTCTAACTAAATTAGTATTATTGTACCAATTTAACTAAAAGACTTCACGTTGCTCGGGTTGGTTGGAAGAAATTGCCTTATGGCAATAAACCTGCCTTTGTACACATGTACATAAATAAATAAATAAATAAGATGGAATTCTATAGAGAACATAGTAGACCTGTTGGTCTGTAATTCAAAAACTATGCCTCCTGAGATGACGAAGTCCAACTATCCTTCCTTCTCTTGGGTGGTCTTCCGGGTAGACGGCGACCAGAAGGGATTTCATTTGCTACTATAAACGCAAGTCTATCACTGTACATCCTGGCTACGTGGTCCCTCCAATGTCTTCTTCTGGATCTACTCCACCGAACGATGTCTTCTATTTCACATGTTTTTCTTATTTCAACATTGCGAACACGATCTCGGAGAGTTTTTTCAGTAATCGATCTTAGAACCTTCATTTCCGTTGTCCATAGGAGCGTAGGAGCCCCTTGGTTCGTACAGTGTCTGCTCTCGTTTCCACAGCATACGTCATGATCGGTAGCACGCATGTCTTACCTATATATTATTCTCCTCTTGCTGTCAATACGCGTGTGTTTATTATTGATATAAGTATATTTTGTAATCAATCAAATTCATCGTATTTATTACAGAATATCAATATCGACAATAAACGACAGGAAAACAATGAAAACATCACCACAGATAAATTTATAAACTATGGATTGATAATAATAATAATAATACGTAAGGATACGTTTTGGAATCTCCTAATTGATGTTCAATTAATTTTATCCCAAAGAAACTTAACCCTCTTTACATAATATCTAAGTTCTGATATTAACCCGACAAAACTGTCAGTAGGTGTTCCTATACAAACAGCAGATTTTACATTCAACTTGGACATACGACACGCTATGTCATGTCTGACCTAATTAGAACACTCAATAGGGAAAACGTGTCGTAAATTTTGTTTCTTACTACTATCGCTCAATTTCACGACGAAATAAAAGCGCAATATCTTATTAAGTGACATATTGTGTCCTATTTATATTGTAACATGCTTCGTCTTCTTTATCTTCATTTCAAAAGACCGATATTTTTTCATCGGGCTGCTTATTTGTAGATTTATAGGTAAAAACCACAGACTCTGTATCTACTACTTAATACAATTAGGTACCATTACCTCTATTTTAGATTCATTTATATCTAACTGAAACCAATTTTGGTACTGGAAATAACAAAACCTCAACAAAAACATCAATTATTTGTCTTCAAACTTATCTATTTAGATGCGGAGTTTTTGTAGGATTGGTATTTTTTATGTTGTGTTTTTCATTGTAAGTAAATAAAATAAAAAAACATTGACAAATACATTAATTCATTCATTCATACCATCACGGCATATCCCACAATGTGGGGTAACCAGCGAAAGGTGTGCGGGTGTGCATTGCCTTATAAAAGGGAGAACAACACATCTATGTATACCCACACACCAGTCTCGTTTCACCAAAAAAGGCACTACATTCAGAATGGGTGGTGAATCTCATTGCTGAACTATGTAAGATGTTATTGACACATACAATTCCAATATACTGAGGGTCATAGATACAGATTCAATCTAAACAAAAACAAAATTATATAGGATGTGGAAAAAATAATAAAATAATATAATATTATTTTTTAATTTTGAAATAGAATTCTAAGAAGAACAATCGATCGAAAAATTAAATTTAACATAATAATGGTTGTACAGAAAGTATTACAGGGCTTACGACCTAAATTAGGCTGGTTTTAATGATCAATGATCACTCATGCATCGTGCACCAATTATGCCTTTCAATTCACTGATTATATGATACATAATAATATGTAATCCAAAATGGTACAACGAATTTCTAGAATGACGAAAGATTCCATCACGGAACATAGAATATATGTAATTCCATTGAGTTGCCATCTATTGTAGACAATCTGAACTACATTCAGAACTTTGGTTTGTCTCCATGCACCCCAATGCAATGTTCCATTGGTTCCATTCAAACATACAACAAACTATACATAGGCATTGGTATTGGTGTTCAAAAAAAAAATTTTAATTTTTCTTAAGATTATAAAGAAACAAAATTCATGATGTAATTACTAATCGATGTTTAAGTAAACTTAGTGT
Organism: Molanna angustata; assembly: GCA_963576475.1. NCBI lineage: Eukaryota > Metazoa > Arthropoda > Insecta > Trichoptera > Molannidae > Molanna > Molanna angustata. The sequence goes on from OY754973.1 coordinate 7,357,383, forward strand.
TCAAATTTCATCAAATTATTTCAATAATAGTTTTTTTTTCTAAACCTTTCTTTATCAAACATCTTCAATTTGTCTAAGATAGTTTTTTATCAATGAAGTGAATCGAGTGTTCGCGTGACAAGAGCTATTCTATGGTAAATAAACTGTAGGCCCTAATCTTGTGGCTGATAAAATTGTTCTTAAAATAATTGACTAACATAAATCTACCCTCTTTCTTACATAATTGGCTAATACATTAATTTATAAATATTATTTTATAGAAGAATATGTAGATTCAATAAATGATGGAAGCAGTCTACAAAAGATAGAAAAATATAAATAACTACATAAATATTAATTACTTTTAAAACAAAATTTCTTCGCTAATCCTTAACTTAATCAATCGTTCTGATTTCATTGTGATTATTATGATATAATATATAGATATCTTTATCTACCTACATATTAATTTTGTCTTCAGTTTTATATGTTAACGCCTGTTTTTGGCAATCTGTACATCTTATATAATAATTATGTATAATGGCTCTGTGTATGAAGGAACCAGGAGTCCTTATACTCGGCACTCCGATAATCAGTAATGACAAAAATGACTTCGCTGATCCATTCATTGTTTTACATGCGCATCCATTCAGCTCCTTATTACATGTAAAAATAGTTTTAAACCATATATATATTTGGTGTACACCTGTTATTGGAGCATTAGAACTACTATACTGTTTCCGACTGTTACCTATGTTTTTATACTAGTTGCATGTAACACATGAGATCCAACTGTCGACAGCGATAGTATGTATAGTTGAAGAATAAGTACCAAACCCATAAATACAAATTATTTATTATTTTATGATATTCAGTTTTCTATACAACACATGTACCTAGGTAGTCAAGATAGGATAGTATGGAGGTCAGTCTTTTTTTCCTACCCGGAATATGAAAGCAGCATGATGGTATATGTATATTGTATGTTTAGTGATGAAGTATCCAACTATTAAGTCTTCTTTGATATTGTGTATAGGTGACTACCATACAAATTGTATGAAGCGATGTCGTCACTAAATTCAATTTTTATAAAAATTGTTAAAAAAAATTTGAGATATACTACTACAATGTTAATATTTTTTATATGAAATTAAATTATCTAGTTGGGGTGTTTCGGCATTTTCGATATTTAAAAAAAAGGGAAATATAGGCAGTTAAACTCATAAATTTATCATAAAAAAATACTTTTCTTAATAAAAAATGTTTGGAAACCCTGGAATTTTTTTGAAAAAACTAATTTGAGATTTTGTATTCGTCTATGTTTGTACCAATTTTCAGCGTTCTAGCTTTTATGGTTTCTGAGATATATGGAAAAATAAAATAAAAATTCAAAAGTTGATAACCCCTGACTGAAACAAAAATTCAAAATTCCGAGTATAAAAGTTTTGTAGGCCTGTAACTGTTTATATATTCTGAAATTTTAGGCTCTGTAAATTGAGCGGATCAAAAGTTATAAGGGACACACACACACACACACACCCTCACACACACACACACACCCTCACACACACACACACACACACACACACACACACACACACACACACACACACACAGACACACACACAGACACACGAAATGTTCTACTCCGAATTCTGAGTAAATCCGTGTATGGAACATATATGCTGCGAAGCCTCTAAGTTGGTGTTTTTTGACTTCAAAGTTGGAAAAGCCGTGAAAAAAGTAGACCTCTGCATACAATTCTCACGTATCCTGGCTTGAAACATTGTCGATATGTTAAGAGAACAAAGTTCTCCTGAACAAATCGACAGTTGGATAAATTTTCGTTTGTTAATAATAATAATTAGTATGAAAACATAGTTCTGTGATTTTTCCTGTGAAGGGCGCTTGACATAAATAATTTTATATTTAATATTCCAAACGGAGTAATTCTCAGTAAAGGAAAAAAAAACTTACAAAACACTTCTATTATAATTCCATGTTTTGAGTTATTACATAATTATTATTATTCAAAAATATCTTTACTTATTATCGCATTTTAAAATATACTTATGTTTAATATCTCCCTACATGCCAAACTTCCTACATATCACTATACCTAATATATTATTATGTATAGTGATATGCAGGAAGTTGTATAAGTAAAAAATATTTATAATCAGTATATTACACTAATTTTTTTTCTATTTCGTTTTTGTGGGTTAAAACATTTTTTCGTCGCATTGCATCGACGATTTGGGCCAACATTATACAATCAAACATATTGTAACATAAAACTTAAATTGTGAAATATGTACGTACATAAATACATAGAAGGTTCCACTACATACATAATTAATTGCTTTGACATTCGTAGCAGTGTATGAGAAAGATATGTGGTGAAACTTGTCTTGGCATACAACCACACAAAAAAAACAGTAACCTTGCTGCACTCGCTGCTCTCCTGTTCCCCGTCCACACTCGGCCGCTTCGGCGCACATAGCAACTGTCCGCATCCTGAACCCAAATCGACAAAACAAACCTAACCTAAAACAACATACAACAGACGAAACACCGCCTTCTGGTCTCGGTTTCAAGATACAAAATCCCGTCACTTATTTCAAGCACAACGAATCACCCTTACTAAGTTGTACGATATGTGTAATCTCCACTCACGAATATCATAAAAGTGTGGTGTGGATTACTACGACAAACATGGCGCCCTACGATATGTGGAGAATTGGTCGTAATAATACCGAAATCACTTTATGATTCCCTGATAAAATGAATTCAGACATGTCCTTACCCTTTCAATCTGGAATGTCGGGAAGCTTTTTTCGACTTTCCCTTTCGCTCGGTTCGACTTATCGGAATTTTGATATTCCAAAATACAGTTTACTAGAGTTTGATATATTTATCGACAGATGTCGCTATCTGCACCGATTCGTGAATATCATTCTAAACAAAGCAGTGCATATTATTTTAAATTTTGTTTTTTTTAATCATCTACCATTTATTCTAATAAGTTTTACTGTAAGAAAATGATATACTTAATTTATATATTGTATTTATAATTTGAAACTACATAGGTATTTTGATTATATATCCATAAAAATATCTTGTACAGTACAGTATTATCTATTTAGAATCCCGTATTATTTATTACAGGTTTTATTATACATATTTTTAATATTTCCGGTGTTGTGGCACATTTTATATAATTTTCTTTTGTAAATTTCACTTTGTTACCACGTATATTCTATTTTATTCGTTTTTCAGCCTTATTATGCCTTCAATTCAATAACACTATCTAATCTAACTACCTTTATATTAAATTTATGGTTCTCAATACGTAATTAAATTAAGTTCACTTGTGTCCCAATAAATATAAAAAAAAAACAAAAACTAAATGTCTATGACTCAAAATAACATGGAAATTTTGAGATTACCATACCCGCGTGTGTTTATAGAAAGGGACCAACTGGGTCTTCGGGCGGAAACCTTTCTACTATGTACAAAAGCACTCTCTGCGCGTGTGCATTTGTACGAGCCTCGCTTACCTTCCTACATTTCTGTGCTCCTGGTAGAAACGCGATGTTGTTACCATAACGACTCCCACGCGCGCGCTTTGAAATAAAGCGGTAGGTAACATGAATTTACCTCAAACGCAGTATGAGTCCCTGTTACAACGGAGAAGCTGATTTCCAATAACGTAACCATGTTTTTTCCATTAACGGAAAAACATTCCTTTTTAAAATCAATTAAAATTTCACTGTACTCTGCATTTTTTAGTGCAACATGTTATTCTTAATCTTTTTTTTTCGATCAAAATTATAGGACATTCTGTTATTAAATTTATGAAAAAAATTAATAATATCTGTACAAATTTCGGGTATCAAGTATGGCAGGTATGGCGGGTAAAGCCGTGGTATTTAGGGCACGAGGTTTATGTTATCCCTGCATGGCTCTGCTATCCTGTACCTCCTGTGGTCTAATTACGCATATCATTATCGAAATGAGCTTTTGGGAGGCCTCGTGAGATAGTGAAGCGCTTTGAAAAGCTTTACAAAGTTCTTGACTGAATTTATAAGTTCAAACTCGTCAATCACTTTACCAAACTATCTTGATTTCTTGACAAATCTTTTAATGAACTCACATGAAAAATTACTTGATCAATTGAATTCAAACATATTATTTATACTTGGTCAATTAAATTCAATATACCTACTGTTTGAAGATTACGGAACAGTCAAAATTGTATTCTATCAAATTAACGCGTTATATTATCTGTTATTCGTAAAATACCTTCCTAAAATGACGTCATTGACCTCGATATTTTCTGACATTTGAAAATATTCGTAAAATCGTAATGTATCAAAATCGATGAATTGATAAAATATATGGGTTTAACTAATTTTTGGTGCACATTCATTCAGACATAGGAATTATTTTAAATACGTTTATGTTGTTATGTTTATTATTTCTTCGTATTGATAAATAAATGTATCGAATTTAAAAATGGACAAAAAACCCAATACAAGATGATATTTTATTAAAATTTATACTAATAAAAAAATGTAATACGTATTTAATTGGTCTTTGTTCCGCCTCTCTAACAAATAAATCCATTAATAGGAATAAATTAATTAAGTAAATTAATTAATATATGCATGCCATCGAATTGAGGAATTTGAAATAAGTTTTGTACTTTTTAATGATTTTTGATTTTTTGAACACAGTGCTTGATTATTTTATATGTATTTTGGAATAGAGCAGAATGTTTTTCATTCATGATTCTATTTCTTGGTATTTGAGAGGGAGTAAAACGGATGCGTTGAACTGGTGCATGCGCTTCGGCTGTCATTGGGTTCATTCAACTTTACCTGGTTGTATGGAGGATATTGACGGTGGTCGGGAATTTATCGGGATATTGATTTCCGGTCACATTTCCTCTTTGCATCTTATGTAGTCCTGGCATTTTCCGAACGGTTACCGATCATCGGCAATCGCCGATAGCGTCTCAATAACTTCGATTACGATGGGCTGGCTGTTTGAACGATGAACACACACACACCTTCATACACTAATGTATATGAATCGGAATTGTATGGATGTGTTGGTATATTGGGGTTTGACTATCGAGATTCGAATGAAGCGACCCTCAATTTAAGTGATAGGCATTGCCGAACTGCAAACATAATGTATATGCATATATTATGAAGGGATCATTTATATAAATTTAAATGTATGTATTAATTTACATCAAATACACAGAATGATATCCAATATTTTATCCTATTTAGAAAGAAAAGTTTTGATAATATCATTTTAATAAACTTTTCGGTACATATATGTACATCGTCGGCTTCAACACCTTATAAATAAACTGGGATGACATTTATAGCACCATTTTAGTGATAACCCCACCTCAAGAGCGCTTTGAAAATATAACAGGTTTTTGTAAGTCTAGTGGAAATAATGAGTTTTCAGGTGTTTCCTGAATAGGGCTAAGTTGTCTATCCGCCTCAGTTCAGGTGGTAGTTCCACGAGGCTGGTCCAGCCACAGCAAAATCACGATCACCAAAGGATGTTGTGTTAACAATATTTATTTCGGTTAACTTATCAATCATGGATGAGGAAACTGACCGATGTGTTTGCTGTCGCTTGTTTGCATTGGAAGGGATGCAGAAGTCTGTGAGAAACGTGGGAGCCATGCCATGGATCGCTTTGAAAGTCACAGAAACATAGTTTGTACTTGACTCTCTCTCTGGCACTTTTAGCCAGTGAAGATTTCGAAGATGGTGAAATGTATGAGAGAATTTCGCGGCTCCGGTGATTAGCCCAGCAGGTGCGTTGAAGACGGATTGAAGTTTATTTAGCTCAAGCTTTGGGAGGTTTGCGTATATACCATTGCAGTAGTCCAGGCGGGAAATGACGAATGCGTTTACTAAAGATTTCGTTGCTTCCGCGGGAATATTTCGTCTGATAGATTTTATTCGTCGTAAATGGTAGACAGCAGAGGATGTTGTGCTGTTTATTTGTTTTTTGAGACTCAAAATGGAGTCAATATGTATGTACTCCGAAAAGTTTAACGGCAGACTTGGTAATAATGTCGGTATCTAATGCTGTCTATGTAATAAATATTGCCGGCGGTGTGTGACCGTCCAGAGAAATTCGGTATTAGTACTTAATTCTTTATTTGAAGAAATCCACCGCTCTATCTCTTCGATTTACTGATGAATTTTGTCTTTTAGAAGACATGATTCATTCGGAGTTGAGTAAAAGTAAAAAGCGTAACAATGTGCAAGTATATAGACCATGAGATTTTACTATATTAAAAATGTCCATAAAATAATTATGCTTTGAGAGCGGTTGTTAAATAAGATTGCATTCACGAGTGGGCTGTTCCGTGAATGCCGTAAAGATTTATTCAGTCTGTTTAGAAGAAATTGATGGTCGAATGTGTTCATGTCCAGAAATGAGAATAGAACTAGTTTGCCTGTTTCTGTCACAAGGTTTACATCTGAAAGTAATCGACGGTGAGCCGTTTGTGTGGATTGTTACTTTCTGTGTGCTGATTGGTGGGTAGCGAACATGTTTTGTGATTCAATGAAAAAGTTAATGCGTAAAGCGAAGATTTTCTCTAGTGTCCAGAGATGGCTTTTCAATATGGGAGTGACTAAGGCCTTCTTGAAAAGGTTTGGTACTTGGCGTGAATCCAGGGAGACAGGGCCGAATAAACGTGTTTTTGCGCCCGTAGCAATATATTCAAATCCACCCCCCCCCCCATTTTTTTGGAATTTTAAATGTAGAACAATTTAAATTATGTAAAATCACATCGGTTCTAAAATGACTAAGAGTGATTTTTTACATACACACCATCATGCCGAGCCTCTATCCGGGTACGCAAAAGAACCGAGCGCCATACCTGCGAATTTTTTATATAGGTATATGATTAACATTTTAGAATTTAAAGCGCCTTTTTTAAGACAACCACCCTGACTTCTTGTTCCTGATTATTCTACGATTTATCCAGCCCTGCAGGGAGATGTAGAATAATCAGATGTATATCATTGTCTCTTTTTTATCTCTATGTTTTTCATCATAGAGATAAAAAAGAGACAATGGCTCTAAAGCCTATATCGAGCCTTGGGCTCCTGCAACTTCCTCTTTCAATCTCATGCACCTGTCACTTGCTGCGACCCTCCAGTTTAATAATAATAATAAAAAAGATAGTATAAAAAAATAATAATATTTTTGGTTAAATAAAATAATAATTGGTTTTGAGTTGCACTATAATTTATAATTTAGTGACACCAATATTACACATAACATATCTTCTGTGTCAATTTTTACTAATTTTCTATGGAGTATAAGGTATTACAATTAAGAATTTACAACTGATGACAAATAAAGTGTTAGCTAAAAAATAAAATCAAGGAACCTAAATTAATACGTGTACAATATAGATTTTATAAAATCAAACAGGGGGCAAGTCTGGTCAACCGGTGGAATCAAAACCATCCATGTTTACCCATATCATGGATATAATTATCTTATGGAGTAATATAATATCTTAAGATGTTATAGAACTCTATAAAATAATTATTTATTTATTTATTATTTCCATCAACGGCTAAATAGCCTTTTACAAGTACATACAAAATAAAATAGTACAAACACGTTTAATACATACAAAAAAGAATGAAATGAAAACAAAAGGAGATGTATATATGTACGAAATACCTATCAGAATATTTTTTGCATATTACATCTGAACATTTTTAAAGAAATTATATCATAAACAAAAAGAAACAAAATAAATAGCATAAATAAATTATATATCAAAAGTGTCATTAAAAAAGAATGAAAAAGAATTAAATTCAAAAGTGTCATTAAAAAAGAATGAAACATAAAAAACAGTTGAAAAATAAGCCATGAAACAAAATATAAAAAGAGATGCCTAAAAATATGTACCTATATATCCATACAATATGCAATACACAAAATATATAGACGCAGAAACATGATGGTATTTGAGAAGAGCGAAAGACGAACAAAATGTAGGATACGAGTGGAGAATGTACAATTAGAACAAGTGGATGAATATTTATACTTGTTTCAGCGTGATGGATGACTGGAAAAAGATATTGAAAGGAGAGTAACGGCAGGTAATAGAGTGAATGGTGCATTAAGACCGGTAATGGCTGACCCAATTATTTCGAGGCAAGCAAAGCTCGCGGTACACAATGGTATCGTCGCACCGACTCTAATGTATGCTAGTGAGACATGGACATGGCAGAAGACGCATGAAAGTAGAATTAACGCGGTTGAAATGAGGTCACTAAGACGAATGTGTGGTAAAACGATGTATGATAGAATAAGAAATGAGGATATTAGACGAGAATGTATGATTGAAAGAAATATCGTAAGTAAGATGAAAATAAATGCCCTTAGGTGGTTCGGCCACATAGAAAGAATGAGTGATGGCCGTCTGACAAAAAAAGTGTACAAGGCTGATAAAAGAGGAACGAAAAGTAGAGGTCGGCCAAGAAAAAGTTGGCACGATCACATAAATGGGATTTTGAAAGATGGTGATGTTAGAAGTAAGGATAATAGAAGAGCGTGTATGAGACGATGTATGGACGTGAATGAAGCGAGGAATCTGTGTCAAGAGAGAGGAGTCTGGCGTTCGGTTCTCTCTGCCTACCCCAAATATGGAAATGGCGTGATGGTATGGTATGGTATAGACGCAGAAACAAAATTATATAAATAATTAAGAAAAAAATAATATAAACAACAAAGTAACGTAATAATAGATTATAAGAGAGATAGAAAAGAGTACCTACATATACCTACATACACAAGTTAAAGTTATAGGTATCCATGCTATGGATAAACATATGTATGTATGTATGTAGAAAAGAGTACCTACATATAGGTACCTACATACACAAGTTAAAGTTATAGGTATCCATGCTATGGATAAACATATGTATGTATGAATGTAGAAAAGAGTACCTACATATACCTACATACACAAGTTAAAGTTATAGGTATCCATGCTATGGATAAACATATGTATGTATGTATGTAGAAAAGAGTACCTACATATACCTACATACACAAGTTAAAGTTATAGGTATCCATGCTATGGATAAACATATGTATGTATGTATGTAGAAAAGAGTACCTACATATACCTACATACACAAGTTAAAGTTATAGGTATCCATGCTATGGATAAACATATGTATGTATGTATGTAGAAAAGAGTACCTACATATACCTACATACACAAGTTAAAGTTATAGGTATCCATGCTATGGATAAACATATGTATGTATGTATGTAGAAAAGAGTACCTACATATACCTACATACACAAGTTAAAGTTATAGGTATCCATGCTATGGATAAACATATGTATGTATGTATGTAGAAAAGAGTACCTACATATAGGTACCTACATACACAAGTTAAAGTTATAGGTATCCATGCTATGGATAAACATATGTATGTATGAATGTAGAAAAGAGTACCTACATATACCTACATACACAAGTTAAAGTTATAGGTATCCATGCTATGGATAAACATATGTATGTATGTATGTAGAAAAGAGTACCTACATATACCTACATACACAAGTTAAAGTTATAGGTATCCATGCTATGGATAAACATATGTATGTATGTATGTAGAAAAGAGTACCTACATATACCTACATACACAAGTTAAAGTTATAGGTATCCATGCTATGGATAAACATATGTATGTATGTATGTAGAAAAGAGTACCTACATATACCTACATACACAAGTTAAAGTTATAGGTATCCATGCTATGGATAAACATATGTATGTATGTATGTAGAAAAGAGTACCTACATATACCTACATACACAAGTTAAAGTTATAGGTATCCATGCTATGGATAAACATATGTATGTATGTATGTAGAAAAGAGTACCTACATATACCTACATACACAAGTTAAAGTTATAGGTATCCATGCTATGGATAAACATATGTATGTATGTATGTAGAAAAGAGTACCTACATATACCTACATACACAAGTTAAAGTTATAGGTATCCATGCTATGGATAAACATATGTATGTATGTATGTAGAAAAGAGTACCTACATATAGGTACCTACATACACAAGTTAAAGTTATAGGTATCCATGCTATGGATAAACATATGTATGTATGAATGTAGAAAAGAGTACCTACATATACCTACATACACAAGTTAAAGTTATAGGTATCCATGCTATGGATAAACATATGTATGTATGTATGTAGAAAAGAGTACCTACATATACCTACATACACAAGTTAAAGTTATAGGTATCCATGCTATGGATAAACATATGTATGTATGTATGTAGAAAAGAGTACCTACATATACCTACATACACAAGTTAAAGTTATAGGTATCCATGCTATGGATAAACATATGTATGTATGTATGTAGAAAAGAGTACCTACATATAGGTACCTACATACACAAGTTAAAGTTATAGGTATCCATGCTATGGATAAACATATGTATGTATGAATGTAGAAAAGAGTACCTACATATACCTACATACACAAGTTAAAGTTATAGGTATCCATGCTATGGATAAACATATGTATGTATGTATGTAGAAAAGAGTACCTAAATATACCTACATACACAAGTTAAAGTTATAGGTAACCATGCTATGGATAAACATATGTATGTATGTATGTAGAAAAGAGTACCTACCTACATATACCTACATACACAAGTTAAAGTTATAGGTATCCATGCTATGGATAAACATATGTATGTATTTATGTAGAAAAGAGTACCTACATATACCTACATACACAAGTTAAAGTTATAGGTATCCATGCTATGGATAAACATATGTATGTATGTATGTAGAAAAGAGTACCTACATATACCTACATACACAAGTTAAAGTTATAGGTATCCATGCTATGGATAAACATATGTATGTATGTATGTAGAAAAGAGTACCTACATATACCTACATACACAAGTTAAAGTTATAGGTATCCATGCTATGGATAAACATATGTATGTATGTATGTAGAAAAGAGTACCTACATATAGGTACCTACATACACAAGTTAAAGTTATAGGTATCCATGCTATGGATAAACATATGTATGTATGAATGTAGAAAAGAGTACCTACATATACCTACATACACAAGTTAAAGTTATAGGTATCCATGCTATGGATAAACATATGTATGTATGTATGTAGAAAAGAGTACCTACATATACCTACATACACAAGTTAAAGTTATAGGTATCCATGCTATGGATAAACATATGTATGTATGTATGTAGAAAAGAGTACCTACCTACATATACCTACATACACAAGTTAAAGTTATAGGTATCCATGCTATGGATAAACATATGTATGTATGTATGTAGAAAAGAGTACCTACATATACCTACATACACAAGTTAAAGTTATAGGTATCCATGCTATGGATAAACATGGATGGTTTTGATTTCGCCTGTTGACCAGAATTGCCCTCAGATTTAAAAAAAGATAAGAATTTCGTAGATAGACTATAAATATTCATAATGTCCTTATAGAACGAAAGAACGACAACATTGGATAGTATCAAAACAAATTTTTGTACCCATTTATTTAAATCTATACTTACTAGTTGCACATGAGATCCCACTGTCGATGGCAATTATAGTACCTACCTATGTATGTACCTATAGTTGAAGAATACGTACCAAACTATAAACCCTCTTAATATTTAAGATATTTTGTTTTCTATACAAAATATGTATGTCAGGATAGGATAGTGTGGATGTCAGTTTTTTTCCTACCCCGAATAAGAAAACATCTTGATGGTATGTATGTACATTATATATGTATGTAGCTTAAGTATCAAACTAGAGTCCTTTAAGGATGACAGCAAGGGTCTGAAATTGAAATAATGCGTGATTTGTTGTGTGCAGATGATAAAGTTCTGTTTGCAAAAAGTATAGAAGATTTCCATTGCATTGTCTTGTAAGTATGGTATATGAAGGATGCATAGATAATGGACTGAGGATGAATGCCAGCAAATCAAAGGCAATGGTCTTTGAAAAGAGTGAAAGCAGAACAGCGTGTCAAATAAAAGTTGAGAAGAAATGGCTCGAGCAAGTCAACGAACTTCATGTCTATCTGGGAAGCACGTTTCAACGGAATGGACGGCTTGATAAGGAGATCGAAAGAAGAGTTATGGAAGGAAACTGAGTGAATGGAGCACTTAGACGAGCTATGAATGATCAACATATTAGGGGAAGTCAAAGTTGCCATTAATAACGCAATCTTAGTGCCAACCTTGATGTATGCAAGTGAAACCTGGGCATGGCAACAGTCGCACGAAAGCAGAATAAATGCAGTTGAAATTAGATCGTTAAGAAGGATCTGTAATAGAACGACGTATGACAGAGTATTGAGGACATAAGAAAATAATGTAAGTAAAAGAAAGATGTCATTAATGGAATGAAAGTGAACACATTGAGATGGTTTGGCTACATGGGCACAGAATGAATGAGGAACGCCTGAAAAGAAAATAGAGGTCAGGGGCGCCCAAGAAAAGGATGGCAAGACCATGTGAAAGATATTCTGATAGACGAAATTATTGGAAGCGTAAACAGCAGACGAACATGTATGAAACGATGCATGAGTGTTGACGTGGCGATGGATGCATGCCAGGATAGAAAAATGTGGCGTTCGGTTCTCTCTGTCTACCCCGAAGGGACATGACGTGAAGGTATGTATTGTAGGTATATATGAATACGAGTCCGCGTAGATATTGGGTATTTTTCATGATTGTATGAAACGATGTCGTCACTAAATTCAATATTTACAAAAAAAAAATAAAAAAAGTTTGAGATGTAGATCTTGAAAAATGGACCAACATGTATGAGAAGATACATGAATATATGTAGATGAGGCGATGGATACGTATACGTGGATGGATGGATTTTTACATTTCATATTATACTCCTTAGATTTCCCCTTTTCAGAATATCGCTACCTAAATATGAAATTGTATGATTCCTCTATGACCATCATAATCTATTTAACCTCATAGTATAGTCTCCAAAAACACCTTAGTGAGTTTCATTATATTATACCTATATAACTATTTACAGGGCCGGACAAATCATGGAACAATCAGGAACAAGAAGTCAGGGCGGTAGTCTTAAAAAGGGCGCTTTAAATCCTAAAATGTCAAAATATAAATCAAAAATCCGCAGGTATGGCGCTCGGTTCTCTGTACCCGGAAATTTCAACACATTCTAGATAACTATCTCTTCCAATCATTCGTATATTATTGTTGCTTTCTCTCTGTTCTGTCTGGTGAATTTTTTTTTTAAAAATGGGGGGGGCGGTTTCAAATATATTGCTACGGGCGCAAAAACACGATTATCCGGCCCTGACTATTTAGTTTATATATATAGGTATGTAAATACTCTTCCGTTTATGTATATTTCATTATCTAATTCAAGATTTAAATAGGCTCATATTTGCCAACATTGTTTATTTTTTATTTACAAATTTTAATGTCTCAATACAGACGAAGCAAGAAAATATATGTAAGTATACGTGAATAAATATTAAAAATAAAATTTTTCTGATTAGGGGAAAAAATCCAATGTTTGCGTTATATATGTATAATGTATATGTTATCATAAAATATTCGATAAACATTGTCTGTATTTGTAACTTCATAATATGCAGTGTATATGGTACGATGCACACGATGGCCTATGAATGAACGCTTATATTGAGGGTTAAGCGAGCAGTGCCCTATAACAGAAGACACATAGAGAGGGGAGATATATTTACGTATATCGCGACACCGGATATTGATTTTTTATGCAGTTACATCTAATCACCTATTTCATCTCATGTTATCCTGTGAGTCGACGTCCCTATTTCCGGTTCTTCCGACGCCTACGTGTTGCACTTAAATCGTTTCGGTTTTAATAAAATTAAAAATTATTGTTCTTTCTCCATAATAATTATGTGACAAATTGATCAAAATATTTTATCAATATCACTATGTCAATTCAATTATGGAAATACATGATTTTTCTATATTTCTATAAGTTTTGCAACCAATCTTCAAGACTGTTGTGAACGGAATAACTATCCTTCGTAAATTCTGGTAAAGGCGTCGCGACGCTAGTACACACTCATCTCAGCTGTGCACCGCCAGCGTCGACCTACTATCCTAATACAATATAACGCTTTCTTTGTTCGTTAAAACGGCCGTTACTAACCGTTACTCGTACTGAACAATCCACCCACCCTATATAATATAAGGGAGGCTAAGATTTTCAAAGGGGGTATAATATTCCACCCCTCGACGTCGCGATGCTTTATACCGCATTAAACTTCTGCATTCCTGATATTCACCAGAGCTTTTCCGCTAACTTTCACAAGCCGAGAATGGAAAAATTTACGAAAAGAAAGCCTTAAAAGACCAGACCATATAGTAGATCCTTTATTTTCTACACGCGGAAAACTTCGAAGAAAAGGTGTAAGAAAAGATAGCTGGAAAACTTCCATAGACTCGATTCAACGTCCACTTCTAAGAATATAAATCAATACTTCTAGTTAGTTCTACATTGTGTGTTTGTATGCAACATGCGCAATACGAATTATTGCATCTTTCGTAAAATGTATTCCAAAACAAGGATTTATAAAGAAGTGTGTTTACTTTATTGTAAAACTACATAATATACTATTCACAAAATAAACCCTATATCATTATAATTATATCTTATATAGTTAAAGTAATCGGTGACGTGCGCTGTAGCAGCTACAAAGAGATGAAGAGACTGGCGGACGATAGAGTTAAGTGGAAAGATCGAGTATTTGGTGCAGACTAATCTTAGGATTGTGACCCAGAAGAAGAAGAATCAAAAAATTGTTATATGACAAAATGTTTCCCCTCGCCCGTATCTCTGGTGTCACGTAAGAAAATTCGATTTATGTATGAAAGATTCCTCGGCTGGCACCCAACTTTTACAGTGCACCGTGAAGAAAAATGTTGGATAGTCAAGTATCTCGATTGACAAGGTACCCCACGATTTCCCAGTCACCGCTGAAATATCCACAAGCCAGACTTCGTTTGTTCATACGGAAACACCCCAGGCATATCAGGAAGGAATGGTTTCATAGAGAAAGTTATCGAAGGCCTCCCAAAAATAATATTCATACCCGTCCTTAAGATTTCAAAACGTACTCAACCAAAAGACTTTCGTCCAATTTCGATTTTACCAATATTATCTGAAGTTACTCAACGGATAGTATTCAATCAATTCATTGCAGGGCTATGTTTTAATTATCTCCCTGATCCACTGCAATCTGGTTTCAAAGCAGGTCATAATACCACAACTGTACTGGTTACAATTGCGGATGACAGTAGACACGCAATGAACTATAAACAACTTACAATCTCACACAACTCGATTTCAGCAGCGCGTTGAATTCCGTTGATTTTGACAATCTGAGAAAACACACATAAATTGTTTTAATCTTATCTTACAAGACGGCACCAAACTATCAAATTCAATTACCTAAAATCATCTCCCATTTTTATAAAATTCGGATTCCCCCAGGGTTCAGTGCTAGGCACGTATTTTATGCACAAAAGACATTTTTTTTACAATTCTTTGGGAGACCAACAGCTATCAATTATAGTATTTCAATTGGGATAACAACCGGACAGCCATAGTTCTCCGCTGATAGAATTTTCAATCATTAACTCCAACGGACTATTATCACACATTAACTCCAACGGACTATTATCACACTATTATGCGAACGATTGGCAGCTTTACTTACATTGCACACCAGAAAATGCTCACCATTCGTAATTCATAAATGTATCGAAGATATTGGTATTTGGATGTCAGCAAACAAACTTAAGCTAAACCCAACAAAGACTGAACTAATACTCTGAACAAGAACGCGTAAACGATACCATTTAATAGACACCTCCCCATAAACCTTCTAAAATTCAGATATTTTTAACCGACTTCCAAAAACGAAATAGGTTATCAATTCGACATGTTTTTTTATGAATTAGTAGCGATAACTTTTTTCTACGTTATTTGTTTTCTATATTTTTTTTTTCGTTAGAAAGGGGATATCCTCCAACTGGTTCCATTTGAATTTGGCCAATAGGCCAAATTCTGATCATGGAATCCATGAGAAAATCATCAAATTATTTACCATATTATCAGATTTTAATGATTCCTTTTTTATAGGAAAGGAAGTGATCGCACATATAAATTTCATCGAATTCTGATGATAGAACTCATGGAAAAATTCATCAAACTCTTCAAATTGTCCGACAACGACAAACATGTCCTACAGCTTACGATTATAAGTGCAAATAATAAAATAAGTACATACGTAGGTGTCATTGTCAAATATACATTTTTATCAACATCAATGAAAAGGGAAAAATATAGAAATAAAAAAAAATACTCCAAAAACAGCTAAAATGTAAACATAAAACTTAAAAAATTAAAACGATGAAAATGCACTAAAAATTTCAAATAATTGCCTAGTTTACCTAACTAAAAATCACTAATTTTAAATCTAACACAATACATATAACTAGAAAACACATAAGTTGCAAAATATTTATTTACATCAAATCACTTTTGGTAGTAGGCGCCATTATTACATACATAACAATAAATAGACCAAATTCATTGATGATTTTGACGAAATTTATCGTTTACTACGAAAAACTTCACTAATTGAAAACTGTTAACTTCGTATCAAAAAAAAATAACGAACACGACACGCTTCTTCTAAAACTGCGAATCCTCCGAAATATCTTTTCTTTTTATTTTTCGTACAAACACGAAATGTGAATTATGAAAGTGAATATTTTTTATTGTATTGTGAAAGTGAATATTTTTACTCCTCACTACCCCAAGAGGATAATATGGGGAGTTCAGAATTCGCAGTTTTTAAGGTTATTTTTTATTGTAGATTCTCAACTAGTATCATGCTGATATTGTATTCTGAAAGTTTCATTATGCTATGTACTGTTTTACCATATACGTCGTGTATATTCTACTTTATCAATCAAAGACTAAAGTACTCATTAGATTCTTTTCCTATTCGCTAAATTGTATATCTAATTCTCGCTTAGACTCCATTAGATTTTGAAGGATAGTAGAACAGTGCTTCTCTTTTTTTAAATGTGAAATATTTCAAAGTGACCCCAAGCTCAGGTAACATAAAATTTGATATTTTTATTTTGAAATTGCTAAAAAGGCACATCACTTCAAAAGTACCAAGTTTTCATAATCAAATAATTAATCAAACTCATTTCATGAAAATGCTGAAAAAATTCCATACAAAATTTTAATAATTTGTGGAGTAATAATAATCATTTATATAGCGATGTTTAATGATTCAAGATCATTTCAAGGGCGCTGACTGTTTAGTTATGTTAACTTGTATAGTAACTTGGTAGTGACTTGTGTTTAACTGTTTCTATACTGTGGAGTGACTGGTGAGGAGAATAGCGTTGGCCACAACCCGCTCGTTTTTATATATATATATATATATATATATATATATATATATATATATATATATATATATATATATATATATATATATATATATATATATATATATATATATATATATATATATATATATATATATATATATATATATATATATATATATATATATATATATATATATATATATATATATATATATATATATATATATATATATATATATATATATATATATATATATATATATATATATATATATATATATGGTTGGATAATTTATATAGCGCCGTTTTCGTGAAAACTCACCTCAAGGGCGCTTTTATAATAATACTATACGAGATTAACCTTTGCACAAAAGCATCAGTCAGTTAGGTAAAGTAAATCCCTTTGTTGACCATTGCATTTGCTATATAAATAATGTGGATACAAATGACAATTTGTGATACGAACAAAAACAACAAAACTAATCCAACTGTCGATTTGTTCAGGAGAACTTTGTTCTCTTAACATATCGACAATGTATCAAGCCAGAATACGCGAGAATTGTATGGAGAGGTCTACTTTTTTCACGGCTTTTCCAACTTTGAAGTCAAAAAACACCAACTTAGAGGCTTCGCAGCATATATGTTCCATACACGGATTTACTCAGAATTCGGAGTAGAACATTTCGTGTGTCTGTGTGTGTGTGTGTGTGTGTGTGTGTGTGTCTGTGTGTCTGTGTGTCTGTGTGTCTGTGTGTCCGTCCCCCCCTTATAACTTTTGATCCGCTCAATTTACAGAGCCTAAAATTTCAGAATATATAAACAGTTACAGGCCTACAAAACTTTTATACTCGGAGTTTTGAATTTTTGTTTCAGTCAGGGGTTATCAACTTTTGAATTTTTATTTTATTTTTCCCTATATCTAGAACGCTGAAAATTGGTATAAACATAGACAAATACAAAATCTCAAATTAGTTTTTTCAAAAAAATTCCAGGGTTTCTCAAACATTTTTTATTAAGAAAAGTATTTTTTTTATGATAAATTTATGAGTTTAACTGCCTATATTTCCAAATATTTTAAAAATATCGAAAAAAGCCGAAACACCCCAACTAGATAATTTAATTTTCTATAAAAAATATACAAGATGTATTAGCACATCTCAAACATTTTTTAACAATTTTTATAAAAATTGAATTTAGTGACGACATTTCTTCATACAATTTGTATGGCAATCGCCTACACACAATATCTAAGAAAACCTAATTATTTGATACTAATCTCCAAACACACATACATACCATCATGCTGTTTTCATATTCTGCGTAGGATCAAAGGACTGACCTCCATACTATCCTATCTTGACATACATATATAGGTACAAGTGTTGTATAGAAAATCAAATATCTTAAAATATTAAATAATTTGTGTTTATGGGATTATAGTTTGGAACTTATTCTTCAACTATACATACATACTATCACTATCGACAGTTGGATCTCATGTGTTACATGCAACTAGTGTTAGTAATGTTATACAAACAAAAAGAGATAGCTTTAACTATGTAAGCAATGGTGAAATAATGAAATTATATTTATTGAAATGAAATAACTAATATTTACTTTGTATGTCTACTATGTATATATGAATAAGCTTATATTACCTTTAATTATTTTGTATCTTATATTATCTACTCTATGTATTTTTGGATAGAAATAAATAAAAATAAATAAAATAAATGTATTATGTAAACTTTTTATTTTAACGATCGAGACAACGTATATTAAATTAATAAAATTCAGTCAGTTTTCAATACTGCAGCCAGGCTCATCACTGGAGCCTACAAATTTCTCACATCTCTCACCAAATTTCACCATCTTCGCAATCTACGCTTAAAGTCCCTGAAAGAATTGAACATAAGCTTTGTCTCATAATCTTTAAAGCAATTACAGTGGTATGGCTCCTACTTACCTCTCCGAACTGAAGTGCATTCTGCTTCCAATAAATGACAGACAATCATCACGTTCTGCTTCTTCATCCATTGTTGGGAAATTAGTTGAAATAAACAGGGTGCACACAACTAATTTCGGTGCATTTGCTGTTGCAGGACCAAATGCATGGAATAAGCTCCCACACACCCTCAGACAAACAGAAAATATATCTTCGTTCAGAAAAAAAACTCAAAACGCACCTTTTTCGCAAATCTTACCAGAGCCAAAATGATACAATGTAATCAATTTTCAGCGCTCTTCAGGTGAGATATTCAAAAAAACGGCGCTTTATGAATTATCCAAATTGTTATTATTATTGTAGAACTCCTTAATTAAATATATATATCTAAGTAGGTAAAAAAATCACACGAGATTGATATTCCTCTAAATAGGACGATCGTTTCGCCTTTATCCTTGAAACGATTGTCGTCATATCGATAAAGACCGATACCGGTCGGTATCTGCAATAAAATATAAATGAACAACATAATAAGATATAAGATAGAATAAAACAGTTGTTTTTTTATTTCTATGTTGTAATACTTATTGATAAATGTATTAATTGTTTGCCAAATATCTAGATAACTTAATTATTATACCCGATAATATTTTGTAGAGTTAAAATAATATGTTTTACTGAACACAAAGGACTTCTGCACCCATGCATGTATATTTTTATCGTATTACAGTGGTCGACTGGGTGCTGCACTGTGCGTTGTGCGTAAGTCAAAGACCTTTGTAACACTTGCATTCGAAGGGCTCTCTGAGTGCATTCGTTCCTTCTCGACATACAACCAAACTGTATAAACCACTGAATAATTTCTGATACCCTGGTAACCAAAGTCATTGAGAGTGACACGTCCATTCTTCTTCTTTGATGAACCATTTCATTCATTTACACATTTTAATTTACACTTTGAACGTTTCAAGACGTATGTTTGTTTGTCACGGTATCGTAGGTGTGTCCAAAGATCTTTATGGTTTATTTTGAAGAAGTCAGCATGTCTTAAAGTATTAGGATGATATAAGTTCAAGAGGATGTATGCTTATGCACCAACTGCATACAAAATAGATGGTACCTATAAAAATATACTAACTTGAAAGGAAGTTTTAAAAGTTACATCTTGGTATTGTGGATACTTACACTGCTTCAACATTTATTTGATTTCGGGTTTTTTATCCAACCTTTTAATTCTTCTCTTCTATGGAATAGGATTTTTAAGCGTATTTTTTTACTTTAAATCATACTGTTTTAATATAATATATCATATTGATATGTTTCCATTTCCAACCTTAAAATAATATACACGTAGGTAAGTAGGTATACATAATGAATACATAACATAATTAATTATTCTATTAAACCTCACATGTGTAATTAATGTCTAGCATTAAATTGTAAGTAGTTGAATTTTAAAATTATTTTTTATTTGATAATTGAATTATATACACTCACAGAGTATTACTCTGTGTATACATAATACATATTCGATTACTTACACATTGGTACAAGTAGGTAAATAAGACAAAAATGACCTTATAAGTCTGGCGCAATTCAGGGGTGACTTCTATGCGAAAAATGCATTTGTCACCTCATGTATAAGAATTGTTGCTCTCATTATTTACAAAAAAACCAATTCTCTCAATAGATGGCGTTACAATAAAAAATAAATAAAAATAATAAGAATGTTGTTCATAATTCCACACATAGATGGCTGTAGTAAAAATTCCTTATTTTCAAGCGAAAAGAATTTCAGTATTACAATATATAGAACTTTCAAAAATTAAATTGATAGGGATCTCATTAAAAAGGCATAATTGGTGAACGTTACGCAAGCGCATAAAGTGATTACGTAAACCAGCCGATGACAGGTCGTAAGCCCTGTAGGTGCCTTGATTTCCCGGTTCTCCTACAGTAAATATTCCAACTTCGTCTCTATCGAGATAATTAAAAATCTGTTAAAAAATTATTACACTAGTTAAAAATACGTTCAATCAGCCATTTTATAATGCAAAAATGAACATCTGAGTCTCATAGTTTGGACATCTATAGTTGTACTGTACAACTCGCTTATTATTCAACATTGAACAAAATTTGTTCATTTTTATATTTGAGCTTTTAGGGCGCCTAAGGGCATCTCTTGTTTCGTTTATTTATAAATGAATATGAAACACCAGAGTAGCATACAAATAAGAGAGGTATTAAAGGGCCTAGGGTCTGATAGGAGGCGGGACTTGTTTATGGGAGGAGGTTACATATCTAAGGGCGATGCCCATGAAATTTGCAAGATGATTAATAATGGTATATTGAAAAGCTCCCAAGGGTGCAGCACTTCCATCACGTGTAACAGAATAATATAAAAATGAAGAGCTCTTTCATTATATTATTATACTAGCTTTTATGTCCCGCCGTTGGCCAAGAATGTAAAATTGTGAAAGAAAAAGCAATCGTTTTTATAATATTGTCACCCAATTATTTTGCAATATCAGACTATGAAAAGTGGTTTGAAATTTGATTGAGTTTAAGTATTGTAAAATGTTCAAGTGATGGCCACAACCCATTCTTTTTTATATATTGCTATAAAGTGTGAATGAAGTATAATATTTATACAATTTCTGCTCGCATGGACTATGCGTAATGGTTTTAAATATGACTGTTTATCAACGTTGTAAAGAGATTGGTTTGGCCACAACCCCCATTTTTAAATATTATCATCGAAAACAAATTGTAATGTGTACCTATTGAAAATTTAGTAATTTTGGATGTTGGGATGTGGTTAAAATTTGATTAAACAAACGTAGGTACTGAAAAGATCTAGTATTGGTCACATCCCATTCGTTTTTATATTTTTTCATCAAGTGTGCATTATATTTTTGCTCAATTTGACTGAAAGTCTTCATTAACGAAGAAGAAGAAGACTTGAACTATAGTAAATAGTTTTTAATTTGAATATAAATGTTGTGAAGAGTTCAGTAATGGCCACAACCCCCATTATTTAAATATTAGGTGTTGAAAATTATTCAAAATAGGATGATATAAATGGTTTAAATTTAATTAAACAAAAGTATTGAAAAGATTCTAGTGCAGGTTATATCGTCACATCCCATATCCCATTCATTTCATATGTATTTTCATCAAGTGTGCATATCGTTAATAATATTTCTGCACAATAGACTTAAAACTAACCCAAAAGACTAAATAAAAAAGAGAAAAATAAGTATAAGACTATAAGAAATAGTTTGTATAAAAAACTATTCCAATGGTCTACATAAAATAAGTAAAAATACATATACCTAATAGAAGAATTAGACTATTGGAAATAGATTGTATAAAAGCTCACCCAAAGGTCTACAAAAAAGAAGAAGAAGAATATTTAGACTATTGGAAATAGTTTGTATAAATACTGACCAAAAGGTCTACATAAAAGAAAATGAATAAGACTATTGGAAATAGTTTGTATTAAAACTCTCCCAAAAGTCTACGTACTTAAATGAAGAAGAATAATAATTAGACTAAAGGAAATAATTTTTATAAAAAAATGACCCAAATGTATACATAAAAGAAGAAGAAGATGAATTAGACAATAGGAAATAGTTTGTATAAAAACTGCCCTAAAGGTCTACATAAAATTAAGAAGAAAAAGAATTAGACTCCAGGACCCGCCGCTTCAGGCCCTTCAGTACCTCCCGTCCCTTTAATCCCTCATTACGTCCCTTCCCATCAGGCCCTTCACTACCTTCCGTCCCTTCAGGCAGTTTTATACCTCCCGTCCCTTCAGGCCCTTTAGTGCCTCCCTTCCCTTTATTACATCCCGTCCCATCAGTCGGTTAAGAAAAGTTTAAATCCAGAAACCATCCTGGAAGAACCGCGAAGAGATGAAAGAACCTTCTTTTCCCAGGATGCTCTACTTAATAGGTAAAATGACTAAATACACGAAGAAGAAGAAAAAAGTTTAAACCCAGATACCTGCGAAGAGATGGAAGGACAGTTGGACCTTCTTCTCCCAGGATTCTCCAACTTCATAGGTAAAATGACCAAAAATACACGACGAAGAAGAAGAAGAAGAAATAAGTTTAAATCCAGATACCTGCGAAAAGATAGAAGGAGAATTGGACATTCTTCTCCCAGGTTAGTCCACCTTCAAAGGTAAAATGACCAAATAGACGATGAAGAAGAAAAAGAAAAAAGTTTAAATCCAGAAACCTGCGAAGAGATGGAAGGAAAATTGGACCTTCATCTCCCAGGATAGTTCATCTTCATAGGTAAGATGACCAAGTACACGTTGAAGAAAAAGAAGAAAAAAGTTTATATGCAGAACCCGTCCTGGAAGACCTGTGAAGAGATGGAGGGACAGTCGGACCTTCTTTTCCCAGGATACTCCCCCTTCATAGGTAAAACGACCAAATACACGAAGAAGAAGAAGAATAAGAAAAAAGTTTAAATCCAAAAACCATCCTGGGCATACGCTCGACAATTCACCAAAGTTTCATTATAATCGGACAAACGGTTGATAAATAAATAAATAAAATAATTTTCCTATAGGAAATCAGTATAGGTATATTATTGTTGATTTGTAAGTAAATAGTATTAGGTAGGTACCTACCTACAACAACCTTCTAAATAAATTCGATTCCTAACAAATTTTATTTGAATATCACATTCTTTCTGTAGCCATGGAAACGATTCGAACACGTAAGTAATATCGAATGGTTCGGATACATTTTTTGAATATGTAGGTACCTACATTGGTTTGTTCGATGCCATAAAAATGAAAATTGTCAGAAAAATCAAATATTATTTACAAATTATGCAATTTTATTATGCCTATATCTTTACTAATAAATAACACATTTTTACAATATATGTCTTAAAACTTGCCGTAATGTCTTGTGTTTCATTTTATTATTTCATAATTACATTTATTTCAAAGGTTTATTATTTTCAAGAACATATTCATTCGGTGGGAAAATGAAATATTGTATTAAAAGATATTAAAATGGCGGCGTTTATGTACAAAACGCTTACTTTAAAAATAAGTTAAACATTATAATTATACAAAATATTCACCATGTTTTTCACTTAAACGCTAAGTTATACTTGAAAATATATTTTCTTCGTGTAAATACGTACTTCTAACTTTTAAACTAACAGATATTTGCGTGCAAAATGTACACTTTTTTGACAGATACGACTTGGAAAATTTTGTATGAAAAAAATAATTATTGAAATATTTTTAAAATTCAGCATTTTTATCGCATTATTTTTAGCGTGACACTGCATCAGGTATACAGGTACACGTTCGCACATAAATTAGATTTTTAGATGCTCTTGGTTTTTCAGAAGGCGTGAGACAAACACACACACACACACACACACACACAAACACTAACATTTTGATTGCTTTATTACTTTAGATTTAGGACCAGCCAGCTGGTTAAAAATTATTTGACCAACACCAATTTAGTTATTTTATTTTAATATTTTAGTTACTTTTTTAATATATAATGCAACTGGCTCACGCCAGTCGCAATTACTACAAACAAACCTAACCAACCTATTTTTACCAAACTTTTGTAGGTTAAAAAATCGGTGTACATCCTAGGCTATCCTGGCTGGTCAGGGAGACAGTACGTTATTTTATCCTTATTTGTTACGTACGTAACAAATAAGGATACGTACGTACGTAAAGTTTGTTTTTTTAGCGTTTTAGTCGGCGTTTATATTGTGAAACTCTGTAATTTAATTGTAGATACAAATAAAACGAATGGGTTGTGACCAACGCTAAACTCCTCACTAACAAGTCATTCTTTAAAGTATTCAAATTTTGTATGGAAAATATTCAGCATTTTCATGAAATGAGTTTGTTATTTTTTTATTTATTTACAATACCAATATGAAGTTGATCACTCAATTTTCCCATACAGAAGCTATTTTATTTTTGTTATATACATTTTTCATACAAATATGATATTTAGTTTACATTGATATGGCAGACAATAATTCTTAAATGCATTTTTGATGAGTGTATTTTTATTGTATCAAATTTTTAAACAGTATAAAAATACCTCGATTTTCCAGTCCGTGAGAGCATTTTGAAAATTTGGACAGATTAAATCATAGAGAAGAAATTAACGGATATCTATGGAAAACTATTCAGCTCTAAGTTTATGGACTTTAAATATATGATATATCAATATGAAGTCAATCGGACTTATAGTTTGGGCTCTAGAGAGGACACAAAAAAACAACGTAAATGATGAAATCATAGAGAAGAAATTAAAAGTTGTCTAGGTATGGAAAACCAATCAACTTTAGGTCTTTGCACTTATTATTTGCACTTTGCAAATATGAAGTCGATCGGACTTATAGTTTTGGCTGTAGAGAGGACACAAAAATGATAATTCCGTACACCGAACGCCGTACGTCGTACGCCATACGCCATACATACAAACACATCACGACGAAACTCACAGTGTGCACTCTCTACATGATACCCGTTGAGAAATTGACGTAAAAAAATACGCTTAAAAATTGTGAAATCATGACTCTCCACTATTCCATAGTGTGGAGAGTAAAAATAAATAAACTGGGATGACTTATAGCGCCATTTTTGTGATATCCTTATATCAAGAGCGCTTTGATTTCATGTTACATATTTAATTAACTATATTATATTTTGAAAATCAATCACTAAAAAATAATAACAATGACAATAGTAATATCTCAATGACACAGTGACATAAAAATAAAGGTGAACCATAAATTAATATATTATGTAAGTAAATGATCATCATACTCTATATTAAATTGTAGTGTACCTACTGGTGCTAGTAAATTCAAAAATATTGATTCTTACATAAGAAACGCAATATTTATACAGCCACAAGATTTTTAAATATTTTTTAATTTACTAATTGAATAAAATTTATAATTTTGAAATGCCGCTGTATGTACGAAAATTTTTAAAAAACTTCAATATTCAATGCTTTTTACAATATTCAATGTTTTTTCCTTTTCAGAATATCAGTTAGTTAATAGGTATCTTTTCATTCTACCAAACAGTCCCTTACCACTATATTACTTACCTACCTAGTCATCCTATATCCTCTCTACCGATATCCTACAATCAAATTCAATTTTACTTCTCAGTTTGCTGCACTCCTGATATTTGTTGTTTACATCCTCCATTGTTCTGTGGATAAGTCCCCTTCCTCGCCATCGACGATGGGAAAAAGGTCCTGCGTGATGATGCTAAGAGCCCGCCCTTTATTTGTCTCGTTTGCATCTCTCCTTAGCTTATGTTTGTCTGTTACAAAAAGGGGGCATTCTATTGTACTCACGCACACGCACTTTATGAACAAAAATTACGCAAAACTATCGCAATAATTTTGCACACACGAAAAAAGACATGTAGGTATGTTGGGAATGTGAAAACTTCATCGTGCATGGACATCGTATACTATATTATAATATTATAATGTGTAGGATATCGTCTGTTACAAGATTTTGTAAAAATAGCTTTCCTTTCGTATGCTACCCTAGCCCTTCAGTTTGGTTCTGTTACACATTTTCTCACGGTCCTTCGCTACCTACGCTGATCTCAACGTCTTTTCCCATGGTTGATCTCAATTTATTTTAATTTATTGAATGAACATTTTTTGTTCGCATTCCTTTCTGACATTTTATGCATTCAGTAGATATAATATAACGTATACTTTTGTAAATAAAAAAGCAACTCAGACTCTCAGATGAACATACCTCCCTGGCATTTTTGACCCAGAGAAACGTTGGCCAAGGACTTTGGAGCCACGTTAAAGGAGCTTTTTCAGCGCATCATTTAAATATCCTTCAGAAAGCTTTCGTGCATAGTGCGTTAATTCTGTAGCAAATCTTATGATTTCCTAATACTTGACAGGATATTTTGTCCCTTTGGGAAAACAGGATAAATATACCTCACCTAAAAGGATATTCAAGGAATGTTTGACCGAGTAAAAATTAATTGAAATTGTAGAGCCTCTATGGCAAAAATTCATTGATTTTTCAATGTACATAAATTTCTTATACCATATTACCCATTATATCTAATAAGTTTAATTTGTATTTTATTTATATCCTTTTGTTATAAATTCTGTTTTTTTATTTATAAAAAAACACGAAGGCACTTTAAAAATATCTCTGTAGTTTTCTGATATCCTAATAACCTTTCTACGTCATCTCAACAATTTCTCACGCCCATTATCAACCCTTTATCAAAAATTCCCACGAAAGGAATGCCAGTTTATTTAGGAATGTAGGGTTCTTCCTTGAATTTCTCTTTCTCGTAGATTGCTTCTCTCTTCTTTCATTTAAAAAAATCTCAACTGACAAAAACAAGAATCTGAATGAACTCCTGTCACACATGTATTCCTGCTACTTGTTGACGTCACGTGGGAAGATATCCCGCGAAAGCCTCCAACCCTTTCTTTCTTTCTCTTAGAAAAATTACATGGAATATATTACTATTTATAAGGCGATTACAATAATTACAATAAGGCGAAAACCTCAAATTTTTCACGTTTTTTCCCACTTTGAAGGCATAAAACACCAACTTAGAGGCTTCGCAGAATATATTATACTCAGAATTACTCAGAATTCGGAGTAGAACATTAATTTAGTGTGTCTGTGTGCCCGTCCACCCTTATAACTATTGATCCGCTCAATTCACAGAGCCCAAAATTTCAGAATATATAGATAGTTATGGTCCTATAACAAAACTTTTTATACCTACTCAGAATTTTGAATTTTCGTTTCAGTCAGGAGTTATCAATTTTTGAATTTTTACTTTATTTTTCCGTACCTATATCTCAAAAACCATAAAAGCTGAGGCCTGAAAATTAGTATAAATATAGACAAATACAAAATCTCAAATTTATTTTTTTCAAAAAACGCCTAGTTTAAACATATGATATAAATGATGCAACAATCACGTAAATTAATACAGAGTTTCTCAAACATTTTTTAATAAGAAAAAAATTTCATTTGATAAAATTAGGTATGTGTTGAACTGCTTATATTTCCACTAGAAAATTTAATTTTCTATAAAAAAATGTAAACATTGTAGTAGGTAGTACCCTACATTCTCTAAAATTTTTTTAGCAATTTTTATAAAAAAATAATTTAATGACGATATCGTTTCATACAATAGTACCTATACACTACACAATATGTATCTCACTCAATAGTTTGATACCTATACTTAATCTCTCAACATACATACATACCATTTCAAAGTTTCATACACACATAATTTCAAAGTTTGTTGATATTTTAAATAATCAATTTTTAGGGGAAAGTTGATAGGTATTTGGAATAGTATAGTTTGGAATGGTTTATAGTTTGGTACGTATTCCTCAACTATAGGTATATACCTACTATTGCTATCGATAGTTGGATCTCACGTGTTTCATGCAACTAGTTGGTACAACGAAAACTTTTAATGTTATATTTTAATTTTTCACCGTTGGTAATGTAAGTAGGTACCTATTAAACATAATTTTTAATAAAGTCTATATTCCTATAGTATCCTTGGATACTCCAAACGTAAACTGAACAAATTGAACCAACCACCTTTGAATTTTAGCATATTCTTTTAGTAAAATATAATAGGTACCTATATTTTTTACATTTTTTGCTTAATTTTTAATACATATTGTTTCTTTGGATTTCAGGGATTAAATTGATTTTTTCAACGCACAAACAAAAAAAATCGTTAATTTTAATAGATAGGTAGGTACATATTTTTTAATTCCCGAAAAAAATCAGTAATTTCAAAGTTATATTTACTAGATTTTTTATACTCGGAGATGCTCGGGAAGGTAATGTACTTAAAGCAATAAGGTAACTAATCAATTGTTTACTTTTTATGATGTAAATTCAGAATGAGTAAGAAATATCCAATAACTAAAAATTAACATACGTGTAAGTTTTAAAAAAATCAGTCCCATCCCCTTCAGATCCTCCCTTCCCTTCAGACCTTTCTGTCCCTTCAATCTCAAATTTCGATTTTAAATACACCTAAGCATAGTTAAAAGTGTAGTGCTGGCAACAACCCATTTGTTTTTTTATATACTTTCATCGGTGAGTATAAAAAATCGATTGGACTATAGGAAATGGTTTAAAATATACTTAATTGAATATAAGCGTTTGAAAGAGTTTAGTGTTGGCCACAACCCACTCGTTTTTATAAATCATCATCGAAAGCTGTGTTAGCCACACACCTCTCTTAAATTTAAAATAATATGGATAATAAAACCTAAGAAATGTGAGAATAAAAATAATTTAAATATCGAATATTTCTGCTGGAAATCGAACTTATGACACCGGCACTGACGCCAAATGAATTACCTATTCATGTTTTTTGTGGTCGTTCTGTAAATATTGAACTAGTCCCTTCCACCTGTGATACATTTATGGAGCGAGCTTCGAACTTTACCGCCATATTCAGCGCATGCGCCGTTTGTGAGATTTGAAAGCTTTCGAAATTAGAACACACCCATTAGGGGCGGAGTTACACCATCACATCCCTTCCTTCATAATATCACCTCTACATTTCTCAAACAAAATACTCCATACAATCATGTTCGCCTGATAGTTTCCCGCGCGATTTGAGCCAGGCTTTCGTTAACCCTTTCCTTTTTGTACGGCGGTAAAACGAAACAAAAAATATTTTCGTCACTCTCTCTCTTTATTCCACCGCCTACGAAAAAAAGTATGTCAGAAAATGATAATATCATATAAGACATTTTATATTTTTTTATAATCCCAACATAAAATATTTTGTTTATTAATTAATTACATACATACATACCATCACACCATGTCTCTAACGGGGTAAACAGAGAAAACCAAATGCCATATTATTCTATCTTGGTTTTAATTCATTCAACTAGTATTTATTTATCAAACTTTTGTAGATAACACCAAATTGAATACTGGCATATATTAATATTAAATATTTCATTTTATTTAACTAAAAAAAACGAAAAAAGAAAAGGATATTTTTCTGCTTAAATATTTTTTCTATACCTATTATAATATTAGATTGCATATTTTACTATAATGTAGAGAAGAAAAGGTAATCCACAGCACAAAGAGTATATAATACCTTACGGCCACAGCACTGAATAAATATAGACTTGATAATTATTTATCATATTAGCAAATAAATATTTTATTATTGTTTTCTAGGTTCAATTTCTACATGTTATTCTTCAGAAGGCCATGAAAAAGATGACAATAGTTCATTGAGGAAACGCTGCAAAAATCTATTGCATCCTCCAGAAGATGTGAAACTGCAATTAATTCGACAGGAAATGAGAAAAAGAACTTCAGTGTTGGGTGCGGAAATAGATGCATATATTTTGCCAACATTTGATGAACATCAGGTAAGAAAAAAGTTACTTAAGTAATTAAGTTGTATTTATGGAGCATCATTCAAATATTGAGTGACGATAGCTTAATGTTTTATTAATCAAAATCAGTGCTTGTCATGGTCGTTTTTAACCTATTGTAGGCCCTGAGGCACTTTAAAATAATGGTGCTCCTATCCTATAACTTTGATATGACAAAAATTGTACTTTTGAACGACAATTTCTTTGATAAATAATCACAACTATTGCAATTGGATTCATTACAATACAATCTTTGAGATTTCGGCACTTGCACAGAGTGCCCAATGGAAAATGGGGCTTGGTGATTATCTTTAATTCAACTTAGCAGGACCACTCTCTCTAAAGCAGATATCATACTTAATAATAATAAAAATTTATAAAGCGCCGTTTAGTGATACAAGATCACTCCAAGGGCGCTGTAGCTTATTTGTTGGCTCTATGAAACAAGGCAGTCTTAAGAAGTTTACCGAAGGTGTCAATGCTCTGAGCTTCACGTATATCAAGAGGCAATTTATTCCATTTTAAAGGCCCGTTCACACTAAAACCACGATCATAGTAAGCCGCCTTATTGACTCTGTCCAATTCTTTTAAAGAGTTGGTACTCTGTGATTCAGACGATCTCAGCGTAAGCTGCCTCCCCGATGGAACATTCCTCTGGCACAATTCCTGAATGTAGTGTGGAGCCAAGTCGTTCAGAGCTTTAAACACCATCAGGCATACCTTATAGTCCACTCGTTCTGGACATCTCAACCAGTGCAGTTAGTTAGTTGCTATATTGACTTTGTTCACTTCCTTTAAAGAGATGATACTCCGTACTGTGATCCAAAAAAAATACTAATATCACAAATGTGTTTTTGTTTTATTATTGGGGACATTTCTACAAAATGCCTTTCAGTTTTTCAGTTGGAAAAAGCATGAAATGACTGTTTTAAAAATTTGAAAATCCCAAGACATAGGTATAGATAATAGATACAACTTTTAGCAGGTACATCAAATCAATAGTATTTATGTGAAATCTGATAGTTACTTTATTATAACATTAAAAATTTTAGAGTGAGACACCTAGTAATGCAGACAGAAGATTATTGTATCTGACTGGGTTCAGTGGAAGTGATGCAATTGCAGCTATAACAATGGACGGTGCTGCTCTGTGGACTGATGGAAGATATCACCTTCAAGCTGATCGAGAGCTCTCCTGTCATTGGAGACTTATGAAGCATGAAGATCTTATTGCGCCTACTTTACCACAGTGGTTAATTGTATGTATTTTTTTCACTTACTTGATTTCACTTTCATTTTCACTTAATTGTTGACTGGCAGAAATGGCCTATAGCTATTAATAAGGCCTCATTGTATTAAAAAAATATATACGACTAATCTTTCTTACTTACTTAGTAACGATTTACACTTCCTCAAAAGAATTAGCAGATCAATACGAAAATTGGAAATGATATAAAAGATCAAAATAAAATGCAACAAACGTATTGATCAATTTTCAATTGGGAATAATTCACCCATCCAGATCATAGAAAAGAGATATTTTATTTATCCAGATACTTACCCAAGGAACAAAAAAGCTTAATTTCTTGGTATGGTTTAAACCATGTTTAGTCGAAATTATACAACTTATATTCTAATTGAAATTTGCATTTAGCATACTTTTTGAATGTATTATATGATTTATGCCACTTTTTTAGTTAATTTAATTCAAAATATTAATTTCATCGTATTACATATTATGCATAAATGAATAAATTAACACTACGTTGAAAATTGATTTCAGAACAAGTTACCAAAGGGCGCTCGTGTTGGTGCAGATGCTCGACTTGTTCCTCATCATCTATGGGAGCAATGGGAAAGCGTCCTCAATACAATGAACATGTATTTGGTTCAAGTCCCAAACAATTTGGTGGACTTGTTGTGGGATAAGGATGAGAGACCTCACATATCCAGAGTGCAAATATACGCACACAAAAAGGAATTTGCAGGTTCAAATTATATCTCGAAACAAATCTACAGCATCTAACAGTCTAACAGTGCAAAGTTATCAAAAATACCACTCCTATTTCAATAATATTTACAATTGATTTCAAATATTGAATTACATTTTAACTATATTTTATTTATTTATTTATACAATATAAGACAAAAGCCATTTATGTGTTACAATACTAAAAATAATTATAAACAAATAAAAATAATACTTAAAGAAACAAAAACAGATGAAAAAATAGACACCGTACAAACAGTATAAAATAGTTCACACAAAGAAACAAATGTATCAATTGATTAAACTTCAATAAAATAAAAAAAAAGATGAGGAAAAAACAAATGTGGCAATAGATCATCTGCAAAATTGGTGCTTAACGATCTAGAAAAGAACCACATTTTTTTTTTGAAAACCGGAAAGCTATCCCCGAAAATATCTACATTGATACACAATTCATTTTCTAACCTATGCAATCTCGACATCGGTGAGTTGAATAAGTAGTTTGTTAAAGTAGCTATCTCATGAAACAGCACATATTGTCTTGTCCGATGAATCTTGAATGATTTTACTGAATGTTTTAAACCATCAAGATTTTTTATATCATTATAGGAAAACTATGGCAGAGCAAAGTCGCAGAATTACGCAGGGAATTAAGAGACCACGATGTTGATGCAATGGTCGTCACGGCATTGGATGAAATTGCTTGGCTTTTGAACATTCGTGGAAAGGATTTGCCTTACACTCCAGTAGCAAAGGGATATCTCATTGTTACTCAAGAAGAACTTCATATTTATGTGGAAAATGGAAAACTGTCAGTGGAAGCAAAACGTAGTTTACGTGCTGATTCATGCTATAATGCTAATTGTACAACGTGAGTTGAATGATATTTTTTGATCTTTAAATTATATCATCATACTTCAAATTACCGATACTTTTCATAATATGTGAATGAATGAATAATATATTTCCAACAGTATAAATATTACAAAGGAACAGAATACAATTTAGTTTATACCTAATTACAATTTTACAGTTATTATTTTTTTTTTCCACACATTTGGAAATTTTACTGCCTCTCTAGACATAGTCTGTTCTGAGGCAGTACTAGTTTAGAATTGCTATGGCTACTCTGCGATCATATGATTTGTTTTCTTTTTTTTTTACATATTCCATTCACTTTGAACATCGACAACCAGGATAAAAAACTCTATCTCAAAAAATCTAAGAGTACCGAAGCAGAGATCCTTCTCTTCCAATGTGAATTATTAATTTTTCTTTTTTCGTTGTGTCCATCATGTGTTGTTTAAGTGCACATTTATCTAAATTACGTCATTTTCACTTTATTAAATTAAGTTTTGATTACACTCATATTACCTTCAGATGAAAAATGACAGAGGTAAAAAAATTGCCAATGTGATTCAGAATTATTTCATAATTTTACCAAGAAAGATTTTTCAAACTTACAAAGGCCTCATATAATGCAAATAAAATAAATAAGCAATAACTAAAAAATAACAATAACATTACTTATACTAAAAAATTATTGGATTTTGTGAGGCCCACATTACATAATAACGCGAATTGACGAGAAGTATTTGTTTATTGTAGGTACATAATAATTTAAAAAATTAAATAATACTAATGCATTTTATATTTCAGAGTTCACTCATATGAAAGTATTTGGAGTGATCTTCGTACCAAGTCCCAAGCGTGGAATACTGTATTACTACCCTCTTCGTATTCCTTTTCTCCTGGAGTAAGTGAGGCCATATTCACTTCAGTGGCAGAAGAGAAAAGAATGTACAAGCCATCTCCAATAATAAATATGAAGGCAAAAAAGAATGCTGTGGAAATTGCTGGAATGAAAAGGGCCCACATCAGAGACGGAGCTGTAATGTGTGATGTTTTATCTCATCTCGAAGATAGAGTTAGTTTATTTTATTATTGCAATTTAAACTTATGACAAAATCTATTTATAATGTGTAGACGGGAAACTGAATATTCCATTATAGTTTTTCTCGATATTTTTTTTTTTTAAATCCTTCTAGAGGCTTCTTCACGTCAGCTCGATATGTAGCTCATTGTGAATGATTGGCTTCTAGAGGTCTTCCCATAGTCCAATCTCTCAAATGAATCTTAAGATCTTCAGTGGGCTGGCTTCTCTGATTTGTGTTTCATCAGCGATGTGAGAGCCAAATATTCTGGCTCTTGTTTGCATCAGTGGTTCACAGTCCTTGAGCAGGTGTAGCGGAGTTTCATGTTCGTCTAGGCAAAATCTGCATAGATGCATGTCTGCTAAGTTCATTGTGCATAGGTGTTTATTCAATCTACAATGTCCAGTCAGTGTTCTGATTAGAATTCTTATATTTTCTCTGTTAAGAGTAAGAATTTGTTTAGATCTTTTAGCTGAGAAGCCTGAGATCATTGATTTTGCATGCTTTTGTCCTGATAGGTTAAGCCAGTTTTGTTTAGCTTTTTCTAGCATGTTGTTGTATAATATTGTTTTGATGACACTATTGGTTAAGAAGCAGTAAGGTTCTGGTCCATAGGTAACTGAGTCAGCCCCCATATTTGCAAGTTTGTCTGCCTCTTCATTGCCTTTGTAGCTTGAGTGTCCCGGCACCCATCTTAGAACCACCTTGTTGTTGTGTTCTATTGTTAGTTTGTTTAATGCTAAATTACAGTCTTGGACTGTAGATGAATTTATTTTACATGAGTTTAGAGCTTTGAGAGCTGCTTGACTGTCGGAGTAAATATAAATAGTTTTGTGTCTATAGTTTCTTATGAGATTTTCATAGGCACAAATTGTTATGGCGCATAATTCTGCCTGGAAAATTGTTGTGGTGTGTCCCAGGTGTTTGTATATTTTCACTTTCGGTGTGAGTCCATTATCTCGATATACAAAATTTTTTAATCTTTGGTCCACAACATGTTTTCTTATGTATGAAATATTTTAAAACCTATTTCGATTCAATAAAACTATTCATTGCTTGTATGTTTTTTAATTTAGATGCAGATGGATGACCCGTGGGACGAAATGAAAGTAGCAAATTTCTTGGATGTCAACAGGAAGTCTCAAGATAATAACAAAGGATTGTCTTTCGCTACGATAGCCGGCTATGGACCACATGGAGCTCTGCCTCATTATACACCAACCAACGCTACTTCCACTCCTATTCTCAAAGACTCAACTTTTGTTTTGGATTCAGGTGGACAGTACGAAGGTAAGAACCCCATCTTGTATAGTTAATAGAGTTTGGAATCTCAAAATGAGAAAACATAATTTGCCAATAACTAATCATAAATAATATTCTAATAACTACTTTATATTTTAATATATATGTAATATTGTGTAAATAATTTATGTTTTATATATAATTATAAAAGTCTTCTGGATAAAGATACAAATAAATAAAATGTCTTTATTTTATAAATTGTATGAAAAAATTTTTAACTGTATTTTTAAACCGTTTGTCAGTAAGTTGTCAGCCAATAAGTATTATAGTATAAACATGAAGTTGTGACTTTGAATACAAAATTTATAATTTGAGTAGGTATGCTTTATATGTTTATGGTAAGGCAAAATCCATCATATTATGCCATAAATTGATCAGGAACAAAACATTCCGTTTTAGTGAGGTTTAAATATACATTAATTAAAAATCACATATGTATGCTAAAACAATTATATATTAAAATTACAATCACATAATAAGTTATTTTGTTTAAAACGGTATTAAAAATCGTAATGGTCAATATTCCAGATGGTACAACAGATGTATCAAGAACTCTCCATTATGGACGACCAAGCATCGAACAGAAGAGAGCATACACTCTTGTGTTAATGGCATCTATAGACCTGGCCTCTATGATTTTTCCGGCTGACCTCAAAATCAACGATTTAGACGTTGTAGCCAGGAAGGAGTTGTGGGGACAAAAGAAGGATTATATGCACAGTACTGGACATGGAATCGGTTCATTTTTGCAAGCTCATGAAGGTTACGATTTATTTATCTCATTGTACTCTTCTATAAAATTATCGTTACAGACTGAAAATTATCACAAATAATTTATGATCAATAAAACAATTTTTTTCCTGATGATCTAATACCACTCATATAAGTATTTATGATTCAATATTATTTCAGCCCCAATAATGATTGCATATGGTCAAAGACAAAAAACAACATTCAAACCAGGATACTTCTTTTCAAATGGTAAGTGATAATCTTTATATATATCATACTAAAAAGTTTCATATGATCTTGTGAAATTTGTTTTGTGAACAAAATTTAATCGAAAGATTTTAATAATTAAAATCTCAA
The DNA here is from genome assembly GCA_963576475.1 of Molanna angustata. Taxonomy (NCBI): domain Eukaryota; kingdom Metazoa; phylum Arthropoda; class Insecta; order Trichoptera; family Molannidae; genus Molanna; species Molanna angustata. The sequence goes on from OY754973.1 coordinate 7,394,670, forward strand.
TTAAGACGGGACATATATTTCAATAATTAAAATCTCAATAAAGACGGGACATAAACATACTTGTCATAAGAGAAATTGGGAACTTCAGTTGCCTTTAATATATCCTCTCATCTTTCAGAATTTTATTCATGTGGTTGACCCTTATCTTTTCTTCCTCTTGGCCATGTTGGTACCTATAACATACTTGCTTCGTCTGAAATTTGTCTACATCCGTTTCTCTCTTGTCTACCAAATTTGAGTATTTGTAAGGAATGTCGCCTTATAAACATTAATTTAAAATTTTAGAACCTGGATATTATGAAGAAGGAAGATTTGGCGTTAGACTAGAAAACATTCTAGAAGTTGAAGAATATGTTGGTACAGATGGAAAAAACAGTGATCAAATGTACCTCAAATTTACCGACGTGACTCTCGTGCCTTATGAACCAAAATTGATTGAAGTTAATATGCTCAGTCAATATCAGGTAAGAATATATACAATCAAAAAATTCAGTAGTAATGCATTAATATTTCTGTATTTATTGAATTATATGAATAAAATAAACTAATGTAAAACTAGGCTTTGTCACGCTATGTCAAAAAAATGTTGCGATCATATTTACTCCTTCAAGGTTGCGATGGATGTTTGCTGAAATGAAAAAGTATACCATCCAATATTCTCTGCCTATCCTGTGTAGGACATGGTGTGATGGAATGTATGTCTCTCTTCTTCTTCTGGGTCACAATCCTAAGATTAGTCTGCACCAAATACTCGATCTTTCCACTTAACTCTATCGTCCGCCAGTCTCTTCATCTCTTTGTAGCTGCTACAGCGCACGTCACCGATTATCTGGTCTATATAGTTGTTGGAATTTATGTACATAATATTAATAATGTGATCAATGATTTCAGAGACGCTGGTTGAATTCATATAATATACAGATTAGAGAAATAATTGGCGCTGAACTTAAAAGAAGAGGAAACATGAAAGCTTTTCATTGGATGATGAATAAGACTGTTTTAGTACCAGAGTATGGTCTTGTTGATAGTGCATATCATCTGCATGTGTCCAAAATTTTAATCGCAGCCATGACTATTTACGTAGCATTTTTAAGAAATTATTTTTAACACAATAATGATTGAATCAGTTCATTAGAAACTAGTTAAATACTATACTTTTCCTCTCTATCTAGCATTAAAAAAAATCTGAAAAAGAATCTCTATAATCTGATATTGTCAGAACTAGATTTAAGGATGAGTAAACAATCTTCAACTTCTCGTCCATTCCGAACCCGTTGATACATATAATAATTCTTGTCTTTTCAATCATTGTTTAAAAAATTAAAGTAGATCAATCAATCAATCAATCAATCAACCAGTCAATCAATCAGTCAATCCTTTTTCCTGTTTTTTAGAAGTAGACTTCAGTTTGAGAAACCAATTGGCTATTGTTAAAAACTGACCATATAATATGTATTAGTTATGAAAATTATTACAAATATAATAAAAGAAATACAGTTATAAATCCACATATGAGTTTCACAATATGAGCCTGAGCACTTTCGATGGTTAAATCCATCATTATCGGAAGTGATAATCAAAACTAAATATAAATCTAATAATTACATAGTTTGAGGTGGGGGAAATGCTTAAAGGCAGGACAGTTAAGAGAAATAGGCATTTATAATAATAGGTGTACATTATTTACGCAGTAGTTGGAATAAAATATTTTACAATATTTGTAATAATTTTCATGATGGACTTCTACTCTGTGAATAAAACAACATTAAACTCATGAAGGTAAACTTAATATTTTAGGTATTTTTACAAACATAATTATAAGTTTACCATGACTTATTTATTCAATTGTGTATGTTACCTTTCATTGTATTATACTTTTGTAGCTATAAACAAACCGTTATTATATAATGAAAAAAGATTAAAATTAATAGAATGAAAGTTAGCACATTGAGATGGTTTAGCCACTTAGAAAGAATGAAAGAATAACACCTGATGAAGGAAAGTTGACAGGAACGGAAAAAGAGGTCAGGGTCAAAAGATGGCATGACCATGTGAATGATATTCTGAAAGAGGAAAATGGAAGCATGAACAACAGACGAGCATGTATGAGACGATGCATGAATGCTGATGTGGCGATAAATTTGTGTCAAGATAGAAAAATGTGACATTCTATGAGGGACATAGCGTAATGGTATGTATGTATTATTATATAAATGAAGTCAATCAATTTGAAAATATCTTAAATTTTTCATATCTTTGGTAAAAATATGACAAATTGTTGACTTCTATGCCAACTTTCTATGTTTGATTCATAAAAGAAGCAAATAGATAAAAAATGTTTCTCACAATATTCTTGCTTGTATGAGCTGGTTCATTCGCTATTTAACTTGCCACTTCACAGGGTGCAATGAAATGTACACTGAATTTGTTTCATTACATGAGTATATTATGTATGTAAAAAATTAGATAAGGATAGTTCTATTAAGTGGGATTGAAAAAAGTTAGAGATTTAAAATTAAAACACCTTTTAGTTATAATATGTATGTATGTTTAATGTACTTATATGTTGTGATAAAATAATTTATTTAATATTGTTAAGATTCTAACTGATTCCAGCATTTTTATTTTGAAATTTGCATGTTTCATATTCAGCAATTCTTCAAAGGCTAAAATTATTGTTGTAACCAAACATATTGTTAATCTATGGTATTAGATTGAATGTTATTCCAATCTTCTTCTCTCGTGTCAGCAGCAATTAAACTCTTCTCGACTAATACTTGGCAACGTCGGCCGCTGCACCTCTTCATCGTAGCAGGTCTTCATATGAGCAGGTAGCAGGGCAAGCAGGGCAGTCTCGCAGGTGGTCTGTGGCACACCGCACTCACGTGAGAGGCAGTCTTCATCCATTAGAATCCCCCATGTTTTCAGGTTGTCCTTAGATCTGCAGACGCCCGTTCTCAATCTGTTAAGTGACTTTCAGGTGCGCCAATCCAAATTGTGGTCCGGCGAGAGGCACTTCTGGATATCTTTTAGTGATTTTTCTCGTCACAGGGTGAGCCTGGCTCAGTATGCCCTAGGAAACTTGCGAGATTTCAGCCTGGGTTGCGTAGTCTCACAGTTGTAAAGGCAGTGCGAGGGTTGGTGTTGGGCTTTGTCCAGTTTCACGCTGCAGTGCACCTCGCGCCAGAAGTTAGGGGGTGCAATCCCTGCAAGGGGATTTTATTATTATTATTAGAGGGTATTCTTATGCACTGCGACCCTTAGGATCTTTTGCGCTCCCCCCTACTTGCTTACCGGGTTTCCTGTTACAGCATCCCCTCGAGTCCTAGCCCTCTTAGGAAGTTTAGGACTCGCAGGGGATTCAATGAGCGTATGGATCCAATGTCCATTTGGGGCCTGCCCAAGGTCCTCATTCTAACTTGTGTCACTGCAACACACTGCATGAGGAGGTGGTGTGGCGTTTCCGCCCCCTCCCTACAGAATCTGCATGTTCCGTCTTCTTCTAGTCCTATTTTCCGCAGATGTTCCCCAAGTCTCTGCAAGGGGATACATTTTGACTAGTGGAGTGGATTTAAGGCAACCAGTGATCACTCGGTAGGTGTTGATGATCTGCTCTATACTGGGGCAGCATATTCACCAGCTGAGAAACACAGGGCCAGAGCTGAGGTACGTAAAAGCAGTGGTTGTGCGCCCCATTCTATGGCTAGTTTGCGTAAAAGGTTATTTCTCGTAGCCACCTTTTGCTTGGTGATAGTGCAGTGGGTTTTAAAAGATTTCTGTCCAATGTGACTCCAAGATATTTGACATGAGTACATGGGTTCAGCTTTTTGTTTTCCCAGTTAATGGAAGGCATTTTTCCATTGTATTCATATAAAGGCAGGCTATTCATAAAAAATGAGTAGGTACAGATGCTGGCAGACTTCTTGAGGCTTTTACTCGTGGAGTGGAGCAGTTTGCACATAAGCAAAAATAACACAAATTTGGGCTCTGTGTGCCCACGTGACGGATTAAAGAAGTTTTCTGCTAACTATACCTAAATACTTACTTTTAAGAAAAATGTTATATATTATTTATATGTTTGTTGAACAAATATATAACACAAATTCTTTAATCGAATATTTTTATTATTGCATATGCGCAAACATTGGATTTTTTTCCCTGTCGGGAGTCAAAGATATTTTTTGATTTCCCGGTTCTCCTACAGTAAATATTCCAACTTCGTCTCTATTGAGATAATTAAAAATCTGTTAAAAAACAAATTCTTTATATTTAGATTGCCTCAATATTTTCATATTTTAAAAGAAATATGAGATTTTTTTATTAATTTGTGCCTTATTTTGTTTCTATTATTCTTTAACATAGTTAGTAGTTTTTTTTTATAGTTGTGATCTCTTGTTTGTATTATAACTAGTGTCTGACCGAAGGTCAGATTTTGGCCGAAGCCGAAGGTTTGATTTTACTAAAAAAATCGATTAAAATAATAAATAATCTGCTTTCGTGACTTAGTTGGTTAGATATCTAACTACTGAGCCAAGGGTCCTAGGTCGTTTGATTTTACTAAAAAAATTTGATTAAAATAATGAATAATCGGCTTTCGTGACTCAGTTGGTATGATACCTGACTACTGAGCCAAGGGTCCTGGGTTCGATTCCCAGTGGAGAGACAGTTTTTATTTGTGTTTTCAGTCTGGATCTATGACGTTTTAACTGTTTCTAGCGGCTGACAAAAAGCTTCGGCTTCGGCCGAAAATTCAGGTTATTTTTGGCCGAAGACGAAGCCGAAGGTGTTTTTTTTGGCCGAAGGTGGCCGAAGCTTCGGTCGGACACTAATTATAACCCTAATTTAATCTTAAATTTTTGTTAATCGACAGTATATTTTTTATTTATACTAAACATATAACTATCAAAAGACAAGCATTACAAAAATCTAATTAATATTAATACTAAACCACCAGCATATACATAAATAATTTGAATTTTATCTCAAAACCCAATATTTATAGTTCCCAGTACCTACACAAAAAAAATCCTTGTTTTTAATGATTTTGAATATTGCTATTATTACAAACTAAATCAAATTTAAGTTATTATAAGAATCTTCATTTGATTAATTTAGTAACATATTTGTCTATATAAATTTAGTTTTGTTTTGTGAAGTTTAATATAAGTATGTAAGTTATAAAATTAGTCATTTGAATATGAATTTTATAAATTATCTCACACTAAGTAAAATGTAACATCTTACAAAAAAATATTTTCTTAATGAACAAAATGAAAAACAACAATTATTTTAATCTTTATCCAATTTCAATAAATAAATCAAACAAGATATTATTATTAAAAATTCTAAATATTGCAAAATTCACTGTGCAAAAAAAACCCTCCAAAATACCAAAAATATTTTATAATAATTTTTGTGCTTCAATTTTAGTTTATATTAAAAAAAAATACTAACATGGTGATAATAATTAGTTTTTAATTTATGATAAAAATGAACATTACCATATTCTTATATGGAATTATAAAAAATATCTCTTTAAATTCTATGTACATTCCAACATGCTAACCTATATTCATAACTACTTAAAATATTTGTTTCAAAAAACAACTTTTTCATTAATATCGACAAGGACAAAACAAAAATATATTTTTCATAGGATATAATATACATATGTTTATAAATAATATATCTAAAAACCAATGCTACATGCACAGAAAAATCACAAACGATTAAATGAAGTATTGATTTAGTAAGAGATAGGGTTTTAAAAGGGTTTTCGAAACATATGCAAATAGGTACCTAAGTATATAATATTATATAATATATTTTCTTCATACCTAAATAGTAAGTATTTGATGCACCAAAGATGTCACATTTATATTATGTACCTACTTGTAATTTCTTAATAGTTTGATATTCTTATTTTTTAATAAAATGTTTAAATATTAAGTTGTATAATATTGATTTTAATGATTATTTTAAAATAGAGTTTAACACGTTATCTGTGATTATTTTAAAATAGAGTTTAACATGTTTATTTATATGATTTATTATTTTTATTTGTTGAAATTTGAGTAACCACAAAAGATTGATTACTTGTGTATTTCTTTTTTAGCATTTGAATAAAAATCAAAATAGATACATGACTATGTACCTACTCGTATAATATATTAGATTGAAATACTTACCTTCTTCTTTTAAAAAACTATTCAAATCATAAGTTATACATAAATACAATTATATTGTAATTAATTTGCCATTTCAATAAAATATTTAAGATAAACAGTAAAAATAGTTTTATTATATAAAATTTTTCATTCCCTATCATCATTACGCCATGGCACAGTTGGTAAACCGTTTAGCTTTATTTCTCACCCTAATATTGCTTCTCTGGGCTGGAAACACTGGTTAGTTAGAAGAAATTGTCATATGGCAATAAACTCGCCACTTGCGCAGGGTTAAAGGAAGTGTTTATTATTATTATTACTATCATCATTATCTCAGTCCAATAATATATTGTTGACAAATTATAACATAGTTAATTTAAAACATTTTGTTTTGTTCAGACTTCACAACATATTGTGAAAAAAAACAATTTTAAATTTCATTCAAATTATGTCAACATTTGCACCAATATATCTATATAAATAATTGATATGACAAGTGGAAAAATTAAATATGTAGAGAAACCACACTTCAACCTTCGGTGATCGTGCTTTTGCTGTGGCTGAACCAGCCTTGTGGAGAGAGAAACATTATCAGGTAACATGTTTTTAAAAATCCACACACCAAACGATCTATAAACTTAAATAAATATATAATGTCAGCTAGTCTTGCAGTTTTCTGGAGTTTTCAATTTACATATGGTGATAAATAGATTCTTTGTTATTATAAAAAAGAAAGATCCAGGAGAAAATGAAGTTGAGCTGCCATGTTGAATCCATTCTATTTATTGTTTGCTGAGAGTTTCAAACCATAAATGTAAAATAAAAATGACACCTAACAAAGAATTATATCATCAGAGTGACAGAATTATAAATATGTAAATCATATTTTTATTTTAAGGTTAAATAATGAAGAAAATAATCATATGACCAAAAGCATAAGATTTTTATTTAAATATATCATGATCACATTTATAATTTTATTTACCCAAAATATCATTGAGACACTATGGGTTGCGTGAATATAGATAGTAAAATACTAAAATAAATACTTATTTTCACATTATATAAACATTTAATATAAATTATATAAAATCAGATAGTAAAACAACATACAAACATGCGTACAGTAAGCTGCAAATATTCTCATTTAACTATTTTCAAAACAAATTATAAAGTAATAATTACATATCATATTTTTTAAATTCTCAAAGCTTTGTATTTAATATTCACGATATACCTATTCAATCAAATAGCCATAATATTATACTGTAAAATTTTAATTACTTTAAATTAGATGTTAACATTGAAAATTACGCAACCTTTTAGATTATTAAGCAAATAGTAATATGGTAATATTGATTGTTTAAACTGAAAACTACAAATCTGTGGTTCAAATTACCTTTTACTATGCCCCCAAGTCAAATTGAAAACGCTGTTCGTTATCGCCAAGCGCTAATTTTTTTTTGTATGGGATTTGACGTTTGTTGTTTGTTATTGTAGAAAAAATTTCTACAACAAACGTCAAATCACATACAAAAAAAAATAGCGCTTGGCGATAACGAACAGCGTTTTCAATTTGACTCAGGGCCTATGTCATCAGTTGTGAACCACTATTTAATACTTTCATTATATCATAGGCACTTAAACTTTACTTGTGATTCAAAAAATATTGTATCTGTGCTACACACACCAGTAATATTTTTATCAAACAATATACATATATTATTTGTATTTAGGTTGCTGACGGATAATATAATTCAGCAGTTCACAATGTTTTCATGAAACATTGGCACATTAGTCTACCATATCCATTACTTCCTTATGATTTAACTATATATTGCCTGACATATTGCAAAATATGCTATTTCAAAATGGACAGCTCGAAGAGTAATCAACGCTTCATTTTTGTGTGGAAAAGGGAATCAATATCAACATTCTTTATTAAGAAATGAATGTGATAAAATGTGAAATCTCAGAAATCTGATAGCAAATTTTTAATAAATGGCATTATAAAGAATTCTTTTATTAAAAATAAAATGAAAACACATTTAGAAGACTACGTATAATTAGACTTTCTTATTAGTGTATGGCTTGTCATTTAAGGAACAATAAACATACTTAAAAAGTATCTGAAAAATCAATAGATAGATGTTGAACAATGGTAGCTATTTCTTGGTATCATAAACTGCCGAATCATACATTTTCAGTGACATACATACCAAAGAGTATATAATACCTACTGATACATACAATTTAAATAATTTACTATACTAAAATGAAGTGTTTGAATGTTCAAAATAAACTATACCAACTAAATAACTGTCAATAGATAAATAAAAATATACCATAATGCATATTATATAGTATAATGATTTTAATTTACACATTACTTTGATTCTACTTTCCATTATTAAATGCATTTTTTCAATTTATATCATTTAGGAAATTTTTAAACATTCATTTCAAAAATATATATATTATATTCTGTTCTTTTAAAAGTCATTATTTTGGTAAAGCATATCTAAACTTCATCACATTTTAAGTAATTCATACTTAGGGACTAGTTGAGACACATGTATAGGCGATAGGATTTTTTTCAAACTGACATACCTTCCTACAAATAGAATTATACCAAAATATGTATACATAACAAGTACTTACCTAAAAAAATGCACAATCATCCATCAGCTATAGTGCCACCTATCTTATATAATTCAAAGCTATGTGAAAACTATAAAAATAGTAACAATATTTTTTTTATTCAAACAATAAACCAAATTCAAAAAGTCCTCAGAATATTTCTCTTTGCTCGATTCAACAAATCATTTAAATAGGAAGATATACAAATACAAGTCTTATTAAATTCACATTCTAACAACTTAAAATATCACTACGGTATTAAAAAAAACATATTGGATTGCAAAATTTCTTTGTTATCTAAACTTTGAAAACAATTGCACATTGACATATTTAATTTAATATTTATTCGTGTTAATTTTAAATCATAGATAATTGATTTTGATTCAAGCAACTGATCACAATTAAATGTTTATCAAGTTTCATGAAATAATAAATAAAAACTGAATGAAAATGCAAAATTTCTAAACTGAAAAATCCATGGAAAAATCCTTATTTAAGTAGAAGTTAGTATATTATAATATTTATATATGATACTTATTTGGTTTATTGAATAAATTAATTTAACCTCAATAGTAAAATTATTAATTTCTTATAACTAAAAAGCTGTGATAATTAATGATTATTATCAATACGAGGATGAGATTTTGGTAAAAATTAAAATATTTGTTATTATTAAAGTCAGTATATAATTTTATTTTGTTATCAAATATCGTATTTTTAACTTTGTGGTACATTTTTAGAAAAAATTTATTTTGTGTTGCTTCTCGGGCAAGTAGCAGGTACTACCATTGTCAAATATTAACTTAACATGCACCCAATGACGATTTGTCACATTTTAAAGAGTTGTGATATATATTGTTATGAAATTAAGTACTATTTCTATTTATATTGAAAATTTAAATAGAAATATTTTGAAAATAAGAACCCAAGAAAAATGAAAACAAAAGATTTGAGTAGTGAGTTGGAAAAACTAGACAAACCTTGTAAAAATATAAATTGTAGAAATATAAATTGTAAAAATAAATAAGACTTTGAACCATAATAAAATAAATAAATATAAATTTCGTTACATTTGGTGTCAGGTGTGGGGTATAAAAATACCCAAGTATTTTTTTTGTGTAAGAAAAAAATAAAATAGTTATTTATAAAGACATTTATTATGGCATCAAAAAAAATAACTCTTTTAGAGTTGAAAGTGGTTGATTTAAAACATGAGTTGGAGGAGAGAGACGCTGATACATCAGGAAATAAAAATGCACTTCAACTACGATTGAGAAAAGTGATGCAAGAAGTAGGTGAGGATCCAGACACATACCTTTTTGAAATGCCTTGCTCTAACAACGATCTTTGTCAAGTCTTAAAAGAACATTCCAGAGACATAGAAGAGAAGTTTCAAGAACATTCCAGAGATATAAAAGGAGAAATTAAAGAAATCAAAGGAGAAGTAGCGATGCTTCAAAAGCATTCAAATACTATAGAAAAGAAATTCCAGAATTATTCTATGACCTTTGATGAGAAGATAAATGAATTAACTAAACAGATGAAAGTTTTGGAGAATCAAGTGCTTCCTTCAATCACGCCAATGAATTCCGAGCAAAATTCAGCTGTAGATACAAATTTTAAGTGTGTAGAAGATACAAGAGTACCAACAGTGGAGTGCGTGCGAAATGATATGCCAACCTTTGATGGAAAATGCCCCTGGGAAGAATATTTAACATTGTTCGAGACAGTGGCCATGATAAATGGCTGGTCCATGACAAGAAAGGCCTCAGTGTTGAGTGTATCATTACGAGGTGATGCTTTAAAAGTTTTGGAGACAATTCCTCTAGCTGAGCGACGAGATTTAAAATTGTTGATTGAGAGACTTGAGATGCGATTTGGACATAAGCACATGGAACAGTTTTACAGGTCACAACTTAAGAATCGTAATCAGAAATCTAATGAAACTCTCCAGGAATTTGAGGCGGATATAGCGCGTCTAATTAGATATGCATACCCTACGGTTCCTGATGATGTGTGTGAAAGCCTTGCAGTAGAAAAGTTCTTGGATGGATTGTGGGCAAATGAGACACAACAAGCTGTAAAACTAGCTAGACCACAAACTTTGAGTGACGCTCTAACCCAGGCACTCGAATTTGAATCTATAAAAAAATCTTTACGAGGTCATGCTCAAGCCCGCGTTGTTGAGGCCGTTGAAGAGAATCAAAAACTCATCGAATGCATTGTCGAAAAGGTGATGAAGGCATTGCAAGGAAGAAAAAGACAGTTTCGCTGCTGGGGTTGTGGACGAGCTGGACATCTACGTAATCGGTGTCCAAATGAAGCAACAACGCAACAGCAACAGCCACAGGAAAACTAAAAAGGGTTGATGGGAAGGGGCAACTGTTGACCTACATTACCAATGCCTCAAAGAGATCTGCAGTTGTTGCATCATTCAGTGGTCGAGATACCAGTATGTTTATAAATGGCAAAGTAAATGGAAAGAATTTGAAACTTTTGCTGGATACTGGAGCAACGATGACAATCATGAGACCAGATTTGCTTTATAATAAAAAGTGTATTACACCAACTAAATGGACATTACGAACAGCTACTGGGGAGTCGGCATCTATATGTGGTGAGACATATGCCAACTTTCAAATTGGTAGTTCTATCTTCGATCATCAGGTGCTAGTGGCGAATATAGAGGAGGAAGTTATTCTCGGAATGGACATAATGGCGAAATATGGATTCCAGTTGGATCTAAAGAGGCGATCTTTGAAAATTGGAGATGAAGATGTTCTCGTGCAAGAGCGTGAGGAATTTTCTACACGTGTTCTTGCAGCGGATGTTGTAACTATTCCAAAACAAAGTGAGATGTTAGTACGAGTCAATTTAGACTGTGTTATCCCAAATGGACATGTTTTGGTTGTGGAGTCCAACGCCAACAATGAAGCAGGAAAAGGAGTATTAATTGCAAGAGCACTGATTCAAAACCAAAAGGAAATTTTAGTCAGATTAATGAACATAAATGAATATCCAGTAACTGTCAAAAAAGGAGCTTATTTAAGTGTGTGTTCATCAGTTTCATCAGTAACACAAAATGCCTGCATCGCACAAGTTTCTTCAGAGGATGTACCAAAACATCTTGAAGACTTTGTAAAAGATGCTTGTAAGGAACTTACCAAAGAACAAAGCAAACAAATTAGATACCTCATTGCTCATTATCAAGATGTTTTTGAGAATGCGAGTCTTTCTAAAGGAAGAACCAATGTTGTTCAACATCAAATAGATACGGGTGACGCAAGGCCTATCCGCCAATTACCTAGAAGGCTACCATTAGCAAAGCGGGCGGAAGCAGATCAAATTATTCAAGACATGGAAAGGGATAGCGTTATTGAACCATCAAGCAGCCCATGGTGTTCACCAGTAGTGTTAGTTAAAAAAAAAGATGGCTCAACTCGGTTCTGTGTGGACTTTCGCTTATTGAATAATGTAACTAAGAAGGATAGTTATCCACTGCCTCGAATCGATGACACCCTAGATACATTGGCTGGTTGTAAGATCTTCTCAACTTTGGATCTAAAGAGTGGTTATTGGCAGGTTGGATTGGAACCCAAGGATAGAGAAAAAACGGCGTTTTCTGTTGGAAGTGGATTGTGGCAATTCAAAGTGATGCCATTTGGACTTTGCAATGCACCGGCTACGTTTGAACGACTAATGGAAAGTGTGCTAAGAGGATTATCGTGGGAGACCTGTTTGGTATACTTAGATGACATCATCGTACTTGGGAAGCGTTTTGAAGAACATTTAGGAAATTTGGAACAGGTATTTTCACGATTGAGGTCGGCCAACCTTAAACTCAATTGCAAGAAATGTATATTGTTCCGAAAGCAAGTCAACTATCTAGGTCATGTTGTCTCTGAGGAGGGAGTAGCAGTAGATCCTGAGAAGATTAAAGCTGTTCGAGATTGGCCAGTACTTAAAGACAAACATGAAGTAAGAAGCTTTTTGGGTCTGAGTACCTACTATCGACGATTTGTTCCAGGCTTTGCTGACATCGCAAAGCCACTGACAAAACTCACGGAGGAAAGCAGTGAATTCATATGGGATTTCAAGTGCCAACATGCATTTGAAGAATTAAAACAGGTTCTAATTAATTCTCCGGTTTTGAGTTATCCTCGAGCTGAAGGAATGTTTATTCTGGATACAGATGCAAGTAACGTTGGTATCGGAAGTGTGCTCTCCCAAGTACAAGATGGGGCAGAACGCGTGATTGCTTACTTCAGTAAAGTATTGTCGAAACCAGAACGCAATTACTGTGTAACACGAAGAGAATTGCTTGCTGTTATCAAGTCAGTTGAGCACTTTCGCAAGTATTTATATGGACGGAAATTTCTTTTAAGGACAGATCACTCGGCACTTGTGTGGCTTTTGCGATTCAAGAATCCTGAAGGTCAAGTGGCAAGATGGATAGAGAGATTGCAAGAATATGACTATGATTCTGAACATCGAGCCGGACTTCATCATAGAAATGCCGATGCACTGTCAAGGCGACCATGTCCAGAGGATTGCCAGCACTGTAATAAGGCTGAGGAAAAGTTTTTTATAGCTTGTAGAACCACGGTCGTTGACAATTTTTGGCAAGATGATGAAATACGAGCAGACCAATTGGAAGACCCAGATCTCAAGTTTGTAATGCAGTGGAAGGAAAATGATCAAAGACCTTTATGGGAAGAAATAGCTTCACTATCTCCAAATATTAAGTCATACTGGGCTCAGTGGCAATCCATTGTCGTGGAAAATGGGTTGTTAAAGCGTGTATTGGAGAATGAAGATGGAACACAGCAGAGACAACAACTATTGATTCCAAGGAAGAGAATTCCTGAAGTTCTTAAACTGCTTCACAATGATGTGTCTGGGGGACACTTGGGAGTTAAAAAAACCACAGAAAAAATTCGTCAACGTTTTTATTGGGTCAATTACAATGGAGATGTAAAAGATTGGTGTAGAAGATGTGTAACTTGTGCCACTTCAAACGGACCTCAGAAACGAAGGCGTGCGCCAATGAGGCAGTATATTGTTGGTAGCCCATTTGAAAGGATAGCCATTGACATAGCGGGGCCGTTTCCCACAACGGAAAGAGGGAATAAATATATTCTGGTAGCAATGGACTATTTTAGTAAATGGACAGAAGCCTATGCACTACCGAATCAAGAAGCTACCACTGTTGCTGAAGTCTTGGTAAGGGAACTGATAAGTCGTTTTGGAGTACCATTGGAGTTACACTCGGACCAGGGAAGAAACTTTGAATCAGCCGTATTCCAGGGAATTTGTGAAGCATTAGGAATTCGAAAGACGAGAACAACTGCTTTGCATCCACAGTCGGATGGAATGGTGGAGCGAATGAATCGAACAATTGGAAGATTTTTGTCAAAAGCAGTGTCCGATCACCAGAAGGATTGGGACGAATACATCCACTTGTTCTTATTAGCTTATCGAGCAGCAATTCATGAGACAACAGGGCAAACACCGGCAAGTGTGATTTTTGGCCGTGAGTTACGGTTACCTTGCGACCTGCAGTATGGATCTAAGCCTGGAGAAGATCTAGTTGGAGAAGATTATGTGTCAGATCTTTGGAGGAAAATGAATGCTATACATGACCGTGTACGGTCCAATATTCAAGTAGCTAGTGAGAAGATGAAGGAGCGATACGACATTAAAGCTGTGGAAGGTGGTTATCAGGCTGGAGACTTGGTTTGGTTATTTAATCCACAACGACGACGAGGCTACTCACCAAAGCTTCAGAAATCCTGGGAAGGACCGTATGAAGTGATCAAAAGGATTAATGATGTGGTTTATCGTATACGAAGAAAACCAAATGGGAAGCCAAGAGTGGTACATTTCAATCGCCTGGCTCCCTTTTTAGGTGATAACAAGGATGAGGAAAAAAATCCAGTTGCTCAAGTTTGCAATGTCCAAAGTGAAGAAAAGACCTTCGAGGAATTCATGATGACTCCTTATCGACGCACTCGCCATGGTGTGACTGTGGAAATTGAGCAAGACCTCTTCGATATCCCAGAAGATAATGTTTTAGCTTACTGTGTGGCTCAAGACATGAAGATGACTAGTGGTATAGCCAAAGTTATCATGAGAAAGTATGGGATGTTATATGAGCTAAAAGCCAAGAATCTGAAGATTGGAGAAGCGGTCCATTCACAGCATGGAAAACAGCATTTATTCTACATGACGAATAAGGAAACGTCTGAGGAACGAGCAGAGTATGCTCAGATGTGGAACTGTCTACGAAGTATGCGGGATCAAATGTTACAGTTGAATCTTATGAAGCTCGGCATTCCAAAGATCAGTGATGGTATGGATTGGAAAGTGGTTCGGAATATGATAGAAGAGATTTTTCATAATACTGGAATTAATGTTCTAGTTTGCTGCTATAATCCAAGATACAGTAAAAATATAAAAAAAAGTGTACCATGTTACTTTTTCAAAGCATCTCACTGTAGAGAAGGTTCAAAATGCCGATTTATTCATCTAGAGAATTCTGTTCGGGACGAACTGAACTAAGAGGGAGGCAGTGTTATGAAATTAAGTACTATTTCTATTTATATTGAAAATTTAAATAGAAATATTTTGAAAATAAGAACCCAAGAAAAATGAAAACAAAAGATTTGAGTAGTGAGTTGGAAAAACTAGACAAACCTTGTAAAAATATAAATTGTAGAAATATAAATTGTAAAAATAAATAAGACTTTGAACCATAATAAAATAAATAAATATAAATTTCGTTACAATATCATCTCACAAATCCAGATTGAAAACACAGTTAAAAATTGTGTCTCTTTCGCTCAGATGTCAGATATCCAATCAACTGAGCCTGGAAGGACTACAATATTGGGCACTGCGATTCAATAACCAACCAAAATTGGTGCATTCAAAATTAAATCAATATTTTAAGGTTATGAAATATGTTTAGTTATGCAACTTTCACAATGAAATCACAATTGAAATTTTACTTTACCATACATTTGTGTATATAAATACTTTAATGAATCCTCAAATGGTTTTAATTTCAATTCGATCGTCCGAGAAACCAGCAGGTTCATTGAATACGTAACATTGAGATTTCATTTGTTTTTTGTAAAATAAAAAATTAACTTTAATCAACCTCAACTTAACAGAATAACAAATGATTTAATGCTATGGATTTCGTAATAGATAAGTTGTAACATAAAAAAATATTTCAAAATCCATACATGATTAAAAAGTTGTCAATTATTTTTAATTGTGTATTAGAATAGAATATCATTTTAAACAGTTACAGATGTGTACATTTATTTCACAGTATTCATACATCTGATAACATAGGATTAAGTATTACGATAATAACTTTTATTAGAAAACATACAAGAAAATACGCATTCCTATCTTCTGAGATCTACGACTTCAAGGGCAGCATATTGATCCAATGTAATGTGAGTAACATCCTGTAAATTTCAAAGAATAAAAAATTTATTTTGCTAATTTATATTTGAATATTTACAGAAAACCGTTAATAAAAAATAGAATACCTACAATTGAGTATAGACATAAAGACACTTTTAAAAAACTAAAGTTTGATATGTGAAGTTCAAATCACGTATATAAAATCAGTTGTTATGATCACAAAGGAATTACAAAACAAAATTTTGAGATCATTTTTTTACCTTTATTGAACACTCATTAATAGAAGAAATCATTAATAGAAGAATTTTAATTCAATTACATACTAAGCCTCATTATTTTTTTTTGTTTAAAAGAAAGAATGTCCTAGTGATAAGTCATAGACATCCTGATACATTCCCTAAATTAATCTTAAATGCTTGTGCTATAGGCAAACAAAATTGGTCGAGGCAGCTAGAGTGGAGTTCAACTCGCCATCACTGGATCACAAATCCAGCGCGATGCACACTCTGCAACCTATTGTCTATTGTAATTAATAATTTAAATGATAAATCAATAATTTGAAATATATTTACCATAAAGAGTGGAGGATCATTGGGATGTGGATGAAATCCAGATTGTCTACAGTTTGATATAAATGACATTCCATAAAATGGTGTTAAAGCAAAGTAACCAGTCCTGAAAAATATTTACAATAAACATATCTGTAAATAAAATGTACATGAAGTGCCTATTAAATGCAAAGATCGAAACATTTCAACAACAAAACTGTCCAAATCATGAAAAAAGTACTTACTTAAGTATATACTTTTGCAATAAAATGTAGAGCTTGACAAATAAGAGAATGCGAGTAACAAATTTATAAAGCATGGAAATAAATGTATGGTTGTAAACATAAGGGCAAAAGTGACAGTTAATGCGCAACTCAATATTGAAAGTCAACTGATTTTATTGGTAGATTCAAATCAAGAGTGACAAGTAATACAATCCCTGTATTCAAATTGGTTTGTTATTGGTTGTTTGACTTCACTCGCATTCTTTCGCTTGGAGAGCTCTACTCTAAGTGTTTGATAAATAAATCACTTGTAGATGGATATTTTAAACACTGCTTTGAGTATATTTTTGATTTACAGTCTTCCTTAATATTGGAAACCTGACCTAGTGAGCCTAACCTGAGCTAGTTTTGACAATACCAAAAACTGGGTAAGTGTCGGATTATAGTCAAGTTGCAAATAGTAAGTAGGGCCCTTATTCAAAAAACATTTTGAATAAATAATAGGAAAATATTTTTTTACTTTCGTTGGACGTGCCAGATAACAGCAGTATCTTCATTTGTAGCTTAGGGCAATATATAAATAAATTAGTTAAATATAAATATTCAATTTATTGATACATACTCATTATATTTTGGTGCACATACTATTGCGATAGCTTCTGGCATCATCAGCTGATAGGAACACTGCGTATGAAGATCTACAGATGACAAAAATGCAGTCTGTGTTGGATGGGTCTGAAATTATGAAAAATTTTCGATACTATTGACAAATAAATAAACATTTTATTATATTTTACTTTATTTGGGAATATTAACAGTTTACATAGACAATAAGTACAAAAAATAGGAAAAGATAAAATTAGACCAGTTAAAAATATTCCACTGATTAATCTACTATTAGCTATTGACTATTGCAACATGTACTTTGGTGAAGGGTGGTGAGAAAGGAAGACTGGGAGGAAATGGGGAGGAAGAATATGCTGAAAATGAGAAGGAGTTGAAAGGAGATTAAGTTATCTGTTGAGTGTGTGAGATGGTATTCAATACTTGTTTAATCATTTTTACAGTTGAGTTAAAAATATCAATCTAATTAAAGTTTGAGTTGAAGGATTTTGTTGATCTGTAAATGAAAGAGTGCTTTTTAGAGTTTGTATTGCATCGAGGAAGATAAAATGTATTAGATTGTCATGTGGGGGAAGAATGCACCCCTGCGGACCTGATTGTGGCAAACAAGAAGGCGATAGTAGTCACCGCATATTGGAGTGGCAGGGTTTGAACCATCTGGACATGTAAAGTAAGTATTGGATTCTCTGTTGTTGCGAGTTGAAGTGTGGAATGTTAGTCCTCGAAGAAGGTCAGAGTTATCTTTTTTATGATAAGATATACAAAGATTATAGAATCTTGTGTTCTGAATATATCATCATCATAATTGGCGCTATAATCTGCTGCAAACCCTTAAATTGTCTCCATTCCTTCCTATTGATGGTCAGTCATCTCCGATTGGTCAATGATAATAAAAAATGATCTTATGACAAAATATCAAATAAAATTGTTAAATTACAAGAATCTTCTAGAATAATCCAACATAAGAAACAATAAACATACATGTATCCATCCAAGAGTAATAAGATTGTGTTGGTCCTGATAGTGAAATATTTCTTCTTCATTCTTTGTCACACAAGAATCAGCAGTACCATTTTGTTTCGGTACAATCATATGTGAGATGATAAGCTTATCGCGTTCCTGAAAAATAAAATAAATAATATCAATAAATTGAGAGAATATAAAATAATTGGCTAATTAAAAAAATATAGTTTGAAAGAGGTCTATAATAGTCATTTAACCAATTCTGTATTACACTTAAACACTTCAATAATTCATCGATTTTGTCTAGATAAATCAAAGAACATCTAGTCTATTACCAATTGAAAAAAGATACTTCATATTTTATGTTAGTTTAAAAGAATTTACTGTACACTTATATATTAGCTCAATTTGAAATTTAATACTCCGTGTGATAATTAGTATTGAGTATTTAAAAAATTCATTATTATTAGTTCATAAAGAATACAATATAATTTAAGACAAATTTGAATTTACCAAAATTCCAGCCAATATTCCACATGTTTCCACTTTCTTCTTAGTATTTGAAGTAGCCAGAGCCAAGAAACGATCCATTAGAGCTGAAGGAACGATCACTTTACGTAATGACGATCCACCACTTAGAAGGGACGTTCCTGTAAGGGGTGGAGTAGGATACGACGTTTTATCTGATACAGATGGACTGAAACAAAATATGTAAAATGTTCACATTAAATGATATAAGTGGGTACACCATCAACAAAATATTATAAAATCTGTAGATATTTTTCTTTCCTAGCAGACATACATTTACGTTCATGAATTGTTTGATACAAGCTCGATGCTCATCTATCCATTTCTAGATATAATTCACATGATGACATCTTTTTCTTGATTAGTTCTTTTCTCTCACTTCATTTTTTAACATATCTTATTCATCAGTCATTCTTTGGTCATTTTTTTAAATAATAATTTTGGCCTTGAAACAATTACACTATACATCCTCATACATTCCCTAATACTTGTCCTATAGGCAAACGAAATCCAACTGTAATTGAAAATGCCTTCTGCATAAACATTGTCACAGTATACAATATGTATTTATTTATTTATATATCTTCTTGTACATAATATAAACAAATATAGTTGTACACTGGCGGGCTTATTGCCATTAGGCAATTTCTTCCAACCAACCAGATTACAGAGTATTACAACATTGTGTATGTACAACAGCAAATAAATAAGAGTAAAATAATTCAAAGAAAATACATATAACACTTAAATACTATTAAAACAAAAAAAAATATAATTCATAGCAAAGAAAAAAGGATATGGTAAGGACAGAAGAGGAAATCGGGATCAGGTGTTCAAGGATAAATATTCCTTCTTTAGTTTTTTCTTGAAAATACTATGTGAGTTAGACGATGCAATATCCGGATTAAGGCTATTCCATAATCTTGCTGATTGTACTTTGAACGAAGAGCTGAGAAATTCTGTATTATGGATAGGGATGGATAGTGTTGTACGATCAGCAGATCGGAGTAGAAGTCCATGGTTGGATAAAAAAGTGAATTTGCTTTTGAGGTACTGTGGCAGGTTTGGGTTCGAGAGAATATTATACAATAGTGACAAAATGTGTATATTGCGCCGCTGGCGTATCCTGGGCCAACAAAGAAGATTGCGGTAAGATGATATGCGATCAAATTTTTTCAACCCAAAGATGAATCTGATACATATATTCTGAAGACGTTCAAGTTTATTAAGATGCACTTCATTTGCATCCAAATAGCATACATCGGCATAATCAAGCAATGGAAGAAGAAGTGATTGAGCTAGAGTTATTTTACAACGGAATGGAAGGAAATTTTTAAGTTTATTAAGTGAATGTAGGGCAAAGAAAATAGATTTACTAACATGCGATACCTGTTCATGCCACGAAAGGTCATCATCGATGAAGATTCCAAGATATTTTACAACCCTGGTATAAGGTATGCATTGGTTATTGATATACAGCAGTGGGAGTTGCAAATTCCTTATAGATGATAGCAGACGAGGACTACCGATTATAATTGCCTGGGACTTAGTATGATTAATAAGAAAACCATGATCCGATTACCAAGAAGAGATAAATTTAAGATCTTCATTCACATGAAGATCTTAACAATGGAAATATAATTGAAGATCGTCTGCAAAAAGATGATATTTACATCTGAGGTTTGTAGTGATAGAGTTAATAAATATGGAAAATAACAGTGGAGATAAAACTCCACCTTGCGGTACTCCAGACAGCAAGGTGGCATAATCAGAGGTAGAGTTAGCTATCTTTATGCATTGTTTACGGTTGCCAAGATAACTGGTGAACCACTCCAATACTGACTGAGCTATGATTAGCGAGGACAACTTAGCAAGAAGAATGTCAAAATCAACGGAATTAAACGCGCTACTGAAATCGAGTAGTGTGAGAATTGTAAGTTGTTTATTGTTCATAGCACGTCTAATGTCATCCGTAATCTTAACTAGTACAGTTGTGGTACTATGACCTGCTTTGAAACCAGATTGCAGTGGATCAAGGAGAGAATTAGAACAAAGCCATGCATTTAATTGATTGAATACTATCCTTTCAGTAACTTTAGATAATATTGGTAAAATCGAAATTGGACGATAGTTTTTTAGTTGACTAGGCGTTGAAATCTTAGGGAGGGGTATGACATGTGCGATTTTCCATGCCGATGGAAAGATACCAACGGTCAGTGAGTGGTTAATAATGTGTGTAATAATGGGCAGAATTGGAGGCAAAGGCAGACGTATCATTTCAATATTGAGGCCATCGGAATCGAAGGATTTGGTTGTTATGGAAGATAAGATTTTCATAATCTCAGTGTCAGTTATAGTTTTAAATGCGAAAGGTATGTGGGTATAGGTATAGGTAAAGGTATTTACTATAACAATAAATGCACAATATTTATTATCAAAAAATATGGCACATTCATGTATTAAAAGTACATGAAAAAATATGGGAGTACGACATAAGGAGAGATGCGGCACAGCTCCTGCAAATCTAAGTGGAGAGAGACAGCAGAGGAAAAAAGTAGTTGGAAGCAGAAGTTGAATGAGGCCATGGTTCAATTTGGACTGTAACACCATAGAAGAAGAAGAAATATTTTACACATACACTTTTGGCTTGTTATCTCTAATAATAGGTGGCGTTGCATCAAAACTTCCAGGTAGGGTGCGATTTGGTTCTGTTGCAAAGTCATCGGGATATAATACACCATCCACACTCGGGACAGGACTCACTGCATTCCACAATGGCTGAAACAAAAATAAACTTGTTAACAATAACTTGTCTGCCCTGCAAAAACAAATCTCTCATTCAGGAAATGAGAATTAAAACTGAAAGTCAAGGAGATATTTGTAGTAAAAACACTGTTACAGCCATATTAAAACTAAAGTAATTGTCGTAGAAAGTATGTTGTCCCTATAAAAAAATGTCTGCAACAAAATGACCCAGTATACTTTCTTTGTATAAAAAACTAGTAAAACCCGGCAGACACTGTCCTACCTGTTTAATTATTTACCTCCAAATATATAAAAATGGTTGTTCGGTATGTTTCCTTTTTATCACTTAACATTCTTATCTAGATTCGCTAATTATAATTCCGTATTTTTTTCCCTTCCATCCCTACAGTCCCTTCCGTCCCTATTCATTCATTCATTTAAATTTTATTTAATTATTCAAACAAATATAGGTACTTGAACCATAAGCATTATTCCAGTTTTATATAATATACCATTTTATGTATGAGTATATACGATTTTTGCTGAACAAATCCACTAAGTGTCAATTCAATACCAACTTTTTTTTTTCAATTTTTGTGAGATATCGAATAAATAAATAAATAAATTATAATGTATAAACTTTCTCCTGAATGAGCTGAACAAATTCCCAAAGTTTCATCGCAATCGGATGGTTGGTTTGGGAGTTCATCGGACACATACAAATATATGTAAATCCATTTATATATATATATAGATCAGGGGTCGGCAAGTAGTTTTAGGTGGGGTCCGAATACTGTGGGAAAATTTAAACGAGGTCCAGAAAAAACAAATAATACTAATATTGTAACTATACTTATATTTAGCTATAATTTAAAATCGCATTCTGAATTATAAAAGACAAGACCTAAAATTAATGTGAGAAATTACAACGACGGTCTTGAGCCAGTTTTTTATGTTTTTCAAAAAATTCATATATAGTTGGCGGTCCGCAGTTCAACCTTTCGCGGTCCGCCTGTTGCTGACCGTTGATATAGATAGATACCATTTTATGTATGGGTATATAGGATTTTCGCTGAACAAACCCACTAAGTATCAATTCAATACCAACTTTTTTTTTTAATTTTTTTTGTGAGATTCGAATAAATAAATAAATAAATTATAATGCATAAACCTTCTCCGAAATGAGCTGAACAAATTCCCAAAGTTTCATCGCAATCGGATGGTTGCTTTGGGAGTTCATCGGACACATACAAATATAGGTAAATCCATTTTTATATATATAGAATAGATGAATATATTCTTGTTAAACAAGTTTATATACATCATCCTAAATTCCCTAAATTAAGCATAAATGTTTGCACAAATGTTTAGCACAAATACTATTAAATAAGAACATGTATTTTTAATGGTTGTACTTAGTAAAAATAACAAGTTTATGGTATCTGCCTATATTAGTGAATCCTATAAAAAATATTTATTAGCGAATGTGTTCATACAACTGAACACACATTTTAGATACATGAAATGTTCAGAAGAATTTGCAACTCTGCGGCCTTACTCTCCACTGCGAATCCGATCCCAATATGATCCGATTCGCTAAGAACCTACCTTTGAAACGAAGATAGGTATGTTTTAATAATAAAAGCCAATTATTTGAATGAACGCAGGTGACAGGTAGGTAAGTTCTAAATGAAAATTTTAAATTGGGATCGGATTCGAGATTTAAGAGTAAGGCTGATCGTCCCTCCTGCTCCCTTTCGCAATAGAGTTAAACGTTTCACTTAGTCACAGCATCAATTCATAGTAAACCTTCACAATACACGAGCCTGTTGCATATCTTTTATTAACACAGCAGCCGACTGTGGAACAATCTTTCGAACTCTGTGTTTCCCCACATTATGTGTGTTTTTTAAGGCCCAAATTAAGTTTTTTCTTCAGCAGATTGCAAACTCTCCCCAACCCTCCCCAATAATGAGCTTCATAGGAAGAGTAAAATGGACCCAAATCTTAATAGAGTGGGTTGTGGCCAACACTATACTCCTCATTAACAAGTCACTCCACAAAGTATACAAATTTCGTATGGAAAATTTTTTGGCATTTTTGGTAAATTGTTAAATTATTTTTAATATAAATATTTTATCATGAAAACTTAAATGGCTTTTTATGAAAGTGATGGGCCTTTTTACCAATTTGAAAATAAAAATATCAAATTTTAAGTTTCCTGAGCTTGAGGTCACATTGAAATATTTGGCAGTTAAAAAAATTAAGAAGCACTATTCAGATATGCTTCAAAATCTAATGGAGTCTACGAGAGTATTTGATATACAAATATTCAAAAATTGAAAAGTATTGAATGAGTACTTTAGTATATAATCGATAAAGTAGAATAAACACATCAACGGAGAAAAACTCTTGCCGTCTGCAAGTGTCAAGTTTTTGGGTGTACACTTAGACAATAAGTTGTCTCTTGACCTGCAAATCTCTAAAACAGTCAGTTCATGCTTTTTCCAACTAAGACAACTGAAAAACATTCGTCGAAGCCTGCCCAAAAATGAGACAAAAACACTTATAAATGCTTTCGTTGTGTCTCGGCTAGATTACTGTAATGGCATCTATGATGGATTGCCAAAGTATCAGCTCGATGGATTACAGATGGTGTTTAATGCAGCAGCAAGGCTCATTTATGGAGCGGAAAAACGATGTCTCATAACTCCACTACTTAACGAATTACATTGGTTGAAGTGTCCAGAGCGAGTTGACTACAAAATCTGCTTAACGGTGTTTAATGCTTTAAATAACCTAGCACCACAATACATACAAGAGCTGTGTCAGAGAAAAGATCTCTCTGGGAGGCATCTCACACTTAGGTCTTCTGGATCACAGAGTACCAACTCCCTAAAGGAGTTGGACAGAGCCAATAAAGCGGCTTACTATGATCGATGCTTTGGTGTGAGTGGTCCTATAAAGTGGAATAAATTGCCTCTAGATGTCCGCAGTGCAAATAGTAAGAGCACTTTCTCTAAAGGACTGAAAACAGTTTTGTTTCGTAGAGCAATATAATATCTATCTAAATAACAGCGCCCTTGGAATGATCTTGAATCATTAAACGGCGCTATACAAATTATTATTATTATTATAAACACGCTGTACATAGCACACAGTACACAACACACACACACACACACAGATACATTGTGATGAAACATTCAGAATACAATCTCAGCATGATACT
Organism: Molanna angustata; assembly: GCA_963576475.1. Taxonomy (NCBI): domain Eukaryota; kingdom Metazoa; phylum Arthropoda; class Insecta; order Trichoptera; family Molannidae; genus Molanna; species Molanna angustata. The sequence goes on from OY754973.1 coordinate 7,419,781, forward strand.
AGTTGATAATCTGCAATAAAAAGTTTTAAAAATTGCGAATTCATAACTCAAGACATCCCTGAGTCCTAGGTGTATAATAGCAGGGGATTCCTTCAGTATTTATTGTTACATAGCTAACATTATGAATTACAGGATAATACAATATTGATTTAAAAGATAAGATTAGGAAAGAATAATTACATTCTCAGGTGGCGCTGAAGGAAATACTGTTCCAATTGACCCTGCAGCATTTCTTTTATTGGCTAATTTGTCTTCTTCTTCTTTCTTTCTCCTTTCTTCTAAAGCTTTTTCTTCAGCTTCCTTTAATTTCTTTTTCTAAAATAAAAATACACATAACTTACATTATGACATCATTTTTGTCATATAATAAGTAAAATACATAATGGCCTTCCAATAAGAAATTGAAGAAGATAATAAAATTAACATAATAAATTGAAGATCGATATGAAATAAATAAAATGAAACATATCCTAACAAAGGCCATGTTTATATATATTATAGTCATTTGGTTTAGAAATATAATATGAATATTTAATTATTTATTTAAGAATTGGTACACGGTTAATACACAATACACATTTTCATAATATCAAAACAAAGAAACCGTGCACACAAAAATCCCACAAGGCAAAGCCTGTCTGTGGGTATACCTATTAATATATAGACAACATTATCAAGTTCATCTGCATATAAATAAAGTAGACCTCGTAAGATTGTCGTTCTGGATTTGCACATGTTTGTGCATGGCTATATTCATGGCAGTTTGCCTGTCCTTGCATTCCTTTGAAATCTTCCTATGTCAAAATTGGCAATTTTACAGTAGAGCAGAGAATTTTAGAGAATTTTACAGTATTTTCCAAATATTTTATAACTCTTTTTATTTTATTTTCTTTCAGAATCTAATTTTGGCATATAAAATTATAAAAAGTGTAAGTTGGAATTTCAATTCTTGATGAATTTAGGTAAATTATAAACTAACATTCCTAGGAAATAACATATTTGATTTAAGATATTTTCATAAATAAGTTGGTGATTATTGTATTTTGGTGTACAGGTCATCTCAACAGCGACAAACTACAGTTTCTCAGTCTTCATGTACAGAATCTCAGCAGCGAGAAACACATGGTACAGCATGTCATTCTTCAAGTCATCGGGTAAAGGTAGGTGAAAGATTAGGAATGGCACATGAAAATAACGGGTTGCCAATGGTTGCATTTAGGGCAAATGAATCTAAAGAACAGCAAGAAAGGAGACGTAAAGCCAGTAGATAACTAATGGCGGCATAGAGGACATCACAATCTTAGCAGATTTTCAGTCTTCATGTAATCGAATGGAGGTAGGGAGTTGTGAAAAATTGATAATAATAGTTCAGATGAATATGCAAGAGGTTGAACTAGTAGAAATTACTGCACCTGGACGAATGGCGCCATCTCAGCAGCGTGAAAGACATAGAACAGTTTCTCAGTCTTCAAGTCATCAGGTAGGGATACGCAGACAAGAAGATTTTTTAACAATAGATCAGATAAATTTCGAAGATGTTGATGTAAGAAGAATGTTTATACCCGGAGAATCAGAGTCTGCTCGAGTTGAAATGATATCGTCCCAGGTCTCAGAAGAACAGGTAAGTATTTCAGAAATCAACACTGTAGAAATGACTACATTTTCGCTATTTTCAGATGAACCAAGATTACAACTTGATAACAGAAGTGGAATTGTAGCATTGAGACATGAATCCTGGAGACAAAAAGAAAATTCTGCTTTTTCCTATAGTTGCAGTATAGATTATATTTCTGATCCAGTATTAGCTTTTGGTAGAATGTCTATAATTTGTACATATTGTGATGCTTTGAAATGGAAGGGAGAAAACCCAGGAATGTGCTGTAATAAAAAATAAAAGCAAAATATCACATACTTGGTTTTCTAAAGATTCCTTGTACTCTTTGGTAAACCTATCCAAGAGTTTGCTTTTTAATTTTTCAGCTATTGGCATCACATCTTTTAAATGCGCTTGGTTAACAGATTTCATATTCGATGGAATTGATGAATATTCAGGATGCTTCCTAATCTTTTCAAGAAACAAGGTCATGAATTTGATGTATAAAATATATGCATTCTCCAAGCTACCTTCTTCCAGGTAAACATTGGCCATCCGAACCATTTCAGTACCAGATCTGTAATACCTATAATAACAGAATAACACAGATATGGGGTTACATTAACGAAAAACAATATAAAATGTTTCAGAAATAATAGTTTTTATAGTTGTCGCCAAATATCTTGAGCCATTTCACCGAGAAGGGGGTGATTTGCACGTATACCAACGAAGCAAAAAGACACATAAGTATTTGTCACGCCGGTGGCACTCTATTGGTAGCACTGGTTTTACTTTACGCTTGCATCTCCAAAGGTGGCGCTATTTAATTTTTTTTTATATTGGTATTTTTGAAAATGCAATGTAAAATTTTCAGACCTTCAGCATACTTCAGTTGTGTTTTGTTGTTTGTTGTGACGCGAAACATTATGATCCTTTAAAATCTTGAAATAAACCAAATTATAAATATAACACGTGTGATTTTGTAAAATTCTTGTTTTTTTCGGTGTTAATCTGCATACATACCATCACGCCATGTGATGGTTTTAATCTATTGCCAGCTTTTTGTATTTTTTGATTATGTTCGCAAGATGGCTGACAAGTTTTGTTGTGTTTTGAATAAATTGTCAAGTGAAATACGGCGAAGTGAAGTTATATAGTTTTCCGAAAATCAGTAATAAATCTTTCTTTGTGGAAAATGCATTAAAAAAACCTAATAATCTACAATGCACATTTTATTTAGAACCATGTATTTTATGAATTATTTGGCATGATTTTTGAAATATTGCAAATAAAATCCTTCATATGTGTTTTTTTTAATAAATAATGATTGAAAAATGGTTATTTTTTATTTAAGTTATCCTTGAATCCATTCCTCAAAGCTGGAGACATTTTAAAATGAAAATTCAAATTTGCCGTGGACCGGTCGCGTATTCATTGCCCCTATAGCGGGGATGCAAGAAACCTTATGATTATCCGGTTACAGCTTCTATGTATTGAGTGACACATCTGAAGTTTACTGAAAGTTTACTTCTATAATATCTGTGGTATTTGTGCTCTGCGCACCCGGAAGCCTACTTCAAGATATTTGGCGACAACTGCACTAAGTACTTTCACATAATTCAATATCAAGGACAAGAAATGTAAAATTATGTGAAAATACTGAGGTTATATTAACTTATATAAAACATTACCTTCGCAGTGGTACGTTTGGATCCACATTTACTGAAGCCCCATGGTCGGATAATTGTTTGACTCGAGCCGAAGGTTCTGTCAAACCAATATCAGCGGCTGATGTATATTTTAAATGAGACGTATCCATTTTTCACTTGGAGATTCCAAAAATTTAATCAAACCATTACTGATAATAAATTAAAGTATATTCTGGATATATTTCAAATGCATTCAGGAAATAAAATAAAAACTACCATTTTCCGATTATGTTATGAAAGTATGAGTAATAAAAAAAACACATCTTTTGACGTTTGTCAATAGTTTGACAGTTCAATTTTGCTTTGCTTACTGCACTTGCTAGTGTTGGTCTCAATCAATGTTTAGAATCTTTTTGAGATTTTCTAGTCTTTTGCGAATCTTTTATACTAAAAAGTATATTCAATTTAGATCACAAAAAAACATATTTAAGAATAACCAACGAAATCGATTTACCTTCACACATAGAATGCATTGTCAAAATTATTAAAAATCATGGTATTTAGTAAAACAAAAATTAAGTAAAAAGAGTTCATAATACCCCCTATTCAGTAACTATTGTAACTAAAATAGGAACGTTCTAAAATTGTAGATTTTAGATTTACGGTCTTATTTCAGCGTTATAAAATATCAACTTGAGCTAAATGGAATATGAACGTACTTATATTGGTCGGAACGTTCTTAAAAAGTTACTGAATCAGACGTATTATGAATAATTATGAAAATTTCATTATTTTCATAATTATTCAAAATACGTCTAATTCAGGAACCTTTTAAGAACGTTCCGGCCAATATAGGTACGTTCCTATTCCATTTAATCCAAATTTATATTTTATAACGCTGAAATGAGACAGTAAATCTGAAATCTACAATTTTAGAACGTTCCTATTTTAGTTACAATAGTTACTGAATAGGGGGTACTATTTCATCTTGTAGTATTTTTATAAATTAAATAAATTATATTACTGAATGGAAGAATGTAATATACCAGAGGAATGGAACAATGCGAATATTACATTATTACATAAAAAAGGAAATCAAAAACGCCTCGAGAACTATAGACCCATCAGCTTATTATCACACCTATATAAACTATTTACAAAAATCCTCACCAGCAGACTTTCAAACAAACTAGATTCATACCAACCAGTAGAACAGGCAGGATTCAGAAAAGGCTTCGGAACAAATGACCATCTACAAACTCTAAAGAATGTAATCCAGAAATATAATGAGTATAATATCCCCATAGCATTGGCATTTATAGATTTTGAAAAGGCCTTTGACTCAGTCGAGACATGGGCGGTGATGAAGGGTCTAGATAATTGCAGAATTGACTATAGATATTCCCAAATTTTGAATAATATTTATGAGAAGGCCACATCCAATATACAACTTCATGAACCATCCAAGAAATTTTACATTAGAAGAGGTGTCCGACAGGGTGACACTATTTCTCCCAAACTATTTACATTGGCCCTCGAAGATGTCTTCAAAACTCTGGATTGGTCTAAGAAAGGTATAAATATAAACGGCGAGTATCTCAGCAATCTACGGTTCGCAGATGATATTGCCAAGGATGAGGAGGAATTGAAAACTATGCTGACAGAAATAAATTCAGCCTGTGTGAACATTGGATTGAAGATGAACATCTCCAAGACCAAAATGATGAGTAACGCAGAAGAGTCCTTCCCCATCATAATAGATGGAGTGCAAATTGAAAGAGTAGACAGATACATATATCTAGGCCATACCGTGATGCTTGCCAAAGAAAATCAAGAGGCAGAAATAGAGAGAAGACGTGGCCTTGCCTGGGCAGCTTTTGGAAAATTATCATACATTCTGAAATCCCGTAAATACTCCCATTATTTGAAAAAGAAGCTATTTGATGCATGTATTCTCCCAGTGCTTACTTATGGAATGGAAACATCGGTCCTAACAAAAAGAATAATGCACAAGCTGTTAGTGACACAGAGAGCTATGGAGAGAAAGTTGCTGGGTATTTCAATAAGGGACAGAATTCAGAATGTCATGATAAGACAAAGAACCAATGTAGCCGATGTAGCGGAAAGGGTCGCTGGCCTTAAGTGGAGCTGGGCTGGGCATATTGCCAGATGCCAGGATTCACGATGGACCAAAAAGATCTTAGAATGGCGACCGAGAACAAGCCGAAGAGGTGTTGGCAGACCCCAGGCAAGGTGGTCTGATGACATCAAGAAATGTGCCGGAGGGAGATGGATGCAGTGTGCCCAAGACAGGGAGTTGTGGAGGATCAAAGGGGAGGCCTATGTCCAAGAATGGATGAAGACTGGCTGAAGAAGAAGAAGAAGACTGAAGACTTTTCATTGTTGAAATATAAAAGAAATGTTCCAATTCGGATCTCGATTTAAAATTCTATTCACACTCTATTTAACCTTTTCATTTATTTAATCATTTTTAAGATTTCCTGTTGTATCCTTATATTTTGAAATACTAAGTTAAATAATGTGGGATTCCAGTTAGCGTTGACTCGTAGACTATCATTTCCGATATTTTGAAATTGTGTTATAGCAGAGTCATTATTGCTACATAATACCAATAATTCATTCAAAGGAGAGAGGGAGGAAATAAACAATGCGGACATAAAATTAATATTAATGAGTAAATTTAACAATGTTGAAGTCAATAAAGTATAAACCTTTATTTTTATTAATCGAAATATAATTTACAAGAAATGCAAATAATATATTTATATTTTATTTTAATATCGGAGCGGTGATAGCCCAGCGGTAATGTCGTCGCCTCACATGCTTGAGGTCGACGGTTCGAATCCGGGTGGGGCACGCACCTCTGGATTTTTAAAAAATCTATGTGCGAAATTATATCACTTGCTACGAGTATGCGTAGCCATGATCCAATTTGTCTGGTTCCCCTTTCTAAGGGTTACGAAGGTCAGATGGCAGTCGCTTCAATGTAATAACCAGACTCGGCAATTCCAGGATCATGGTCAAAGCGTAGGTACCCCGCGAGTCTGGTTATTACATTGAAGCGACTGCCATCTGATCTTCGAAACTCTTAAAAGGGGGAACCAGACAAATTGGATCATGGCTACACATAGCTAGTGATATAAATGGTTTCAATTCCAACAACTTATTAAAATTTCAATCAATAATTATGTATTTAAAAACAACCATGATGTATTCACCGGATTAAACTATATCAATTTTATAATACACTTCTTCGTACCATATAAGGTCCCTCCAACGTTGGCGATCTCTATCCGCCTCCGTCTGGAACAATTCGCAGACGTCTCTGATGCCGGTCCACTCACGAATGTTGCGGAGCCAAGACATCTGACGTCTTCCTATTCATCGCATCACTAGTGTATTATTTTTTCTTATACACTAGTGATGTTATATTATCAATTTAATTTCTTTTTTTATTCAATTTTTAAAATAGCAAAAAAAATACATAAAATGGATAAATTAGAAATTTGAGTGGGTCTTCAGAATCAAACTCAATATCTTATTATAATTTTATTATTTTAGTTCCTCAAATTATAATAATTTTAAATAGCGATAGATATTTATTTGATATATTTTTTAATTCGAATGGAAACATTTTAACAACAATGTTTTCGGATAACTAAATAAATCATGATAGTTTGAAATATGCATGTACATATTATACCTACTTACGTTATATATATTTAAATTACTCGATGAATACAAAGAGCAAAAAATTGGCACACATCACAGGGCCCAAAAAGATTAATGCACTCTCATACCAGTTGCCATGCAGCTTCACAATCTCTTGATCAACTGGTCACTGGTATAATTGCAACCTCCCTCCTCTTTTTCGTCTGCGTTCATATTCCTCGATCAGGCTTAGCTAGAGCTTTAAGGCTTTACGTATGTACTTGAAAATCATACATGATACATTATCTCAAGATAGTGTGAGTACATAGAGACGTGCCGAGTGGCGAGGCCGATTTCAATGCTGACTTCAGTCATATCTTACCTTCACCGTGAATTGTACTTGTTTCACGTATTTAAGTATAATATTACAAACCAACTGTTTTTTTACGGGTTCGACATAATAATACACCTTCCATGTTTGATATAACGTTTGAACTGGTGAAATATAGGAAAACTCAAAAAAATATTTTTTCAGAAAGCAATAATATTTATATAAAAAGATAATTTGACTCTCTTCAATCTCCATAAAAATAAACAGTGATACCTTTTTGATATATCAAAAATAAAGAAAAAACATAAATTGTTATTTCCTAAACGTAATCTTTTGTTTACTCTTTGCAATCATGATTTTAAAAAGAAATAGCTACTGAAAAAACAGCACACTGTGATTTAATTCATAAGGATAATACCGAATATAAAATAAATTTATTCGCTTGTGGAAAAAAAACAAAAATGGTTTTGACGAAAAAATCTAAGAGATATGCCATAAGTGTTGATTTTGTGAAAGTAGTATTCATACTATCAATTCTGCTTTTATCGACAGGTGAGTCAAGTTATATTGACATACGATTCATTTATACCTACGAATGTATGAATATTTTTATACATATTATATATTTTAAAGAATAATATAACATAGTGCCAATTATTACAATAAGCCATCCAGTGCACAATATTATCTGTACAAGTAAAAAATAATTAAGAAAATGACATTTTGTATATTTCTTTTATATATTTATAAATTTCTTTTATATATTTCTTTAAAAATGTGATAACATAAAATTCAAACACGTTCTTATGAAAAAATAACCGGTATTTCTAATCACACTGAATGAAAATAAAGAACCATGACTGACCATTTGATTCAAATCATCCATTAATTAAACAAATTCAGCATGCATCCATATTTTTGATATTTGTACTAGATTGAATAATTCCAAAGGCACAATTATTAAAAAAATAAATATAATGTATTTCAATATTTAAATCGTATAATATCCTTTGATAATATTTGCTAAGAAACAAAACAAAACAAGTTAGGAACAATAAAAAATGGGTGAACAAAAAATGGATAATGAACATCGGCAAGCAAAAAATGGTTACTAGACAACCTCGAATTATTTGATGTAAATATGGTATCCTATTTATTATGGAATGTAAATATCAATTTATTAAAGTAAGGGAAATATTGTTCATATTATGTACCTACAAAAAAATAACAATCTTCGAAACTTCGAGTCCCCTAATTTAAAAATCCGCCAGATCCATTATAGTATAAAATAAACTGTTTATTCTAATAGCTTTTCAATTGAGACCCTCATCGTTTGGAAAATACTTGAAAATTGCACTAGATTTCAAGAAAAATGGTTGAAAAACAGCAATCCACGAATAAGTTTCATATGCGAAGATTTGTATCGACCATTCGGAGGACAGATTTTATGTCATCACTTGATCTCAACCTTCATTAACATGTTGTGATTACCGTCTTTTTGTGGTGTTTTCTTGTTCTGTTTAATAGTGATTTTTATGTTAAATAATGTCCGATTTGAAAAAAATATGCATCAAGTTCCTCCCAATGAAGCTGAAGTTAATGGAATAGAGTAGTAGAATAACGAAATCCATGAGTCATTGCCTATTATTTTTATATATGTAGCATGTTCTAATTTGTTACTTTATTGAATTTTTGACAAAACACATTATGACTGGCTACACTCAATTTTTGAATGAAACACATTAGTTACATAGGCTGCAACATCCTTACTGGGGGAAAAGCCTAAAGAGAAAAAAATATTAGTTACATTTGTATTCTTAATGACAAAATAGAATAAGTATCCATTTTATGTTTTTTTCCATTTTTTTATAAAACATTAAAATATATTTTTATAGAATACTGTAATAAAAATAGTATAATTTGATGTTATAGTTGTAAAATCCTCCACTTCCTTGATCGTGATTATAAAATATTTAGCACTTAAATATCATTTTTCACTTCATGTTTAAAGATTTTTTATATAATAAAGATAGATTCATATTTATTTAATATAACTTAATTAAATGGATTAATTTTTTTTTTTATAAATAATACCCAAAAATATTTGTATTTACTGTAAAATTGATTTAAGTACCTGGATCTGGCGGGTCTTGCATATAGGCGACTCATAAGATGATTTTTCCGTGTGTTGTTGACCTTGCAAAACCTCTTTGTCGATCATATGGTGTGGTGCCATCGAGGAACGAGGAATCGTGCCATTGCTATACTGTATAATAAAATGATTATACTGGACTTTCTCGTTAATATATTGTCGTAATACGAAAGCTGTTGGTACGATAAAATAATGCTAGAATCACGTTTATGTATACTTAATACTCTTAATAGGTATTCCAAAGAACAACTAGTATAATAACTTCAATGTGAGGAGAGAATAAAAGAATATGATTTAAATATAATAAATTTACATTTAAATGCACAAAATACTATAATAGTGCTTAAAAAAATATATTTCTCATTATATTGCTTGCAAATTGTGTCTTTTGATTTAATTTGTTTAAGAACAGCAAGAAATTCACATTATATCTTGTATCATATAAAATCCAATACCATTTGTCCGTGAATCAATAAATATAATTACGCATTCCCATTAGTCATACACCGGTAGTTATAGTTGATCAGAAGGTATTTATTTGAAAAAATCGAGTCAATATAACAGTCATATTATAGATTACACATTATTACATTAGTCATAACTAAAAAGATCAATGATATCAATATGATATTTCAGAGAATTAGGTCTCACTCATATTAGCAGGCAATTATCAATAAAAAAATAGTACATGTCGTAATAAAATACGTAGGTATAAGGGCTAGCGTCCACATAAGCGCAGCGCATCAGACGGATATTATGAATTCGTGCGCGTTGCTAGGAAACAAAAATCCGATCCGTCCGCTGCGCCTCTGTTGTCGAGCTTAAAGGGTAGCGTCAATACAGGCGCAGCGGACGAAGCGCATCAGACGGATTTTAGAATTCTTTGTATAGGAATTCATACAAGCGCGTCCACTGAACGGCAACGGACGGTGCGCGCGCAGCGGATCCTCGGAATGCCGACGCCATTGCTAGGAGAAGCAACAATCGGCTCGGATCTGTCATGTTTGTAGGTGCATTTTCTATGGTGATATCATATATTATCAAATTTTTAAGGAAAATTGTCATTTAAATTGTTTTATAAACTAGGAATCTTTCGGAACTAACCGTCCCCTCAGGCAGATTTTCAACATTTTCATTATTTTTACGTAGATAGCGGAAGTATCTCAATAATATCATAAAATTCGAATCTTTGGATTCTTAGAGGTTTTTTACTCAATCACGTGAAATTCGGCATTAAGATATGTAGGTACATCATATATAAGGCTATGCGTTATATATTTCTTACATTCATTCTTATTTATTTTCATTTTATAAAATAATGTACGAGCCGAGCATGCGATTACCAAGCCGAAGAATCAATTTTGTATTTGCATTTTCAATCGAAAATTGTTATCAAATCCAAATGATAGCTGTGTGGGATTCCCGGACAATTGACGGTAGCCGATTGACCGTACGCCCTTTTTATCGTGAGGACAATTTACCGTGGGGACAATTTATCGTATGGACAGTAATTGACCATGAGGAAAATTTACCCCACGGACAATTGACCGTGGGGATAGTTTATCGTACGGACAATTGACCGCGAGGACAATTTATCGTATGGACAATTGACCGAATGGACAATTCACCGTGCGGAAACTATTTTTAATAACAGAAAAAAATTCTTTTTCGTATGAGTTAAATAAATTGCGTGAAATAAAAATGCTCGTTTATGGCGACGAACCGATTGCCTTCTTTTTTCCAATATGTCGGCAGTGGTTAAAATGAAATTTTGCAAAATAAGCGGTAATTACCTATGCAGTTATAATTTGCTACATTTATGATTTAATAAGACGTCTGGTTTTGAACATCTTCTTGTTCTTTTTTGATTTTTCAAGATGGGTATCGATTTATACTAATTAGAAGGTGTAGATTTCGAAATAATTGAAACTTCTTTATTTTCTTTTGAAATTATGTGAAACCAATATGCTGACCGTGATTTGAAGATAGTTTTTCAAAATGAATGATTATGTTGGGTTTATCGAGTTCTAATTTGTTCCATTTTGAGATTTAAGAAGACGTATGTTCTTAAACTTCTTCTTGTTCTTTTTGATTTTTATGTTGGATATCGATTTACTTATACTATTTAGAAATTGTAGATTTGGAAACAATTAAAACTTCTTTCTTTTCTTTTGAAATTTTGAGAAAACAATATGGTGGCCGTGATTTTAAGGTGGTTTTTCAAAATTAATGATTATGTTGGGTTTATCGAGTTAATCTAATTTGTTTCATTTTGAGTTTTAAGTAGACGTCTTTTTTAAAGATAGATTTCGAAAAAATTGAAGATTCTTTGCTTTCTTTGTTTTAATTTCAAAATATGAGAAACCAAAATGGCAGATGTGATTTAAAGATTAATTTACAAAATGAGCTATTATGTTGGGTTGTTCAAATTCAAATTTGCTTTGTACATATTGAGATATAAGAAGACGTTTATTTTTATTTTCATGATGAATGCATCGATTTATATTTATTAGAAGGCGTAGTTTCACAAGTAGGTAGATTAGACGGTGGTACTTGGTGAGATCAATCGTTTTCGCTAACAATATCCCCAAATATAATTTTGTATTTTTTCTTTTGTATTACGATTGTGCATCGTAAATGTTTTATCTTGTTGATTCAGTCACTACCTTGCTGAAAAAACCTTGCTCACAAAATCCGTGCTGTATCAAAAAGGCATTATACGGGAATATAATAAAATTGTATCTACATTAAAAACAGTTTCGGTAAGTGTCATTACGTTGTGCCGTTTTTAAATCTCAGTAAATAGGTATTTTTGACATTTATTTATTATTTTTAACGGTGCCACTATTTTTACGACCGGAATTGGCGGAAAAAGCGTTTTCCCGCCAAAAAGTGTCTATTTACACGACAAATTTTCTAACGTCGTCTATGTTTTTAGGTCATTTATAACCATAGAAAGCGCAGATAAATCAGAATACAAAAATATTTACTTTTGTCATTTTTTCAATGGTCATAAAAATGCATCATGGAAACCAACTTGAAGAAAAAATAAATAATATTGGCATCTTATTACATTTACTTATTTTTATAAATCATTTTTTCATCGAGATCTACAATTATAACAAAGTATAAACAAAGGTAAATATTTTTATAACTTGATTTATCTGCGTTTTCTGTGGTTATTTTTGGTTTTCGTCTATGGTTGAGTCGTGTAAATAGTCGTAGCCTATTTTTAAACTTTTTTATGCATACATAATGATGTTATTTTTTTAATGAAAAAAAATATTTAAAAAATAAATACAAGTTGCCACATTCTGGAGACTTACGATATCAATCGTCTCACAGATCTAGACTGAAAACACAATTCAAAATTGTGTCTCCACCGGGAATTGAACCCGGGACTTTTGGATCAGCAGTAAGATACTCAACAAACTGAGCCACGAAGGCCGACAAATATTATTATTTATTAAAGTAATATGATTATAATATGTACCTACCTAATTGTTTTTTTAATCTGTTTCACACATATTTTTTGTAAATACGCTGATGATTGTGGAAACAATAGATAAATAAATTTAAATATATTAATATTTTATTAATATTAACTGTTAGGATTTTGAAAAATCAAAAAAAGTACAAGAAGAAATTTAAGAACATACGTCTTCTTATTCCAAAATGTAGCAAAGAACTCGCTAAATCCAACATAATCGTTCATTTTCAAAAACCACCTTTGAATCGTGACTGCCGATTCCCGGACAATTGGCCGTAGCCGATTGGCCGTACGCCCTTTTTACCGTATGGACAATTTATCGTGAGGACAATTGGCCGTGAGGACAGTTGGCCGTGAGGACAATTGGCCGTGGGGACAGTTGGCCGTGAGGACAATTGGCCGTGGGGACAGTTGGCCGTGAGGACAATTGGCCGTGGGGACAGTTGGCCGTGAGGACAATTGGCCGTGAGGACAATTTATCGTATGGACAATTGACCGTATGGACAATTCACCGTGCGGAAACTATTTTTAGCATCAGAAAATTTTTTCTTTCTTTTTTCGTTTGAGTTAAATAAATTGCGTGAATAAAAAAAATGTTCGTTTATGGCGACGAACCGATTGCCTTATTTTTTTATTTCAAGATACTAGGAGAAATCCAATATGTCGACAGTGATTAAAACCAAATTTTACAAAATAAGCGGTAATTATGTAGTTCTAATTTGCTATATTTTGAGATATAAGAAGACGTCTGTTTTTAGACTTCTTCTTGTTCTTTTTTTCATTTTTCGAGATGGATATCGATTTATACTAATAAGAAGGTGTAGATTTCGAAACAATTTAAACTTCTTTGTTTTCTTTTGAAATGATGATAAACCAAAATGGCGGCCGTGATTTAAGGATGAGTTTTCAAAGTGAATGATTATGTTGGGTTTCTCGAGTTTTAATTTGCTACATTTTGAGATTTAAGAAGACGTCTGTTCTTAAACTTCTTCTTGTTCTTTTTTTGATTTTTCAAGATGGATATCGATTCATACTAATTAAAAGGTGGAGATTTCGAAATAATTTAAACTTCTTTGTTTAAGAACAGACGTCTTCTTAAATCTCAAAATGTAGCAAATTAAAACTCGAGAAACCCAACATAATCATTCACTTTGAAAACTCATCCTTAAATAACGGCCGCCATTTTGGTTTCTCATCATTTCAAAAGAAAACAAAGAAGTTTAAATTGTTTCGAAATCTACACCTTCTTATTAGTATAAATCGATATCCATCTCGAAAAATGAAAAAAAGAACAAGAAGAAGTCTAAAAACAGACGTCTTCTTATATCTCAAAATAAAGCAAATTAGAACTACATAATTACCGCTTATTTTGTAAAATTTCGTTTTAATCACTGTCGACATATTGGATTTCTCCTAGTATCTTGAAATAAAAAAATAAGGCAATCGGTTCGTCGCCATAAACGAACATTTTTTTTATTCACGCAATTTATTTAACTCAAACGAAAAAAGAAAGAAAAAATTTTCTGATGCTAAAAATAGTTTCCGCACGGTGAATTGTCCATACGGTCAATTGTCCATACGATAAATTGTCCTCACGGCCAATTGTCCTCACGGCCAACTGATTGATATCGATTTATACTAATAAGAAGGTGTAGATTTCGAAACAATTTAAACTTCTTTGTTTTCTTTTGAAATGACGAGAAACCAATATGGCGGCCGTGATTTAAGGATGAGTTTTCAAAGTGAATGATTATGTTGGGTTTATCGAGTTTCAAAAAAATATAATAATCAAAAAAAGATCAAGAAGAAGTTTAAGAACAGACATCTTCTTAAATCTCAATATGTAGCAAATTAGAACTATATAATTACCGCTTATTTTGTAAAATTTCGTTTTAATCACTGTCGACATATTGGATTTCTCCTAGTATCTTGAAATAAAAAAATAAGGCAATTGGTTCGTCGCCATAAACGAACATTTTTTTTATTCACGCAATTTATTTAACTCAAACGAAAAAAGAAATAAAAAATTTTCTGTTGCTAAAAATAGTTTCCGCACGGTGAATTGTCCATACGGTCAATTGTTCATACGATAAATTGTTCTCACGGTCAATTGTCCGTACGATCAACTGTCCCCACGGCCAATTGTCCTCACGGCCAACTGTCCTCACGGTCAATTGTCCTCACGATAAATTGTCCATACGGTAATAAGGGCGTACGGCCAATTGTCCACGGCCAATCGGCTACGGCCAATTGTCCGGGAATCATTGGTTTCTCATAATTTCAAATGAAAACAAAGAAGTTTAAAATTTTCGAAATCTACAACTTCTTGAAAATTCAAAAAAGAACAAGAAGAAGTATAAGAACAGACGTCTTCCTCAATCTCAAACTGTAGCAAAGTAGAACTCGATAAACCCAACATTTTTTTTTTTTTATTATTGAAACCAAACAAAATATAACAATATAGTTAAGTACAAACAATAAAAATATTACAAAAAAGTACAATTTAAATAAGTTATATGAAACATTTTTTTTATAGGATTATTTGGTATATACCACCTCACTAGGCTGAGCCTGTACCGAGGTGGCAGATTTTTTTTTGCGTTATATCTGACAGAAAATATTAAACTTGTATTTAACTAAAACTTGTTATAAAATATACCTATTATAAAAATAAAATATAAACTATTGTAGCTTGATCATGTTTCCGCAGTATATAATGCCCTTGTTTCTAATCCATGTTTCTATTGTTTTCTTGTGTTTCAAATTATTCATCAACTGTATGTCCGTTATTTCACTTTTTATCTTATTAAAAATTTTTGGAGCTAAATAATAGTAATGTCTTTGTCCGAATGTCGTGTTTGTCTTTGGAGTCATGAGAAAATTCCTGCGTGTCGTCTCTTAATTGTGTTGCGGTGTAATGTGAATTGTTTTATCTTTATGAAAATGTATAGAAATAATTTTGATATATAACTGTGGAATGTTGAAAACTGGAAAATCATTAAATAATTGAACTGTTGGATATGTAAATGGTTTTTTTATTATAACCTTAATTAAAGCTTTTTGTGTTTTAATAAGAGGATCCATATTAATTTTAGCAGCGCCACCCCAACCAATCATTCCGTGTGTTATAATCGATTGAGCTAACGCGTAATATATTGTTTTTAAGTATTTTTTAGTCATTATGTTGCATAATCATTCATTTTGAAAAAACTACCTTTAATTCACTGTCGCCATATTGGTTTCACATAATTTCAAAAGAAAACAAAGAAGTGTAAATTATTTTGAAATCTACGCCTCTTAATTAGTATAAATCGATTTCCATCTTGAAAAATCAAAAAAAGAACAAGACGAAGTTCAGGAATAGACGGCTTCCTACATCTCTAAATTTAGCAAATTAGAACTACATAATTATCGCTTATTTGTAAAATCACGATTATTCTCTGCCGACATCTTGGATTTCTCGTTGTATTTTGAAATAAAAAAAAAACGCTATTGGTTCGTCGCCATAAACGAACGCGTTTTTTCATACAATTTATTTAACTCATACGAAAAAGAAGTTTTTTTTTCTGTTATTAAAAATAGTTTCCGCACGGTGAATTGTCCATTCGGTCAATTGTCCGTACGACCAACTGTCCCCACGGTCAATTGTCCTCACGGCCAACTGTCTCCACGGTCAATTGTCCTCACGGCCAACTGTCCATACGGTAAAAAGGGCGTACGGTCAATTGTCCACGGTCAATCGGCTACGGTCAATTGTCCGGACACGCTGTGTCGGCAATCCGATTGATTCGCCTCTGTGGACGCACTGCCTCAAACAAATCCATCCGCTGCGCCTGTATGAACGCTAGCCTTAAACTGTCATTATTTGTAATAAAGTAGTACAAAATTCATTCTTACAAGATTCCAGAGTAGATATAGTGTTGTCGCCAAATAACTTGAACTTTGAGCCGAGCTGGGTTGCGCAAAGCGCAACCGGAAGTTCGTTGAAGATGTTTGGCGAAAATTATACTAATTTTGTAATCTACGAGCGTTTATTGCATTGTAAGAAATATTAAGAAAAGAAAAGATTCGATTTTTCATGTCCTTTTACCATGCCTTTGATGAAAATTTTTCCGGGCTATTTTTTCGATTTTGCGGCATATTATTACGAATCGTTTGACATGTTTTTATGAGTTTACCTACTTTATTTGTTCATTCATTCATACCATTACGACATACCCCACATTTAGGCTAATCAACGACAGGTGTGCATAACTTAATCTAACATTTCTTTATTTGCAATTTATAAATTAGCCAGAAATTAGCACATATTTTTGGGGTGAAATTTATTTTTTAATTTATTTAAAAAAAAAAAAGAAAATGAGAGTTAGTTCGAAAAATCTGTGAATATATATACTAGTTGCATGTAACACATGAGATCCAACTGTCCAAATCCAAAAGGAAATGAGAGTTAGTTCGAAAAAATCTGTGAATATATATATACTAGTTGCATGTAACACATGAGATCCAACTGTCGATAGCGATAGTATGTATAGTTGAAGAATAAGTATGTATAGTTGAAGAATAACTATAAACCCATAAATCCAAATTATTGAATATTTTAGGATATTTTATTTTCTATAAAACACATGTACGTATGTATGTCAAAATAGGACAGTATGGAGGTCAGTCTTTTTTTCTACCCAGAATATGAAAACAGCATGATGGTATGTATGTTTGTTTGGAGATTTAAGTATCAAACTATTAAGTCTTCTTACATATGGTATAGGCGACTGCCATACAAATTGTATGAAGTAATGTCGTCACAAAATTCAATTTTTATAAAAATTGTTAAAAAAAAATTGAGATTTACTTCTACAATGTTAATATTTTTTATAGAAAATTAAATCATCTAGTTGGGGTGTTTCGGCATTTTTCGATATTTTTAAAATATTTGGAAATATATAGGCAGTTAAACTCATAAATTTATAATAAAAAAAATATTTTTCTTAATAAAAAATGTTTGAGAAACCCTGTAATTTTTTTGAAAAAACTAATTTGTGGTTTTTGTATTTGTCTATGTTTATACCAATTTTCAGTGTTCTAGCTTTTATGGTTTCTGAGATATATGGAAAAATAAACCAAAAATTCAAAAGTTGATAACCCCTGATTGAAACAAAAATTTGAAATATTGAGTATAAAAGTTTTGTAGACTGTTTATATATTCTGAAATTTTGGGCTCACATACGAAATGTTCTACTCCGAATTCTGGACATATATGCTGCGAAGCCTCTAAATTGGTGTTTTTTGACTTCAAAGTTGGAAAAGCCGTGAAAAAAGTAGACCCCTGCATACAATTTTCGCGTATCTAGGATTTAACTGCCTCTTACTTCCAGAGAATTTCATTCTTTTGAACGAATCGACAGTTGGATAATATAACTGGTAGTTTTAAAAATGCTATTGAAAGCAGAGGTGGATCTACAATTTTCAGTGCCTGGCAAACTAAATTAATTTAAAAGGCAGCCTGTTCCCCAAAATTCAAGGAATTATAAAATCAACGAAAATAAATTTACAAAATTTTTACTTTTTGAATATGATTTTTTTTAAATATGTACATATACATTAACTACGCATAAATGCTTGTGCTATAGGTGAACGAAGCTAGTCATGGTAGAATTCGAACTCGCAATCACTGGATTACTAACCCAGCTGCTCTGCCACCACCCATCTTAAATGTTCTATAACTTCCAATATTCTCTTTCACTGTGGGTTAATTTAATACTATTTTCCCTTTTTCTTCTGATCTGGCCTGCATATTTTGCTCCATCTATTTATATAGGTACCCTTAGCTAATTTGCACATCTTGAACATATGCATAGTGAATCTAGCTCTGGCTGAAAAACACTCTGATTGGTTGTATTATTTACACTATTGGAGAAAAGACAATAATTTTATATTTTTCAGGTACACTATCCAGTCAAAGTCTTGATAATGACAAGTCGACATTGAGCTATGATAGGTCAGTACATTTGCTACCAGATTACAGATCTACATACAAAATCATTTCTAATAACGCAAGTTTACTTCAAAATTTGGTCTACAAGGAAGGAAACATAAACGATGATGAAATATTGGATATGTTACATGACACAAAGACTGTAACGTTAGAATCAAAAGATAAACTCAGTACCGGTGAGAAATTATCAGCACCAGTTGAACCTGAGAACGCCAGTTTGAAAGATGATAAAAACGATTTAAGAGTAATAGGGATTCATGAAAATCCCAAGTTGGAGAGTGAATTCATACAGGAGGATGGGGCTGATGTGGAAAAGGATTCGACACACCATCATAATATGCAGGAAAATGTTGATAGTTCAAATGTAACAGGACGCTGGGCAATTATGACAGCTGCAATCTTATTGACAGCAGCGGGAACAGGATACATTGGAATGATTCTATGGAGGAAGTCATTAGAGTAAGAACTACAATTATAAATTATCTGCTGCTGATTAAATATGTGTTACCATAATATTAGATGATGGATGCAAGTGAAACATGATTATAGCAGACGAATAAATGCTCCAAAATTCAGATTGAAAAGAATGTTATGAAGCAATAAAACCTAATGAGAAATACATAAGTACACTGAAATAAATTTGTACACTATGAAATGTGACAGTTTTATAAATAAATAAATTTAAATAGACATATTTAAATTATTTCTTAAAGTTAGCTCAGAAATAAATTAACAATATAAAACTAAAGACGAATTAAATGAATGGTTGCACAAGAAAGGATTGATTGAGATTCAATTGTAAAAGATGGAAAATAAAGAGGTTTGTTTTGGCAAAAAATATGGGACAGTGGACGAATGAAATAACTAATCTATATAATTAAGTATTAGAGTTGTTTCGAAGTTTTAAATTTTACATCATTTTCAGAAGGAGATACGGAAGTCGTCAGATGCTGGTAGAAGAAGATGAAACACAAAATGAATACAAGCATTCTATGGTAAAAAAAATATTTATCAAGTTAAATTGAAAAACACTCTTACTATCATACAATTATTTGGATTTTGCCTTGGAGGAAATCTCTCGATGGCAACTATATAACTTGTTTTTATTTCATTAAATAGTTTTTATGGTTATTTATCATCATATAGATGCACATATTTACGTAGCTCAGATGCATTTTTGATTTTTTTTAAGTATATATGGCAGAGCGGTTAGCGCGCTGGGCTAGTAATCCAGTGGTCGCGAGTTTGAATCCTGCCTTGACCGATTTCGTTCACCTATGGCACCAGCATTTATGCTTATTTTAGGGAATGTACGAAGATGTATATGTACTTGTTTAACAAGGACATATTCATTTTTTTTATAAAAAAAGAGAAAAAAAATATATATACATATATATTTGATAATGTAACTTATTTTGATAGTAATATATACCAATACTTACCTATTTGAATAAAATCCGATAAAAAGTATTTAATAAGTACCTATGTCATATTATTTACAAAGCGATTACTTAAATCAAATTGACCCAAGTTATGTCTGATAAAATACCTTAAATAGTATTTAAAATGTAATTAAATACGTATATTTGCTTAGAGATAAAATATAAATAGATATGATTTAGAATTTTCAAACATAGTTATATTATATGCTCGTTTACATTGTTTCAGGTTTGAAAAACAAGTGACAGAGACAATTAAAAATAAGTACATTTTTCTGAATATATTATGTAAAAGAATGAATTCATTGTCAATCAAGAGTGAGGATATTTTTTTGATTTCGGAATGAACTGAAGAGACATTATATATATCACTGCAATTTAAATTATCATTTGACGCTAATAACTCCACAAAAGGAAACTGGAATACATCTTGGATAATTGTTTACATTAGTGGTGTTTTACTCACAAAAGAATAACTATCTGTATGGAAATTCTTCACACACCAGCCTAGCTCGGAGGTGCTATTAGTTAATAATTATATTGTTTAGAAATTATAGCCATAAGATCAAATGTATAAAACACAACCAAACGTGTAAAAAATAAAAATGCGAATCATTACTCAACCAACAATCACAATTCTCTCATATACAAAATCATAGGTCAATGAAACACTCTTTATCTTAAAAACGAGACTTGAAATTGCATATTATGCGTTTCATATTAATTCTCTTCTCCCGCCACTTGACCATCTTATAATAGTCTTATTATTATGCATTTTAAAATAGCATATTTTTCTCACATTTGTGTTAGTTAATGTTGCTGTACTATATTTGGTTAATTATAAGATCTTTAGTCCACCTATGTATATTAGTAAATAAGAGGAAATAAAGACTGTATATTTTTAAAATAAATATTATTTTACCTTTTTCAAAAGATAGTTTCATTTTCATTGATTCTGAATTATCTGAAACTAATAAATAAATTAGGGTTAAAATTTAACACAACTTATCAGTGAAACTAAAGCAAGTGTTTTAAAAAATCATGGTGTTTACTATTAGTGTTGTTCGTCGACAATCTTAATAATTAAGTACCACTACAATATTGACGATTGATGATTAATGATCATGGGACAGTCTGATGACAATGATTTGAATATATAACTAGTGTCAATTTTAATCTGACGCTAAAAATATTAGGTTTTGTATCAACAAAATTTTAATGTGGGTTATTATGATCAAACATACCAACCTACCGCATTATTCTCCTTTACAAAGGTAGGTTCTTAGCGAATCGGGCCAGATTTGCAGTGGAGAGTAAGGCCACTGGCTAATTGATGCCACATTTCACAAAAACATACACTTTAAGATTCAGTCAGATAAGTGTGCTGCAAAGCTATCTAAAATCTCAATTCAAATGATCTAAAAGTTAATCAATTTTGAAATACTACATGGGTAACATTTTCGAAAATTATACAATTTACAAAATAAAATAACTGATAATTACAAAAAAATATTTATTGCACATAGCAATCCCAAAGCACCATAACAATTTATATACTTAAAATATGTGCTTTTTATAAATCACAAACATTGGTTTATATTTCGTATTAATAGTAATTCACAATTTCCTAGTTATATAACAAAAAGCATGTACAAAAATGCATCTAAAATAAAATACATATATTTTGATTCAGTGGCAAGGATCATGTTGAATAGATTAAAACATAAATTGATAAAAAAATGTCTTTTGTGTTATTTTGAGAAAAAATAATGAAAGTATTGAGTTGTTTATATGATTGTTTGCAATAGATGCTGTTTTTAAAAATACATTGAATTGTATTTATTATAATTGGCATAAGTATATTACAAAGCCGATTTAGTACAGATATATTTTAATGCATTATATGCAAGTAGCAAAAATGAATATCACAATAAGTGCATCAAATGCCTTCTCTATATAGATATAAATGTAATAGTTTTGTGATTGACCTGTATAATCCAATTACCTAACTAATCAATTACATAATTTTTTAAGATTTAAAAAAACAGTTTATTATAATAGGTGACTTTTAACATTCGGTTCTGTGTAAATAAGAAACTATTTATTCCAGAGACATAAATATATGTATGTACAGAGGATTTATTTCTTTTTGTGAGCTATAACAACTGGTCCTACATTGTCTCCTGTAATCTTGTTGTGAGGTCCATGGCTTCCATCACAGTACGGCCACTAAAATAGAAATAAAAACATACAAATAATTTTATAAGTACTGCAATTGAAGGAGAAATTTTGCATTGTTGACAGCCGTGGCACAATGGTAAAGCCGTCTGGCTCCTGTGCTTTCTAATGATAAACAAATTATAAATTCTGAGCAAAAGATTCTGGGTTCAAAATCCAGTTATAAACAATTTTTAATTGTGTCTTCAGTCTGAATCTCTGACTGCAATTACACATACAAACATGGGCTACAAAAATATGTATATCCCGATAAATACTGAATCGAAATCAATAAATAATATTTCTATGTATATAATACTAAACATTTTCTTGGACATTGCGCAAGTGGCGAGTATATTATCAAATGGAAATTCATTCCAACTAACCATTGTTTCCAGCCAAGCAGAGAGGAGCAGTATTTGCGAGAGAAATTAATGAAAAACTTTTTATTACAAATTTATTACTTAGTTATCTCATTTCTACTTTTTGCTGTAGAAATGAGATCACTAAGAAGAGTATGTAATAGAACGATATATGATAGAATAAAAAATGATGACATAAGGAGATAATGCAAGATAAAGAAGGATATTATATGTAAAATGAAAGTGAATGCACGATGAACGACTGACCAAAAAAATATACATGGGTGCAAGAGATGGAGTGAATAGCAGAGGTCGCCCCAGAAATGGATGGCATGACCATGTGAATGATATTTTGAAAGAAGGAAACATAAAAAGTTTGAACAACCGACAAGCATGTATGAGACGATGCATGGATGTAAAGGAAGCCAGAAATGTGTGCAAAAATAAAGAAGTATGGCAGCCGGTTGTCTCTGCTTACCCCATAAGGGACATGGCGTGATGGTATGTATGTATGTATTTTTTTTCCATTGCAATTGAGACAATATTTAAATTGTAGAACTCCATAATTACAATAGATATAATAATATTCGTTTATTATGCAAAAAATATTTTTTTACAGAATGTGGTGGACTCTGTACCAGTATGAGTAAAACACACTAGTAAGTATTCTACAAAATTCTATGAAAATTTATTAATATATCAGTCTTTGTGGCAAAAAGTCCTGAGTTTGATTCCAGGTGAAAATAAAGTTATTAATGGTTTGTCGAGCAATAAAAAATGAAGTAAAATAGACTGATAAATAATAAAAATACCACAAAACCATAATGATAATATTCACAAGACTCTGACTATTTTAAAATAAAAATGCTTTGATAAGTCTTATTTATATTTCAATGGAGATGGTTTTTTTAATACATAATTTTACTTAAATTATCCTGTTATACATACTTATTTTTAGAATTCATGGAATAATTCAATTTTGGTTTATTATTTCAACTAAAATTAATAAAATGTTGCTAGTAAATTTACCATATTTGATTTTTAAATAAATTTTTCTAGTCAAAATGCATAAAATCCACATAAAAGCACAAACAAATGATGTTTGTTTATTATCAAATTAAAATATATGCCCAGTAAAATTGTTCTCATTTTGGAGACTAAAGACAATGTTCCTCTAAACCAGTAGTTGATAGCTGGAGTAAAAAAGTAAAAAAACATTTTGTTTACCATTTCAACATTTAACACATTATGTAAAAACTGTCATAACACTGAAACCCATTGAAATATTTTTTTATGAAATAGCGCCATCTTTTATATTCAAGTAAAATAATTTATGTAGAATGTTTGTAAAAACTTTTTAGTTTCACGCCAGTTTCTCTAAATAATCCCTTTCTGCAAAAGCATTGAATTCTTTTTGTGAAAGGGACAAAAGAAAACTATCAAACTATGAATTGATATTAAAATTGTTAAAATACGTATGTATTGAAATAAAAAAAATAGAAGTATTCACAAAAGAATGAAACATATTACTGAAATGACATTATAGTATGTATAACCTATACATTATATAAGTGGATTGCTTAGCACATATTTTATGATTGCATACATTAGATTTTTTTTTATCTGTTGGGAGTCAATGGTATTTTTGACAAATTAATAACTCAATAAAAATGTATAATTGATGAACGTTGTGTAAGCGCTTAAAGTGATCACGTAAACCAGCCGATAAGAGGTTGTAAGACCTATAGTTGCTTTGATTTCCTTCGGTTCTCCTATAATATTCCAACTTGGTCTCTGTTAAGATATTACTTAATTTGTCAAAGTATAAAACTTGGTAATGCTAACCATTTAGGAAATGTTAGCTTGACAAAATTTATACATATATATATATAAGACAAATTTCTAAAAACCAAGTCCAATATTTTATGATCACACATCAAAAATAAAGCGTTAACTGTGAGAGATAGAATACACGGTGTGCTGCAAGGTCATCATGACACTCGAGAATTGAGGTCTATAACCAATAAGAACAATTGTAGAATGAATTATGAAGGTACAATTTTAAAATACTAGGTTAGAAACTTATTTTTATAAAATCCTTAAAACAAAGCAAATCAATGCTGATTCAATGAAATCTATTATGTATTCCAATGCAAATTTTACAAAAGAAACAAAAAAACTGTTTAAAGGTCATACATTAATTCACAAATAAGACATTTAGTTTTGCTCTATTTATATAATATGTTTTACACATACATTATTTCATTGAAAGCATGCAGTTTGTAGAGACAAACACTTTAGGCATCAAAGACTCACTCGTTTAAAAAACATGTAAGAGGTTACTTCAATGTTTGAAACTGTCACTTCATGATAGAACACCATTATCACATAGAATTATGAAATAAATTATACTCAATTTTACATTCTATTTAATTATATTCGCAAATGCGACTCCCATTCACAGGTATCGCTCAATTCCGAGCATCGTCAGAATGGTGAACAATAGTGATGAAGACCATCCATCTTTTAGCCTTTTAGGTATTGTTCTGAAGAACTTTTTAAGCAATTCAAAGTATTGGATGTGAGGCAGCTTTATACCAGATCAATATTAATTTTATTTCTAAAAAACAAACCACCTCAAAAATACTCCATCTTGAAGAACACAAGAGGTAAAACATCGGGTAACTACTTGGTGCCAAAAATGAATACTAAATTTGGGAAAAGATTTTTTGTATTTACTGCACCTCGAATTTATAATAAACTGCCATCGGACCTTAAAGGGTTAACTCAATTCAAAGCCCGTGGTACCAAGTGGCTACTCAATGTGGGTAGAACCCAAAATGAAAGTAACGTTGCAACAATAATTTCTTAACTTATTATTTTTTGTTGTCTGTTTAGATTGTGTGTACCTATTTCACTTTTAAAACTGTATTTATTAATTTAAAATATGTAAGTATTCCTAATGTTTAATTTTATAGCTTTCTTATTCTTTTGTTTTTTACTGTAATGTAATAATTTCACAAATGTACAGGTGGCTGCTTCAGAACAGATTTATTCTAGTGAGGCGGCTATCTTATATTAAAATAATGTATATGTTTATATGATCATAAATAAATAATAAAAAAAAATTCTGACAATCCTTGGCATTGAGTGATACCGGTGAATGGGAGTCGTTTTTGTGAACTTAATTAAATAGATCGTAAAATTATGTATAATTTTTTTCATAATTCTTTGTAAGAGATTTCATTGAATGAATGACGAAATACTTTTTACTCTTTATTTCTACGGAATTTATAATCATCGATACTACCAATTTCAAAATAAACATTTACATTTTTGCTCCTCCAGCATCTGCATAGAACAGCCTTGTCAGCTATATCTTCAATGTCAATAGAATCCACAACTTTGGGAGAGTCTTTCTTAATTTCAGGATTGATTTTGACGCAGCTCGATATGGCCTTGGGACAGAAGGCTTTGTATGTGATGTAGTAGAGACCAGCAGTGGCTGCCGCTGGTGGAATTAGGGCCAGCCAGTCCTTAACTGAAAACAACAGAAACCTTTAAACAATTGGACATTTTTTTTTGTAATTACATCTAGAGAAAACAACAGTGATACTATGTCAAATTTAAATATGACCCAAGGACTAAGGGCGCATTCCAATTAGCAGAATTCTGGTCTCTTGTCTCCTAGAAAACATGTCTCCTAGAATGATACAATCTAAAATAAATTACTCATCGCAAATTATATTCAGATTTAAAATATTTGTATTCCTATCCCTGACTTTCCCACGGTTACTTTCTCATTACAAATATACCTATAATATTCTTATTTATTTAACTAACCTATTCTAGCCAAAATGTGGTTAGAATAGGTTGGTTAGGTTAGTAATAAATGGTCATTTGCAAAACCATAGATAAAATGTGAAAGATTTTATTAATGTTATTTTTCTTTTTAACACTCCTCACTAACTAATCTGACAATCTCAGCTCTATACGCAGTCAAGACCACCTGGACCCTGGTAGAACTTTTGTTGATATATCTGCTTCCATATTTTCTGTTGACACATAGTCAAATTTCAAGATCCCATCCCATGCATTATCCAATACATATAATGCATCTTCATATCAATATGCTTCGTTTTTGATTTTACAACTGGGTTGTAAAATCAAAAACAAAATTTAATGCGGCCAGTCCCCCTAGACAACGTGTCATTAGCTCAAGAAAATATAACTCGATGTATGGAAGTGACAGTTGTCACGTGACTGGCAACTGTCACTTCAATACATTGAGTTATCTTTTCTTGAGCTAAATGACACGTTGTCTAGGGGGGCTGGTTGTCATTAAATATTGTAACTTTTTCTTGGTATATACCTATGTAGGTCATTAAATAAGACAAATAAAAATCAGTAAAATAATTGATTGCAATAAGTCCTTTTTCTGTACCCGTGCATGCATTTACTCCCTCTGAAAACATTTTGCTAAAGTAGTTTGAAAGGCCAACTTAATATGTCTATAAAAAAAATATCCATATTCTTGACATTTCCTGCCAACCTAAGACCAAAACACTCCATTGTCTTATTATCTTATTAACACAGACAAGTAGAAAATGGAAAATAAAATATTTAAAACTTAAATTAGAAATGTTACAATCTTCTGACGTCCATTACAGTGATTTATAAAATATGTAAACAATGTTGAGTAGCATAAATATTTTCAGCAAGATTTGTTATGTCTGTCGTACTTCATGCACTCACTATAATATAGAAAAAGATTATTCTAAAAATACTGATTTTCAAATCCCTAATCAGGGGGCAAGTCCAGTTAAACATTGAAATCAAAACCCTTTTGATTACCCATATCATGGATATAATTATGAATAGTGAAAATTATATCCTTGATATGGGTAATTGGGTTTTGATTTCACTGTTTGACGGGACTTGCCCCCCAGGAAAAAAAGAGGGTTCTCATAACTTAAAAATGAAAAATTGGGAGAATTCACTTGTATTCACAAAAATCGTGAAAAAATTTATGCATTTCGGTATTTTAATATGAGAGCCTTCATATCGGTAGAAATACCGAAATATCATTTGATACCACTATTTTTGTGCACTATACTATTGTAATGTAGAGTTTATAATACCTATGGATATTTTTATGGTGTATGTGGGTATTAAAGATTTCCATATAATATACTAGATGGAGTACTCCGTGCAATGAGTGAGTCATGGAATATCGTACATTTGATTTCTTGGTTGGCAACATATTGCAGTTTTCCATACATTAAACAGCACGTAGATAACCATTCTCTAAATCTTAATGAACAAAGTGTTATTTTCGACAAATAAATCCGAAAACAATTCACATTAGTCATTATTGTCTATAGAAAAACAACGTTTTATGCCTACCTTGTCACCAAGTCCTGTGGAAAAATCTTCATTTCGATTTACACAAAAATTTGCTAACTGCAACATCTAGTATATTATATGAAAATCTATGGGGCAAAATAGAAAAAAAAATAAAAAACCAAGAAAACAAAAGATGATCATTTGCAAAACCATAGATATGTCCATAGATTTTTATTATAACCACAGATTTTTATTATAATATACCTAGATCATAGGTTTTCATATAATAAACTAGATGTCGTTGTTAGCAAATTTTGTATGAATTGAATATGAGTCATTTTTCAGGAGGGATTTTGACATTTTGGTTCCAGACCACATCGTTTTTCTATACAAAATAACGACTAATGTGAATTGTTTTTGGATTTATTTGTATAAAAAACATTTTAATTATTAATAATTTAGAGAACATTTATCTAGGATGTGTTGAAATGTAAGGAAAACTGAAATAAGTTGCCAAACAAAACGTCAAACTCGCGATATTCCATGACTCACTTTTTGCACAGAGTACTACATCTAGGTATATTATAATAAAAATCTATGACCTAGATGTAGTACTCTGTGCAAAAAGGGAGTCATGGAATATCGCGAGTTTGACGTTTTGGTTGGCAACATATTTCAGTTTTCCTTGCATTTCAACACATCCTAGATAAATGTTCTCTAAATTATTAATAATTAAAATGTTTTTTATACAAATTAATCCGAAAACAATTCACATTAGTCGTTATTTTGTATAGAAAAACGATGTGGTCTGGAACCAAAACGTCAAAAATCCCCCCTGAAAAATGATTCACATTCGATTCATACAAAATTTGCTAACTTACGACATCTAGTGTATTATATGAAAACCTATGATTATAACATACATGATGTCGTAGTTAGCAAATTTTGTATGAATCAAAGTGAGGCATTTTTCCCGTGGATTTTTGACGTTTTGGTTGGCTGATCATATCGCTTTTCTATAGAGAATAACGAGTAATGTGAATTGTTTTCGGATTTATTTGTCGAAAAAAACACTTTGTTTATTCAAATTTATAGAACAGTTATCTAGGATGTGTTGAAATGTAAGGAAAACTGAAATATGTTGCCAACCAAAACATCAAACGCGCGATATTCCATGACTTACTTTTTGCACGGAGTACTCCATCTAGTATATTATAATAAAAATCTATGGATATGACAAAGATTTGAATAGTGCTCTCTTTCTTTTTTTAAAATTAAATTATAAATTAATTGGTTGGGTGTTCTTAAAGGAGAGGTAGGCAGCAAAATATGCATTTAAAAATTGAAGATTCGTGTTTTATTCGAGAAGAAAGGTTTGATTTATATCATTTTAAGAAAATTACATAAAAACTATATTTACTGGGTATTTATGATGGTATTTACAAAGTTTACAATATTCATACCATGTGTTATATAATAAACGATATTAACAAGATAACAGAAAGCTACAATTGCCAAAACATGACGTAACTAGGTCAATACATTCACTTAAAAGAATATCGTGTAATTTTAATCACATAAAATACTTACAGCCCAATCTAAACCATCCTCCAATGGTGTCAGGAATCGGAAGACTTTGTAAATATCCAGGCAGAGATTCTTTAACGAGATACGCTATTGGCTGCATAATTAAAATTTAAAAACAACGATGTTAAATCAAGGACGGGAGTGACCAGAGTTTTATTGTTACAGAATTATGTTAATGCACGAAATTATAATAAATAAAATGAGAATAACCAAATGAAAATATCGATGGTATATAATTCGTATTATTTATTCAAAACAAGGAAACCATAACAGGTTAACAGCGGAAATATATCAGAGGCAAATATATGTAGTATACACAGGTAGTATATTGACATTCGAGAAACACCACACGAAAACGATACCAATACCAACTATCACCAGCAAAACGCGGAAGTGTCGAAAATATGACATAAAAAATAATAGTTGCTAGTTAAAAGCTAAATAATGCCAGTAATAAAAATATATATTCGCGAAAACATGTACCTATCTATAAAATATATATATCTTAACTCCCTCCTACCTCAATATTACTTACTTCCTACTTCTTACATAATATAATTTTACCTGTATACTTGTGGAAACATGTTATTGGCATAGTTGTTATTATTTTATTGTTAATCCCTTATATTGTATTAAGCTGTTTGTTTCCCGAATATAAATAAATAAATAAAAAATGAAAATGGGAAGGCCGTGAAGGACGTTGGAATGCCAAAACTGTTTACGTTAAAACCTATCATGCTTTGAAGGCCTCACGGTGGATAGCGCCAAATTGTAAAAAAAATGTTAATAAGGCACCACGTTGGAACGCGCCAAATTGTTAAAATGGAATATAGACGTTCTGAATAATAAATAATTGCTGAAAAGTACAAATTAAACATATTAGCTCCTGCTGGAAAGTAAAATACAAAAATAAACATTAAATACTGTCTCTGAAGAGAATAATCTTATAAAACATAATCGGCTGTGATGTCTAAAAAAACAAATAGGTACATTAAAATATAAGCATGGCAAAAATAATGTATATAACTGGAAAGATCTTACTAAACTACTCTCCAACCAGGACTGCGATGAAGCACTTACACTATCACTCAATTACTTTCTTATAAATTAAAATTCATTTAAATTCACCCCCGTTGTTAATTGTATCAGAAATAAATTTCATTATTAATACTTATATTCACCCCCAAAGATTATATGGATCTGAAAAGAACTTAATCACTACTTTATACAATTAAAATGCTATGGCCTCCCGACAGCCCAGCCAATCAACTTTTTTATGGTACTGATACCCTCCTCCCATGAGGCTTGGAGGTAGAGCTCACCTTTTTCCAATGTTGGAATGGAATTTGAGAGTGCACACATAATCGCTGAACGAGATGAATAAAAAAATAAACGATAACTGAGCCGTCGTCTGACGATACATAAATGTCAAGTGTCAGTGCACAAACATCAGACAGCAGGACATGTCACAAGATAAAATGATAAAATTTTCTAATAAAATAAATAATTAAAATTGGTAATAAATTAGGACGTCACAAATTAAAATAAATAGAGTCAATATTGGACGTCACACGTTAAAATAATTAAATAAAAATCACACACAGCCGAAATAATGTCACCACGGAAATAAAAAAATGTCACAAATATTGTCGTTTTGGGGCACACATAATTTTCTCTTCTCGGCCATGGGCGTGCTGATGCACCGTCAATGCCGGAATGGACCGTCGCCGATGGGCGAAGGGGCAAGGCTATCGGCGAAACCTACCTCGGGTCCCAAACACCGGCAGATGCCGGTTGGGTGACTGTCGGGAGCGAACGGCGGCGGGGCGAGTCTAAAGGAGATGCAGGCCATTGCTCCAGGGTCCAGCGCGACCCAATAGCGTTTGGAACACTTTCGAAACTCAGCACCCGCTTCGGTCCAGGAAAGCGGTTCTCTCGCCGAATGGTGGTGCGCCGATCCATTTCGGCACTCCAGGTGTCACGTCCATGGCTGCCGATGTGGAGCGAGCCTAACCGACACCCTTTGGTGCGGTTTGCAGCTGCTCTGGCCACGAGGGATGCAGACATCCATCCCTCGGCCGTTCGGTGAGCGCGGTCCGTGTTGACACGACGCGTGTCTAATTTCGACTGTCATATTTTGGAGGTCTTACTGTCAAAATATAGTTTTTATTCTCACACTTTATTTTTCACAAATGTTTGTTTATGGTCTGATTTAGCGCTGAATTCAAACCAATTCAAACAAAACAACGCGAGAGGTCGCGTCAGTCCTCTACGCCTGTTCAGATGTGGGTATCAAATCGACCAACAAATCAGCCAACTTTCAAAGTAGTCTATTGTATTGGCTGTTTATCTTGATATTTCCAAAGGTATTGTGATCGATATATTTCCATGCATTATGATATCAAAGAAACCCAATAACCATTATTTTACTTCGGCCTAATGTATTTCGTCTATTAATTCTAGGAACGGATTATAGCGGCCTCCCATGTCTTGTTCATATA
Organism: Molanna angustata; assembly: GCA_963576475.1. Classification (NCBI taxonomy): domain Eukaryota; kingdom Metazoa; phylum Arthropoda; class Insecta; order Trichoptera; family Molannidae; genus Molanna; species Molanna angustata. The sequence goes on from OY754973.1 coordinate 7,452,116, forward strand.
TGTAAGCATTGTCGTTTCTATTGAAAATAAATTTAAAATGTAAAATGCATTAAGCAGATTCGTGGAATCTTGGTTGTCACCCGGCGGTACGGGTTGGTTCTTCAGTTTAACCACCCCCCCCCCCCCCCCCACCCCTACTCCATGTTTCACGGGCGCTGGGTCGCCCTGCTGTGTCCAGTCAGTTGTCATTCGGTAGTTGTGAGTGTGAGTTGTCATTCGGTAGGAGTCAGTGGTTGGTCGGTAGTTGTAGAGACCCGCGTGCGAGAGTGCGAGTTTGCTAGGCTATCGGACGGCCTTAGCATTTTTTTTTCCTAATTGTATAAAGTAGTGAATAAGTGTGTTTCAGGTCCATATAACCAACGAGGGGTGAATTTAAGATAGTTTTAAGTTATTTTTAATTAATATAAAGTGATATGTAGTGTAAGTGTTTCCTCTACAGTCCCGTTACGAGACCAGCAGTTTGGTAAGATCTTTCCAGTTATGTATATATTATTTTTACCATGCCTGTATTTGTATGTATTTGTCTTTTAAGGCACATCGCAGCCGATTATGTTTTATTTGATTTTTATTTTCAGGGGCAGAGTTTAATGTTTATTTTTATTATGCTTTTCAGCTTCTTTAGTTATCAATTTCGCGTCCCAACATGGGACCAACATATTTCTTCCCAGCCTCCTTATATCAATCTCGCGTCCCAACGTGGGACGAGTATTTTTCTCCGCCTTTCTTCATTTGTCAATCTTACCCTGATCTTTGTAATAATACTGTATAGAATTGTCACCCGCATTTTCTCTCTTGTCAAACTCTATAGAAATGTGTGTTCTCAAAATTGGATAATATGGCTAATATTTAATAGTTGGCAACATAAACTTTTAATATGACTGACGAACAAAATATTGTATGATAAATGATAAGATCATTATTATAATCGAAATAATAAAATTTTAAAGCGTAAAAGTAATAATTTAAGTTATTACCTAATAAATATATTCAAAATATTTTTATTACATGTCATTGCCCCGATTTCCAAAGAGTATTGTATATAATACCTACGGATACGATTTCTATTCATCTTTTTTCATCATCCAATGCAATCCAATGCCTCAACTGATATTAAAATTTACTGCCCACGTTTTGTTTGAGTCTTAGCTAACTTGTCAAAAGTTATAGATGTCACTACAATCGAAAATTGTCGATAGCAAAAAGTACAAAAGCGGTTAGTCACTAGCGCTACCTAGAAAGTTATTTTGTTACTATTGCAGAATTGCAGTGTTGTTCGGAGAGTATCGTAGTGTGTTGTGTGAAACGTTTTATTGAGTGAAGAATCGTTTTGTTGGTACCGTGAAATCGATGTTGTTAATATCCGAATATGGCTGAAGAATGGATGGTTGTGTTAAATCGTAGTGACAGTTTGGGATTCGGCTTTTCTTTGCTTGGCAAAGCAGGATTACCTCACATCATTTACAAAATTGAAGAAAACTCACCGGCAGCAAGAAGCGGCGAGGTAAGCATCCGTCCATTTTGAAATATAAACAGAATTTTAGCAGCACTGCGTCCGTCAGTGTGACGTTTTGCAAAACATGGTGTAATGATTATATTATATATATTTTTATTATCAACAATTTAAGCCGTTTAAGGGCTTGTACGTTAATTAAGTCATTCTCGGAGAACTGTATTATTTTCGTTGTTTTCAGTTTAGAATTGATTAGTAAAATGCATCAGATGTCCGATAGATGTTATGTACCTGCAATATCTTATATTCGTGAATTACATATATTCAGACTTCAATACAATACAACTATTCTTTACGAAACCCCCACTATTCTTATAAATTGATTGAAATGTATGATCAATGCAATTGAAAGAGTTCGTTTTATATGAAATCTGATACATTTTCAAGCGTATTTTTTTCAATCGTTTTCTTCGTCTTGTTCGACCTCTTGTGAATAATATTCCGTTCTATTGATTTTAAATTAAGAGAAAAAAAGCAAGAATTTGTTATTTTCTAGTTTTTTGTCGCTTTTACGATTTCTAAATTGAGAAGTCATAAGTACATATATTTCTCATTATAATGAACGAGTGTTTGCAATTTAAACAATCAATAATGATTTGTTTCGTCGTGTAATTGGTTATATATTTAATATTGTATCTAAATGTCGTATGAATATTGTTTATCTTGGAATACAATTTATTGACAGAATCGATGTGGGTGTTTCCCTTCTTTCATTCTTGGTTATAAATATCATATGCTTTGACATATACACCTAAGTACATAATGCTTGGGTTTAATCTGCATAATGAATTTATATTCTAGTAGTGTTAAAAATGTAATAAAAAAATGTTCTCAAAGGTCAATTGAGGCCTATTAAAAATGACAACTACTCCATTGAAGTCAGAGAAAGAACAAACCTCGTTTTATTACATTTTTTATTTTTCATATCTTATTATGACATAGCAATGAAACGTTTATGTTTATTTATTTTTGATCAGATTATCACAAAACTTTCTTTATTTTATTGAATTTACAGCATTCATTTTTCAAAATAAGACATAGGTAAGTACCTACAATGACATTTTATTACAATTCACTTGTAATAAAATGTCCTTACAACTCTATATTCCTTTACAACCCTACCTGTTCAAAAGTCAGCAGATATTTATTATGACAAGTTAAGTTTTAATTTCTTGAATTATATACCAATAGATATATATATATATATATATATATATATATATATATATATATATATATATATATATATATATATATATATATATATATATATATATATATATATATATATATATATATATATATATATATATATATATATATATATATATATATATATATATATATATATATGTCATTATCTTCGTGCACGCGCTCGAGTTAATAGCCTCGATAATGCCCGATGTCATTCGGGCGAAACGTCGGCAAGACAACCAAAAGCCACAGCGGATTATCCGGAAAAATAATGATAATTCATATTCTACGATCCGCGAAAACATCAAAACCAACATATATATATATATATATATATATATATATATATATATATATATATATATATATATATATATATATATATATATATATATATATATATATATAATTTAAGTATGTTGTTTATTTTATAATAATATTGAACTAACCTACATTTTCCTTTTGTATGAATTTTCAAGGAATTAGTGTAAAAATGCAATTATACTCAGTATCAATTAAAAATATAAATAAGATATAAGTATTATTATTTGACTTGGTTGGTTGGAAGAGGTTGTGTTATGGCACTTTACTGCACGAAAATTGATTTAATATATAGATACATAAGATTAGTTTTATAAGAAAAGATATAGGTTCAAATGTATTTTTCTGATTTTTAATAAAGCTTCTGAATTTAATTTCTTTAAATAATAAGTGTTGTATTTATTTAAAAATATAAACAAGTAGGCAGTTTATTTATTCAAATAAATAATTATGTAGTGTATGTATTTATTTATTATTTTTTTTAATAAAAAATGAATATTTCCTTGTTAAACAAGTACACATAAGTACATCTTCCTACGTTCCCTAAAATAAGCAAATAAATGCTTGTGCTATAGGTGAACGAAATCGGTCGAGGCAGGATTTGAACTCGCGACCACTGGATTACTGACCCAGCGCGTTAACCGCTCTGCCATCGACCCATCTATTCATTATAAATACATACTCATGTTTTGAAATGACGGATCTCACTCATGTCTTAATATTTACCAACACATATACATACAATACGCACGGACTAAATTTTTGACTGACTAAATACTTGCGCAGCTACTCATTTTGAATAGGTATTGCCTCGGAACAGGCTTTTGCCTAGTGAGGCAATATATCCAAGTACCTAATATTGATATATATTTTATTTTTTATTTGGAAATAAAACAAAAAAAAATCAAACAAACAAGAATGTAGTGTATGCATTTATTATTCATTAAAAAACAAGTACTTATTGTATTTTCGTATATAAATCCTGAAAGAGATTCTTACAATTTATTTTTTTAATATTACTTCTCGGGCTACTGACAGTTACTATGTCAAATATTAATTTAACATGCACCCAATATCAAGTTGCCACATACTGGAGACTTACGATACTAATCGTCTCACAGATCCAGACTGAAAACACAATTAAAAACTGTGTCTCCACCGGGAATCGAACCCGGGAGCTTTGGATCAGCAGTAAGATATTATATACCAAACCAACTGAGCCACGAAGGCCGACAATATATAAGACATAAGTACAATATATTATAATTTGTATTATATTTCAATTTACTAATATATATATAATTTTAAACCTATTGATTCTTTCCTTCTTAATGATTAGATAAAATACATTGTATGTAATCTAGGAGTTAAAATTTTTCAAATGAAATTTGATAAAAATGTTTGTTTAGGTTTTCAAATCAAAGGATTGTATTGTTTGTCCGAGTCAATAATGTCACAATTTATAATATAAAATTTTCTTTGAAATTTCGTTTTCATTCACAAGCATCTGTGCTTCAAATTCGCAGTAGGCTAAATATTAAATTTTGAAAATCTTTTCCACAGAAGCCTCAAAAGATACGTCTTTGAAAAAGATCAGTTCATTTTTACATTTTCATTCTATTGCTTGAGCTCTTTCAAATTTGTTTAATACATTTCTTGTAAAATTAGTTTTATTAAAACTCTTTTTCATTTTTTATTGAAGTGGATTTTTAGTTCAATCGAAAGAGAATATAAAAATTTGTCGACTGAGTTTTTTTTAATTACTATTACTTATTATTATCAAGAAAAACCTCTAATTTTTGCTTTTCTTCACGAAAAAATATTGTATATCACATATTTGGTGATACAATATTTGTTCGTGTTTCATACTTTAGAAGGCAATAGGTTTGTGTGCATATTTATGTACCTCTCGTATGCCTATGGTCATAGACATTAACAAGGCCGTAATTTAAGAAATGTAGGAAGATGTAAATATAATGTTATTGTAACAATTTTGTTTTGTATTAGTTAACGGGCAACTAACATGTACTATGTTAAACACAATTAAAAAACTGTGTCTCCACCGGGAATCGAACCCAGATCCTTTGGATCAGCAGTCATATACCTAAGCAACTGAGCCATGAAGGCCGACTTTTTTATAATGATATTTTATATAAAAAAAAATATGTACACGGAGTAAATTTTCAAATTGTTGGCATGTAAAAAATACTGATCTCGTGTAAATGTGAATAATTTCGTGATCGTTTGTTTTAAAGAATATTTCTCTCGTGTATAATATTTATACGTAGTTATAATTAATTCATAAAATATTTTGTAAAAAAAAATATCCTTCAGCCATATTGGTAATTATGAGAAATCTTCTGTAAACGACATGCGCGTTTAAGCGTTATGACACGATCATTTTAAAGCTAATTATACACGTCTTTGTCACAGGAAAATCATAATATATCAATGCAAAAGTATGTTAATTCGAAAATATTTTTGCTTTCGTGGACTCATGCGATTTTTTACAATCTGTTATACTTACTAATGTGATTTTTCGAGCAATACGAAAATACATGTCATGTTTAAAGATAGTTCTATTGCGTTATAAAATGATAATGAATATAATTGAACGAGTTAAGAGTTCCAATTCCATAGTAAATGTATGGAATTGGTAGCTGTCACTAAATGTATGGAATTGGTGGCTGTCACTTGACGTCACAGCCAATTCCATACATTTACTATCGCTTACATACATTTACTATCGCTTAGCGAGATAACGCTTAGCTTAAATGGCATGTTGTCTAGGAGGGCTGATTCACTATAAGATCAAACGGTACAGCCAGGAACTCTCTAGGCCTGTTGAGTCAGGCCGCATGCATATGGGCCGTCAAATACAAAAATATAGGTAATCATTGGATTGGGGCGGATTTTGAATTTAATGCTCCAGGCGTCTGAAACAAGATTCGGTCCTGGCCAGCGTGACCTTAACATTCGCCCGAGATTAATTTCGATTATTACTAGACACGTACCTCTTGCTGTTTATTGTTTTCCTGATACAAAAACAAAATATAATATCCAAGTGCGGCCACTTATAATTTATAACTGGCTCCCGACACGAGTATTGAATAATTAATTTCCATCAGACCGCAGAATTCCTTTAGGAACCCTCCCCCCTACTCCTCCCTACCACATATACGGGTAGTATCTCCAAATAGAATAAAATGAAAAAAGTTATGATATCAAAAGGCAACATTCGAAAAAAATGGCTTTAATCTCCCCCCAACGCGACGTCCCCCCGAGAGTGGTTATGCGACAAAAACATTATTGCGAACGGAAATAAATTGTTGGGTACATGTACGTGATTGTTTTTCAATGTGTCGGATGGACCTGTAGGTACGTAACGTAAAATACCAATGTTTATGCGTAAATATTTAAATTACAATAAAAACGTGTTAGTGACCCCCCCGCCAAATGCCGCCAGGGACTGCATTGTAAGTTTTTATAAACAATTTTTTTTATCCGATTATATTTAGATAATAGATACAAATTTAAACCGATCACTTTATGCGCTTGCATAACGATCACTAATAATGTCTAGATTATTTTTACTCCTCACTACCCCACGGGGATGTAGTGGGGAGTTATTAATTAAGACTTTTTATTACAGATTATCAACTAGTATCATGCTGAGATTGTATTCTGAAAGTTTCATCACAATGTATCTGTGTATGTATGTACTATGTACGGCGGGTTTATTTTATTTATTTACCTTTTATCACACCATATTTATAATGACAACAATAAGTAGATTACTGCTGTCCAACTAGGAAATCCTGTTCTAGGGCTAGCAGTTTACAATTTTTATTGACAATAATATGCAATTATGAACCAGGTGATTGTTCCCGTTTCACACTAAATAGGTACTTACACAATTTCAACTTTCTGCACTCACAATCATTACCTCACAAAAATATGGGCTCACACTAAACATATCAACCAGGTCCCAATGTCGGCCATAATACCTGTCATAAATCCAATCTCTGACGCGATTTTTATTTCAGAGCCATAGAAAGAGACTAGTTAACTATGTTGGTGTAGTTAATATGAATAACATGGTTCCCAAATCAAATAAAATATTTTTATGTGAAGAGCATCGCAAACACAATACGGCATAGTTACAAATGTTGTTAATAATTTTAATTTTGAATTATTTATGTAGTTATTGTTGAATACTAAATATTTGTGTTAGTTCTGTCCTCCCATAATAATTTATGATGTATTTTTTAATATTCATTTTGAATATTCTTTGTGATGTTATTTCTTTAAGAGAGGAATGTAAACTGTTATAGAGTCGAGGAGCAATAAATTCTACTTTATCGATTATAGACTAAAATACTCATATGATTTTCTTCACATTTTGCAATTTTGTATATCTAATATTCGCTTAGACTCCATTAGATTTTGAAGGAAATCTGAATAGTGCTTCTCGACTTTTTTAACTCTCAATTATTTCAAAGTTACCCTAACCTGAGGAAACTCGAAATTTGTTATCTTTATTTTCAAATTGGTAAAAAGGCCCATCACTTTCATAAAATGGCATTGAAGAATAATCATTTTTTATAGTAAAATATTTAAATCGAAAATAAATAAACTCATTTCATGACAATGCTGAACATTTTCCACACAAAATTTTAATACTTTACTTTTTACTTTGTAGAGTGACTCGTTGGCCACAACCCTACCGTTTTTATTTATTATTAATATATCTTCTACTTTATTGTATTATTAACGCCCTGAGATTATTTTTACTGACTGGTGGTGGAGTTCAATGAGCCTCCAGGCAGTAACTTCTGACTACTCTGTGTTAAAGAAAAACTTATCATTTGGATGCACGTATTATTTTGGCATGATTTTTTTTATACCGTAGGAATTATTTAATACGAAAGAGTATTCTGGTAATGTTCTTATTTTACGTTTAAATACTTAATTTACAGCTCGATTTATCGTTTTCTAGCAATTTCCTACAATTCACGTAATTCAAAATTGAAAGTTGGTTGAAACTTGTTATGAAATATTCACTGGAATGGATGTTTTTTTTTTCATCAAATATTCCAAATGTACAATAGTTTATTACAGTTATTTTTGAGTGATTACGCTTACTATATTAGGTATATTTAATGTTTTTATGTGTGTTATGTATTAACTGTGTACAAATCTAAAAAATAATATTATTTTTTATTATTAATGGTTTGAATCCGGAAAACGCAATAATATTTTAACGAAGTTTCATATTTATTAATTTTATGTATTTTTTACTATTTTGAAGATTGAAAATAAATAAAAGAAATTAAAATGACAAAAAAACATCACTAGTGTATTATAAAATGGAGTGAAAGTTCTTGTGAACATATATTTTTTAATTATCTTTGGAATTGAACCCAATATTTAGATAAAATACTATAAAGGTGAATATGTTATAAATTTTAATCATTCTTGGGAATAATATGTGTGTATACATATTGTCAAATATCTTGAAGCAGGCTTCCAGATACGCAGACCGCAAATTTGTGTATTTTTGCTTTGCTGGTACACGTGCAAATCGCCACCCTTCTCGGCGAAATGGCTCAAGATATTTGGCGACAACTATAATTGGTCTATTTTATGTATATTTTGAATTTTTTGAATGTACCTATTATATAAGGCTATTCGTTCCTAGAACTTACGTTCTAGGAACGTACCTCTAATAGATAGTATCTCATCTGAATCTCAAACTTGTAAATTGTACATACTATTTAGTGTAAATATATTGTAATTTAAGTAAATTACAAGAGAAAGTCTTCTTCATTTGAAAACTCCCAGATTCCATACATACATACATACCATCACGCCATGTCCCTTACGGGGTAAGCAGAGAGAACCGAGCGCCATACTTCTCTATTTTTGCACACATTTCTGGCTTCCTTTACATCCATGCATCGTCTCATACATGCTCGTCGATTGTTCAAACTGATTCAACAAAAAGAACTCTCTCAATAGAAATATAGAGAGATTCCACATGTTCCTTCTGTTTTATAGTCCGTTTAGGATTTGTTCAATAGGCTAGTCGATCGGTGAACAGTACTCATTCGTTCGTTTTTTTTATATAAATAGAATATTCTCGAAAGAAATTTCCATAAGACGAAACGCCCCGTCGTCCTCCCGTCTCGGAATGTCAGACTCTCCGCGCGGAAGTGTCGCAGGAGTCGTCTGAATTCCAGCTGATGTTCGTTTCAGCGTCATCCGTCCAAGTGTCTCTGGAACACTTTCAGCAGAATATGTCCCAGGAGCGCGGCACGGGCAGCGGTCGTCTCTTGTTGAAATCGATACAGTCTCGAGGAGGGGCCGGGTCGCGAGCAGTGTAGCGAGCGCTATGGACGTGATAACTTTTCACAATCAGCGCTCTGAGAGAGAGAGAGAGAATGCCCGGGATCATTGTTCCATTTGAGGTCATCATTTAGAGTCTTTTATAATGTAATGCGATGCCCTCTCGTTTTTTTAATGATCTCCGTGTACGTATACAGTCGATCGATCGCTATGTTTTCGTATTGTGACAGAGGCGGGCAAACGGTTTATTCAAATTTGTTTTTTGAGTTGGACAGAGCCTACAAAGCTGTTAACCGTAGTTGAAGTTTTAGTATGAGTGGTCATATAAAATAGAATAAAATGCCTCCAGATGTCAACGGTACAAAGGACTGAAAACTTATTTGTTTCGAAGAGCAACATAAGACTGAATTGTTTCCATTCGAGACCTTTACCTCCGGAGTCAAATGTCTCACCAACTGAGCCACGAAGGTCGACATGTAGGTTTATCGTTTTTTTTTGCATAGCTTAATTGATTATAACGTTTGTCGACCGCCATGGCATAGATGGTAAACCTTTTGGTTTCTGTGCGGGCGTCCTGGGTTCGATTCCCAGTAGAGGAGAAATTTATTTAAATTCATTTCTCACGCTAATTTTGCTTCTCTGGGCAGGAAACACTGGTTAGTTGGAAGAAATTGCCATACGGTGCAAGGAAGTGTTCATTATTTTATTTTATAAAGTGTCATTTCAAAGGATCTTAGTTAATATTTAGGTCACTATGAAATAAACATAAATATTAAAATGTATACATGTCAGTTACCATAGTAGGAAGCTTCAATGTTTTATGTTAAGATGTGTCAGTTGTTGATATCCTAATTGACATCATCATCATCCATCCATTCATGGTGTGCATTATTATTGACTATCTAAATTGCAGTATTGTCTATTTATAACATTCATTACTTAGCACATACATATTATACTCTTTCATTTTATTGAATTCTCACTATATCAAAGTTCAGCGTTAACGATATTATAATACTGAGAAATTACTGCCGTAGCGTAATGGTATGTTTGCGCCATGGCTTCTTAGATTCGATGTCTAACCTAAACGAATCGCATTGGCAATTTCTTACAACTAAACCACGTGTTTCCAGTCGTTCAGATACTTTTTTTTACCTATTTTTGAATTTGATATTCCATCATTACTCATCGAATCTAATTAAAAAAATAGCTTAGGAATTTTGGATATTAAGAGGCTATAGTAGGCTATATAGTATATTTTGAAAATAATTTCCCCAGTACCCTCAAAAGATACGTCTTTGAAATAAGGAACAGTCTGTATTCACATCTTTATTCTATTACTTGGGTTTTTTGAATTTTGAATTTGTTTAATACTTTTCTTGTAAAATTAGTTTTAGTAAAACCCTTTTTTATTTTTTTATTGTAAGCAACTAAAAAACTACAAGGCCTGTGAAGTAGATATTTACTGCAATCGAAAGAGAATATGAAAATCTACCGGCTGAGTTTTTTATTATTACAATATTTTGATAACTATTCTTGATATTTAAAAAAAAACCCTAAGTTTTACCATTTTTGCAAGATAAAATGTTGTATAGGTATCACAAATCAGGTGATATACAATATTTTTTCGTGTTTCATACAATAGAAGGTAATTTAGTGTGCGTTTTTGCGTACATCCGTATACCCAGGGTATACTAGGGCCTTAATGAAGAACAATATTCCATAAGTTTTTAATTAAATATATTCTCGTAGAAAAATAATTAGCATACTCCGAATTTTGACATTTACTTAAAACAAATTTCATCCGTAGGTACATATTTACTTTTGAAGATAACCCGTCTCGTCTATGTACAATCGTTTGTACTTAAATCTATATAATATTATAATATGTGAAATGGACCCCTTTTTAAGCAGCAAAGTGAAGATTGGCATAGTTATAGTTGATATGGAGGAGTGCAGATCTATAATACATATATACATAGTATGACGTCTTACAAATACATCAAATTTAAAATATATATATTTCACGTCTAACCATAGATGTTGACTATCATACGGCCAATGTCAAACGCTGTTGTTTTAAATTCAAATACAGAATATGTTGAAAAAATCATAATCTTCTGTGAAATAATATACATGGTACTTAAAACAAAAGTACACCTTGCAATATGTGAAAAGAAAACTGTGTACAAATTGATGAACACATGATGTTTTTTATCACAAATCAGCGGCCTTACTCTCCATTGCATATCTGATCCCAATACGATCCGATTAGCTAAGAAGTCACATTTGAAACGGAGAAATGCGGTAGATAGGTATGTTTTAATAGTCTTCTTCTTCTCATCCTAATCCCGTCCACTTCTGGACGAAGGCCTCCCCCATGTCCTTCCACGCCACTCTATCTTGTGCTCTGAGCAACCAATTGACACATGCTTAGCTAGCTACGCCCACCTCCACCCGTTCCGCATATGGGGACTGAAACGGCCCCTTCACAGAACGCTAGTAAGAATGACAAAGAATGCATGGCACGAAGAGTAGCTCTAGAAGCTCCTCTAGACTCGTGGTCTCGGCACAATTGTGCAAAAAATAACAATCAACGTCGGTGAACATAATATTCACAAACATGGATTGTCGCGAGAGTACTTCAAGCCTGTGACTGTAAAACTGGGCATCAGAGAGTTGACCAAGGACACTCTGGAATTTAATTTTTTTTTTTATTCAGCAGATAGAAGGGCACTATAGCCATGGCAAAACAATTTGAAGGCTGTAAAGTTCTTCTTAGAGACCACTAAATCCGCATGCCCAATGGGACCTTGAAGAGGCCCACGGACTGCCGCGAGGAGCGCCGTTCTGTTGTAGGACACATTTGGGTGAGAGCATTCCCAGAGGATGTGCTCTGACAATTGACACATGCATGACGGCTGATGTCATCTCTCCATCTCATTGGCGGTCTTCTAACACCTCTGTCATTCTCGGTCTCCATGCCAACACTATCCTTGGCCATCTCTCTGTTTTAATAGTAGTAGTCGATAATAATATAATATTATAATTTTAATAATGTACGCAGGCGACAGGTCGATAAGTTCTAAACAAAAATTTGAAATGGGATCGGAATCGAGTTTCAAGTGTAAGGCTACAGGTCCAATGTCTTTTCAAACTTAAAAGTTTAACGAATTTAGTTTAATTAAAATAACACACATACATAGTGTTGTTTTTTTTACTCTGACAGAAGTTATCAAAAATATCATTATTTTGGGTGTTTTTTGGCGTAATTGTGGTGTAATTTGTAGACAGGTGTGCGGAGAATTTCGGCCGATCTCTGCATCTCACCTCTGCGCGACCACGAATATATTAATAGACAATATTTTTTTCGCAATTTTGACTAAGACAAATGTTTTTGCTCTAAAACTACTTGGTATTTTCATCTAAATTGGCAGAAAATAAGTTAAGTTTTACCTAATACTTGAGTACATTTGAGCTATCAAATAAATAAAGCCACATGTCGCATACACATACCTGCAGGCCAAGTCAGTAAAAGAGTCGATATCCGATAACGTATCGCCGCTCTTCTCGCCATGTTTACGCCCGTGACGACAATTCGTAGTCACTAAGCGCTATCGAGTTCGTAAATGCACTTATTAGTATTTGTCGCCGTTAGGCTGGCTTGCGGTACATTTTTGAATTATCATTTATGGCAATACACAATATTTTCCCCATGATTTGAATAAATGTCAAATTTGTTTAGATAAATTTGTTAAATAAATATATGTAATATGGTCATATTTTAAAGCACGAAAGCAAGTTATAATACGATTAAATTAACTTCTTTTGTGTTTATTGAATGTTTTGAGAGTAATTTTAAAAATTATTTTTTATTATATTTCGATCAATTTATCAAGTGTGATGACAGCAGCGTGTTATTTTTTTACTAAAAACTACGCCGAATTTTCTTTTGTTAAGTGTTAAAATACATATGTGATAAAATAGCTTACAAGAATACTTTCTCAAAATGAAAAATTATTTCAAATCTATACTTACGGAAAACATTTACGGACGCATAGAATTATAGTGTTATAATCTAAGTACGGACGCATATTTTCAATAAATATATAACCATATAAAACTTTTGTTACGCGGAAATTAGCAATAAATGAATTACGCTGAATATTTAAAGTGTTTGAGAATCTCTTAAACGGCGTCGTTTAACCCGTTTATATAATTATTCTCAAAATAAATATGAAATTCGGCATTGTTCGCGTAAAAAATGACATTTAATTCAACATGGCGGCGTTAGATCTTGCCTCTCGCCTCGATGTCGACCCAATCTCGCCGTCAAATAGGTGGGCGAGAACGATTCGACGCGTTATCTGCTTAGTGACTACCAAAACTGTCAAAATATCGACTAGTCGACTAGTCGATATTTTGACAGTTAATCTCGACATTTATCGGTCGAGATCTACTTAGCCTGCTGACCTACCTACCTACCTACCTACCTACCTACCTACCTACCTGAGTGTAGCACCTGTCTTCTCGAATCATCTGGTTTTTTTACGAGCACCTTTTAAAAAATAAGATGCTCAGTCTACGGAGGGTTATTTTAAAACACAAATACATAGTAAGAGTCTATAGTAGGCTCAATAGTAAATTTTGAATTTCTTTTTCCCCAGAACCCAGATAAAATAATAAAAAAAAAACACAAAAGACACGTCTTTGAAATAAATTACAGTTCATTTTTACATCTTTATTCCATTACATGAGTTCTTTCAAATTTAAACTTGCTAAATACTTTGCTTGTAAAATTAGTTTATAAAAACCCTTTTTCTATTGTAAACGAAATCTATTTTATTTATATGCAGGTAACTAATAAAAACTACGAGGTCTATGAAGTAGATAAGAGTTTTCAATTACTTTTCTTGCTATTAAGAAATACATGTAAATTTTACCTTTTCTTCGCGAAAAAATATTGTATGTCACAGATTTTGTGATATACATACATACCATCATGGCTTATTATCCCACAATTTGATGTAACTACCGACAGGTTTGCGAGTGTACATTGCCTTATAAAAGGAAATGCGACACCTGCTAGTATTCCCCGCATACCAGCCGTCGCCTCATAGCACAAATAAATAAAACATATATTTTAACGTATTTCTGCTATTATCAAGATTACAGTATTTCTGTTTTTATATTTAACATCGAAATTTTCAAGTAATTTGTTCATCATTAAAAATATGTTTCAATAAGTAAACATATTGATCACAAATTATAACATGACATGTGTAGTTTTCGTTGGTTATTCACTTTCGATTTGATATAACAATTCTTATAAACACGACTATGGCAATGCATTATACATATTGCTTTATACATTACTTCAAAAGAAAGCCTAGGGCAATGAGCGCAATGGAAATTATGTAGACACTGCTTGTTTGCTTGCACTCTGGTGAGAGTAAAAACATATGTTTTTAGATTGTATAATATGTTGAATATTGAATTTATTTATAAATAAATATTAATAATAAATATAATCATTATCATACAATCTATTATAAACCAAGATTTGGCTGAGTGTTTTATTTCCACGGGTAATTGTTGAATGGAATTTTGTCGACTGATGGCTTCACAAAGTAATAAGCCTTCAGAGAGTCGCTTTTTATCATTAGATTTTCCGGATCGCAGAGTACCGTTTTACTGGTGGAATTGAAGTCAAAAAAGCTGATTACTTTAAGTGCTATTAATAAGACCCTTCGTGATCATGTAAGGAAATTCACAATCCGGGAGATTTGTGAGGTGGAAGATGTGGTCAGATGGTGGCGACAACTTGAAGATTCAGAAAATGAATCCCTTATGGATTCCGTACATGGCTCTGCATGACCAGGAAGACCACTAAAACGCGAGAAATCTGGAGTTCAAACTCACAAGAGACTCCCCCCGCCTGGAACAACTCGAAACGACTACAGAGTCTAAGATAAGAATCTGAAGAATTTATTATAAAAATTTACCCTCTGACATCTCAAGTAATGTCAGAGAGTAAATTGCCGACCGCCGTGGCACAGTTAGTGAGCCGTTTGGCTTCTGTGCGGGCGTTCTGGTTTCGATTCCCAGCAGAGGAGAAATTTATTCAAATTCATATCTCACGCAAATATTGCTTCTCGGGGTGTAAACACTGGTTTGGTGAAAGAAATGTCCATGTTGAAATAATCTCGTCAATTAGCAGGGTGCGAGGAAGTGTTTATTATTATTAAGAAAATGTGATTAATTATGGATGATGTTGGGGCGTCAGCGAACGGCGCTATATAAATTGTAATTTATATTTCTATGTTGTCCACTCAGCTAACGGTCATTTAAAAAATTGTGCATATCGAGATCATTCTCGGTGTGGTCATCCATTAGGTACCTACTTGATAATTTTTATGGTTAAGTATAATGCAATCGCATTACGATTAGATGACCTCGTATTTTGACGTCGGCTCTCCAACGTAACTTTTTACCAGTCTCGTATTGACATGTTCGTTGGGATTTGCATGAAATTAATAACTATTAAGCTGATTATTTTATCTATTAATCTCCACACTATGTAATAGTGGAGAGTCATGATTTCACAATTTTTAAGCGTATTTTTTTACATCAATTTCTCAACGGGTATCGTGTAGAGAGTGCACACTGTGAGTTTCGTCGTGATGTGTTTGTATGTATGGCGTACGCCGTACGGATTATACTTTTTGTGTCCTCTCTACAGCCCATCATACGTGTTAAGTGCATAGACCAAAGGTGATTAGTTTTCCATAGACAACTTTTAATTTCTTCTCTATATTGTTTTTAAAACTATAAGTCCATTGACTTATAGCTGATTAGTTTTCCATAGATATCCGTTAATTTCTTCTCTATGATTTCCGTCAAAATTTTCAAAATGCTCTCACGGTCTGGAAAAACGAGGTATTTTTATACTGTTTGACATTTTGATACAGCAAAAATACACTCATCAAAAATGCATTCAAGGATTGTCAAAATTTAAAGAAAAAAATATATGGTCTGCCATATCAACGTAAAATAAATTTCATATTTGTATGAAAAATGTATATAACTGAAGTATAATAGTTTCTGTATGGGAAAATTGAGTGATCAACTTCATTATTGATATTGTATGTGTATCTATAGACGTGTGTAAGTGTGTTTTCTTACTCTCCACTTCTATCTTCCTCAAGGGGTAAGCAGTGAGAACCGAACACCGGATTCTTCTATCTTGACACATATACATCGCCTCATCAACATTGATACACTGTCTCATACATGCTCATCTTTATTTATTTATTAAGAGAAATGCATCTTGCTAGTAATGTAATTTTTCATAAATACTTTTCAACAGGTATCATGTAAAAAATGCAACTATGGGTTCGTGACAATGTTTTTGTGTGTATGGCGTAATGTGAAAACTTTTGTTTCTGGGAATCTTATATTTCTTTAATAATATAATAGAAATGTACTTCATAAAAATTCATTTAGAGATTGTCAACCTTTCAAGAAGAAAAAATTAACACTTACTATGGCGTGGAGAGTTTAGTGTTGGTTACAACCCACTCGTTTTTTTATAAGAACACAACTGCGTGTATGTCTCGTGCGGTCCAAATATAATTCTTTAAGTTGGTGAAGTTCATTACCTCGATTTCTCATATTGCTAATGAAATATCTTATCATTTCTCTGTCATTTTTCGCAGGTGTTCTTTATGTTAATGCGCTACATAAGCTAAAGACTCAAGTCCTTATTTGAGCTTGAAATATATGGAAAGATTTACTTTTTTGACTTAGTTAAGTTGTTCATGTTTTGACGAAATCATTTATATTTTTATTCAGTCGAAAAATAAGAAGAGGTGAGGTAAAGTTGTCGCCAAATAACATGAACTTTTAGCCGAGAAGGGGGAAATTTACACGCAAACTAACGAAGCAAAAAGACATAATTTTGCGCTCTGCGCAACCGGAAGCTTGTTCAAGATGTTTGGCGAATATTATAATTTAAGTAGGCTATCATTTTATCAGAGGTTCGCATATGATATTTAAAGTCCCAATTGTCAATGATTACAAAGATATAGAAAATTTAACCAACGACGTATGCAAAGTATCTTGGAAAATTGGTCTCAAAAAGAGTATATGAAAAACCAAAGCCATGCAAAGTCGTCGAAGAGCATTTTGGTAGATGGAAAGGTCATCGAATATGTTCCAGTTACGTTTATCTTGGACACACTATGAAGCTCGCAAAATAAAATCAAGAGGCAGTAATCGATAGAAGAGGTCTAGCATGGGTCGCCTTTGGTTAACTCTCTTACATGCTTACATCCTCAAGTCTTCTAAGTACGTCAATTATCTGAAAAGAAAGTCCTTGACGCTTGCATTCTCCCGGTACTGTAAATGGCTGTGAAACTTATGTATTTACAAACAGAATTCTACATAAGCTAACAGTAACAAAAAGAGCCATGAAAGAGCCGTGTATTTCGTTGAGAGACGAGAAAAATAATTTGTGGATAAGATAAAAAAACCAAATCACCCACGTTGTTCAAAGAGTAGCCAATCGGAAGTGGAGTTAAGTAGATGGACCAGAACAGTGCTGGAATGGCGACCTAGAGCGGCCAGTGTTGGAAAATCCCAAGCAAGGTGGTTCGACGATATTAGATACGTGGCTGGTGGCGGTTGGATGCCGTCTGCTAGGAAAGAAAAGCTGGGGAGGCCTATGTACTTAACTGGACCAAAGAGGGCAGAAATGATAATGATCAATTTACAAATATATATATTCGTTTTTCAACGGAAAGCAAAACATGTAGGTGAGTGACGAACAAATCGTAATGTTGACAAATATTTACGATACCATATTTCTTTTTTTATTTTATTCGGAAACATAACAACTTTTTTATAAATTACATGTAATATAGTTACAAAATTAACAAAGAAATTAGCCAATTATAGTGCTACACTAAATTATACAAACATTTTTCATATTATTCCACGAAGAGAATATTGATCAAGTGATTGAGATTTAGGATATGGTAAGTTATTGTATGGGAAATGAACTGAAAGGATGAAATATGATAATTTCACTAACCGATGCTTGTAAGCGCATTAAGAATATGCTTTAGTCCTTTGTAGAGGCAAATTAAATAGATCGGGTTGAGGGTTAAGATTATTGTAGTTGTTACAGCAGCATTTAATAAAACTGTTTTGATCGTTATTCTGTTTGGTATTCGAGAAAAGTTTTGCATGCAGACGTCTAGCCAAATCCGTTGAGACGATTCATTCCAATGATGGAATATGCTGCAAGAACTATGTCTCCGTCTGTCCAATTGGAATTTGGATCATTATTTCAATAATTCAGTTAGTGTTGTGTTCTGTGTACATGGTCTATCGGTACCTACATGCTTACATATTTATCTATCCACTTAGACGACTCACATACCTGGTCGGTCTACCGTTCATACAATAATGGAATATTCAAAGAACCGATAATAATTTATCAGTCGAAACCGATCGATTCAGATAGGGTCCGATACCCGCAAAGTTCGACGATGCAAAGCTCGAGAATTTGTTTTGAGACCAGCACAATCAAATAAACTAATGCGTTCAGTAATAAGTAATTTGATAAAAAAAGGACGAGTATGAATTGTGCAAAAAGTTCATTGATAAAAATAGTCTCTTCCCAATCTACACTAGACTCTCCACTAATGACTTAATTTTAGTTTTAATTAAAAAACAAAATACATCCCGTCAACTTTCAATCTCATAGTCATATATATACGGAGACGTGGCATTAGAGACGCGACGCACCCGAAGATTCACGAAGCAAACACCACTATCCTTCTGAAGATGACAAGCAATGTCCAGTCGAAACCTCAAGGACACGGCTCCGCCCGGAACCATACAAAATCGACGCGGAGTACTCTATATATATAAATATACACCTGGGGGGGCAAGTCTGGTCCAACCGGCGAAATCAAAACCCTCATGATTACCTATATCATGGATATAATTATCTTATGGAATTCTATGACATAAAGATATTATAGAATATATATTTTTATAAATATATGTATGTATATGTATTGTGAACTTTCTTAATTGAATTTTTTGTTTTATTCTTTTCATACACTTTGTTTTTTGTAATAATTTATTTTTTTTGTTTTATTACTATACTATGTATTTGTATATTAGTCATTCTTCTTGGTTGATTTTTATCTTCTTAATACTTACTTGATTATTTTTTTTTATTTTTTATGCACTTAGATGATGTGTTTATGATATGTTTTTTATATTATTTTTTATGTATGGTTGTTATATACCGTAAATAAATAAATCGATTTCTCAATGGGTATCATGTACATAGTGCATACTTTGAGTTTCGTCGTGATGTTATTGTGTGTATGCCGTAATCCGTATTCCGTACACTAATATGAAAAGTTGTATAGTTTTCGCCAAATACCTTGAATCTGGTTTCCGGGTACGCAGAGCGCAAATTTGTGTCTTTTTGCTTTGTTGGTAGGTATACGTGCGAATTGACCCATTCTCGGCGAAATCTAGTTATTTTTTATCGACAACTATATCCTCTGTACAGCCCAAACTAAAAGGCCGATGAACTTCATATTGATACCGTATGTCTAAAGTACATTAACTTGCTTGAAGTGCTAATTAGTTTTCCATAGACAACGTTTTTTCTTTATGTTTTCATCTGTTAAAATTTTAAAAATGTCCTTGAAATTCAAGATATTTTAATTTTGTTTAAATTATTTATACACCATAAGCAATTTTCACAAAACTGCGTTCAGAGTTTATCAACCTTAAAAGAAAAATATATGACCGTTTGAAAAATTGGGTTCATAATAATGGTTTTTTTATATGAAAAATGTATATAAGAAAAAAATTATGTTTGGCAATGTAATTTGATTTCATTAGAACTGATTAGTTTTACGTAGTACCTAACGTTAAATTTCTTCATATGATTTTACATTTTAAAACTACGTACCTACACTAGTACGAAAATTTATGTCCTCTCTACAGCCTAAACTGATGTCTGACTTTGATTTGATTATGATATCATATTTGTACAGTCTGAGCTGATTAGTTTTCCATAGATATCCGTTAATTTCTTCTTGTCTTTGATTTCACCTGTCAAAATTTTCAAAGTGCTCTCTCGGTCTAGAATATCAAGGTTTTTTTATTTTGTTAGATTTTTTGATACAATAGAAATACACTCTTTACGAATTCAGGAATTGTTAACCTTTAAAAAAATCTATGGTCTGTTATGAAAAAACGTTGGCATATAACACTAGTAAAATAGCTTCTGTATGGGAAAAGTGAGTTATCGACATCCATATTGATATTGTATGTGTATCTATAGAAAACTGTATTTTTTTACTATCCACTATCATGAGTGTGATAGTATTCATCTACGTCTACATACTATCACGCCATCTTCCTCACGGGGTAGGTAGAGAGAACCAAACACCACATTCTTCTATCATGACACATCATCGCCTCAAGAACATTCATTCATCGTCTCATGCATACCCGTTTACCGTTCAAGCAAATTTTTTACTTCAATTTTTCAAAATAGAGAACTGTGCATATTATGAATTTCGTTGCAATGTTTTTGTGTGTATGGTGTATTACTTTTTTTCTTCTGGGAAACTAATATTTGTATAGGAATCTTTTAGAAATGTACGCCATAAAAATATATTTTGGGACTGTCAACCTTTCAATAAGAAAAAATGAACACTAAAAAAATGAATGGGGCACAGTTGATAAGCCGTTCTGTATATGTGTGGGTGTCCTGGGTTCGATTCTCAGTAGAGGAGAAATTTATTTAAATTTATTTCTCACGCAAATATTGCTTCTCTGGTCTGGCAACACTGGTTTATTGAAAAACTTGCCATACTCGCCATAAACTCGCCACTTGCGCAGGGTGCAAGGAAGTGTTCATTATTTATTTATTTAACACTATGTAGTGGAGAGTATAGTGTTGGCCACAACTCACTCGTTTTTGTATATGTTGTATGGGAGCTTTCGAGTGGCTTAGATTTGATGATAAGATAGTAGGTAAGCGTTTTAAAAATTAGATAAGCTTTAGTAGGTACTCGGCATGATATGCGTTTTCATTGAGTTAGCTGCCAACAGTAAACATTTATGGTGATAAATAACCATATAATTATTCATCACATGTAAAACCACAAATATGATATATACTTACATAGTTTGATTATTCAATATCGATAAGGACACATAATATAATCTGAATATATCATTGATGTCATATTCTGAATATGTATATCATTAATGTCACAACATGTGCATGTGTTATAAGTCAATTGACCTAGAACTAATCAGTTTTTCATAGAAAACAGTAATTTTTTTTTATAATCCGTCAATACTTTTACTATTTTCGTTTGTTTTATGGTCTACCATTTTTTATTCATAATAATGTATGTACAGTAAAAATAAACCCTCTTGCAATATATAGGTACATTAAACAAAAATACGTAAATGAAATGCCATGAAACAGTATGTCTTTGAAAATATATATTCAAAATTTGTAATTTCACTTCATAAAAATGATTTTAAAAATAATATAAGAACATCTGAGAAATTTATACCATTACATAACATTTATTTTAAAATACATAAATTACGATAAGTATTATTTTTTTATAAATAATTAATTTTTAAATAACTGTTTTTTTTTATATTTCCCCTCTTATTCGAATATAGGCATGAAAAATGTAAGTCTGGCATCTGGGAGTGGTTGCGTTTACCAGTGCGCCCCCCTTTCTTTAGGTGAAAATTACAGATTTTAGGATCATTTGTATCTTTGTAAATCGTTTTTGTGCTCTTATGCCATCTATCTATTACAATGGAACTTGGTGATTTGTTCAGCGGTCACCCGGGAAGATAGTAACAGTAAGTACATATTTAACAAACGGACGGTGATAGGTACAAATAACATACAAGTACCTACAAATAATGTTAAAGTCTGTAATTTTCACCTATAAAGAGGATGCGCACTGGTAAACGTGCCAGAATTACTTTTTTCACTCCCAGATGCCAGAATTACTTTTTTCATACCTATATTCGATAAGAAAGGAAAAAAATCAGCCATTAAATAATGATTAATCGAAAACGTTGCTATCTCTCGGACTAGAATGTAATACAAGTGTTCGTTGGCACGCTAATTTTTCAATCAATATAGTGCTTCTACTGATGTGATATGCTATTACTACGAACATTTTTCGCTTAGTTTAAGGAATGTATTCGTATCGTCAAGGACGTGTTTTAATACTATAAAAATATTCAAGTATGTTTATTTTTGCGGTATGGTCCATTGACTCTTGGGTATTTTTAAATTGAATGCATTACTTGCTCTGAGAATATAATTGGTTTTAGTTAAATACCTAACAAACAATGGCAAAATAATAATGTTATGACTATGGTTTCGGAGGTTGTTAAAATTAATATGAAAAGTGTTGGTTGGTTCATTTCCAGTACCCCATCCTTCGGCGGCCCAATATAATTCATTCCCGAGAAGCTTTTAGCTCGGCTACGTTTTCTGAATAAACAGGTAGATGGCGGTATACTACAGTCTACTATAAAATCACAAAATGTAAACATTACATAATATACAAAAACGTAAATAAAAAAAAATGAGGACCTTTCAAAGTTTTCTTCGCGTTAATATGAAGAGTAAAAATATTTCATGTCAATACGTAGATTGTTTACATTCATACTGCCAATATCAAACGCGGCAACCAATTTTAAACAAACAGGGTTTCTCGAACTTTTTTTTATTAAGAAAAACATTTTTTACAACTTATTTATGTGTTCTGCCTATATTTCCATTTTTATATACATAATATCGTTAATTCGCCGATACACCCCAACTAGGCAATTTAATTTTCTATTGAAAAGGTACTTACATCATAGTAGTACATCTCAAACATTTTTTTGGAAAAATTGAATTTAGTGACGACATCGCTTCACATAATTTGTATGGCAGCATACACAATATGTACGGGGACTCTCAATAGTTTGATACTTAATCTCTATGCATACACCATCAAGCTGTTTACATATTCGGGGGTAAGGAAAAATTCTGACCTTCTCATTATCCTATTCTGACATGATTTGAATAGAAAAAAAAATCTTAAAATATTCAATACTTAATTCAGATTTAAGGGTTTATGGTGTGGTACGTATTTAACTATACATACATACCTACAATCGCCATCGACAGTCGGATCTCATATGTAACGTTCAACTAGTAATTTAATACAAATATGTACTCAGATTGTTTCCTTGTACCTACCTAATACTATTTATACAAAATTTTTTAATAATACCGTAAGTATTATTATAAAAAATGTGATTAGATTCAAAACTAGGTATCCAAGACTATGAAACGAGGCTACAAGATCAAGTTTCGATCTTGCATTTGCTTATTTGGCCAGGAACTGAACATTAATTTGGACTGGTCTGGTATGCATAACTTCTTGAACGTTTATTTAATTTTTCTGGGTTTAAAAACTTCACATTCACCTCTTCTAATTCGATGTACCTCTCCACCTTATACCAACCCCTTCATCTTTTTTTCTTTTTCAGTGTGACTCGTTTTACTTTCCAGTTTGTTGATGTTTTGTCAAAGTTCAAATCGAAAAAGGCGTAATACTTAGTGTAAAGCGCGTCTGGCACGATCGCATTATTCATGCAACATTATCTATCGCGAAATATTCGCGGAAACGCATAAAATATATACCTTCATTGCATACTTATATAATCCAAATGTCTTACATAATATTTCATAACATTGCTGTGTCCATTATCTTTTACGGTAACGTCGTTTTGAATTTTCGTCAAATACGAACTAACATGTATTTAAAACACGCGAAAGAAGTTGGGTCTTCTTAATAATAATAATGAATACTTCCTTGCACCCTGCGCAGTGGCGAGTTATTGCCGTATGGCAATTTATTCCAATTAACCAGTGTTTCCAGCCCAGAGAAGCATTATGTGCGTGAGAAATGAATTTAAATAAATTTCTCCTCTGCTGGGAATCGAAACCAGGACGCCCGCACAGAAACTTACGGCTTATAATTCTTTATAAATAATTATAATTCTTATTTACGATTTTAATTAAAATGTTCAATAAGTAATTACTATGATAAACTTTGTCGTGTACCTACCTAAATATTTGTAACATTCTATTTTTGTAAGAAAACTACATAATAAATATACACATTTAACCTAAGTGAGTATTTGACAATGAATAATCCACTAATTATAAAAAAAAAACATTTATTTTACTGTATTTACAGACGGACTACATCACATTTTTCGATTCTGTGAGACTCTTGGTTTTGCAAACTCGACCTTGTATAATATTCTAGACTATGACCGAGACTGGATTTGTCCATCACTGATGTTCGCAATATAGGAATGTGTGAACCCACAGACTTTTCGGTATATCCTTTTCTGCATAAATTGTCCATGTTCCAACTGTTATTAGATTGTGAGTCGATTCCAAATTGAATATGCATTCGTACCGCATGCTAATCGTTTGCATATTGCATATTATGTTTCAACGATAAATTGCTATAATATAGGTATAATACATAATATAATGGTAGTTGGGAATATAATTCACCTCCGGGCGATCTTGTGATTGGTATTCATAAACGTACGTACGTTCCTCTACCAGTTCGGCGATAATTTGAACATGTTGTATCAGCTTAGCGTTCACTATAATAGATATATAGGTGTGAACGATCCTCAGTATCAAAACGACGCGACGTCGTTGTAAATGAGCTTCGTATACCTAAATGTATTCATACAAGTACCGCATGTTTCGTTTTTGATAGAATAATTGGCGTTGGTCTATCAGTACATTCTTGTAAATCGTCCATGTCTCTTTCATGCATACGAGCTTAGTTTAATTTTATTTCATTGTTAGATCTTTTTTGTTTTTTGTGAGTTAAATTTATCTTATTGCAGGTTTACAATTAGATTGAGTACTTCGTCAAATATATTTAAAAAAGCGCTTATCAAGCTGCGTTCCGTTACTTCTTCAAAATTGTAAATAGAAAAATACATTAATCTAGTATCTATATAATAATATTCCTTCCCATTTCATAATTATTAGCACAAGATAATCACTTCCAAATAAAATAACAAAATTGCCTGTGTATATAGTCGAGGTTCTATTGTTGGAATAATATATATGCATAAAGCTTAAAAGTTTGTTTATCTTAAGAATGGTTGGTAATATTTTATCTTGTGTATCTATTTAATTTTGGAGATATTCTGTTCGATGCTCTTATAATTATTAATTTCTTCTTTGTAAAATTATCTTCTTCTTAAAGGGGCAAGTCCGGCCAAACGGTGAAATTGAAACGAATATGATAATTATATCCATGATAACCCATATCATGGATATAATTATCATATAGAGTTGAAAAATATTTTAAGATATGGGATTATTACATCCATCATATGGATAATCATAAAGGTTTTGATTTCACCGTTTGACCAGACTTGAATCCCTGGTTGTGTTCTCCATTTTTTAGGCTCGTGTCTATCTTGATAAGCCATTATTAGTGCCTCCTCAATAAAACTCCTATCGCTTCTGCCTTGTGCCTTTTTTAGGGCGGAAGTTTCCGTGAGTATTATATACTTAGATTTAATATTAACCATTTACGGATTTCAATAAAAGTTTTGAAAATTATTACCAATTGCGTACGCTACCTCACTTACTGAAAGCAAATGATATGATTTTTACGGTGACACATGTTCTGACAAATACCTAAGTCTGGTCCAATCGGCAAAATCAAAACCCACACAATTACCCATATCAAGGATATAATTATTATATGGAGTTCTATAATATCTTTAGATATGATATTTATTAGACCATGGGATATGAAAAGGGGAATAGGCCGGCCCCAGAAAAGGTGGACCGATGATATTGTCCCTGTCGCTGGAAGCGGATGGGTTCGAAAAGCCCAGAAAAAAGACGAGTGGAAGCTATTAGAATAGGCCTACATCCAGCAGTGGAGAGATGGCTGAGAAAGAAGAAGAAGATGATATTTATATCCATGATATGGGTAATCACGAGGGTTTTGATTTCGTCGGCCCCCCCAGAATTGTTGTCCGTAAGAACCGGGTAGTCGAAAATACAACAGGCAAAATAATATCTTACACAGATCAGATTCACCCTATATTCTGAATTTTGTGACTTTTTAGGTGAGATGAGAATAATGTGTGGGGATACACGCATGTTTCTGGCTTCCTTTTATAAAGTAATGCACACCTTCGGACCTGTCGCTGGTTTCCCTACACTGCGGGATATGCCGTGATGGTATGAATGAAAAGATGAATGAATCAAATGTTTGTTTATTTTATATGTCAAAAACATATTATAATATATTATGTAATGTCTGGATGAGACAGGTTTGATTTAATCTAGTAAAATATGAAACAATCACGTTTTTTTTTTTCAAATAAAAAAGTAAATGTTTCGTGCATGTCTTCATGTGTGTACAATGCAGGAACGTGCGTGAATTGAGGTCATATAAAAAGGTCATTTAAATTTTAGTGATTTAATATTGACAATGTTATAATTTGTCATTTGTACAACAATATTATTTTATTAAATTATATTTCAATAGAGTTTATACAATATTTGATATGATATTATACAAATTATTTCGTACCTACTTATAAACACTGGATTATATCCCAGCAATGGATAGTAATATTTTATCTATGCGGAGAAATATCACGAATAAATTTTACCTTTGGAGTAACCTCAAAATAATACTGTTTGGCATCGGCTGTTTGATTGATCACATAACTAGTTTGCGCAAAGTTCTGCAAGTATGCATTTTATTCTAGAAGTCAATCATATGTTAGCAAATGCTAACAGACAGACTCTGGTGAAATCTATAAGTACTAAGATTAAAATAGATGTATTTTTCATAATACTATTCCATAGCGGCGTTTTGGTTCATTTTTGGTATTTAAGTGGAATCTAAGGTTGCCTTAAATATTATGAAAACAAATATACTGTCAATGTTTTTAAATCTTAACTTTTAACATAGGTATTTAAGACTCTTGTATACCCTGGGTATACGGATGTACACAAAATGAACACTAAATTACCTTCTATTGTATGAAAATATTCGAATAGTAATTAAAATATTATAATAATAAAAAACTCAGCCGGTAGATTTTCATATTCTCTTTCGATTGAAATAAAAATCTACCTCATAGACCTTGTAGTTTTTTTAGTTACGTACAGTAAAAAAATAAAAAAGGGTTTATTAAAACTTATTTTACAAGAAAAATATTAAATAAATTCAAATTTCAAAAAATTCATTAAGATGTAGGTAAATAAAAACTCTCCTTTATTTTAAAGACGTATCTTTTTTTTTATTTGGTTTATTTGGGACAATAACAGCATTAACTAATATGAATATAAATCAATGAGTAATAAATCAAGGCCAAAAAAAACTGTCCACAAAGCACGTATTTACAGTTGATTCTGAAAATTTTTTAATATTATATATTAAAAACTAAAAAAAATATATACATGACAAAAGCAACAAGGGTAATGACGGAGATGGGGGAGGAACTGTAGGAATAGAAATAGAAAAGTGGAGGAATGTGAGAGGTAGAGAAACTATGGTATGTCACAATATCTTTCGTCATTATGATATCCGTTTTGTGGGTATTAGAGAAATTATTTTCAAAATATACTATATAGCCTACTATAGCCTACTTAATTAAATTCAACAGACAATTAAAAAAAACATAGGTATGTACCTATATTTGAAACAGCTTATGCTGAATTTCCGATATCTACTAATTGAAATTTGTAATGAGACGTAGCCAAAAGTTAATTATTATACTATTTAAATACTTGTTTAAAAAATATACTAATAATATCAAGGTATTTATTTTATTTATTTTTATTTTATAAAAAAAGGGTACATCGACAGACATCCAGCTCATAAAAAGAAAGTTTTGGTTATTATTGTGAGTGCTGGACGTCCAATTATGGATACACACAAAATTAAACGAGCTCAAATTCAATTACACACGTAAATTCACAAGTAAAAGTTACACAAATAAGAGAAAATTATGTAGGTTACAAAAGTTAAGTAAAAAAAGAAGAAAAATTATAGTTACATAAATTAAGCAAAAAAAAAATTAAGTTACATAATTTATAGAAGTAACACAAGAAGAAGGTTAGTAAATTTATCTCAACAAAAATAACAATAATACTTAATTTTGTATCAAATGCAGTCTCAGAACAGGCTTTTGCCTAGTGGATCGTTTTAGTCAGCTAATATATGTAATCTTTTTTCGTGTAATTTATGAAAAAATAAATAATTATAAATTAACGTTTGGTTAAGGTTAATTGCCATCAGGCAACCTCTTCCAGCGAATCTAAGTAATGAAATAATATTAATATTAAAGAAATGTAAGAAGCAATTAAGTTAAGAAGTTTTTTTCGTATTATTAATATTTCCGGACAAAGCTGACGAGTGATGTAGTAAGTAAGAAGCCGTTTGTATGAAATATCTAATGCTGTCGATATTACATATATTTTCTATAGTATTCATTAGTAACTATGTATGTATTATGATTCACTCACAATGCTTTTTTTTTGTTTTTGCTACGGTTGGCTGATAAAGGCGACGCGGTATTTTATCTTAATACAACAATTTAAATGGATTCTTCGTACGGGACTTATCTACGAAATTATATATATAACAAGAGATAATATTTTAAATAGCTTAGATATTATGAATAATAGTTATTGTTTGTAATGTGCAGCGACGCAGTTGTACATAAATGTACATATAAGATGAGTGAGAAATGTACATATAAGATGAGTGAGTGGTTTGTGGACCAATGATTAAATATTCACTAAATGAGTATTCCCAGTAGAGAGGAAATTTATATAAAACTAGTTGCATGTAATACATGAGATCCAACTGTCGATGGCGATAGTATGCATAATTGAAGAATGCGTACCAAACTGTAAACACTTAAACAAAAATTAATATATATTTTAAGATATTTTGTTTTCTATACAACACATGTAGGTATGTATGTCAAGATAGGATAGTATGGAGGTCAGTCCTTTTTTCCTACCCAGAATATGAAAACAGCATGATGATATGTATTTATGTTTGGAGATTAAGTATCAAACTATTAAGTCTTCTTAGATATTTTGTATAGGAGACTGCCATACAAATTGTATGAAGCGATGTCGTTACTAAATTCAATTTTTATAAAAATTGTTCCTATCTTGACATACATACCAACACGTTCTTATTCTTCTACTATACATACATACATAGATACTATCGCTATCGACAGTTGGATCTCATGTTTTACATGCAACTAGTTAGTATAACTATTGACTCAATAATTATTAAAATTTATTTTTGTTTCTACCCTAATCAGGAGGGGGCAAGTCTGGTCAACTGGCGGAATCAAAAACATCCATATTTACCCATATCATGTATAAATGTCTTATGGAGTTCTATAACATCTTAAGATATTATAGAACTCCATAAGATAATTATATCCATGCTATGGGTAAACATGGATGCTTTTGATTCCGCCTGTTGACCAAACTTGCCCCCCTGATTTTGAAATATTTCTAATTACTGTTTCTATTAGAAAAACTTATTTTTAGAGGTAATTAAAATTTCACGTAGGTAGTCGGTGTATTGTTGTAGTTTACTTTTTATATCTGCATACATTAGATCACATACAAATAACACCTTCCAGTTTCAAAGTATTAATGGCAGAAAGTGTGGGAGATTGGAATGTTTGGTTAAAATAATATTCCATGGATGCATGCGAAATGGACTGAGAATGAATGCAACTAAATCTAAAGTTATGGTATTTGAGAAGAGCGAAACACGAACAAAATGCGAGATACAGGTGGAGAATGTACAATTTGAACTAGTGGATGAGTAGGTATTTATACTTAGGAAGCATGTATCAGCGTGATGGAAGACTGGAAAAAGATATTGAAAGGAGAGTAACGGCAGGGAATAGAGTGAACGGTGCATTTAGATCTGTAATGACTGACCCAATTATTTCGAGGAAAGCAAAGCTCACGGTACACAATGGTATCGTCGTATCGATTCTAATGTATGCTGTTGAGACAAGGACATGGCAGAAGACGCATGAAAGTGGAATTAACGCGGTTGAAATGAGACGAATCTGTAAAACGGTGTATGATAGAATAAGAAATGAGGATATTAGACGAGAATGTGTGATTGAAAGATATATCGTAAGATGAAAATAAATGTCCTAAGTTGGTTTGGCAACATAGAAAGAACGAATGATGACCGTCTGACAAAAAAGTATATAAGGCTTTATCAGCCTTAGGTCCAAGAGATCGGCCAAGGAAAATTTGGCACGGTCACATAAATGGTATTTTGAAAGATGGAGACGTTGGAAGTAATAATAACAGAAGAGCATCTATAAGAAGATGCATGGAGGTGAACGAAGCGAGAAATGTCAAGAGAGAGGAGACTGGCGTTCGGTTCTCTCTGCCTACCCCAAATAGGGAAAGGGCGTGATGGTATGTTGATATGGTACTTTTTATATGTTTGTTATAATTTAAAGGATTCTTATTATGTAATGGCGACAACTTAGAACATGAAAGTACCCTCAACATATATCATTACCGAGAAAACGAAACGTCTTTATTTAATTTGGTTTTCCATTAGTTACCGCTGTGTGTTACCAGTATATTCGATTAAGTACCCTTATACACATTATACCTACACTACACATAATATGGAGTCAGCTTTTCATTGAACAATTCAAGGTAAAGGATTTCGATTAATAGACAAAGCACGTTATCCCAACTAAAAATAATAAGAAATCGCTATTTTTTTATAAAAATATTACGTTATTCATTTGACGATCGTACGTTATTCATTCGTTATCGTCTCACAGATTCATACTGAAAACACAATTTAAAATTGTGTCTCTACATTGGGAATCGAACACGGAACTTTTGGTCTTCAGCCAAGTAGCCGAAGTTCGATTTAAAATAAAAAAATAATGATTTATATAAGGAATACATCTTTTTATGAAATACATGACATACATGAAATAACGCAAGAAGAAGTGTTTGAAGCAGTAAAACACGCAAAAGCGGGGAAAGCTGCCGGATATGACAGTGTATCAGCTGAACTTATAAAATATGGCGGCGAACAGACGTTGGAGTGGTGTCTCTCTCTTTTCAACAAATGTTGGGAAGAAGGACACACTCCCTCAGACTGGAGAAATGCAGTCGTGGTACCTTTGTATAAAGGTAAAGGATCGAAGCTCGACTGCAAAAACTATAGAGCCATAAGTTTATTAAGCTCAGTTGGTAAGATGTATGCAAGGATCCTGGATCAAAGAGTGCGAAAGATTACAGAAAGCAAGATATGGGATGTCCAAGGTGCGTTTGTGGGCGGCAGAGGATGTATAGACCAAATTTTTTCTCTGCGCACGGTCACAGAAAAGGTTCTGGATAAAAATCAGAAAATTTTCTGTGCCTTCATAGACCTAGAAAAGGCGTATGATAAAGTTGTTAGAGAAAAATTATGGGATATACTAGCAGTGTATGGAGAGAAGAGCAAACTGATACGCGCAATCGCGTCATTATATGAGAAGAGCGAAGCATGTGTTCGTGTCAACGTGGTTCTCTATAAATATTGGCGTTAGACAAGGGTGCGTGCTATCTCCATGGCTCTTTAACTTGTACATTGATTTCTGCATAAGAGCCCTTAAGGATGAAAGCAAGGGTCTGAAATTGAGCACCGTAATGGTGCGAGATTTGATGTATGCAGACGATAAAGTTTTATTAGCAGAAAGTATGGAAGAGTTACAGTATCTTGTAAGTATAGTATATGAAGGATGTATAGAGAATGGACTTAGGATGAATGCCAGCAAATCAAAGACAATGGTCTTTGAAAAGAGTGAAAGCAGAGTGAATGGAGCACTAAGACCAATTATGAATGATCGCAACATATCAAAGGATGCCAAAGTTGCCATTCATAACGCCATCGTAGTGCCAACCTTGACGTATGAAAGTGAAACCTGGACTTGGCAAAAGACGCATGAAAGTAGAATAAATGCAGTTGAAATGAGATCGTTAAGAAGGCTTTGTAATAGAACGATGTATGACCGGGTAAGAAATGAGGACATAAGGAAAGAATGTAAGATGTCATTACTAGAATGAAAGTGAACACATTGAGATGGTTTTGGTCACATGGGGAGAATGAATGAGGAGCGCCTGACGAAGAAAATATACAGAGCGGAAAGGAATGGAATGAGAGGTCGGGGACGCCCAAGAAAGGGATGGCACGACCATGTGAACGATATTTTGAAAGACGGAAATGTTAGAAGTGTGAGCAATAGACGAACGTGTATGAGACGATACATGAATGTGGACGAGGCGAGAGATGCGTGCCAGGATAGAAAAATGTGGCGTTCGGTTCTCTCTGCCTACCCCGCAAGGGACATGGCGTGATGGTATGTATGTATGTATGTATACATGTTTATTGTTACGTTATACATCTGTCGATGGGAGAAGTCCTCGACAGAAACTAGCAGTTTTATTTTAAAATAATCGAATGGTATCCAATAAAGTATTTACATCGTTATTTTTAATTTGTAATCAGCTACCAAAAAGTTATCTTCA
The DNA here is from genome assembly GCA_963576475.1 of Molanna angustata. NCBI lineage: Eukaryota > Metazoa > Arthropoda > Insecta > Trichoptera > Molannidae > Molanna > Molanna angustata. The sequence continues at coordinate 7,485,244 of OY754973.1, forward strand.
AGTCCATTCATTTTACCATTAGAATTACGCATAGAAAATCTAAAAAAAATCGATTGAATTTTGGTTTTAAATTCAATATTATTTATCAGTGCAAGATTATTACAATCCATATCCTGGTTTGTAGTTCTCATGTTATTAGTAGGTATATATAAATCGCCTCAGCGCCATTTAATATTATTGTCGTGAATTGTATTTCGTTCCGCGCCCTTGATCTATTCTATTGTAAATACTAAGTAGGTATTATAATTTGATGTCACGGCATTGCGTTAAGTTCAATAACAAATGCAAGTGTTCTATAATTACAGACAATTCATTATCGAATCAAACGCAACTGGATACAGTCATTCGTAAGTACGTTCGCTATTAGTAGCCAAAGAGTATATACTAGTTGCATGTAACACATGAGATCCAACTGTCGATAGCGATAGTACGTATAGTTGAAGAATAAGTACCAAACTATAAACCCATATATACAAATTATTTATTATTTTAAGATATTTGGTTTTCTATACAACACATGTACCTAGGTATGTATGTCAAGATAGGATAGTATGGAGGTCAGTCCTTTGATCCTACCCAGAATATGTTAACAGCATGATGGTATGTATGTATATTTGGAGATTAGTATCAAACTATTAAGTCTTCTTATATATTGTGTGTAGGCTACTGCCATACAAATTGTATGAAGCAATGTCGTCACTAAATTCAATTGAGATGTGCTAATACAATGTTAATATTTTTTATAGAAAATTAAATTATCTAGCTGGGGTGTTTCGGCTTTTTAAGATATTAAAAAAAATGGAAATATAGGCAGTTAAACTCATAAATTTATCATAAAAAAAATATTTTTCCTTATTAAAAATGTTTGAGAAACCCTGGAATTTAAAAAAAAAAGCATTTTGAGATTTTGTATTTGTCTATGTTTGTACCAATTTTCAGCGTTCTAGGTTTTACGGTTTCTGAGATATATGAAAAAAAAAATCAAAATTTCAAAAGTTGATAACTCCTGACTGAAACAAAAATTCACAATTTTGAGTATAAAAGTTTTGTAGGCCTATAACTGTCTATATATTCTGAAAATTAGGGCTCTGTTAATTGAGCGGTATAAGGGGGGGACGGACACACAGACACACACACAAAACTCACATAAAATGTTCTACTCCGAATTCTGAGTAAATCCATGTATTGGAACATATATGCTGCGAGGCATCTAGTTGGTGTTATTAGCATGCAAAAAGTCCACTACGCCATACAAAATTTTCCTTCGTACACGCATCTTGTCTTAATAATGTTGATTCATTCAGAGAATTGAATTCTCATGAACGAATCGACAGTTGGAATACCTAATGGTCTTATTAGATTTCGTTAATAGCTTAGTTAACGCGCAACTAGATAAGCACGTCTAAAATAGTTAAGATCGGTATTAAAAAATCTTTCTTATAAACGTATACTAAGATATGACTTACTAGTTCACTAAATTGTTTACGAACACCCTAATTTATTTTTTTCATGTGGCCACATTGGCTTCACAGATGTCAATAAATGGAGAAATGCATGTAATTTTTGGATAGCTGACATCGAAAAATGAAAAAAAAAACACCGCGCTGTGCGTGTTGAGTCAAATTAAACACGATTGCGATGAAGAATAACAAGGAAAATCGTTATGCCTAAGTATTAAATTTTTCTATCAATCTCAAATATATGCGTCGGAACATATACGAAAGATCCGCCATTTTGAAACATTTGGTATAACGCGTTAGTCGAGTTAAACAATCTCTTGACCTGTCCTAACTTGACGTATGTATATGAAATTATGGCTTAATAAAGATAGTCACAGTTTATAAGTAAACTTTTTCGTTGATCACCCTCTATTACCAGGTACTATATTATACAGTTTACGTTTATAAGTAAGACGGATTGTTTTTATTCTTATTTAAATAGGTTTATAATATTTTCCAAGCCGCGAAACTCTTGCATTTTTGATCTTTCTAAACTTCTGGTTTTAAAAACTTTTTTAATATCTATGACTATTTCAGCATATCAGTTAGGTAACTATTTCAACCTTCTTTATTTGTACGACTTTATGAATTGTATGATCTTGTATCCAAAATAGAAAATATAACGTGTGTTTTAACGTAACCTTTTAAGTAGCGATTAGTTAGCAAGTCATTTAATTTCGTTCGTAGTATACTTCCATACGTTGAGTGAACATATTATTTCGCGTCACTGACGGCCTTGCATTGTTGTAACAGACGCCACTAGTCTAGTATTATACTTACTCTACATAATAATATTGTGTAGTATTGTAATATAATTTGTATTACATTCAAGGCAGGTAGTCTTAAATACACGTGGGAAGCCTTCCTCGACGTGGGTTTTCCTTAAAAAAACACTCGCGCACACACCCGAGCGTGGCATTGCTGTGAAAATTTAGTTGTATAGTAGATAATAACGTAACAATATGGAGACGTGTAACCTTTTATTTTCGTAAGACAATTTTAAATAAACATAACGTCAGATATTGTACTTTTTACATTTGGGCAGATATCTTTGTATGTATAGTAGAATATAAGTAGGTACTTAAACACCTAGGTTATGAATACGTGCTTTTTGTATTTAAATAATAAGTACTTGCGAATAGTCGATACGTAGTCAAAACATCCCGCGAATGTTTCTTATTTATGTCTTATTTATTATAGTTTACTTAGTTCCAACTACCATTTTATTTTATTCGATCGGTTTCAAAATATCGACGTAGGTAAAGTCAGATTTTTTTTAAAGTGCCAATTCTATACATAAACAAAAAAAATGCATAGTATTTACGCATGTAAATGTATTAGTAGACTCGTGGTTGCTGATTGGTTTACACCATTTGGTGTCCTTAACAACAAACATCAACAAACCCGACAGTACGTATCTATCTCTCGAAGTGAGCGCACGTTTGATTTTTTATGGTGACCATGTGTTCTAAATTAAGAATTTAATTTTTATTTCTAACTTATATATTTTATCTTTTGTTTAATATCGATATATAATTATTATTATAAACATGTGTTATCACCGTCTTAGCATAGAATAAGTGTCCATTATTTATTTGTATTAGTTACATAGATATATTATTTATGTATGTGTATTTGCCTCAATGAACTATTATGTAAATATTTTGTATATCATAATTTATTATTTTGTAAAATAATATGTAACTGTTTATTATTATAAGGATTAATTACTTCATAATGTATTCTTTTATTTTCCTAATAAAAAGTATCAAATAAATATTTTGTTTAAATATTACTTTCCCAGGAGATGCCCATTAACATTTGCAGAAAAAACCTAATAATATAGACTCATTAAAGCCGCATGGTACCGGGAGTAAGAATAGGTATGAAAAGATTTGAAGGTTTTGAAGATATATGCATGTGAAAGTTACAACCGTTTTATATCATGAAATGATAAAAAAAATCCCATAATATTTTTTTTCTTTTACACCATGGTCACCCTATGCGCTTTGGCACTCTTAAAAAAATCAGACTTTAACTCATTGGTGGATTAAACAAATATGATTAAACAAAAATGATTAAACAATGATCTGGATAGAAATACAAAATTGAAAAATACTGACAACTTGTTAACTTTTAAAAAAAGGTTGAAATAATTTCCTCCTCATTGTACCATATGAATGTTTTAATTTAGCTTTGTATTTTATTTCTTTTCCTACTTTTTGTAAATTTAAATAATATTTTTTTATGATGTTTTTGTGCCTTACTGTAAACTCTTTCTCTTTTATGTATCTTTGTTAATTTAAAATTTTCTGAACATCTCCCCGAAGCACAAGGTTTCCTTCTTTTCGGGGAGAATTTCATTTTATTTTCCTTGTTAAACAAGTACATATACATCTTCCTGCGTTCCCTAAAATAAGCAAATAAATGGCAGAGCGGTTAGCGCGCTGGGTTAGTAATCCAGTGGTCGCGAGTTCGAATCCTGCCTCGACCGATCTCGTTCACTTATAGGACAAGCATTTATGCTTAGTTTAGGGAACGTAGGAAGATGTATATGTACTTGTATAACAAGGACATATTCATTTTTTTAAAAAAAAAAAAAATGCTTGTGCTTAGGTGAACGAAATCGGTCGACGCAGGATTGGAACTCGCGACGACTGGATTATTAGCCCAGCGCGCTAACCGCTCTGCCACCGACCCATCTAACTAATTATATATCTTGTATCCTTTTTAAACTTTCATATTAATAAATTTACTTTACTTTATTTAAAATACGTCACAGAGTTGTTAATCCTTAAAATAATAGCTAAATATCATACTCTGTTTTCTAAAATGAAATATATTTTCATTTGTATATCCTTGAGGTATGTTTTTTTTTTATTTTACAGTATTTATTGTGACTCAGTCAGAATTGACTGCATTTAGTTGTGCGCCAAAACAATGTGTAAAGTTAGAAAAAAAAACCGATATTAGTCTATGCAACACATGTAATAACTTGGTGTTAGAAGATAGATTGAATTCAGCAAGTGTTAATTTGAACCCAAATTTTGGTTTGTCCCTTCAATTTGCCAAATGTGTGTGTGAACGAAACTTTCCAAGAAAGTTAAAAATCTCTTTCTTTCACAAAAACAACGCGTGTTTGATAATTTACGATATCAGGAAAACAGAATAATTGATATGACTTTTTATGTTTTAATTTAAAGTGAGATTTGGACATGATATACAGGAACTTATTATATTATGGTCTCCATACATGACACTTCACTCGGTCCGTTACATCGCGTGCTTGTGGCAAATTTAATTTTTCATTTATTTTTTGTTACCTAATAATATTTGATGATTATATTGCATATTTTAATGGTTGAACGTTATTTGTTAAAAGCGAGCGCTTATTAACGTGGGAAAATAACACGGGTTTTAATGTTACTTGGTTTTGTTATATCCACATTTTTCGTTTTGTATTTTACGCCTATATTCAGACATCATTTATAGGTCCTATTTACAATATTTCATTAATCGTTATAATATTTTAAAATAGCAATTTTACTAATAAGAGATGAAACAGTAAACGTTGAGAGCTAATGGAAAAATTGTTGTATCTAGGTCAGAACTGCCAAAGACAACATCGGTACAACAATATGTATATCCCGAAAGAAGAAATGTTATTATCCCATTTTTACAAGGTTTTGAAAATTATTTTGAATGTTTTTGTGTTCTTCTTTTATTTTTAAACGTCTATGTTCTATCAAATCAGCAGAATGGGTGTCAGGTTTAGTTCTAAAATTCTATATTGTCTGAATGACATTTACATAATTTTTTTTTCTTTTCAAAAGATGAATATGTCCTTGTTAAACAAGTACATATACATCTTCCTACGTTCCCTAAAATAAGCAAATAAATGCTTGTGCTATATGTGAACGAAATCGGTCGAGGCAGGATTCGAACTCGCGACCACTGGATTACTAACCCAATGCGCTAACCGCTCTGCCATCGACCCATCTGTATCATACATCACCTTATTACATGTTCTCTTATTATTTAAACTTTATATTGTTGTGTGAGATAGTCAGGGGTGTTAATGATTTAACTCATTCCAATGAGGCAGATGTTAGCTTTCCACTGCGACAATGTCAGTTCTAACAACTTCTCTAATAAGAAGATTCCATAGATTTGGAAATAAATATGCTAATATGAATGACATTATTTCAAATTCCCTAGCTATGTACAAGCAAGCATTGTCGGACAATGTTACATCCGAAATGTGCTTTTATTGTTTTGTTGCTTTTTATTCTCTTTATTAATGCAGGTAGTTTGTCCTTATTTTAATTTTGTATTTTGTGTAAATGTTGCTTTGTTTACTTAAAGCAAAAAAATATTCGGGAGTTGTTTATTATTGATTATTGTAATTTTTAAATTTAGAAATAAATTTGTATAATACCTACTATTTTCATACTTAGAAACCTAAGTTGGGTTATAAAAAGACTACGACCACCGTGCTGGTTTTCCTTCTCGATTTTGAGTTCTTCTCTAGGCTGGCAATGAGTCGGAAGAAATTGCCGTTTGTCGATAGACCAAGATTCTAGGAAATATTAACAATACACTGAAAAAAAAAAATAAAAAGTATTTCCTCCTTTCCGATATAATTTTATAAGTACAAAAAAGTTCGCATTTGGCCACGCGATGGCTCATATTGCACCAGCAGAGTTACAATTACACAAACACCGCTTATCTTTTATCCATTGCTGTTACGTGACATTGTTGTAAAAAAGGATCACATTACGTATTATAGATTTATTGTTTAATTAGAGCCATGAAATAGTTTAACTTTTTAAACTACCGTGTGGTGTCCATTTTCCAGTTTCAGACGCCTATAGTCAGTAAAGTTATACTTAACCCGTAGTTTATTCTCGGATTGCATGTCCTGGCTGGCAACCGCTTATCAGGGCATAACATTTTGTCACGAAACATTCGGTACCTAATCCTATACTACGAATAGTCTATTTATCACTGTGGCATTAAAAACCTTTCATTACATGACAGTCGATTGTCGTCCTTTTAATTTTGAATCCTCAAAGAAAGTTTTGAATCACGTAGAAAGATTAATTGAAAAAAGTAAATGAAAAAGAAATTGAGGACACCTTTTTGAAATTAAACTCATTTTTTTAAATTTAAATCTTTTACAATAAATTTTTCTAAACTGATTCAAATTTTTAAATTACTTTAATTCTCAAAATAAACATTTAATTTTATTTTTTGAATATTTCTTAATTTTGATTAAATCGACAGATTAGAAACATGTAAACGCTTTTTTTAACCTAAAAGTTGTAAAAAGATCCATTCCCTTATCAATCAAGTATGAACTGTTTCATTGAAAATTTACATGTAGGTATTTTACTACTCCCGCTTCCACTCCATCCTTTCCGATCTTTTTTATATCATTATATATTTGGTATTTGGGCCTCTTCGTGAGATTCCCTCTTCTCACTCTCAATATTATTATTATTATCGTTATATTATACTATACGAAGTTATATTAACGATTTTTCCATGAAATAAATTCCTTCATTCGATGAATTTTGTTCATTTTTGTTACATCATATAACGTACGATGTACCTACATACATCCGAAACGTATTTTTTATATCTGTCTTTAAAAGCACTCTTGGGCCGGCCTAATTTTTATTTTAGTTATTAAATTTTTATTTCTTTAAATTTTAATAAATTTCATTTTATATTATGTCCTATTCTGATTAGTTTCATTATACGTAAACCTCTAAATCAACGGGCGACCGTGGATAATAGAAATTTATCCACGCGGTGAAGGTTTTCACCGTTTGACCAGACTCGCCCCCCAGGAGTGGACGTAAATAGGCTGAAGAAGAAAATAAGCTGTTGTGTTTCCAAATAAAATATAATTATTGTCTTCACAAAACCTACATAAGGTTGTAGGTAGATCTTGGTGATCTTGAAAATCTGTACATATTATTTTCTCCCGTCCCTCATCCAGGGGGACAAGTCTGGTCAACCGGCGGAATCACAAACATCCATGTTTACCCATATCATGGATTTAATTATCATATGGAGTTCTATAATATCTTAAAATATTATCGTTCTCCATAAGATAATTATATCCATGATATGGGTAAACATGGATGGTTTTGATTTCGCCGGTTGACGAGACTTACCCCCAGATCACATTCAAATTGTTTTGCAGCAAAGTCTCTCATCTCCTCATCCATTTCGTCCAGTTTCGTGCAACCCTTTTTAGCTTTTGACGGTCTTCGAATAATATAAGTCAAAATAATCGCATATTTTCTCGGGAGACTCATTATAAATGACGTTATAATTTATCGCCGATTAAGCGTTATATAAAACGACATAAAAACATTTATAAAGCGTTAACGTTTTCCTCAAAGCGATGTCAGTATAGAATTTAACTTTGATGTACCTATGTATTAATATCGAGTGAAAATATTTACGATATTTCTAAATCTATTATTGGTACGGTTGCAACGATTATTTTTGGATATGAGGCAAACTGTATATACACATAAAAGAGATCCAATGCAACTAAATGGAATGCAATAAAATGAAAACTGTTTATACACATATTAAATGTAACTGCATGGTGTGTAGTGTATGTAGATATACATACTAGTGTGTATATTTGTATATGTACAGACTGAATGCAAGCACTTTCCCTCTCTCGTAAATATATACCGTCAGTATACATTGATTGCAGCAATTATATAGAGCTATTCCATAGATTAAGTACAGTCGTTTCATGCAATCCAGTTTGCTAACACCATAGAAATCATTATAGAATATCGCGATCGGTTATTCCCGTAAACTTAATATCGATATTATGCCTTCAATGGATTCAAGTTATATACATTTTTCTCAAATACCCTAGGGTTCATCGTATTACGTATGACGAATTATAACAAATTTGATCGACTTCATATTAAAATCACGTGGAAAGTAGGTATATACATGAGACTAATTTTCCATAGACATTCTTTTATTTATTTTCTACAATTTCGTCTCTCAAAATTTTCAAAGTGATGTTCTCGAGATCTAAAAAAATTGAGTTTTAATATTGGTAGATTTGACGGTAACTTTGTGGTAGTCCATGATTACAAAAATAAAAATGAAGCAAATACTTTGCTATAGGAGGAGTGCACTCCCGAAACTAGTAGTGTTTAATTATACTCAATAAGTGGTATATAGCAAAGTATTTGCTTCATTTTTATTTTTGTAAATTGAGTTTTATTTTAATTTTCGTCCAACTATACGATCTGTACGAAACAGGAACGACGTAATTGACAATATGAATTATACCATTTAAAAAAAAATCAAGACACAAAGTTAAATTGATTAAATAAGTCAAAGTGTTTATATCGTATTTGACAGTATTTTTGCTAAATTATATTTCCACATCTAAAAAAATAAACGGATACCGAGGAAACCCCGCAAATTAACTGGGAACTTTGGAATTATTTTTTTATCTTTATGTTTCCAGGAAATTTACAGTAAAATTTCCAGATTTTACAATGAATTCAAATTGATGTGCTTACATACTTAAAACTTTGAAAAATATTTATAACAATAATAGAATATTTATACTTGCAAGTTCACGTATGTCAAGCCAATGCTATAATTTATGTCTTTAGTTTGAAGATGATTATGTCCAGTATTGGCCGAGTAAATGAAGAAACCCCAATGTAACTAATCACATATGACAGCCTGTAAGGCCTTAAGTGTGTAATTACATCTTTGTATGAAAAAAGGATTATAGATATCAGAAATAAAATTGTTACGAGTTTCGTTAGGATGTTATTGTGTGTATACCGTCAAATCATATGTGTAAAGTGTATTAACTTAGAACTGATTAGTTTCCCATAGACATTAATTTGTTTTCTATTATTTCATTTGTCTAAATTTTTAAAATTTCCTCGCGTTCTCTAAAATTGATTTTTTTCATTTTTTTTTCAAACATTGTACAATACAAAAAAATATCTATAAAAATACATTTCAGGAATTATCAAAAATTATAAAAGAAAATTAGATTATTGGTACTGTAATTAAGTATTGGTGGTAGGCCTAAGTGTTTATAAAGATTTTCCATGGACAATATTATTGGTGAAACTCCATTAAGCTAGTTAAAAAGCTCCTTTTCGTTTTTACTAATATTTTATTACAGTGCATGGTGGAGAGTTTAGTTTTGGCTACATCCCACTCGTTTTTGACATACCGAGTGAGCTCTAGAACTATGGATGCGATGTAACAGGGATATATTAAGGGTTGAAAGTTTTGACCCTGTTGAGGGTCAGACCATAGTTACCTGTAGTACCTACTGTTAGGGTTTGTTATTTTGTGTACAAATAAGTGATAGGAAGCTATCTCTCAAACTACAGTAGGGTGCTGATACGATATATGTATGTACAAGCTACCTTTGTTAGACAAACTTTAACCACTCGCTGTGCCTTACAGTGTTTAGGTTAAGTTCTTAGGAAGCGAGTACTCCGGTATCACTTACCCAAGTTCTAAAAGACTCCCAACGAATGGTGATATTAAAGCGTACATACAGTTTCAAATTTCAAAAACGTAGTAGATGGCACAAATATGTAAAAATAAACTGTTCTTTGTTTCAATGACGTATCTTTCGAGGATTCTGGAGTAAAGTTTTTCGAAATTTGCTATTTGACCTATGTATATAACGCCTCGAGACGAATGTCTATTTGTACCTAGTCTTGATTCTCGTCATTATCCTCATCTCCATGCTATCTGTTCTAGGCAGAACGTAGAGCACCAGTCACTGAACCCAATCCAGACTTAATAAACTTATTCAATTTAGTCTGCAAACAACCACGAAATTCTCGTTTATTCACTTCATGTGAAATTATTTTTCTGTCCTGCATATCGTGTCAGGTCTCCCTGACATTTGTGCCTTTGTGGGGAAAGCCTCTCTCGTTCTTGGGCAATGGAAAGCAGCTCCTCTACATTTATAAAACCGTGGTGAAAGTTCAGGTGAATTTAACACTGATTTTGAAATTACTAAATTAGATTATAATTTGGGAAAAAAATAGTTTCCGTAAAGACTTATCAGGTTTTTCTTAATAAATGAAAAATCTTGTTTGAAAGCTAGTACTTCGAACGGTATTGACAGAAATAAATAAAATAAACCTATATTTTAATATTCAACAAATATCTTCTTCTTCTACCTTTTTTTAGGCCTGTTGGTCTGTTTATACGTCAGCTCCCCTCCTGTGTCGTGACTCCCAGCTGTCCTTTCATATCTTGGGAGGACGTTCTGGAAGTCTGCTTTCTTCGGGAACATTAAAGAAAAATAAGACAAAAGTATTATGGTTAATAAGTCGACATAGCAGGCGAAATGAAAAAAAATGATCGATTACGCAAATTGGACCACAAACTTATTGAATACATGTGTATTATTTTTAAAATATGACTAAACAGGTTGTAATTTTTGAAAAGTAAAAGTAATAAACTTGGAAAACCACCTTGTTTTTTTTTTAATTTGCTTTGTTAATATGTAGGTTAAATATACCTTAATGCGATCTTTTTTAACGATGTATACTTACTCGAATCCCCGTATATATTTTTTGCTGCGAGTCGGGATAACCGTTTAGTCGGTGTCTGAGGGTCGCCAATTATCTGCTGGGAACCCCCCCCCACCGTAATAACACGTGAAAATACCTATTAGGTACTTGTGACATTACGCAATTACTTAGTAGGGGTTTTATACTGTGAACTGATACAGCCACTGGAGGGATAAAGTTAATTCTAACCGTCGCGCGTCGCTTAATAAAAAATATAGGAGTGTACCGATTTAAAACGTTTTTTTTTTAAATAAGTTTTTTTTAATGTCGTGGTTGACTAACGTCCAGTCTATAAGGCTCTGTTTGATTTGGCTTCGCACTACATTCATGAATTATGCCTAAAAATGTGCCATCAGGAAGACATCGTACATTGAAATCATATGAATCACAATGAACCAATTCAAAGAATTGGGCCGTCAATAAACTTATTTTTATCGCAGTTTCAATGTTAACGGGTCTTTTAATTTGATTGGTGGAGGCAGCGCGGTTAGCGCACTATGTTAGTAATCCTGCCACCATCGGACCATTTATTCTTAGTTTAGGGAATGTTCGAGGATGTATCTGTATGTACTTTTACAACGACATATTATTCATTATTTAAAAAATAAATATCCTTTTTCACACTATATTACTTATAGCTACCGACACTGAAAAAATCTTAAAGTTAGCAAAGTACCTTTTTGGGTCGGTTAGTCATATTGGTAGTTATTAACCAATATATGATTAAAAATAACAAAGTTGCACTTGGCTATTATCTAACAATTGAATACTGTTAAAATGTAAGTATGTTACCAATAGCAATGTAAAAAGTCATATTGGTAGTTATTAAACCTATACATGATTAAAAATAGCAAAGTTGCACTTGGTTATTATCTGACAATTTAATACTGTTAAAATGAAGTTGGTTGCCAATAGCAATGTACTTGTTTAAATTTAACCGAGTAACAGGTACCTATACGAACATTTTGTATTCGACATCTGTCAAAATTGACATTTCATACATAAAAATATTAATATTTCTCAAATTTTACACGATATATTTAAAAAAAATATGAAATAAAGTATAATTCTCGCCAAATATTATATGTCACATTAAAAAAAATGATTTAATAAAGTATAATACTCGTCAAATTAGACATGTTTTACTGAAAAATGATTGAATTAAGTTGAATTAAGATGAGATATTCGTCAAAGATTATCATTATTATTCACAAATATCGTGTGTTGATTTGCTAATATTTACATTTGAGATGTAATGTAAAGATGTTTATACTATTTTGATGTTAAAGCTAGATTACCAATTAGTATTTTCCGTTTTTCAAAAGAAAGAATGAATAATAACAAAGCTACTAGGTTAAAATTAGCAGATTATTTACTTGGCAATTTTTAGCAACGAACTTTGCAGGTAGTTATAACAAAGTTTCTTGGTTATTATTGGCAGTAAATTATTTATTTTTAATAACTTCATTTTTTGAGTGTAGTTTTGAAATCATTCCTTCGACGATGGTAAATAGCAGGCCTAGGTGCCGGATGTTGTGGCCTATCCAAGTTGTTCTTTGTTTGGCAATTCTATTCATAAGTTGCCTTGTCTCTCCAACCCTACTTAGTACCTCGTCCTTGCTGATGTGAACTTTAGCCATGCGTCTGTAGCACCACATCTTAAACGCAGACAGACGTCCCGTTTCGCGAAATGATTGATGGGGGTAACTGTAGAGGTCGCCCCAGAAACAACTATATAGACCAGATATAATCGGTGACGTGTGCTGTAGCAGTTACAAAGAGATGAAGAGACTGGCGAACAATAGAGATAAGTGGAAAGATCGAGTGTTTGGCGTAGACCAATCCTAGGATTGTGACCCAGAAGAAGAAGTGGATGTTTTGAAAAATCAACAATCCCTAAGTATTGCTCTTAAACGAGGTTTTATAAATTGTTATTGTCATTATTGTCCTGCATCAAAAGAATGAAAGCTATTTACAAATTGTTGGTCAGCGGAAATAAGAAATAAATATGCGACTATATATTTCCAAGAAACGTCTGTATCGCGGATAGTTTATCAAGAGTCTTGAACTAAAATTCTGGCTAAGAAGAAATTTTATGGGTCGATTGTGAAGCTAAATTTCACAATTCGCTTAAAGCGTCGGCTCTTCCTTCATACTGCACCGTACTACGTACCGCTATAGTATGGTGTAATTTCATTACGTCTATTGATTTATGTATGTTTCCCCTTGAATGAGAGGATGTTACAATGTTGCATACATTATAATATTAGGCATGTGCTAGGAACACATTCATCCTGACGAGTTTTAAAGTTGCGCGAGATAATATACTAGCTACGTAGGTATGTATGTACATATACCTACTTGTACAATTGTACAAGTTTTGTTGTATTGGATTTTGCACGACCATGACAGCATGTTTCGTTTTGTATATTTTCGCTTTATCCAATTCATTTGGTCTGGCTCTTATTTTTCTAAAATATAAGATAATAATACTAATGTCATCTACAGACATTATCTTTGATTTATCGAAAGATTTAAATTATAAGATTGTGATAGTCAGTATTAATAGCTATTCAACAATTAATCCTCTGATCTGTTAAGCATCTGGATAGGCGAGGGGAATAAATTTAATTTCAAGCGACGAACCTCACAACTGTGATGGATTTATTGATTCAATACTATAAATTATTCTTGATATATTCCATGATGTTTGTAGGTACATATGTGTATGTCGTAGTTTGATTTGTTTTGGTATCAGACAATCCTTAAATGCTTTCGTGACATATTCATTGTATCTTTATTGCACACAAGACGTGAAATCAGATCACCGGATGATGTAATTCACGCTGTTTTCTGTAACTTGGCTCATTTGCCCAAAAACTTACAATTACGAGATTTGGTTTGATGTTAGTTCTAAAGTTGTTGTGTCCACTCGTAATTATTTTCCTAATTTAATTACGTAAATTTTTTTCTCATAGTTTATTTGATTAACAAATCCACGTTGTTTTTTTATCTACCTACACGACTTTAATTGTTTGTTTACAAGTTGTACTAATTGCTTTACTTTAAAAGATTATTATTTTATCAGCCGTAAACATTATTTTAGGGTTTTTTGTGTTATAACTTGATATTCTTTGATTGTTTCTCCAATATCATTGCATGTTTAAGTTAAACTTTTTACGATAAGATCGTTATGAGCTGTGTAGGTACTACGTATTGTGTTTACTTTTTTTTTGTTTTTCATTCAGAGAATTCCGTGTGATTCATAATATTTTCCTAGTTTGTTTAAACCAGTTCTTTGTTTTCAAATTTCAACGAATTGTTGGAGTAACAGGTTACAAAATATTTTATTGTTCAAATTGCAGATGCTCCGAAGAAGAATGGAGTGTTTGGGTCGATGGCGAGGTCAGAATATTAATTGGATCCTATGTGTGAGTAGTGAGACCTACCCTGACCTTTACCATTGAAACAATTGAGGAAACAATCAAATTAATTATATGTTTACTTCAATTTATAATTTTATTTATTTAGTTCGACGATGGTCAATTCTTAGTGAAACTCCATAAAATTTATACAATAAAAAAAGAAATATTTTTGTTTCACTGTATTTACCTATGTGACAACTCAATGGTGAATTTAAGGGGGGGGACTGCTGCCAACGTACCTATTTTTCAATTTGATATACCATCATTATTTCTTATCAAATCGTTTTGAAAAAAATAATTTAGATAGTTTGGGTATTCATAAAGAAAAATGTATCTTTACTTTTTGATAATGTTCTGTATAAATTCTTGTAGAAAAATAATGGCATACCCCGATTTTCAACGTTTATCTTATAATTTTAATAAAATATAAGGCGTTGTTCAAAATATTTTTTTTTAATTAAAGAAGACAAAAATATCCAGAAAAATACGATGTGACGTTGCATTAATGCTTCAGGTTTAGAAAATAAACCTAAAAAACATTTATTTTCCATTCAGCGCCATTGCGAAGTTTTTTTGGTTTATTAACTTAACCTGATGCATTAATGCAACGTTACATCGTATTTTTCCAGATATTTTGATCATCTTTAATTTATAAAAAAAATATAATGCTCTATACCTTATAGTTTTTTAGAAATTTAAGATAAATGTCAAAAATTGGGGTATGCTTATTATTTTCCTACAAGAATATATACAGAACATAATAAAAAATTAAGGTATATTTTTATTTATTAATATCCAAACTAACTAGGTTATTTTTTTCAAAATGATTCGTTTTGTAGTAATGACGCAAATTCAAATTGAAAAAATAGGTACGTTGGCAACAGTCCCCCCCTTAAAATATTTTTCTTCTTTGCTCTTCGCTTCTATGGAATAGTGGGCAAGTAGAGGGCATGCTTTGAATTTTGAATACGTGTTTTGTTCATAGATATCTACCTGTTAATTTTATGATTTCATGTGATACACAAATATGCACACTAAACTTAATGTTATTAAGTTTAATGTTATTAAGATTTCGAGTTTCGGGCGAGGACTTCTCCAATCGATAGGTGTAAAAAACATAACAATAATCATGTATTCTTTAAAACTAAGTATTAAATCAAATTTCCCAAAATCACGCGGTTTTGAGGAAAATATTTTCAAAATTTACTATTTAGCCTACTATAACCCCATAAAATATTTAAATTGCTTTTTTTGTTCTGGAACGCATGCCTTCTGCTTGCAATAACTCTTATCTTGATAATATGAATTATTTTTCTGAAAAAAGATTTGACAAAGAAAGAATTTTCCACTAAGTTATTAGGTATTTTCTAAATATAAACAATGAGAATTGACGTGAATTCGCGCATGTTCTTTATTTGGTTCACCGCAGCTACCTAAGACTTGTAACAGCACACACAGTCCAAGTATGTTTGTTGTATCTGTATGACAAAGGACCGTTCTATAGGTAGATAGGTAGGTACCTACTAACTGGCTCCTTGTATTGTGATATAAAGTAACGATATCTCTGTTCTTAGTGAAATGTCTCCTTTATTATTTATTTGAATTGTTAGTCCATTTGAATAATTACACATTCCGTATACGACGTCGTATTGTAAATATTCACTTTCTGGAAGTTTCTTCAGACTATGTGTGTGTGTACATACATATTGTAAGTACATGTACATATGTTACAATGGCGTAGCAACCCAATAGTCATGCAAAGCACGGGGGGCTCAAAATTTCACTCATTTCATTCATACCATCACAGCATATCACACAACGTGAGGTAACCAGCGACAGGTGTGCATTATCTTATATTGCCGACCGCCGTGACTCGATTGGGTGTGCTTAGGGACTTGCCCCTGCGACCGTTTTCGAGCGGAGGCCCCGACGTTTGAGGTTGGACTCTCGGGGGCAGTGGTTGACTCGCGGATTGATGGATATTTGTGTTCGACGTTACGGCTGCGTCGGGGATGAACAGGACCAATGGGTCCTATAGCGTCCTCCGGCGTGGAAGTAGATCGCGAACTCCCTCATGCCGACCGCCGTGGCACTATTGGTAAGCCGTTCGGTTTCTGTGCGGGCGTTCTGGGTTCGATTCCCAGCAGAAGAGAAATTTATTTAAATTCATTTCTGACGCTAATGTTGCTTCTCTAGGCTGGAAACACTAGTTAGTTGGAAGAAATTGCCATACGGCAATAAACTCGCCACTTGCGCAAGGTGCAAGGAAGTGATCAATATTTTTATAAAGTAGGCGTAGCTAGTAATATACAATCATGTATACCCACCACCATTCTCGTCACGTCTAAAATGACAAAATTCAGAATGGGTGGTGAACGTCATAGCTGAGCTATGTGAAATGTTATTTTTCAAGTTCATTCGAAAATGAACGTTGCTAGTGAACGGTTGTGCAGTTGTGCTTCGTACGAATATTTGATCTACCTACGTTAACTACACAGCGAACAGATAAGATTTTATTGCTGTTATTTTTGTTTATCTATTTCAAGTTTATTCTTTCATATTTTATTTTGATTTTATTATTATTTTGACCGCAATATGATGAATTGCTATTGATTTTTAGGTTATTTCTGTTTTGCATTTGATTTGTTTGACAGCTATTTGACAGCTGCAGTTTTTGTTTTGTTTTTTTAATTTTTTCAATTACATAGTACCTACATAGGTACCTTTATTATTTTATTTAAGTGCTGAATCGCGAAAATGGAGGTGGACGAGACTAAGCCTCCTGATCCGAGGGCCTTGAAACGTAAGGCTGATGATGCTTTACTTGTGCAGGGTTCCTCGGATCCGGTAATAGGTCGTTCCTCTCCTCAGCCTTCCCCGCCCAAAAAAGATTATATTAAGAAATTTTACCCTGCTTACTCTACAGGGCCTTTTATAGTGTACGTCCAAAATATAGAAAATAAAAATATTAATACTATGTCTTTTGGAAGGAAATTATTTAATAACAAAATCAAAGATATTGCTATCGGTGGAGTTAAGGGAGAAGGGAGGAACAAAATTGTACTAACATTTACCTCTGCACTCAGTGCAAACAACTTCATTACAAGCGATTTTGTTGCTAAAAATGATATAAAAGCGTACATACCTACTTTTAAAATAACTAAAATGGGTTTAGTGAGGTCCGTAGATTTAGACTTAAGTGAAGAAGAAATTATAGAATTTACAAGTGTACCAGATTCTTGTGGTAAAATAATAAAAGCCAGGAGACTGAACAGGAGGGATACGTCATCAGGTTCCACGAAGTGGGTTCCATCCCAAACGGTGGTACTTACATTTGAGGGACAGTCCCTTCCCAGGAACGTATTCCTGTTCCACAACTCGCTACCCGTTGAACTGTATACCTACCCCACTTCTCAATGCTATATTTGCTGTAAGTTTGGCCATATTATGAAAGATTGCAAATCTAAGAACAACCCGAGATGTCTAAAATGTGCCGACCACCACCTAGCATCGGAATGCCCTGTCCCAGCAGGCTCAGAAAAATGTGTTAATTGCAATGGTCAGCACCCGGCAAATAGTTTTACATGTTCCTTTGTGACTAGAGAAAGAGAAGTCAAGTACATAATGGCCAAAGACAGTGTTTCATACAAAGAAGCAAGTAGTAAAATCCCCGCTCCTCGGAAGAGTTATACTGAGGCAATTAAAACTGTAAATACTATACCATCTCTACACCGCTCAAACAGTATATCTAAGTCTTCTCGAAATCCACAAAACACCCAAATATTCGATCAAAAAGGCCATGATGCCTGTTTACTTTATAATAATGGCCAATTAAATGACCCTCAAAACGGGTGCGCATTAAATAACCCGCACAAAACGATAATAAATAATAAATCAGTTGATGTGAGTTATGGTGAAACCTTACAAGTCATTGCAAAAATATTAATATCGTTGATATCTGATACTCCTAACCTACCGTCCCACGTTGCCTCTGCCATGCCATTTTTACTTGACTTACTGAGCCAAAAAAAAGTAGATAATCATAATGGCTTTGAATAATTGTAATACTCTCTCCATTTTACAATTTAATTGTCGAAGCGCAATTGCTAATAGATGCGATATAATTCATTTATTACAAAAATATGAAATTAAAATTATATTCTAGAGGTGGAGGCACTGCCTTTTTAATACATAGATCGCTTTCTTGGAAACGAATCTCCTTACCACCAAATCAAGAAGTTCAAGTAGTTGCTATCTCGGTTTCAAATATTACATATATCTCTACATACATTCCTCCCCATAAATCTTTCGATGAACATTATTGGAACTCAATAATGGATCTCGTTCCTCCACCTTATGTAATTCTTGGAGATTTCAATAGCCATTCAGTGAGTTGGGGATCCGCATGGACAGATAGTTCAGGAAGATGTATACTATCATTTGTAGACTTGCATAATTTATGCACACTGAACGATGGTTCTCCAACCAGATTTTCCCCTCCTTCTCAAAACCCTAGCGCAGTGGATTTATCAATAGTATCTTCTTCATTAGCCTGCCAGTCCTTATGGCAGGTAATGAGAGATCCATTGTCTAGTGATCACTATCCCATTATATTGAATTTGCACATTAGATTTTCCCTCACATCGAGATTTCCTAGGCAGGGAAAAAATTTCAACAAGGCCAATTGGCAGGAATATAATGATTCCATCCAAGTTAAACTTGATAGTGAATGTGGCAGTTTATTTTTTTCTCCAGATGTAGAGGAATGCTATAAAACTCTGAAGGGTATCATACACGACTCAATTGACTGTTCTGTACCCAAATATTCTGAACACCAAAATAAAACCCGTCCTTCTCCACCTTGGTGGGACAGAGAATGTACTGAAATGGTTAAAAAGCGTAAATTTGCAGTAAAATCTTTTCAAAATAATATGACCATGGAAAATTTTCTGTATGCCAAACAAATCCAAGCGCAAACAAAAAAAATGTTACGCCAAAAAAAAAGAAGAGGATGGTATAATTTCTGCAGTTCTTTGTCGCCTAGAACCCCCACTTCAGTGGTTTGGAACTCTATAAGACGTTTCAGAGGCTCAGTCGTCTCCCCAAAAAACTCAACAAGAATTGATTCATGTCTTGAAGAGTTTTGCGATAAATTGGCACCTCCTTTTGTTCCCAATTATAGTGAACTGAAGATGCAGACTATTATTCCTCAACCTCGGCTGTCAATGCTAGACTCTCCTTTCTCGCTGAGTGAGTTGATCATCCCTTTGAAAGCTGTCAGGAATACATCTCCAGGGTTAGACGACATCCCTTACCCTGCTTTAAAATTCCTTCCAGATGACTTCAAAACTCATCTCCTTTCATTTTTTAACTTATGTCTATCTACAGGTTACATACCTGAGGAATGGCATTCCCAAAAAATAATCCCCATCTTGAAACCTGGAAAGGATCCTACTTACAGTAATTCATATCGGCCAATTGCCCTATATTCTTGCGTTTTAAAGATACTTGAACACATGATTAAGAATAGGTTGGATTGGTACATGGAACATAACAAACTCATACCTGCTCATCAGTTTGGATTTCGAAAAACTAAGTCGTGTTTGGATAATTTAAGCATACTTGTTACAGATATTCGTATTGCATTTAATAAAAAAGGAGCGGTTATTGCCAGTTTTTTGGATATCGTTTCTGCATTCGACAACGTCTTATTAGAGAGATTGAGTGAGATTCTATTGGGCTTGGGAGTACCGCGTCTTTTGACGAACTTGATCCATAATATTCTCTCTGAGCGCAGTATAGTTATTGAGACTACCGATTCCCGATTAGTTAGAAAAATATATAAAGGATTGCCTCAGGGATCTGTCTTGAGCCCCATACTTTTTAATCTTTATTGTGCACAAATACATTCCGTTGTTACGAAAGATTGTAAAATCCTACAATATGCGGACGATATCGTAATATACTCGTTTAGTAGAGATATAGAGACTGCAAAAGAAAACCTGATAACGAATCTTCAAAACTTAAATGGCAAGCTTAATTCACTGAATCTGCATCTGGCCCCTTCCAAGTGTCAGACTGTTATATTTACAAAAAAACGTAAGCTCCCAAATATCGTTGTAACTATTGACAACATGACAGTCTCCTGTGTTAAATCGGTCAGATTCCTAGGTATGATCCTTGACTCAAAGCTTTCATGGAAACGACACATTGATACTGTGGTTTCCTCATGTGAGAAAAATTTTAATATTTTACGTGCTGTGAGTAGAGTATGGTGGGGAAGTCACCCGACCACAATGAAACTCATGTACAATGCTTTAATCCGCAGCCATCTGGATTATGGAAGTTTCATTCTCGACCCTCTCCCCAAATATCTCCAAAAGAGACTCGATGTAGTCCAATCAAAATCCCTTAGACTGGTGCTCGGAGCTATGGGATCATCACCTGTAAATGTCCTTCAAGTGGAGAGTGTAGACCCTCCTTTGATTCTCCGAAGACAATTTCTATCAGACAGTTTCCTTCTTAGAAGATTTTCAACCCCAAACAAATTGCTAACAGACCCATTAAAAATCCTTGTGTCTCTGCTGAAGGAACATATAAGGAGGGGCAAACAAATTCCATGTCTTTGCAAGAGTTATATATATTTCTCTCAATCTCACTACCTTCCCCCAGAATCTACTGTTCCTCCTTACTACAATATCCCTTACGAGGCAATTATCCACATACCAGAGATACATAAAGACATTGGTATTCTCAAATCTTCTTTTAACCCTTCTGAGAACCGTTCAATTTTCCAGGATTTTATTTCATCCTATCCCTCCCATATTCACATATTTACTGATGGTTCTAAAATGTCAAATGATTCTGTTCTGGGAGTCGGGGTATTCATTCCTAGTCTCAAAATTGAGAGCAAATATAAACTTTCATTCCAAACTTCTATATTCTCTGCGGAATGTGTGGCAATCAAAATAGCACTCGACTCCATACACAGTCTAAATCTTCAAAGGGCAATCATTTTTACCGATTCACTCAGCTGTGTCTCTGCAATCGCTTCTAATTTAAATACAAGACCTAATGACATAAATCTCTGTGAAATACGTAAAAATTTCTACAATCTGAGTTCCGTAGGTAAGGATATAAAGATTGCTTGGATTCCCTCACACCGAGGAATCGAGGGCAACGAAATTGCGGACAGGTTGGCCAAATCCGCCATTGAGTCGGGCGAAAATTTAAATAATTTCTTTCCTACATTCGACGACGTAATCCTATCGCTCAAGTCTCGAACTTGGAACGAGTGGGAGAAGGAATGGAACTCTCCGACTTCGAACAAAGGCAGATTTTATAAAGATATTCAACCTACGATTCCAAGAAAGCCTTGGTATACAGCTTATCAGTTGAACAAATGTGTCGTCTCAACTATATGTAGAATGCGGATCGGACATTGCTCAATAGCCCCTCATCTATTCAGAATAGGAGTTGTTAACAGCCCATACTGCGAGTGCGGTCAGGATCTCGAGACACTGAACCATGTGTTCTTTGCCTGCCCGTTGGTCTCGGATAGAGGTATGTACGGAGAAGTGGTGAAAATAGAAAGACCCTTTAATATGGAGCATCTGTTGGCGATTGGCTCACGACATGTAATATTAGAAATCGCTAAATTCATCACCACCACCGGTATAAAGATATAGCTGATTGTAGGAAGCCTTTCACTCGACCATTAGAAGGTGACTGACGCATTTAATGTTTTATTGTAAATTCTTTAATTGCTTGTACATATGCTGCCCTTTTGCAATCATTTAATGTAAACCCCTATTTCTCTGAGATCTAATGGAATTCTGTTTTTACTCTTCTTTTATGATCTAAATTGTACAGCACAAATCCGCCTCTATTGGTGGCTGTGCCTTATTAAAAAAAAAAAAAAATTTTTCAAGTTGTATTTTCGAATAACCAGCTCTTACGGGACACTCGAAAACGATGACAATAGAAAAGAGTGGAAGCACTGTTCTAAGCCGGTGGGTCACAGCTAAAAATAATAATGAACTCAGTATAAAAATAAGCATCGAATGTGAAAACATAAAACTTACTTAATACATTTAAAAAGTGTATAAATATATTTTGAATATTGTTTCGCGAAAAATCTCACTGAAAATATGTCCAGAGGACAGTATTCAGAATTCATAAAAAAAATAGTCACAAAATAGAGGAGTTCCCAAAGCGAAAATGGGAAATTTTCAAAACGACAGTATTTTCTTATTTACGTTAAAAGTTCTTCAATGTAAACACTGTCTCGATCGCTAAAATTATAATTTTGAGAATTTTCTAATTTTTATTTACAGTTTTAATATTTATTATATTATCCGAGACAGTAACGGATTTTTAAATCAACAATGAACATATATGTATGTACATACAATGAACGTCTACTTTATTTTTATTGACACAAAACAACGTAAGAGAATTCTTTTACATATACGCATAATATTGTTCAGTAAATATTTGACATTTATACATTATAACTTCTAATCATAGTCAAAATATTGTCCTCAATATGAGAAATTACAAATACAGCAAAACAAAATTAACATGTGTAATACATCACTAGAAATAGTATAAACATGTGTAAAACTTATCCTTTTTTTATATATAAAAATGATATGTCCTTGTTAAACAAGTACATATACATCTTCCTACGTTCCCTAAAATAAGCAAAGAAATGCTTGAGCTATAGGTGAACGAAATCGGTCGAGGCAGGATTCGAACTCGCGACCACTGGATTACTATCCCAGCGCGCTAACCGCTTTGCCGTCGACCCATCTGAGTTTTCTTATCATTGCTATGAATTCTTTTATGCTATCTTCTTTTTTAACTTTTTCAGCTATATTGGTTTATTTTTGTAATGTGATTAACTTATTGCCATAGTACATACTGTTTTGTATATTTAACATTTACTCTGGTTGGCTGGAAGAAATTCCATTAGGCAATAAGCCCGCCAGTGTACTAATTATATGTACAGAGAGATTTAAATAAATATATAAATAAATAAATAAAACAACAACGAAGATTAAGATGGTGGAGGAACAGTAGGAATAGAAAAATGAAAATATGTACAAACATGTTATGTATTAAAATGATTATTATTTAATGACATTAATTTTTCCACAAGGGCGCAAATTTTCTAGGTCTGCTACTAGTTTGTATGTATACTGTACGCAGGACTGGCTCTTTCTCTTATTGTTTGTATGAAATTCGTTATGTGGAAACGCCACGTACCGCGGTATCCGGTTCTTCCTCTGGGAAACCGGAATACGGCCATACACATGGGGGAATCGAATCGATACTAACACGTCTGGGTTACTTTGTCCACTACTACTTCCAGTGCTATATTCCCCAACCGGGACAAGACTCGTCTATCACACCATTTTTGCTATGAGGATTTTTTATTTCGGTCGTGTACGAATCACGCGGGATTGTCTAATGTACCTACACTGCACATTAATTATTACGACTCTTATAATTTGTTCGACGGTCCGATAGAGATACGTTTTGATAAAGTCAGATAAACAGACGGAATAAAACTTTGCAAATAATATTTTCTCAATTGTAAATAATTGTTCGCTTCCTCTGAAGGTGGTGAGTTTTGTTGCTGAACGGCAATATTGTTCATCAGTTTTCTTCTCAGAAAAAGATGAGTCCACACGTGAAATGTAAATTCATGAAAAAATTCTAATCTGAAATTTTTGTGTCACTATGACGAGAAACTCTCAGATTCCCATGTTTTTTTTAAGAGCAGCGTATTGTTAATGTTATGTATAGCGTAGATAGGTACGTAGAGCTCAAATAAGTCAACAAAGCGACCAACTGTTTTCGAATTTTTCGTCTTAGTGGTTCAATAAAATGGAACAGATTTAGATCTAGGTGTCCGCGGTGTTCAAAGAAATTACACATTTAAAAAACATTGAAAACATAATTTGTTCTGTCCAGCCCCCCTAGACAACGTGTCATTTAGCTCAAGAAAAAAAAAAGAAAAGATAATTCAATGTATGGAAGTGACATTTGACATTCACGTGACAACTGTCACTTCCATACATTGAGTTATATTTTCATATTTCTTTTCTTGAGTTAAATGACACGTTGTCTAGGGGGGCTGATTCCTGTTTTCCCTATAGAATATTATTACTAAGTAGAAACATGTCAATTTTTGACATATTGCTAATTCCATTAGTGCCGCATTTTTGGGGACCATTTAACTGTCTTTTCTATGAAAATAATATAGAATAAATACGATACTATGTTGACACAATATCGTGTATTGATTCGGACATCCTTTGTGTTTTTGGATATGGAAATTACGAAACTAAAAGGTTTTTTGATATTATTTCTCTCATGCCGCTGTTATTTTTTCCACAAAACTGAGAGCCGTTCTCATATTACTACTACACAACTTGCGCCAGTTGTTGTGTTGGTGATTCTGAGCTTCTCTCCGTATCCGTTTCCTGGTAAACTTTTCTTCCATAATAATATCGTCGTCTATTGATAAAATAAACTTTTATTTCTCTGAAAAATAATAGTTTTGTAAAAGTTAGCGTCGCACATCTTAAATCTTATCACTAGTTATATGATAATGTATATGTGTTCATTTTTCCCAACAGTGTCAGGGTGTGGTGTCTTACATCCATTGTCAATGAATTTCTTTGCTACATGTCCTTTTTGTATGTTTATATTTTTAATAATGACCTTGAATTGTCTAACAGTTTCACGAGTCTTCAAATGCGTTTGTTTTCCAACTGTCGATTTGTTCAAGAGAATTTTATTCTCTTAAAATATCGACAAATATTTATTTTTTGTTGAATATTCCTGCTATGGCTAACTATACCAAATAATAGCGAGGTACACAAAAATTGACAAAGTATTTCCGTATTCGAACTGCAGAAGGCGGCCAGTAAAATAATATTAATTGATCTGTCCTCGGTCCTATTCTGTAAATGGTAGTCCTCAATTACCATCGCAAAAATCCTTGTGACACGACCTTCCTCGTGTCAACCATAACGGCTTGTCCTTAGCAAATATTTCTGTCTAACCCTTTTAACATTTTGAATTGCCTAATTGACTTAACATTGTGTAAACACCGACCATATAATTATTTCAGCAGTGACTCTTGGATTTAGAAATTTTTACATGCAATCAATTCTATTAGTCATACTATTTAGGTAATTATTAGTTTTTATTGTTTTTCAATTGAATATGTTGGTACTTATTTTATTTTGAAAAAAAAAATGTAAGGAGCCTGAATGATCGTTGAATATGTACGAGAAGGTATATTTCTGAAAAGTAGGAAGATGTATAATATGTACTTGCTTAACCAGGACTTAAATATTCATTAAAAAAAACAATAAAACTGGTCATAGTGATGAAGATAGCCGGTGTCAATTTAGAGGACTCCGTGAGCTTTTTTATTTACTATGCGTGTATGATACATGCGTGTTTCCCCACACACCAGATAACATATTACATTAAGAATGTGTGGCGAACCATTACTGAACTATGTGAGATGTTATTATGCCTATTGTTTTTTCGAATACCCGGCTCTTACGGGATACCCGAAAATGATAATAGAAAATAGTAGAAACACTATTCTAAGCCTGTGCTTCACACCAAATGAGTCTATGAAACGGTTGGTGGTTGTAGTAGCAGTAGCAGAATCGATTTACGATGACCAAGAAGATATACCAATAGTCACATGTAACGCCAACTGAGCAACGGTCTTTTAGGCAGTAAACTTTGAACAATAAGGATCCATTTCCGGAATGTAGATTATTATTTTTTATATTCCGGATATGAAACAGGTGTCGTATCGTATCGTATTATTATTATTTTGTTGAGTGTAAACATTGTATTTATTACGCTTTTGGTAACGACAGAATCATCACATTTGGTACTAAAGCCGAGCCAAGTCACACGCAAAACTTTAGTTATTTTGGCAACTTTTACAACGGCACAAATGAGGTGTGGCATTAACGCCGCTGTAAAATGCGAAACTTTCCGAGAATTTGTGAATACTCAATACATAAGCCGTTCGTCGGCCCGTTTTCCCTTCTATCTTTGGGGAATCGGCCTATGGAATTGTGGGGTTTTTTTATTCGTTTTCTGCCTCCCCAAACCTCGCCTCTTGAGACCCGTTGGAAACACCTATTTATTTATTTCGGCGTCACGGAATCCGGCTGTAGCTTTTATTTTAGCGAAAGGTAAACGTCTTAGGAAAAAAGAGAAACTAGAGAAGGTCTATGATTAAATAATAATACAGGGACACAGTCGAAAGGGTATCGTTTTAAATCTCTACAACTTCATCAGAAATATATACAAAAACTCATTGTGGTTCAAATCCACAGTCACACACTAAGAAAAAAAAATCGATTCTAAACCATAACCAGACATCCGTATAAAATCATGATTCTCTGGTTCTTAAATCAATGTTGTTTCAATTTTTTTTCTCAATGGCATTTTAAAAACAATAAAGTACCACGGAAATTTCTAATAAAATCAAGACGAAGCACATTGATGTTTTATGCCTTTGTGCTCTATCGACCTGCTTGGAGTATCTATAACGAACCAATTACACTACAAGGGCTCCATCGAAGCTAAGGTGAAACTCGCCTCCAAAAAATTGAGCGTACTATATAGAGCGCGCAGATATTTTACTAAGACCCAGATCTGTATACTCTACAAAGCGCAAATACGTCCAATTATTGAATATGGCAGTCACCTCTGGAGTGGCGCCCCCCAATACCTACTGAATACCCTCGACGCTGTCCAAAGGCGTGCTATACGTCTGATTGATGATCCATCACTGACTGATGGATTGCAATCACTAGAACACAGACGGAGAGTCGGTATTTTAAGTTTATTCTATAGATACTACCACGGGAATTGCTCAGAAGAACTTGCATCTTTGGTCCCTCCTCCACACACTCGCAACAGAGTCACTCGCTTCACTCAATCGCAGCATCCATTCACAGTGGACCTTCAACATATACGAACAAGTCGCTTCTCGAACTTCTTTATTAATACAGCAGCCCGACTCTGGAACGATCTTCCGAATTCTGTGTCTCCATCTTTGTACAACCCGGGTCTTTTTAAAATCCGAATTAATAAACTCTTTTCTAGATTGCAAACCCCTCCCAACGCTACGTAGTGCGCTTCTTCGGAAGAGTAAAATGGACCCAAATCCTAATAGCTGGCGTCCCCTACGTAGACATGTTAAAAAAAAATGGCATAATGCCCCAGAATTAATATTATAATTCATTTTATAGTTGATAGTATTTTGCTGTTTTTTTATGATATAAAAGATAATCGGTTATATCATATTTGATGAAGATACGTGTTTTATTGTTTTATGTCATTTTTCTAGATATAACTATAATCTTTCTTTTATAATATTTTATAACTATAATTCTTATATCGTGTCAGGTACGCATTCAAATTATTATCTGCCAGTGTCTAGCGACGTCAAAAGTACAACCACTGCCTATTATTTGTGGGGCAGCTGCATAGATGTGCCATTTAACTAAATATGAAAACTTTCTATGAAGATAGGCATTTTATTAATTTCGAATGGATCACCATCGATACGCTTTTTCGTCATTGTGGATGTATGAATTAATCGTGAATGATTTAGCATAGATGCTCGTTTACTGTTTACGTCATTTTGTTTTGCATCAAACACCAAAATAAATCTCATGTAATTTTACTTGGAATTCTACTGTTTGTCTTTTTGCTCGGTATTTTGTGGCGTTTCTGATGGTGCCTGTTTTGATTTAGAACAAATGTAGATTGTACTGTACATAATATTATCAATGTTCCGTGACAGCCTCTCAATGCATCTAGGTACACAGCACACACTCTTACAGTCGGCTTAGTTGCTGTTGCGATATGAAAGAAATACTTTCTAATAAAACGATGTGATGTTCTTCGTGCACACATTTATCGATTGATACAATTATGCAGGTATCTCCTCTATCTCAATTAATTGACCAAACTTTCCTATTTAATGTAGGCGGTCAATAACAATTAGGTATAATTATTCCGCTCTTTTCTGTGCGTCAAGATGGAAACAACGGACATATTAATCTCTTAACGCTTTGTTACGACATTATAAATACATACTACATATACTCATTCGTTTGATCATATCGTGTTGGTCAAGTATTATTAATCTGTAGAATGATGTACATAATTTCACCAAACTGATTTGTTTATTGTTTACATATCACAAGTACAACCGTTGGTGTATCAAAATGGCGTATATGTATTCTCCCATTGTAGAATAAATTTATTATGAATTAGGCAGTTGGTGAATCTTTTTTGACAGTCATCCAGGGGAAAACTTAAGAACTCATGGATGATGTAATGTAAAAGGATTCTGCAGCAAAAAAATCGTCTATAAGTGATCCCAGAAAGATAGCAACAGACCTTTATCATAGGAGGCCTTAAGGTTAGCGACACCCAAAACCGAGGGAGATCCAGCCTTACCACGAGAAGGGCTGACCCTAATACCCGACCTTGGCGAACATATCTAAGAAAAGAAGAATATTTATCTTGAGTAAGTACCTGCTTTAGGTGTCTTGTTCATACTTTTATTCGAAAAATATATATCAAGATAGAAACGTGTAGTATTCGGTCCTCACTGCCTACTCCGCAAAGAACGCGGCATCATGGTACCTACGCACTTACGTTTGTATTTAAGGAAATAAGATTTTTGAATCTGTATTTAGTATGAAATGGTGTTAACACATTATGCAAAGTGAAAAACGATTTCTTTTTTAAATTATGTTTTTTAAAATTGGTTCTTTTTATCATCGAATCCGAAAAAAATGCTGATTTTAGATTATGGACTGTTCTGAATATTATAAATCACGTAAAAAGCTTATAAAACCATTTATTTTTGTCACATTAATTATTTTATGCTTGTTATGGAGTTCTTAGATTATATTGAATAGCTTGAATCCACTTTGGAAATAAAAAAAAATAAAAAATGGTTTCTCTGTTTCGCATTCAAATAAACAGATGGCAGTAGCACGTATTGCTGAATAAGAATATTATTTATTTGTATTCTCATTGGGGTGTAATGTATTACAGTAATTTTTCTTTATTAAATAATGGCAATGTATTAGTTCTTGTATCCAGGGTGATTCAGGCAGTAAGTTATGAGGCATCCCACCTATTTATTTTATTCACGGAACCAACTACCTACTTAGTTATTTTTTCTTGTCTCATAATATCGTCTCATATATCCAAGATTATGTAAATTATGTCTTATTTTACGACGGCTACGATATATGAATTTTTGGTGAAAATCTTGGTTGAGAGTTTAAAAACACATGCATTAGTAGGTACATACATATAATTGATACACTAATATTTTATTTTTATTATTTATTTTATTTATTTTGGATATCCAACATTACAGTAAATGTAGACTACGGTACATAATAATAGGACATCATCAAAAGGGCTTGTAACTTCTATAATGTCAACCTCTCAGCCAGTATCACACATTCTGATATATTCACCGCTAGTAATAACGCATACAAAAATTCTCTCTATAAGTGCATAGCATGAACTCGTATTTTGAATTTTTTTTTTTTTTTTTAGTTATTTTTGTTTTTTCTAATATTATCTTTTGTATACTTTTATTTACATTTTGAGTTGTTGTTTGTAACAAAAATATAACAATTTAACTGTCATAATCCTTTTCCCATCCTTTTCCTTTCCCGTCACAGGCAAACATACATCTTAGTTATATTTTAATTTATGATGTTTGAAATGTTTTATATTTAATATCTGTGGACATATGTAATTGGTCTGTTTGTTTTTATTTTATAGTGTATTATTCCATTTTAGTATTTTAAGACTGTATTTGTCCCTAAATAAATAAATAAATGTCAAGTAATTTTTAAAGCTTAACATACAATTTACGACAAATGAGAAAAAACAAAATTATAGGATCACACCTGAAACATACAAGGAATATTACCAAGAGGATTATATTCTAGAATCATAACATGGGATTCTAACGTACTTAAGGATCAACGAAGAAGGTGTTGCAACCATTATGGTGACACATACATGTATTTATGTATGTGTCACCATAATATAATATACTAGCTTTTATGTCCCGCCGTTGGCCAAGAATGTAAAATTGTGAAAGAAAAAGCAATCGTTTTTATAATATTGTCACCCAATTATTTTGCAATATCAGACTATGAAAAGTGGTTTGAAATTTGATTGAGTTTAAGTATTGTCAAATGTTCAAGTGATGGCCACAACCCATTCTTTTTTATATATTGCTATAAAGTGTGAATGAAGTATAATATTTATACAATTTCTGCTCGCATGGACTATGCGTAATGGTTTTAAATATGACTGTTTATCAACGTTGTAAAGAGATTGGTTTGGCCACAACCCCCATTTTTAAATATTATCATCGAAAACAAATTGTAATGTGTACCTATTGAAAATTTAGTAATTTTGGATGTTGGGATGTGGTTAAAATTTGATTAAACAAACGTAGGTACTGAAAAGATCTAGTATTGGTCACATCCCATTCGTTTTTATATTTTTTCATCAAGTGTGCATTATATTTTTGCTCAATTTGACTGAAAGTCTTCATTAACGAAGAAGAAGAAGACTTGAACTATAGTAAATAGTTTTTAATTTGAATATAAATGTTGTGAAGAGTTCAGTAATGGCCACAACCCCCATTCTTTAAATATTAGGTGTTGAAAATTATTCAAAATAGGATGATATAAATGGTTTAAATTTAATTAAACAAAAGTATTGAAAAGATTCTAGTGCAGGTTATATCGTCACATCCCATATCCCATTCATTTCATATGTATTTTCATCAAGTGTGCATATCGTTAATAATATTTCTGCACAATAGACTATTAGACTTAAAACTAACCCAAAAGACTAAATAAAAAAGAGAAAAATAAGTATAAGACTATAAGAAATAGTTTGTATAAAAAACTATTCCAATGGTCTACATAAAATAAGTAAAAATACATATACCTAATAGAAGAATTAGACTATTGGAAATAGATTGTATAAAAGCTCACCCAAAGGTCTACAAAAAAGAAGAAGAAGAATATTTAGACTATTGGAAATAGTTTGTATAAATACTGACCAAAAGGTCTACATAAAAGAAAATGAATAAGACTATTGGAAATAGTTTGTATTAAAACTCTCCCAAAAGTCTACGTACTTAAATGAAGAAGAATAATAATTAGACTAAAGGAAATAATTTTTATAAAAAAATGACCCAAATGTATACATAAAAGAAGAAGAAGATGAATTAGACAATAGGAAATAGTTTGTATAAAAACTGCCCTAAAGGTCTACATAAAATTAAGAAGAAAAAGAATTAGACTCCAGGACCCGCCGCTTCAGGCCCTTCAGTACCTCCCGTCCCTTTAATCCCTCATTACGTCCCTTCCCATCAGGCCCTTCAGTACCTTCCGTCCCTTCAGGCAGTTTTATACCTCCCGTCCCTTCAGGCCCTTTAGTGCCTCCCTTCCCTTCATTACATCCCGTCCCATCAGTCGGTTAAGAAAAGTTTAAATCCAGAAACCATCCTGGAAGAACCGCGAAGAGATGAAAGAACCTTCTTTTCCCAGGATGCTCTACTTAATAGGTAAAATGACTAAATACACGAAGAAGAAGAAAAAAGTTTAAACCCAGATACCTGCGAAGAGATGGAAGGACAGTTGGACCTTCTTCTCCCAGGATTCTCCAACTTCATAGGTAAAATGAGCAAAAATACACGATGAAGAAGAAGAAGAAGAAATAAGTTTAAATCCAGATACCTGCGAAGAGATGGAAGGAAAATTGGACATTCTTCTCCCGGGTTAGTCCACCTTCAAAGGTAAAATGACCAAATAGACGATGAAGAAGAAGAAGAAAAAAGTTTAAATCCAGAAACCTGCGAAGAGATGGAAGGAAAATTGGACCTTCATCTCCCAGGATAGTTCATCTTCATAGGTAAGATGACCAAGTACACGTTGAAGAAAAAGAAGAAAAAAGTTTATATGCAGAACCCGTCCTGGAAGACCTGTGAAGAGATGGAGGGACAGTCGGACCTTCTTTTCCCAGGATACTCCCCCTTCATAGGTAAAACGACCAAATACACGAAGAAGAAGAAGAATAAGAAAAAAGTTTAAATCCAAAAACCATCCTGGGCATACGCTCGACAATTCACCAAAGTTTCATTATAATCGGACAAACGGTTGATAAATAAATAAATAAAATAATTTTCCTATAGGAAATCAGTATAGGTATATTATTGTTGATTTGTAAGTAAATAGTATTAGGTAGGTACCTACCTACAACAACCTTCTAAATAAATTCGATTCCTAACAAATTTTATTTGAATATCACATTCTTTCTGTAGCCATGGAAAAGATTCGAACACGTAAGTAATATCGAATGGTTCGGATACATTTTTTGAATATGTAGGTACCTACATTGGTTTGTTCGATGCCATAAAAATGAAAATTGTCAGAAAAATCAAATATTATTTACAAATTATGCAATTTTATTATGCCTATATCTTTACTAATAAATAACACATTTTTACAATATATGTCTTAAAACTTGCCGTAATGTCTTGTGTTTCATTTTATTATTTCATAATTACATTTATTTCAAAGGTTTATTATTTTCAAGAACATATTCATTCGGTGGGAAAATGAAATATTGTATGAAAAGATATTAAAATGGCGGCGTTTATGTACAAAAGGCTTACTTTAAAAATAAGTTAAACATTATAATTATACCAAATATTCACCATGTTTTTCACTTAAACGCTAAGTTATACTTCAAAATATATTTTTTTTGTGTAAATACGTACTTCTAACTTTTAAACTAACAGATATTTGCGTGCAAAATGTACACTTTTTTGACAGATATGACTTGGAAAATTTTGTATGAAAAAAATAATTATTGAAATATTTTTAAAATTCAGCATTTTTATCGCATTATTTTTAGCGTGACACTGCATCAGGTATACAGGTACACGTTCGCACATAAATTAGATTTTTAGATGCTCTTGGTTTTTCAGAAGGCGTGAGACAAACACACACACACACACACACACATACACACACACACACACACATACACTAACATTTTGATTGCTTTATTACTTTAGATATATATATATATATATATATATATATATATATATATATATATATATATATATATATATATATATATATATATATATATATATATATATATATATATATATATATATATATATATATATATATATATATATATATATATATATATATATATATATATATATATATATATATATATATATATATATATATATATATATATATATATATATATATATATATATATATATATATATATATATATATATATATATATATATATATATATATATATATATATATATATATATATATATATATATATATATATATATATATATATATATATATATATATATATATATATATAGATATATAGATATATAGATATATATATATATATATATATATATATATATATATATATATATATATATATATATATATATATATATATATATATATATATATATATATATATATATATATATATATATATATATATATATATATATATATATATATATATATATATCTAAAGTAATAAAGCAATCAAAATGTTAGTGTTTGTGTGTGTGTGTGT